>OZ010743.1:33315609-35815609 GCA_963932245.1 Tachinus rufipes | reverse complement strand
AACCAAAAACGCACACGTGTGACAACCTCACAAGCAGGTTTGGCAATGTTCAAGCGCAATAAAAAGGATTTTTTTAGCGTAGTCTCATAACTGTAAATGAAAAGTGTATCCATCACTATACACCGGAGACCAAGGAACAGTCTAAGCAGTAGATTTATACTGGCAAATCTGAGCCGAAGACGACTAAGGCGGTTTTATCGGATAACAAAATTAAGGCCACAGTTTTTTGGGATGCACGCAGCATAATCTACATCAATTACCTCCAAAAAAAAACAGTCAACGGCAAACATTACTGAAACTTACTGAACCGTTTCAACAACATTTTGAAAGAAGAACGACCGCATTTGGCAAAGAAAAAAGTTCTTTTCAATCAAGACAATGCACTGCACCTGTGCACGTGTGTAGTTGCTATGGCTAAAATCAATAAATGAAGTGCTTCCACATCCACCTTATTTTCCAGACTTAGCCTACTCCGACTATTTCCTGTTTCCGAACTTAAAGAAATGGCTCGACGAATAAAGATTCGGCTCCAATGAGGAGATTATCGTTGCAACAAACGCCTATTTTAAAGGGTTGGATAATTCGTATTATTCGGAAGAGATCAAAAAATTAAAAAAAAACGTTGGGCTAAGTGTATTGAGCTAAAAGGCAACTACGTTGAAAAATTAAAAAAAATTGCCAAAAATTCTATTGGTTGTTTCATTTTTACCAGACTTTTCACTCCGCCCTTGTACTTTGAAGAATAAACGTCTACGATTGAATTTTCTTTATTGTTTTATAAAAATTTCCGTCTTATCATTCAAACAAAAAATAGTAGTTGGAAACCAGATCTGGTAATATATATATAAGTGGTTAATTAATTTTTAGCCATAGGAACAACAATGTCAGAGTCGTTGTGCGGTCATGTTAAAAAAACACTTTCTTTTTTTTAAATAGGGCAATTTTTCAGTATGGCTGTATTCATGTGGTCCAATAAAAATGCGTACGTAGTATTTCAACGTTATTTGTTTATCTTTTTGTAAGTAACCTATGAACAAAATTCCCCGACAAATTAAAAAAACATTTGCCATCACCTTTTTGACCAATAAAAAAGTCTTTGCTTTTTTATTGCAAATTTACCATTCACAAGCCACGGTATTGACTGATTCTTTATTGGATCGATGCAAAAAACCAGTTAATTTTGTTGAAACTAATTGTAGAGTTTCGGAAATGTTCATTCAAATAAGTTTTTAGTTCAAAATAAAACAGATTTCATGCTTTATTCACTTACATCAACAGATGTAAACTACTAACAAGTAAGCGTCTAAAACAGCTACAAAAATATTCAAATATCTTTCAATGCATGGACAATTGTTGTAACAGAATGGTTATAAGTGTTGGTATAGTATGCCCATAGATAAAGTGTTTTTACGACTTTGGCTTAAATTATCTCAGCAGATTACATCATTACTTATCGCCTTGAGGAAGCAATTATGTTTGTATACAATATTTTTATTCTTAAATACTACTTTGGGTTCCAGTTATATAATACAATCATATTTGGATCTTGCTAAACTTAAACAGAAAGATATAAAAGCGGCAGTGACAACGAAAATTAGCAAACAAATCGAGGACAAGTTATCTAAAAATATGGAACAAGAAGATATAAACCATATATGTTATAGTTGGATATAAAACACAAGGCCAAGAACAAACATAGATGACAGAAGAAATTCTTACACTTATGGAAAAACGGCAAAAAGTTAAGAATCAGAGCAACAAATATAAGTGCATACAGAAGCAGATTCGGAAAAAGATTAGAACAGCAAAAAACGAGTGGCTGAACTGATGAATGTAAAGAAATTGAACAACTGCAGGCTCTACATGATGACTTCAATCTCCATAAAAAACTAAAGGAGACAGCAGGAACTTTCTAAAAAAATAATATCTCCATGTTAGTAAATCGACAAAATCAAACTGCAATAGATATACAGGGAGTTTATAAATGAATGGGATTATGTAATCACTTTAAATATGCCGCCTTTTTAAAATCGTTCACTATACTCCATATATTTTCATATGTTTGCTTGACAGCTGTCAAAGTTGATCTGTCAAAACAAATAGTTTAGTAAACAATTTAAAAAAAGCGGCACATTTAAAGTGATTACATAATCCCATTCATTTATAAACTCCCTGTACAACAGAAACAAGACATTTGGGAAAGATACATCAAGAAACTATTTGCAGATGACGAAATACAACATGAGGCAATTGAGGAAGACAACAACTTAACAGGTCCTTCAATTAGTAAGAGTAAAGTAGTAAAAGCTATACAAACTGCAAAATCAAATAAAACAGCGGGACCGGATAAAATTTCCTCAGAAATCCTAAAACTCCTGGATGAAAAAGGTATCTCCGCTTTACACAAAATTTTCAATAAAATATACGATACTGGTAAATACCTCTTCCGAAAAAGAAAACTGCCAAAAAATGTAAAGAACATAGACTGATTAGCTTTATTAGCCACATCTTGAAACTGAAACCTAAAAATCATACATCAAAGATTCTACAGAAAATGTGAAGACACAATGAGTGAAACTCAATTTGGGTTCTGGCAGGGCACAAGGAAAGCAATAACCGCAATACAAGTCTTCGGACAGAACTGTTACGACCAGAGGAAAAGTGTATACCTAGGCTTCATAGATTACAAGAAGGCTTTTGATCGCGTTCAACATCACAAACTTATCGAAATCCTAAAAAACCTAAATATTGGCCAAAAAAACATCAGATGTATTGAGAACCTTTATTAGAACCAAACAGCACAAGTTAAAATTGACAGCAAAGTAACCAAACCAATACAGATTTGTAGAGGAGTCAAACAGGGGTGCGTTCTATCACCTCTCCTGCTTAACCTACACTCAGAGAAAATATTCCAAGAAGCACTTGGCAATATCGAAAAAGGCATTAAAGTTAACAGAAACTGGATAAAAGACATTCGATATGCGGACGACACAATACTGATAGCCGAAAGCATAGAGAATCTACAACAATTAGTTAATGGCGTAGAAATACATAGTAAACAAATAAACATGAACATCAACACTAAAAAAACAACGTTTATAGTAATTAGCAGAAACCCAGACGCAACGAGGAAAGACAGATTAACATTTGACGAGTTACCAATTAAACGGGTAAACAAATTTAAATATCTGGGTACATGGCTCACTGAGGAATGGACATCGGACATCGAAATAAAATGTAGAACTAAAAATGCGCTACGTGCATTTATGAAGTTAAAAAAAGTCTTAACCAACACTGAATTTGATATCAGCATCAAGCTACGGCTCGTCAAGTGTTATATATAGTTGATTCTCCTTTACGGTATGGAGGGATGGACAATAAAAACAACATTAATGAAAAAACTTGAAGCCTTTGAGATGTGGCTGTACCGAGGAGTGCTCAGACAAATTAACAAAGACCGCAAATTATTAATTGCAATAAAAAAAGGAAAACTGCGTACCTGGGTCACCTAATGCGCAACCAAAAGTACCACATTCTGCATTTAATAATCAAACGAAAATTTTTTTAATTTAAATTATTAAAGCAAAATCGACCTAGCTCTAAACTTACTTACGTAAGAGTGTGATCTCGGTGCTACTTCCTCTTATCTTGAACGCTAATATTGTGATAATAATGATGATGTATAGTATTGTCAGTAATCAGTTAGTCAGTCGTTGTTATTAATACATAGTTGTTTTGACAATAGAAAAATTATCGTTAGAGTTGATGGTTTTAACTCTGACTCCAAAATCATAAATGCTGGTGTTCCTTAAGGTTCTGCTCTTTCGCCAACTTTATTTTAAATTTCCATTAATAAACTTCTTCAAATAACTAAAAGTCTTATTCATAGTTTTGCAGATGATAGCACCCTTCATACTTCATAGCTTTCCAAAAACTATATTGACACATATGTCAGAGCGACTTAAAATTTCTAAGTTAGAATTTGTAGCATCTATAAACAAAAACCTCAAATCAATATCTGTATAGAGCACTTCCAACATGGTCAATTTTAACTAAAAAACTCAACTTTTTACTGTTTCAAAATCCAAATCTGAGTTATCATCAGTACCAATTATTAAACTTAACAACAAATCCATATCAAAATTTTCTTCAATTTGTATTCAAGGTGTAACAATCTTACATAATCTTCTCTGGAACGACTATGTTGTCGACATAGCTTTGAAAGTATGCAAAAAACTAAGATTTCTTAATAGATGCTACAAGTTTTTTACTTCTGTTCTGCATTGAATATTGATCACAAGTATGTACAAACTACATTATCTTTTCTAAACTTTATTTAGAAACAAGCTCATTGCCGATCCAAAACTAACTTAGATACTTTACAACACAGGCGTAATGTTGCAGATGTTTGCATTTTTGGCATTGTTCAAACAAAATACAAGACATTTTGCCATCTAAACAAATATTAACTCACAATACAAAGCTTGATAGGAATTCTAACAAATATACAGTTTAAAGATGTAGGACCAAAACTATTAAAAGAGATTTTTTTTAACCGTAGTATCGACAAATAAATTAAACTTCTAAATTCAGTATTGCCTGAGATTTATAAGCTATAAATATTAATAATAAGTCAATGTTTACAGACTGCTTAAATCTAGTTTTTAATGTGAGAGTTGTGGCATATTATGTAATTCAAATAAACACTTATTGAAATTAAAAAAAAAAGAAAATTAGTATCTGCTTGATTTAGTGTCATAGTAAGTTTCTTATATTTGCAACTAATTAATGAGTCTCTAGAAATAATTAAATTGTTTAAAATTTCTAAATTACACAAGTTATTTGCAAAATTTGCCTAAAGTTTATAAAGTTGCTCGGGGAGTAAGAGGAGGTTTGTTTAAAAGATTGGGAAAGGGTTTGTTAGAATGTCTTGGACTTTGGTAACAAACCGGAGAGATGCTCTTTCTCCTACGTATAGGTTATTGAGTGTGAGATTGTTGGAATTGATGGATTGTTGTCCGGAAAATTATGGATGCATCGTTGAAGATATTAATTCCATCGTTTGTATAAGTAAGAGAACGGAAGTGTTTTGCCCAAGAGCTAATTTTTGATTTAATAGAGCTAGTGCGGAATTTAAAGCTCAGCTTGAAATCAAAACTTACACTTAGGTATTTACACATTTGAGAAAGGACTACGTGTTTATGGTTCATTTAGATCATGAATAAATGTTTGTTAATTTTGTGATAAGGAATTAATAATTGAGTTTTTAAGAGAAAAAGTGCTATTTATTGAACCATAATTGTGTCTTACTTAGGAGACCTTAATTTTTAATTTACTTACAATCACTGATTACAATTATTACTAAAGATATCCGGTAATAATGAATAGTCCCATAGAGAACTAGATGTGTATCATGTCAAATTTGCACCCAACTGAATTCTCTGTTACCCTTGACTTGCTGCGACCGAGACTCAATCAGCTAATTTTTTTAGTTTCTTGGTTAGAGTATTTTGCATGTCTACTAAAGAGTTTTTCAGTTGAGGCGGGTAGATTTTGGCGGCTCTTGACGGCCATTTTGTTTTTGTGACATTTATCAAATCTTTTGTTTATTATTCAGTTATTTATGCCAAATCACCATGGCAAACTACACGGTTGAGCAGCACGTTTAAATGATAAAACTTTATTATTAAAACGAGTGTTTAGTAGTGCAAACGTTGCGCGCACTGCGCCCATTTTACGGTATACGTAGTGGCCCTTCATAGTCGACTCTTCAACGTTTGGTAGCCAAATTTGAGACAACAGGTGCAGTAAATACAACACCTGTACGTTCATGAAACGCAAGATCAGCGGAAAACATCGCCGCGGTCCGTGAAAGTGTACAGCAGAACCCAAAGCAGTCGATTCCTTGCCATGCACAAGAACTCGGGCTTTCGCAGACTTTAATTTAGCGAGTTTTGCGTCAGGTCTTAGGCCTACACCCGTACAAGATCCAACTGACCCAGAAGCTCAAAGTTTATGACGATAGACAATGTTTATTTGTACGCCGACTGGGCTTTGAATTGGTTGGAGGAGGACCCACATTTTAGCAAAAAAAAAATATCTTTAGCGACTAGGCGCATTTTTAGATAAATGGCTATGTTTTTCTTCTGGGGTTCCTTAAAGTCGCAGGTCTATGCAAATAAACCACAACTGACCGATGCCCTAAAGGTGAACATAACACAGGCCATCGCTTAAATTTAGCCGGATCTATGCGAAAGAGTAATTGAAAATTGAACCACTCGGATCCGTGGCACCATAAGAAGCCGAGGCGGACATTTGATGTCATATTCCACACTTAATGGAATACATAGATTTTCAAATAAAAAAATATTGTTAATACCTCATACACAGCTTGTTTTATTCCATTTCAACATCTACCCGCCCTTATTGAAAAACCTTTTATTACAATCTATTAAAAGATAAAATTTAAAATTCAGAACAGAACAAATATTATTATCTAATTGTTCAATAATAATATAAAAATAAAAAAAATGATGCATTTGCCTATTATATATTTATTCACTTTAGCATAAAATTAATAAATCATATAGGAAGCTAAGAAAGATTTTAAAATTTGATATTATGCATGTTAATACTAATAAATATATTATGTCACTAATTACTTATATTATAATTAATGCAATTAATATTTTTAAATTTCAAATCTTAACTTTTTTAATACCTGCATAAAGTTTAATCTGACGCATCGTATATTATGCTATGTGAAAATTCAGACATATAATGTCTAATAAATTTATATACCATACATAAATAATATTAATCGCCTAGCACTTTAATGCCAATAAAATTACACACATCAATTACTACCGTTATATTATATTATTTGAATCAATTTTATATTGCATGTAATTTATAATTAATTATAAAAAACTGATTATTAATAATAGTAGAAATCATTACATCAAACAGTTCGTTAGTTTGATTTCAATTCAATTGATGTTGTATCTTGTTAAATGGTTGTGTATTGTGTCAGTAGCATATAAAATTGTATATACTAAATGGTAGATATTTCAAGTAATAATGTGGGTGAGTAGGATGCTTTAAGTGTCATTATGGAGATTTAAAAATCACATAATGACGCCCAAGTACCAAGTCAAGTTTATTCTTGAAATGTACACACTGTAATGTGAATGAAATTTACTTAATATTGTTATTATGTAAATATGTGCGACTATTATCATTTTATTTCTTAGCTGCATAGAGAAATGTTCCGGGTTCAGTTGTGGCTGTTGGGGTCGAGATCTGTTTAGTTTATAAAAAATATATTATATGTAAATAATAAATTAGGTTTATACATTGTATATTTATAGTAGAAATCTAAAGCTTGTAACGTGCATTATTCAGAAATAAGCATTGTTGTTTTGTTGATTTAGCTTCAGCTTTCTTTTAAAAGTAACAATAAACCATATTTTTATATAATTAAATAATTATAACTTATAGTATACTTCTATTTGTTTTATATATATAATGTGTACATAAGCTTCTGGGAGTCATTTATTTAGTATTTAAGAAAAAAGTTCCGGTTAGCCTATATAATAAAATTTAATTAAAGATAACTCAACAACGTTTCGACATTTAAATAAATTATTTAATTTATGACAAGAAATATCTATTTAAGTGTTAGTTAAAGTATCTCAATACAAAACGTTAAATATAAAGAATTTCATGTGTTTACAAATGTAGTTCAATCAGTATTTGAGCAAGTTCCAGAATAACAGTCTAATTAAGATATGACTCATAAAAAGTGCCAAACATTTAAGAACAATTAACAATTAAAAAAAAAAATTCATATCAATATAGTTGAAGATACACAATCTTAGCCATATTGTTGTGTTTTCAAAAATATTCAATATGTGCCAAAAATATACAGCTACTAGTAATTCATAAAGCATTTTCTCTACTTGAGGGGAAAGGTGACATTTAAATCTTAAATTTGTAATTAATAATACAATTGACGTTTAAAAATATTATAATTAAACTATACTACTAGATGGTCCTGTAGTACAAAAAAAGATCAATCACAATTTTTTTTGAATTAATAATGTGATCATTAATAGCAATCGAAGATATCGCCACATGCTCTTGTTTTTCATCTACTTAAAAAAAAAATCTTGTTTTTTAGATGTTGGTCTTGGTTTTTGGCCATCATACTAATAATTTGTAGGTAAACACAAATCGGTCTTATAATAGTTGTGTATAGCATAATACTACTATATACATTGCCAAAACAACATGCATACTTTTTTGCATTTCATAGCTTGATATGATGCTCATGTGACTTTGTTGCCCAAAAATCTTACTCAGGAGTTTCAATTGACAGCGTTAATGGGAGTTTAGAAAATTTAATAGGTTTAGTTAACCAACTTTTTATTTTTTTGTGACGAGAACCAATTTGATTATTTAAGAGCATGGGTCTTTGCAATTATTTTCAATAATATTTAAAAATTGTTGCATCAAATTGCAGAGTATCTCTTTAAGTTTACCACTTAGCAAAATTGTTATCTCATCTAAGTAACCATTGTATAAAAATCGCGGACATTAAGTAATCTAATAAATCGGTTTATTACAAGTTTTTTATTAATAGTGATAGTACACCTCCTTATCCTAACATTTAGCAACAACTTTTCTGTACACCGTGTCTCTTTTGGCAAACGCTCCTTTTATGTCTATAAATAAAGTAAACATTTGGTCTATAACAGGTACAAAACCGATTCGATAGATTTTTCTGAGTGTATTTATGTTGGTTTGGGTGTATCGGCACGGTGGTAATAATTTTCAAATTAATCTTTTGCTATAAATTTTTTTTAGGTGTAATTATTTTAATTTTCTTTTTTGCTAATGGAATATAGTTGAAAGCAATATAGATTTTTGTTCAATAAATCAAAATGATAGCTTTACATTGTAGGAATGTTTAAAAGTTTCACCCAGTTGTGTGGCCTTGTATAGCAAAAAATAGTCACAGTCACTACTTTCCATGCTATACAAATGTAGCAGAAAGCAAAATAAGCTGCAAAACCGTACCACTCTTGTGTCAGAGTTGTAAAGCCAATAAGTTTCTAAAAACATTTCAGTTGCTTCTATGTGCCATTCGTACGTTTTAAGTAACCAAGTTGTTGTCAAGAATCTTCTAACTTCCAACTTTTTTACTTTGCTGCAGTAGTAGTCTTTATAATGTTTAGCTCTATTAAAGGATTCTCTAGCTTCCGTCTGTAAGCAGAACTAAAAAGCAACCTAAATAGGCAAGATAGTTTATATGCTTGGGATAGAGGAATGTTCCAACTTACCCAATTATTTTTTTTTATTTTATCCACATCTAACTTCTGCAATAGGTTATTTTAAAGGCAACATTGTCGGTTAGTTTAAGGTTTTTGTAAGAACCTGTGTTTTATTTTGTGTTTATATTCCAATTTAATTTTTATTTATCTACAAGGTGTCCGGAAAATACGTGTACAACGTTTGACGACAGACTCCTGACGTCAAAATAGGTCGATCTAAGCCGACTTAGTTATATCCAAAATTGTCTCGTTTAGCCGGTAGAGGGCGTCAAAAAAAACAAAAGTATAACAAAGTTGAAAGTATCTATTGTAAGAAACTAAGTAAAACAAAAACATTACTTAAGCAAATGTGTAAAATGACCGCCATCTTGCTGAATACACTTATTAACACTCTTTAAAAAATGATATTGGACCCTATCTAATGTCTCGGGATTATTAAAATGGTTGCCTGCATTTAAAATCCGCTGCAATAAATCATCGCGTGTGTTTACCGGAGTCTTGTAAACTTCTGTTTTAATAGCGCCCCACAAAAAGAAGTCACACATATTTAACTCAGGAGAACGTGGTGGCCATTTTACTGGTGCATCATTGCCTCTTCCAATCCATCGGTTGGGATATTGATGATGTAAGTATTGCCGAACGGCAACGAAAAATGGGGCGGGGCACCATCATGCATATACCACATTTCCCTCCGAAGTAAAAGGGGCAAATTCTCCAGAAGAATTGGTAATGTGTCTTGCAAAAAATTTAAATAAATATTTCCATCTAACCTGTCTGGAATAACAATGGGACCAATAAGGTACTGATCAATAATACCTGCCCAAATATTAATTTTAAATTGATGCTGATGATGTGCAACTTTAATGGCATGTGGATTTTCATCGGAATAAATATGTTCGTTGTGCAGATTGGTTACCCTAGATCTTGTAAAGCATGCCTCGTCAGTAAACATAATTTTTCTACAAAAATTTAGAACAAGGATTCTTTTGTTTCTAATAAATTGACAAAATGTAAGCCGCATGAGGGGATCAGTCGGTAAAAGTTCCTGGACTTTTTGTATGTGGTAAGGATGTAACAACTGTTCTCTTAAAACCTCATTGACAATCGTTTTAGGAACATTTAACTCACGTTCTAAGAGACGGGTACTGGTACTTGGTTCTTCTTCAACTCTTTCCAGAATCATCTCTTCTGTTTCCACAGTTCGAGTTGTTCGCATACGACCCCTGCCTTCAAACTTTTTCTCAAAACTGCCCGTTTCCCGAAGATGACGCTCAATATTGGCAAATGTTTGGTGGTTTGGTATTCGACGGTTAGGAAACCTCTCCATGTAAACCCTAACACTCTGACGCCCATTTCCTTGACAAAACCCGTATACCAGGAGCATGTCAACTTTCTGAAAGTTTGTATAATTTTCCATTTTTAATGGTAAAATGAACTTGTAATTCAAGAATGTTGATCGTATACTTGAGTAAATTTCATAGACTGGTGACAATTTGTCAATAATTGTCAAATTATTAAACGCCATAGCAACAAGGTCACTTAAAAAATTATTGTTACAGGTAATTTCTTTTTAATATTTACAAATTTTTGACGCCCTCTACCGGCTAAACGAGACAATTTTGGATATAACTAAGTCGGCTTAGATCGACCTATTTTGACGTCAGGAGTCTGTCGTCAAACGTTGTACACGTATTTTCCGGACACCCTGTATAATCTGACAAACAAACGTAGCGCCAGTCTTAAATTTTATCTGAACTTCTTATGATTTCCAGTGTAATGTCTATAACAATCTGGTTATGTAAGATAACAAACATAGATTTGACGCTTCAGATTAGTAATATACAACGCTTTTTTTTACAATAGCAATAATTTATGCATTGTTTTATTGAAGTATATAACAACTTTGTAATGATCGATTGCATCACTAAACTTGCTCAACATTTTTATTAAAGACGCTATTTTGTTTTAAAACCTTCCATCTCTAATAAATTTGCTTTTAATTAAAATTTGATTTTTTTTAACTAAAACGCTTGCAGTTTTTCATAAAACAGTTAGAAGTGTTTTTATAAATAAAAATAATAGATAAAAATAAATAGTTACTAAAAATGTAGAAAATCAAAACTAAGCGTATTGATAAAGTACGATTGTGTTTGTAAAAGTACGCAATTGTCAACAGAGATTGTTTGCAAGATCTAACCGTTTTTTCAAACACAGCATTAAATCTATAATATGAATATTTATTCTTACATAATCTGACAAAACAATGGAAACAAAACTAGCAAATATATTGCGCAAATAATCCAAAAGTAACAATGTTCAATACTATATGCTACACTTTATAAATATTGTCATCAATTAAGTAATCAGTATTCTCATTATCATCATACAATATACTATCTCAAAACAATCCAAATCTTAAAAAAAATATTAAAGATTTTGGACAAAAAATAATAATTACAATCAGATTGATTTTAGTCCATTTAATGTTTTAACGTCATCGGCATAATCAGTTTTATGTTTTCTTTTATTTATCAACTAAAATTGTTAGATTGTTTTAAAACGCTCTAAATAAAAAACAAATTTAAATTTTATTTTTTTGTTTAGTTTTTCCGGATCATTTTAATATTTTCTGTTCTATTCGTTGATGGCCTTTTTTTGCTCCTGTTAGCATCCGCTTTTGGTCCCCACTTAAGAATACGTTTGGTTTATTTTCCGTCTGGTTTTCTTGCTACCCAGCAAGCCCAATTCCACTTCATATGTCTTACTCTGTCTATAATATTAATTAGACCAATTTTTTGTTGCATGGTTAGATTTGGTACTCTATCTTAAGCAAGATCCTTATCTGTTCCATGGCTCTTTAAACAACCCTAATTTTTTATCGGTTTTCTTATTTACTATTAGAGTATCAGCTATGTAGGTTATCACTGGAAGGACACAATAACTGTAGACTTTACGTTTAAGGTACACTAGTCTGTCTATCTAAAAATATTTTACAGATTCCCAACCGCAGTCTACGCCAAGCCAATCTTTCAACGTAGTTTGCATGTTTAATTGCCTTTAGTGATATTGCTCATTGCTTAAGTATGTTTATGTCGCAACTTGTTTTATATGAGCCATGTCATAAATTGCGTCTTAAAATGTTGATTTAAAGGTCTACTTCTATGCTATCCCAATTACTTTTATAAATAATGTCACCAAAGTATTTAAAACTATTTTATGCAATCATATTTACTACAATGTTAAAAATCAATTAGATATTAACCAACACGGTTTCTGCAAAGATGGGTCAACAACAACAAATTTAATGACATTTACTGAATATGCCTCAAAGACATTGAATTTGCAACAGCAAGTTGACCTTATTTACACCAATTTTAGTAAAGATAAACTTGACCATAATATCTTATTGCAAAAACTAAACTCATTTGAATTTAGCAACAAATTGATTAGAGTTTTATCTGATTATTTAAAAAATTTGTACACAATATGTGCAAATTTCAAATGTTACGTCCAATAACTATTTATCTACGTCAGGTGTTCCTCAGGGCTCTAATTTAGAACCATTGTTATTTTTGATTTTTATAAACGATGCAATGTTATGTCAATAAGCTTAAAGAAAACCGTAATTAAATATGACTAATCAACTGGATTAGAAAATCTTACTGGAGTATCAAATTTCTGTGACTTAAATGTTTTTTTCGACACTCAACTTCGTTTTCACCATCACATTGAATCTAAGACTAATGTTGCTTCAAAATCATTAGGATTTATGTTATGAAATGCTAAACAGTTTAGCGTCATTAAAACTTTTATATTGCACAATTTTACGGAGCAAATTAGAATATTGTTCATCTGTTTGGTCGCCTCACTACAAAATACATATAAGCAAAATTGAAACTATTCATCGTAAACTCCTGAAATATTTATATTTTCAAGAACATAATTTCTACTCAAAAAGAGGAGAATTTAACAACAATGATGATTAATACCATGTTTAATTATCAATCTCTTAAAACAAGAAGAACAGCAGCAATGGCGGTTTTAGGATTCAAGCTTACTACTAGTGCTTTAGCATGTTTTGCCCTGCTAGAAATGGTAAATGTTTTGAGTACCTCAGGAGAGGACAAGATCCAAAAATATTTGCTTCATTCCCAATAACAAAACGAATATGGAATACTATTTAGCAATGAACACTATCATGCGTACCATTAACAAACTGCCACTAGAATTGGATATTTTTTCAGTTAACCTGCGACAACTACGTGCATTTTTATACAATTAATACTTTATATATCAATATTTGTTTGTTTATACTACAAATATTGTAACATTACCGTATTGCTCATTTGCTGTTGGGATAATAAATTATTATTATTATGCAAGCAGTATGGAGGCTTGTGAGTATATTCTGATAAACCAAGCACGTCGTCTGCAAGCCTCAAATAGCTTAAAAAATCTCCATCAATGTTGATGTTCATTTTGTTCCAGTTTATTATTTTAAATTCCAACTCTAGTACTAGTAGTAGTAAATAGTTTTGGCAATATTGTGTCTTTCTGACACAATCCTCTTTGTATTTTAAATTTGACAGCATTATCATAAAATTTTATTCATAAGATTAATTTACCAATAGTCAATTGATAAAACACACACACACACACACACACACACACACACACACACACAAAAAGTCGTTAAGCAGATTGTCTCCAGTAAGGTGTATTATCTCCATCACTATGAAATATAGTAATTACAGCTTCATACAGCTACTTAATAATCGTAGTTTCTATGTAAATAGTTGACATGAAATTTTTCACTCTGCAACTTAATGCAAGAGGCCCTAAAAATAATTAAAGGGTTTTTACAGTTAACCATCTAAAAACCAAACTGATTCTATTCACAAAAAAAAAGAGAAAACTACAAAACTAAATCTAAGAATACTCCTAAATATCCCACCACTATCGCTACCAACCAAAGTAAATTATCTTAAAGTAATTTTTGACAACAAGTTTACATAAGAACCACATCTAAATATAAAGATACAAAAAAGTTCATATTTCTTTTGGTAGTAAAAACAAGCTGTCTGCCGCTTGTCGACATTTCCGTTAAAGAGATGGCAACAATAGAAGCTTTGCATTTGCTAGCAAAAACTACTCTTTTAGAGAAGGAAGTTAAAAACACCTCTGTTAGAAGCGCAAACAGATAAAACAACCCTTCTTTTGTACTTCAAAACCGCTACAACGTGTGCACATAATCAAGAAGAACAGAACATGTGGTCAACCTCAAAATAACTTTGCCACTAAAATCGCACACAACTATCTTCGAAGCAAAAATAGTTAGGATAACCTATGGAAATAGTAAATCGCAAAATATCTGGCAAAAATGTCTAAACTCTAACGGATAGTAGAGCGTTCCTAATTGCTATAAACGAGCCTAAAATCACATTAAAGCCAGTTTTTGATATTGTGCCCTTATTTTAGAAATAACATCAAGATGCTTTGGGTTCCAACATTCCAACAAAAAAGATAACATTGAGGTAGACGAGCTGGTGCGTAAAATCTCAACCCTCAAGGCGTGTGGACTTAAACCTTGGACCGCTTTACCACTTAAAAACCTCAATACCCTACTAAAAATCACACACACACACAAATGCAATGAGGAGGCGTAGAGATGACACTCCGGTTTGCAAACAGATAAAAGAAACAATAACTGCCTCAACGCCAAAACTGTGGTTGATTAAAATCTAGCTTGTGTTAGACATTTTATTATTACTTTCAAGATTATTTTATATAGACTAGAAGACTTATAGGTCCATAGTTACATAGATTCCTAATGCTACCTTTCTTGAGAATTATAATAATAATTACATTATTCCTTTAAAAATTATTTTGTTATTTTTTTACTAAAGCAAGCATTAGAAAATCTGCTTATTATTTCTTTCAGTAATGTTCTCTTTCTTTAATAATTTCAATAACTTTTTTGAGTACTAATATTTGTAGGATAACTGATAATGTTTATGATCGGATATTGAGTTTGTTTCTTGCTATTATATAGTTTTGTATAAAATTTCTTCACTAACTTCAACATTTTATCTCGGTTTGACAAGAATTGCTGAGTTCTTGTTTGCACGTTTTCAAATGCAGCCCTTCCATTGTAGAGTTCTTTACGTAATACTTTTAAGTTCTTTTTGTTCTTGATGACTTTTTTATTTTTGATGTATTATATTTTTGTACATATCTTCTTACCGCAGTAGAATTTGTTCTGTTCAAATATTTCAAATTATCAATCCTCATGGTATATTCAAGACGCTGGCTTTTTTTTATTGCATAAGTGTATTTGTGTTTTTGCTGATTTTATCCGTATATTTCTGATTCTTTAAAAACTACCGTTTTCACAACTTTGTTGACTTTTGTGATAAGTTCTTCAATCTCCACATTCTTCTTTCTGCTTCAAAATCTATGTGTAATTTATTGTTGGTAGGCTAAGGATTATTTATTGATGTCCATTTCTAGGCTAATTGTTTGTTAGAATTTTTTTCATGTCTTAAATGTATAACCACTTTTGATGCAACCAGTCTCTTGGCGCTGCTATTAAAAAACATCTGTTCAAAACATTAACATCTTTCACTACGTTTTTATTAATGGCAATTCGTAATACAATTTGGTCTTAGTGTTCATTTTCTGTTTTTGATCTTTTTAAAGAAAAAGTTTATAATATTAAATTTATGCTAAATTAGAAAACAAAAAAACATATTTCTTCTTTCATAAGCATGCCTACCCAAAAAGCTTCGGTATCAACTTTTTTGTGACCAATCTTAAATTAAAGTCTCCTGTTGAAGTAAGTTAGCGTTTGTCTGATTGTCTTTGCAATGTCGTCATAAAAACTCTCTATAAGCTTGAAAAATTTTGAATTTGTATCTAGGGTTTAACTTTAGTATAAAAAATGCAATTCTTAAGCTTACATTATTTATCTCCACGAGATTCTTTTTTATAAAGGATATACCCAATACCCAGTGCGTTGTATCATCTCTACCTTTGTGATAAAACATCCAACACCCAATCTAAGAATTAGTTGTTGTTTTTCTTTCCTTTTTATCTTATCTCAATGATTTTTTACTCTATCTATATCGGACCCATCTACAATTAAAGATCAGTGAGTTGCCAAGAACTGAGAGCTTTTAGCTTGTCTTGCATACCATAGAGGGTTTAAGTCTGCCACCATGCTGACCTGTGCAGATTGATGGAATTTGTGAGGTTTCATCTACTTAAACCTCACTCGTGACTCCATTGTCGTTCTATCAAAACTGAACTTCATTCTGATATTTTAATATTGAAAACATGAGTCATTAAAGGTTATTGTAAGTTGTTTTGGTTTTTTATTGCAAATGCAAAATTATGTCTGTCGTACAGGTAAAACATAAAATAACAACATTTTTTTTTGTTTAAATGTGTTATAGAGCCAAAACGTAGATAGAATAAGTCTGTATATACTATGGTAAGTTCTTTTTTCTTTCTATTTTTTAACTTTAACAAATTCTTATGCAACAAGAATTAATAAAAAATAGTTAAATCTTATTCAATTAATAAAAAAAACTTTTATTTAATTAATTAAATACTAATCTAATTTTTGTTAATAATTCTGATATAAAGCGGTTCCTGTACATTTTAATTATAGTCAATCATAATTACAATTTTATTTTAACTATTTCATTTGATTAGATTTAGTAAAGTAAAAAAAAACTTTAATCTATCTGCAGTATATAAATCAATACTTCCACTTTTAAAATGATAATTTTATACTTCTGATCGTATTTCCTAAACTCCCCATAAAACTGCTCTCCCCTACGTTTTCCAAAAGGAAAACTTTAATTAAGATCATCTCGCTATATCCCTTTTAAAATCTCATCACGAGAAGAATATCCTTCATGTACGTTTTTGAATATCCTTCATATTTTCCATCCCGCAGCGATGATCCTCACCAGAATGGAGTTTCTAAACTGGGGCCCGTTATTATGATCGCCTCTTATCGTTCGCGACTTACGACCTCAGCTTTCCCCCAAACGATATCATCATATTGTTATGAAGAAGAAAAAAGTTAGCGAGCTGTCGTACGAGATTTAATCGCAATTTTCCCAAGTAATTAGGTCTTTTACATGGCCTGTTGCGTTATTACGCGGTTTATGGCGCATGAAAACCATGTGCAATTTATTAATTTCATGCTACAGATTTTCGAGAAGTCTATCGAGACGTATTAACGTTAACGGTATGTGAATCAATTAAAACGATTATGTGATCTGATATTGATGATAGATTCGAGTGCTGTGTGTCTCGGTGATGTTTTATTAGAACATGATTGATCGATTTATGAACATATTTGAAATTGCAATTATTATTATATTAAGATGAATTTAATTTCAAACATATAGACTTAATTAGTGTGGAATTTAATTAAAACTTTCTTAATTGTCCTATTTCTAATCCATTAAGAGCAACATTAAAACCAAATATTTGAAAATATTCCTGTGAGAAACGAATTGAAAATTATATATTTTGATAAAATTAATCATTGATTTATAGATCGTCATTTTTCTCATCGACAAAATTCGTGTTATCTAGATCGATTTCCTTTCGTAAACGAATTTATCCAATGGCATTCCAAACGGCTCTATAATGGGAGCAATTAAATATAGAAATCATCGTGCAACATTTTAATTAATTCTGACCAATGTTTTTATAATTTAGATCGATTGGATTATGCAATGGTATGTGTAGAATACGACGGATCGATTTATCAATTTCTCCACAGGAAGGTATATCCAAATTTTCTATTAGAATAGAGGAATTATGTTTTAATTATATAAACAAGTTTATTTACTATGTTGATTAATATAAATTATAAAAACTTACAATGCTTATCAGCAGCAAGTAGCCACATTTAATATTTCTCGTTTTATTTTCAAATAGTTAAATTTCATGCTTCGTCGTTGGTGCAGCAATAATGTTAATTACATCTTGTTCGGGTTTTGTAGTCAGGATGCGCTTATCGTATTGTAATTATGTTGAGATTAAAGTAATTATACCAAATATTACAGAATTCCAACAAGCTAGGAATATTTCTGTTTAGGAATTTACGGTGCGATACACAACGGGCAAAATACTTGTAGAATTATTAGAAAATATTAATTTAAGGAAAAATCTAGTAGCATTCCTATAAATTCAGTTATATTACATTATTGCTTCGCAATTATTGTATAATACTGTACTTACATATAATATAAAATCCAGTAAATCACTCACCTGAAACAAAAAGAAATATTATTAAAATTCCACGTTATACAAATATTTGCATCTGTTATATTAATTCCTATTATTTTTTCTAAAATACAGCAATAATGTCCTTACAAGAAGATAGTTTATAGCCGTAGAATTTTTAATAATCAATTAATCAAGCATTATTTATGTACAAAAAGGAATCATTTAAAATTCTTCTTTGAATGTTTTATAATTGCTATAAATTAAGAAAAATCATTCATGCAGTATGTTTGGTATTGTGGTGATATAACATGAACATTTACTATGATTTATCTAGGCAGCTTTCAGAGAATAAAATACATTGTATAAATGCCATTCTCATTTACCTTGGTACAGTGTAATTAATGGAATGAAATACTATTTACAGTAGCTGAAATCCAGCATCATAATAATTGTTAACTGTTGTTTAATTTATTGTTATGTTAGCAATTGAATGTGAGAAGGACATATATTATACGTTGTTTTTAATGGTAACATTTATTATTTTTATATAAGATTACGCAGTGTATACTTCTTTTAGCTGTTCATCTAGTTATTATAATTATTGAGCAGAATAGGTATACAATGTACTGCGCTAAAAAAATTAAAACAGCGCTCCTATCTTGAGTATTTCTTTCACACTACTGAAGATGTCAACTATCTAAAAGTGCAAAATTTTAGTTCATATTAAAAGGTAATAATAGTATTTTTTATGGGGTAACCAAACAGTACTAAAACTATAAATTAAAAAAATGGATAGATTAAAAAAAAACACAAAAAAATAGATTCCAAGTTCGCACTCTGTCCGACAGATGGGGGGAAGAGTCTTGAACCTGCTATTGATCACTATTTATTATTATGTCCGTCGGTAGAAACTGCTATTGGTATAAAACAACAATGCAAATAGTGCAAAGTCCAGTCATTGTATACATTTGAAAAAGCAAATGATTCTAAGATCTCATTTTTTTATATTGTGTAAAGAGATGCAAATTGTTGACTAAGATTTCTTATCAGCTTGCTTGATAAAAGCAAAAAAAAGATTTTTTTTGCAATAACTCGGCTTTTTAACGTAATTCAAAAATTGCAACCATATAATTTTTGCATTATTTACTCTCTGTAATTTAGGTTAAGAAAACTTTTGCATGACAAAAAAGAATTTTGTCTACACAATTTCTTGCGTAGATTAACTATAAAAGCTCGGTAATCCCACTGCCAGACATGATCGTATTGATAGTTTCATAAACGGCATTAATAGATAAAATCCTCCAAGCTTTTTATTAATGTTATTTAAATTTTCTGTCGCGTTAACGGCTTCCACAATGCATAATAGTGGTTGATTAAATGTATCAAAATAGGTTTTTTATAACAATGCTTTGCATTTCTTGACACCTTCAATAATAATTGTATCGTAATCCAATGGCGGGGTATTGATAAATAAAAAGCTCTTACGCGTTGATGTTTTATAACGACTGTTATTTTCTCCATAAAACCATTCCATCTTAGAATTTTGGCAGTGCAAATTTCTCGTAAAATTAAATCTGAGATTGTAGATATAATGTTGCGTAAAAGTTTGATTAAGAATTTTGACATTGGCAAAGTTTATAAACCCTCGGATTTATATTTCCAATAAGAAAGTATTAAAATTATGCTAAATGTGAAACTTTGAAAGTCAATTTAATTTTGACAATACAAGAAACTAACATTTGATAGCGGTGTTTGAAATTACGAAATATTTTCTTCCTATTGTGTAAAATGTTTCATGGCCGCCAACAGTGTTATTGTTTGCTTGGTTAAACTTTTTTTTCTCCAAAATACAAAATTCAGCTTGATGTATGTTACTGTATAATACCTTAAAGCAGTAAATGCTAATTTTTTTAAATTAAAGATTTGCCAGTAAATAATGGAAAACCCCAAAATATTCAAACAGGTGCAGTGTTTTCAAAGTTATACCACTTGATATTAGTGAAAGCTAAGAGATGCGCCATGGCACTTGGTGAAAGTTGGATGTGAAAAAAAACATAAAATAAATTTTATTTATTGCAACATAGTAAACTGTTATGGCACGTACAGTTGCAGAGTATTCCAATCAATTTTTAAAACAATTGCACTTTTTAAACCCTTAACCTCCAGTCAAAGACAAATTCCTAACCGCTTCTTGAGCACTTATTTCTTTACTGCCAACGTCTTTAATTCTTATAAAGTCTTCTGAAAAAGTTGCAAATTAATTTATTGTGTAAAGCTGCTTTAGTACTCTAACTTTTGTAGCTAATTGATAAAAATAATTATTTTTGACATCTACTACGATTGCAAAAACGCTTTTATGGTCAGTTTTAGATCTGTCAAGTATCTGATACTGTAAGTGTTACATTTGAGCAATTTTTAGGTTTAGAAATTTTTTAGTTGTTGGTTTTATAGGTTTGTTTTTCCAAATTTAAGTTTGCTTTCTCTCTATATAGAATAAAATAGAATAGAATAGTATTTATTCACACAATCAAGCATATTTGAGCATATACAGTATGTGAAATGTCATAGATCTTAAAAATAATTATAAAATTAATACACATAAAAATACTGTATAAATAAAATAATATACATATTAAAATTAGTTTTAAAGTAAAAACAATTATACATTAAGGGGGGCAGTTTGATGAGTGTTATAAAACTACGAGCAGAACTCACGCAATTTAACACCTTTTTATAATCGGTTTTTTGCAACGTGTTGAAAATGAAGTTTCCAATCTAATGAAATATATAAAAATCCAAATTCTTCAGTTTTTTATTAAATTTTAAAATTAATTTGTAATTTTTTTGTCGAAATATTTGCTTAAACTTTAAGAGTTATACTTTATTGAACATTAAACTGAATAGACTTTTTATTGTGTTATAAAGTTATTTTTCTAAAATAACAATTGTTACAGTACTGCTCGTAGTTGTGAATGTACGACAAAATGTAAAATTTGATATTTGAAATTCCCGCGTATATTATTTTTCTAACAGTTTGGTACTTAATAAAAAAAAAAAGTCTTAAAATTCTTTTTTGTTGTACAAATACTCGTAGAGATTTTGAATTATTTCCCCACATCAGTATAATAAATTGTAAATGAGAATAAACAATTGTGTAATATATGTCTAATAATGCCTTACTATCTAACACGTCTTTTAATTTAATATTAAGCCCCAAAAACATTGTAGAATTTGAGAATACAAAATTGGTATTGTTAATGTTAATTTTATAATTAAGAGACACAAACCATCGATTTTCAAAATACATAAATATAGTCTTGGTTCTATTTAATATTAACATATTTTTTGAGCACCAACTACATAACAAACCAATCACATTCTCCGATTTAGTGTTTAGTTTTTCCAAAGTTTTTGCACTAACTGCAATTGAACCTGCATATATAACTACCTTGCAGTTTTTTAAAATTTCGGCAAATCATTAACAAAAAGTAAAAACAGTAGCGGTCCACAAACCGTTCCCTGAAGTACCCCAAATTTAACATCTTCATCTTCAGAAAGATAATTATTTATTTTTACTCTAACTTTGCGTTCTCTTAAATAAGTTTCAATTAAGTCTAAATAGTTTCCTCTAAACCCAAGTTGTTTTATTTTTTTTATAATAAAATCTATATTTAGTATGTCAAATGCAGCAGTCATGTCAAAAAAGAAGCCATATACATGATAATTTTGATCTAGTTGTTTATACAAATTTTTAGTAAATGATACCGTATCTGTTTCAACTAATCTATTTTTTTATATCCGTGTTGAGAATCGTGAAATTTTTCATATTTTTCTAAAAATAAAACTACTGTTTTACAAATAATTTTTTCAATTTTTTTTGAATTTGTTGATACGATTGCAACTCTTCTATAATTAGACAATACTAACGGGTCACCTTTTTTATGCAAAAGTGTAGCAACAGCAACTTTTAAAATTTGTGTAAAAATACCATTTTCAATCGCACTATTAAATAATGATGTTACATTAACAACAATATCTATAGCAATATGTTTAATTAACTTAATGTTTAGATTGTCCAAACCACTTGAACTTTTATTCTTAAATGATGATATTGTATTCAATACTTCAGATTTGGTTATTGGATTAAAATAAAAACACATTTAAATTTGACATAGTGTTAACTTGATTTGATTGATAACCAAAATGATTTATAATTTTAACCTCTGCAAAATTGGAAAAATAATTTAGAAAAGCAATAGCTACTGTAAGGTCGTCTTCAACAAGATTTCCATCTAGGTTTATTGCTAATGAATTGGTTTTTATAAATTTAATAAACTTTGTTACTTCTTTTACTATTTTTCAAATTTCTTTTTGCTTATTATCAGAACTGCTTATTTTAGTTGAACAGAATTTTTTCGTTGCAATAAAAATATTTTGATCATGTAATTTTTTTGTGATTTATAATTATCAATTAATGTGTTATCATTTAGATTATACGCTAGCCAAACAAAATTTTGTAAATTTCTGTAATTTATAATCATATTATTATCCAACTAAAAGTTTTTGTTTATCTTTTTTAAGAGAACAGCTTAAATCTAATATATTTTCAAGAGAATTTATAAACTCAGTAAACTTAAAATTAATATCATTTTAGATACAAATGTTTGTCCATTTGGTATTTGATAAATAGTACGAAAAAAGTTAAAATTATATTTACGAATTGTAATATTTTCCTGTTCCTGATAAAGAGTTGATTCAATTTTAATACTTAATACTACTGGAAGATGATCTGCAGTCAAGGCATTTATTGTTTCCCAAGATAAATAACTGGAATCAATATTTGTGAGCATATAATCGATACCACTTATGCTGGTAACGTTGTTAATATTTGTGTATATTCTTGTAAGGTCACGATTTATTAGTTGTATGTTAAAAGAATTCATAATATCTAAAATAGGATCTCTTCTATAACTAAGCTTAAGAAAGTCTACATTTAAATCTCCACTAAGTATTATATTATTATATTTACCAGATATATTAATTAAAAGTATGTTTGGTTTTTTAAGAAAAAGTGTGAAATTAGCAGTTGTAGATCTATAAACACACAGTATTAATGTGTTAAATTTTTCATATGTTACTAATATCACACTCGTTTCAAAATGGATCTCTTCACAATAATGACAGAAATCAATCTTTGTAGCAATTATTTAATTTTTAACTAAAATACAAACATCTAAATGAATATGATTAACTCAACTAAAGTCATTAACTATTTTATATCCATAGAAATAAAGTAACCACTATTAGTTCATTCAGAAATTTGCTTGTATTTTCTGACATCTCAGTTTCAGTAAAATTGCTGTCAATATTTATTGCATATTTATTTATGACTTCATTATTGGTTAATCTTATTTAGTCTTATTTTTGACAATATTGTTTATAAAAATCTTATCTGTCTTGACTGTCAACATTCTCAAATTTTGCATTTTCATTATACAAAGCCAGTATTTTCTGCAAATATTCTTTGGACTGTGAATCAAACATTACTTTACAAAGAAAACTTTAATTTCTTTTGTGATATGGTTTATTTTAAATTGCTAGAACACATTTTAATCTCTTAGACTATTTTATTATTTCGTTGGTTTCCATCCGTCTTGATTGGCCGTTCGACGGACTTTTGAGACTAGCTATGTTTTGGTTTACCATGTACAATTATTATATCTGGCTACATAAGAGGGAGAATAAACTATTGATTACCTAATTACAAAATTTTCTTTTGTTGTCAGAATGTAGTATGTTCCAAAACTTTCTGCTGCTCCTCGCTTAGCCTAAAGTGCGCAAGATCACAAACCTTGTCAGATAGTTCTAATAACAAAAATAAACTTAACTCAACTTGACAACATGAGTTTATCTCAGAACGTAGTATAGATTTAACAACAATGCCGCAGACCTCGCACAACTTTAAATACGTCATAATACCTCAATTATAATCGTTTTGTACTTACGATTTGCATTGCACCGTAGCCAACAGCAAAATGCAATTATAGCATTAAATAAATTGTAATAACAAGCATAATAGTAACTTTCTGCATTTTATCCTTTAAACAAGTGCAATAACATTGTTTTTTGCGTTTTTTTAAAACATCATACCGGTGTATGCGCCTATGACAAATGGCTTGTTTTTTGACAAGTTTTTAGCGGTTTTAATGTTTTGCAAACACTTTTCTTCTCTACCAAGACAAAAGTGATTGTTTTTTTTTACTCACTATAAAATCTCTTTTTACACTAATTTTTAATAAAAACACACACAGAATATAGACAGAGTACTGCAATCCAATTATTAGTTACTTAGTTGCCGTAAACGTACATGTACGTAAAATAAAACTTGCCAACTGACAAATAACTATCAAACAACCCACTGGCGTTGCATGCGGTATAGTGAAAATATACAAATCTCTACACAATTATTCTAACATTTGCTGTTTCTTTAAGTAAATCTTAAGATTTGCAACAAACACTGATAAAAGTATAAAATAAACAATGATTTATTTAGTAATATTTCAGACCTTTTCATTATTCCCAGGTACATCTTAAGATTTACCGGCAAAACTTAGCATTTACCGCTGTTCGGGTTTTACAGTAACATATACACCAATTCTCAAAAATTGTAACTTTTTCTACGGTGCACATAGTTAATAAAATGTTGATAAGATTTTTTAGATCAAATTTTTCATACAGGAAATCTTTGACACAGAAAAACCGGATTCAATATCTTTCATAAATTTATTCAATAAAGTGTAATTTTTTTGAGCAGAAATTTTTGCTGTTTTGCAAACGACTTGTAGCTTTTCTTCTCAAAAGTATTCCAAAAAAAAATCTTGCTACCACCGATTGCTTTGTTTACAAATCTGTAGTTGGTTTTCATTGTAACATTATGTCTCTCAAGCTAGCACTCCCTATAAAAATTTATTAAAATATTTAGAAAATATGTCATCCATAAATTCTGGCGGTGAAAAATCTGAATCAGGCTCAGAAAACAAGTTCAACCAGAAAAAAAAAACTATTTACAGTCACACAATCTTAGAAAATCTTAAAGAATACAGTACTCAAAAATAAAACCAATAATTTGCATTGAAAAACTATAACTTATTAGTAGTTTTTTGATCGGTATATGAAGGTATGAAATCCGTAAAACAATTTTTTTTTAATTTTTTGTCGTTTTTTAACTTAATCGCATTTTTTGTTTAAAAACCGCAATTTTAACTCAAAAAAATAAATTTACTAATAAAATCAATCAGAAATTTTCCGTAAAATTTCAAGTCTATACCCTGTCTATAAGCCGCAAAAGCCATAAAACCATGTTTTTGTTCTCAGTTGGCTGGGCAAAAAGGAGCATTATTTATTTTATTTAACCGCCAAAGTTGATGTGTTTTGATGTAAATTAATTGTAAAATATAAATTTGTTTTGTGTATTTGGGTTTTAAGGGTCTAAACTTGAAAAAACTGCAAAATAAGCCTATTTTTCAACATAAACTTTTACAAATGCACATTTAGCTGTTTTCAAAGAAACTATACACCAAATATTATTAAAAAACTGAATTTTGCAAACAATTCTACATAAAAAATAGTCAGTGTCGTGTTTATCTGGCAATGAAAAACCCATCTAAAAAAAAAAAATGTTCAACATTTACTTTAAATTTTTTTTCTTTAATTTTACTCAAAGATTATTTGGATTATATTTTTTTAAGCTTATTTTAGAAGTTTAACAAAAACATCTTTTGTTGCTTGAACCAATTTTGGGCCATTTTACTCTTTGTTTGATAGTTTTTGAGCTTGCGGCACAAATTTAGACTCGATCTATCGGCGCAAAAATTAGAAAATATTATTATTTTTGGCATTCAAACATAAATCCTCTTGGCGCTTATCAAAATTTGTTAAAAAATAGTTTTAAACCACACCTTAGTGTGTTTATAATATTTTTTGTAAATATAAAATATTAATTAATTTTTAACGCATTTTTTGCCTGAAAATTTTGTAAACAATTTTTTCTAGATTGACTTTTCTATTGACGATGAGTACAACACTGACTATTTTTATGTAAAATTGTCCCCAGAATTCAAATTTTTAATAATACTTGGTGTATTGTTCCTCTGAGCGCGGCTAAACGTGAATTTGAAAGAGTTTATGTTGAAGAATAGGCCTACTTTGCAAATTTTTTGAGTTTTAGACCTTTAAAACCCAAATACACAGAACATATTTATATTTTCCAATTAATTTACATCAAAATACGTCAACTTTGGCAATTAAAAAAAAATTAAAAAATGCTCCTTTTTGCCCAGCCCACTGAGAACAAAAACATGGTTTATGGCTTTTGCGGCTTATTGACAGGGTATAGACTTGAAATGGCGCCAGATTTGAATTTTACAAAAAAATTCTGGTTGATTTCATTAGTAAATTTATTTCTTTTGAGTTAAAACTGCGGTTTTTAAACAAAAAATGCGATTAAGTTAAAAATCGACAAAAAAACTAAAAAAAATCGTAGAATTTTTTTTTATGGGTTTCATACTCTCATATACCGACTCATATACCGACTACTAATCAACTACTGCCACTAGTTTTTTCATACAAACTATGTTTGTTATAAAAAAACCCATGCGGTACTTGAAGATTTTTTCAAACTCAATTTTTGTTAAAATTTTGTGTATTTATTATCAACATGTATACTCGTATTTCTGGCAATATTATTAATAAGTAAATATTAAAAACTCAAATAAAATAAAAATTGAGACTTACACTGATGCTGATGATAAAGCCTTATCACTCTTAATAAAAATCATTACTAATACAATGACAGTTCAGGAGAACCGTCGTCAGCTCTTTGACTATAAACAAAAATAAATGAAAGTTTAAATTTGTTTCGTAGCTTATTGTTGGCTCATCATAGCATTTATGCTAAAACTAGTACGGTCAAAATTGATCTTCATATACAAGGTATTTAAAAACAACAATATCTTAATTCATTTTTATAAAGTTGCAATAGACTTGGATCTAACCACACTTTATTATGTGATTTCATCACTCAGATGTTTAAACTATTTGTTTAATTTATTTACAAATCCTAAAATTTAGAAATAAATTTACTATAGGCTATATTAATAGTTTGTTAAGAAATTACAATTAAAAATCTTAAATCGCATAAAAACTGTAAAAAAAATTGCATCAAAACCCTATTTGATATAATGTAATAATTTAATAAATTTGACAAAGTAGTCTCCTCATAGTTATTAAATTATTTAATATTATGCTCAACAAAATTAAACTGTTTTATAATAATAAAAAATATAAACAGAACAAATTAAATGTAACAATGACTTGCAAAATTTACTTTATAGTAAACAGAAAGAAATCCTCCAGAGATTAATCATCACGTCATCTCTCATAGTTTACAAGAAATGTCTAATAATGCCTTAAACACACGAGCACAACCAACACTGACAAAGAATTAAATTAAACTAATAAATAAAATAATAAAATTGTTCTTGTTTATCCAAGTAAATGTTTTTTTTAAGAGATAAAATGTCTTTATTTAGATCGATGCTACATAAAAAAGTTATCGACGCGATGTAGTAAATTTCAATGTTGTTATTTTTACAATATTTTTAATTCCGTACGGAATATAATAACATTGAAAACTGATAATATATCAATATGAAAATACTTAATACAATAAATATCATTTATTATACATGATTTTAATGCTAACATTGATTTTTGTTAGCATTGTTTATAACTTATAGTTATGGTGGGGAATTCTGGCATTATCACATAACGGTTATATAATAGAGAAAAATATAATACTTCTTCTTCTTCTTAGCGTGCCTATCCGTTACCGGATGTTGGCTATCCACAACGCAATCTTTACTTTATTCGCGGCAGTACGAAATAGTTCTGTGGTTGTTGTATTGAACCACGTTCGTAGGTTCTTCAACCACGAAATCCTCCTTCGCCCTGGTCCTCTTCTTCCCTCTACCTTTCCTTGTAGTATAAGCTGTAAAAGCTCATATTTCTCTGGGTGTCTCATGATTTGGCCCAAGTATTCCAGCTTTCTTTGTTTTATCATTTTTACCACTTCTCTTTCTCCTTTCAACCTCCTTAAAACCTCCTCGTTAAAAACATGAGCTGTCCATGGGATTCTAAGAATCCTTCTGTATGTCCACATTTCAAACGCGTTTATCTTGTTTATTGAAGCCTCTGTCAAGGTCCAAGACTCCACTCCATATAAGAGTACCGGAAAGACATAACACTTAACTAGTCTTACTTTCAGTTTAATGTTAAGACTGTGATTTTTTAAAACTGTGCTAAATTTTTTAAATGCTGCTTTGGCTTTTTCTATCCGTCTCTTTACTTCTAGTGAATAGTCCCATTGTTCATTTAGCAAACTCCCAAGGTACGTGAATTTTTCTACCCTCTCTATCTCTGCATTTTTCAGCAGTAATCTCCCCGGGTTAATGATATTTTTGCTAATTACCATAAACTTAGTTTTTTTTATGTTTATTTTGAGACCATATCTTTCACTTACAGATGTTATACTATTCAATAGGTGTTGTAGTCCTACCATCGAGCTTGAGAAAATGACCGTATTGTCTGCATATCTCAAGTTATTCAGTAATTCTCCATTTACCGCTATCCCTTGCTCGACCTCGTTTAAAGCCTCTTTAAATATCATTTCTGAGTACAGATTGAATAGCATGGGGGACAACACGCATCCCTGCCTTACTCCTCTGTGGATGGTTATGCTTTCCGAGTTCGTTCCTTCGACTTTTATGTTTGCTTTTTGGTTCCAGTAAAGATTTTGTATTATTCTGATATATTTTTCGTCAATGCCAGTCTCTGCAAGTATGTCGATTAGCTTTTCATGTACCACTGTGTCGAAGGCCTTCTCATAATCTATGAAGCATGCATAGATATCGCAATTCATGTCGCGACATCTTTGAAACAGGACTTGCATACAAAAGAGAGCTTCTCTAGTCCCCATTGTGTTCCTAAACCCAAATTGTGTGTTGGACATTTGTTCTTCGCATCGACGATATAAGCGGCGGTGTATGATTTTGAGAAATGTTTTTAATAGGTGGCTCATCAAGCATATTGTTCTATAGTCACCGCAAGTTTTGGCTGTTTGTTTTTTTGGAATTGGAACGAATGTTGATCTTAGCCACTCTTCTGGGATTTCTCCGGTGTCATATATTATATTAAAGACTTTTGTTAATATTTCGATAGCATTGTTGTCTAATAATTTAATGATTTCCATTAGAACTCCATCCGTGCCTGGCACTTTTCCCTCTTTCCCTCTCTTTATCGCCTGTTCCACTTCTTCCTTTAGAATTTCCGTGCCAGAGATGCAAGTTACTTCTGATCGGCTGTTTCTTTGGTCTTTAAAAAGAGCTTCAATATAATTTTGCCTAGCAAGAACTCTTTCCTCTTTTTCAAGTATTCTGTTTCCATCTTGATCCACTAGCCTCCCAGCAACTTTCGGTCTATATGTTCCTGCGGCCTCTTTTACCTTTTTGTGCATGTTAAAACTGTTGTATTTGCTGTCAAAATGTTCTATTTCTTGGCATTTTGCACTAAACCACTCTTCCTTTGCTTTCCGCGCTATCTTTTTAATTTGCCTATCTAATTCGGTGTACTTTGTCTTATCTGCATTTTTAACCTTGCGTCTTTCTTCCATCAAACTAAAGATTTCATCGTTCATCCATTCCTTTTTTTTTTGTTACGGCCGTTGCTTTCATAATACTATAATTACCAATTATAGTGTATTCAATAATTATGTGCAAAAGACGATAACAGTAACGCGATAATGCAAGAATGGAAGCCAAAAAAATGTCTTATCCGCAGTGAAATGATGTAATCGCATAAATATTAATGACAGCTGGAAAACGTTAGCGCTTAGAGTAAAAATGTACTTTAGTTAATTAATATACAACATGAACTCTTGGTGTAGTAGTTGAGTGGTTAATCATTTGTTGCTTTATTTATAATAAATAAATAAACAGGCCATAACAGAAAAACATAGCAGAAAATCATGACAACGGATAAAAAACTCTAGAGGTAGACAGAACTAAACTAGACGCCACTAACAACAACAAACATCAATTGATTGAAGAGACTGTTCAGCAATATCTAAATATGTAGAAAAACCGACCATTCATTACAAAACAAAATTTACGTTAAGCACTCGGACCGGACACGATTATTACAAAAAGGGGCAAAGTGCAGTTAACATATATCATCAATCGCATAGTAAAATTTTTGTATTTTCTAAAAGTATAGTAGTCACCCATCATCATCCCCATATCAAAACCGTAAAAATAGTACGCATTACACTTAATAATCTTAAAAATTTTAATAAGAATAATGGATCAACAATGCTACTTGACATTAAAAAAACTTTTAACAAGGTTTAGCAAACCGATGTCATATATAAACTTATTATTAACCATTTTTTTCCTATCTACATCATTACAATCATTAAAGTATGATTTGATACTTTAATGGGCGTTCGTTCAAAGTCAAAGTAACTAAAAGTCTATCAAGTTTATAAATCATCGCAGCGACGGTACCACAGGGTTCTATCATAGGGCCCAATATGTTCAACATCGACATCAACGTCATGCCGACAAATTTTAAGACACTGCTGTTATATCAAGTAAGCAGGTATTTTAAGAAATGGCAAATTAAGCTATTATTTTCTCAAAATAACCGCTAAAACTGCATAATAGCACATAGACAGTATTAAGAAACTTCAAGTTTTCAAAAATAAACTTTTGAAACTAATTCTGAACCAAAAGAGATACTCAAGAATTAGTGATCTTTGTGAGACGTCACTTATTAAGAATTTGGAACTACAAAAACATACTTACAAAAATTCTATCTCACACAACTAAAACATAACTGACTAACAGACAATCACCGACCAAGAATTATTAACCTAAAACATAGGCTGACTAATCTGAGCTGCCTATATTCAACTAGCCTTTATAAGAAAGACAAAAACCTAATTTTCATTTTTTTTTTAATTCAATTGTTATTGTTATTTCAGATTAGTTAACATCTTTAGATTTATTTAAATAAACTCACTCAATTTTATTAAGCAATAGTTAATTAGCTGTGTTAAATTTACAAAATTGGTTAACTTATGTATTTATCAAATTATAATTTTGAGTGTAACTGAATATAAGATTAAATTATTAAAAATGCCACAATTATTGTAGCAATTTGAAAAAAAAAACAGAAATTTTATTTAAAACAAGTAAATATAATAATATAATATATAATTAAAACTTTTAGCTTTTAGTTTAAGATGTACGTATTAGCCTACAGATATTTAAGCAAAATACATTAAAAACTATCAAATAAATTTAATACAATAAGCATCCACATGCATACTTTTTGTGACTGGTAGCACTGTTATGCAAAATACTATAAACTCTGAAAATTTGAATAAGATATAAAAACTTAATTAAGTGAAAATTAATAGAGAGATATAATGCAGTAAAGACGTTCTAATTTAAAAATATAATTTCGTATAATAAATTGCCATTATCAAATATAATCTGTATTTCATTAAGTAAGTTTTAATTAACTACATCTTTTTGTAGTTCTGATTTATGGAATTAGGATCCGCCTGAAACTTTCCACATTAATTTTTTGCAGTAATTCTTTGTGGCCGTCTGCACTTTAAGGACGTTAGAAAAATGTGTTGACTGACTATAAGTATCCCATTAATCATACGATGAATGGGAACTATAACTTTTTCAATTTATTATTTAAGCAACTCAGAAAGAATACGCCATTGTAACAAAATCCATCCAGTCATCTTTACGAGGTGGTTAGTTCAGAACGCGACAATCGCTGCAATTCTTTCTCTCTGCCGCCGCTCTACCCCGCCGATTAAATATATAAAATCGTCGCTGGAAAAGAAACGTATTGAGCCATTTAAGTGCGCCACTTTAATGTCAGCATAGGATTTCTACTCCCCCCAGGAATGTTAAGTAACGTAAACGCAATAAACTCCGTCCGGAATCCACCTTTCCCTTGTTCCCGGAATGAAAGTCTCTCCCCCATTCCAGACGCGATCAGTTCCCAACAATACTGGAAAAATAAAGATGATATCTCTGAATAACTTATTTCCATTTTCCCTCATCCCGTATTCCGGCAAGAGAACGCATAAATCCAGACTTTCATACGCGTAAGCGGTCCCTGAAGCAGAGTTAAAAAAGTTTTGCGGGGCAGGACGAGGTGCATACGTCATCCGGCGGCCATTAGAGGTGTGCGACAAGTGCGAGTCGTAAATTGCCGCAGACATTACCTTTAAAGTGGCCCTCAAGCTTTTAAAAGGTGCTTGCAGCGATCGCTTGCTGCGTTTATTTTTTCTTCTCTTATTCAGCCGGATTTCATGTGAATTTATTGCTGGCCTGACGTTGGAACGCACTTAAATTAAGTAGAAATTAAAGCATAATGCGAAATCGATTGGGAATAAACGCTGCAAGGGGTGATACCCGCGCAAAGCAGATAATAGTGTAGTTGGCATTCGTATATTTATTACATATATAAATATTAAAATGCCAAATTTTGATTCACTAGTTCAGTCTGCAGTGTAATGAAAAATCTCGCACGCTTCGTCCTGTCGTAAATGTCTGATTTCCCCCCTAACGTTTTACGGTCTCGCAAACTCGTAAAACACTCTGCTAAATATGATGCTGATGGGTCTACGTTGGGCCGTCATTAGCACGGTTAGCATTAAACATTCATGTTAAACACAGTCCAAGGGTCTAAGTTACGATTGTCCCGGTGCGCCTTTATGATTGTAAAGCAAAAATTACCATTTCACCCTATAGAGAAACATCTGAACTAATGGTTGTATGTAAAATTAGTGCAAATATAAATATTAACAACTTTTTAATAAATTGCCGTACTATCACTTGAATTAGATTAGTATTTAAATGAAATACATTAATCGTTAATTGCCACTGCAAACTACTATTTGTAAAAATTGGAATCTTATCCGAATGTTAATGCAGAATCATCAATACGTAGTAAATTCTAATAATAAATTTAAATTGATGCAAACTTATAAAAAAAATCCTTAATGCAACATCCATTTATAAAAAAAAATTGTCCGAGTAGTAAATAATTATCAAAAACCCAGTATTAATTAAGAACAGTTTAGTAGATTGTCATTTGCAATTAAAAGTACTATTGAATGTTTTGAAAGACTAGTGCAAATATCTTAAGAAATCCATAAGCAACTAGCAACTATTTAAGTTAAATGAATACAAATTGTACAAGCCTGTGTTATACCAGAAAGTATTGACATATAGTTAGCAAATTGCATTACTATTGTAATGCTATTGCATATGCTTAATACAATTGGTAATCAATGCTTCTTCTTAAAAAGAGTAAACTTTTATTGAAGATAAAAAAGGAACATATATTTCAGACACTAAAAACTTTATACCAATGCGTCCATCACATAGATTACTTAGATTTAAACATAAAAAAATTGCAGCAAAATAGATCTCCAAAAGCCTGAATGTTGACCAGAAGCAAGTAAATATGGTATTGTCTGTATTTATGTAAAGATGCTAACTTTTTAATGCGCATTGTTACCATGAATAAAACTTGAGTACATTACTACAGTTCAGAAATAAAGCAACAATATATGTAGTTAAACCTGGTTCCGATTCGACAAGAACAAAATAAAATCTGCGTTCAAAAATCTGCTGAATAAGTTTTTGCCTTTTTAGGATTGTCATGAAGTAGTTATGACTAATTATAAGAACAAACTATACATTTTCTTCACAAAACAAAAAATAATAGACACGTAGAAAACTAACTAACTAGTTTAACCCTTTATAAGGCAGTACTTTTTTATATTAAATTTTATGTTTTTAAAATTAAATATTGTTAATTTACCTAATATAAAACTGATTTTTTTTTGTAATATTTATATTTTAGTGAATTTACGGTGGCGATTGAAGTATTTGGTAATCATTATATGTTTCTACATTAATACCTTCAATTAAATTGAATAAAAAAATTGAACATAGAAATAAACTAGACATTTATTCAATTATCTATAATTTCGAGTTGGTTGTGCAAGTGAAAATATCTTCTAAGCGCCAACATTCTGCTATATGTTACAACAACCCATGCTATTTTATATTATTATATTTGTAGCTTTTCACCAAAAAATTAATGACAACACAAAAAAAAAAAACAATTAACCCAGCAAAATTGTGACGTCGTGTATGTATGGTGGCAATATATGGAACCACTTCCTAAGTTAATTGAGCTAATTTATTTAATTTAAAAGCAAATAGAAATTATAATTGCGTAAAGTTATGTATACATTTTAAATTTAGAATGCTTTAAAAAAAGTGGTTTTTTATACTATCACTAACCTATAAAGAGTTAAAAAACAAAATAAAAACTTTGTTTTAAAGATGCAAATTTATTTTAATAAATGTTTTATTAAGAAATAAGTATGTTAAATAATATTTTTTTCAAATTTTTCTTGCTTCTATAGTAAGCTAATCTTATCAAACCCTCTACTATAGTTGAACACAGCTAAAACTAAGTATACCTATAACTTTTAAATAACTTTTCAATTATCGTATTAAAATCCATTGAATTAGTAAATATTGTACGAGGCTTATGTGTTACTCCAGCAAAATATCGATGATATCGATAGTCTACTGTAATAATAGTAAACACTTTAAAACTCAATTGAATTTGTCAAAAAAAATTATCTATAGAAAAGCAACATTTCAGTAAAATTAAAAAAATTATATAAATATACAAACTTTTTAAATAAAAATAAATATTAAAAAACATTTAAAGATACATGTTTAATAACTTTTTTTATTCTATTTGAATACACAATTTTGCAAAAACAATCTGAACCATCCTCTAAACTTTCCGGATAGTTTTTGAGGTAAATAATAAAAAGATAATTGTTTTTGGAAACTCAAAGTTTATTACACGTAATGCAGTATCTAGTCGTTACTGCATGACATAAAATAATTATAACTTTTAAGTATAATTTGAATAAGTGACTAATACTGTACTAATAATTTCTTTAATTGTTTTTTTTTTAATTTTAATCTAAGTTTTTTTAATTTGAGTAGTATTTAAAATCTGCTTTTGGCTAGCAGATGGCTAGTCAGAATTATTTTTCAGTATAAACTTAATTAGTTGTAGCAGGGGTGCCATTTGTTAAACAGTCTTGACAATTTTAGAAGCTCATGCAGATTTCATTTCTTTGGACAACGTAGTACTAGTAAAAAAAAATTTTTTTAATTATTTGTTTAACATTTTTCTTTTTTGTATTTTTTTAATGTTTATTTTCATTATTACTTTACAAAATCTAAATTTTTTGTTCTTCGTTTATCTTCCTTTTTTTTGATATTTATTTTCAACACTTTCTTTATGAAATTTTAATTTTCTACACATTTAATTATATCTTTCATTGCTTTGTACTATGCGCATATACTATATACTTTTTTCTAACCACTGCTATCCCATTTGACTAAATTTTTAGTCCAAAATATTTCACTCATCTTACCCTTTACACAGATTTTTTTAATTATTTTTGCATGTATTTTTTCTATTCTTCTTCATACATTTTTTTTCGAAGTTGGTTTTTAGTTCCAAGCATAACGCATACAGTTTATCTTTTCTTCCTGCAGCTTTTTATTCTATCATATGGTAAAGTATGTATACATTATATATGGTTTCTCTTTATTTCCTTAACCACGCTTGTTCATGCGGTATCTTCGTTGATCTTTAATTCTTTATTCAATCTCTCTTCTAACACATTGTCAAAAATATTGTAAGACGTATTCAGTAGTTTTATCTCTCTGTAATTTTCTACTAGTTTTTTTCTACCATTTTGTATACAAGACTCACTTTACTTTGACTAAAAACCTTTTCCCATTTCATACTTCATTTATTTTATAGTCTCAGTCAATCTCTTCAACAAATCAGTTCACATTTTGTATTCTATCTATACCTGGCATCTTTTGTTTTGTTTATATTTTTTCTGCTTCAAAATTATTTATTTATTATTATTATGAAAAATGTCTTTTCTATTTTTCTATAAAAATTGTTTCAATCTGCATTCTTTTTATTAGTTTCTTTTTTTTAATTTTATTTCTTCTTCAGTTTGTGTTTTTATGTATTTTTGTTCTTACTCTATGCCATCTTAAGTTCTTTGCATTTGTTCCTCTAGTTTTTTGTGCTTCTTAATACTGCTTTTCTGTTGTTCTACATTTTATTTATTTATTTTTATTTTTTGGTTTTGTTTTTTTAACTAATTGCTTCTGCTTTTGCTTCTAATTTAGGTTCTGTCATTTTTTTTGTCTTTTTATTTTATTTTTTTTAATTTTTATTATTTTTTTTATATATTTCTATACTTGCGTTTACATTACCATTTTCTTCTGTTTATTTTTTTCTTTTGTTGAATTTTTTATTTTAGTGGCTAATGATCTTACTATTAACACTTGTTGTCGACACAATAAATTACCAGTCTGCTCAGACTTAAACAAAAACTGTGTAAATATAAATACTATATGCAAAAGTAATTTACAACTAAAAACTGTGAAGACAACAAATGCAAATTTCTATTGCACAATAGAAATTTGCTTTGTCGCAAAATTCTATAGAATTGTAACTGGGTTCACCACTGGTATCTTTTCACAAAACAAGAATCCGTGCAATGAATTCATTAAAGCTCTCCACCAACCAAGGAAACAAAAAACCAATGTCAAAAAAAAAACTACAAAGGTATACCTACGATGACACAATAAAGAACTTAAATGCAGTTATACAAAAAAAAAACACTACAGTTATGCTTAACATTTTTGTTTCTACACAACTGTAAGGTGCATAAAGCACCATTTAATTAAGAAGTAATCCACAAATGCGGTTTTAAGAAATTACAACATTCACTTTACAGTCTCGACTTTGCTTCATGTGACTATTATCCATATTCTAAAACTCAAATTACATTTCAGAAGCGTTTTTTTATCAAATAGCCAAAAGATTTTTTTTAAGCATAGCGTTACCAGAGAAACGTTAGAATAAGTGCTAGTAATAATAATTTTTATTTTGAAAAATAAAATTTTGTTTATCTGCAACTCCTTGTTTGCATGACTATGTAGATAACATAACAAACTCTTCTCGTATAAATTATGATTGTTTATTAAATGTGTCAATACGACAAGCTAGCCAATAGCTAGTGGTTTTTGTGTTTATTTTTGCTCCTTAGCCATGATATCTCACTGACTGATATTGCGTCATTTATATAAAAATAGTCACCGAAGACCGACGCGTCTGGCGGATGGTTTGACAAACCACGCTGACGGCGTGTATATGTTCACATAGGAGCCGGTCTTTTATTTTGCGCTTAAGCTAAGATCTGGTCACACTCATTTTGCACTCAAACTAAAGAAGAGAGTATCACCGCTTGGTGACAACATTGGGCTTAAACTTAGTCTTTAGCACTTTTATCCATAGTCCTTCCAACATGGAGCCTATTCTATTCGCAGTATTATCTCCCAACATTCTTCTTCTTCTAAATTCGCAATATTTTTCTTCTGTCCGCAATCCGTAACATTACCTCCCAACATTTTTTTTCTAGAGCACATTCTGTCTGCAATCCTTAGCATTACCTCCCGACATTCTTCTTTTAGAAACTATCTAACTTATTGACGTTTATAAATTATTGCTGTTACGGATTGAAAAAATTTCCCATTAGGACTCTAAAACTACGCCTAGTAAAAACTTGGAAGTGATTTGGTTTTTCAATTCTTGGCTAAAATTTAAAAAAGTACGTCTAGCTCGGTTAGTATGTAACTTTAAAAAGTTTCTTCCGTTGTAGTAGTCTAATTGCAAGAATAGTTGGTAGTTGCATATAATTCTGCATATATAAGTTTTCTTTTAACACATTTATAGTTCTTTCACAGACTCCTTTTCTTCTAAATCAGAAATCGGAAAACTTATTTTGAAACGAGCCATATCGTAATTTTTTAAATTTTAAATAAAAAAAAGGTCTTTTGTACTTGCATGAAAATCAAAAAAACGTTGTTGTAACTGTAGTTTGACTTTGAATATTATATTCACCGCAATTTTTTTTGTAAATGAAGACTTTGCGGGCCGAATTAATAACATATAGCAAGCCAGATTTGGTCCGCAGGCCATAGTTTACTGACCCATGTTCTAAACAATTGATTGGCAGTCTTGGTCAATGCGGATATTGAAAAATAAATCCAAAACGTCCGTTAATAAATAGCAACAAATAAGAATATTTTTTTTGGCTTCTTGACGTTTGGCATTAGTTTGACTGCCGCAACCTTTATCTTCTCTAAAACTTCCTAATAGAGTAATTTGTAGCTTTCAGTTTCCGCATGATTAACTTTTTTAGATACTTGCACATTGTCCTAGACCGCTATTTACACGATCAATCTTTAGTTAGTTTAGCTTATGACATCAAACAATTACTTCTTAGGACAAATTTGAAGTTTAACACTCCATCATTTATCATATTCTACAAAAGTGAGTTATTGTCTGAGTAATCGGAGAATCATGTATTTGCATTAGGTATTTTAAAGTTTTCTTATTAACAAAGACATCTTCTACAACCTCCCGGAAATAAAACTGATATCATTTATTATATCTTCTCAGCGGTGATCTCTATTTATCTTTGGTTAGCAGATAGGACAAAAATGCTACTTGGTTATGTTCTTCTGCCTTTATCCTAGTCAAGGATCCATAGTCCAGTTGATTGTTTTAATTCTGATATTCAATTTTCAAGATTTTAGTTTTTTTGTTTGATTTTGCAATAGTTGTTTTCTAAACAGCAGTAATATGAGCTTACTAGTTAACAAAGCCCTAAAAATGCTTGGCCTTGCGGCGTTTGGCTCCAAAACTGTGTTGTCTGATAAAAAGAAATTTTAATGCAATTTAGTAGTCATAAGATCTGCTGTAAAATACATTAACAAACAGAGAGACAAGATGTGGCACATAATATCTGACTCCAAGACGGCATTTTATGTGCTTAGATGAATGCAAAAACCAACAAAAATAATTGTAGAGATAAGGCAAATAATTAAGCAGGCACAAGAGAAAACAATTAGAAATAAGTTCAAAAACTAATATAAAGTAAAATTTGGTCATAAAATATTAAAATGCTTTCAAAAAAAGCCATAATCCGGCCAAAAACTGATGTAAAATGCAAAACTTTGTTCATAAAATGTCTAAAATAAAAAATCCAATCTTGAAATTTCAAACAATTGATAAAAAGCACTAAAATCCGGCCATAAACTGTAAAAAAGTGTTCAAATGTTGTCAAAATGTTAAAAATAGCAAAATCTGGCTTCAAAATACATAAAAATATTGTTAGCATCCTTTTCTCTTGCTCACATTTCACACCTTCCATGGGCGAATGCTATGCTTATCTTAATAAAATTTTATGGTTTTTTTAAATAAAAAAAACTTGGTTTTAGAGCTAATTTCTTCAAACATTTAAAAATTTATAAAAGTTAGAACAAAAGTTGATACATAAAACCTAAGCAGAATTTAATTATATTATATATTAAGTTCAAATATTAATATTTTTTTGTATTTTGACAATTTATCTGTCAAAATGCAATGGTTTAAGAAAATTGCAAAAGTTAGAACAAAATAAAATTTAAAAAATAAATTCTTCTAAATTTGTAAATCTGAATACTTTTCACTAGAGTTTAATCAATTATTATGCCTCTGTGCAACGCCCAGCTGTAAAAAAAAAGTTTCTAAGGTAAAAACAAATATACTAGCTTAGTTGGCAGACATTCTAAACCACACAGAAAGAAACTGATTCACATTTGATTACAATCTCTTTTCACATAAGTTTTAAACTGAATTTGTCAATGTGATCTGTCATAATGCATTATTTGTAAATAGGTTATGCATCATGCTTCAAGTCAGGAAAAAGCGGAAAATTTAAATTTAAAATAAATTTTGATAAAATTATGGTTGTAATAGGTCGTTTAAAAATGTCGTAACATGTTTTTAAATAACAATATTTTTCAAAAAGTAGTAGTAATGCAGTTTAAATATTTTTATTTTGTCATTTTGCTAAAAACATTTTACAGAATAAAATGTCAAAAATAAAATGAAGTTATAAAAGATATTTTAGAGATTTCACTACCAACTTAAAATACATTTATTATATTAATCTAAGATCACCAACTGAGTTAAACAAAGAATAAAACTATGATTGAAATATCAGCCCTAAGTTACGTCAGTACATAGTTCAACATAAAATAATTACTATTCCAACTATCATTGTAGTAATTAACAAAAAAATAATTTCATTACTACATATTTTTACAGGTTTAGTCTAAATTACTAAAACACAATCATAACTAATTTTTATATTTTGTATATTATAATAAAAAAAAAAAAAAAAAATATTTATTTAATTTTTATAGTGCGTACACATTTACAACACCTTCGCATAATATCACCCCGCAATAGGATCCTATCGCTTATCGGTTTTATGCCGAAATTTCCTCGTTGCGGGGTGATGTTACGGGACGGTGTTGCAGTACGGCACTTTGTTACAAGTGTGTACGCACTATTATAAATCCTTCAGGTATGCATTGTAAAAAAAAATCTCACAAACATTTTTTTGTATACAAACAATAAAGAACATGCAAGAAACTAAATAAATAAAACTTATTTTTTTATTTCAGTCAATCCAAAGATCCATAAATTACTAATAGATTTGACGCAAATTATTTTTGATTAATAAGTAGAAGTAGTAATACAAACATCATTTATTTTTACATTTTTCAATTTACCAAAAATCACTTTTTATTAGATAAAAAGTAAGTATCAAATAAAGCTTAAAAAGAAATTGCCCAATTACGAGCAAATTATTTAAACAGTATCGAGTTTGCAATTTTTATTTAAAACTCTTATCACTTTGACTTCTTATTAGAAAGATACGTTATATAATTTTAATTATTTGATTATTCTATTATTCACACATAATAAACAAACAAATATTTATATCAATTTTTATTTGTTCTTGAAGGTATAGAAAAAAATTACTGATTTTTTTTATATACAAATGATAAAAAATATAATATGTATATTTACATTACACAAAAAATATCACAATAACAAAATAGCTGAAATACAGAACACTTTCTTATGAATTTGGTTGTTCTTTGTAATATAGAGGTAACAACTTAAGTTTATTCAAAATTCATATATTTTGCTGGTTGTTACAAGGTGGCAGCACGTCTCGACACTTATTTAAGAAGTACCAAATTTTTTATGAGTATTTACGTCCTTAAATAATTTTTCCCACATTTAGGTTTGTCATTGCTCAGGGTTAATTTAAGGTAAAAATCTTCTTTGCTGTGCCAGCTGACGCAAATTTTACAAAGGTTGATCTAGAGCTTTGAAACTGAAGCTAAATGCTTGCTAGCTTGATATGCATTTTGTTGAGTTTAAATGTTTGTAGTCTATAGAATCGCTACTCAGTTTATGAATTTGTAGTTGTTTTCAAGATCGTTTGCTGCAAAGTTTAAAAGTTATCTTATATTACGTTGGTAGATTTAGTTAACTAATACCTAACTAGTATCTAATAAAATGGAACATAAACAAAAAAAGTAATAAAAAAAACATATTTGAAACAATTCTCTGTGTTTGGCTCTTGGCCCATGTGATCGTTAGCTTGAGTTTGAACAAATTATTAATTTATTTTATAATTAAACTATAAGAAATAAATATTTGAAATAAAAAATTTAGTGTCTTTGTAAATAACCGGTTTCGTAATAAATTAAACACATGCAGTTTACATAAAATAATACTCAATACATCATCCATTATACGTTAAAAGTATACAATCTTAATTAGTAAAGTGTTTGAACAAAAACAATGAGAAAAGAAATAAATACATCTTCTAGTGTGGTCGCGGGTATTTAGAAAAATACACCTCCCCGATCGCGATTAGTCCCTTGCATTTAATCACACACGATTACGGATTAGCGACGGTCGTACACTCAACTTGATATCCGCCTTATGGATGCAACGTGTAAACTGCGATAATTATTTCTCGCATACAATTATCAACTCGTTTCGCATTAATAATCCAGCCTTTTATAGCATAGAGTTATTTGAAACTGTTATTCGCCGATCAAATATATTTTTTTATGTTGCTCTTATTTATATCATATTTATTAATATATTCCTGTCGTATGCGTTTATTTCCAAGTTAATAATATTAATCAAAGCGTATTTGCGCATTGAGGTTTATTTATGTGGACATTTAAAACACAATTTATATGATTTTCTTATTAAAGTCTAAGCTCGATTCATGTTCTCACTATATCGTAGTATTGGAATGAATTAATCAAGGCAATTATATTTTATTATTATTATTTATAACAGTTGAAAATGCATCAATAATTAATAAAAATGCAAAATATGATAATATTAAAATTATATATTATTATTATAAATATCCTTACTTGTTTTTACTATGTGACAAAAATATATGCTTGTTTGCACAATTCATTTTCAACAAGTTTGGATAAAGCCTTCAGTTTGGTCAACTGCACCGGCAAGTTCAGACAGTTCTGAAATCCAGGCGTTTAAAGACTTTATGTTTCATACATAAAATATTTTATAAATTTATTATACGTTTCTTAAATTTAAGTTCATTTTAATTTTAGTAAGAGGTGTATAATTAACTTTTATTAGTTTAAGTTACAAATAAGTCGACATTAGTTAAAGCAATCACTTTACATATTGTCTACTCGTGAGGCTTTCCATGTGCGTGAGTCTAATAACAACGATTTCGTTAAAATGTATAATTATTTGTGTTAATATTAAATCGTGTTTGGTCGTGTTAAGCAAAAGTTACTGATGCGTGTAATTACAGCGACTGAAGAGTCCATTACGTACAGTTTTTATTTAATAGAGTATTAAATGTTACACTCTTCTACTATAAATTTATAACAGGAAACTAGATCGAGTAATGATAAATTCAGTTAATTATCTATAAGACGATTTGATTAAATCAAGGTTTCACTAATTCACTTAAATTTTTACAAAGTAGTACATGATATGGGTGGGCTTTAACAATACTTATTTTGTATATACTTGTACGTTATAATCATAAACAAATTGTTATATTATTTATTTGAAAATAAAATTTATACTTTACGTTGTTTGAAGCACTTGTTTGTTGTCTATGCTTATTAATTTTCATTTATAAATTTAAAAAATTACTGCCAAACAATATGTTTGCAAGTTTATTTGTGTTGATTTATATTTGTTTACTAAATAATATATCTTGTGCTTCTATTCGCGGTAGTTTTATTTGCTGATGACATAAAAAGGTGAATTACAATTGATGAACTAAAAGTTAATAGTAATGTGTAATGTATGAAAGTATTGTATCAAATAAAACGAATATAAATAAACAATGACCATTTATAGATATCGTGGAATTGGAAAATATTACTTTAGTGACAAGTCACAATGACCTTGCGGTTGCGGATTAACTCCTCGATTTCAACGACAGTAAGAATAGTGAGAGTGTTTTTTGACGCATTATTTTCTTTAATTCAAGAAAATATTGCCTGTTTGTAGAATACGTCTATGTCATAAAGAATCAATTCTTTAAAAATCTGATTATGAAGACTTAGATAGATAGAAGACTCCCACTCTGAAATTTAATTGCTAATAACCCATTCAATAAAGTTCTATAGATACTCGCAGCAGTTTGAAAAAAAAATCTATGTAAAAAATCCAAAGTATACTAAGTGAGATAAAAATAAAATATTTACTTAAAATTTGTTGAGCACAAATAGTTTGTTGGAACAAATATGCTGAAGTCGTTATGAAGTTCTAGGTAAATACTTTGAAAATATTTAATTGTACTTACAAATCAACCATACATTGATATATAGGTTATTGATATACTTCACAGCTGACTAAAGTTACCAACGATGCGTAAAACAAAGTTTCAATTAAAAAAGATATAACCAAAAATGTCAAATTAAAAATATTGAAGTACTTCGCGGCTGTCTAAAGTTATTCACATGTAGACTAATAAAATCTTAAGAGTGTGTACAATGAAATGTATCGGCATTTAAATTATTGAGATACGCAATTGGCTTAGGTTAGTAACACATATACCAAGAATGTCTTCAAAATGTGTATAGCAAAGTGCATTGGCATTAAGTTAATACTTCAGAACAAAAATTTGACACACATAAGCCCAATAAGTCTTTACAAAGTAGATTAATAATAAGTTTACTATACACAAAATTTTTATAAATACATTGGCAATAAATAAATAAATCTACATCAAACTCTATGGATATTTAGAATGTTAAAACTCAGTTTATCGTAAATTGTAAAGCAAGTAGCACTAATAGTCAAAACAAACAGCCTACAAGGTCAATATTTAAAGTCTAATTTAAATTTTGTTTATCAGCATCTATTAAACATCATAATACCAAGGTAAACAATAATGATCCAAATTGTTTTAATCTAGTAGATTCCAACTTAAAAGTGGCTTAATTGGGTAAAATGTCTAACTCAAATTTCGGCGCATAAACTGCAGCAGGTTTGAGCCCCAGCTCCAAGAACATTTTAAGAAGTTGAAGATTTTATTAATTCAAGACATTAGCATAACACATGGTTAGTTTCTATATAACCATACTTACATTTAAATATAAGCGTGTGGGTAGACCAGATACTAGGCCTTGTCAGTATCTTCAGCGCATCTATTCTCTGAATTTAAAAGAATATATTATGTAACTAATTTACAGGTACTAATTAAAAAGACAGCTGTAAAGTAGTAGCATTGTTATTATTAGCATTGGATATAATAACATATTTCTAATTAAATCCGATAAAACTAATTTTGTAATAGGCACATACGGTTCTCCAAATAAAACAACTCTATTTTTTTTTTAATAAGTGTTTTTACACCAGCTAGCAAACTATCATTTTTGCTGCTTTTCATAATCTAACTCAATTTATTCAGTAACTCATATATTTTCTTTTAGATAGATTTCTTGGTAAACCAAAACTATTAAATCTGTATCTTTAACTACTCCAAAGATAATAAAAATCACAGCTGTTTTAGATAAACTTGATCATTCACTAACTACTTATGTTAAAACATTTTTTCTTATTACTCCTAAGCCTAAACCGTGCTTCATATATCATTATTCTAAGACAAACATAATAAAAATGAAACAAATTGTTAAAATTTTAGATTTTGATACTTATTGTCTATATTCTAAAAATCCACATATTGCAAACAAAAAACTCATCAATCATTTTAAAAATTTTTGAAAAAAAAAAATCATTCTCTGTACTTTAGTCCTAACAAGGATAGAATTTCAAATTTAAAATAAAACTGGTGCGTCAAGGGTTACAGATATATATGGTCATGTATGAGTCAAGTGTTTTGCTCAATCCACTGACATTGGCTTTCTTTATATGAATTTTAATTGTGTAAATTTTTTCAGATTTTTTAGTAAGTCGAGTAATAGCAATCAAAATTTGAAAAAAACTTTAACTTTCAGAATTGCACTTTCAGGAAAAAGTTGTAAGAATCTTTTTTCTTTAAAATTGTTTAAAAAATAATATTTCACAGCCAAACCTTTTTTCCTTGAATTTTGAAAATTTCCCAGAACTTTAAAAAATTGTTCTTTTTAAAAAAGATGACGGGTATTTTTTGTTTTTCAAATATGAATAAAAACGTGCTTTTATATGTGCAAAATTGCATTGGTTTGCGGTTTTTAACATACGTCTTCTTTGCGGTAGTAAATTTTTAGATTTTGGTTTCAAAAATTACAATTTTTAATAAAATCTGTAACTTTGGTAATTTAGACTACCAATTTTCAAAACAATGTTTAAAATTAGCCAGTTTTGAATATGAGCGGTTGCTATCGTTCCAATCCAAAACTTTTTAAACAAAATTCGTAGTTTGATCACTTTCGATCACCGGAGATGCATCAAAATGTTTATTTTAAAACGTTCCTTTCTCTCCAGAAAACGAAAACAGATATTCTGACAAATTCGTAAAAAAAATGTGACCAGGGGGGTTATTCTGGCAAGTATCGCATATTGACGTCATCATTAATTAAAAAAATCTGCCGGTGATCTCTTTTCGTACTACAGGACCATCTAGTAATATAACCTCAACACCAAGCTTCATGTTAATTGTATTTTGTAACGTCAATATGTATTATTAATTACAAATTTATGATTTAAATGTCACATTTCCCCTCCATTACTTGCGATAAACGATATGAAATACATGCCAGAATAACCCCCCAGAAGTGGTTTAAAAAAAAACTGTGTTCATACCATAATACGACTCTAAAATATCAATTTTTAATAAATTTAAAATTTGGAGAAAGCGCTCCTATTCTCCCGGAACGGCACATAGGGTCCAACAAAAAGTTTTTTGTTTGCACTTTCTCTCTTGTGATTTTTTAGTAGTTCAACATTGAAGACTGAAATTTAGCCAACATGAGACCAAGAACCCAATTTTTGCACGAAAGATTACTTGTGGCTTAAGTTTCTTATTTTCTTCAAATTTGTAAACATTTTAAACCAGTGCTAAGTCGAGAAAAACGCAATTTTTGCCAATAATGCTTTCAATAATTGCTTCTCGATTTGAACACTCGCGCTTGTTCAATAGTCAAAAGTCAATAGATAAAGTGCAGACTTTTTACCCGTATGCACACCACTGTTGGCTAAAAAAATCGTTTTTTGTGGTTAATCTGGATGGATAGATTCAATGCAGATGTGAGATGCTAGTCTCTTTCTTTAGCTGTATGCACGCCACTGCTGACGTATAGCTTCTTCTCTGCTTGTTAATTAATTAGGTTGTAGTAGGTTTTAAACCCCAAAACCCCTCTCAGATACGGCCTTGCTTCCACGTATAATCATTACTTATAGAAATTATTATTGTTTCAATTCAGTATCATTTCAAAGTGATCTTACTTAAAATCAAATATATTTTAAATTAGATATTGTAACTAAAGTAGCTTTACTAAACAGTTACATACTTCATGTTGTTAACATATATACTCTTTTTAAAAATGTAACTACTCGCAAAGGTAGGACACTTTAGATCACGTTTGTTGTAAAAGTAATTAAAAAAGTAAAAGTTATTTTGATTTTGTAACTTAAACCTCATCTCACTCTACGTGGTCTGCATTAAAACAATGATGTTCATGATTGTCAAAATAACATAACCATACCTCCTAATCTGTGCAATGTAAATCTTATTAAAATGCACTTTGTTAGCTTGACAAGTACAATTTCAGTAAATACGTATTTCTGATTTAAATAAAACCATAGCCAAATACACTTCAACATTTGCTCAAGAGTTTGAGCGTCAATTAATTGATAAAGACAATCTTATTAAAACCATAAAAACTTAACATCTACTTTACGCAAAATTAATTAATTTGTTTGTTAATCAGTCAGGCTTTAGAAAAAGTCACAGTACCAGCACAGCAAAGTAATTCAAGATATTATTAACTCAGTAGTTTAACATGATAGCTTTGATTTTATTACATTTTAGTAAGCGTTTTGATTGTCTCAATCATATTCTTTTATTAACAATATTAAAAGTAGTAGTTCAACTTTTGAAATAAAAAGTTAAGTTTTCAATAGGTAGTTTTAAATACAAAGACATCTAGTCTAAGAAATGTGCTTTGCAGGGTTCCTCAAGGTTTTGTTCTTAAGCCCTTGTTTTTTACTCTTTTGACTAATACATTAAAAATATGTGTTTCTAGAAACCTTATATTAATAAGCCGATAACTCAAATTTAATATATTTTTGACAAAACCGATCACTTAAAGTTAAGTACTGCACATCTTATGGTTTATCTATAAATCTAAATAAATTTAAAATTATTTACTTTAGAAACATAATGAAAAGCAAACCGGTGTATTAATATGAATGATATCATTAGATAATAAGGTCAGGTATCTAAAGTACAGTATAGTATAATAATAACATTCGTCAACTTATCAGTTGAAACGTACTTTACGTAAAGCATTTAATTTCTGTCATGCTAACTATGGCAATACTAAAACAGGCCTTGAGTAGACGTTGCAAGTAAATGAATTCTACCAAAAACCTAAAACAGTTGCAATAGATACAACTTACGTGCTAGAGATCATGTGCAATACTAGCTAAGTCATCTTAACTGGCTTGTTAATAACGTTTAGTGTATATTTGTATGTATATTGTATACGTATCGAATGCTATTTATTTTTGTTTTTGATTAAATAATTAATAAATATTAAATTTAATAGTATAGAAAAAAAAAAGAAAAACAGAAAAGCTCTGAGCCAAAACATTAAGATAAGTGTTCTGCAAAACATGAAGAATATCTTTAACATGAGATATTAGAAAAGGTTAAGTGAAAGAACAGCCACCGGCTATTTTCTTTGTATATTAACAAGAAATAAAGACATACTATTACTATTACTATTATAAATAAGCTATCTTTACTACTTTATTAAATTATTGATTACTATGATTACTGTTTTTGTTGTAACAAATTTTAGATAGTTTTCAAACTTAATTAAGTAGATTAGCATTTGCTAGACTTCGCCGAGTATAAAATGAAGTACGAATACTTTTTATTTATTTTTTTATTATTAAATAATGTACGCATGGTTTTTTCTTGGCATCCCTGTGATCTATTCACATAAATTTTCAAACTGAAAACCTCTAAACAAAGCCGCTTGATCAGTAATAATTTGTTGTGGTTGTTCCATGTTGTAAATCAATACTTGTAATACTTCGAGTATGCCTTTAATTCTTTTACTAGGTAGAAATTTATAACATTTAGTATATGCTTCTTTTACTACAAACATTTGCGTAATTTTAAGCAATTTTTTTAAAGATCCATCATAATTAATATGCTTTGTGCAAAATAGTTTTGAGGCCTTAAACCTTGCATATATCCAGCATTTTTTGCTGTAAGTGATTTTTGTACTGTACAAGCACCATTTTACCTGGCATCTTTGTAATTTGTTTGATTCATCCAATATACAAAGCTTTTTTATATAAAAAAACAGTACAAAACGTTTATATAACAGCTTTTGATTGTTATTTTGTTAAATTTGTGTGTACACAATCTTATTTCAAACAATATACTTTAATGTCATGTCTATCTACTACATTTATGCAAAAATTGTCTTGTTTCTAAAATTTAATTACTGTAGTTAGTAATCCATTAATATAAGATTTTGACATAAATAATTTTGTGACTCATTTTACCAATCAAGCTTAACCATTTCTAACTTTGTTTTAATATTTTCTTGCATTATATAAGTATTTATAATGCAGTTCCAAGGCATGTTTGGTTACTTTTGTCTGCAAACTATTTTAGCTGATAATATCATCTTTTAGCCAACTATAGTTTTCCAAGCAGTTTATCATTAAAAACTCTAATGTGTGTAATTTTATCAAAATCGTTTTAAATTGAATACTTTTTACTACCATAGCAAGCATTAATTGAAGCGTCGGCTCAAATAACGTTGTAACTTACATTTCTTCAACTTTTCAGGAGGCACAAAATTCGATAAACTCAATTATTGGCCGTTTAAATAAGGAAAAACGGTTTTGTAAAAGGTGTCAGTTATAAGATCATTTCATGCTACATGCATTCATTTTGCGCGGTTTTTCCATAGTTTACTCTGCAGAGCGTTTTACAACTTACAACTTTTTTATAATAAATTGCACATTTTTCAAGATATTATAAAGAATGTCATGTACAAATTAAACAACGTGTTGTATTATTAATGTTTATTATTTAGTATCACACCAATTAACAGCTCTTAGACTTTTTTATCATAGGCTTGCCCTATTGTCAAACTTTTGTTAAAAGAACAATTTATGGAATCCATGTACTGACACATGTCTGCTAAATCGGACTTTTTGGCTGCTAAAATAGGTAATGCTAAAGATAAATTTTCAATACTGAAAAATGTTGAAATGCTTGCCTTGTACTTAGCAGTATTTTTTTCTATAGAAAAAAGTTGCCATGGTTTTAGAACGTTATGGCTTTTCCTAGTAAACTAGTACAGTTACAACGTTTTTTTACTTACTCCTTCTGGAAAATCCATTTCTGAAATAATCTTCATATTCTTTTCCCTTGCACCTAGCCAGTTTTGCTTTATTGTATTGCTACTGAGAAACATTTGATATGCGTCTTTTACTAAAATTTAGTGTATTTTTTTCAATGAAAGTGACTTATTTATTGTCAACATGATCGAACAACTCTCCGTGCCAAAATCTCGTGCGTTACCACTTACAACGTTCTTCCACGGAAAACGGCAAAATGACAAACTAAATACTTTATTTTATTGATAAAAAAATTTAAAATTAATAATTTTTTTATCTTAAGAAGTTGTATTATGTGCCTTACAAGATTATTCCACAAAAAACTTGATTTATAAAATATGCGAGTTACAACGTTCTTTGTGCCGACGCTTTAATTGTTGATAAAGAGTTGTCCACCTGCAAACTCTCCTTGCAGTTTGTTGACACAAGCTTTCATTTAGATAAAACCTTTATAAAATGTTTGAGCACTGCATTTCATTATATCCTTAGCTTTTACTAGCATACTGAAATCCGTATTTAGTTCCTCCAAACAAAAGTGTATATTTGCTTTTGAGCCAGTAATACTTCTCTACGTTTGATTTGCATGAGTCATTAAAATATTCTGCATCAGCTGGTCGGCATCTTCTCTTAAATCTCTCAAGCACATTGTATTGTGGTTTCATGTTTTTCGTTTTATTTTTCATTTCAATAAATACATAATTGATTTTTGATAAATTTCAAATCCAAAACAAACCTTTTTTTCTGGTCTATATTGTGACATCTTTTATATTTTGCTCAGTCATTTTAATTTCTTAAACTTTTGTATGTGTTTAACAGATCTTTGTTAGTAGTAAAACATACTTTGCATTGTCTGTTCATTTTAGCTGTTTTAAAAACTGTATGCACATTCAACAGAGTAATTATTTTAACATTAATAAATTCTTCACTACCGTCTCAGACATATATCTTATGCGATGATACGCTATGTATATCATTTTTAAACTGAACATAATAAATTAGAAAAACCACAATAACTATACAACTTGAGATAATTAGAATCAACTTATTTGTTTTAACTAAGAATATGATTAATTCATAATTTAATTCACCACCCATCAATGGCTTAATAAATTCTTAAATTATCTAATGAGGACAAGATCAGTTGTAGTAAAAATTGTAGAAATATTATAAAAGAATTGCCATTCATTAATTTTTCCGTAACTTTGCTTCTAATATTATTGCAAAAAAAAAATAATTATTTGTCAAACAAAGTAGCAAGTAACATTTAACATTCGTATCACAAACAGTAACTTAGAAACATAAGTCAGCAGTAGAGGCTTTTATAATTGAGTTCTTAAGCAGATTTTGGCACACTTCTGCAAAACTTTGACTGTTCAAAATTTGACTACGCAATGTTAATTAACTTAATTTTTTTATCAAAAAATATTGCTAACGTAGATATAAACTTGTCTATAACAAAGTCATAAAAATTAGCAATACTCGTTAACAAGTTTTAACACCACCTTTTTGTTTTTGTTTTTTTTTTTTTTAGCTTAACTACTATTCGCTTCATATGTGTGAATGTAAGCTTAAACAACCACCTGCTTATAATGAAAATAGCTTTAGAAAAGTCCAACAAGTATAGCTTCCTACTGTATTTGACATTCATTGGCTAAAAAAAGCCTTTAATAACATTGAACAATAAACCGTCTACAAAACTTTAACAAACAGTAGAATAGTCAAAAAATACATAAATCTAATAAAAAAATTAATCGAGCTCAAAGACGTGGATATAAAAATTAGACTAAACAGACAAAAAGCCAATAGATAACTAACTTAAGTTAGAATTTAATTTATAATCAGCTACTCAGAATGCAGCTGCCGATAGGAGTAACAATAACGGCATTTACGGATGACGTAGCTTTGGTAGGTAGGAATATAGACATAGAAGTACTAAATGAAAGTTAGAGTTGGTAATAGAGATGATCAAGAGAAGGATGTGAAATAAAGGGCTAGATCTGGCTCCACAGAAAACCGAAGCGGCATGGCTATCGACAAAGAGGACAAACAGGGGAAATGGAAAAATACAGGTAGGAAAACAAATAATAACCATAGGAAAAAAATTAAATACCTTGGAGTAGCACTTGAAGCAAAGCGATGGAATGAACAGATTAAGGAAGGTAAAAAAATGTAAGGAATGCTTAGTAGGCTTATGCCAAACAAGGGAAGACCAGGAAAAGAGGCAAGAAGGCTAATAGCAACTGCGGCTAGAAGTAAACTATTGTATGCCGTAGAAACAAGGAGAAGCTTTGAAAACAAAAAAAAAACAAAAAAGAAGTAAGAGGAGCTATGAGAGCAAGTTTGTTAAGAAACTGCAAGGCCAACAGGACGGTGTCGCAGAAGGCACTAGAAGTAATTGCGGCGACACTACCCGCAGATTTGAAGGTGGAAGAAAGATTAAGTATAAAAAAAATGGTAAATGAAAGAACTAGTAAGCAAGAAGCAAAGAAACGAGACAGTAGAAAGAAGGAGAAAAGGGAGAATGGACAAAGGAACTAAGACCAGAAATAAAAAAATGGGTAGAAAAAAAACCGAAGACGTGTTAATATACAACACAACTACTTACCGGACATGGAGCGTTTAGAAAGTACTTAAAAAAATAAATAAAATGAAGAAAGAAGAAAAATGTATATTTTGTCTAGAAGACACGCATGACGACGCAGAACATACGCTAGTAGAGTGCGAAGCGTGGGAGAAAGATAAAAAAACGCTAGAAAAGATATTAGAAAACAAAGTAGACAAAACTACAATCATTAAAATATGCCTGAATAATGAAAACAAACGAAGAGCACTAAAAAACTATGCAACGACAGTACTGAAAAAAAGATAGCGAAGTTTGAAGCTTAGAGGTTTAGGTAAACCAAAATAGAAGAATACACACAAATTAAAAGCCACAGAAAACAAAGAAAAGAAGAGCGAAAAGCTAAATAGAAGCAAAAGAATATGGAAAAAAGTAATAAAAAGAAAAGAAACAAAGAAGGCCAAAACAACTATGCCTGCCAAGCAATGAAAGATGAACAAAGAGACAAAAGAAGAACATATACTAAAACCCTAGTACTAACAGAAATTGCAAAAATAAAGAAGAAAAGAAGAGAGCTGCTCAAGGAAAATAAATTGACGGAATTGACTAAACAATTTTCAAACGGAAGATACGCCATTTTGAGGTTGACTAAAAATGCAACTTTCAAAATGGTCAAAGTATATTTGGCAACCAGGGGACACGAAGAACTAATCCCAAATGGAGATTTAAGATTCTCACTAGAAGTTAAACTGACAAATGTAGGACTACCAAAAGGGATGCACTTAATGGAGCCGCACAAAATATTTATGAAAGAAAGAGAGTACAACAAAGGAAGAAGTTAATGAAGATATAGAAAAACTAAGAAGATACCTAAGGACAATGCAAATATCTAAAAATAGGGTATATGGAGAGATGGGCCGAGGACAACATGAGTTGCCGCAGCAGACTGCGTAAATTCCGCTAGGCCGAAACCAGCCCACCTCAAACTAGTACTACATTAAAGACAATGACTAGGACAAATTAACAGCAGGACTTACTCAGAAAAGAAAACCAAAAGGTAGTGTCATGCGTTAGTTTTTCTCAAGGGCCATTTGTTGAGGCCAACACTTTACTACGTCAAAAAAAAAAACTTAAGTTATGCCAACAATATCATACTTATTGCAAAAATCAACAAAAACCTAAACAAAATGATAAGTGACTTTTATAAAAATCCTTTATGGTTGAATTAATATAAACATATTCAAAACCCAACTATGTACTCAAGAAAAACAACGATAATGGAAATAGATTAAAAAAAATAATAACTTGGACAAAAAATAACACTATGAAAAAGTATCCAAAAAGAAAAGATTAAAAAAAATCTAACTAAAATAAATAACCTTTAGAAAACTGGCCTATATTCTTTAAAACAGAAACATAACACACACACCTAAAATGAATAACCGGTAATTTGACCAGTCCTAACGTATGAAGCAGAAACAGACAAACTCAAAACACAACTCGGACATTCTAAAAATTGCACAAACAAGGACGGAAAGTACAATGATTGACTTAAGTAGAAAAAACAAATATCGCAATAAAACTATACGAGCTAATACCAAAGTAACAGACATTGCAAAAAAGCAAGAAGCGATATGAACCGCTAGAGCCAAACGATTATTAAATAATGACCATATAAACACAAACAATGAAGATAATAACCACCAAATAGATTGAATGACAACCTAAAACAAGCAGCGGTGCTAGCGTAGATAAGAAAAGCACAAAATAAAGACTAATAAAAGGAAATAAAAAAAACCTACGTCTAAAAATAAACATAGCAAGATAAAAAAAAAGAAAAAAAAATATTCCACCAATTTTTTCTAACAGTCTCTATCTTGGACTATCCTATCTCTATTCCGCATTTGTAGTTATCCCCGCTTTCTTTGACAAATTTCTTATTTCTTTATTTCACTTTTGGTCTTGGAACCGCTCGTTGTGTTAAATCCATTTCCATTTTAGTTTGGTGGCGTGCTGTACGGTGTCTATATATTTTTCAGATCCATTCGATCGTTTTATGGTCTTTAAAAGTAATTCCCAAGATTTGCTTTTCAATGGCTAGCTGAGTTTTATTTATTTTATCCAAGTTCGCTTGCGTAAAGTTCCAAGTTTAAACCCCGTACAAACAATGTAACATAATGCAGATAAGAGAACTTTGCAAAAACCGCCCATTCCATTGTATTTTACTATTAATTTTTGAGGATAGGTTTTTACTACTATGTCTCAAATAAATGTGTTTATCTGTTTTTTTTAATATTTTTATTGCTTACATATATTGTTTATTTTTTGTCGGTGTTGGATATCCCTTTAGTTTTGCTTAAGTTCATCTTAAAACTTTTCAATTGACTTTTATTTTTTAGTTTGCTTATCATTGTCTGTAGTTTGTTCCCGCTAGAGGGCACTAACAATACACCATCTGCAAATCGTATTTAAGTATCTCTTGTTCACCATTATTTATTTATTCTTTTAATATAGTCTTTGAAAATGTTTTCCAAAGCCATTATATATTATATATATATTGTCTTATTCTTTAAATGTTTTGTTTTAAGTTGGTTGTCTATTTCGTCCACTATGTGTGCCTGTTCATATATGTTATGTATAAGGATTCTATTCCTTAAATCTATTCTGCTCTTGACTAATCTTTTTTCTGTCGCCCATTATTATATGTTATCAAAAATTTTCTCGTAATTTATAAATGCTAAATACAAAAGGAGATTGTACTCATTATTTTTTTCTATGAGGATCTTTAAAGTATCTAAGTGGTCAGTCCTACCAAATTCTTTCCTGAATCCCGCTTGTTCGGGTAGTTGGTATCAATTAAAATTATTAGTTAGCCTGTTTGTAATTTTTGCTGAATTTTCTTTTTTGTGTATTTATATGTATCTGCACAGTTCATTTTTTGTAGTATCTTTGCTTCAAACAAGCATTTATTGTAGAGTATTTTTTGGTATTCTTTAACTCTTATTCCTCCTTCTTTAAGTATTTCTACAAAAATGTCTTTTCCTGAAGTTTTGTTCCCTTTACTTAAATTGATTGCTTGGTCTATTTGGTCCATAGTTATTTCTGGTAGATCTTTCAAATTGACCTACGTTATTTCATTTAGGAAGTTCTGGTTAGATTCGATAAGCAGTTGTCTGTTAAAACTGTACAAGTTATTTTAGATTGATTCAGCTTCTTGAATCATTTTTTTGTTGTTTTTCTCTTCTTCTTCTTGCTCTGTTTCTAGCATAATTATATTCTTTTTACCTATTTTCGAACTACTTTCACGCTTTGATTTTCTTCTATTATTTTTTTTATGTGCTTATCTTAATAATTTTTTATGTTTTGTATGATTTGTTGCCTGATTTTTAAAATTCTGCACGGTTTCTTTTAGTATCCTACGTCGTTATTGTAGCATAAGTTGCAATGTCTGGGTTAGTTTATAATTTTTTGTTTTTGGTTTCCTGTTGATTTTTGGGGTCGCTATCATTAGTTGATCTGTTATTGCTAAATTTAGATCATCTTTACCCATTTTGTTTTCATTTTAAATCTTAGATTTCTTCAGTTTCTTTCTGCATATTATACTACATTTCTTTTTAAAAATTTGTATTTACTGTTTGGTGTTTGTTGTGACATTTTCTTCTGTATGGTTTTAATAGTATTTTCAGCTTTGTTCTAACTATTTTGTGCCCACAGAATTTAAATTTGTTTGAAATGTTTGGTCAGTATATAGTCATCGTGTATTATTAAAGTTTATTTCCTTTGTTATTTCTTCTTTAAAAAGTATTTATTGCAAAATGCTTATTCTGTTCCATATAGTTCATTAATACCTCACCCTTACTGTTCCTTGTTCCGTGGTCAAAACTTCCAATGTAGTTCTCTGTGTAATCTAGTTAAACGTTGAATTCTCTTACCCTTATTACTTATTTCGATTTATTTTAAAACAAAATTAAAAATTTAAGCAAATTCAAATTATACAAGCAATCAATCACTAGTTTGTTTTTTGGTTTTATTTATTAAACCTGACAGGAAGGAAGGAAGAAGTTCTCAAAGTCAATTAATTTGTTGGTGTATACCATAGTCTTTAAATGATTCCATAAATAAAAATCTATAGGAGTAAGGTCAAGCCACCTTTATACCAAACAATTTGATTTGATACATCTATTTGGCAAAATATTTTTTGTTCTTCAACAAGGTTGTAAAAGATGTGTTAGTCTGTTTGAAAACCACTCAGGGTACAATCGGCTTGCAAAAGCAGAACTTTTGCGTACTTCCCCATAAATTATCTACATATTCATTGTTAATTTAAAGCAAATGTTTGAAAATACCTTTTATATCTTTCTTCATATCCAACTTTTATTAAGGTGTTTTTGTGTTTATAACTTTTTATCATTTTTAACCACTTCTTAAAAATAAATTTATAAGGCTGTAAACATTTTATATATATATCCAAATAAATAATGATTACTACGTTATTGAGAAATTATTCTGTAAAAATATATGTCATAAAGAATTCTCTAATACATTTCCAACTATACGATACATTTAATATGCTAGTCGCTTACGTAGTTTTAAAAAGTAATAATAAAATTTAAAATGCATGAGAAGTTTTTACAATTACTGTTCACTTTACGTTATATGATCAAGAGAAATGTACATATCGATGAGCCAAGCTTGTATAGTGACACTATACAAGTACGTGTTGCAGGAGGATGCTGTGTTTTATTAATGAGGACAATGAGATTAATGTTTACATTGCAACAATATATATTGCATTTCCAAATTAGGATATAAAAGTTGCTTTCTAATAAAATTAAAGTAATAAGCTAAAACAAACCAATAATTAATTACCAAACTTAATTAATTACCATCGTTACAAATTAGACATTTACGAATCTTCGTATAACTCCGTTCCTGCGCTTACAGTGTCATTAATTCTACTTAATTATTGATCGTTATTTTTTTTATTTCCAACAAAAAGAAACCTACTGTAGAATGAAGCACGATAGCACCCTCCTGCTCAGCTTCATAAATCATACAAACTTAGTTTTTCTTTTAATGACCACTGCACGAAATTAAGTTATTTGTTTTTCACTGTGGTGATTTATGACCCGCCCTTTCTTCCTGCATGCAGGGGATGCACTAATTGGGACAGAAAAAAATCAACCCTCCAGTATAGAAAAAAGAATGCATAAAGATTTCCAACACGCGACGATCGGCGGTGATTAAACACTCGCCATAAATTACTTCATTGTTGTCAAATGGAATTGTAAAATTAGCGGTATTAAATATGCCGAGGGTAAATCGTTGCAGTATTTATCATATTATGCAGTAAACTTATTATGCTTTGTCAACTATAATTTATCCAATTTTCAATTTATATAAATTTTGTTACAAAATATGATAAAGCCATATTTTTAAAGGGGAATCGTTATGAAACTTCTTTGAGATTGAACCGATTCAGAAACGATGATCTCCTGTCCTTCCCCCGATATCATAATCATATTTTAAAGGCCCATTCAAGGCAAACGTCTTCATTGATACCCTACTCAGACCGCGTCCCCGTCTGCACACACCCCCCACATACGTGACATCCAGAACGGCGGCGTCCTGTATTGGAAAATATAGCATTTATTAGGACCTTCTGTTTCTCAAAATTTGCATTTTAAACGGAAAACAAAGTTGGGGTGGGACGGAGATTACATATTTCTTTTGAATACATTGTCTTCTAAATATATTTATATTATTCATGTTTATGATTATTAAATGTTCTGTAAGGTACGTTATTTTATAAATGAGTTGGTTAAATTGCAATTGCACATCAGCAAATTTGAATACTTAAATGTAATATATGCAACTAAAACAAAATACAATAAATAATTAATTTAACATATCATATTTTTGAGTTTATAATTTTTGAGAGTTTAAAGAATAATATTGTTAATTATTAATCAATATCAGTTTGTTCTCCGTACTGTACGGTTAAATGAACCAGCAGTTAATTAGGGCAGGCTTCGTCAAATCTCAAAGAACAAAAACCAAACCTTACAAAAAACAGTTTTCAACAAATGATTGCAATCTCTTTGTCATTGCGTGTTATCAACTAATATGACAGTCTATTCAAAACACAGTTTTGCATAATCATGAGCATAAACATTGTTGCAAACTGCTTAGAAACTGACTATGTTAGGTATAGATTAATATCATCCACAGAACGTATAGTCAAGCTAAATTTATGTGAAAACTTCAAATAAAAGTTCTACTCTTTTTTGTACGTCGAGCAAAGTGAGAATATCCAATCTAAAGCTGTTTTTTTTATTTTAAACCAAAAACTATACTAAAACTCAATAATCTACAAAATGCCGTTTTTCGTTTTTAAAAATAATTTTTCTTTTTCGAGTAAAAAACTTAGACCGACTATACTAGGACACCCAGTTTCTAAACACCGGCTTCTGTAGTGTATTATCGAACTCAAGATCAAAAAAATTATTGTTGGAAAAGCGTAATAATACTAATGACTAAAGAACAGAAAGCATTTGTAGCTGTACGACTGTGCATAATAAAAACAATTAAATTTGCACATTTCAATTTAGCACTTTAACGTCTTGAAATTTTAATTAAATAATGTAAGTATGTTGGTAAAAGTGTACAGCGTAAAAAAATTAATCCGTTATCTTAAAGCCAAATCAAATCAAATTTGCAGGTGTAGATCCCAAATCAATTTACAGAAAACTTTGCATAAATGCTGCATACACTACTTCTGCAATGTTCAACTGAAAAAACTGGCCGACTATAGACAGCGCCGTTTGTTGATAAATTATTGAAAATAGAGTCATCTAAAAAAAAACGTCATTAAATAAATACCTTTTTTTATTTCTAAAGCATAAAAAACAGATTTTAACGCAATTTAAAGAAGCAGGAGGTAATTAGTTTAAATTAAAAAAAAATCCAGAACCAAAAATTAGAACTTACGTGCAAATCATGCAACTTAACACAACAATATGTAATATTTTATCAAACTGTGTTATGTACAAACAAGTTTTTTTTTAACTTATTCAATAATGTCCAAATCGAGCAAGCTCACCAAGCCAGCGTTGATTGACATATTATATTAGGAAGATATTTAACCTTGGGAATAAACGAATAATGTACCTATCAATAAACACAAAACTTGAATAACCTACCACTACGTGGCTGTAAACAAATAAAATATTGCTACTGTTTTAATTCCGTGCTAAAAGAAAAAAAAACGCAATTTGATTTATTAATGAAGTGGGCAAAAGCGTAAACTTGTTTGCCACATACAATTATTAAATACAAATTAAAGAAATTTATTTATCAAAAAAACATATTAAAATTAAACGCTTGTAAACAGTTTAATTTGTTGTTTATTATTATGTTTTGTTCTTGTTTTCAAAAATAGCTCTTTAACAAATATATGCCAATCAGAGTAATAATTGATTGAAAATAGTTATAATATTTATATTTTTGTTGTTTACTTTGCTAATTCTTCTTCTTCTTCTTTCCATGCCTTATCCGTTGCAAGTATTGGCGATCATCATGGCTATCTTCACTTTATCCACGGCTCCTCGGAACAGTTGTATTGAGGTCACTCCAAACCACTGGCGCAGATTTTTAAGCCAGGATATTCTTCTCCTCCCCGGACCTCTCTTTCCCAGCACCTTTCCTTCCAGAATAAGTTGGAGTATTCTGTACCTTTCCTTGTGCCTCATAACATGCCCAAGGTATTCTAGTTTTCTAACTTTTACTGTAGTCATTATTTCTCAATCCCTCCCCACTCGCCGAAGAATCTCCTCGTTAGTAACATGATCTATCCACGTTACCTTCAGTATACGTCTGTAGGTCCACAACTCAAACGCTTCTAGATTGCTTTCAAAATTCTTGGTAAGAGTCCAGGATTCTGCGCCATACAGAAGACTGGAAAATACGTAGCATCGTAGGATTCTGATTTTAAGTTGTAGAGTCAGGTCTGGACTGGTGAATATTTTTTTCATTTGTATGAATGCAGCTCTTGCTCTCTCAATTCTGCATTTTATTTCCACAGAATGGTCCCATTGTTGGTTTATGCAGGTACCTAGGTATGGATATTTATCTACCTGTTCGATAGGCGTATTGTCAAGAAACAGGTTCACCGGTGGCGGGTTATTTTTGCTCACTACCATATATTTGGTCTTTTTTATATTTAATCAGATTCCGTATTTCTCACTAGTGGATTTGATCTTTTCCATCATAATAGGAGTCTTTAATAAATGATTTTCAATATACTTGTATTAATTAAACATTAATATAATGATGGTTGTCTCAAAACAATCCGACTATGTCAGTTACAAATAAAATAACAAAAACTAATTGTATTAATTTTTTTTAGTACCAATACAAATATAGTAAAAAGAAAAGTATACTCAATTAAATAAATTTTTTATTTAGTATTTCTATGCAATTTTTATTTTTATTAGCTGTTTTGTAAAACTAACTTTAGTTTTTGAGCACATAGTATGTATAATGTAGCCATTAATGTAGTGTCTACTACTAACCCCCTATTTACACAAGGTGAAGTTATCTATAGAACACACGTAGATTGTGTGTTCTATAGATAACTTCGTTATTTTAAATGTTACAGAGTTTGGTTAAATTAGAATTTCCAGAAAAACGTAATGCTATTTTTAAAGTCTTCAACTTTTTTAAATATTCCAAAAAAACTAATAACGAAGGTTTTTTTCATACTTAAATAACTTTTTGTCTATTTACTCTAAAGCAAAAATAAAAATGTATCTGTAGATATTTTTGTGTATAATTCAAATAAACTAACAAAAAAGTCATAGCACTTTTGATTTTTGAGATATAAGACACAAATAGTATGGCCTCTATAATAAGCAACTTAATATACACAAAAATTATGTTAAATGTGGTTAAACTAATGTTTTTGCCCGGTTTAGCATTTTTCATTTGCGCTAACATTTTAAACATTCCATGGGCGACGTTGTTCTGGGGTTGAACGATGCTTAAACGAGCAAAGGCATAAGTTTAACCACTTTCAACATAATTTTTGTGTATACTAAGTTGCCTATTATAGAAGCCACACTATTCGTGTCTGGCTGTAGTTGGCTATGAATTGATTAAAAAGCTTATTTTTTTCTGATTTCAAAAATGTATAATTTGTTATATCTCATTTAATTATTTTTTCAGAATTTTCAAAAACAAAAATTAATTAATAAAATATTTATGACTACAAACTATAAGAGTGCTTTGGAATTAAAAACAAAATAATAATAATATAATTTTTCATTTATTTATATAGTTGTCAAATTTTGTATTTTGTATGTCCTCGATAACTTTACGAATTCCATCTTTAAGGTCTTGAATCGATTGTAGAGCATTGGCCTTATCTTTCACGTGGCCCCAAAGAAAAAAGTCTAAAGGTATTAAATCACAAAATCTCGGTGGCCAATTGTGATCACCTCTTAGAGAATTAACACGGTCAGGAAACTTTTCTTGCAAAATTGCGATTGTTTCGTTGCTTGTGTGGCACGTAGCGCCGTCTTGCTGAAAATAAACGTCGTCCACATCAATATTTTCCAATTCCGGCCATAAAAAATCATTAATCATAGCTCAGTAGCGCCATCCATTCACAATAACAGTTGCACCAGCCTCATTTTCAAAAAAGTAGGGTCCAATTACACTGCCAGCCCAAAAACCGCACCAAACAGTGACACGTTGAGAATACAAAGACTTTTCAACAATCGTTCTTAGATTATCTAAGCCCCAAATGCAACAATTCTGCTTATTAAAGTTGCCTCCGAAGTAAAAATGAGCCTCATCACTAAAGATAATTTTTCGATGAAATTCCGGATCATTTTGATGCATTTGAAGGACCCAATCAGAGAAGATGCGACGTTTATAGTGATCGACCGGCTTGATTTCTTGTGTTAACTAAATTTTAAAAGTCTTAAGATTTAAATCTTTATGCAAACGGTGTAATGTCGTTTGTGGAATGTCTAATTCCAAAGATCGACGACGAATCGACAAACCTGGGTTTTCTTCAACACTACGGGCTACATCAGCAATATTCTCATGTGTTCTTGAGCGATGCACACGGTTTTCATTATTCACATCACAAACTTGTCCCAACAGCTCAAATTTTTCCATCTGGTTTACTACTGCCGGCCGAGAAGATGCTTTACGACGACAAAAAAGTGCTTCAGTTTTGCAAAATGTGACTGAAACATTTATACCTTTTTGTGTGAATTTTAATAGTTTTATTGCGTTGTTGAAGCGTGTATTGTTCCATTTTTATTAATGGCGTAGTTTTTACTTGTCAAATGTCAAAAGATAATAGCTTCAAAATTGACAGCTGCCCAAATAGCCAACTATTCAAAATGAAACTTTTTACTGGAAAACCCTAACAGATTTTGAAAGAAGATTAAATTATGTTTCATGGTTTATTGAAAAAAGTCAAAAACACAAACTATTTTCTCAATCAATTCTATTTACTGATAAGGCAAAATTTACAAATAATAGATTATTCAACCAAAAAAATCATATTTATTGATTGAAAAAAAAATCATAAAAAAAAAAATCAACATGTATTCTCCATTAATATCTGGTGTCGCATTCTTGGAACAAAAATATTGAGTCCGTATTTTTATGAAGAAAATCTGATTAAGAACGCTATTTGTCATTTTTACAAAATGAATTAGAAGAATTACTGAATAATCTTCCAATAAACTTGATTCAAAATTTCAAGTATTTTTAACATAATGGCGCGCTTGCTAACAATGCACACGTTGTATCAACTTGTTTGTCAAAAAGATTTCCTAATTGGATAGGTAATAGAGGTTTAATTGCATAGCTTCCTAGGTCTCCGGACCTTACACCCATTGATTTTTTTTGTGGCAAACTGCCCACTGAGAACAAAAACATGGTTATATGGCTTTTACGGCTTATAGACAAGGTATAGACTTACATTGACGCCAGATTCAAACTCTACAAAAAAAATTAATTATTAATATATTATTAATTTAATACTAGTAATTTTTTTTTAGTAAAACTTGCAATTTGTAATTCAAAAATGCGATTAATTTAAAAAACTTTAAAAAGTCATAAATTTGTTTTAAAGGTTTCATACCTTCAAAACTGAAAAAAAAAACTAAAGAAAATTTCAAATTTCTTAATGCACCCCTCCCCCCCCCCTGTTCTGGTTCGTTTAAAATAGAATTGCCCATATATCACATATAATAATTTAAAAAAAAAAATCCTTTTTGTTTTCTTTCTACCCTGTTAACATTTGTTCTGCATACATACAGGGTGTGGTAATAAAACTTTCTAATGGCTGGTTGATCGTTATCACGTAGCTTACATTGCGTATACTTTAATATTTACGCCCAAGGTCATTTTGTCATCTAACCTTAATGTTACTTATTTTCCTTGTATAAATTACTTATAAACCGTCATTTTTCTGATCTACTCTTAACCTAACATAACATAATCAAAAGCTCTACATAGCACCAAATTATATTTTTTTCCTTTTTAAAATTGTTTCTACTATACTATATGGGTAATTCCATTACTTTTCGACTAATTTGAAAAAGTCGACCTTTTTGATTTTGCTAATGTTTTCAGAGATCAAAATATGGATGAAAAAAATTAAACTCCCAAAATTTTAAACCTTAGAATATTCCCTGTTTAAAATGACACACATTTAAAGGTCAGAAATTTCACAAAAATACGTCTTTTTTAAGTTATTTTATATCTCAATTTTTGGGATTCTAAAAAAAGATAAAAAGGTTCACAATGGCTCAAATTATTTCCTTATTACATGTACTTTTCAAATCCATATTTTTATGTTTAATATTGTGGCAGTCATTTTGATATATTAAGCTTTAAACATTATTCCAAAATAACCTGTAAATTTAGCAAAACCGCACAAATTTGCTTTCTTTAAACCGTTCTAGCTTTGTCAAATCTTAACAAAATTTGATTCACAAGGTTTAGCTTTATTCGTATTTAATCTCTTTTTTTTAAGTGATCACACAAGACTTACAGAATCAATACGTATAAATCACTATTTTGATGCAGAAAGTTGCACTTGTTTTTGCGATCTTCAAAACTTGTACTTTTTAGGTCCCGAAAAAGCGCTGTCATCCTATGTCAATTTTAGTCAAAACTTCAGTAAATACTTTTAAAACACAAGAAAAAGGTTATTTATATGAGAAATGGTATATCGGGAATTATCAAGAATTTTTTAGTATTAAAAAATTGTCAAAATCGGCAAACCTTACATTTTTGTATCTCAATTTTTAGGCTTTTAGAAAAAAATAAGAAAATCCACAATGACTCAAAATATTCTTTATACACGTATTGTAAAGACCATATTTGTTTATTTATTAGTGTGGCAGTCATTTTGATATATCAAGCTTTAAACATTATTCCAAAAGTAAAATTATGCTTTGATTAAACCGTTCTAAATTTAAATTTGAAAGAAATTTGATCCACGAAGTCTAGATTTCTTTGTGTTTAATCTTTCTTTAACGTGATCATACAAGACTTATAGAATCAATACATATTTACCAGTATTTTAATACAGTAAGTTGCACATGTTTTTGTGATCTTCAAAACTTGTAATTTTAAGGTCCCAAAAAAACGCTGTCATCCTATGTTGATTTTAGTCAAAATTTCAGTAAATACTCTTCAGACTACAAGAAAAGAGGTTATTTATATAAAAAATGGTACATCGGGCATTACCGAGAATTATTTAATGTTCAAAAATTGTCAAAAACACATAGTTCTTCAAAAAATCTAAATCACTTTTTGTCTATCTTGCTTCGTTTTCGAGATACTTAACAAATACAAAATATTTAAAAAACTTTTTATTTAGCAAAAAAAACACAAACAATACAACATTACTTTAACAAATATGCATTGATAGCTTGTTAAAACAGTTTTCTTTAGTTCAGTTAGTAAAATTTGATAAAAATGCTATTCAACCACTGAGAATACGCAGATATCATTTTTGTTTACGGATTCTGTAAATGTAATGCCCTAGCAATTGAGATTTCCCAACAGAATGCAACTTTCTTGGCGCGTTTTTTAGTGAAAATCTTTACCCATTTTATTATCAAAAGTATAACACCTACAACCAGGCGACGCAGCACAACGACTTGCATTTTCTCAATGACTTCTTGATAATGCCCGATATACCATTTTTCATATAAATAACCTTTTTTCTTATGGTCTGAAGAGTATTTACTGAAATTTTGACTAAAATCGACATAGGATGACAGCGTTTTTTTTAGAACTTGAAAATTAGAAGTCTTGAAGATCGCAAAAACATGTGCAACTTCCTGCATCAAAATAGTAGTAGATATGAACTGATTCTATAAGTCTTGTGTGATTACTTTAAAGAAAGATTAAACACAAAAAAATTTAGACCTTGTGGACTAAATTTCTTCAATATTTGACAAAGTTAAAACTGTTTAAACAAAGCATAATTTTGCAATTTTGCAAAAATTACGGGTATTTTTTAAATAATGTTTAAAGCTTGATATATCAAAATAACTGCCTTAACATTTAATATACTAATATAGGTTTTAAAGTACATGTAATAAGGAATATATTGAGCTATTGTAGATATTTCTATCTTTTTCTAGAAATCTAAAAATTGAGATACAAAAATGTGCAGTTTGCCAATTTTGACAATTTTTGAATATTAAAAACTCTTGATAATGCCCGATATACCATTTCTCATATAGATAACCTTTTTTCTCATGTTTTGAAGATTTTTTTTTTTAATTTTGACTAATATTGACATAGGGTGACAGCGCTTTTTTGGGTCCTGAAAATTACAAGTTTTGAAGATTGCAAAAACATGTGCATTTTCCTGCATCAAAATAGTGGCGTATACGTATTGATTCTATGAGTCTTGTGTAATCACTTGAAACTGAGATGAAACACAAAAAATCTAAACTTTGTAGATCAAATTTTGTTAATATTTGACAAAGTTAGAGAGGTTTAAAGAAAGCAAAATTTTGAAATTTTGTTAAATATACGTTTTTTTTTTTGGAATAATGTTTGAAGCTTAATATATCAAAATGACTGCCACAATATTTAACATAACAATATGGGTTTTAAAGTACATGTAATAAAGAATAATTTGAGCCATTGTGAATCTTTTTATCTTTTTCCAGAAGCCCAACAATTGAGATACAAAATAAGCTAAAAAAGACGTTTTATTGTAAAACTTCTGACCTTCAAATGTGTGCCATTTTGAACAGGCAATATTCTAAGATCCAAAATTTTGAAAGTCTTATTTTTTTCATCCATATTTTGATCCCTGAAAAATTAAGCAAAATCAACGAGGTCGACTTTTTTAAATTAGACAAAAAGTAATGGAATTACCCATATGCATTTCCCATTTCTATCTTTTTGCTACATTCAAATTGTTTATCAGTTGTATTTTCCTCTATCTTTCATCATCTATTAATTACCTTCAGTATCATTTCTGCCTTTTCAGTCGGTATACGATTTACTCCTGCAGTATTTTATCTTTCGTATCTAGCTGTTAATACTTCTTCCATCATAATATTCCCAAAATTTACTACCTTATTCTTTTCTGGTTTTTCATTTGTTTTATAAAAATCTGTTGTATATCAAATAGCAATATTATCAAGTTTTTTCTATGTCTTCACACAAATTTAAAAAAAAATTGCTAGCTAATAATATAAACGTTCATTTTAACAAATCTTGTTTGCAAACAATATAAACTGTCATTTTAATAACAAAATACATTTTATATATAATATAATAATTTTATCTAAAAAATTATCAGTCTTCTAGCAACGTGCATAAAGAATTGTCCCGATTATCTATTACTTTTTTTAGTGTCGTATTAAGCATTATATATTTCAGTTTTTTATTTTCAGTGTTTTGATTTTGAATTTTTTTTTCTTGCTTTCTTTTAGTCTATATATTTTGTTACTGTAGGTTTTATTCCAATTTTGATTGTGTTCCATATTACTTCTACTTCTCTCTCTGTTCTTGTGCTGTTTTAAGTTTTCTATATTATTTCTAGTTTTTATTTTTATGTCTTTACTTCTTTGCCTTATTTTTGTCTCATTTACTACAACTATATTTTCATTGTATATATTGCTTTTTAAATCAAATGTGTGTAATAATAAAATAATATCTTCATACTTTTAAAACAGCTTTGTCTTTCTCTTTTATTCCTCTTCCTAATTCCATACTTGCTTACAACTCTATGTTCACTTATTCTTTTACAATAAAATTTCCATTATTACTTCTAAGTATGTATAATTATATACAATGCATGTTTCTTGTTGTAGTGTTTTACTTTATTGCTGCTACATCTGTAGCTACTACTCTATCACAGTTATTTATTACTTTGTTTATGTAGTTAGAAAGTTTTTTATTAACAAACACCCCGTTATGTCTTTGTCTTTGTTTTTTAACACTTCAAAAAAAATTTGCAACCTTATAAGTTTTTCTCTTTGACCATCTCTCATTGGTTTGCTAACTTTTATCATGTCAAGTTTATTTTTCACCAATTTAGGATTTTTAGCTTTCTTTCCTTTGACAAACTTTTGACGTTCCGAGATTCAACTCTCATTGTCATTCCTCCGTTTTTTTACATTTTTCTGTAACCCCTAGAAGACAAATTAAAGATTCAACTGATATCTCAAATTTTGACTTTAAAACATCAATAAGTTATATTTTTAAGTTGAGATTGACCAAACTAAGTGTAACCCGGTCACATATTATTTTAAATTCTTTGTTTTTAGATGCTACAGATTCTAACAATAAAATTTGAAGACAATCTACATATTTGTCAATATAGTCTTTGAAAAGCATACAGTATGAAAAGTGTTGTTTTAACCTAATCAAAGCGTTGAAAATATAAATATCTAGTTTCAAGCATCCAGCGGTCAGTATATTAAAAAAATATATGCACAAATCTCAATGACATGTTGTTTTCGGTGAGTAGATGTAGAAAGACTCTCCCTATCATAGGCCTCAAACTCTTTTACTATAAACAGTCAGGTTAAATAAATTATAAAAATTAAAACACATTTACTTGTATCACAAATATATTTTAAAAAACTAAGTATGATGGCTTTGTAGAAGGTTGAAACATGTTACAGTTTTTTTATATATTCGTGATAAAGTACATAGTAAATGTGTTTTATTTATCTTAGAACTAATTGATGTAACTTTCATTTTAAATGAGCTTTTTACAATTCTAATTATTTTGATTGGAACAATTACTAATACATTTTGTTAAAAGTTTTTTTGTTTCTAATTAAGTGTTGGTTTTGTTTGAATTGAGTAGAAGTTTTGTTTTAATAACAGAAAATAAAACAAATGTTTGATGACTTTCTAAATGGTTTTTGTATAATTAATATCATTCAACATAGTAAAAATAATTTTAATTGCTTAAAAAAGACCTAAAATATAAGAGTTACTCCAACAATCCTACACAAAAGTGTATTAGAGTCGAGTCTAACATGTGTGAAATATTATTGACTAAATTTACATAATATACAGATAATTGGGAATACTATGTAAGCAAAAAAAAAATTTAGATTTGATTTATGTCAACTTTTGCGAGATAAATGTTTTTAAAAGGAGCAAAATATTTATTAGTTTTCAAAAATAATGTTTTCACATTTTTACATTGTATATGTTTTAAAGACCTGAGACAATGTCTTAGTAAAATTATATAAATTTATTGTACAGCAAATGAGCTTTTTTAAACACTTTCTTGCAATATTTTATTTAAAATTACATAAAATAATAAAATTGTAACATACTCTGTACGGTAAAGTAAAAATTACAAAACAATTAAATAATGTTCTAATTGGTCAGAAAGTATTAATTAATTACGTGTTTGTTCTAAGTGCAGAAGTAAAGTTTGTTAAAACAGTCTACTACAGTCGATATAACTTCTTAACAAAATGGTAAGATTAAAAAGAAAATTTAAACAGTACTTACAATACATACGCAACATTTAAAAAAAAAATTATAACCTGAAGCTGTGTAATATTTAATGTTCACATTGAATCAAACAGAAACCAGCTCAATATAAAGTCGGAGTCCAGCAGCAAGAGTTCTGGATAAAATTAACAGTAGTTTTGAAATAATTTAAAAAAAATGTTTTAAAATTACTTAAATTATTTTGATATATAAATCGACATTAAACTAGAAAGAGTTTTTGTCAGCCAACTTAAGTACACAAAAAAAATAATTCAACGTTTTGATTTTAATAGCTACCCTACATCAACTCCTAAAGAACTGGTAATCTACTGTATCTGCCAACAATTTCTCTTCCAGACATCGGTTTCGCAGTAAATTATTTAAGTCGTTTCTGTAGTAAACTAATAAAGAATGATACAAAAATGCTATTTGAATGGAACAACAAAACTCAATTTTTTTTTATAGAAATGATCAACTTACAGTTAGGACATTTTACCAGTAGAGTACTGATCATACGCGGTCATTTCTAGTATACTTAGAAGCAACGGTTTGTAACTACTTCATCAGCTGAAGCAGAGTACCGGGCCAATGTATCTTGAATTGAAGACATCAGTAAAATTAGACTTATCAGTAAAGAACTTCATAACCTAGATGTAAAAGAACCAACTACTTTGTATGTAGACAATCATTCTGAAATGCTTATGTTGAAGAATATTTATTATGGCAAAACCACCACAGGAAAAAACCTATTCAAATCTCAGAAAGTTAATTCAACAGTACATTGGTAATACCTTCAACCTAATACATGTAAAGAGTTCTAATAAACTTGCTGATATTTTGACAAAACTGTTAAATAAAGAAGTTTTTGTAAAGAACAAGAAAAACGTAATTAAAGAAGAGAGTTAAGATATAACTATGTTTTGCGGTTAGAATATTTTGTTTGTGTTTACACATTTTAATTTTTTTTGTAGCAGCTTTATATTTAAAAAAAGTAATGCTGTTACTCGGTTAATAAAATAATAAAAGAATATTTCCATCTAGCGCGTGTAAATGATCAGTATTCTCGGTTATATTCAAAACCATTTATAATATTTTGAGTAATAAAATTGTCTAATTATTCAAGCATTATTTGTAGTAATTAAATTTTTAGTCATGGCAAATTAGTTCATTTTGCTATAGTTTTTAATCTGGTTCGCTATAATATAAATCATTTAGATGATTTTGCAAATCAAACTTTTGCAAGTTTGATTTAATTTAGATCAACATTTAATTTCTCTAAATAAATCACGATGCCAAAGGACAAAAAATCATAAAATCTGTGTGAATCCTCCTTTGTTATAACGTTGGTTTGTTATTTTATTGTCTGCGGGAGCGCTAACGAGGCGTGCCGATGTGAGAACTGACAGTGTGTATGTTCTACGAGATCTGGCCCAGCGATAAAATAATTTTTCCGGTGTAGTTATCGCCGTAGAACTAGAGACGAAGATAATCCAGTTCGATTGCGTTAACGCTCCGGCGGCAGTCTGATCACCGCGGTACCATTTCGAATTGTATAACATTGTATACATCTTAGTAGGGGGATACATTCCATGCATTATTTTCTGTAGGGAAAAGAGGATTGAATTTTTTATACAAAAGCGCGCCTTTATCGCGGCGATAAAGCAATCCCGCTTTTTCTTGCGTCGAACGGAAAATTAATGACGCGACACAAAGGGCGAGAAAAATCAAGCGGTGCAGTGATTTATAGCGCACGCATACAAACACCAACCCTTTAAATGTTAACACGGGCAATGGATATCATGCTACTAAGAAACAATTATTCTCCTTTCACTGTGTACCTATACAAATATTTTTAATTAAAATGTCTAGACGACACAATCTGTGCGAACTTTAAAATGGCTTTTCCAACATTCTCAAAACAATAATTGCTACATATTATAATAGATTAGCTACGATTATATATTATGTAGATTAGAATTTGTGTATAAATATTAAATTACATAATCACAACATATCCAGAGTAATTTACAGTTTATATTTACCATATACATAAGTAGTAATGATCATTATTTAACTTATTTCTTAATTAGTTTTAATATAATTAAAACGGCAATGTAAACTTTTTGAAATTAAATAATAAGACTTTTTTTCAATCAATTAAAATAAATATCAATGAATAACACAAAATTATTTATTAATGAGCAAAATTAATTATTTTTAAAGATTGTACAGTTGCTCATTTTAACCAAAAACATCAAAAAATCATAGTGCGGTGGAAACATATTTTATATTTACTACAGAATAAAAAAAATAAATTATTCTTTTTATACACTATAGATCTTACTAACTTGGTTTAAGTAGACCCAAGATTCTTCGAGTATTATTAGATGATATAATACATAATAATTAATTCACAGCGGTAAAAAAAGTAACAAATAATGTATGACATAGTAGGATTCGACCATAGTACCACAGGATGAAATCTAAATAACTAAGCAGCTAACCCACTCTGCCTACTGAACAAATTGATTGATAAATCTTAAAATAAAGAAATCAATGGTTTACTGAAAACAGCGTCGTATATGTTTGCTAGCATGCTATAAGCTAAATTAAATTTTTCTATTCTAATAGTATATTAACTATCTCCAGCTGCCAATGCCGATGTTTTTGAAATTTACGTATAAAGTCTTTTCTCTTATATCGAACTTAACGACTAGTGTTTTAAACGTAAAAAGTTGCATTTTAAATAATTTGTTTATGTACCAGTAGATTTTGCATTCATTTTAGATTTAAAAATAAAATTATATTAACAAATGTATTTTTAAAGTTATATAACAGAATGTTCAAAAAAAAATGTAAAATATTAAAGGGGTGGTAGTACAAACCACAACAAACAAAAAAGTCTTAATAAACATGAGTCATAGCAACTGTTTCGGAGATATGAAACATTATTTATTTTTATATACTTTTACAAAGAACAGAGTTATAGAAAATCTTCAAAGTGCAATCCTTCCATTTCCAAACAAGCACAAAATCTTTGTCTGAAGGACATTTGTACTTTTTCTAAAACCCCGTCATTCGTTCGGATTTCTTCTTGGCACTTTTTATTAATTTTTAACTGCATCTCTTTGAGGCTTTTTACAAAAGTAGCAAACACTAATGATTTCAAATATACCTTACAAAAAAAATCAAGAAAGTTTAAATCAGGCAATTTTTCTGGCCATAAAACTGGTCCGCCTTTTCTTACCCCCTATGTGGAAAAGTTTTGTCTAAATTTTCTCTAACGGCAATCAAAAAATGAGCTGGAGCACCATCATGCTAAAACCATATTTGTTGCCTGTGAGCCAAAGGAATGTCATCCAAAAGATCATACATTGTGCTCTGCAGAAAGTTGAGGTAAGCAGCGCCTGTTAATTGGTTTGGTAAAACAACAGGACCTAGAAACCTGTCGCCTACAACATCCATCCAAATGTTTAATGAAAAACGTGTTTAATGTCCACATTCAATTACAGCATAAGGATTTTCGTCGGCCCAACAATGTGCGTTATGAAAACGAACAACTCCATTTCGTGTGAACCCGGCTTCACCCGTAAAAACAATTTTTGGCAAGAAACTGCGGGTCTTTAGCATCCTTGCGTAGAAACCAGAAACAAAAACCAAACGTGCCTGATGATCAGTTAAATTTAAGGCCTGTATTCGTTGTACATGATATGAATAGAGCAACTGCTTGAAGAAGGTTCTCCAAACAAGAGTAGCTCTAATTTCTACATTGGCTGATATTCTTCGCACACTTGTCCCTGGATTATGCTTTTCCGTGCTATAATTTCTTGTTTTGCTCTATGTGTAGATACTGACCTTAATCTGTCAAAAAAATAGCACTATTTTCAAAGTAAACCGGTATCTATCAATCTCTGGTAAATTTTTCTAAACATACAATGTTAAAGAATCTGGCGATTTTAATAAGCTTTGGTGGCAATCCTATTAGCACGACCATACATAAAATGCATGTCGGCTAGTTCTGCATTAGAGTAATCAACCATAACAATTACTTAAGCACTAAAAACAACTGTCAAATACTAAATGTTTATTTCACAAAATATCAGCCAACTATGATAAAAAATGCACGTTTTTGCAAAATAGAAAATGAAGAAAAAGAAAATAATAAAAATAAATAATGTTCCATATCTCCGAATCCGTTGTTATGACAACATATGTTTATTGAGACTTATTTGTTTGTTGTGGTTTGTACTACCACCACCTTCAATATTTTACATTCTTTTTTGAACATCTTGTATATATTTATATAGTAATACCGTTTGGAAAAGTAACAACAAAATTTATATTATGTGATTCTCAATATCATCATAATAGCGTTTACTTTAAGAAAAAAAATGTTTTACTATACAAACTTTGCTTATTTTGTTTATTTTGCGTATATAACAAACAATATTTACTTTATTCTCATATAATGTTATACATTGCTGATTTTATAATTTGACTTAGTTTCTCACAAAATGTACTAACAAATCATTATTAAAATTAATTACAAATTTGATTAAAGTTAATACTAAATTACCTAAAAAGTTGCAGGTGTTGTGATGTTAGTTACCTGTAACAAAAATAAAAATATTTAGAGCAACTAAAATTTGAAAACTATAGACAATATCGTAAATAATTAAATCAAACTAGTGTAATTGATGTAAAAAATAGATAACTAAGCCGGTAAATATACCTAATATAAAGGTAATAATATATTGTTGATATGTTTAGCAAATGTAAGCTTGCTGCTTACCGTTCATATAGAATAGTTTAAAATGTATGTCGTAAGCTTATTGTAAAGTAAGGCGTTTTATAAACACAAAGTCATGTGTACTAAGGAGTGAATAAGTTAATAAAAAAAGCGACAAAAAACATTTTAACTACAATTGTAGAAGCTCTGGAAGTGTGCTATGTCAACTGATACTAGACGTTAAAAAAATAGATAGGTACAGTGCCGCCGCTAGATGATTCGGCGCCGTTGTGCAAGCACATCTTCTGCGCCCCTGCTAAAGCAAATGCTTAGTTAGGTTATACAGAGTCTTTATAAATGTCTGGGATTATGTAACTACTTAAATATGTCACTTTTTCAAAATTCTACACCAAACTATTTACTTTTTTTTACAGTTATATAAATAAAACTTCATAATAAAAAATAAAAATTATATTTAAAATTGCATTTTTCTTGCTTTTTTGATCGCAAATTTTTCGATCAGGTCTTTCATTGCAAAATTATCCAATATTTAATTTTTATTTGTTATCATTGATAATGATCTCAACCTGTCCTGTTACATTGTTAAACTGAGGTAATTTTTAATAATTTTTAGTTTAGAAAAGCACCTTTCTCTTGTTGCTACTGACACCGGTAAAATTAGATATATTATAATAGCAATTGATAAATTTGGAAAATAGGCAATCAACTCATTTTCAAATAGATAATAAATAATGCTCTGTGGTTCAAATTTAATGTGGGGCTTCTCTGATAAAATTGATTGTAATTGTTTTTTATAGCTTTTAACTCATTGAAAAGATCAATACCAATTGTTATTGGTATTGATCTTTTCAATTCCAATAACAATTGGTATTGATCTTTTCAATGAGTTAAAAGCTATAAAAAACAATTACAATCAATTTTATCAGAGAAGCCCCACATTGGTATTGATCTTTTCAATGAGTTAAAAGCTATAAAAAACAATTACAATCAATTTTATCAGAGAAGCCCCACATTACTTACTTCTCCTATGCTATCGTTTTTTTAATTTTAAATGCAAATCTTCTGTTATGGAGCAATTCAAAAATTTACCTAAAAAGCCAAAAACATCATCAAACGTAGTTAACTCTTCAAATTTATTTTGCAAAGATGATAACATTAACATCTTTGCTCCAAAATTAGATAGAAGAAATTAACTTTATAATGTGTTTTTGGGTCTAGTAACGCGCCTTCATCACTATGATCATATGCAAAAATTTTAGCCCTTTTTCGTGGGCGAATTGACTGAATTGGTAAAAAATCACAATCAACATTTGCATCATTAGCAATTTGTTTTGCTTGTTCTAACATTTTTCAAAATATTCATCATAGCGGCAATTTTGAAACTTGGTAATTAAATTTTTAAGATTATTTACACAAAACTTAATGTTGATACGTAGTTGACTTTTGCATCATTTTACTCAATGTGTTAATTTTGTTTAAAATTTCAAACCAAAAAATAGTAGAGCAAATAAATTTATAATTTTGATTGATTAATGCCAATAAATTAACTTTGCGAGTTGATGTTTTATTCAAAACTAAAGAATAATTATCAATTTCAAGAAAGGCATCAAAGATTTTGCCCATATTATATCTTTTCACAGCATCAACTCTGCTAGACTAGCGAGTGTCACTTAAAGGCTTTAAATTAAGATTAGGTACATGTTTTTTTAATAATAGCCTATCTTTTCGTAAATCCTGAAAAAAATATATAAACTTCCTAAACCATATTAAAAAAATTGGCTGTTTCATGACTGATATTGGCGGCATCATTAACGACCAAATTCAAGCTATGAGCGGAACATTGGACAAAAAATGCACGGAAATTAAGTTCTAAATTTTAAATGTTTTAGATAAATTTGCGCCCCCCTGCCATAGCGCCGTCGTGCGACGCACGCCTTGCACACCCGCTTACGGCGGCCCTGGATAGGTAAGCCTCATAGAGAAAACTCCTATTGAGAATCACATGTCCTTATCAGAGAGTATTTGAACACCGCCGGTTACTTAATAGAAGCATCATACATGACTAATAACGAATGGTTAAAATAATTAATTATTTGTAAATGCAGAATGTCACTGAATAACTATTTCTAATATTCAAAAACGTAAAGTTGTTTAAAAACTAAAAAAAAAAACTTAAATATTGTGGAAATAAAAAAAATTAAAAAAACGTGAAAATAAACATTATAAAAAATAAAGTAGTTTTACGGTTACGTTAAAGTAATATCACAGTTAATAATAATAATAGAAATGTAGTACAAGTTGTAGTTTTAAGTCAGTATAGAACGAAATGCTTATTAATCTAAACACCCAATTCTAAGTTTTCACAAACTAAAAAAACTTCTACATAATAAACCTGCACAAACCTATTTAGTAACCAACCGCTACAATTAATTTATGAGATGAGATAGATTGATAAATTAAATGATAATTTAAGTACTCAAAACAAATAATTAAAAAAAAATTATAACTGTCTCTTGGAATACCAATAAAGTGTGAAATTCAACATAAAAATTTTAAGTAAATAAGTAACATATCAACCTCTAAGTTTAATTTGATTTTGAGTTAAATCTAAGCATCAACTCCGTAGAACGGCTTAGTATTAATCAGTGAAAAGCCCGTAAAAAATTTGTTGGCATCTCTTCATACTCTTCAACCATTCAAAGAAAATGTTTTGTTCCTTCAGCCAAAAAAAACCAACATTTGAAAAAAAAAAAAAAAACTAAACTATGCAAAACAAATTTAATCCAAATTAGGATTTTTTTTCACAGCAACAACAAATGCTAATGATCATAAAGACCATAACTTGGTCTTATGTAAGATCCGTACAAAACGCCAACTGTAGAAGTTGACAAAAAAAACAAAGAAAAAAACCTACAATTTATAAAAAAAGTAAACATAAAATTAATAATAAATAAAAACATCAAAAATTTGTACAAAAAAGATAAACAGAACAAGTTTTATTAAATACAATGACACTTAGCAGTGTGGAGAGTGGTTACACTAAGTTTAAACAAAATATTTTGAGTACTGCAGATGAAGCTCTTGAAACACAAAAAATAAACAAATCAGTAAAATTTGTTACTAAAGACGTTAAAATGCTAGAAAATAAGAACGTTGTTAACTTTATAAAAATATTAGGTAAATGTGTAATTATCATTTATCATAATATAAAAATTTTACGTTTAATTACTTTTTATCATAATATATTTTTTTTATACGGATACTTTAAAATTCGCATCAAAAACCATACACACATCCGCCACATTACGCTGTATCACTTCAAAAAGGGTTATAAGTTGCTGAGTTAATAGGTCTGTTCCAACCTACGGTTTAGATAATTTGCAAACCGTTCAAACTATGCACACAAACAACTTACTGTGTATAAAAGATTGTCTAAGGATGACAAATATTTGTTTGTGTGCACATCTTTGACGGTTTAGAAACTGTCCAAACCGTAGGTTGGAACAAACCTATTGCAATCTCAACCATCTTTTTGAGAAAAAAACGAATAGCAAATAACATGCCGAATGGTTTGTTCGCTTCAATTTTTTACTTTTTTATTATTATACTTTAGATTTTGTCAATTTTTAGTTAGGTTATTTCTTGATAATTTTATGGTATATAATTACATAGTTTGTTTTATAATTTTTTATTTTAAGAACATTATATCTATACCATTTTTTTAATATATTTAGATCTGTATTTACTTTTGTATACGCCGCAAAACTCAAAAAATTGATATTTTGGTCTCAGTGATCTGGACAAAAAGTAACAATTTTAACCTTTAAAGTTGGCGTGATTTGATGTTAATATAAAACATAAATTTGTTTTGAGTATTTGGATTATAAAGGTCAAAAACTATTAAAAAAAACTGCAAAAATAGGCCTATTTTTCAACATAAATTTTTACAGATACACGTTTAGCAGCGGTGTACTCCAAATATTATTAAAAATTTGAATTCTAAAAACAAATCTACATAAAAAATAGTAGATGTCGTGTTTATCGATCGTAGAAAATTATGTTTTACACAAAACATTATATACACACTAGGGTGAGGCTTAATTTTTTTTTTCAAATTTTGAGCCTGCTGCGGATTTTTTTTTTTAATGTCAAAATTAATAATATTCTCAAATTTTGGCGCAGATTGATTGAGTCTAAATGGTGCAGCAAGCGGATAAACTATCAAACAAAAAAAAAACGATAATACGGTTTTGCAGCAAAAAAATTTCTGATCGATTTCACTAGTGAATTTTTTTGCGTAAAAATTGTAATTTTTAAACGAAAAATGTAATTTTTCAAAGTCAATGTTAAAAAACAAAAAAAAACGTATTATTATTTTTTTTAAGTATTATGCCCTTATGAACCGATAAATAGACTACTAATAAATTATATAAACAAACAAAAAACTACAAATACAAAATACCCCAAACAGAAAAAAACTGTGTATTGTCTTTTTAGATATCGCTATAAATAGAAAAAACAATAGAATTGCAGTATAATATTTTCAGAAAAACTAACGTTTGCTTTTAACTAAATTAGGGGCTAATAACTAAATAATTAAACAAGTCATCACGGAATTTTGAGTAAACTTATCCAATTAGTTTGCTATTTAAAAACCTATAAATTTTGTTTTTTTTTTTTTAATTTTATCAGTTCTCCGTATAATATTTATATTAGATTATGTTTTTACCTATCATCAAAAAAACTTAATTCATAAAAAATAGTAAATCAACAAATAATATCCTTTCTTGTAGCTCAAACAAGTTACTCTGGGTGAAAGGACGTTCTAACAAAGTAAGAATCAGCGTAAGGAGTCACTTATGTATCAATCAATAACTTTCAATAATCTACTAAAAACCAATACACATAACGCACTGAAAAGGCGTTAAGATGATACTCTGAGCTACAGGCAAGCTAAAAAGGCAATGACTGCCCCTAATGCCAAAACTGCCAATTACTACTTGCAACTGTCCAGAACAAATTTGCAAATGATGACAAGGGTTCTGACAGGACACTAATAACTAAGAAAACACATACATACAATTAGTATTATAGACAGTTTAATGTGTAAAAAACGTAAAATGGTTAACAAGACGATTGACCACGTGCTATGTACATGCCCTCTTTTACAACAGAGAGTCTACGTTGTGAAGCTGCTAGCTTGACATGGCCAGTATAAGAGAAACTCCTCTAAAAGTTTCATACATCATCCACATATGGTGGTAAAATGCCAGAACAACAAAATAAAGTCACTACTAAAAAGTAGTCAAAAGACCTAATGTGGCATACGTGCAGTCAATTTTAGTTTACTCTTCAATTTTAAATCTATTCTGGATTAGAATTGAATGGTAACATACTCAAACATTTAATTATTAAAATCATTATTTGTATATAATTTTTTGTTTATTCTAAAACAATATTTATTAAAAATTAAATCAACACATAATAACTACTAAAATTTAATTTTAATTTTAAATTCCTTTTACATTATCTTTTCTACTTTTAATGACGCTTCTTATTCACACTATTCTTATTTCATTCTATTGCATGTATACATCTTTTTTGCTACATTTGTTCCATCCTTATCTCACTACATTTATTTATGTTTAGTTGTTTTTTTTTGTGGCTTGTAAAACACATTCTGTACATTTTGTTTTCTCGTTCATTCAAAATATGCAATTTTTTTTTATTTACACGTCCAAATCATACTGTCAAGATTATTTTCTGCTTTGTGTATCTTATACTTTTTAGGTATTTTGGCAGATTATTTTCTATAATAATTGCACATTTTTTATTGGATTTCAATTCATTAACTTGCGTTTCTCTTTTTTGTATGTCTATATCTCTATCTCAAAACGTTTTTTTTTTAATAAAATTCTTTTAATGTTTTGCATTCATTTTACTAATTTGCAAACCTTCAATTGTACTATTTTTTTCTGATTACTAGCAGTAACATTTTATATCTTTCATTATTTTTTTTACATTATGCTAAATTTTGCATTCATTTCATTCATCTCATTAATTGATAAAATAAAAGTTTTATATTGTTTACACTTTAATTGTATCTTGTTTTATTTTATTTGGCATAATATCTTTATTTAAACCTAATATCTATCTTTAGCAGTTTTTTTATATTGATTCTAGTTTGTCCTGTTATTTCCACTTTCAAATTTCTGTTTTATAGAGTTTCTTGTTTCTAACTAAGTAATTAAACATTGTCCCATTTATTTTTATGTTTTTAAACTGCTTTTTCTACTAAAGCGCCAAACTTAATTAATAAATAAAAACATATACTTTTCTGAATTAAACAAATTTTTTTATTTCAACGCGAAAAGAAATAATTACAATTAAGCATAAAATTGAACATATGCCATTTTTTTCTTAAAATTCTGGATAACGTTTTTGCATAACTGTGGCTTTATTTCATCAACGCGCCCGTATCTCTTCGTTAAGGTGTTCAACTGTATTTGGCTTGTTTGCATACATATATTTTTTTACGTAACCTCAAAAAAAAAGTCTATCGGTGTAAAGTCACACGATCTTGGTAGCCAATTTTGATCGTTAAACCAAAAAATGATACAACCTAGAAACTTGGTTTGCAGTAACACCATTATTTTACGTGCTGTATGGCAAGTCGCTTATCTTGTGTCAATTAAACCTTGTACGCGTGCAAATGCTCAACGTTTGTTGCAGAGTGGGTATGGTAATGTTTAATTCTTGACTATGATGCCGTACCTGGACTCTTGGCCACACTTTCCTTCACTGCGGGTATGTTTTTGAAGAACCAACCACAAACAGTGGGCTTCTCATAAATTAGCCTAAATTTGTTCTCAAATTTTTAAATTAAAAATCAAATTATGAATTAATTTGGCGCAGTATTGCGACCAAAAATTGGCACGTAAATTGCAAACTGTTTTTACAAAACTTTCCTCTTTTTACGTTTTACGTTTTATGTTCTATCATTTCTTCTATTATGTTTGCTTTTTTCTGTCACACTTACTTTGTCGTCAGCATTGTGTAGAGGTCCATTTTGAAACCACTCGTTTTTTGTATCATACAAAACCTACTTTACTTTTTAGAAAACTTATTTTTTCCATGTTTAGTTTATTACTTCTTTTAATTAAATAAGTCTTTGCATACTTATTTAACGCGCTTTTTAATAATATTATTTTTGTGTAAGTGCATAGAACTTTTTTACCGTAATTTTTTAAATTTATTATCTAGTTCTTCTATTTTTCTTTCTAAATTTTTTTGTAATTTATTATGCTTTCTTGCATCTAAATTACTTTTGTTGCTTTTCACCTGTTAAATTAATAATAATTATATATATATTTTCACTTTCAATGTTTTTGTGATCTGAATCAACTTTTTTTTTATCTTAAATTTCTCTTCATTTCTATTTCTTATCACGTTTGTTCATTTGCCTACATATGTATGACGTAATTTATTTAAAGGTAATTTTTTTAGTAAGGATTTTATGGTATTTTTGTTCAGTTTTGTTTGACATGTGAGTACGCAATGACCGTGATGAGTCGATTTATCGCCGTTCTCAACAGTTTGGATTGTCGTATGGAACAACTTGGCATATTTGACAAAAGTATCTTAGTTTAAAAAAAATACAAAATCAGTATAATTTTAGAAAGTAGGTCTAAATTGTTACCATTGCAGTCTTTGGGCTCTTAAATAAAATTTACTGTTTTTGACCAAAATTTTGTTTAGCAATGTGGCCCAGAGCAAAAAAGCAATCGTTCATTAGAACCATATATATATATATATATATATATAAATATATGTTTCTTCAAAAATAAAACCGTCCGACAACATTTGTTTCCAATCACTGTGTGGCCAGTACACAGCTCGTGAAACCATGGCCTTATTGCAAAAACGATTCAATAAACAGTTAGTTTTACGCTTCAAACAAATAAATTAGCCGCCTAGATCATGTGATATCATACCTCTAGACTTTTTCTTTTGAGGCTACATAAAGTCCACATGAATACGCCGGATACGATTAAAAATTAATTTTTTTTAGGTTTTTAATTTTGTTTTCTGTCTTTTGCACTGTTTCTTCTAATGTTTTTTTGTTATTTTAGATTCTTGTGTTGTACAATGTATCCATTATAAAAAATTTGCATCAAAATATTTTGTTCAACTAACTCGTTCATGTCTCATTCTTTTTTTTTAACAACTGGTGGTCTATCTATCAAAATTCGTTAAACGTGTTTTTTAAAGTATATACTTTTTACTTTTTTCCATCCATCTATGTTTTTACCGTTCCAGTTACGTCAAACGTTTTAATGTAATCCTAAAAACCTTCTTTTTTATTGCTTTGTCATGCTACGTTTCAAAATATAATATTAATTGTTTTTCTTCATCTTTGCTCCCAAACAAAATTAGTTTTTGGATCACTTTCTACTTTTCCAAAATATTCTATTTTACATTCCAAATCCACCCATTTTTCCCGTTGCTTTGTTATTCATTATATCATCATTTTAATTTGTATAGCTCTTTCATGTTTTAACCTTTTAATCTCCAACTATTAGTATTAGGGCATAATGCCCGTACTAATAGTCTGAGATTAAATCCTGGATTTATAAATCCGAGTTTCATTTTGATAATCGCTCTAAGCTAATTCACGGATATTGTGAAGGCGCAGAATAAAAACTATGCAACCGTCAATATAATCCTAGCTTCAAACAGTCTTGGGACCACCCAAGATTATTTTAATATTGATGGTTGCATAGTTTTCAACTCGATCCGAAAATTTAGCGAGAAATACATTAGCCGAATGCAACTAAAGTTGCGGTCACAATATCCGTGAGTTGGCTTAGAGCCAATCAACAAATTGCAAAATGAATCTCGAATTTATAAATACAAGATCAATCTCTCTGACTATTAGTACGGGTATTCATTGATTAAATATTAGTGAATTCTTTTCCTCATTTTTTTTTCTAATATAAATAAAGAGTGTAACGTTTGGAATTGGAACTACCATTTATTTTGTTTTTCAAAAGTATAATGACATTTATGAGTTAAAAAAATAATAAAAACTTACTTCCAAATTAGTGAGCCTTCTACTCAAACAGTACAAAATTTAAGAAACAAATTTGATAGAAAAGAAGTGTCTTCAACGCAGTTTGTGAACAAATGTGTGAAGCGAGTTTGCAAAACTAGATCGTTAGTAGATAAAACAATACGTTCATGTTCTCGTTCAATGTGCTCAACCAAAAAAATGAATGCTGTTGCTTAGAGTGTGCGTGAACATGCATCAACATCAACTCGTCATCGTACTCAGAAACTAAACATTTCTAGAACGTTTTTGAAGAAAATTTTGCATAATGACCTTGGTTTAAAAATTCAATTATTCCAAGAAATAAAGCCTCATGACTATCCAATGAATTTTTAGTCTGCCCAATAGGCTAAAAATCGTTTGGCCAAAAATGAGCATTTCCATAAAAAAAATGTGTTTTCCGATAAAACTCATTTTCATCTCGAAAGCTATGTCAATAAGCAAAATTGTCACATTTAAGAATCAAAGAATCCACACATGACTATTAAAGAGCCTATGCATCTACAACGAGTAACTGTTTAGTGTGGTTTTTGATCCGGCGCCATTATTGGGCTATTTTTTTTTTAAATAAGCAAGGAACCGCCGTTACTGCGCCATGCTAAGCAAATTTTTGTTTCCGAAAATTGAAGAGTATAAAATGGATGACAATTGGTTTCAACAGGGCGGGGGCCACTTGCCATACAGCCATCGTAACCAATCGATTTTTTGCGCACTGTTTTTGGAAATCAAATAAACAGCCAAAATGTTGATGTCAATTGACCGTCTATTATTATATTTGACCCTGTTGGATTTTTTTGTTTTTTTTTTGTGGGGAGACCATAAAGATAAGTGTTACGCTAACCATCTAGAGACGATTGATGCTTTGAATCACAAAATCAAAGTTCCCATTCATGCGATTGGAGCCCAAACAATCAAAAATGCACTAAACAATTGGGTTAATCAAATGGGTTACTGTCAAAACAGCCATGGCAATCATTTGAATGATGTTGTTGTGCTTTATTCTTAAATAAAATAATTCCAATTACTTTCTGATAAACTTATAATTTTAAAAAAATATTAATTTTTACATCGGTGTAAGCTTCATTTTTTTTTCTGCCGGTCTGACAGAAAAAAATGACCCCATTATTTTTTTGATTTTTTAAAAAAATATTTTTTTCTAATTTATATATTCTTTTCATTAAGTCAATTTTTCCTATTTTTTTTAAATTAAATTTCTTTCTTAATATTAAAATCATTAATAGAACACATGCATATTAAATTTTTTTTTTTTTATAAATCTATAAACAAAGCAAGCTTACATCAGTAATAGAAATCATAAGAATACACATAAAATGAATAGTAAATTCTAAATACATATACAAGAACATTCGTTATTAACTGTGATGTTCTTATTACTTGATCTTTGTTGATGCAATTTATTCGCCTTCATATAATACAATCAGAAAACATTAGCGCAGCACTAATTAAAAACTAGTTTGCTCTAACTATTGTTTCATTAGTATGTGTATCAAAAAATCATATATGCATATAAATCATGTTAACGTCCTTTTTGTGCTAACGACAACATATCATATAAATGCACCATTGCCTCATCAAGGATACAGTTTCGTTGTTTTTATTAGTCACTTGATTAAAGGTGAGCATTTCCTATTGCAGTTTATTACAGGTTTTTCTTTAGTTTTTATTACAAAAAGATTAAATTGTATGTAGCTTCTATATTATTCCTACATTATTAAAAAAAACGATTATTTCAAATTTCACACATAATAACGTTTGATTGATATGAATCAAGTATAATAAGTACAATGTAGAGCTGTTGATATAATTAAATATTCAATGCGTTGAACTAAACGATACCCTATATAACATGTAATTTTAATAAATTGCTTTTAACTTTGACGTATCGGATGTTATAGTTGACTGACCCTTTTCATTGTAACTGATGTTTCATTAAACTTTATTTCAACTAATCCTGATTCCGGAGCTTTAGTAAAAATATTACACTCTCAAATCCATCGAACAAAAGTTGCAAACCGCGGGAGGGCGAGAGAAAAATTTCTTAATCGAACTTTCCCTTGTTAAGATTCTGCTCTTATCCGACAGACACAGCAGACATCTGTAATCCCTCACCCCGTCTCACGTGACCGGAATCAAGATAATTTTGAAATGAGAAAAGACATTTTGGCAATCAATAGCGCGATATTCAAGAGAGGGTAATTTAATTCTGCTGCGCAAAAAATAGAACTTAATTTAAATAAATGGTATAAAAAAAGTTTGAAAAAGAAATAAACCGTCTTATTTATATTTTTAAACTTAATCCTTTAATGGTCTGCAAATTAAATTGTGGCTACTGAGAACGTCTGTGCTCAAGTTACTCGAAGAAAATTTGATACGAGACCAATAAAGGGCCATAAAAAGGTGCTCGTCCTTTTCGCAAGAGCGTAGTATAAAATTACCCCGGCCGTTTATGTCACATCGGACGAGTGCGGACGTTTTTATGTCACCGCAGTTTGCGGTTGAATTCTTATGAAGGGATTGAATATCAGTAAGATGTGTTTATTTATGCTGGAAATGGATAAAACTACATTGTTGTATGAGCCACATGTAATTTTGTATAATTTAGGTGCCGGCAAATGGGCTCTTAAGAAACATCACATAATGTAACAGATGCATCATCATTATCAGTTTATAACATAAAAGTAAATTATATGTATGTATGTGCTGTGCATGGGTGATGGATGGTTTATTTATTGGTGTTTGAAGGCACACTATCATTATATAAAGTGGGTATTAACGCATTTATAATTGTTTAACATATGATTTTTATTTCTTCTCACAATTCAATGTAAACTTTAGTTAAAATAGCATACGCAGTTTTATAAAACTATGAAGTAACAGACATAATATCTAGCAATTCAAAAACTAGAAATTAAAGCAGCTTTCTAATACCAAAACTCAAAAGTATATTATTTCACAAATGTCAGGATAATAATAATTAATATATTTTCATAATTGTAGTGAATAATAATATCAATTAAGTCGAGTATTATTGTTTGAATATGTACGAGTTCATAGTAAAAAACCAAACACGTTTTCCTACGGCCGTAAGACAAAATTTACAAATCCAAATACTAAAAAAATATTGACCGTGTATAATATATACAAACAAACACGAGCTTGCACTTCACGATCTCATTCAAAGAACATAATCAAAAACTGCTCGCGTTAATATAATAATAATAATACAAGACTACTATTACATTATACAATCATACATTGTACTACAAAAAACAAACAAAATAAAATAGAAAACTAATTTAAGTATTCTTGTTTGATGGTACAGACAAATCAACTAATGTGATTTTCGAAATTGCACAGCTTATTAATAATTATACAATAACACACAACTGCAAACGACATAAAGTCTAAATAATTTGCCAACATTGTTGCAAATCTAACGGAGATTTAAAATTAAAAAAAAATGCAATATTTCTCATTATTTTAATAATTACTCTGCAATATCTCCCATAATTTTAATTGTAGTTTCGCCCCTTCATACTATTGATACATAAAATCCTTACAAGCCTAAAGTGTATGATTATTTTAAATGATTTTTTCTCTAGAATGTACAGAATGTAGAAAAGTATGTAAAATAATATTGACATGTTGAATTCCATTTAAAGAAATCTATCTTAAGTTCGGTTGTAAAAGAAAAAATATTCAAAAACAATATATAAAATTTATAAACCTTTATTTGTAAGGTACTGTAAAGTACTGCTTACAAACATGTCAATTTAGTATCTTATTTGAAAATTGTTTAATAATATCACTTTGCACTTGCAACTTTTTTTCTTAATGCATGGTTTACTAGTTATTGCAAATTTACTTTCTACTGCATTATTAGATATGTATGTTTTTTTACAATGGCTACCGCAAAAATCGGGTCGTTATTGCGCAGGCACGTTTTCCAATTATATGTTAACATTGATTACCAAAGCTAAATTTTTGGTTACACCTTAAAAAAATGAACATTTAATCTATCTCATTGCTAGGCACTTTCCGCTACACATTGCAATTTGTTTAATTGGAACAAAATCAAACTTTTAGCAATGCTTCTACTTCTTTATCTGTTCGGTCTAGCCTAAGCTATCAAACTCAAAAACGGCCTAGATTTTCTCATCTTAATAATATTGTCAAACCACCTTATACCAATGCAATAGCTAATATAGCTCTTAATGACAATACATACGTTAAACATGTGAATCAGCAAAACTGCAACGACACAACCGTTTAGACTTGGACGTTTGTGTCATCAAAAAAGTTAACCAGTTTTACAATCAAAAACCAGGAAATGTTTTATTTGTTAAAAAATGCAAATTAGATCACGGGGAAGCACAAATTCACTCCCCGCATTAGTAGATACGAGAAGCAAAATTTCGTGCGTTACTTATGAAGTAAACCAATACATAAGTGCCATGTTGATGAATGTTGCTCTTCTGCCTGTTCAAGATATCAAAGTCAAAGAGGCTTTTAAAACCAAATTATACCCGTAACCCATCAATTATTAATGTCTTTTGCAATTAATAATTTTATTTACACTTTTGAATTTATAGGCATTCCAAATTTATGTTACCCTGTTATTTTAGGGGTAGATTTTTTAAGATATTTTTATGCAAATGTCAGTTTTCGAGAAAAACAAAGACTGATCACGTTTTCACTTAGTGATTATCTTTTGAAAGTTTTGGAAACTATTATGGAACATGATTTAATTACGTGAATTACGGTCGCGCCAGCGAAACCAGACTCTTCCTGATAAGAAAGCGTCTACCGAGAAATGTAACAACACCAGCCACCTGCTGCTTAGCTCAGCAAATTGATTTATATAAATGTAGAAGCACGTATTAGAATTAGTTAGTTAAAAACTAGATCTTCATCGGGTTATGACCTATATTGTCATTTTAAATATTTAATGTTGTTTCAATAATAAATAAAGTATTTCATTAAAATTAAAAAGTGTACATTAATTATTGGAAAACCATAATCGACGGTTCAATAAATGAAACGGATTGTTTTTACAATTTACGAAGAATCAAAAGGACACAAGGACATAATTCGAGAAGATTCCATCAGCAAGCCAGATCCGAAAGGGCGTTGGACCGCATTCATCGAGGATAAATCCACCGACACGGAGTACGTTCTGATTGCCAAGGAAGCGATGAAAGTTACCGGAATAATATTCAGCATTATCCAGTAAGTCCAGTAATCCCTTCAACATATCCTTAATATAAGTATAACGATTTACGATTTGATTCTGTATCTTTGTGACGCAATTGATTAATTCAATTCATTATTATGTCCTCTGAATAAGACAAATTTAGATTTGATTTTATAAAAATATAATAATTAAAAAATTATAATTTTATTATCTCTGCTCAAGTGTATGATTTTTTTATGTCAGTTAGTTTTGATAAAGAACAAGAAGTAATATATATTGGTAATTTATTTGATCTTAAAATTGATCATTTAATTAAATCAATAAAAAATATTAGAATTCAAGATTCTTCTGCATCCACATCAAATTTAAGCAACAATCCTATTAATATTAAATTAAACATGACTGCAATTAGTAATGAAGAACTTAAATTATTCTGCCAAACCATTCCTGAATACAGTCATGATAAAGGTAATCTTACGGATTTTATTACATTTGTCAATAAAATTACACAACTCTTTCCGACGACGTTCGCAATGTGTAATAATGCACAGTTGCATTTATTAAATTTATATATACTTAATAAACTTCGTGGTTTACCAAAGGATTTTATTATATCCAACAATCTTGATCAATTTATTCCTGATACATTTGATACTTGGCTTAATATAAAAACACATTTAATTAGTAAATTCGGCGAAACACGTTCGGAAAATACACTTGAACGATTGCTTTGTACTTGTATCCAGAAGCCGAGCGAAACGTATAATGATTATTACATACGTTTAAACATAAAATTAAATGAACTCCTTCAATTTGTTCGTATAAAAAATGAAGGAAAATTTGAATTAATAAACGCTCAAACATGTCTATATACCGAAAAAACTTTAATAACATTTAAGACAGGCACTTTGCAACCTTATAGAGATCTTCTTTGCAATAGTTCTCCAAATACACTGGAGGATTGTTTAAAAAAATGTTCCGATTATGACAATTTGATGGCACATCGAAAAAATTTAAATTTAAATAACAATTAATCAAATTTAAATAAACAAAACTTTCAACAACAAAATGTTAATAAGATGACTCAAGGATTTAATCATAAATTCATTCCTTTTAATCAGAATCAAAATCGAAACGGAAATTTATTTAACCCTCAAAGACAAAATTTTCAAAATAAACAAAATTTTCAAAATAAACAAAATTTTCAAAATAAACAAAATTTTGCCAATTTTAATAATCAACAACAGAGACCTCAAAATTTCTCTCAACCTACACCCATGTCAACACAAACTATTCAATCTAAAAGATCGAATGGCCCATTTAACCATCATAATATTGAACAAGGTAATTCAAATTATAACACATTTTATAATTATCAAGATACAGATGACTATTCATCTGATTATCAACAACCAGATCAATATTATGCTCAGGCAAGCATGTTTCAAGGTGAATATGATGAACAAAACAATCAATCATTAGAACAAAATTATGAAAATAGCGATTGTGAATACGATCAAAATTTTCAGGACACAAGCCTCCACAAACCCGTCACGTAGACTTAAATAACTTGATGAATCTTCCCAAGTTAACATATTTTATAATCCCGGATTTAAATATTAAAATATTAATTGATACTGGTGCCACTGATTCAGTGATTACCCCTAAAGCCGCTTCAATGTTTTCTACTCAATATTTTTTTAGAGAAAAATTTACAATTCGGTCACTAACTAGGACCTATACTAATAATAGAAATTTATGTTTCCCAATTCTGCAGTCATTCGATATTCCTTTTAAATTTCGATTTAGAGTGATTGATTGGCACTCGCAATATGACGCTTTGATTTCATCTTCTGATTTAAAATCATTAAATGGAAATATTGACTATAAAACCAATACATTAATCATCAATATTATACCAATAAAATTTAAATATTTCAAACAAAGTGTAACCAAAATTCCAGTTTCTGTTCTTCAAGGAGATGTATTATTACCAGCAATTATAAATAATTATGAAGTTGTAGTTCCTGAATCCATACATACTGCAACCAATGGTTTTGTAAAAATTCCTCATACTAATAATATTGTTTTTTATAAACCTCTTTCAGTAACTCCTCTTGAACTTTATAACTGACCATACTCCCATTAACAAAACACCTATGGACATACCACAACTAAGGTTGGAACACAACAAGAAAAAGGAGCCATTAGACCTTCTATATCTCCATACTCTTCTCCAGTGTGGATTGTACTGAAAAAATTAGATGCTTCCGGTGAACGGAAGTACCGCATGGTAATTGATTACCGTAATTTAAATACTAAAACAATTGAGGACAAATACCCATTGCCCAGAATTGATGAGATTCTTGACAATCTAGGTAGATGTACTTATTTTACTTGTCTTGACTTAGCACAAGGATTTCATCAAATCCCCATGCATAAAGATTCCATTCAAAAAACAGCTTTTTCCGTTAATAATGGTCATTACGAGTACGTTCGTATGCCATTTGGCCTAAAAAATGCTCCATCTACATTCCAACAAATGATGGACGAAATCCTTCGCGAACATCTCTACAAACGTTGTTTTGTATACATGGACGACGTAATCATATTTTCTAAAAGCCTTCAAGAACATATAAATGATGTCAAATTAATTTTTGAATGTCTACGTAAAGCAAAGTTGAAAATTCAACCCGAAAAGTCGGAATTTCTAACAAGAAGGTAGAATAGGCCATGTCGTCACTAATAATGGTCATGCAAATGTCAGTTTTCGAGAAAAACAAAGACTGATCACGTTTTCACTTAGTGATTATCTTTTGAAAGTTTTGGAAACTATTATGGAACATGATTTAATTCCGTGAATTACGGTCGCGCCAGCGAAACCAGACTCTTCCTGATAAGAAAGCGTCTACCGAGAAATGTAACAACACCAGCCACCTGCTGCTTAGCTCAGCAAATTGATTTATATAAATGTAGAAGCACGTATTAGAATTAGTTAGTTAAAAACTAGATCTTCATCCTGTTATGACCTATATTGTCATTTTAAATATTTAATGTTGTTTCAATAATAAATAAAGTATTACATTAAAATTAAAAAGTGTACATTAATTATTGGAAAACCATAATTCGTGCAATCAACCAATCAAATCCCAAGCCGTTATATCTGAATATACTAATGCTAAAGTAATAAATGTTAATCTAGAAATAATTTTTTTATTAGATCAAAAAACAATATTTATTTTCCTTTTCCAAAAACACTTAACAATCTTTTCTGATCGCCCGGGTTTAACTACAGAGTACAAGCATCAATATATTTTAATAGATCCCACTCCTTTCACAGTTAAACAATATCATATTCACTCACTCATCAAGTTGGAAACCAATATTCATTTCCAGTTTGGATTTGACTGCTTCATACTAGCAAATACCTATTAAACGTGTTGTTAGTATTGTCAGATTTAGAGTTGGCCATATTACAGTTTTACTTTTAGGGCTAAAAAAGGAGGTCAATTTTTTTGGGAGTAGAGTGCAAAAAGTTTGTGCATCCATATGTAAACAATCTTCTCATAACGTCGCGTACGTTTGAAGAACACATCGAGTGTTATAGCGATTGGTTTAAGCCGGACTGACTTTGCGACTAGCTAAATGTAAGTTTTTTTGTCAAGAAAAAATTTTTTGGAAATATATTCTTAGCTCCCACGGTTGTCAACCGGACCCAAAACGGGTACAAACTTAAACCAATTTTCCTATACCAATATCGGTAAAACAATTACAATATTTTCTTGGTTTAGTAAATTTTGCCAACACGTTTGTAACCCATTTTTATAAATATGGTAATGCAATTATTAAGATAAGCGGTAAAATTGAATTGGAAAGCTAAGCATGAGGAAGCCTTCAGCAACATTAAATACAAGTTATCACATGATGTTCTACTTTATCATCCCCGGCATAACCTTCCTTTTATTGTTCAATGTGACCCGAGCGATGTCGGAATTGGTGGTGTCTTGTATTAGGTGGTTGATAAAAAACGGTATGTGGTAGCGTATTGCAGTTGCTTTCTGCTGGATTGAGAAACTATATATTTTACGTCAGAAAAGGAGCTCTAAAGCGTAGTGTTTGCCTTACGCAAACAAAGTGTTCTCCTGCTGCTTAAAAAAAAAACTGTTGTATTGACTGATCATATACTGTTTATTTACTTCAGTTCTTGTAGATTATTATCATCTCGTCTATCACGTTGGGTTCTGTCAATACAAGAATACAAATTTGATATTCAGCACATCCCGGGTCGTGATAATTTAATAACCTATATTTGCTCTTAGACGACTGCCAACACCGCAAGATCAAGAATTCCGTATATTTGCATTGAAAGCAGGTCCCAATATTAAGTTACTTTTGCAAAAAGTACCTGAGTTTCAACAAGCGGATAACAAACTTTCCGGTATAAGTAATTCTCCCTTTTTGGGTTATCCTAAATTTTACTTACATAATATGCTGTTTTTGCGCCGCAAAACTGATGCATCCGCCTATTTGTGTATTTCAAGCTTATTGATACCCGACGATACTATTCAGTTATATGGGTATTTTAAGCTATACAAAACCTGGTGTGCGTTGGGTTAAAATCTTTGGTGGCCTAACATGTTTTGCAACACTAATCAAGAACTCAAAAGCTGTAAGAATTGCTAGAAGTCAAAGCGTTCGGCGTTACTAAAGTATTAATTTAAGACAATGCTTGCGAGGTAGCCAAATGACTTAATTTCTGTCAACTTTTATGGACCCTTGCTTTGCTCTACTGGTAGTGTAACCTATATTTTTTTTTGTGCTGGACGTTTTTTTTTAAGTATGTCACGTTATACCCGCTAAAAAAACCACAGCAATTATCAATCAACTGCAAAAACATTGTTTTAGACGCGTTGGTAAACCCGCATGCTCTTGGTGAAACCCTGTGGAAAGAGTAAACCAAGAGCTTGGTTGTCTTTTTAAATATTATTGCTATGATAATCATAGTACCTAGGCTATAGAAACTCCTAAGTTAGTTGGATTTTTGAATATTGTAATTAATGAGTCAACAAGATTTTCTCCGGTTGAATTTTATTTTGGTTGCAAATTTACAACACAGCTTTTGAAATTTGGTTTGATCCTTGAACAAATCATTGTTTAAAATAGAAATTGGGTTTTAGCCTTAGACAATATGAGGAAACGTTTTCAAACATGTATTTTAGAAGGTCCTTCAAATTCGGAATAATTTTTAAAGAAAGCGATATGGTGTTATTACAAGCTAATCCCGTTTATGCAGCTTCTAAAAAGAGAGTTCAATATTAGAACGGCTCAAGAAAATGCAATTTATAAGTGATTTTTTTTCCAGGAACAAAGTTTAGCTGCAAAAAAAAGAACGTTACAAGTTGCCACTTTTAATCTTCAAAAGGTTTTTCCACATCCTACAAAAACTGCACGACTTTTCTCAAAAATGCGCCGTATATTATTTTCTTAAAATTTCTTTTTTTTTTCAAACCAAAAATATACTTTGACAACTGGATATTATAAAAACTAAATAATTACTGGCGCTAAAAGTAAAATAATACTAAGAATTTCAGATAATATGTATACTATTTACATTAAAAAATTATTAAAATACAACAAACAATCTTAAGTTTTTTTCAAGTTTTCATAATAAGTTGTTCCACTATTTCTGAAACCATTAACATTTTGCCTAAAAATGCTAAAAATCAAATTGTCAATCTAAGTCTGAGAAATTAAATATGAAACTCTTTGAATACGCATCCGAATACCAGGTAAAGTGAGTGGGGTGGCTAAAGATGGCCAGGTCTTCTACTGATTGTATCCCATACGTGTTCAATAAGTGATAGGTCTGAAAAACCAGAAAGCCATAAAAGTAAACCAACGTTAGCTAATTTCAGGTATTCCATAGTAACCATAGCTGTATGCGGCTTTGCATTATCTTTAAAACAAAATGGTTTCCAACTTTTTGTCAAATAGGGCATTTTTGTTGCTTCTAGAAGCATGTTAATGTAGCAATTTGCGTTTAATGTTCCTGAAATAAACACTAGAGGACACTTACTTCAAAAACAATAGTTCCTCATACTACCAGTGTACGAGTAAGAGAAGTATGTCGTTTCATAGTAAACTTATATATCTTTGTTTCTCACTGCTACATTTAACCGTCTTGCAACCATCGTAAGCATAAAAACAAAATATTGATTTATCATTAAAAATGACTTGCTTTTATTGATCGACCTATTGTAGTCTCTCATTGCACTATTTCAGACAATACCTTATAGTGAGAATTTATAGACAAAAAAAAAGGTGTTTTGCCCTTTTAAAACCAAACGATTGAATTTTCTGGTAAACTGATCAAACGGAAAATTTGTAGTTAACTTTCCTTTTCAAACTTCTCCAATTGTTCATTTTATTAAAAATTGATCCTAGAAAGCAATGACCCAAAGAAACTAATTTTCAGGTTCTGTAGAGTTACCGGCTCCCCGCCCTCGAGGTAGTAGGGGTGGGAGTCAGTAATGTTGGAGAAGGCGGAGTGGCTCTCCTCGTGGTTGTGTGTGTTTGTAATTTGGTTGTGAGGCCATAAGCCTCGGGGTTCTGCTTTGATAGGCGGTGCAGTTGCTCCCGTTGGTCACCATGCTCAGCTCAGATACACCTAGTAGCATAGCGTGACGTATTGCGTGCCTTCAGAGACAAAGGCACCTGGTTAGTGAGTCCAGGTGCCACAGAGTGGTGTGCGCTCCAGTTAGAGACGTACCCGCAGCTTGTTTTCCCAAGGTTTGGGATTAATTGGCTCACGGCGTAGGATGCAATGCCGTACATGCGTTGGCGGGCTAGAGATAGAGAAGAAAGTCAGTAGTGTGTGCAAGGCCGTGAGTCGTCTGCAGTTTGGGGTGCAAATAAATCCCAAAGGCGGTCGTCGGTGTAGAAGTGTACGTAGGTCGATTTCCAAAAGCGTCGTCCAAAGCATAGCAGTGGTCGGAAAACCATTTTGGTCGTTGTAGATAGTAGTCGGTAGAAGCATAGGTTCCTTGCGGCTTTGCTGCGTGATCAAGACTGATCGTAAGGTTTTTTTTGTTGGCTAGAGAGGGGAATCTTCTAAAGACTTAATGTGTCGGATTCACTTTCCAAATGTTTGAAAGCGCTTACAGACTAAACCCTTCCCTGGTGGAAAATAAATCTCACACCAGAAAGTTTCACACATCAATGAGTACAACCTTTCAATCTGACTGTGCCTTGTAAGTGACGTTTTTGAGAAGTCATTCAAAATTGCGCATTCTGCGCCAGCTTTGTAGGCATTGATTAAGTGGGGTGGCGGTTGAAGAACCACGAGATTTCCTTATACAGCAAAATGTTGATAGGCCTTTTGTATTGGTAAGATTGTTAATCTTGCTCTGCAAGACGAGCTAACTCCGGATCTGAGTGATTTGCAATTTATCAAAAAAAAAATTTCGCTAATACCAACATATGATCCCTGATCGGGATAATTCCCGCATCAGTTCTCAGTTGTGTATTCCGTACATAAGGAGATGCTTTGAGAATACTTCTCAAAGTCTTACTTTAAAACGACTCTATCTTTTTCAAATAGTTGTTTTAAATAATTGCAACTTGTTTGTAGAGTTTATGTTGCTGACCCTGCGTAGAAGAGGTGTTACCATATTACTTGCCACCCTGGTCTTACCCAAGATAGTCTTAATATGTAATCAAAGAATTACTCCACTATCAAACTCTACTCCTAGATACTTTGCAGTATCCGTCCACGGAATTGGAGCGCCGTTGAAATAAACGTTCTCATGAGGAGTTTGTTCGGAACATTTGGTAAAAAAAATAGCCTTACTTTTTTCCGGATTGATTTTTACTCTCCAGTACTAAAGCCAAGTTTCAAAAACCTCACATGCCGCTTGAAGTCTTAGCGTGATAACTCCTTAAAGTGTACATCAGTGTCGTGTCGTCTGCATACTGAGCAATTTTAATACCTTGAGTGATGCACGGTATGTCGGCTACATACAGGTTGAAAAGCATCGGTGATAGAACTAAACCTTGAGGAACCCCTGCCTCGATAAGATGGCACGTGCCCAAACAGCTTTACGGCCAGTGTCCTGTCTCTCAGATAAGAAGCTATAAGTTTGATCAGTCTAGGATTAAACTTAAACCAATGCATTTTTGCAAGTAGTCCTTCGTGGCAGACCATATCAAAGACCTTTTTGACATTAAAGAGTATGACTCCCGTTGCATGTTATAAACAAAAACCAGTTTTTATTTGACTCTAGTTAGTTGATGGATTGTGGAGAACCCAAATCTGAAACCATGTTCATGATTTGGCAACAAGTTTTTGGCTTAAATTCTATCCAAGATTACAGTGTCTGTCACCTTACCTAGGGTCGACAGAAGACTAATCGGGCGGTAGTTTTGCGGAAAATGTCTATCCTTTCCAACCTTTGAGATAGAGATAACATAAAACTTTTTCTAAGACGACGGAAAATAAGACGTCCTTAAGATTGCATTTGTAATGTTTGTAAAGAACATTACAGCCTTGTGAAAAAATACTTCAAAGCTTAGTTTGGAATGCAATCCGGACCAGGTGCCAATTTGGGTTTAAGATGTGTAATGATATCTCTAACCCTAGACGGCCTAACCGATTCCAGAATAAAAGCGATGTCAGTGCGCTGTATACACTGTCTTGCTTCTTTGAGAACCATATCCACGTGGTCCAAATCCAAGTCGTTTTTGAAGTTTGGTCAGCATTGCAGTTCAAGGCTGTCCGCAAATGCTCCTGCCTTGCCTTCCAATGTGTTTTTAAGGCCTCTTTTGCCATGAATGAAAGGCAGCGGTGTACGCTAATTTAGAAGGGCTTTAGCTATCTTCCACATCAAACTTTCATCGTCGTTTGTGAACTTAAGAACGCATTTCCAGCACTGATTTTTGTACATCTTGATAGCCTTTTTTACCTCACCATTTAGCCTATTTAGCTCGGTTCGGTCAGTCTAGTTGTGTGACCTTTGCCATAAATGTCTGGCACAATTTCGAGCACGGATGAGCTCTTAGGTCTCTCTGTCAAAACTTAATCTGTTCGATAAAACTTTTGGAGCCATCTTGGTAGATTTTTGCATTGCTAGCAAGATCAAGCTAGTGATATCACTAACCGCGCTGTCAACTCCTTCAGCCGTTAAAATGTCATATTTTTTAAGATAAGTGAAAACAAAGGCCAGTCGGTCCTGCAAACTGAATCGACTCCATTCTCACACCTCCTATAGAGATCTAAGACTACTGGGCTGTAGTCTGAGCTTAGATCATTCATAACAAAAAATTTAGTTTGCGCTGTAATATTTTTAAGCAACGCTATGTCAAGAACATCTCCTGGATGCCCATGTGAATTATGATGAGTTGGCATGTCTGGGTCTAATACAATATATCCCTTTTCTTGGGCATACTTCAACAGTATATTGCCTTTAGCATTTGTTAGTCTGCTATGTCAAGCTGGATGCTTTGTGTTGAAATGTCCTGCAACAATTGTAGAAGGCTGGCCGTCTAATAACGCATCAAGATCTGCTGTTATTAGTTGTTTAGTTGGCGACTGATATGCTAAGACGAGCTATATCAGTCCCAGACCAGGTACATTTATTGCGATTGAGTTAGCCTTAACAATTGGCGGCGTAAGGATTTCCAAATGGTCTCCTTTTGACAAGAATTGCAATTCTACAATCCTGTGCTGATGGTTAGGCCGTCGACGCACAGGCTTTATACCAGCCTGCAGGGGATGGTGTGGCTCCGTCCATTAGGCGGCATCAGTAATATTTTGCACTTAAGTCATAATCTCTGCCATTAATCCTGTTCATCAATCAATCTACGTCAACATCAAGCAATTCTACACTTCTGAACAAACTTTTTCTTTGAGCCCAATTACTCTACTGTGTTCCAAATTGCTTAATTGTTGAAAACGCTACGATGACAGCTTGAGACATATTTTGCTTTAAATAAGAAACTAATCAATTAATTTGCTTGATAAAACTGCAATGTCACCACACAGTTAATATAACAATAAAATATCTTTTATTTTTATAGTCCCAAAAGTTAATCATTTTTTTTTGTTGAAATTTGAATTAAAAAATGTTTTACTTTTGGCAGGTAGTATAATACGTAATTAAATAATGACGTAAAACTGAGATTGTAAGCATATTTTTCACATATTTTCAATTCATTAGCACCTACACATTAAAAATGTGTAGACACTCAATGATGTCATGGCATAGAGAACGTGATTTAAGTTATACTTTTTTTACATAAAATGATTTACCGCACATGTGCTTTTTTGTAACACTATAGTATTGTATGTGGTCTGTGTATTTGTTGTTGTTATAAAAGTATAAAAGTTTGTTAGAACATGATTGTAAAAAAACATGCATTAACTAATCATAAATTTAAAGTTTGACGTTTAAAAATTTTAAAGTATAAAGTAAACTGTATTCATAATGTAATACGTTTTTAAAGCAAAAAAACTAATTTATCATTAATCGTTTCAATCAATCTCGTAAATATGACATTAACTTATCACAAACTGAAATAAATAAAATCCAATCAAATAAATGCTTTAAATAAATAACAAAAACATCTATAAAATAATTTTGAATTACTTTGCAATAAGTAATTCAAAATTTGCAACATTTTTTATGCAGTACTTTAGATTTTTTAATTTTGCAGATAAGCTTTCTTTTTTTGTATTTAGAACCGTTTTATCATAAATGTCAATTTAAAAATAAAAGTATGTTTTTTAATTTTTGACATTCATTATAATTATACATTTATAAATTAAAATATTTAATTAAACTTTGTTAAATTTATTATTATTTATAGCTGGATTACGATAAATTAGCAACTTGTAAGGTTACCGGTATTTTCAAATGCCATGTCAGCTTTAAATTCTCATGCCGTAACTAAGAATTTAAAGAAATTTTAAATAGTGGTTAAGCTTAAAGTGCCTAAAATATATGCTAATAAAAATCATTTATAATATTGCAAGAACTGGAAAACTTTACTCTAAGTATGTTATATTATATATAGCAACTCACAAAGATTTCGTAATAAATTCAATTGCAATAAATAAAGTGAGTTTGTCTTTAGAATGCAACAAACTTGCAACCTATATAAATGACGATATGAAAAGAATTTACAGTAACTAGTCGTACTTCACTAATTCATCCCTAATTAAATTAATTAATTTACAAAAATTACATCAACATTTCTACAAACCGTTTAAATAGACTGCTTAAATTGCTTTTTACCTTACTTGCAATGAGTAGTTATTTAAAGAAGATCTAAGTCAAGTTCTTAATTGTTATTACTCAACTCTTTTTAAAGCACAATATGCTTTTATATATTTTTTTAAATAATTTTATGTTTTGAATAATAAACTTTATGATTATTCCAAGAAAAATCTGTACCCTAACCAAAAACAAAAACTAAATAATTAAAAATAATTGTATTTTAGTAGAAATTAATATATTTACATTCAGCTAAAAAAAATATAATAAGCGGAATGTATTTGTATTATGATCAGTTTATTGCTCAATGATTATTTTTAATCGGTCCATGTAAAGTGCACATAAATACTCTATTGTTGTTATCAACATTTTACATAATTTTACTTAAAAGCATTTTTGTGTTTTATGTATTTTACATGGATTCGATATATTTACTAAAATAAACTAGCTAATTTAGAAGAAAAGACTAATTTTTCAAAATAATGCAAACTGCAAAGTATACATGTAACTATCCTTCACCTAAAGTCTCTAAATATCGGAAACCATTTCAAATTAGTTTGGATTACTTAAAGATCTTGCCTTTTAGTTCTGATAACAAACTTAAAACGATTTTTCGGGAGTTCTAAGTAGTATATTGAAGATAGCACAAAGTCTTCGAAATAATCAAAACAATCTAGTTACCAATCCATAAGAAAAAGCACATATTTTTGCAAACCAATTTGCATCTAACTTTACTATTATAAATTCTTCTATTGCTATACCTACAATCCAGGCTAGTAAAAAAATAATCCAAAAAGGTCCAATTCATTTTAAGCAACGGGTTGTCAAAAGATATCTTCTTAAATTAAACACCAGTAAGACATCAAGACATCAGGTATAGATAATATTCCACCTATCATTTTTGAAACATTTGCAAATGAATTAATTCCTATTTTGACTAAAATATCTACTTTACCATATAAAAATAAAGCATTCACAAATTGATAGAAAAATTGCAAATAATAATAAACTTATTCCTAAAAAAGAAAACAAGTCTGATTTATCAAATTATAGACCAATTGCATTATTGCCCAATCCAATAATTGAAAAATATAACAATTTTTACATTGTCAAGTTTTTAGAACAAAATAACTTTATCTCAGATACTCAATATGGATTTTGATCAAAACGTTCAACGACAGTTCTTTTGATTTATATTGGTCACAAATGGAACTATACTTTAAACTAACAAGAAAAACATCTTGCAATACCTGTAGACATTTTCAAGGCGTTTGATAGGTTATGGCATCCTAATCTCATCAATAGTTTTCTTGACAATAAAAAAATTATAGTTAAAATTGATGGTTTTAACTCTAGTTTAGCAGATGATAGATAGCACCCTTTATACTTTCCAAAGACTATATCAACAAATATGGCAGAACGTCTTGAAATTTTTAGGTTAGAATATTAGTAATTAATAGCATCTATAAACAAAGACCTCAAATCAATATCTGAATGAGGCACTCCCAACATGGTCAATTTTAACTCTAAAAAAACTCAACTTCTTACTGTTTCAAAATTAAACTAAACAACAAATCCATATCTAAATCTTCTTCAATTTGTCTTCTAGGTGTTACAATCTCACATAATCTTCTCTGGAACAACCATGTTGTTGACAGAGCTTTGGAAGTAGATAGAAAACTAGAATTTCTTAACAGATATAAAAACTTTACTTCTGTTTAACTTTTGCATATAAATATATAAAACTTATATTTGTCCTTGTTTTGAATATTGTTTTCAAGTATGGGAAAGAGCATCGAAAACTACACTGTCTCTTCTAAACTTTTTTCAGAAATTGGTAGTTAATTTATTAACCTATTTAGTGCTAATTAATATTTTGATGTTAGCTAATTTTACTTTAAAAAGAATACCAGGTTTGTGCAACTACTCATATTACAAATTGTTACATTTTAATACATTTATTAAAAGTAGCTTGAAAAACGTGTTCTCTATAATTTCTAAAAAATTTTATCAGTTTTGTTTTAGGTTATTAATTATGTAATAATGTATAAAAACTATAAAAACACATTAAAAAAACTGAATAATTATGTAAACAGTTGTTAATTTACTTTTAATAAATCAATAAAAAAAATGTCAAAACACAACATGAATATTTTTTTAATCAAACTGCTCATTATTATTTGCACATTATTCTGATTATAATGATATATATGTATATGCGTTCAACCAGAAAGTGTTGAAAAAATTTATTGTCTAATTAAATTATACAATTTATACCATGTGAATTATGTAAAAACAATTTGTTCTGCACCGTAAAACAAATACTTTATCATAATAAATTACATCATTACTAGCTATGAACTTCTAACAAATAATAAAAACTAACAAATCCATTTCCTGGATTGAATTAATTGTATTTAAAAGCTGAAAAACCATAAGAAATTCTCTCAATTAACATTCTTGTCTGGCGCAGGGAAAATGATTTTTCTTAAATCACGTCGTTGTGGAAGCTAGAAGACAGTCTTGGTTTTCCAATTAAAAGCGAACAATTACCGCAGCGAGTTTAATTGTGTTTGCTGTTTTGCGGGCGCGAATAAATAAGAAAATTTGCTTGCAGCCCATTTAACGCTGATGCAAAAGTGTTTCTTTGCTAATTAAAAAATCTGAGAATAGGGGAGGAGATTATTAAGTTTATGAGGAAAGCTTAATAGAGATTTCTTTATAATCTTACTTAATTATAATTTGGTGTTATAAATTTAAATATTACGCTTACACTTTTCATTACATTTAAATTAATTAAACTATTTAATTTTTGTCATTATTATTATACCAAAACATTAATATATTTCTACAGTATCTGATATTCTTGATTTGCGTTATGTAGTATTTTATAATGTGTAAATAGAAAAAAAAAATACTTTATTTTTTCATTAGCACATTAACCAATTTTAAGATTATTATTCTATACAATATCTTTAAACTTTACAAACATAAACATTTTTTTTTTTTAATAGTCAAATATATTTGTGGTGATTATCACAATATTGCGCATAGAAAATTGCTAGTTTGTAACCCAAGTGCTATTCAATTACTACGACAGTACGCCAATAACAGTGTGACCGGTGGTAGGAGTTTCCACGCATTGAAAAAGAAATAAAGGAATAGGATTCATAATACGACAAAAAGAAAAAACACATTCGGAGACACAAACTATTATACAATATAAATATATTTATTTCCAAGTAGCACCGGCTTCGCATCTACATAAAAAGATGTTATTATTTAAACAATAATATATAAATAAATGTGGACAACAAATAGCGCACAAAATTGCAAATTGTAATTATGCAAGCCAAATGTTAATTTTTGTTGTCTGTTATATAAAAAAAAGTCAAATCTCACAGTCAAAAATTTGCATAAATAATTTTCAGCTTCAAATATGACAATACAAAAATAACAGTAAAAAATGCATTCAGCTGCTACAACTCGCTGAGAATCTTTAATCTAAAGGCAAAAACATCAAAGTGGATTGGATAACGTCCAGAATCCTGGTATTACTACCTCCAAAGCTATATAATTTTTGTACCAAATTTGAAGAACATCAGAAAAACTACAAATCAATCTTTCATTACCATTGGATTATTTACATTGGACATTAGTCATCGAGATGTGGGGCGCAATGATGAAAACTTCTGGTATAGAACTGTGCAGTAGGGTGTCCGTTATTTTCCAAAACCCGATTTTTTTTAAAGAACTAGTTAATTTTTTTTTTTTATGATAAATATCTATTTTGAAGTAAAAAACTCATTGGTAACCTATTTTTGCTTGCCTTCAGGCAAATTAAATTTTCCATTTGTATAACATGGGAAAATCGTTTTTGAACGCTCAAATTTTTTTTGCAACAAGAAAACCATTTATTGTCGTGAATTTTAGGTCTACACTAAAAAATTAAAAACCCAAAAAAATAGATCAATAAAATTGCTATGCACCTGTAATTGTAAATTTTCCGTAGAACACAAATTTTGACGTTATTTTATGACTGTGCATTAAAAAATGATTAAAAATTTTTCAATTTTTTAGTGTAACAGACCTAAAATTCGAAACCAGAAATGGTTTACTTGTTGCAAAAAAAAAATTCTTGTATTCAATACACAATTTTTAAAGTTTTGCCACGGTATGTTGACATATATAAAAACCTACAATTTGTAAAAAAAAATTGAGCTTTTAAAGACAATTTTCCCATGTTAATCAAATGGGTAATTTGATTTGCCTGAAGGCACGCGAAAATAGGTTACTAATAAGTTTTTTAATTTTAAAATAGTTATTTACCATAAAAAGAAGACATTTAACTAGTCTTTTCAAAAAAAATTGCAATTTGAGAAATAACGGACACCTTACCGTGCATTCACATCACATATGACGTAAAAAATAGTATCCAACTTTGATTAAGTGATCAACTGTCATGATTAAAGATGCAAGTAAGCTTAATAAAACTGGTGTAAGCAATGTGAAAAGAAAATTATTATGGGCGTGACAGGGATTAAGTAAAATCGAGAAATGTTTTTTTTTTTACTTTTATGTATCAGAACTGATTTTTATCCTGTTTTCTGTGAAACAAATGTTAAATATAAAAGATATGTACAAAAATAAAAAAGTTGCCATAAAGAAACAAAAAAGGAAAATTGTTTGTAATATTACATAATATTAAGTGGGCAATTTCATTTCAAACGGATCAGAGCTGGGGGGGGGGTGCATTGAGTCGTTTTTTAACTTAATCGCATTTTTTGTTTAAAAACCGCAATTTTAACTCAAAAAAAAAAAAAAATTTACTAATAAAATCAATCAGAAATTTTCCGTAGAATCCAAATCTGGTGCCATTTCAAGTCTATACCCTGTCAATAAGCCGCAAAAGCCATAAAACCATGTTTTTGTTCTCAGTGGGCTGAGCAAAAAGGAGCATTTTTTTAATTTTTTTTAACCACCGGATTTCATTAGTAAATTTATTTTTTTGAGTTAAAATTGCGGTTTTTAAACAAAAAATGCAATTAAAAAAAATTGTTGATTTTTTTTTTATGGGTTTCATACCCTCATATACCGATCAAAAGACTACTAATAAATTATTGAAAATAAAAAAATATACATGAGCAAGTTTCTCAATGCACCCCCCCCCCCCCCCAGCTCTAGTCCGTTTGAAATGGAATTGCCCAAGTACGTCTTAAATATTCTTGACAAAAATAACATTGAATGCACAGACAATTGGAAAGATTATGTATGTGAAAGATGTGTGTATAGCAAGCAGCAAGCAACATCAACATTTTTATCAAAACAATAAAAAAACTAAATTTTGAAAAAAATTTAGATTTAATTCATGTCACCTTTACAAAATGAATGTCTCTATGAGAAACCAAGTATATTTAACTTTCCAAAGATGATTTCGTACTGTCTATTGCATAAAAACCAAAGACAAAACTTTAACAAAATTAAATATAATCTTAAAAATTGTAGAGAATCAATTTCATAAAAAGATCTTTAATCTCAGACAACATCACTATAATAAAAAAATACTAGAACACAAATGCTACTAAAAAAACCAGTGCATATACTCTTCAACAAAATAGTGAGATTTAAAAAAATGCAAACAGTTGTGAAGTTAGCACTTATCATTATTATTATAATATATATATGTTCAATGTAAATTCGCCGTTCTATCGCATTTATCAGATAAATTAGCGCAAAATCATACGTTCGGTCAATATAATTTTTGTTGAAGAGTTTAAGCCTAAAAAGAGTAACACGCAAATTAACCAGAGTCTAAGCGAAATTCGAGAAGACAACCTAGGTAAAACTAAAAAAAAAAAAAATTGCATAAAGTATCTACGAAATCACCTGCTGCAAGTAATAAAACAAAAAATAACAAAACAAAAATTAGCAGCTACTTGTCACTAGTCAAAACAAATGTGCTTAATTGTCAAACTTTAAAATGTCCTGCTCGTTTCTCAAACTTTGTAATAGTTTATAGCCGAAAAAAAAAAGTGAATTTAGCAAAAAAAGAATCTTATGTTTTGAAGCACTAAAAAATGCAGCTATAACGAACAAATTTGACACTTTGACTAAATAAAAAACATAAAACCTTGTCAAAATTTTAAAACCAATAGTCTGTCATTAGCCTTAAAGTTTCCATAATGGCAAACTAAAAAAATGTCTTTATAATCTAAACCAAATTTCAAAAAAGGCATTTTGGACTAGTTTTGTAAGTAGTATAAATTTTTGTCCTTCAATTTTGATTATTGTAATATTATTTCTACTAAATAAGTTGTAAAACAAAGTGTTTTACAAAGCTCTGTTCTAGGTTTATTGCTGTTTCTTCTATTTATCAACTCAACTCGATCAATTATATAACTCAATATTATTTTATTTTATTATTATACAGAGTGTTTCAAAACATGTGTCGGAAAATAGAAGGTGGGATTTTTTAGCTAATTATAAAAAAAAAAGTTCTTATTAACATGGTTCCGCAAACGCACCGTTTTTGAGATACAGAGTGTAAAAAAAATTAAATTTTTTGACGATATCTCAAGAACGGAAAAAAAAGTAGCAACATAACCACAAAACCAAAACAAGAAAAATCACAAAAATTGTAGAAAATGATTTTCTCTTACGGTAACGTAGGCTTCCAACCTACGATTTAGTAACTGACGTACCCAAAATTGACTGGAGTGTTTTGTATCGTATTGCAGGATGCAATAATGCAATTTCTTAGTTTTTCATCAGTATTAACTGATTTAGTGTAAACTAAACTTTTTAAGTGACCCCATAAAAATAAATCCAAAACATTTAGATCTAGAGACCGAGGAGACAAAGCCTGTGGGCCTACTTGACCTATTTAACGGTTTTTATACTGCTCATTTAAGAATTGACGAGCAACTAAACAAAAATGTGCAGGAGCACCATCGTGCATAAACCACATTTTGTTTCTTAATTAAACCGAAACGTCCTCTAAAAGTCCTGGCAGCTCTTTTTGAAGAAAATTACAATATGGTTGACCATTTAGCCTAAACGGCAAAAAATATGGACCTAATAAATAGTCTCCTACAACACCTGCCCAAACATTAACGAAAAATGTTTGCTAATGATGGCCTTCCATTATGGCATGTGGGTTTTCATCGGCCCTATTATGATTATTATGAAAGTTCATAATCGCATTGCGAGAAAAAATTGCTTTGTTTGTAAATAAAACTTGTTTTAAGAATCGAGTTTTTTGCGCATTTTGGATTCTTGAAACCATTGACACATAGCGGAAAATACGCTGGTAAAAGGGCTTGTACTTGCTGTATGTGATAAGGATATAACATCTGGTTTTTTATTATCCTCCACACTGTAACGTGACTAAGGTTTAGGTTTAAAGCTATTCTTCTAGTGCTAGTTGATGGATCGTCTTCGATTTCTTGAAGAACATCTTCTTCAATTTGCGGAGGTAGCAGGCAAGGTCTCCCATTTCCTGCAGCTCTTTTATGTACACTTACAGTTTAATGTAGACGTTCGTGAATACGAATGAATGTTCTTTTATTTGGTACCTTCTTGACAAATTCGACGAGCTTTTGCTGCATTTCCATCGGCAACGATATAAACAAAATGCATATCGCACATTTCTCTATCACTGTAATTTTATTATTCATTTTGCTATCACCACGCAAACAAAATACTAAGAATGGGCAAATTAATGGGCTAATAAAGATAATAAGTTCCCGCGATATTGACTCCTTTTGAAAAAATGTTATTTAACAACTAAACGACAATTGTCAATAACTCAAATGCATGAAACAAATGCATGAACGCTGACAAAAAGATCAAAAACAAATGTTTTTATCATCAACATAACATGTTGCTACTTTTTTCATGTTTTCCATCATAAAATGCCGTATTTTTCTAAAACGGTTTACGTTAGAGCTTTTGACTAGGAGTACCTTTTTTGTGTAAAAAATATTGGTAGTTCACAATGTGCTTTTAGAATGCCAATTTCCCAAGTGTCATAAAAATTAGAGCCATAAAAACCTCACGCAACCCTAAAATCTCCGTCAATGGCACATTAAAAAAATTGAATAAGCGCTTAAAAAGTAGCTAATATTAATGCTAAGATGTGTACAAAAGCTGAGTTTTGTATCTCAAACGGTTCCTAAGATATTGTCAAAAAATAAATTATTTATACTTTTTTTACACCCTTGAAAACGGTGCGTTTGCTGAACCATGTTAATGGGAACTTTTTTTCTTATAATTAGCCAACCAATTTCTCCCTTTATTTTTCGACACATGTTTTGAAACACCCTGTATATTAAACGCGCTTTGTTTGTTTATACAAACAGCAAACTCTTAACCACCTACCAATTTCTGTCTCAATTCTGCACTCAATTATTACATACAGATCAATAAGTAAATATAAAAAAAATATAGCGTAAATTCTTCTTCTTCTTCTTGGTGCCGTATCCGCTAGCGAATGTTGGCGATCCATCAGGCTATAATGGTTTTATTGACGGCGGCGCGGAACAGTTCCACGGAAGTCTTCCCGTACCACTGTCGCAGATTTTTTACCCAGGAGGTACGTCTTCTTCCCGGTCCCCTATTTCCGGAAATTTTCCCTTGCATAATCAGCTGTAGTAGTTGATATTTTGAGTTGCGCATGATGTGTCCTAGATAAGAAAGTTTTCTTTTCTTGATGTTTGACATTACTTCTTTATCTTTGTGTATTCTTATCAGGACTTCCTCGTTAGTTACTCGATCTACCCAGCTGATCTGTAATATTCTACGGTAAACCCACATCTCAAACGCCTCTATTTTTCTCGATGATGCTTCTGTAAGAGTCCACGCCTCCATTCCGTAAAGTAACACCGAAAAAACGTAACATCTAACCATGCGTATTCTGAGCTTTAAGCTGAGACTGTGACTACATAGCAAGGATCTCATCTTCCGGAAGGCTTCCCGAGCAAGTGCAATTCTGATTTTAATTTCGGCCAAGAAATCCCAGTTCTCAATCATATTGCAGCCCAGATAAGTAATTCGTTGCACTCTTTCAATAGCCGTGTTGTTTGCGTGGAGACCAGTATCAATTGGATTTGTGTCTTTGCTTACGATCAGGTATTTTGTTTTGGCTGCATTTAGTTTAAGTTCGTAGTCCTCTCCAGCATCAGCTACTCTGCTTAGTAGTCTTTGAAGTTCATCAGGCGTATCAACGATTAACAAGGTGTCGTCCGCGTACCGTATGTTATTAATTGCTACGCCGTTCACTTGAATGCTCTCATCCACATCTTGTAGAGTCTCTTTAAAAAGTTCTTCGGAGTAAACATTAAAGAGAAGTGGTGATAGGATGCAACCTTGTCGTACTTCCCTTCGTATTTCTATTTCGTCGCTGAGGCTGTCCTCTACTCTCACCGTCGCTTTCTGTTGCCAGTACAGGTTAGCAATTATTCTGACGTCCTGATCATCTAAGCCGGTGCTTTTAACTATATCAAGCATTTTCTGATGTTTTACTTTGTCAAAGGCTTTTTCAAAATTGATGAAGCATGCGTATACAATTTTATTGACATCTCTGCATCGCTGAATAAGAACCTGTACTGAAAACAAAGCTTCTCTGGTTTCAAGGCCGCTTGTAAATCCAAACTGTGTGTGTCCTATTCGTTCTTCCAATTTGCGGTATATTCTCTCATGGATGACTTTGAGAAAAAGTTTAAGAGCATGACTCATTATACTGATGGTACGATAGTCACCGCATCTTTTTGCGTTTGGTTTTTTTGGGAAGGGCTATGAAAGTGGACTTAAGCCAGTCACGTGGAATATTTCCTGACTCGTAGATTTTGTTAAATAGTCGGGCAAGTATGTCAAGACCATTGTCCTCTAATAATTTTAAAACTTCCACCTGAACTTCATCTGGCCCTACTGCCTTGCCATCTTTCATTCTAGAGAGTGCCTTCTGCACCTCTGATTCTGTTATTGGGGGCCCTGTTGTAGCATTGCCTGCATCATGTTCACTAGGTCTTAAATCGTGAAATAGTTCCTCGATGTATTCCTTCCACGTATCTCGCTTTCCTTCTAGGCTAGTAATTATTTGCCCATGCTTATTTATTAATGTGCTCGCGTCAAGTCTTTTTTGTGTCCCAGTTATCTTATTGATCCTTTTATGAACACCGTAGATATCATGCCTTGCTTGTAGTTCTTCTATTTCTTTGCAGTCATCTGCAAACTTAGTTTCTTTTGCTGTTCTTATCTCACGCCGAATTTCTCTTTGCAGTTGTTTGTATTTAACCTTGTCATTATTTTTGTATTGTCGTCAATTTTTTTAAGAATATCTTCGGTCATCCATTGTTGTTTTGCCCCTTGTCTGTCTTTCCTCAGTTTTTCATAAGCCACCTCATTCGTCGCCTGTCTGATATTATTCCACAGTTCTTCTACATCTCCCTCGGGGTTATCGTTAGCGTAGATTGATCAGCAGTAATGGCAGAATCCGCATTATATACTAATACTAGACTGGTTCTTAATTTTTCTTGTAAAATTTCTTAAGGTGAATTTTCAGAAAGTGATTTTTATGCTAAAAAAGGTAACTCATGCCCAATTTCAGCCCTTAAGAATCAAAAGAACACGTGTCGCACTGCCTTTAAAATTTTAAAAGTAAACCTATTACCTTACTTAAAAAAACATTATTAGGATGTTACAAATTTAACAAAATGAATAAAATACGTAAATACGTCATTTAAAAGGTTTTTTAATTAAAGAAAAAATTATAGACCTATGCCTTAAATTCTAATAAAGTCTAATTTTATGTACAAAATTTAAAACATAATAAAAATATTTTAATCTAAAAAAAATTAAACAAAGTAGATTAATGTAATGTTTTATGTGAAACCAAATTAGCATGTAAGTGAAACTTCCCTAACTCGAATCTCCAAGAGGCACCAAATAAAATTCGAGTTAGGGAAAATTCGAATTATAGAAAAATATGCTTAATTTAAGTTACATATTACATAATACATACTACAAATTAAACATAACATTTAAATTTATAGTATTTTTATGAATTGAATACATACTTAGTGCAGATATAAAGTCTAGAAACACTCAAGTAAAAAAGTCAAAAAATTTCCATGCTTTACAAATTTTTGAAAAACCTCAATTTATAATTTTTTTAAATCAAATAAAGAATTGTTCAAAATGTTGTTTTTTGTACAAATTATCAACATGCTTAACATAATTAACGCCATTTGATTACTTTACACAAGCTTAGAAATTCAATTCTAGCAGCACCCAACAAGTTTGTTTTCTATTGTTGCCGCAAATTGGTTAAACCTCGTACGAATTTTCCAAAATATTTGAGTTAAGTTTAGCTACGCATAAATATTAGTTCGAGTTAGAGAAAAAATCGAGAAATAGAAATTCGACTTAAGAAGATAAAAATCTGTATAAAAATTGATTAAAACTTATTGTTTCCAAAAAATATTTGAGTTATGGAATAATTCGATTTGAAGATGTTTGAGTTAGAAAAGTTTCACTGTACTCAATTACTTTCTTGGGAATCCAGGGTATGCATCTGGATGAAATCTGAAAGCTATAATACTTATTAAGTATATTAATTTTGAAAATGCAAAGTGCAACATGTGTTCTTTTGAATCTTAATTTTGTATGGTTTACTTTTTTGCATAAAGATCACTGTCTGAGGATGCACACACAAAAATTGCACAAAATATTTGAGAGAGATTTGCAACACTTTTTGGGTGAGAAATTTGGATATAATTATATTCTCTATTCCAACACACCCAAAAAAGTAGTACTTCCCATCGTTTAACTAAAATTAATTTAATTATTACAAGATTTTTCATAAATAACTCCCCCCACCAAGAAATTACCATCTATAATAATAATACTTTATTGACGGTATAATCTTACCATTTACATCTACATCAAATATACATAAACAATGATGTTTTACAATACAAAAATAAATAATACAAATATACCATTCATAAAAGCGCACATATTAGACATTAGTCAGCATGACTTAGCTGACTTCAGAACGTAGATTTAGAGACACAAAATACATTAATATCAGTTGGTAAATTGTTTGCAAATCTACACATTCTACCGAGTGGATTGTGGAAACCATAATTAGTAGAATGAGTAGACTCGCGAAATAAAGAAGAATGTCTGCTATGTCTATTATTAGGTGCTACATGGAATGGAAGAGTACCAAGTACCTCCGGACAATCAATCTCAGACATAATTAAATTACGCAAGAACGACAAATCAGCTCTTTTGCGGCGAATCTTCAATGGCGGTAGATTGTACAATAAAGCAATGTAGCAGTAATTATAGTTTACAGATAATATGCCGGATTTATAAGACAATAATCGACAAAACTTTTTTTGAATTTATTCAATACTACGGTTATGAATTTCATAAACAGGACTCCAAACTGACGGAGCATACTCTAAATGCAAACGCACCAAAGCACAATATAAAAGTTTAAGTGTACTGGCTGATAAATCCGCGGACATTCTATATACAAATCCTAACATTTTTATGGCACGATTGCACATGATGTTTATATGTTCAACAAATGTAAGTTTATGATAAAAAATAACGCCTAAATCTTTTATTTGTGTGACTTTGTTTAACACTTTAGTGTCAATTATATAGTTAAAAAAAATTTTACTTAAAGTTCTATGAAAACTTATTAAAAAACATTTATCAGCATTAAAAAATAATTTATTAATAAAACACCAAGTAATTATAGAATCCAAGTCCAGTTGTAAAAGATGGCAGTCATTGAGAGATGATATTCTTATATACATTTTTAAATCATCCGCAAATAAAAGAAATGACGATGAATTGATATACTGTGGGATATCATTAATGAAAAGCAAAAATAAGATTGGTCCACAATGAGATCCTTGAGGAACACCAGATGGAACAAGAATGGGCTGTGACAAAAAGTTAGTAGCTTGGCAATCAAAATATTATGACTCACACAATCAAACGCCTTTGAAAAATCGGTGTAGATTGAGTCAACTTGTACTTTAGATTCAAATGCATTTGAAATATCATTTTCATAACAGAGTAAATTAGTAAGTGTGGAACGCCCTTCACAAAATCCATGCTGCTCTTCTATTAAGATGCTTTTGCACATCCATTGCAACTGACTAGTTACAATTTTATCGAACAATTTAGGTATAGCAGATTGAATGCAAATGCCTCTATAGTTAGTGATATTCTCTTTGGCTCCAGATTTAAACAAAGGCGTAATATAGCTTTGTTTCCATATTTGAGGAAATTTAGATTCATTCAATGAAGCATTGAAAAGTAAGTGCAATGGCATTGAAATAGAATAAATGCACTTTTTTAACAGTAAAGAGAGAATGCCGTCGGGTCCAACGCTTAAATTACATTTAAGGTTTTCAATTCCCTTAAAAACATCACACAAACTAATAAAAAAATTTGAATGTATTACGTTATTATTAAAATTAAACAATGGAGTTGGATGAGTTTCGTTATCATAGACTGAAGAAAAAAATCTGTAAAATTAGTTACAAAGTCGTTCCCATTATTACAAGTTTGATCTTTATAATGCATTGTGGCTGGAAAACCATTAGTTTTTTTGTTCTCATTAACAAATCTCCAAAAAAGTTTTGGATTATTTTGAATTTTACTTTCAGTTTGTAAAATATATTGCTTGTATTGATGAGCACTGAGATTTTTGCACGTAGTACGAATAGATTGGAATTCATTATAGTCCGACAATAGTTTTGAAGATTTATAACGTTTGTGTATAGTTTTCTTGTGTTTAGTAAGTGATATCAATTCTTTGTTGAACCAAATAGGAAAATTGCTTTCACGCCACAGTTTTTTAGGGACAAAACAATCAATAACATGATCGATTACAGAGTAAAATACATCAAGACACATATCAATATCACAGTTATAAAATAGTGCAGTCCAATCAACATTCAACAAATAATTATTGATTGCGTTGAAGTCGGCAAGTTTAAAATCATTAAAAACATAATTACAATTTAAAATATCACAGGTAGTATCACATTTTATAGTTAACAAGTACGCAGTATGGTGTTGGCTTAAATTTAACAAAACATCTACAGCTTCTATCACAGAAATATCACGATCGTTAGTAAAACATAAATCTAAAAACACACCCTCACTATTAGGAATAGAAATGCATTGTACGCAGTTTAAAAACCCAAATGAATTAGCTACTAAATGAGCAAGGTAACTATCATTACAAATTACTCCTATACCTAAATCATCGTTAACCCAAGAGGCTGCAGGTAGATTGTAATCGCCCAATAAAACTAGTTTACTGCTTGAAAACTCGTCGGCAATAGATTCAACGGAATAACAAAGGTCAAGATATTTGTCACTACTTAAATTAGGTGGTAAATATACCGCACAAATTATATAAGACACAAGATTAAACTTAACAACTACAAACAAATGTTCAACACTTATAAACGTGAGGTAAAGTAATACAGATTTGAGGTGAGTTTTGATAGCAATTAAAACACCACCTCCGCTTTGTTTAGGGCTTGCAAAGGTCGAGCGATCACACCTAAATAAATGATAGCCTTTTAGATTTAATTCAGAGTCACTGATGTCTGTAGAAAGCCAGGTTTTAGTGAAAACAATCACATCAATACGGCTACAGCTAGCAAGAGTATTCTGAGTTTAGTTTTTAAACCCCCGACGTTCTGGTAGTAGATGGAGAAGCCGTTATCATTCCTGAAGATGGGTCCAAGCTGTTGACAGGATTCAAGCTCCGAAAATCCATTGGAGATGAAGCAGGAACATTTTGTGAACGACCATAACTCACAAATTTTTTGACAGCAATGTTAGCTGGCCAAAAGTCTTTGCAAATAATAGCTCGAACATGGTCGGCTGGAACCGAGACTATAAAGCTACTGTAGCTTCCAGATTGTACAACTAGATCTACAGCGTCGATTGATATATCGGGGTATTTCAATTTAATGTAGTTAATAACATCGGATTTTTTAGTTCCGCGTTTAAGTTTTGAGACATGTATATATGAGTTTGGCACATATGCCTGCAACTTATCGTTACTTGGACCACAACCAAAAATTGTTGGGGTTTTAGGTTGAACTTTCTGTTTAGGTTTTGTTTGAGCAGTAAGGGTTGCAAAAGAAGAAGAAGAATTATTAATTACAGAATTAATTGCAGATGGAAGCAATTGAATTTCCTCATAAATTGTTGGTGTAACTACACAAGGCATAGATTCTTGAATACGAGTTTTGTATTCAAGTATTACCTTATCTTTGTCTGCAATCTTTTCTTCAAGATACAATACTTTATCTAATAGCAATTTATTGTTAGACCGAACTTCATCTAACAAAACTTGATACAGTACGATAGTCTCTTTATAAAGCCTGAGAAGTTCGGAATCGTCAAGTTCGAATGACGTACCACAGTGACATTTTTTATGGCGAATGACGCAACTGTTATGAAATATAATTCCACAACTAGTACATGTTACGCCAGATTGTGCAACACTTTTGCATTTGCACGCTTGACCGGTCATAATAAATTAAAATTTAAAATATAAAAATTTAACTATAAAAGTGATTAAATATTTAGGAATAAAAAATAATACAAGGATGATACAAGGATACACAATTCACACCGGTGCGGTCCTTCACCTGGTGACTAACTACAAAACAAACAAAAGCAGACCACGGTTGGGATAACACAAGAAAACAAAGGAGTGTTTAAAACAAGCTTAAAATATAAAATCACAAATTAAAATTTAAAATCACAAATTAAAAGAAAGCAAGTTACGCCACTGGTAAGAATATTGGTTTGTGCTGCGCGGATGAGAATGCGCGAGCGGCGGCTATAAATTTAGGTTAAGTTTTAATAAACAAACTTTACCATAAATTTACTGAATACTGATTAAGACAGATAGCACAAACAATCACAAATATAACTACCAGTACGTTATGTAAACTTCACAATAAAAAACACTTATAAACACTTATAAACACTTAAAATTGAAACAGTAAAATATCACAACTCAGTGCAGTGCAGGTCTAGATTATTTGAGAGTTCACACAAAAGTAAACCTCCTCTATTCGTATTAATATTGTATTAAATTCTTCAAAACTTAGTCTGTTTGATTATTACTTAACAAAAATTTTGCTTGAAGAACTTAACTCCAGCTTAATATCTCCAAAACTAGGAGCGTATGGAAGCTGAAAAATCATTTCAGTTTTCCTTACTGCAAAATAATGTATTAACTCATTTGCAGTTTTATTTGTTTTTGACATAATCTAAAATATCTTGTTAGTTCTTTTGTAGCACCACGAAAATTAGTGTCTTGGTCCAAATAAATCTTTACAGGCAATCCCCGTCAAAATTTAAAACTTAATCCAAACCACCCAAACAACCAGTGGACTAGTTACGCATTCTAAATAATGATAAATAATTTTTAAACATGCAGCTTTTATAAAAAACAAACCAACATACATACTAAAAGGCTCTATACGATATGGCGGCAACTTCACTGTTATTAGTTGTATACTTTTTGCTTTGTATCTATAACTATTCAAAAAACAAAAAATAAGTTGTCTAGTTAAATTTCTGGCTCATTAAATCCAATAATGCCGACAAAGCAATGATTGAACCAATTTTGGACAGCCATAGCCTAAATACAATAGCTAAAAAACTGTTATTTTGAATGCAAAATTTTCTTTGCCAATTTAGAGCAATTAATAAACTTTAAGATTTGTCAAATTTTAGTAACATTTTTCTTAATTGACTTATCTCATTCAGATCTAAAGCATTTCAATAATCAACATAAAATAATAGAATAATATCGTTTTGTTCGAAAAATTTGCTGAAGTTTAATAAACTAGTAATATTAAAATTCAAACTTATTTCTTTCATTTTATACTTTTAATCAACCTTCAGATATCTTTGTAAAATACTTTAACTTTTTCTTCCTAAAAAAGTAACTAAAACTGTTAAAAACTTTTTAAGGCTACAAAGCGGTTTTTGATCTTTTTATTTAGCTGATCTCATAAATTCCAAACAAAATTAAGATCAGCGCTAAAGACTGACAAACCCATTTCTAAAATTTAATGTTTTTCTTAGAAGTGTTGCCTGATTTGTACATGTAGTATTGTATTATCATGCTAGAACTAAAATCCGGTGCCTAGAAAAAGTTTAACAAATACCACATGTTTTGTGAAAACGTCTTTTATGCATCATTGATTTGTCTAAAAAAACTGTTTCTAATTTTGAAAGCAGTCTTCTAGCAGGCGAGGGCCATTAAAACCCTGTAATGGCTCTACTGAACCTGAAATAAGAAGGGCCCAGTCCAAAGTTGCAAATTGAACACCAACGAGCAGCAAGATGCCGTGTAGCCAACAGCATCAAGATATGGTACTCAAGCCTTCACGTGGCGGCGCTGATGATAAAGTTCGAATCGACAGTTAGCTTAAAACAACGGAACTAACTAAAAAGGAAAACAAGATAGACAGAATCTAGATGCACATCTCATGAAGGAAGGCAACGGGAAACCACCCCCATTATTATTTTTCCCAAAAGAATCACATGATGACATCATTTAATTCAAAATATACCGGAAAAATAAATAGTTCACCAATCGGATCTCCAAGGGGAACTGTCTTAAATGAGGCCACAAAAATAAACATAAAACAAAAACTAAAAATCGGAACATGAAACACCCGAACCCTATTGTTGCAGAAACAAGATGAAAAGGATCTGGCAAAAGTCATACAAACGGAGAAACAATATTCTACTGTGGCAACAAAACACAAAAACACCAAAACGGCGTTGGCATTATTGTAAATGATAACATCACAAAGTGCGTTACCACCTTTATACCGCATTCTGGCAGAACAATGCTACTGAAGAATAATAATAAACCTTAACTTTATACAGACTTACGCTCAAACCGCCAATAACAGTGACCAAGATGTAAACAAATTCTATGGTGAAATTCAAGTACTTGCAATGAGAAAACAACAAGAAGTTAACATCAAAAGTAAGAAGAAGTAAATTTGAAAACATCGTTGGCCCATATGGACTGAGTGTTTGAAACAAAAGAGAAAATAGTCTGGTCCAATTTTGCCAAGAAAAGAACATAAAAATTACAAATACATGGTTTGATCTACCACCAAAGAGACTATATACGTGAAAATCTCCAGCCTCTCGGAGAAAATAGTTCGAGACCAAATTGATTATATCCTAATTAATAAGCGTTTTAGTTCGTCAATAAAAAAAGCGTGTACATACCCAGGAGCAGATATTTCACAGATCATAACCTACTTGTAGCAACAATCAAAATCAAACTGACGACGATACAAAAAAAAAACAAAATGTAGTAAAATAAATCTCGACAAACTAAAAAATGAATACATTAGAAAAGGTACACAAAATGAACTAAACAGAAGAATCGAGACTATAAATACGTCTAACACAAACGATCAAAAAGATGATGATGATGTAGAAGTTTTATAGAAAAAAATAAAAGAAACCATGATCAAAACAACAAAAATCAAACTTGGTTACAAAAAATGAGAACCCAAAAAAAAATGGATGACCGACGAAATCCTTAATCTAATAGATCAACGACGCCCTCTCAAAAACACACTACACAAAAACAAATACTGGACCCTTCAAAAGAAAATCAGGACCAAAATAAGAATAGCAAAAAACAACTGGCTGAAACAGCAGTGCAAAAAAAACAAAAAAACTACAATACAACTTTAATCTACTCAAAAAGTTGAAAAAAGCAACAGGACTACGTCGCAAATCAACACCTCATACACTAATCAACAGTCAAAATAAAGTTATAACAGAATCATCAGAAATAAAAGCTATATGGAAAAAATACATAAATAAACTATTTGAAAATAACAGGTCAATATATAATAGAGAAGCTGGTAACCAACCCACAAGCCCAGAAATTACAAAAAACAAGATCAAAAAGCTATTAAATTCACCAAAACTAACAAAGCAGCTGGACCAGACAAGATATCAATAAAAATAATGAAACTACTCAATGATAATAGCTTATCAAAACTACTAATAATATTCAATAAAATCTATGACACTGCTATATACTCTGCTGATTGGTTAAGATCAAACTTCATACCACTACCTAAAAAAAATAATGCCAAAAAGTGCAATAAATATAGACTTATCAGCTAAAAATCTTCATTAAAGTCCTGCATCAAAGGCTGTTTAAGAAGTGCAAAATCGTCATAGGGGAGATACAGTTTGGCTTTCGAGAATGATTAGGAACCAAAAAGGCACCAACTGCTAACCAAGTGCTAGTATAGAATTGCTACAACCAACAAAAATTAGTATGCATCTGTTTCGTAGACTACGCAAAAGCTTTTGATAGAGTACGACACGACAAACTATCTGAAATCCTTATTAAAATAAAACTAAATCAAAAGGACATATAATGCATCGAGAGTTTGTACTGAAACCAAACAGCTAAAGTAATAGTAGACGGAGAACTAACAGAAGATATCAAAATATGCCGACAAGTACGACAAAGGTGCATACTATCTCCCTTACTATTTAACCTTTATTCTGACTGAATTTTTCAAAAGACACTAGAAAACGTTGTCAACGTTGATCCATTTTCCCTTTACTTTGATGTAAACGGAAAATAGATCAACAACATTTGCTTCGCTGACAACGCAGAGATTATAGCTTACAATATTGAAGACCTCCAATACTTAGTCAAGAAAATAAACATCCATAAGACTAGAGATAAACATCGATTAGACAAAATTTATGGTAATAACAAAAAACCAGAAACATTCATAAATAGCAGAATAACAATTGACAACTGCTATAGAACAGATTACTAAATTCAAATACCGGAGCATGGTTGCACAAGAAATGGGACTTTGATAAAGAAATAAAACGCCGAATAGAAACAGCGCAAAGCGCTTTTATGAAATACAAGCAGATGCTGACCAACAGTGAATTGACCTAAACCAAAGAATACGTATTATACAATATTACGTATGGGTAGTACTACTGTATGGCATATAGGCGTGGACAGTAAAAGTTACAACCATGAACAAGCTAAAGGCGTTTGAAATGTGGACCTTTCGTAGCTTACTGAAAATCATGTGGATGAATAGAATAACAAACGAGGAGGTATTAGCTTAAATACATAAAGACCGTAAATTGCTAAAAAATATAATACAAAGAAAGACAGCATACGCCGGACACATTATGCGCAATCCTAAGTAACGCATTTTACAACTAATTTTTCAGAGCAACATCAAAGACAAAATAGGATTAGGTCAAAAACAAAAGTCATGGCTGCGTAATATTAAAGATTGGACTGGCCTATAAACAGTTCAAGAACTTTTTGACATAGCAAAAAACCGGGACGAAATATAACATGTGATTGCAAACATTTATTAGTGGATACGCACCGGAAGAAGAAGAAAAAGCAGTATTTCAATTAGAGTAAAAGTATGCTAATAAATAAAATGTTGTACACAAATGATAAAAGAAACTGTTTAAACGTTCTAATTTAACTGACTGATACAAACTAACATTCTATAGTATTCTTATTTAGTTTTATGCAAAACAATGTAAACCTAAACATTAATTAAAAGTGATGTAAAGAAATATTTTGTCAAATCATCTTTTAATCTTCTCTATGGCCAGTTCTTTACGATGAATTTTATCTATACGTGCCCAAGTTCAAAAACAATCATTTGTAAGTGTCAACCAAAATTTAAACTTGTCGTTAAAGAAAATGTTAGCAAACGTTAATTTGTTTCTTTGGTAGGCCATAGTGAAGTCAATCGTGGCTTCTGGACTGGCTTCCTAGATCTTAGATTGATTTCTCGCAACCTTATACTTATGGTAGTACTGGATTATTTTTAAGGCAAATCTTAAATTTTTGAAAAAAAAATAACATAGTATTTTTTTTAAACTATTATTATTTTTTTTTTTAATCATTCTGATTTTAGATATTTCATACTACAACTTGTATATAGTAATTAAATGAAGCTATAAAACTATTTTTTAGTTATATATTTAACTTTTTGAGTTAATTTTAACACAAAGTATTGTTAAATGGAATATATTGTAAAAATAAAATTCATGTAAGGTTTAAACATAGGATAAACATAATTTAACTTTTTCAATATTTCAAGTATCAAAGACAATATATATTTAACTATAATACCTACTGCCAGAAAAGTAATCTTACCACAAAACACAAATTATCATTGAATTGATTGCAATTCTCCTTTTTAAATATGCTACATATAAAATAAAAATTTTATAAGGTAATTTAAATTATAGTAAAAATAATAGATATACCCAAATAGCAGATTTACCAGAATGTAATGCATTAAAGTCTGTGACCAAAGATTCTATTATTTATTATTTTATTTATAACATAAAAAAGGAATTTGCATATTTAATTGTTTTAATTTTATTATAACACATAAATAAATCTACATTAGCAATGCAAATAAAATTGAATTTAATTTGCGATTTAAATCAAGAGTAAAACAAGCGTATTGCAATTTAGCCTTACAAGAGTTTAGGAGCGTAGTATCTTTTCACTCTGTTAAAATGCAATTTCCAATCACCAAATTAAATTAAAGTTTGGGGGCCGGACGCTCTTGTAATCAACCACACCATCGCCTCCTTTGCCCATTAAAACCAACATGTTATTACCGAGATTCAAATGAAACGAACCCGCGTGAGTTGAATTAATTTATCGCTCAATTCGGTGATGCGGCGTGTAATGGAAACGCGATTGGTTTCTATTCGCCTTGCGATTACGGTGCAGTTTTTCTGTGCGGGGGTCACGTACAGCGTTGGGTACGAAACATCCATCATCCCCAGGACAATAGGCAATGGATGTTTGGAAATTGGAAAATTTCATGAAGAAATTTGCGTTAATTTGACAGAGCTCTGTCGGGAATGGATTTCTTTTTTCGATCGGATTTAAACGCGGAAAGGGAAAAAGTCACGGTGTGAATGTAATCTAACTTTTTGTGCTGACGTTGCTTGGGGTTGGATATCTTGAAATCTATTAGATATAATATAATTGTGTAAAAAGTGCTGGTGTTGTCAATCTTGATGCTTGATTGAAATTCAATGCAAATTTGCATGAGCGCAGATTGATAATCTGTAATACATTATGGATTATGGATAATAATAAAGTTATCTACTTGATATTTTATTAGCAATAATTGCTGTAAAAAAGATCTACAGACACTCTATTAAAGAACAAAATGTAATTGTCAGTTAAAATGTTAACTATGTAATTTCTTAATTTTGAATAAAAAATATATATTTTTTTTTATTTCTGATATTTTAAAAACTAGCAGTTATGCTATATTAAAATTTTGAATGTAACATTTGACTAGAATGTTTGTAAAAAACATGATGAACCATATTCAGTTATTTCTAAACTGTATTGAACAATGTTTTACTATCGTATAGTCTTCGATAACCTATAACCAATATAAAAGCAAAGTTATTAAGCAATAAATAAGATAATCTATTGTTCTTCGAAGACAATGTGCTATTATGATGCAATAATATGTTATTGTTTACCTGATATAAAATATGTAGACTATTCCAATGGATATAAAATACGTACCTGTAACAAAAAAAAAACATTACTATTTATACCAACAAAACAAATGATAATTTAATTAGTCTAGTAGCAATATAATTGAATATTATTTTTTCCAACAATGATAAAAAAGGGAGCATTATTAGAAAATATAAATGCACCCAATCAACAATACACAATTTCTTCGACTATTTTGACTCGATTTACTAGGAAAACAATATCCATTGTGCGCCGAATGAAAGCCGCCGGTTGAATTTTTCTTTTCTTTTTCGATGCCAACAATAGAAATCACGATCGGGTATCCCCAAGAGAGTGAGTGAGCAAGAGTAGTTTTTCGTCTTAATATGAAGGCGCGTACTAGCTGAAAAGCCCGCGGCGTCGTTCCCCGTGCCTGCATGTAAATGTAATTGTATTTATTATTTTCGTCGAGGACAATGCCCGCCCACACACTTTATACGTCGGGCATATTCATCTTCCATGTAAAGTAAAGAGAGATTGATGGCATTATCTCGACCTCCTTTCCCCTGTCAGTTTGCATAAAATAGGCGGGAATATTTAAATTAAAAAGTTTACAATGTTTGAGTAATATTATTTTAATTAGAAATCTATTTTAATTGCTCCTTTAAAATGATTTCTATTATTATTTGCATAACATATAATTTTTGTTTAATATTGAACTCACAGATTGTAAATTGTACTCCCTCAATTCATTTCATGCTTGTAACATTAAAGGTATGAGATTATTTCCTTATTGAAATGTTTACTATAAACTGAATTGGAAATAAATTACTGAGTAGGTACATACATTTTGATTTTATTATCACTTCTACTAAATTCGGTATTGTAATAATATGATGGTAAGTATGTACTACAATAATACACAATACAGACTATTATTATGATTAGAATTTATTATAAATATATTTTTTAGAAAATGAGTTTTGTAGTTTTCGTGTTGCTTATAATTTTCAGACAATATATTGAATAATAAATAATTCAATGTTTTTATCACTTATTTTTACAAACTTTTCACTTTCAAATCTTTCAAAGATGTTACATAATAAATATATACGTACATATATTAATAGTATGAAAAACCAATTTATTATTAGAAATTTAAATAAACCTGATACTAAAGAGTTGCTAACTATTTCAATTTGCCATTGTAGTTGAGTCGAAAACATATTAAATCATGTTTTTTTAAAGTTTTGTAGAAACATATATCTTCTAAATTTTCCTTAACTTTAATAATAAATAATACGTTTATATTGTGTGTTGTGGCTTTCAAAATTGCATAGCATTTACATATGGTCAGGTATGAGTCAAGAGTACTCAAACCATTAAAAATGCCTTCCTCTACATGAATCCTTGTTATGTGAATTTTTTCAGATTTTTCAGTTAAAAAAATCAATGTTTTTTGAGTTTTTTTACATATTTTGATTGTTTGTAACTTTTCGGCGGAGGAATGTCGGCGATTGCGTCTTCAATTGCATCCTTTCAAGTTTCCGAGGCTTGAGGTCGAGCTTTGTAAACCTCACCTTTGAGGTATCCTGGAATTTAAGGGGCCAGAAAACATCCCTTCGCAACAAGATCAGCAACCGGGAAACAACTACTGCAGAAGATCGAGCAGTTAGAGCCGTGGCTCTATCTTGCTAAAACCAGAAGACTTTTGCATCATAATTTTTCTTTTTGGGAGGTAAAAAAAATGTCTATCATCTTGCAATAGCAAACTGTTACAGTCAAAGCTCTCTCTTAAAAAAAAGGCCCAATTATGCCTATAAAGAACACAGACACTTTAGGGCTGTGAAGTGGCTTTTGGTAAATTTCTCAAGGATTTTCAGATGCCCAGTAACAAAAGTTTGTTTGTTTACTGTACAGAAAGGTGAAAATGCGCTTTGTTGCTAGTCAACTCAATTGCGCCGGGGGTACAGATTTTTGTACGTCCTATGCAGTCTTGTGTGCTCCATTTAAGATCTGTTTGTAAAATTTGCCGTATTGTCCTGCGCAAAACTTGTCGGAGATTGTTCAATAGACGATCTGACTGCCGCGATGCATTTGAGTGTTTTCACACTCTTAAGTCGCCCAACTGATTATTATAAAGTGTACAACATTACATTCATACATTACTTATCTATTTTTAAATGGTTTTAGGATCAGGAATTTTGTCGTGACAAGCTAAATCAAACCGCCCGCAAAAAGCTTTCTACTTGTCTACCACACTTTCCCCGTTTAAAAAAAAATTCTCAACAACAAAGCCGCATTGTTTTTCAAACTACGGCAAGGTCACTACTGAAAATAGCAATATTGCCTAACCTAACCTAACCTAACCTAACTTTTGTATTGTGTTATGGGAAAGCTCTACCAGCCTGTGTGTAGAGTTCTCATCTACTAAGCCCCCTATCTACTTGGCGTGGTTTTTGTATCCTCGCAAAGCATACCTTCAAGATTACACGCCCGGACGTTATCTCAATCACCCTAGTTTGTCATTTTCACCTCTTTAGCAAATTCTTTCACCCAGAGCCATATTTCTTTACCAAACAGCATGTACTCAACGGTGTTGTCCGGGGTTAACACCGCACCTGTCTCATCTTTCATCTTCTCCCTGGCCGCGGCCCATCTGCGGCAAGCGTAAAAAGTGTGGCTATCCTCCACTTAGCACGTTACATATTTGTTGCTGTCTGTACGTTGGAATCTTTTTAAATACGCTCTGAAGCATCCGTGACCGCTCAGAAGTTGACACAGGTAATAGTCAATATATCCAAATTTCGTTGTTGTCCACGCAGGTAAGTTTTCAACCATTTTCTATGTTCACGCCGCCTTTTTGGTATCTTGGTCCCATTTTTTTTCCCATTTCATAATTGCCTCTTTTTTAAGCCCTTTCTTAGTATGTGTATCTCAAGGTTTTCCTCTACACCGTGCAGCATTATCAAATGCGCTACACTTGCCAGTATCCTCCTCTTTCCTTCTGAAAGTTCTCTGATGTTGGGCATCAGTATGCTTAGTGCCTTGACCGTTTTTTTCCATATTTTCTACCGTCTTGTTAATGTGGACGGTCATTTTGGTGTATCAAACCACACACCAAAATATTTAACAGCGTTCTTTGTAGTTATATTGGCATTGCCCACTTTTATTACCACTTTCTCTAATTTCCTGCCACCGTACAGGATAAGGGCCTCTGTTTTCTGGACGGCAATCTTCAGCTCTAACCCCTTGATTTTCGTTTTAAACCTCTGCACCGCCGTGTTAATCACTCTGACCAGTTCCTCTTCCCCTTTCGCTATTGTTATAATGCCGGTGTCGTCCGCAAAGCACAACAGGGTAGTTCCTTTCGGCATAACTACTCCCAGTACGCTGTTTTTTCTCCTCTTCCTATAAGCATTTCTCTACTGTTGAAGTAGCTTTGAGTTACTTTAATGAACCTCTTGCACAGCGTTCTTTGTAGTTATATTGGCATTGCCCACTTTTATTACCACTTTCTCTAATTTCCTGCCACCGTACAGGATAAGGGCCTCTGTTTTCTGGACGGCAATCTTCAGCTCTAACCCCTTGATTTTCGTTTTAAACCTCTGCACCGCCGTGTTAATCACTCTGACCAGTTCCTCTTCCCCTTTCGCTATTGTTATAATGCCGGTGTCGTCCGCAAAGCACAACAGGGTAGTTCCTTTCGGCATAACTACTCCCAGTACGCTGTTTTTTCTCCTCTTCCTATAAGCATTTCTCTACTGTGGAAGTAGCTTTGAGTTACTTTAATGAACCTCTTGCTCACTCCCGTTTTAATCAGTGCTTGTACCACTCCTTCCCACAAAACAGTACTAAAGGCATTTTTGATGTCTACCGTGGAAAACATACACATTTTTCTGTCTTTGTAGGCTTTCTTTTTTATGTCTTCTACCGTGTCTATCAACTTTCTCATAGCATCGATGGTACACCTTCCTTCCCGGAAGCCAAACTGGCTGTTGTATATTTGGTTTTCCGTCTCCTTCCTCAATCGACTTGCAATTAGCTGTTCGTATATTTTCCCAAGGTAATTATTAGGCAGATCGGTCTATACTTTAATGTTTCGTTTGTCTCTTTCTGTTGTTTTTGAAGAAAACCCAGTTTTTACTGCTTACATATCTTGGAAAATCTGCCATTCTAAATTTCCTGATTCCATAGGATGATATCAGGTACAGCCTTTACTACTTCTTTAGCATTCTTGAGAGGTATCCGGTCTGGTTCCGGCGTATTCTTGTCTTTTAGCTTTGCAGTCGCTTCCTGTACTTCCTGCAGGGTAAAGGGTACAGTCACCACCTCCTCCACAACTGTTGGTCATCTCACCAGCGAGTGCTTTAAAAACAGCTGTTCGGCCACTTCCATCTGTCTCTCATCTTCCAGATAGACACCAACTCCCCGGCAGAACTTATCCGTGACAATTTTATACCTCAAACCCAGTTGATCTTATTGCTGTTAATTGATCTTCTTCCTGTTGGCCCAAGTCTTATTTCTGTTTGCAATATTGCACTCCTTTTTAGACGTGGTTAGGTGCTCAGACCACCAGTAAACAGCCTTGTTTAGATTTACCGTTGCTTTCCTCCTGAAGGATAAGTCCATCGCCCTTTTGATGGCTTTTATCAAAACGTTGACGTTTGAGTTTTGCATTTGTTCCAGTTCCGTCCGTATCTTTTCACGGAATTTTGAAATTTGCTTTTCCGTTATTTTCCATCCCATTCTTGCCACAGGCTTTGTTTTTTTGCTACTAGATTTGAGTGTGAAGTGAATAATCCAGTGTAGGCTGAGGTTCACTTCGTCACTTACCCTCCACTCGGTGATGCTTCCTGCGGTATGCACACTACAGAAAGTTACGTCTATATGCAATCGGAATTCCTTTCTTACAAAGGTCGGCTCGTTTCCAATGTTTGCCGCTATGAACTGAGTTCCAGCCATCCAATCCAGAACCTTTTTGACTCTGCTGTCATTGATATTGGCACCCCATAGCATGGTTTTGGCGTTAAGATCTTCGGCTACATTTACGTGCTTGCGTCCATGACCCCTGATGTTGTTGCCTAGTCTGTGCAAAAAATTGTCAAAATCTTCCGGTAGCTTGTTGGGTGAAAAGTAGCATCCGTAGCTGACGTAACTTCCTACCTCTATACATGCAAAGCCCCTCTCGGTTTGGTTATAGTCCTTTATCTTCAGATCTTCCATGACTAGCATGGCAACATCAGATTCCACGTCAATCTTTGTACCTTAGACATTTCATGCTTTCAGCTTTGTGTCCCATTTTTTTGCAAAGGTAGCACTCCTCTTCATTTAGGCACTGTCTCCGGAGGTGTCCTGAGTTTCCACAGTTCTGGCAGACTTTTTTGCTTTCTTTTTTTTTACACTCGACCGCTCTGTGTCCAATCCGCCTGCACTTGTAACACAGCGTGGAATCCACCATCTCCCTTGTCTTCCACCTGTTCCACTCCTTGCCAACCCTTTTCAAGTTGGCAAGATCTTGGGCAAATTCTGAGTCCGCCGTAACGTACGCATGCCTCATCCTCATTTTATCTGTTTTGTCCGCCAGTGTTATTTTGCCGAGGTTTTTGGCCCCCTCTCCCAGCTCTTCAATTAGAACGTTCTTTACTTTCTCTTCCGTGGTGTGTTCGTCAATGTCCATTAACATGACGGTCGATTGTTTCCTTCTAACTTCCATGCTCGCAGTACTGTAGGTCCAGTAATTTTTTTAAGGTTTCTGTAGATTTGCTTTTCTTGCTCTTAATCTTTAGCTGTAAGATGCCATTTTTGTCCTGGTGACACTGTCCACCAAACTTCTTCAGCGGCTACTCACTCTTTCCTTAGGCTTAAGAATGATAGTTTCCACCTTTCTTCTAAATTCACTGGGATTGTCGCTACCTTTGCCGCTTTCCTTCTAGTCCAGCCTCATGGGCGCCGAGTGCAAGCTTATCTGCAGTTCTGCCTGCCTAAATACTTCTTCCAGTACATTCCTGTGCGCCGGTGTGTATGCGCCCCTTGTTACAACGCACACCAGCTCTATCTGCTTCCTCACAGACGGATTTCCGGGAAGGTTTTCTTTTGACATCATTATGAGTAGGTCATCGGATTTTTTGTCCAGTATATTTTCCTGAACCAAACTACATTTTTTATAGGCTTCTTCCGGTCACCTGCTGTTGTATATTGCAGCACTTTGTTCGGCGTTTAGCTTCCCCTCTATCGTCTGCTCAATTCTTAACAGTAGTTCAGTTTTGTCTTGAGACACAATTTTGGTTGTCTGCGTCTCCTTCTCGGTTGTGTCTTTTTGTTTCAACAGCTTCTTTGTTGATTTGTACTTCTCTGTAATGTCCATTTTTTGTTTTGCTTTAAGTAGTTCCAATTTTAGTACAATAACTTCCTCTTTTAATTGTTGTATCTTGTTGTCCTTTCGTTCTAGTTTGCCTTTCTGACTCAAATCTATCAGTAATTTGTCTGCTCGTTTGTTTTCTAGTTCCACTTTCTCAAGCTGCCTTGCTGTTTCTAGCTTTTTTGTTGCTTCTTTTAGTTTTTCTTCCCCTTTTTTAATAACCACTCTTGTGTTTTGTCCCACGTCCTTTGCAATATGTGCCGTGCACTTTAAAACTACCTGAATTTGTTTGTCAGTGTTGTTTTGTTTGCTTGTCAACTCTTGAGCATTTTTCTTTTTGTGTTCGGTATTGTCAGGAGTATTGCCTTCCTTCATGGGTCTTTTTTTTTGTTCAACGCTTATGTTTCTTGTGGCACTAAGGTTTATGTCAGGAACCTCTTTGTCAATCCCAGTTTGATTGCTACCTTTGTAGTTTTTACAATGCAAACAGCTACACCCTCAGGTTTTGTAAAATCCGAGATTGAATGTCTTCTTACGGGCGATCTGACTACTTTACTCTTTCGACCAAAAGCTTCCTTTCAGTTCAAAGTCCTTCAAAATCTCAGTATCAGTTCCGCTATCATTGCTATGGTCGTCGTCATTGTTTAAATGTCCGTTTTTGTTGCCAGTATCCAAAGAGAGTCACTTAGTAACCTAACCTATCCAAACCTAACCTAACACCACACTTCCCCCACTCTTTTACCTGCTCTAAGAACCCGTCAGTGAACTAGAGAGGTTCATTCTGCCCTACCTTGTATTAATTCTAATTTTTCTTGTTCCTTTTATCTATTTTTGGCAAGTACATTATCATACTTCTAACTAGACTATCCAACATGGGGGGGGGGAGGTGTAAAAAAGCAGCTAAACATGGGATCCAAAGCTATTCAAAACCACCGAGATCATTGTACAAAACCCTGTCAATGGGGAAACAAAGGTAGTGCTGGTAGAAAACTCTGACGTGAAGATGGAAAAAAGCATACAAAAAATGTACCGGGATTGCTACCCAATACTGGCTTCTTGTGATAAAGATTTTAAAGTTATTGAGTAAACCACAAAGATACGCTCCAAGTCACAAGCTGACAAAAGAACAATAAGGAAGAATAAAATCGTGAAGATTGGGTTGAATGCTGTAGAGAAAGATTTGTAGAATAAGCTCACGCTCGCTACAGAAAGAGACTGCAGATGATAAAACTTACGCGCTACATAAAATTAACACGATCAGCGTTGAAACCATGAGATCAATGACAGAATGTACAGCCAGACACGAATAATGTAGCCTCTATAATAGGCAACTTAGTATACACAAAAATTATGTTAAATGTGGTTAAACTAATGCCTTTGCCAGTTTTAGCATTTTTCATTTGCGCTTACATTTTAAACATTCCATGGGCGACGTTGTTCTGGGATTGAAAGATGCTAAAACGGACAAAGACATAAGTTTAACTACATTTAACATAATTTTTGTGTATACTAAGTTGCCTATTATAAAAGCCACATTATTCGTATCTGGCTGTATCTTCCAACTAGCAAAGACGAGGGTACTTATATATACCAACAAAACTCAAGAGAAGGCACCCCGGGTGAAAACAAAAGATGAAAGGAATATTTTTGCTCTGATGCAAAACAGGAAGGCAATGAAGATTACAAGAAATTTCTTTCTAGGGTTAAGGAAAAACTGAAGGACAATCCTGACGGCAAAGCGGTTACGGCAATAAGGAAGACAAAAGAAGAAAATGTGCTCATAATTACTGAAAAAAATTCTCTAGCGTTAAAAGGCATTAAGAAATCATTAGAGAAAGGCGATAAGCCGGTAATCACTAAACAAATAGAAGAAAGCAAGATGGATACAGTAATACTGAGAGGACTAGATTGATGCTACTACTACCCGGGATAAAGTAGAACTTGCAGTAAGAAGAGCTATAAAAAATGACAACAATATAGACAATATAGGGACTATTAGAGAAAACGATAGAGGTACCCAATCAACAACCCTGTCATTAGAGAAAGAGAAGGCCAGAAAATTACTGCAAGCTGGCACAATCAGGGTGAGATACTCGAACTGTAGCCTAGAAAAACGTATCTTACTAAAAAGATGCTTAAATTGTTAGTCATACAATCATAAGGCTTCGGACTGCAAAGGGGCTGACAGGTCTAACTTATGCTACAGATGTGGAAAAGAAAGGCATTACATAAGTGAGTGCACAAAAATTGCCTACTTAGTAAAGTAGAGGGTCACAAAGCAAGAACGGGCAAGTGCAGCACTCTACGGAAGGCAATAAGAGAGAGTAAGGGGAGAAAAGATCAAAGAGGAATAAGCTCCAAAGCTGACAATGAAAGTATTACAAACTAACGTGGGCAGAAACAGAGCCGCAATGAGCCTCCTAAACAAGACGGCTCTAGATAATGAGGTGGACTTGTGCATAATTTCCGAACCCAACAAAAAAATTGTAACAGGGGCCCATAGATAGTAGACCAAAACAAGGATGTGGCTATCAGAGTACATAACAAAAATTTGACTACAACAAAATGGAAGGGAAACGGCAAAGGTTTTGCCTGGGCCGAAGTGGAAAACATAGCTATATACAGCTGCTACTAGTCCCCAAATAAGACCATTAATGAGTACAAAGCATACCTACACAAACTTGGAGAAAGCATAAAGATACACAACAAGCACATTATCATATCGGGGGACTTTAATTCTGAGGCTACATTGTGGGGTAGCACAAGAGACGACAACAAAAAAATGATGCTTAAAGACTGGGCGGCAGAGAGAAACCTCGTTCTTATAAACGACAGGAAGGAGCCAACATTTATCAGAGAAGCAAGCAAATTGTACATAGATCTCACCCTATGCACAGGAGAATCATGCGCAATGATACACAACTGGCAATTATCAGAGGAGGAGAACCTGAGCCTGCACAGGAACATCTACTTCAAAGTCAACACACCAAGAAAATGCGGAAATAACACCAAAAGGAAAGGATAAAAGTCAAGGCTGAACTTATACCAGCATTCACAAAACGGTTTGCCAAAAAAACAGCAATGATGAGCACAAAAGACACAAGGAATCTAATGTTGTCTATCAAAAGGGTCATGAATGAAACATTCGACAAAGAAAGCAAATCTAAAACGAATAGCGCAATATACTGGTAGTCCAAAGAAGTCGACATAATCAAGAACAAATGTAACCAAGCTAGGCGAGCATCGACTAGAGCAAACAGCAAGCGCAGCTTCAATGTAGAGAGAAAAACCAATCTAAGCATCAAATATGCTAATAAGAAGAGCGCATTTAAAATAGCAATAGATAAAGCCAAAGAAAACGCCCGGAATAAAGTATGCAATGAAATAGAACAAAACACATGGGGCCTAGAGTATAGGATTGTCACTAACAAACTTAACCTGGCACATCAAACAAAAATCAACGACGATGAACAGATGGCAATAGCAAAGAAACTATTCCCCACGCACCATCCTTATAGGTATGAGAATATAGAGATAAAAACAACAGACTACAGAAGAGCTGGAAGCGCCTGGGCCTATTAACATCCTCACCAAAATCATAAAGAGCATTGCCAAGACTGATACAGAACTGATACTTAAAATTATTAACTACGAGTACAAACAAGAAAGATTCCCAGACAAATCTAAAAAAGCAAAACTGGTCCTGATAAAAAAAGCCAAGAAAGCAGGAGAAGCAAAGACGAAGTACAGATCACTATGTATGATTAACTCTATGGCCAAGCTCTACGAGCAGCTAATAGCGAGAAGGTTAAGGAAGGAAATAGAAAGAAAGATCTCTAGCAACCAGTATGGCTTCATGAAAGGAAAGTCGACGGTAGATGTTATAGAACAGTTCAAGAAGGCAACCAAAGAAGCCAAAAGCTATGCAACAAAAAACAGAAGGTATTGTCTATTAACAATTATTGACATTAAATACGCATTTTACCAAGTACCCTGGAAGGAACTCCTGGAAATGCTTAGAAGAAAAAAGTTCAAAAAGCATATAAGGAGAGTGATAAGCAGCTACCTCAAAAGCAGGTAAGTTATAGGTAAAAAAAACGGGCAGATAATGCTGAGCTGTGGGGTACCGCAGAGCTCCGTGCTGGGACCACTTTTGTGGATACTTTACTACAACTACATTCTAGAAATAAAACTACCAATAGGAATCAAAACTGCATGTTTTGCTGATGACACGGCAATCGTAGTATGGGCCAAAGAAGCAAGAGACCTAATCGATCTTGCAAACCACGCGATCCAACTAATCAAAAAGAGAATAGAATAACTTAAACTAGAGATTGAAGAAAGCAAGACAGCTGTGGTCATCCTATATGAAAAGGAAACTGAAGCAAGAAAGCCATAAAAAAAATACCGGCCGGGCCCAAAAAAGATGAAATAACTACTTAAAGCAAACTGCAAAGTTAAACTGATATTGAGTTGACAAAAACCAAACCAGATAAAGTATTTTAAGCGAGGCTTATACGTACTAAGTAGAACACTAATAAAAAAAAACTCAATTTAAACATTCATAGAAGTACAATGTTAGATTAAGAACATCTTTAAAGATTACAACCATAGCAAACCTAACAAAACAAAGTTTTTAGACACACCAACGTAAATATCAACGTATTATTAGTAATAACTGTCTTATAACTGACACATTGTACAAAACCTTTTAAGTAGTGGCAAAAAGTTGTCAGCAAATCGTTATGTATACGCATAAATAAAATTATGTTCAATTTGGATATTAAGCAGGCAGCAACATACTTGTACGTATGGTACAAAGGCAGAGTAAAATATTCCGGGTCTAATATAGATACGGAGCAATAATGCCCAATATTATAAAGGCATTGCATGATTTCATCTTTTATCAGTTTACCTAACAAATTTCAAAATAATATGTCTATCAAAATAAACGACAGAAATGATTTTTTTTTTCTGAAAAGTCTATCCGCAATTGATATTAAAAATAAACTTGATTCAACATTAGGTGACTTTTCTCTATCAAATACAACAGTTAAACGGTGAGTTGATAAATTTAAAATAGGCCTGACAAGCACAAGTGAAGAATCAAGCAGTAGACAGCCTACCAAGGCCAGAAATGATTGAAAAAATCCGCAAAATCTTTTTGACAGACTTCAAAGTAAAAGTAAAGAAGATAACAGAGACTGTATGTATTTCAACATAACGTACGTAATATTTTACACAAACTATGAAAATTTTTGCGCAAGATGAGTGCCGCGTTTGCAACCGATTGTTTGTCACTGTATAAAGACACGATTTATTACTGTTATAAAAACTTGGGTCCATCACTATACTCCTGAAACCAAACAACAGTCTAAATTATGGACCGTAAAAGAAGAACCAGCTCCAAAGAAGGCAAAGACGTTGCATCGGCTCACAAGGTTATAGCGACTGTTTTTTTAGGATGCACGTGGGATAACTTTTATTAATTATATTTAATAAAAAAAACCATCAATGGGAAGAATTATGCTAACTTATTGCAAAAATTAACCGAAGAGATTAAGAGACAACAGCTACATTTATCAAAAAAAAGTACTTTTTCACCAAAACAATGTCCCGGTTCATACAGTCATTGTGGTAGCTAAAATACAACAAATAAAGTTCAAATTGTTTGCCTCCCACCATATTTACCAGATTTAGCGCCGTGCAACTTCTATCTTAAAATATGGTTTGGTGAAAAAAGATTTGCATACAATAACGAAGTCATTGACGGTGCAAAGTACTATTTTGAGTCTTTCAACATTGTTGGAGCAAGTAGACCTAAGTAGAAACTATATTGCAAAATAAATCTAAACCCTAAAGTTTTGTATTCTTTTTCATGCCCGGAATATTTCACTCCGCCCTCGTATATGCACAGTAAGACAATAACATAATATTTTACAAACAAACATAACATAATAACTTTAAATTGCTGATTTGAGAATAGCAAATTATCCTACAAAATTCAAGTAGGCAATTATACTCTACGGTAAGTACAAACCAAATGATTTTTCAAACTAACTTAACTGGTAATACCAGTATTTAAAACTTCTTATTTAGTTTGCCAATTGAGAATTACAGTATATTATTATTGAATTGATCAAAGCTTCATTCAGTATTTTTTTAACTTGGAATGTTGATATAATGCAACTAGTTATTTGCAATATTAAACAAACAATTTCACTATAACAAGTAAGTATTAAAGTAAGACAACTAATTGATTTAAAAAAACTAAAATAATTTTTGTTTTATTATTTTTCAAATATTTTTTTATATAAATGCATCAGTGCATAATTATTATTTGTTATTTCTATATTGCTCAATGATTAGATTTAAAGTTTTATAATAATTAGTATTAGTTAATTAGTAATTAATTTATTATTTTTAGAATTAAGTATTTTATTTATAAAATAACATAAATGAACAAAATAAGAAATCAATCAGCGCTCTTAAATTGTATGCTAAGTATGCCCATTTATGAATGAATTAGAACGCATATTTCTATAGATTCTTTCTTTATTTTGTATTATATTAATAATTCAGTTAAACTACTATTGTTTTCTATAGTTTAAGTAATTGTATACTTGGTCATGTCATGGCTAACCAGTTGTTATAATTATATCTTGTAATACTCTATCCTGATTAATAGATTGATAACCTTCATCCTTATAAATATACTCATTCAATGACAGTAAATATAATATATTGTAAAATCGTGTATATTAAAAAATATATAATGATTCAAGGTAGTATCAAATTAATAAGTACCATATAATTATTTTATACTTCTTTGCATGGATCTCAATTCGATTCTATTTCAAAGAATTAGTTAAAGCTTGAACGATATTTTCAATTATTTTAATTTGACTCTAACAAAAGTGGCGTCTGAACTAAACTAAAAAAAAGTAAAGAGTAACACAATTGCTAATGACCATTCTAGCCAATTTATTGTCAACAAAAAAATGAAACAATTTTGTTTTGCGTTACAAAGTATGCTGTAAAAACAACAACCCGTGCTATTATTTAGATACAAAAGAGCATTGATGTATAGTCAGCATATTATACAAACAAAAACAAAATAATTAAAATTAAAAAAAGTTAATTACTTTTCATAATCTTTTTGTCATAAAACTCTTTTATTGCTGCAACGTCTCTCAAACTTTTAAAAATTTTATCTTATTCTGTTAACCAGCTTTCTAAGACGCCTACTACCTCTTTATTCAAAGAAAATTTACAACCTTAAAGATTTCTTTTTATTTGTAGAAAAAAATGATATTGAAGTACAGGGAGTTTATATATATATGGGGTTATGTAATCACTTTAAATATGCCGCTTTTTTTAAATTGTCCACTATACTACATATGTTTTCATATGTTTGCTTGACAACTGTCAAAGTTGATCTGTCAAAACAAATAGTAGGTAGATTTAGCAAATATGAAGAATGTTTAAGCAATTCAAACTTCAAATCAATGTCCACTGCATTGCTCATCGTTTTTTAAAAACAAATGGCTGTAAGTGTTTTGTTTTTGCAAAGTAATGCGTCTTGCGTCTTTTGTTTACTATATTGTTTTTTTGTAGAGTGATTAATATTTAATATTGTTTCCTTTATCAAAATAATCAATCATGATTACTCTATGAAAATCTCAACAAATCTGAGACAAAACTTTTTTATTAAATTTTAGAACGCGGAACTATTTTGTCTTTACTACCAATTCCAAACATTAAGTCAGCATCTTTTTTACAAAAAACATCTTTGCTTCCTTCTGGTTGTGTTTTGCGGGGTCGGAAGGCATTTGAATTTCTTAAAAAATCCAAACATATTCTAAGCCGGATTTTTGTTAAAATTAGTACATAGCTTTTATATAAGTCTAAATACTATTAAGAACATTTTTTTTTTCCAAAAAACACATATTGCACCTTTGCTTCGCCGATGATATCATCCTTATTACCAATGATCCAGAACAACTGGAGGAAATGCTACGCATACTTGACAAAGCCTCACAAACTGTGGGCCTGCAAATGAACAGACATAAAACAAAAATTATAAGTCCAAGAAAAAAAAAATGATCACCATCAAGAAATACACTTTATAAAAAGCCAAAGAGTATATATATTTGGGGCATAGCATCAAATTAGGAAAGGTTAACTAAACAACAGAGATCTAACTCAAATTTTGGCAAATTAGAATACATCCTACAAGAACCTAAAATTCTAATAAACTTCATAATTCATATATCTTACTTGTCACTACATACGGGCTACAAACTATGGTCATCATAACAGCGCAAATACAATTACAAGATAAAATCCTAAACACAAGACAAAACTGGAATTACAGATGTCATAGAACGAATGGCACCTCTTAAATGGCAATGAGCGGGACACGTGGCAAGAGAAAATGGCAATTGGTCCAAAACAATTTTATAGTAGAGAACTCTAGTATCTAGGATAAGCGTTGGCCGCCCCCAAATAAGATACAGAGACATGCGGGCAAGAACTGGATACAGGCCCCAACTAGCATAATTAGTCGCGGGAACGTAGCGGCAACTGTTGTAGAAACTTTAAAGTACTTTGCCGCTAGCTATGGGCACGAAATAGGAACGTTCCCATTACGTGCGTGCGACCTAAATGGAAAATATTTTGTTGGTGACTGCAACGTAACGGCAACTTGCCTGCAATTTGTACGGCTACGTTCAAGGGATGTAGTGGTTATTACTAAAAAAAGCGACTTCAAAGTACTCGTCACTTAGCAATAGTGGACCGAAACTGTGAATGTGTAACTTTAAAGTAATAATAACTACAAAGTGCCAAATGGAACTGCAATGCCACTTTAAAGTTCCCTATGGGTCCTCACAGTACCATCTCGGACTCGAAACTCAAACTGAGTGGTTTTAACCTTACTTGGCTTTCTCAACAAGTGTCAAGTACAACCACAACCTAATGTTGAATTAAATTAATACCGTTAATCCATCACATAAACATCGGAAAACATAAATTTTGTGCTATACACTGCACTTATCAATAATGCTGCACTCAGTACAAATTTTTAGGTTAACTTTTTTAATTTTATAATATTATGCACCGCTTCTCAATATCGGCATATTAGGAACTGTATGGTGAAATCTACTTTATGGTGATTTTGAGAGGTGACACGGACTTTGTAGTAGGCTACAGCATAATTACATTCAACTCTGCAGGTAACGACAACGTTATTAACACTAATATATATTACTTATAAGTTCCAGGCAGTTAAAGTTGCGCAGACGTGTCAAAGTCGTTGCGGGAACTATCAATGCTACTTGAAAGTATTTAAAATTTTAAAGTTGCATTTTAGTAGCATTAGGTAGTCGTTGCTACTATCGTTTGCCACCGTTAATTTCCGAAAACTTTAAAGTTGTCCCACTGGTAACTACAAAGTCGCAACTACCGGGGAAGCTACTTAGAAGTAACATAACTATAAAGTAGCCATTCCTAGTAAAAACTACGTAGCAGCAACTATAAATTTGTTAAATAATGTTATTTATTCACCAAAGTCGCAGATTTAGTGGCAGTTACGTAGCAGTTACTGGTTCAAGGTTCCCATCTCAGTTGCGGACACTTTGATGCTAGTTGGGACTGCCCAACAAAAATGGACATGAAAGCGTATGGAAAAGACTTATGTTCAGGAATAGACAAAATTAGGCTAAAGAAAAAAAAAAAAAGCTACATTTAAAATTTTGTAGCAAACATTTTTTATAATCTCCCCGCGCTGTAAACCGTTTTTGCAGTATTAGCAAAAATCCGTCCGCGACACCAAATTTGACATTTTATTTAATCACTTTGATCTGCAAATAGATCATTGCGGATTGCCATTTGCTATTGTAAATTTAATTAAAAAAAAACGTTCTGACGTTTTTATTGCATGATAAGAAAAACCCCGCAAGCAAGTTTTGTTAAATTTATTGTCAGTGTTAGACAACCAGATACCACCTACTCGTAGGACTACTCTCTAAAGATTATTGACGAAGGTGTTTAAATATGACCCAAAAACTAAATTCAAAAAATCCACAAGCAATTCAAAAACATTAAATTAAAAAATTAAGATAGCGTTTGATATTGTGACAAACTTTTTTTTGTGCAAAAATTGTTAGATAGAATAACATGTGGTTTCAACATGATGACGCAACTTGACACACCGCACGCAAAATAAACAAATTTGTTTAAAGACCAATACTGGCCACCAAATTTAACTTTTTTAGACTCAATCAATTCTAATACAATGCAGTATTATAATTAGTATTTTATGGTGTATTAATGCTCCCCCTTCATCAGCAGAAAGAAGAAACATAATTATATTAACAAAACGTTAATAGTAATTTAAAAAAATCCTAACCTGTGCAAACTAATAGTAAGCAATAGATTCATAGAACAAGTTATAAAATTTACTTATCTTGGGTTACAGATATCAAGCTCCAAAAACTTGATAAAAGAAGTAAGAGCAGATCCCATCAAAACCTCAAAAATCTCCAGTTGCACAGAAAACGTAATACGGAAAATAAATTTACTTCCATATAGAGCAAAGTTAAGATCTATAAAACTTATGTACGGCCTATTCTAACTTACGACGCTGAAACTAGTGCAAAAACATTTAAACTCAAAGGATTAATAAGAATCACAAAAATAAAGACTTTTAGAACAATAAAAAAGTATCTCTACGTGATAAATTCAAAAACAACGCCAATTGCCAAATAAGATAAAGACTAAAAACCCCCATGCAGACCACCTAAAAAATAGATAAAAATCTGTACGTCAGCATCTGAAGAAACCTAAAAGGCAGATAACTAAACATAGTCCTTAATTGCAAAAAAGAAAAAATATTTTATCGTAAACTGTATCAAATAAAAAAAAAAACTAGTATAAATTGAATCTATTCAAAATCTGTGAAAACGCATCTATAATGTTAATACTACAAAAAGTAAGAGTGGTACAATTTCTAAAGTCAAGTTTTCTTTATTGTCTAAAGGAACAAACTTGTTCCTCAAGTTTTTGCTTTTAAGAGCATATATTGCAATCACTAACTAACCTAAGATTGTATCTATCTGCCTCAAAAACAAACAAAACAAAAAAACACAATTGCAATTTGCAATTTAAAAAGCAAAATTTATTTTAAAAAACTTCAAAACTAAATTTTAAGTTTAATAACAGAAAATAGTCGCTGAGTGCCAGATCTGGTAAATAAGCTGGGTGGTCAATCAATTCAAATTGCAATATGTGTATTTTAGCCATGCCAACCGCTAAAGTGTGAGCCGTAAGCTACGGCATCTTGATAAAAAAATATTTTATTTTGTTTAAATAAAGCTCACAGCCTCTGCTGTTTGTCTAACTTTATTTGTCGATTGTCCAGTACCATTTGATAAACTTTTTTTGAAGTTATAAAAATAGGTTACAGATGCTGACCTTTCCAAACGTGAATTGTCAGCCAAGCTACAGTACGGCCTCGTTCAAATTGAACTGTTTTTTATTTAAAACAGCTAAAATTTTTACAGGTATATTTCAAAATGAACAATAAAATTGTAGTAGCAGAATGATGTTAACGAGTAAGGCCATCTTTATATTGAAGCTCAAAACATTTTAGACTACCCTCGTATACTAGTCTTTTAGAATAAGCTTATCTTAAATCTTTTGATTATATTCTTTAATAAACAAATTACAGTTTGAAACTTTCTCTTAAAAAAGTCTTTGCGTTTCATCGGCTTAGCTATTCATCTCTAAACTCAGACAAATATTTGCTTAATATCAGCTTAGATAAAGTTAAAATTTTCTATTAAAATTAACAAAATAAAATGATCATCTCATATATAAATAACAGGATATTTATGTCTTGTTTTATACTATTTAATATTTATGAATATTAATATCTCCCATTAATATTAGAAAAATTTAGGCAAACATAAAGTGCAAAAGACATTAATTAAATTTGTAATAAATGCCAATGCAATTATGGATAATATTATTTATGTATTAAATTATGTTCCCTATAATTAGAAATGTAGTACTATGACCTCATAATAGCCTATTCATGTTATTAATTGCTTCGATTATAAAACATAAACGTTTATCTGCTTAAAATTTACATTATATAAAAAACTTAAAATGACCACATAAATATGTTTGATTTAATATTTTCTAACGATTGCCGTAATTACTCGTCATTAAGATAGTGCCCGGAGAGGCGTCAACTGATATTTATGTTTTTGAGAAAATTGATTTATATTAGTCAGTACAGATAAGACAAGACAGCTCTAACGAAAATATTATAAGTGAGGGGTCCCCGCTAATGGGGCCATAAAATTAGCATAATTGATGGCCAGGCTCAAGGACCACCCAATGGAATTCTATTTACTCTGCTTTAATAATTTTCGAATTTATTAAAACGGTTTTAACACCCTGTTGGTAGGCCGCCTTGACGCAAACGCGCGGCGGTCATCTTGTCCGTTGGCTTTTTACTGCTTTCTTCACCTGTATTCATGAATGTGATTTACAGCCGATTCACACATGAGGATTATGTTAGGATTTTCTGTTTGGACAACTTATCCAACAGGTTCTTCTTTCATTATTTTTTTATGTAAAGCTTATTCAAACACGATTTAAATAATAGCATTATGTTTTTTATTTATTATGGGATGTAGAACTAGCTTCTGTTTTAATTATTATTTAGTAAGTACTACAATAACATTTAATATTAATGAATTCTACCTTTTGTTATATACATTTGGTTTTGTTATATAATCTGTACCTCTGAATTAAATTAAATTTTGTAATTAATTTATACAAATTTATAAATGTAGATAAATAATTATAGTAAACCTTAAATAATTAAAATTCTTGCAATTGTGTTATAAAAGTTGCTGAACACTTACATTGGCGTCTTAACTCCAGCAGAACTCCTATATCAGACCTAACATAAATTACTAACATAATATCACGGAGTTGTAAGGTGCTCTGGTTTTTAGAGTACACAACAACATTGACTAATCAATATATACAAAAAAATAAATTGACTTTTTAAATTTAATAAACCATGTCACATACACTAGTGTTTTAGGGTATGTACCCTTCATCAGTATGCCTAGAATCTCACTGGTCAGAGAAACAATTTACATAAAGTAGTATATATTTTATGTATAAAAATATGTGAAAGGTGATAAACGCAATGTCCACTATTAAATTGGTTTTTTTAAATTAAAAAAATGATATTTTTAAAATCATTAAGATAACAAATCATAGAAATTTTTCGTATCGGATTCAACTGTATATATATATATATATATATATATATATATATATATAAGTTTTATTATTAGTTTGCTAATTTGTTAGCGTTAAAAGTCTTTAAAGAAAACAGTGACGTACATCTCTGTTCTTTTTCTTGTTTCACTCTTACCGAAGATTGAAAATCATCAATAATATTTTTACTTTGTTCACTGATGTACTAAATAGTTATAAATATAATTATAATTATTTGGAATATTGTATATTTAGTTTCCTGGTTATATATAATATGTTAATTATATCTTTGTAGGTAGTTAATTAATAAATCTATTATTATTATTATTATTATTATTATAACTGTATGTTTCTTTGTTGTACGAAAGATACTGCCAAAGTTTTTGGAAAAAGTAAAGCAAAACACAAATTACGTTATGTAAATGTAGTTTTGCATCCGATCAAACCAATCTTCAAAACAATTTTGCCACTCTGAGCGAGGTATCTCCAAGTGATTTAAATGCTTCAACGGCCTTTCAAGTGATGAAAAACGCATTTTATTTTTAATATGTAAAAATAGGAAGAAGTCATTAATCGATAAATCAGGCAAATATGAGCAATGAGGTATTAATTGGATGTTGTTACTGGTCAAAAACTCTAGCTGTAGGAGTCGTGCTGTGTGAGCCGTTGCATTATCATAATGAACAATAATTTGCCGGTTTATATTGTTCCTTCTGATTTCAGTTATAACTTCTGGCAAACAAACTGTAGTAAGTATACCAATCAGCATTAACTGACCTTCAATCCTCTAATGCAACAGTTGCAACATGACCCGTTTTTACGAAGAAACAAGCAATCATTCTTTTCAAAACGCTTCGTGAACGCACCACTTTTGCGGGTTTAGGTTCATTTTGAAACACTCATACGGTTGACTGCTGTTTAGTTTCAGGCTCATATGAATATATCTAAAATTCGTCACCTGTTACGATGTTATATACCGAATTTGAACAACCCCCCTTCAAATTTCTTTAGCATTTCCTTGCACGTGCCTGTTTTTGTTCATCTTTTAAATTATGTGGAATCTAACGACTGCAAAGCTTCCTGACATGCAAATGATCGTGCAAAATCGTATGTATTTGTTTCGGTGCCAAGCCTAAAGATGCCGATTTGACAAAATCATTTTACGCACAGCATCAATATTTTTCGCGACAACACAGGTGCATGGACGACCTTTGCAAAGATCGTCATCAAACGTTGGTTTTTTACTCTTGAATTCTGCGAACCATTTGTAAACCAAAGTTTTGGATGGTGCTTTATCCCCAAATAACACACATTGCTGCGGTGTTAAACCGTATCGAAAATCATAAAAAATCATCACGATTCAAAATTTCCATTTTTTACACAATTATTACTCTTGTTAAATTTTGTTGAAACAAAACCGAGCAGTTTGAAATCAAACTGTCAACTGAATTATAAGTAAAAATGTCAAATTTTACAAATATGATAATTGCAGAACGCTGGCAATACAGGCAGTACTTGATTTCGCAAACTTTAGCAGTGCCCCTCGTATTAAAGACTATTTTTAGTCGTTTATAAAATGTTTTTATTATGGCTTTTTCTTTATCTTCTTTTCTTTATCTGCATACCTAAATTACGTTAAATTTGACCGTATTGGGATTGGATTGTAGCATCATTACTCTATCGGAGAATAGAGTGAAATTGACTATTAATCTGTTAATGTTTTTGTCGGCCATTATATTCTACTACTACTCCGAATCTAGTTCTTATATCATTTTTTTTTCAACAATATATATTATGAATAAAAAGCACTAGCCCTTAGCCCCCACTGCGGGAGGGGGTGGTGCAAAAGAATACTTTCGCTAGCCCCATTGCTGGTCGTAAAAGGCGACCAATAGGCGAGGAGAAAACTTCGTTAAAAAACTCCCAGTTCGTCAGGGACAAGTCAAACTTAGTTGTGAGTTTATTTTTGACAATTTTCACACCTTGTGTAACTCACATGCTTGTTTGCCGTGCGCGGTGACCCAAAAGTCAGGAAAAGGGGATCCTAGTAGTTGAGGGGCTAATACTCAGGTTTAAAAGAGTATTAGTTCCAACACACTGCTTTGGCGCTAGCTTCTGGTAAAACGAGAGGTTAAACCTAATCCAGTTTTAACCAATCGGCTTGTTATCTAACTTAAGGGTGAGGAATTATTTATGTGGTAATCGATGAAAAGTTTGCAATGTGCTACGGTTGCAGCCCGATAGTATTCTTTGTGTTTGCGGAAATCTTTCATTTACATTTATGAAACCTATATTGCTCGATTAGCCCTGGCAACTGCATCAGTTTGTAATGTAGCGTCTCATATGTAACGAGAGAGCTAATGAAGATAGAAATAGTACAAGTATAAAGTTTTTTAGATATTTGATTGTTAAATGTTCTGAAAATGGCCAGAGTCTAAAGGAGGTTTCTCCCTTCTTAACTCATAGGACCATTTCCAACATTATTAATGGAACTTTGAATTCATGTAAGAAGTTGAGAGACGGTACCTTGTTTATTGAAGTAAAAGATAAATTGCAGAGCAGTAAAATGCAGCAATGCACGTCGTTAGGTAATATTGCGGTGACAGTTGAACCGCATAAATCCTTAAATATTTCAAAGGGAGTAATTTCATGGTATGAGTTGTTATACACAACAGTAGACAATATTAAAAAACTAACCCGTAGAAAAGATGGTGAAGTCAGAAATACAACATCTTTAACATTCGATTCTGAACGGCTCCCAAATGAAGTTAAAGTGGCATATGTTACTCGCCCGGTTCGCCCGTTTATTCCTAACCCAATAAGATGTTTCCAATGCCAACGTTTTGGACACACTGCAGTTAGGTGTCCAGGTGTTGCAACATGTGCAAAATGCAGTAAGGAGAAACATGACCCTGATGCATGCAACAGTTCACCTTTATGTGTTAATTTCAAAGATAAGCATGCCGTTTATTCCCGATATTGCCCAAAAATGAAAAAGGAAAGGAAGATAGCCAAGATCAGAGTAACAGACAAACTCTCTTACTTTGATGCTCAAAAGAAGTATAGAGCAATTACGGCTCCTACCTTTTCTAGATTGTTTGCTTCAGTTGCTGAAACACCTATTGTTCAACTAACACCAATTATGACATTTACTGCTATTGCAGAAACTTCTTCAAGTAAGAACTATGACTCTAATGTAAAAGGTCAAAAACCGGTTGCGGGCCCATCAGGTTCAAAACCAATCGTGACTACGGTCCAATCTGGACCAAGGTCACAACGAGTGAGACTTCAACCAAAACCACTCAAGATGAGGGCTCATTTAAAGCCTAAACCATCTAAGGTATTAGCTCGTATCGGGTCAAAACCAACTAAGGTGGCAACTTCCAAGTCAAAGCCTAAAAAGGCTAAAACTTAGTCTGAGTCAAAACCTGCAAAGACGGCAGCCCAATCCAAGCTACCGCTATTTAAGGTGCAGGTTTCTAGCAATCCTGCGCCCACAGACCCTAATATTGACAAGTCGTCAGAATTGATGGATGTGAAAGGTATTCCCGCACAACCTACTTTGACAGATAAAATGATGTTAAATAGTAGGAGTTCTTCTACTCCCCCAGATGATAACTCAGAAAAAAAAAAACAAAAACGCTAATAAGCAAAGAGTTAAAATTACGTTTTCAACGTAGCTTTAAAAATGGATTCAATTATTATACAATGAAACTGCAATGAATATAATGCACATTACAAATCTTTTAAAATTTTACTAGCAAAATTTCACCTATCTGCGTTTCCTTACAGAAAACTAATTTTAAGGTTGGAAGTTCAGTTAATATTCGTAGTTATACTATTTATCGGAAAGATCGTTCAAATGTTGATCGTGCTCAGGGTGGAACGGCATTAGTGGTTCGTGATACGGTTTTCAGCAAAGAACTCCGTGTCAACACTTCATTAAAAGCAGTAGCCGTTCAATTACAACTCCCTTTCTCACTGACCGTTTGCTCAATCTATATTTCGCCAAACGTCAGTTTGGACATTCGTTTGATTGATCAATTACTTGAACAACTTCCGTCTCCATTCCTCCTTATGGGTGATTTTAATGTTCATAACACTATGTGGGACTCAAATCAAACCGATGTCAGAGGTCGTAACTTGGCCAATCTACTTTCAGAAACGGATTTAGTTATTTTAAATAAAGGTTACAATACCTACTTTTCCGTGGCCAGTAGATCGTTCTCGGCTATTGACCTTACTATTTGTTTTCCAAGTATTGCAGTATTGCTGGATTGGGAAGTCTCGGAACATCTTTATGATAGTGACCACTTTCTAATACTCATTTGCGTGCTTGGTCATAATATACATAAAAACCGTGATCGGAATTGGAGAATAAAAAATGCTGATTGGGATAGTTTTGTTCAAGTATTTGATTATGATGACAGTGTCCAGGCCACTATTGACAAAGATGTTGAAACTATTACCGATTCCATCATACAAACAGCTCATGCCAGAATTCCTCTGTTTTCAGGGAAACCTCGCAGAGAGCCCGTTCTTTGGTAGAATTTTGATTGTGAACAAGTTAAATTAAACAAACGCCGTTCTTTTTAACGGTTTAATCATTCTCCAACTAAAAAAAACCTGTTAGCTTATTTAAAGTATAAAGCTGTTGCGCAAAGAACTTGCAGAAAAGCTAAAAGAGAATCATGGTCAAAATACGTTACTTCTATAAATTCGAGAACCCCCATCGGGAAGATGTGAGAAAAAGTCAGAAAAATTTCTGGCCGAACCGCCTTTGTACCTGTTAGTGGGTTATTGTCAGGCAATCAAATTATTACCGATTCTCTCAATATCTCGAATATTCTGGCTGTTTATTTTTACGCTTCCAGTGATGATAATTACAATGAAAATTTTAAAGAGATTAAAACTAACATAGAAAAAAAACATTTGTCATTCGTTGCCGACGATGATGAAAGATATAATGCACCTTTTAGTGTTTGGGAATTTGACTCGGCATTATCTGAAGCGCACAATACTGCTCTAGGTGCCGATTTGATACACAATGCTATGTTTAAGCATTTAAGTCGCTCTGCTAAACTTCAGCTTTTGGCAGTTTATAACCGTGCATGGTCAGCAGGGTACTGCTCTGAGTCATGGAAGCTGGCTATCATCGTACCAGTACTTAAACCTGGTAAAGATAAAAAGCTCCCAACAAGTTATAGGCTCTCTAACTAGCTGCTTATGCAAGTTATTAGAGAGAATGATTAATAAGCGTCTTACTTGGTTATTAGACTCAAAAGGTCTAATTGCTAATATACAATGTGGTTCCAGGCGTCATCGTTCTACGACTGATCACCTTGTTCGGCTGGATACAGCAATTAAAAATGCTTTTGTGCAAAATCAACATCTTGTCGCTGTATTCTTTGACGTTGCAAAAGCCAATGACATGACGTAGAAATACAATGTTTTACAAACGCTTCATTTGTGAGGTATCTGCGGAAGCATGGCATTGTTCATACAAAGCTTGTTAACTTCCCGTTTGTATAAGGTACGTGTAGGTGATAGCATTTCGGGCATACGTCAGCAACAAAATAGTATTCCGCAAGGGTCCATTTTAAGCGTGACGCTATTTATGATAGCTATTAACGGCATAAGTCAGTTCATCAAGCATCCGGTAAACGGATGTATGTATGTTGATGACGTAGCTATCTATTGCGCTTCTAGAACTGGGCTAATAGCAATGGATTTACTTTTTCTACAAGTAAAACGTTGCTTATCCATTTTTGTAAAAGGCAAACTCCACACGGTGACCCTTTATTATATCTTGGGAAAGAACTCATTCCTGTAAAGGAATGTGTTCGATTCCTCGGTGTCACATTTGACGGTGCGTTAACTTGGCGTCTCCATTTAATAAATCTGAGATCAAGATGTGTTCCAGCACTAAACTTGCTCAGGTCGTTAAATGGAAAGTCATAGGGTGCGCTCAAAATTAGATTATGGTTCCATAATCTTTGTCTCTGCAGCACCATCCACATTACGTATTGTTGGTCCTGTCCACCATACAGGAATTCGTTTAGCAACTGGCGCTTTCCGCACTAGCCTTATTGTCAGTGTTTTGTCTGAAGCAGCTGAACCATCACTCTGTCTTCGGCGTAAAATCTTGACTGTTAGGTACGCCGCGAAATTAAAAGCTAAACGCTTGCATCCGACGTTTTCTGTCGTATACAATAATAGTCTCGACGATCTATACAACATCAGAATACGGTCCCAAAAACCGGTTGCTGTAAGAAATTGCAGTATACTTCGGGAACTGGATTTCCAACTCCCTAATGTATATCAACTGTCTTACTGTCGCAACCTTCCTTGGACATTTCAACGTCTAAGGTTAAATATTGCATTACCGAGAATGAGCATAGCTTCAACTTTACCAGTTGAATATCAAACTAAATTTGCAAAAATTCAAGCAATGCACGTAAATGCCACTTGGATTTATATTGATGATAGCTCAAACAGTAACGACGGTGTGGGTTGTGCTTTTCTGGTTGATGAGTTGCAGTTTACATTTGGCTTGCCAAGTGTTAGCAGTGTTAATACTGCAGAACTGTATGCTATATACCAGGCTCTTCTCTACATCCAACTCAGTGCAGGTTAATTTTATGTTATATGTACAGACTCGTTGAGTGCATTAAATGCTATTGATCATCAATATCTTGATCATTATTTGCTGAGACAAATTTACTCGATTTTGCTTCAGGTGTTGTTGTCTAGCTGACAGACGGAGTGGTTTGCTATTCAAGACAACAAGCTACGATGCACTAAAAGCGTCATTACACCGTGGAGTTTGTCATGCAGACCAAAACGTAGGAAAGAGGTTATCCTCACGCGACTTTGCATCGGTCACTGTCGATGGACTCCTGTGACGACAGGCATATGTTGGCATCTGAGGTGCCGCCAGTTTGTGATACTTGTAATGTTCCATTAACTATACGTCATACCTTATTGGATTGTCGGCAGTTTTCGGAACAAAGAGTTGCGTCTGAATTATCACCCAGTTTGTCGATTGTCTTGGGTGATCAGATCGTTGAAGTCAATCGTCTGCTCAAATTTATTTGACGGAGCAAATTGGGTGTATAGATATAATTGTTAATTTATTGTGATTAATGTTTGTGTGTCGTAAAATCCAGCAGTGTTTAGGACCTTTTACACCCTAGACACTGTTGGAATTATCTAGTCATTTTTGCTAAAGTTTGTAAACGTTTATTTTATCTTTGTTGCTTATTTATATATTTATTTAATTTTATTCTTTAATATGCCATTTTACATCATATTTTTTTACACTTTTTATAGTTAGAAAAAAGAATCGGCGTTAATAGTCTTCTTAGGCTGATACGCCAAAAATTCAAAATCTAACTAACTTGCCCTTAGCTATTGCTTATTATTATAATAATATTAATTATTAGTTTTTGCATTTCTATAGCTACATGTTCTAATTTGCCCGCTTGACGTAAGCTGCAAGCGTTCCATGTTGCAATTATTATTCAAATGGTTCCGTGTAGCATTCTTATTTTTGTGGAACACTCATTGTTCTTTTGTATTTCTTCATTCATACTTTTTCACCGAAGATCCAATTTGAGGAATTGACACTCCAGATAATAAATTAGGATTGAATGAAGTCATCATGATAATTTTTCCTGAAGATATCCATATAAATATTTAATGTAGTAGTTTCCCGTTGTCTTTTACATCCTAGATCGTTGACCGTAGTGCACAAATTATCCGCCTTTGAGAGCCTTTTCTTGCCCTTTGAACAAATGAGTGCTTATCTTTTTTCCGAGCAAAAAATTTGCTGCTTGGCCCGGCAACGACTCGGTCCTCTTCAGCATTAGTCACCATTCTGGTGTTTCCATAATCTACCACGAGAAGGTTGCAAATAAAGATTTTTCTTTTGTCGAACTGAGTACAAAAAACATTTTCTTTTGGTATTTTAAAGTAGTGCATAGTATGCAAAATTAACGGGCCGGAAAATACAGAAACTATACTATACTATATACTACTTTTGCCAATTTCTCTAAAATGATGCAATAAAAAAGAAAAACTGATAAAGGTGAATGTGCCAAAAATGCAAATTCATCACTTTGTTTCTTGATTTAAGATTGTATGCTCTTCAAACAGTAAAAAGTTTTTGTAACAGTTGTAAAAAAAAAGAAAAAAAACTTGCTCTTTTCACGTTTTAAAGGTTTATGTGAGATTGTTTTTGTTGTCGTTGATACAGTCAAAACTTTAATTTAGTATCCGTCTTTTTAATGTATATTTTTTATTAAGAATGCCAATTATAATTTTCACTAGTGATATACATTTATTAGTAAGCATTATTTGCAACTGGTAAATTCTTTGTAAAGAGCGCCCCAACGTTAAGTTGATGATAATAACAATTTAGATTAGGCTTAGTGATAGTGTTGCTACTCAGGCATTAGGTTGAAAACGTCATTTAACTATTCTTTGTTTATGTCAAAAAATATTTTACCATAGTTAAAAACTTAGTTGTGTTGATCTAAAACCTACAGATAATTCCTTAATAGTTGTTTCTTAACATTGTTGTTTAGTTGTATGACTCAGGTTGTTTTAAACGACCAACAAAGCAACATATCGTACTAAATGTGGTTTGATTTAGTTTTAAAATTAAAAAAAAAACGATTACCAAATATTTTTCTTTTCTTCAATCAATGAAGAAAAAATTTCGGAAATCAAACATTGGTGTTTGTACCAGATACTGCTATATAAAAGTTTGTGTTATAAAAAGTAGTACTGCAAATTGCGGTAAACTTCTGAAGTAATTGTTTTTCTCCGTGTTGAGACTTCTACCATATACCTGCATCACGCTGATGCCAATGCAAAAAGTACTTAAAAAAACTTCAATATTGTTTGATTATTAGAAAAGTGTTGCAAATCTAAAAACTTTGATTTGGCATTATTTGCAGCATGCATCTTCAAAAACTTGTTATAGAAAATCAAATGAAAAAAATCTATGTGTACTGTACATACATATAAAGTTTAATTGATACAAGCAACTGTAGCTAAATCTTAGACATTGCCGTGAACTCATCAACTGGATCTTAATTAAACTGCAGCGTAGAGTAAATAAAAAATATTAGTGGCTAACGTCTCTATGAGAATGACAGATATTTATTTATATTTGTTCCCTTTTTAGACAATCTTTTACTCAACACCCGCAGATATCTGAATTTCATCTAATTCAGATGATGTTTATACCTTAATTGATGTTTTTATGCAAATTTAATTTGTTTGATTATATAAGCTCTTGATTTACTAAACAAGAACTAATTTATCTACGTTGCAGTTGTTTTTTTTACTAGAAAATATCCACAATAAACTGATTAACGGCAAAGCAAACATTAAACCTTAAAAATAGATAATTTTACTTTAATTTAAAAAACAGAAAAAATGTATTGCTTTTATTTAAACGCACAATTTCTGTTTCACGTAACACAATTTAAGAACGCATTATGCATTGCAAATAATTCTGCAATTAGAAGATACTATTAAAAACAGTTTTTTAAAACTAGGTCGCCAATATCCCATTCTCGATTTGTTTAGAAAACGCAAATATTCTGTAACAATGTCAATACATTTTCTTTTCAAACCTTAGGAAAACATGATAAAACCAAACACAAATATTTCCGGATTTACAATTCTCCTCCAGCTCCTGTTCTCAAGTGGACTAAAGGCAAGCTTAAGTTGTGTGTTTTGTTGCCAGTCACTATTATTAAGTTTCAGTATCCCCTTCCATGTTTGTTCACTTCACTGCAGAGTTTGTAAGTGTAATGCTTTGCTAGTACAAGTATACTTGGTTTGTAGCAGAGACTGGATACAAGAGATTCCCGCCAAAAAAGTTTAAGAAACAATACATCGGCGAAAGATGCAAACACTTTTGTTATAAAAAAACAAAAACCTCTTACTTCTTGTTGACTTCTTTTGACAAAAAAAAAGTATTTGTAGCCAAGTAAATCTAATATAACCGGAATTGAATAGCAATTAAAATGGTTGGCGTTATTGACACGTAACTTTCCTATGATGTTTGCTTGCTTTTATCATAAGTTTTTTTCTGTTTTAAAACAATTTCAACTTCACAGCATGGTTCAGTCAAATAAGTAGTGAACCGGTAGACAACTATATTGCTTAGAGCATCTACAAAAAATCTTTACTGCGGACTCGACGTTCTTAGCACTTAACTGTGGTGAGATCAGACTGAAAACCTTACCAGTTGCAGTAAAAACACTACTGATAAAAAAAAGATCTGTCTGACATGTTTAACAAATTACTCAGTACTCCTTTTTTTCTGTAGTTTGCGGGAAAAAAAACAGTGTTAAAAAATACAGCGTTATCTTGATAAAAAAGCTTCTAACACAAAGTGCGTTTAAAAAGAAATTGTTAAATTTTGTATACAATTTGATAGATATGAGTAAAAACAAAATCTGACAAAATGATAGTGGTTAAGTTGCATACAAATAGTAACTACCTAACTAACAAAAATCCGCATATACCAACTACCTTTATTAATAACACAGTTCAACGTTTTTTTTAATAAAAAACAATGCGTTACCACCTCTTAGTTAATAAAAGTAGGTAAAAAATAGGAAAATACCATTTTCCAAAAAACTAAAGATACCAAGCGTTTTAGCAGAAGATATTAGATAAAAAATATCAGTGGTTTTGTTTTGTCGCATTAACTTAAGATGGCAACTATAAAAAACTACAAAACAAATCTTCACATTTAGTAATTAAACCTTAAAAAAACCAATTAGTTGGCAAAATTTTAAACTTTTTTTTATGATACAAAACCTGATCAATATTGAACAACAATTCCAATAGTAGTGACACTAATCGTTGACCCTTAAGAAACTACGTTTGCTAACATATTAGTTGCATTGGTTTTGTGTAAAATCTTCAAATAAGTGAGTGATGTCTTACTTATCCTTCTAATAATCCAGAAAACCAAAACATACCTAAAAATCACTTTTGGCAAAAGACAACGTACTTTTAATGGGATTTTTACCAAAACTAGCTTTAAGATATTTTTAATAAAATATTATAATCAGTTATAGATTGTTGATCTTGCTAAAACGTCATAATTTATTTGATTAAAACCAGAAAAAAATGTAAAACAATTACATTATTTTTAAGTCAGTAGTTTCCACCAAATGTTGTTTATTGCATGTCCAGATTCATCTATCTTCATCTTTCTTGTTTTTTTTTTTGCAAAAGAATTGTGATTATGCTTCACTATGCTGTTTTTGGCTTTTTTAATGGTTGTAAGGCCGTTTGGTTTGTTGTCGTCTTTATATGATCAATTTATCTTTTTGGCGAACGTCTTCTTGGTCACTTTTCATCATTTTCCCTCAACTACTAATTTCTCCAACTTTTTGCCATCATTTCATGTATTATGTCCAAAATATTTTATGATTCAAGAATAGATATTTTTGAAAATCTTTTGGCTATCCAGGTTACGCTCAGCATTCTTTGCTAACACCATGGTTTGCATTTTTTAGTTTTCCGCCTGTCTACTGCCTTTAGTGTCCATAATTCGGCCGCATATAGTAATATAGAAAAAATTAAAGTGTTCATTTTTTCCTTCTTAGTGTTCAATGTTAGATTTAAATTTATCCATGTTTTTTGAAATTTGCTTACAGTTTTTATAGTTATTTCACATCTTCTATTAATTTCTTTAGTAGATCCACCTATGTTTGTTAATAGTGCCCCTAACTATATGCATTGGCTAACAATTTCATATTTTTTTTATTTTGAGTCTATTGTTGTTGGCTCAGTCCATAATCATAGTTTCCGTTTTATTAAAGTTTTGCTCTCAGTTCCTATCTTTTGTTAACTATTAAGTTATCATCTGTCATCTAGTATTTTCCTGTTTTTTGCTCCTGTATTTTCTTTAAGCGTTTTAATGATAATGGTTTTTTGCCATAGGTGTTCTGCTATATTGTTATCTTGTTGAAAAAGTGGGTTGCTATTATTAATAATTTGTCACATACATTTTTGAAAAATTTGGTGAGTCAGATTGTAGTGTGGGTGATGTTTGTGGTACTTTTAGTTTTACTTTGAAGTGGGTTGTAAGTAGTTTGTGATTGCTGCTGCATTCCGCACCGGCAAAATCTTCGTATTCTTGTTCTCCATCATCTACGTATCATTATGTAGTCTATATTGTTTCTATATAAATAACTAAGTAATTGCCATGCATACAATTCACGTTTATGCTGTTGATATACTGTATTTGTTATTGTCAGTCCTAATGCCATATTTTCCTACAATATTTTGTATGTAATGGTCTACTTTTGTTTTTTCAAGTTTCACATTAAGATAGCCTATAACCGTTGTTATCGCTTTATTTAGGTTTTTCTGCAGTGTTATTTCAAGCTTACCGTAGAAGTCTTTTATATCTTTCTCGTTTAAGTAGCTGGTGCATATACTTGTATAATGTTTAGAAAGCAGGCTATACAATATAGCTTGATAGAGAGAATTAACTTTTCAGAAGATACACCAAACAACGTATGTTGTGGCAAAGATAACGTGATACAGTATAATTTTAAAGATGATAATTACGATTCATTAAATCATGTTTTCCTCTTTATAATTATAATATTGATAAATCATGTCACCGTTTTTCTTTTTTAGTTTTTAACACAATTGACCATTATGTGCCCAAAATACGTGTTATAAAAAAACCTATAAATTTCTTATATGGTTCACAAGAGAGCTAAAAGACCTTGTGTTTACTAAAAAAATTACACAAAGCATATGTGCTGTCTAGATTAGCAGCTGACTACCACAAATTAGTGCAATACGTGATAAGTGTAAGCAATTGGCTAATACGTGTTATTCTAATCACATTAAAAAAGTGAAAGCTTTGATTAAATCTAATTCTAAAGCTTTTTGAGAGCACGTCAAATTTAAACGTAGCCGTAATCAGATTTTTTGGATCAGTTTACAGTCTGCTGACAGCATCTATAAGTTCACACAGCACATATTCTCCACTATATATTCATACCCACATAAATAAATTGCATCATGTTTTAAAAATATCTGATGTTGTCAACAAACTATTAGTATTAAAACTCAACAACTGTCCAATAGATTAACTGTTTTCTTTTTCAACAACTATGCGTTTGCCCTATGTCGGTTTTTATAGCTTTTATTCAACTTATCTCTGATCATGGGTACTTTTCCTATAGACTATAGACCTATATCTATTTTATCAATCATTTCAAAAGTTTTTGAAAAGTTAGTTACCTGTCAATTGAAGTCAGTCTGCAATCTAAAATTACATGGTTTTCAAACTAGCAAACTAACATCGTCCAACCTTTTGTTGTATGAATCTTATATAACAGATGCGCTCAAAAACAGATTTCATTAACTTACACTGACTTTTCAAAAGCTTTTGATACCGTTGACCACAAGATATTAATTATGAAACTAAGTGGTATTCGAGTTATTGGCACCTTGTTACTTACTATAGATTCAACCCTATTTATCTAACAGATCTCAATTTGCGCGCATCAGTCAGTGCGTTTCTCGTAATATTAATGTTACGTCGGGTGTTCTACAGAAGTCACATCTTGGACACTGTTTTTCTAATGTGCGTTCTTTATTATTTGCTAACAATATAAAAATCTTTATAAAAATTCAGTCTTTAGATAATGCTGTGCTGCTTAATAAAAAAGTACAGATTAATTTCTAGTTGGTGTCAGGCTAATAACTTACTACTCAATTTAAATCAGTCAGTCTACAATAATGTATGGTTATTCTCTCATAAATAAAATGTTGTCAAGAGTTAGCACTATTTGTGATTTAAGCATTGCGTTTGATTCGAGCTTTTCATTTACACTACATATCAATACGGTGAGATAGCTCAGTTATAGAGCGTTAGCGTAACAGTCTGCGGTTTGATTCCCAAAATATGACTAAATAATAATTTGTTCTTTATCCACGGGGGTGATTCGGGGCGATGTAAAACAGCTGTAAAACGCGAAATAATAATAATAATAATAATGCTGTCGTGGCTAAAGCTTATCAATTTTTAAGATTTGTCAAGCGTAACTCTAAGGAGTTTTGTGACCCTTGTACTCTAATTATCCTTTGCAACGGTCTAGTACGCCTCCATCTCATGTTCAAATGTGCGGTCTCCATACACCGCCGTCAGTAAAAGAAAAATCAAACAGATTAAAAAAAGTTTGTTAGTTTTTTGGCGTATAAATGCAACATTGCAGGCAGCTACATGGAACTGCTCTCTATATTTAACATGACCAGTCTTAAAAAAAGACGTTTTAATTTTGACGTGATACAAGTTTTTAAAATGCTTCGTATACATATTTGTGTTTGCAAGTATATATTCAAAGTCACCTATAAAGAGGTAACACAATTGTAAGACTTAAAATATCAACTCTTAAAACAAATTACAGATTAGAATCGCTAATTTAGCGACTGATTACGGTTTTCTGGATCTTTAAAACCCGTACGGAATAACATTGAAAATGGACTTTTTCTAAGCATGTGGCGCATTAGATTTAAATACGATTGTATGATTTTAATCGATTCCCCAGCTAGATTCCAAAAATCTTATGCCACGGCCTTACTCAAAGTTAAAAAAAAAATAATGCGCAAATCTTATACATATAAAACAATGTTAAAAAAAATATGTGTTTATAGTATTATTTTATATTAACTTTTTCTCTTCAGCTTCATTGCAAACAAAAATATAACTACAATCTGTTGCAATTATTTATAATAAAAAAGCTTATACAACACTTTTTATTAAATATGATTTTATTTCATTTTTTATGTGCTGTCTAAATTGTAGTACAATATAAAGTAGAGAAGATATTGCATTAACAATGTTTCGTAGCACGTTGGAGGCGGAATTTAATCTCGATCTTAACACTCTCTAGCCACTTGACCTTTCAAAGTAGATTTATTGTTATTATTATTGACCATTTCTCGAATAATTTTATATGCATTTATAATTTATATCTTGTACATACAATAATAATTGATTGGCCTTGAAAGAATACCCAGATAAAAAATTTAAGTATAATAAATGATTCATAAAAAATTATATTTATTATTAAAAGAATTTACGAATTTATGTATGAAATTTTTCATATATATTTCAATATTTGTATAGTGTCGCTACTATAGTAAGGCGTATAAGTGGTAATAATTTCCAAGAATTTTTATAGTACATACGAAATTAATTAATTATATCCATGAAAGCGACCCTAAAAGGTTTATTACAAAGTATAAACGCGAAGGATATTGAACTCGGCTTTAATCGCATCGTATAAAAATTCTTCGTGGTGTACACATTTTTATTACGGATAAATTTACTGTCTATGCACATCACCATCTATGACAAGGCAAGTATTATTGAATAAACCCTCTGTTTCAGTCATTAGACATATTCAAATGTGCATATTTAATGAATAAATTGATAATTAAATGACACTAAAGGCGTCATGTAACGCTTGATAGTGTGCGATAATGATGCTACAATTTTTATGCTATTGTATAGAATCGAAAAGAGTGATTGAATAATGGATCTCCGCATGCTTCAAATAATTGGTTTTCAAGATGTGATATAACATGCAATGTCGGTTTTATACTTTATCGAACTTCCCTTTCTGAGTTTGAAGTTAAATTGATTTTTAAGCAATAAAAGGATTTTTAATACAAATAGAATAGAAAAGTTATTAAGATAGTAGTTAGTAACATCCTCTTTAGCTCCAGATTTAAACAAAGACGAAATATAGTCTGGCTTTGTTTCCAAATTTAAGAAAATTTCATTTCATTCAAAAAAGCATTGAAAAGTAAGTGCAATGACTTTGCAATAAAATAAATGTACTTATTTAACAGTAAAAAAGGAATACCGTCGGGTTCAACGTTTAAATTACATTAAAGGTTTTCAATTCCTTTAAAAACATCACACATATAATTAATTTTTTTTAATTAATTACCTTATTATTAAAATTAAATAATGAAGTTGGATGGGTTTCGTTATCATAGACTGAAGAAAAAAAATCTGCAAAACTATTGACAATGTCGTTCCCATTATTACAAGTTTCATACTTATAATACATTGTGGCTGGAAAACCATTAGTTTTTTTGGTCTCATTAACAAATCTCCAAAACTGTTTTGGAGTATTTTGAATTTTACTTACAGTTTGTAAAATAAATTGCTTGTATTGGTGTGCACTGAGATTTTTGCAAATAGTACGAATAGATTAGAATTCATTATAGTCCAACAATAGTTTTGAAGATGTATAACGTTTATGTACTGTTTTCTTGAGTTTAGTAAGTAATATCAATTCTTTGTTGAACCAAATAAGAAAATTGTTTTCACGCCAGTTTTTTAGAAACTAAATTATCAATAACATAATCGATCACAGAGTAAAATACATCAAGACACATATCAATATCACAGTTGTAAAATAGTGCAGTCCAATCAACATTCAACAAATAATTATTAATTGTGCTGTAGTCAGTCAGAAAGTTTAAAATCATTAAAAACATAATTACAGTTTAAAATATCACAAGTAGTATCACGTTTTATTGGTTTAAATTTAACAAAACATCTATAGCTTCTATCACAGAAATATCACGATCGTTGGTAAAACATAAATCTAAAAACACACCTTCACTATTAAGAATAGAAATCTATTGTACGCAGTTTAAAAACCCAAACAATTTAACAACTAAATTGAGCTGAGTAACTATCATTACAAATTACTCCTATACTTAAATCAATGTTAACCCAAGACGCTGCAGGTAGAATGTAATTGCCCAATAAAACTAGTTTACTGCTTGGAAACTCGTCGGCAATAGATTCGACAAAATAACAATGGTCAAGATATTTATCACTAGTTAAATTATATAAGACACAAGATTAAACCTAACAACTACAAACAAATGTTCAACACTAATAAACGTAGGGTAAAGTAATACAGATTTGAGGTAAGTTTTGATAGCAATTAAAACACCACCTCCGCCTTGTTTAGGACTTGTTTGGGCCAAGCAATCACACCTATAAATAAATGATAGCCTTTTACATTTATTTCAAAGTCAGTAATGTCCAGAGTTTCAGTGAAAACAAACATTGTAGTGTGATACGGCTACAGTTGGTAAGAGTTTCCTGAGTTTAGTTTTAAACCCCCAACGTTCTGGTAGTAGATGGAGAAGCCGTTATCATTCTTGAAGATGAGTCCAAGCTGTTAACAGAATTCAAGCTTCAAAAAAACCGTTAGAGATGAAGCAGAAACAATTTTTGAACAACTATACCTCAAAAGTCTTTTGACAGCAAGGTTAACTGGCCACAAGTTTTTGCAAAGAATAGCTCGAGCATGGTCGGGTGGAACCGAGACTTTAAAACTACTGTAATATCCAGATTGTACAGCTAGATCTACAGTGTTGATTGAAATATCGGGTATTTCAATTTAATGTAGTTTATAACATTAGTTCCGCCTTTAAGTTTTAAGACATGTATATATGCCTGCAACTTATTGTAACTTGGCTCACAACCAAAACTTGTTGGTGTGTTTGGCTAAACTTTCTGCTTAAGTTTAGTTTGAGCAGTAAAGGTCCAAAATCAGAATTATTATTTACAAAATTAATTGCAGGTGGAAGGAATTCCTTATTAATAGTTGGTGTAACTACACAAGACATATATAATTTAATACAAGTTTTGTATTCAAGTAAAACCTTATCCTTGTCTGCAATCTTCTCTTCAAGATAAAATACTTTATCTAATAGCAATTTATTGTTAGACCAAACTTCATCTAACAAAACTTGATATAGTACAATAGTTTCTTTATAAAACCTGCAAAGTTCAAAATTGTCAAGTTCAAATAACGTACCACAGTGGCATTTTTTTATGACAAATGGCGCAACTGTTATGAAATATAATTTCACAACTAGTACATGTTACGCCAGATTGTGCAACACTTTTGCATTTGCACGCTTGACCGGACATGATAATAAATTAAAGTTTAAAATATAAAAATTTAACTATAAAAGTGATTAAATATTGAGAAACAAAAATAATACAAGGATAATACAAAGATACACAATTCACACAGGTGCGGTCTTTCACCTGTCGACTAACTACAAAACAAACAAAAGCAGATTACGGTTGAGTAATAAAAAAACAAAGGAGTGTTTAAAACAAGATTAAAATATAAAATAACAAATTAAAAGAAAACTGAAGTTACGCCACTGGTAAAAATATTGTTTTGCGTTGCGCGGATGAGATTGCGCGGACGGCTATAAATTTAGATTAAGTTTCAATAAACAAACTTTACCATAAATTTTACAGATTAATGCTTGAGACATATAACACAATCAATCATAAATATAATTACCAGTACGTTAGGTAAAACTTTACAATTATAAACACATGAAATTGTAGGAGTAAAATATCATAACTCAGTGCAGTGCAGAACACATCAATATTTTATTATTTATTATTTTAATACATTTGTATTTTTTAGTTGTTGTTAGTTTCTGGATAACGTTTGTGAATTTCTCTCATTAATTATAGAGTTATGCGCATTTGCCTTAATTTGTTGTTAAACCGCTTTAATTACTATGTTACTAGTTTTATTTCAAAGTGTCCAACGTCAACAATGAGTGACGACGAAACTGTTGATACTGACCAAATTGAGAAAAGAATTTGTACACAATGCACAAAACCGCTTAACTACATAAAATTTGCAATCTGCAATGTGCCGTTTCATCCGTCTTGCCTGGTGAGGCATAGCAAACTGTGTAAAAAGGAGAATATTACCCCGATCCAGGAAAGTGAGGTTAACCAAAACATCCCAGGTAACCCAGAAACATTTTATTTAAAAAATAAAAATGCATTATTGAAACAATTAGTTTCGGAAATGCAAAGTAAGAATTCTCTTAACAGATAACATTATTCTTTTAAAAGAGAAAATTGAACATTTACAAATTTATCATGGAGACAAACCTTTCCTGTATAGCACTATTACTGCAAATATTTCAAACAAAAAAACACAGAGAGCGCCAGATAAAACTATAAATATTTCTGTAAAATCAATTTTAAATTTAAATAAAAATGTTGAGAAAAAAGATGAAGAAGTTATCACCACAGAGCCTGTTATCCAAGCAAATAGTTCAATGTCAGTTGGAAACATTTTAACAAACAGCGCAAATAAAAAAAAACCAATGCTCCGAATGATAATTTTATTACCGTAAAAAGAAAACGCATCCACGTGAGGAAAAAACAGGATATAATTATTGGAAATTGTAATTCACAAAGTCATATTTCTGCAGTACTTAAAAAGACCTGGCTGTATATAAATCGTGTGAATAAGAACATTACAAACGAGCAAATGCAAAATCACGTGAATGGAATTTTAAAGCACAATAGATTTACTTGCGAAAAAATTGAGCCTTCAACAACCCATGCCCGCTTTAAAATATCAGCTGATTTTATAGAAAATGAAAAATTAATTAATCCGGACAACTGGCCACAACGCATTGAAATCAGTCGCTATAATTTTCCAAGAACCACTACAAATAAACCACCATCTTGAAACAGTTGTAAACTCATGCATTATGAATATTATGTTTTTTAATATTGCTTGTATGAGAAATAAAATTAATCAATTTGAGTCTCTTCTCTGTGAACGTAATAACAATTTTTCTATTATATGTATATGCGAACACTCGCTTAAAAACTATGAGGTAAAAATCTCAAAATAAAAGATCTTTTAACAGCAACACATTTTTCACGATCTGTTATAAAAAATGGTGGTGTTGTAATTTTTGTAAATAAAAATATTAGTTTTAAAGAATTTAATGTAAATAGTCTTAGTGTTGAAAAAGATTGTGAATTGGCAGCAATATATGTACCTGAAGTGAAACTTATTTTATTAATGGTGTATCGTTCTCCCTCTGGAGATTTTAGTGTTTTTATTAATATAATACAACAGGCGTTGGATAAATTTAACACTAGTAATAAGCGATTGATTGTGGGAGGTGACTTTAACGTACATTTTAACACTAATCATCCTAAAGCAATTGAATTATGTGATACTCTTAGACAATATGGACTTCATCCTACGATATCATTTGCAACGAGAGATAATAACTGTATCGACAACGTTTTTATTAATTTTAACAACAATGATTTTAATGTTTCTGCGTTTGAATCTTTTATTAGTGACCACCTTTGTATTGAGTCTAGTATTATGTATACAAAATCTAATAACGTTCTGCAAAACAAAACCTGGAGACCAATTACATTGACTGGTAGTTTTTCTCTCTACAATTACCTCAAATATATAAACTGGAATCAATTTTTTGATAATAATAGTAATTGTAATCAGATCTGTAATGATGTCAAAGCTACTTTATTGCACTATTATCTGATATGCTTTCCTGAAAAGAAAAAAAATATCAATAATAAAAGTGTTGTTGTCTGGTACAATAGTCATTTAAGATCTATGAGAGAAAATCTGCGACTAATGCAAGAAGCTAACAAACAAGTAAATAATGCTGATACTCAAAATGTTTTTATACGTTATAAAAAACAATACGCTTTGGCCATAAAATCGGCTAAAATTAAAGGCAATGATAAATAATTGTTGTCTCGTAATAACTCTGCAAAGTCAATGTGGGAAATCCTTAATATGAATAGAAGACTTAAAACCGACTGTGATAATAACTGTGATATTTTACCAAATAATTTTAACCATTTTTTTGTCAACGTTGCAAATGACATAATTTGTAAAATACCTCCATCTGGAGATGATCCTATTTTTTTAATGTGTAATAGTAATTTGTCAGGAAGTTATCCTTATTTTAAATTTAAAAAAAATTCTGAAGTCATTGTTTGTGACACTATAAAAGTATTGAAAAATTCAGCAAGCAAAGATATTTATGGATTCAATGTGAAATTAATAAAATCTGTAGCAGATACTATTATCTTTCCGCTCACAAAACTGTTTAATAAATGCATTCAAACATCCGTCTTTCCTGATGCTCTTAAAGTGGCAACCGTTTTTCCACTTTTTAAAAAAGGTGATAAAAGTGATATGAACAATTACAGTCCAATATCTCTGCTTCCAATACTTTCAAAAATATTTGAAAAAATATTAAAAAATCAATTAGTAGAACATTTTGAATGTAATAATTTATTTAACCCTACACGGTACGGATTCCGAGAAGGAAAATCAACTACGGAAGCTATAACTGAATTTACTAAAGAAGTTAATAATTGTTTTGAATCAGGGGAATATACTGCTGCTTCCTTTCTAGATCTCAGCAAAGCCTTTGACTGCGTATCACACAAGATACTTCTCAGAAAATGTTATGTGTATGGCCTTCATCCTGCTAGCTGTCGCCTTTTAATGTGTTATTTGTCCAACCGAAAGCAATGTGTAAATGTATCTGGTAAAAATTCTGATTTTGTATCCATATCTCACGGTGTTCCACAGGGATCAGTCCTTGGTCCGCTGTTGTTTCTAATTTACGTTAACGATCTTCCAAGTTTTATCCATTACGATACCACTATTTATAATAGAGGAAATAATATTGATGACGTGAAGCTTGGTAACAACAGAGGATTAAGATTATCAGAAACATGGTTCCAAGCCAATAAATTAAAACTCAATGCTGAGAAATCAGTGCAACTGACGTTTAGTTTACGTTATAATATAGCAGATGTAACGAGTACTAAGTTTCTTGGTTTATCTTTAGACTCCAAACTAACTTGGAACATACATGGAAATGAAATTGCAAAAAAACTATGCTCCGGTATTTTTGCTCTTTGTAATATAACCAACACTGTTTTAGCCAACTTAGCAAAAAATGGATACTTTGCGTTGTGCCATACACATCTTCAATACGGATTGATTATTTGGGGTCATTCTGCAATCATGCATAGGTTATTCTCGTTGCAAAGGCGAGCTATTCGAGTTCTTGTTGGAGCTGGTTATAGGCAGGATTGCAGAGAGTTTTTTATTAATTTAAAAATTCTTACACTACAAATAAAAATCAGATATACCCACCTGCGTCTAAACTGCATAAATCTAATAATTGTTTTGGCTATTATGGTATTAAGTTCTTTAACAAGTTGCCTCAATACGTTAAGTCACTCCCATTATCAACGTTTAGAAACGTCGTTAAAAATTATCTAGTAGGTAAAGCATATTACGATTTTAACACATTTTTAACCGATAGTTTTAATATGTAAATAATGTTAATAATATTTTATTTTATATGTAATAATGTATCATATTTTGTGTAATTAATATGAAATCTATGTGTTTTTATATCTATATATGTACTTCTGACTTGTGTAAAATAATTTTCTTTTTATATACTGCACGAATAAACAATTATTATTATTATTATTATTATTATTTGAGGTACGCAGAGTTTTTTTCTGGAAAACACGTTGCAATAGAGTTTGACAAAAAAAAAATCAATGAGTAATAACAATCTTGTTTACAGGTCTAAAATGTTTAGATTGATAAAAGCAATTGATTAATAAATTAAAGTTGCCTAGTTCTGGTAATAATCATTGCTATTTGCGTAAACCCAATGTAAGTTTGTTAGATTACTTAAAACCCTGTCTAATTGATTCAAACAGTGAGCTAGTTACTTATACAACCGTGTATAACTGCACATATTTGCTTATTTATAAATAAATAAGTTAAGTGTTCAGATATTGAATTGTTGAGAGATACGTGTTTAACTCTATTATAACTTTATCAAGTATAATAAACAACAATAAAAAAGTTAAACATTAATTATACGTACAATAAAAACAAATAAAAATAAAGTACAGTAACTGGTGAAGACGGTTAACAGAAGAAGATAGATTAGTGCAACAAACAAATAGCAATTAGTATAATATCATTATACAATAGAAATCAAAAATGAACTATACAATATTAAATAATAGAAAATTATTCACATTTTTTAATTGTTTTACAGAAGTCCGCGTTTATTATATTTGTTGGTTTTCATAGATCCTAATAAATTTAGTTTAAGACTTTTTAAACTTTTATGTAAAATTTTAAATTTATTGTTGAATATATGACCATGTTCTAATAAATGTTCCGCATATGTCAATTTTACTTCATTATTACAAAAACTAACTCTATGTTCTTTGATTCTACTTATATATACGTCTAATTCTTTACTTCTATTTGTAGAATCTTTAGAACTATTAATAACTCCGCCAATGCCGGTCCCAAGCCCAGATGAAAAAAGAGAAAGGGGAAGAGTAATAACCTCGTAAAAAAACTGGGTTCAGCTGGCTCTAGCTGATAGAACCCAGTTAAGGCCCCTGCCCTGGGTACAAGTGAAAACCGGCCAACGATCCTATGAGCAAATGAGAATTAACTTACCAATGGTCAAAGAAGCGGAAGAGCTAAAGATTAGACTGAGCACTTAAGTCTAGAAAGACAGTCAGTACGGAAGTAAACCCTAAAAAAACCCAAGGTCCTCCAAGATGGGGGTTGAATCACAAAGCTAGCAACTAGTATTCATAAAATCTGCTAAAAACTTTACGACTAAGCCTCGGAACAAATATTACAGAAAAACCCAACAAAGACAACAGCAACGAAAACGGACTATGAATATTGAAACCTGAAACGTGCAGGGAATTAAAGGAAAAACTGAAGACATAACAAATGAACTCAAAAGAATGAAAATAGATATAGCGGTTCTCACAGAAACAAAAAGGAAGGAGTAGAATGCGGATGTGATCATAATCTAGTCAGAGCCATAATAATTCTACCATAACAAACAATCCGCCAGCAAAATACCAATAAAAATACTGAAAATACATAATAACAAAAAATTGAAACACCTGTATACAAAATTGATAGTTTCTATCATACAAGTACTATTAACTTATACCAACGGCGTCTATTATCACAGAACATAGAAAGTAAATCTTTACTACAAATATATGAAAATTTAACATAATCCATCCATTCTGCAGCCAAGGAAGCAGTAGGCCTAAAGCCCAAAAAAAAGAAAACACTGGTAAACAGAACAATTTCAAACAGCAAAGGATAAACAACAGAAACTATATCACAAATGGCTACAGACATAATCAGATGATGACAAAATTGCCTACAGAAACTCGCTTGCAAAATTCAAAATAAACTATCACAACTGAAAAGAATAACAGCTGGCTTACAAAGTGTAAAAAACACACACATACCTGGGAGGCAGCAAGTTACAAGAAACCTGGCAAGTTATAAGAAATGTAAAATCAGACAAAAACGAGAAAAACCAACTAAATATAATAACACCATATAGATGGATAAAACACTATAAAACACTGCTGACTAACTTCTCGAAAAAAAAGTGTGGAAATTAGCACAAAGTTTGTTGAAAAAGCCGTTAAACAACTTAAAATAAAAAATCACCTGGCCATGGTAGTATTCCTTCCGAACTGCTTAAGTATAGAACAAAACAACTATTTCACCAAATATTCTATTTGTTTACTAAATGCATCAATGGAGATAAAATACTAACTGAGTGCAAAACGGCGTAGGTATCACCAATACACAAGAAGGGAAGCAGAGATGACTGCTAGAATTATTGTGGAATAACGGTAACAAGCACATTCAGTCGACTATACAGAAAAATTACAAAAAAACTAATATACAAAGAATACAATCCACACGAAATAGAAGAACAAAGTGGCTTCCGAGCAGGCCAATCAACTGTTGACATAAGTATTTTGTCTAACCCAGCTAATAGAAAATCAGATAGCCAGAAATAAAAATGTACACTTAATGTTTGTAGACCTAAGCAAAGCATATGATAACGTGCCAATAGAAAAGTTATGGAAAGTGCTCGACAACACAAACATTAATGTTAACGTAATTAGCGCACTGAAAGAGCTCTACAGACAACAAACATCTCAAATAAAGATTGAAAACCACCTAACAAGCAGCTTTAAAGTGACAAAAGTACTCAGACAAAGATGCTGCATATCGCCAACACTGTTCAATCTATATCTAAGAAATGTCAAGGAATGGGAATGAAAATACAAAATAACACTCTCTACACACTACACTATGCCGACGATTAAGTGGTAGTAACCCAAAACGCAGACGACATACTCTATATGTCCAGAAAACTTAAAAATAATATGGAAAGTGGGGACTCAAAATGAATCTAAGTAAGACTTAATATATGTTTATTGGCGGAAAAGCTACAGACCTTATTATGAACAATGGGAATAAAATATGAACTTGTCGGAAATATACCTACCTTGGTGTTGAAATGGATGATAGCGAGATAATGGAAAGAAGTATTAAAAACGAAATTACCAAGGGTAAGAAAGTAATAGGTGCGCTAAATTCTACCCTATGGGGTACAGTTTTATACGGATGCAAAGTATTGCCTATTACAAAAACCATGGAAAACAAATTACTTGCCGTTGAAATGGATTTCCTGAAAAGATCAGCAGAAATATCCAAGTTGGACAAAATACGCAATGATGTTGTAAAGGAAAAAATGAAGGCCAAAGCCACTATTATAGACAACATTCAATCAAAACAGTATGTTTAGTTTGGCCATGTAAAAAGAATGCCAGACAAACGACTCCCGAAACAAATCTATAAGTGGGTTCCCCCAGAAAGAAGGAAAAAAAAACGCCCGGCAATGATATGGAATGTGGGCATTAAAAAGGCTATGTCAAAGAAGAACTTTAATGATAGAGATTGGCAAGACCACAAAGCTTGGAAGCAGAGTACCGGAAGGCGACACTGTTCGCTATAAAAACGGTAAAAAAACTGACAAAGAGTTATTGGTTTTAAAAGACAGTAAAGTTAAAGTTATTTAAAATTTTACCGATGTTAACTAATATTTGGCTTAAGTAACCGATAGTATAACATAATTAATTGGAATTACTTGATTTAGAAAAACTAGTTTTGCGTTATTATTTTTAGCAATGCCATAAATTCTATTAAGTTCAATATGAAAATTAATTTTTGAGAGAAGAAAACTAGTTTTTGAGAGAGGAATAATAATTAATCAATGTAACATTGAATGAAGAGCTGCTAGTTTATGTGACATTGGATGAAAAGATTTTATGTGAATAATGTAAAAATACCAACATTTATAATTTTATAGGGTCAGAGTAAAATCATCAAATCTAACTATACATGTTTTATTGTCAAGAAAACTATTGATAAAACTTACAGATTTGTGATCAAAACCTATACAATGAAGCTTGTTAATAAAATTAGGATGCCATACTCAACTAAATGTTTTAAAAATGTCTAAATCTACTGCAAGATTTTCTCAATGTTTGTCCTTAAGTAGAATTCCATTTGAGACAAACATATATATAGTGTGGATGCAAAACAGACAACTTCTACATTTTTGCAATAATGAGTTAATGCAAGATTTTTGCTCATTAAGGTAACTGTGATGACGTAAAATTGAGCTTTAAAAATCGTGTTTTGTTGCAAACTTGGCATTCTCCATTCAGCGAAAAGTGGTTTTATTTAAAGTTAGTTAAAAACCAACAACAAACAAATAAAAATTAAGCTGCAGAAAAAGAAATGTTTATAAAGGAAAAAATAATGATCCTGATAAAACTTCATTATATTAAATTTTTTTAGTACTAATAAATATATTTTTTTTTATTTTAGTTTTTAATCTGATTATAGTCGTCAGAGCTATTTTTTTTTTCTATAAATGTTTCATTTATTTGTTGTCCGTTTCCAACCAAATTTAAATAAAACAGTAGATCTGATGCAAATCTTGTGTAAAACAAAATCTGTGATTGATCAAACTAGAGATTTCCATGTTTGCAACTTTTTGGTGCATGGAGATTGCCGAGTTTGCAACAAAACACAAAATTTGGAGCTGCGGGATTTTACTATTTTTTTAGCAAACAAGTTTCTACGTCATCACAGTTACCTTGATGAGCAAAAATCTCGCATTAACACATTTTCACAAAAATTTGAAAAACGCCGGTTTTTTTTTGTACAAAGGGCACTGCTAAAGTTTGCGGAATCAAGTACTGTTTGTATAGCCAGCGTTTTGCAATTGTCATATTTGTAAAATTTGACGTTTTTCACCTATAATTCAGTTGACAGTTCGATTTCAAATTGCACGGATTTGTTTCAACAAAATTTAACGAGAGTAATAATTGTGTGAAAAATAAAAATTTCAAATCGTGATAATTTTTATGATTTTCGATACGGTTTAACACCGCAACAATGTGTGGAAAAACTTAGTTCGTTATTTAGGACTGAAACACCATCCAAAACTATGGTTTACAAATAGTTTGCAGAATTCAAGCGTGAAAGACCAACGTTTGATGCTGCTGTTCGTGAAATGATTTTGTCACATTAGCATGTGACCTATAGTGAAATAGAGGTATCCTTAGGCAATGCAGCAAAACAAATACATACAATTTTGCACGATCTATTGCATGTCAAGAAGCTTTGCAGTCGTTGGATCCCACACAATTTGAAAATAAAACAAAAACTGGCACGTGGTCCAAGGAAACACTAAAGAAATTTAAAGAAGGTCGTTCAAATTTGGTATATAATATCGTAACAGGTGACGAATCTTGGATATATTCATATAAGCCTAAAATAAACAGCAATCGACTGTATGGGTGTTTCAAAATAAACCTAAGCCCACAAAAGTGGTGCGTTCACAAAGCGTTTTGAAAAAAAAACAATTCCATGTTTCTTAGGAAAAACGGGTCATGTTGCAATTTTGCATTAGAAGATCGAAAGACATTAACTGACTGGTATACTTACTACAATTTGTTTGCCGGAAGTTATTGCTGAAATCAGAAGGAACAACATAAACCGGCAAATCCTTGTTCATCATGACAATGCAAGCGCTCACACAGCACGACAAACTGTAGAGTTTTTGACCAGTAACAACATCCAATTAATGACTCATTCTCCAGATTAATCGCTCAATGACTTTTTCTTATTTTGACATATCAAAAATAAAATGTGTAACAAGCGTTTTTCATCGCCTGAAGAGGCCTTTGAAGCATTTAAATCACTTGTTTTGGAGGTACCTCGTTCAGAGTGGCAAAATTGTTTTGAAGATTGGTTTTATCGGATGCAAAACTGTATAGATTTGAAAGGAGAATATTTTGAGGAGCAATAAAGCAATTTACATAACGTAATTTGTGTTTTGCTTCACATTTTCCGCAAACTTTCTTTTCCTCGTATAATAATATTTCAATCAAAATGGTAGCTAATTAATTTATTTGCAATTGTTTGAAGAACAATAAACAGAATTTCATCCATACCCAATGCTTTTCTAATATTTAATTTAAAAATATATCTTATCTAACCCGTTGCCTATAATACATTTTACCCATCGTTTTACTACTACCCGGCATTATAAGTAAGATGGCAGGAATATAAAGTAATAGAGTTAGATGTAAATTCATTTACAAAAATATTTGCTTCTTTTTGTTAGTTTGCCAAAATCTTGTTATTTATAGAAAGCTGAGAAATTCGATTAGCTTTGTTTCCGTTAATCTTATTTTTATAAAATTAACAAATATTTTTTTCAAACTCAATCTAACAATCACAGCAGCCAAAATTCAAGCACAGACAATTGTTTCAGTTCTAAAAACCTCGTCAGTGCCCGGTATGACTACGACATTGCATAAAAAAATGCAAACTGACTGCCAATTGAGCAAGTATTTATTTACGTAATAAACATAAACATTTATTTTTATTTACTTTTTATAACTCAAACTTATTTAATCACAAGCTTATTTTTAAATTTTTTAGCCTTTTTTTGTTCTATACATCTCACTATCCTATATGTATTCTAGTATTCATTTAATAAAATTAGCATTTGTAAAAATCGTTTTTTTACATGTCCATATCCATGTCAATATTCTTGTTAGTTTCTTTTTTTTTCTTCTTTTAATACAGTACAAAATTATCATTTTACTTAAATTTAACTAAAATTTGAGACATTGAAAACAAAAAAATGCTATAAAGAAAAATACAGCACAATATTATGTTTTTTTGTTTTAATAAAAAACATTTTATATATATATATATATATATACGGACATTCGCCTATTTACGGGCGATACATTTTCTACCTTTTAGAGGCGATCAAAATTTTTAGTTAAATAACAGCATCACGCTATTCAGCGATACTTATTATAACATGAAGCAGTAATATATTTTTGATCCAACCATTACATTCACAGATATTTACAAAAAAAAATTAAAAATTGAAGACGAGGTTTATTTTTTGGCCGAGAGAGTTTCATTTGCTGCCGATTATTTGTGGTTTGTGTCTCAATAACTGTGACCATGCTAAAATGCAGTAGGAAAAGGTTCAACTAAATGCCACCAGAATTAAGATAAATTGCAGTATTGTATAGCTATTATAAAATGTGTGTAAAAGAGCACTAGGCGCCTTGAAGTGAGCGTTTATGTGCGCTTGGAGCGTGCGGTTGCCTCAAAAGTTTTAACGCCTGCATCAGGTTAAAAGTATGCGCAAAAACGCCTCCATAAGGGATTTAACATTTGTTTATTCTATAAAACAATAAACATTTTATCTAGTTTATGTTAACTAAAGTTTTGCATCTACTTTCAACCACTTTTTTTGCCTGACTCTACTGAAACCGTTGTTTTGGCCCAAAAATGCGGGCCGAAACGACAAAGGCTTGTAAATTATTTGCGGTATTTAATTAGCTGTAAATCACAATTTCGCATGATGACGCCATACTTTAAAATCTGACAGTAGTGACAGATTAAAATTAATCTTGAAACTTCCTGAAAAATGTATTTATTTGGGGCAGGCAAAAAAATATTGAGTGTAATTCGTACCAAAGTGCTTAAACAGCCCTTCGCTTTTAGCAACATGAAGAAGCAAAGCAATAGCAAACTGCTAAAGCCTATTTTCAACCCTTGATACACGATTCACTACATACTATAGGCGTTTTAGCTTTTAGTTTGATGATTGTTTGTGTAGAAAATATATATTTCACAGCTAATTTTAAACACACACTTTTAACTTGTTCGAGGCGTCTAAACTCTAATACATTGTTTATATGCCTCTGATGCAACTATGATATTTGTATTACAAAAAAGAACAAACAATAATTGCTTATAAAAAAACAAAAAAAAAAATGTGTACTAAGGTCAATAAGTACCTGTAATAATAATAATAATGCACATTATTGTAACTACATTAGCTGTCGCGTTAAACCGGCAATTTATACTCATTTTTTGGTAGTTGTTTTATGTACGTCATATATCTTGTTATAATTTTATCAAGTTGTCATATATTATGTTATTTTGTTAACAAGAATGTTAAATGTTATCATGTTATAATGTTATCCTGTAATCGTGTTATCGTGTTATCAAGTAATTGAGGTATTATGATATTAGGTTATCATGTCTTAATGTTTTTTTGATAACATGTTTTCACATTGTCAAGTTTTCATGTTAGTATGTTATCATAATATCAAGTTATAATGTTAACATGTTATCATGTTATCATAATATCATGTTATCATGTTATCATGTTATAATGTTATAATGTTATCATGTTATTATGCTATTATGTTATCTTGTTATCTTGTTATCTTGTTATCTTGTTATCTTGTTATCTTGTTATCATGTTAAATTGTTATCTTGTTATCTTGTTATCTTGTTAGCTTGTTATCTAGTTATCTTGTTATCTTGTTATCTTGTTATCTTGTTAGCTTGTTATCTAGCTATCTTGTTATCTTGTTACCTTGTTAGCTTGTTATCTAGTTATCTTGTTATCTTGTTATCTTGTTAGCTTGTTAGCTTGTTATCTTGTTATCTTGTTATCTTGTTATCTTGTTATCATGTTATCATGTTATCATGTTATCATGTTATCATGTTATCATGTTATCATGTTATTAAAACGTCTTGTTATTGTGTTATCAAGTAATTATGTTATTATCTTATTATGTAATCATGTTATCATTTATCATGTTATCATGTTATCATGTTGTCATGATATCATGTTATCATTTTATCATGTTATCATGTTATCATGTTATTATGTTATCATGTTATCATGTTATCTTGTTATCTTGTTATCATGTTATCATGTTATCATGTTATCAAAATATCATGTTATTATGTTAAGATGTTATCATGTTATCATGTGGTCATGTTGTTATGTTATCATGTTATTATATTATCTTGTTATTGTGTTATCAAGTAATCACGTTATTATGTTATCATGTTATCATGTTATTTTGTTATTATGTTATCATGTTATCATGTTATCATGTTATCATGTTATCATGTTATCATGTTATCATGTTATCATGTTATCATGTTATCATGTTATCATGTTAACATGTTATCATGTTATCATGTTATCATGTTATCATGTTATCATGTTATCATGTTATCATGTTATCATGTTATCATGTTATTAAAATGTCTTGTTATTGTGATATCAATTAATCAAGTAATCATGTTATTATGTAATCATGTTATCATGTTATCATGTTATTATGTTATCATGTTATCATGATATCAAGTTATTATGTTATCATTTTATCATGTTATCATGTTATCTTGTTATCATGTTATCATGTTATCAAAATATTATGTTATCATGTTAAGATGTTATCATGTTATTATGTTATCATGTGGTCATGTTGTTATGTTATCATGTGGTCATGTTGTTATGTTATTATGTTAACATGTTATTATATTACCTTGTTATTGTGTTATCAAGTAATCACGTTATTATGTTATCATGTTATCATGTTATCATGTTATCTTGTTATCATGTTATCATGTTAAAATGTTATCACGTTATCATGTTATCATGTTATCTTGTTATCATGTTATCAAGTTATCATGTTATGATGTTATCATGTTATCATAATATCATGTTATCATGTTATTATGTTATCATGTTATCATGTTATCATGTTATCATGTTATCTTGTTATCATGTTATCATGTTAACATGTTATCACGTTATCACGTTATCACGTTATCACGTTATCATGTTATCATGTTATCATAATATCATGATATTATGTTATCATGTTATCATGTGGTCATGTTGTTATGTTATCATGTTATTATGTTTTCATGTTATCATGTTATCATGTTATCATGTTATCATGTTATCATGTTATCATGTTATCATGTTATCATGTTATCATGTTATCATGTTATCATGTTATCATGTTATCATGTTATCATGTTATCATGTTATCATGTTATCATGTTATCATGTTATTAAAATGTCTTGTTATTGTGATATCAAGTAATCATGTTATTATGTAATCATGTTATCATGTTATCATGTTATTATGTTATCATGTTATCATGATATCAAGTTATTATGTTATCATTTTATCATGTTATTATGTTATCTTGTTATCATGTTATCATGTTATCATGTTATCATGTTATCATGTTATCAAAATATTATGTTATCATGTTAAGATTTTATCATGTTATCATGTTGTCATGTAGTCATGTTGTTATGTTATCATTTTAACATGTTATTATATTATCTTGTTATTGTGTTATCAAGTAATCACGTTTTTATGTTATCATGTAATCATGTAATCATGTTATCATGTTATCATGTTATCATGTTATTATGTTATCATGTCATCATGTTATCATGTTATCATGTTATCATGTAATCATGTAATCATGTTATCATGTTATTATGTTATCATGTTATCATGTTATCATGTTATTATGTTATCATGTTATGATGTTACTATGTCATCATGTTATCATGTTATTTTGTTGTCATGTTGTCATGTTATCATGTTATCATATTATCATGTTATTATGTTTCCATGTTTTCAGGTTTTCATGTTATCATGTTATCATGTTATCATGTTATCATGTTATCATGTTATTATGTTGTCATGTTGTCATGTTATCATGTTATCACATTATCATGTTATTATGTTTCCATGTTTTCAGGTTTTCATGTTATCATGTTATCATGTTATCATGTTATCATGTTATTATGTTATAATGTTATCATGTTATCATGTTATCATGTTATCATGTTATCATGTTATCATGTTATCATGTTATCATGTTATCATGTTATCATGTTATCATGTTATCATGTTATCATGTTATCATGTTATCATGTTATCATGTTATCATGTTATCATGTTTTCATGTTATCATGTAAACATATTATCATGTTATCAAGTTATCATGTTTTCATGTTATTATGTTATCATGTTACTATGTTATCATATTATCATGATATCATGTTATCATGTTATCATGTTATCATGTTATCATGTTATCATGTTATCATGTTTTCATGTTATCATGTAAACATATTATCATGTTATCATGTTTTCATGTTATTATGTTATCATGTTACTATGTTATCATGTTATCATGTTATCATGTTATCATGTTATCATGTTATCATGTTATCATGTTACCATGTTATCATGTTATCATGTTATCATGATATCATGTTATTATGTTATCATGTTATTATGTTATCATGTTATCATGTTATCATGTTATCATGTTATTATAATATCATGTTATGATGTTACAATGTTATCAAGATATCATGTTATCATAGTGTCATGTTATCATGTTATTATGTTATCATGTTATTCAAATACCTTGTTTTCAAGCTATCATGTTATCATGTTATCATGTTATTATGTTATCATGTTATCATGTTATTATGTTATCATGTTATTATGTTATCATGTTATCATGTTATCATATTATCATGTTATCATGTTATTATAATATCATGTTATGATGTTACAATGTTATCAAGATATCATGTTATCATAGTGTCATGTTATCATGTTATTATGTTATCATGTTATTATAATACCTTGTTTTCAAGCTATCATGTTATCATGTTATCATGTTATCATGTTATCATGGTATCATGTTATTATGTTATAATGGTATCATGTTATCATGTTTGTTAAGTTATAGTGTTATCAAATTATCAAGTTATCATGTTATGATGTATTTATTTTATTATGTTATTAGGTTATTCTGTTATCGTTTTATCAACTTATCAAGATATCATGTTATCATGTTATTACGTTATCATGTCATCATGTTATCATGTTATCATGTTATCATGTCAACATGTTATCATGTTCGTATGTTATCATATTATCATGTTATCATGGTATTATGTTATCATGTTGTCATGTTATCATGTTATCATGTTATCATGTTATCATGTTATCATGTTATCATGTTATCATGTTATCTTGTTATCATATTATCATGTTATTACGTTTTCATGTTTTCATGTTTTTATGTTTTTTTGTTATCATGTTATCATGTTATCATGTTATTATGTTATAAGGTTATCATGTTATTATGTTACCATGTTATCATGTTATCATGTTATCATGTTATAATGTTATCATGTAATCATGTAATTATATTATCATGTTATTATGTTTTCATGTTATTATGTTATCATGTTATCATGTCATTATGTTATCATGTTATCATGTTATCATGTTATCATGTTATCATGTTATCATGTTATCATGTTATCATGTTATCATGTTATCATGTTATCATGTTATCATGTTATCATGTTATCATGTTATCATGTTATCATGTTATCATGTTATCATGTTATCATATTATCATGTTATCATGTTTTCATGTTATCATGTTACCATGTGATCATGTTATTATGTAATGATGTTATCATGTTATCATGTTATCACGTTATCATGTTATCATGTTAACATGTTATCATTTTATCATGTTATCATGTTATCATGATATCATGTTATTATGTTATCATGTTATCATATTATCATACTATTATGTTATCATGTTATCATGTTATCATGTTATCATGTTATCATTTTATCATGTTATCATGTTATCATATTATCATGTTATCATGTTATTTTGTTATTATGTTATCATGTTATCATTATATCAAGTCATCGTGTTTACATGTAATCAAGTTATAGTGTTATCATGTTATTGTGTTATTAACTTACTAAATTATTATGTAATTATGTTATCAAATTATTATGTATTATTTCTGTTTTTAGGTTATCATGTTATCATGTTATCATGTTATCATGTTATCATGTTATCATGTTATCATGTTATCATGTTATCATGTTATCATGTTATCATGTTATCATGTTATCATGTTATCACGTTATCATGTCATCATATTATCATGTTATCATGTTTTCATGTTATTATGTTATCATGTTACCATGTTATCATGTAATCATGTTATGATGTTACCATGTTATCACGTTATCATGTTATCATGTTATCATGTTATCATTTTATCATGTTATCATGTTATCATGTTATCATGATATCATGTTATTATGTTATCATGTTATCATATTATCATGTTATCATATTATTATGTTATCATGTTATCATGTTATCATGTTATCATGTTATCATGTTATCATTTTATCATTTTATCATGTTATCATGTTATCATATTATCATGTTATCATGTTATTTTGTTATTATGTTATCATGTTATCATTATATCAAGTCATCGTGTCATTATGTTTACATGTAATCAAGTTATAGTGTTATCATGTTATTGTGTTATCATGTTATCATGTTATCATGTTATCATGTTATTATGTTATCATGTTATCATGTTATCATGTTATCATGTTATCATGTTATCATGTTTTCATGTTATCATGTAAACATATTATCATGTTATCATGTTTTCATGTTATTATGTTATCATGTTACTATGTTATCATGTTATCATGTTATCATGTTATCATGTTATCATGTTATCATGTTATCATGTTACCATGTTATCATGTTATCATGTTATCATGATATCATGTTATTATGTTATCATGTTATTATGTTATCATGTTATCATGTTATCATATTATCATGTTATCATGTTATTATAATATCATGTTATGATGTTACAATGTTATCAAGATATCATGTTATCATAGTGTCATGTTATCATGTTATTATGTTATCATGTTATTATAATACCTTGTTTTCAAGCTATCATGTTATCATGTTATCATGTTATTATGTTATCATGTTATCATGTTATTATGTTATCATGTTATTATGTTATCATGTTATCATGTTATCATATTATCATGTTATCATGTTATTATAATATTATGTTATGATGTTACAATGTTATCAAGATATCATGTTATCATAGTGTCATGTTATCATGTTATTATGTTATCATGTTATTATAATACCTTGTTTTCAAGCTATCATGTTATCATGTTATCATGTTATCATGTTATCATGGTATCATGTTATTATGTTATAATGGTATCATGTTATCATGTTTGTTAAGTTATAGTGTTATCAAATTATCAAGTTATCATGTTATGATGTATTTATTTTATTATGTTATTAGGTTATTCTGTTATCGTTTTATCAAGTTATCAAGATATCATGTTATCATGTTATTACGTTATCATGTCATCATGTTATCATGTTATCATGTTATCATGTCAACATGTTATCATGTTCATATGTTATCATATTATCATGTTATCATGGTATTATGTTATCATGTTGTCATGTTATCATGTTATCATGTTATCATGTTATCATGTTATCATGTTATCTTGTTATCATATTATCATGTTATTACGTTTTCATGTTTTCATGTTTTTATGTTTTTATGTTTTTTTGTTATCATGTTATCATGTTATCATGTTATTATGTTATAAAGTTATCATGTTATTATGTTACCATGTTATCATGTTATCATGTTATCATGTTATAATGTTATCATGTAATCATGTAATTATATTATCATGTTATTATGTTTTCATGTTATTATGTTATCATGTTATCATGTCATTATGTTATCATGTTATCATGTTATCATGTTATCATGTTATCATGTTATCATGTTATCATGTTATCATGTTATCATGTTATCATGTTATCATGTTATCATGTTATCATGTTATCATGTTATCATGTTATCATGTTATCATGTTATCATGTTATCATGTTATCATGTTATCATGTTATCATGTTATCATGTTATCATGTTATCATATTATCATGTTATCATGTTTTCATGTTATCATGTTACCATGTGATCATGTTATTATGTAATGATGTTATCATGTTATCATGTTATCACGTTATCATGTTATCATGTTAACATGTTATCATTTTATCATGTTATCATGTTATCATGATATCATGTTATTATGTTATCATATTATCATACTATTATGTTATCATGTTATCATGTTATCATGTTATCATGTTATCATTTTATCATGTTATCATGTTATCATATTATCATGTTATCATGTTATTTTGTTATTATGTTATCATGTTATCATTATATCAAGTCATCGTGTTTACATGTAATCAAGTTATAGTGTTATCATGTTATTGTGTTATTAACTTACTAAATTATTATGTAATTATGTTATCAAATTATTATGTATTATTTCTGTTTTTAGGTTATCATGTTATCATGTTATCATGTTATCATGTTATCATGTTATCATGTTATCATGTTATCATGTTATCATGTTATCATGTTATCATGTTATCACGTTATCATGTCATCATATTATCATGTTATCATGTTTTCATGTTTTTATGTTATCATGTTACCATGTTATCATGTAATCATGTTATGATGTTACCATGTTATCACGTTATCATGTTATCATGTTATCATGTTATCATTTTATCATGTTATCATGTTATCATGTTATCATGTTATCATGATATCATGTTATTATGTTATCATGTTATCATATTATCATGTTATCATATTATTATGTTATCATGTTATCATGTTATCATGTTATCATGTTATCATTTTATCATTTTATCATGTTATCATGTTATCATATTATCATGTTATCATGTTATTTTGTTATTATGTTATCATGTTATCATTATATCAAGTCATCGTGTCATTATGTTTACATGTAATCAAGTTATAGTGTTATCATGTTATTGTGTTATTAACTTACTAAATTATTATGTAATTATGTTATCAAATTCTTATGTATTATTTCTGTTTTTAGGTTATCATGTTATCAAGTTATCATGTTATCATGTTATGATGTTATCAAGTTATCATGTTATCATGTTATCATGTTATCATGTTATCATGTTATCATGTTATCATGTTATCATGTTATCATGTTATCATGTTATCATGTTATCATGTTATCATGTTATCATGTTATCATGTTATTATGTTATCATGTTATCATGTTATTATGTTATCATGTTATCATGTTACACATGTTATCATGTTATCATGTTATCATGTTATCATGTTATCATGTTATCATGTTATCATGTTATCATGTTATCATGTTATTATGTTATCTTGTTATCATGTTATCATGTTATCATGTTATCATGTTATCGTGTTATCATGTTATCATGTTATCATGTTATCATGTTATCATGTTATCATGTTATCATGTTATCATGTTATTATGTTATCATGTTACTATGTTATCAAATTATCATGTTATCAAGTTATCATGGTAATATAGTTTCATGTTATCAAGCTTGCATGTTATTATGTTATTATGTTATTATGTTATTATGTTATTATGTTATCAAGTTATGATGTTATTATGAAATCATGTTATCAAGTTATGATGTTATTATGATATTATGTTATCAAGTTAGAATGTTATGATGATATCATGTTGTCATGTTATATTATGTTATGCTATTAAGTTACCACATAATCGTATTGTCCTACTATTATTTAGTATGTCATTATGATTATTATCATAACATTAATACATAATACATAATAACATGGTTTACATAATAACATGATAAAGTATTACATAATAACATGACATCACATATTGACAACATTATAACTTCATAACAACATGGTTAAATTTTATTATGTTTTGCATTGTAACAATCCTATGTTTACTTCTTGTTGTATAATACTAACCTGAAACTACTGGTTTTATATTTATTTGATTTTAATCCAGATATGATTATAAAACTTTAAATTTGTTTAATTTATATAATTAATAAGTTAATTGTTATACGTTGGTACTTATTAACATCGAAACTACAATTGTTTCTATGCATAAATGACACGTTACATAATTTAAATTCCTTAGTTAAATAAATAAAAAAATTATAAACCACAAAATATTATTTATCTTAATTCCATTATTATACGAGTTCATTGAAAGTAAACAGACAAAAGGTTGAAAAGCCATAAATGGGCAAGGTCATTCAACACGTGAGGGAAATATTTTAAAACTACTTGCTGTTATATTTTACTACTCGTTTTTTGCATATAATTTTTTCTATTTTTCAAGATTTATAAAAAAATTAATTGGTAATATTTTTGCTAGTATTTATATACTTTAATTTGTTTACATAAAACAATTTTGAAAATACCAATAAAAAAAACTAAACGCGATAATTATATTTATGTCATTGTCTATTCTTCTGCTTTTAACTACAAATTTACAGGTAACAATACTAAATATATTGATAAATATTAAGCACTGGTTATGTCATGTTTATGTAATATTCATCACTTTACCAGGTAATTTCAACAAGGTTTTGCTTAGGATTGTAATAGTAGCGGCGATGTTTAAAAAATATATGTTGTTGACATGATACTTCAATTTCGTTACATCGACGAAGAATTAACTACCTGAATATCGCATTGCTTAGTAAAAAGAATTTATCGTAATCTTTATAGATATTATTTTATAATAATTGCTTAAAAAGTATTATAACATTTTATTAGATCAAATATAATTGATTTGAATAAAAAATGCAATCATGACATACATAGCGACACTGAAATTTGCTTCAATTGACATTTGCATAAAAAGACAGGAAAATATTTTACACAGTAGACATGTGTAACTGTGTGTTGCCTTTTCTTATATCACCAATCGTCAATTCTCTATTCTAATAAAACCATTCTAAAAAGTAAAAAATTAATCTATATATTTTTACCTGCTCTTTTATTACTGTAATTATAGAGATTTTGTATATGTAGACATAATTAAGCCAAGAAAAACCGGAAGATTAGTATTTCCCTTTATGACAGAATCATGCAGTTGCGGGTCACAAGAAAGAAACAATCACCTGCTCATAAATCAATCAGTTTAATTATATTAATCATATTATCATCAAAAATATGTTTTGTTGTTAATGAATTGAGAAGTGTTTAAACACAACTTTGAAAATGAACGATCTTCTTTTCCAGAATGATATCATTTTACATTAAATCAAAGTGAATCAAATAATAATTAAGACATTATAAATAAAATAATATCGAATAATAATACTTTTAGTTACTTGGAATAAAAAATAACTAAAACCTCTTATATTTTTTTTAATTATTGCATATTTCTTTATCATATTTGCTAAAACAACATCAATCCAAAAATAAACTAATATTATTTCAGAGAACTAGTAATTACAAATCTTATGATGACGATCGCACGTTATAAACTTGTAGTGAAAAGAGAACGCACATGGCATAAATTTTAATTATGGCGATGGAACCAATATATAATTTTTCAAAAAATTCTAATTTGTGCTAAAAACGGCATAAGCGCACAATAGCGACCGCCATCTGGTCACTTATTTAATAATCTAACTAAATTATATATTTTTTTAATTTGATTATAAAGTTTTTAGTAATAGATTTTGTTTAATTTATTGTAAAATCATTATGTTTATTAGTTTTAACTAATGAAATAGATAATATCAAGATTTTTTATTTAGCAATATAACCTAATTTGTAACATAATACTATGATAATAAATCATTTTAGAAAAGATGAAACAAATGTTTATTAAAATCTCATTAGAAAGCATTAATTCTACTCCTACCCTTTTTCATTAATTATTAGGATATATGTGTTTACTGTTTAGTAAATTTGTGATAGAGTGGAGAATATAATTTCGAGATGTTTTATTTAGTAAAGTTTTTAGAAGATGGATTGTATTACATTTGTAATCAACGGCAAATGGATCGCAACGAGAACAATTCTGTAAGGAAAGTTTGCTACAAAAATTTGGGAACGTATGACTCGAAAGTTTTATTTCGCGGTGGTAAGTAATATCAAATTATTTAAAATATTAACTTAATAATTTACTAATTTATTTAATAATAAATTCTGTAATATTATTTTTATAAAAAGATGAGATGGTGCTGAAAATGAATGAGATAGAAGCAGCTACGTCCCAGGAAGACGAAATTATTCCAAATCGACAAGGTAATTTATAATTTTATAAATATATTTTTTTTTTTTTTAATTATTGTGTTATTTCTATTGTAGAAGATGATTCTCAGGAAAGTTTGGAAAACGTAAACGCCACAAATAAAATTAACATTTTACAAAATATATCATGACATTCAAAAGAAATATTACCAACAGAAAAGAATATTGAAATTTACGAAGAAAGAAATATTGACATTGTCAAAAAATTAAATACTAATGATAATATTGATATTTCTAAAGAAGGAGTTATATACAGTAAGTTCCCAGAGGAAAGTGTGTGACAATGTAGTCAAAGATGCAACTATTTCTATTTCCGCAGAACACACATCTGCCCAATTATATGCATTTATAAATAATACAAATAAAAAATAATAATTAATAATTAATACTATTTTTTTATAAACCACCCACTATTTAGCTACACTAAAATTAAATTTTAATAATTTAAGTATTATATAATAATTATGTAATGATTTATAAAAAACAAATAAGTTATCCATTTATAAACAAAAGAAATTTATTATCCAATGGTATACATTTTTTTAAATTAATTATTAAGTGCTATTACGCATATAAACAATGTATAAAAACTTCAAACTCCTGAAACTGATCAAAAGTGTGCAAGATGCTACAAAAACTATTTCTATAAAGAAAGATAAAGTAAGGGACATTTATAAAACACAAATAATTTTTGTTGTAGTCATGGTCAAGGTCATGTAACACCTTAATGTGCGTGAATGACCGCTATAGACGCCTCAAACTAGATGTTTATGTGCGCCTGAAGCGGGAGCTTAGCTTACCTTAAATTTTAACGGTAAAATGTGCATAAAATTTCGCTTTTACGAGATAGTTAATGCGGTTATTGTATAAATGTACAATTATTACTATAGTTACAGATACACATTGACTATTTAAATATGTTATAAACCGCAAAATATAAGGTTTGCATTTTATAATATTAATTATTTTTTCTAAAATATCTGTATGTTTCAGACATAAACATGTACAAAAATGTAAAACTGTGGAAATTTTATAAAACTGATGACGATATTCATTGACAACTATATTTTTTATAAAATTTTTTTTTTGTGATTAAAAAAAAGTTACTAACATTTTTTTTTAAATTATTTTTTTTGTTAAAATAACATTGTTACTGTTGTTTCAAATAATTATGTATATTAAATAATTCTAAATCTAATTAGAGCTTCTTATAATCATTTACAAATAATATTCAAACAATGATTTTGATTTGTGGATGCCTACTGATGCGTCTAGCAGCGCATACAAACAACTTATTAGAAGCTTAGACGCCTCGCACCAGTCAAAAATTAGCGTGAAAAATCGCTAGAAGCCTCAAACTGGGTGTTTTTGTGCGCCTGGACCGGGCGCTTTTATCAAAAACTTCAACGCCTCGATCAGGTTAAAAGTATGCGCAAAACGCCTCTATAAAAAAGTTTGAAAGTGATAGGAATGTAAGATTGTTTGTTTTTATGCATAATAGTTATCGTCAGAGGTAGTAACGCAATGCCCCCTATTTATTTATTAAATTTAAATAATAATAGTTATGTTTTATTAAATTTATTATATTATTAATAATCAAAACAACTGACATTGTAACGTAAGTAAGTCGTTCACTTACTGACTAATTCTAGTAATTAATTTTTGGAATTAGCAATTTTTTGTTTTTTTATTAAACAATTTTTAATAAAATATTCAATATTTATTCTTTTTTTTTAATTCAATATATAGCAGTTGTTTCAGTACAATTGAGTAATTATTTATTTCTAATATCTAAATCGTTTGCATCAAACTACTTTTTGATTGTACTTTACTATTTATTATTTTGTTTATTAATCAATTGAATTATTTATAAACAAACATTTTTATTTAGAAAAAATATATAATATTACGAAATATTTATCTACGCTGCAACTCCCAAGATTCAATGAAAACAACATATGTTATTGAGATTTGTGCATATTTCTTAAAACCTGCTGCAGTAGCCATCTAGTCGAGCAAAATTAGTACTAACCGCTAGACGCCTCGAACTGGCTGTTTATGTGCGCTGGTGGGAGCGCTCGCTTCTAAAATTTCAACGCCTCGATCAGGTTAAAATTGTGCGCGAAAACGCCTCTATAAGGGAGTTAACATCTCTATATATATATATATATATATATATATATATATATACCATCGGTTTATAACGTTCTACGCCGTCTTCCGATTCCCAACCTCCACTGTTCTCTATCGTTCTATAAGTTATCAAGTATGTCTTTTTCCTTTATCTCGTTATCCACTCCCTCTCTCCAACTTGTTCTCGGCCTCCCTCTTCTTCTTCTTATTAAGGGTGCCCATTCTAGTATTTGTTTAAGTAACCTGCTATGTTTCATCTTTTGTACGTGGCCGTACCATATCAGCTGCTTAGTTTTGACATCATCCACTATTGTATGAGTTGTTGTCATAATTTCCCTAATTCTAGTATTTGGTATTTTTTCTATTTGCGATACTCCGGCCGATCTTCGCCAGTAATCTATTTCCGTAGTTAGCATTTTTTCTGTAGTTTTTTTATTTGCCATACTTCACTTCCGTATGTCTTTATGCTTTTTAATATAGTATTGTATATGCGTCGTTTGTTTTCTTTTGATATATTCTGATCCCATAGTATTCCATTCAACATGGCAATTGCTTTTCTTCCTTGAATGTTTCTCTCCCTAATTGCTTTGTCCATTGTGTTATTTTTAGTCCCAAATACTTATACTTTTTACAGTGTTTTATTTTGTCCCCGTTCTCTAATACAATGTCTTTTTGCTTTTCGCCAATACACAAACATTCAGTTTTTTCGATATTTACTTCTAGGCCCCATTTTTCGTATTCTTCAATGAGTTTGCGTGTCATGTAATTGATGTCTTCATGGCTAGTACAATCTGGTTATCAGCAAAACACATTGTATATATTGTTTTATTGTTATTAAGGGGGATTCCCATCCCGTTACATTTTTTCTTCCATACTTTAAGCGCTTGTTCTATAAATATTTAAAAGAGGGTAGGAGATATGCAGCATCTCTGTTTTAAACCCTTTGTGGGTGTAATTGTCTTAGATATTTTATGTTTTATTTTTATTTTTGATACGTTGTCTTTGTATAATTTTTTAACTGCTTGAATAAGCTCATTTTTAATACTTGTTTACTCTAATGCTGCCCATAGTTTAGTGAGTGGAATATTGTCGAAAGCTTTTTATAGATCGACGTATGCTAAGTGTATTTCCTGGTTTCTCGCACTTTTTTTCTCTATAATTTGGGTTAAACAGTATAGATGGTCTACTGTAGATCTCCCTGCTTTAAATCCTGCTTGTTCTTCCGCCTCTAGGTCTGTATACTCTTGTTCGACCTTACTTTTCAAGATTTTACCGTATACCCTGCTTATCGTGCTGGTGACCGATATCCCTCTATAATTATCGCAGTTGCTTCTGTCTTCCTTTTTATAGATTTTTGATATTATCGATTCTTTCCATTCGTCAGGAGATTCCTCTCTATTTAAACAATTTTGGCATAGCTTTGTTATTTGTGAGTAGAGTTTATCTGTTCCGCATTTTAATAGTTTGGCTGGGATATTTCCCGGTACTGAAATTTTTCTATTTTTTAGAGACTTGCATACTTTCTTAACCTCGTTTAAACTTATACTAATAGGAGATGATATGATATTTATTTTTGGATCGTTTTCTTTGTTATTAATAAATTCCGTTCAATGCTCTGTCAATAGGGTTTTAAAGTGTCTTTCCTATTTTTCTGTCGTTATCGGCAATATTAGGCCTGTCTTGTTTTCTTTACGTAAACCGTTATTTACTTTCCAACTTTCTGTGCTCCTTCTGCCTCTCAAATATGTGTTAATTTGATTACACTTTATTTCCCATGATTTATTTTTCTTTTGTGTTATACTCTTCCTAACTATCTTTTGTGCTTCCTTGTACTTTGCTTTATCATCTTCTTTCTTAGTTGTTAAATACTTCTGAATCAATTTCTTCGTCCCACCAATATGGTTTTTGTCTTTGCTGGTTTTCTTTATACTCCCATAGGGCTTCCTTTGCCGCTGCATGTATTTGTTCTTTTATATATTTATAGTGCATTTTCGTATCATTAAAGTTATCTATTTTCAGCTTTTCGTCTGGTCGTGTTTGATATAGTTTCTTCACACTTTCGTGTTCCAGACTATACAAATTATATCGTATTTGCTTTATACTTTTATTTTGCTCTTTTCTATTTGTTTATTTTTATTCAAATGGGGATAACGATTTTTGTTTTTAGTAAGTAGTGGTCACTGCCACATGATGGTCCTCTACATGCTTTGACGTCTAGTATTTTCAATTTTGTATTCTGAATGACAATGGTATAGTCAATTATTGACTTGTTTTGAGTTTTGAGTTTTATGGGTCCACGTGTACTTGTAAATGTCGTGATGTTTGTAAAATCCATTTAATATTTTTAAGTTGTTCTGCTCACAAGTCGCAATCAGTCGTGTTCTATTGTCATTTTCAGTATCTTTTCCATATTTGACCACTACTTTATCGTTGCTTCTTTTTCATGTCCTAAAATTCAAGTCTTCCAGTAGGATTACTTCCCTCATATTTCCTATCTTTATAATTTCATTGTTTAGCTGTTCAAAAAAGTCGTCCTTTATATATACTGGTGCGTCATCGTTTACTCCGTATATCCCCAGGATTGTTACTCGCTTGCCGTGAATTGTAAGATTCATCTTAATAATACGTGGATTTACAGCTTCCTACGTGACTATGTACTTTCTTAATGCTTTCTGAATTTGTATGGACACCCCTTGTTGAGCTCTTTGATCCTTAGATACTCCGCTGTAGAAGTGGTCGCAATGTCCTAGATTTTCTGATCCTACTTCCTACTGCTTTGTGTCTGTGACCACTGCTATGTCAATTTTTGCATTTTCCAATTCCAAAGTTACTTCATTTATTTTTCGCGAGAGACTTTGAACGTTCCATGCACCATAAGTCATTGTCCGTTTCCTTTGCTTAATTTGTTGCCTTTTCATCCGATCTACTTCGAGGCTTTGGTTAGGTTTTTTAACATTTTGTGTTTTTTTTACGAGTATCGAGGAGTTAGCCCAATGCCTCAACCCCCAACCTGGAAGACCAGTCCAGTTTTTGTTTCACGGTGGGTATTTTATTTTCCCACTACCCTTCAAATATGCTGGATTGCAAACTGACGAGCGTTCCCCAATTCCCATGGAGACGCACCCGATGGAGGTAACTGGTAATTTCCCGCACGGGAACATTTTAACATGCATAATTTTTCTCGGTAAGGAGAATCACCCAATTTAATATAGATTAAACTCTCAAAATCTCAAAAATCAACACCAATTAACTAAAAAATTTAACAATTTAATAAATTATGTCAAATCAACCATCGTAAACAATGTATAAAATGAATGTTTAAGTACAATACATTTTAAGCAAAACTAAGAACTCCAATGTCTGAACGCCACAATTAATAACAATTCAAAAACCTCAGTTAAAAAATTATATCATAATCACAAATTTATTTTTACGAATACATTACTAGTTTCGCCTCTACTAGAGTTTTCTACAGATATAATAAGGTATATGAACAAAGCACTCTAATCAACCCTATTGCATGCGGAAAATCGCTTTCATAAAAACCGATCTAAAAAACAATTTTAAATAAAAATAGTAATATTAAAATTTAAAAAAAATCAATTCTAGACCGGTCTGCATATTATTGTTGTCAAACTGAAAAACTTTGGTTGTAAAAAAACGTAAAGGAAGAAGCGGTATAAAATTACTCAATAATGACCAACATAGTAAAAAATTATTGTCTATTTTTAAAGCCAAAGCTGTAAGTATTCACATTCAGCAACAAGGTGTGCTCTTCTTCAAAGACAAAACCTGAGACCGGCGGCCGGCCGGTCTCAGGCACTTGTAAACCTAAAAAACCTACGACAACTTTTTATTAGATCTACTGATGAAGACAATCTGTTTCCAAGCTGCAACCACAACACTTGCAATAATAAACCTGATAGATTTTGCCAAAAATGCCAACTCAATTTGATTGACTAAAACACTCCTGCTTATATCCATGAATCAAAAATCAAGCACTACCAACAAAATGTAACAAAAATCAAAATTGTCCGACCGTTAATTAATCCTTCAACACATTAGATTACCGTTATCGGCAGATAAACCACAACTTGAGTTTTTTTCTTCCAGTAACAATCTAAAACAATTTATAAACAAAAAGAATTTATGATGCATGAATTTTCCAGAAGCACCCCCAAACACCAATGATGATAGAAAACCAAATACCACCTTTGCTTCTAAATGAATTAATTTAAATACTAGATTTATTTTTAACCCACAATCAGTAGATTAGTAGTAACTCCCAGATGAAAAACATTACTTTAAATCTAACCTCTAAAGATAGTTACTACCCTGTCCTAACAAAGTCACCCTTTTGAGTAAAAAAACCACACACAAAACAATCACCTGCCATCTAGCCACAGGCACCTGGAAATCCACACATCTGCGCGAAAATGACGTAACTAGCAAGGTCATCAACATCTATATAATCATAAGTTGAGTTACGTTTGATATGAGTATAATGAACACCAACTATTTTGAAAATAACTATTTAATTGAAAATTATTTATTTAATACTCGACCAATCAAATTTGCAATCAATATATTTGATAGATGTTATTAAAAAGATAGGTAATAGATGTTATTAAAAAAAACAAGAATGTTATGTTAATACAAAATCAACATCTTATCATTTTTAGTTGATACTATGCGAGTGAACTCTTTATTTTCCTGTTTTTATCTGTTTTATTATTGCGAATTTATTCTGGATTTAGGACATTTTCTGTTTTTGATTATTAATATTTTATGAATTTATTTCAATATTGTACCAATATCAAAATTTTCTCATTCATCGATGCATTTTTAATATAAGTATTATCATAAGTAATTATTATTGTCAAATTTTTTTAGGAAATTTATTCAATTCGATTCGCAAAATGGGTATACGGTCGTTTATTCCATTTCCGACTAGTGGCCTTGTGGGGGTTTTTTGTTCTTTAAGCAATGTAGAAATTGTTTATTCATATCGACCTGGTGCTAGGTAAGTGTTTTTTTTAAATTATTACTTAGTATATTAATATTGTTTATTAAACTATTTAGTATTGAAGAAGTTATTTACCCATTATAGATATTAATTGAAATATAAATCTTCATTATCAAACAAAAAATTAAATCCTTATTTAAAAAACATTGCCATATGATCTCTAGCAAACCATTTTGCTAACTACACACATTATTTTAAAATAATGACAAATTTTAATTCATAATGTAAATAATTTAAGACCTTAAAATTCCACAATAGTAGATACATCATATTTCCAAGAAATAACAACCTGCAATTTACAACCCCACAATGTCGCTCCCTGTATTTTTTACGTTAATACAAAGAATCCAACGATAACATTCAGAGGACATTATACAAATGGGTCGTGATTAATCAAAAAATATATCGTACAAGTGCTTTCTCTTTCTTTCTCACCTCACCGTACATATAGCACTCGACAGAAATACGCACGAAATACGGTAATTAGCTAATCAGTCGGAGGAACGGGGCGACATTTTCGTACCGTGTGCCACATTTGTACACGTCCCGAGATAAAAACTAGAAGACGGATGGCCGGGACGAACGCGAACTGAAAGCCTTATCGTCGGCGATATTTAAAAAAGTAAATTTGAAATATTTGGTACAATTAATGTTTTGCCAGGGGGCGATTTGCTGGAATATGCAGAATAGATTTGTATCTTGGTTGATTTACTAACAAATGTATGCGGGGATAATGTTGAATTTTATTATTTTAAGTGAGGATAGCTAAACTAGTACAAAAATAAATCCTGCACAAAATCAAGATAATGCAAAGAAGAATAATACAAAGAAGCAGCTTTTATGAAACTGTGTATGAAATAAATGAATGATATCTTGCAATCTCATTATAAAAGCCAAGAAACATGAAATAGTGCTTTTGGATTTAGTTGGCTCCTAATTAATGGCCGGAATGGCTCCTTGTCAGGTTTCCTCATAACTCTTTCCCATTTATGATTATCCGCGAGATGAAGAGATCAAGACTTTGTGAGCGCACGGCGACATTTGAAATAGTGCTCCAGTTCAGGCGCATAAATCAATTACTTCTTGCATGGTTCAGGTCGGGTCGACCTGATCCGGGACATATTTCAGCCGCTGTTTATTGCGGCCGTTCGGACGTGGATGGATGTGTTTCCCATCGGTAGCTAAGCAGTCCAACCGCAGCTCATCTCGCCGGAAGATTTGCATGGAGTTTTAGATAACGCGTTAAGAGAGGAGATCTCTTGTCCGGTGCACCCGGCAGTGGCTCGAATGGTCGCGAGTTGGCAATCAGAACGGGATTGCGTTTGATGTATGGGTTCGTTGAGCTCGGGCCGGTCCGACCACACCGTATATACCTCTCTACACTCACCTTTTCCAGTGGTCTTTTTAAATGTGCACATAATTCAAACGCAATTACATACTCGTTCAGACTTTAGAGTGCACTTCAGAAACAATCAGGTACAAGATAATTACTCTATAAAGGTGACTTTTTTCTTCTTTGAAACCCATTGAAGCACTTAATTTATATTTATATAAGCGCACAAACCAAATATAGAAATCAATTATATTCTTTCCATATAAAAAAAATTCACACATTTTCTATTGTAAATATATAGGTATATGCAGTTTTATATGTATGTACCACACTGTACCAGTGATTGCATAGAATGGAACGTCTGCATTATAACCACAAATAGAAAGGTATAGCTCTGCATCATCATAAAAGCATGTTGAAGCTGAAAAATATTTTTTTGATAATAAAATTAATGAAAATAATGTTATGATAACAAATCAGGTCAATTTTTGATAAATTTACTATAACGACATTATTATCACCATAACGTACTTAAAAAAATCATAGTTTCAAAGTTACAGCAGGTAAAGATGTGATACTGCAGTGTTTTATTAAGAGCCCATTTTTATCGGATATTGAAGATGAAGATTATCCGCTGCGTGATTTATCTTCAATCAACTCTCTCTCTGAAAATGCCAAACTTGTAATATTATAATATTATTATTACCATTACTGCTTCAGTACAAGTTTGAACTTGCTAAAAATATTTGGTTGTTTGTAGCAATTTTTTTGTGAACAGTTTTTTCTTTATTCAGCCTACGGAGACAGTGTTCTTTCAAGTGCTCATTTTCATCAGTTTTTGAAGATGAAGGCTTTTCGCTGCGTGGTTGTAGCATATCACATGTTCACCTGTTTACCTACCGTACCTCCAAGTCTCGCGTGGTACCAGATCGAATACTACGTTGCTAGTCTTATTATTTAATATGCATATTTCGTATAATAGTAAATCTAGAAACTTTAAGTTTATTGTTATTTGAGTAATAACTATTACCAAACAATTTGCTTTTTATCAATCTATAACTGAATAAATTGAGATACTTTAATATAAACAAATACCACAAAAAAAATTAAATTTGTACGCTATTGTTAAATAGATTTCAGAATCAAATCAATTGCTAACATAAGAAAAGTTAAATACAATAATATTAACTGCCATCCCTATTTAAATTATTAACTGGTTATAAATTGCTCTACGGAATCATAATGTCAATTGCAACAATTTGCTTAAAGGCAGTTATAGATTGTAGTAATAGTTTAGAAAAACACAAACAACAGATAACAACAATAAAACGTCACAATTTAATAAGAATAGGTACTGAGTGTCAAGTGAGCTGGATTCTGGATTGTGAGTTAAAGAGTAAATCAAAGAAATCATTAGGACCTTTGCACCCTTTCTAGTAATAACCTCACTCTGTTGTCGTAGCATTGAACCACCTTGTGTGGCTGATATATGCAAGTACAACGCTTAAAGAGGTCTTCCTTACCGTCATCTTATGTTACTTTCTCTTAACGTAAGACAGTCTTTAATACAAATTGTGTGCATGTGTTTTCTTAGTTGACAGTCTCCTGTAAAGATCCCTGTCATAGTTTGCAGGTTCTTTCTGGACAGTAATCGACTGTCTTGGTGTTTGAGGCAGTCCTTGCCTTTATTGCCTGTCTGCAGCTTAGAGTATCAGTTCAACCCTTTTTTAGTGCGTTAAGTGTAATGATTTTTAGTAAAACATTAAAACTTTTAACTAGTAAACAGGTATATGGTCTAAACCTTAAACATTTTTACCACTCTTTATGTCATAAGAATTTACACTTTACGAGCCAGTTCGTCCGTCTCAATGTTACCTACTTTGTTGAAATGTCTTTTCACCTAGAGCAGATTAATGTTATTTCCACAGTCTATTAACTAAAGTAAAGGCACGGTAATATTCAAAATAAGATTCCATGTAATTTTAGGCTTGTTTATAGCATTTAGGGCCGACATATTATCCGTTAAAATTTAAACAGTCTTGCCAGATATTTTGCGGTTCACTATTTTTATAGATTATCCCAACTACTTTTGTTTGGACGATAGTCGTGTACGTTTCTAGTAATAAAGACATTTTGAAGTCCAAGCTTTGCAAAAAAAATTCCGCTTCAGACCCTTTCTGGTTTTTAAACCATCCATGTATGTGTTTATTTCTTTTTACTTAAAAACTTGCTAAAGTTTGTCCAATAATTAAAAGTAGTAATCCTAACAATGTACAAAACTATCAAACCATTTTTTTATTAATCTGTTAAAGTTCTTTAAAGGCGTTTTATATAAAATAATTCTTTGCGCGGATACTATCTAGCAGAAAAAATGCACGCAATAACTTCAGTTGTCAGTTTGAAAAGGCCAATGTAATGTCATTGATACAGTTCTTAAACGTTTTTGACAAGAATCATAATATACTTTTAGAAAAAATGAGATTTACCAATACATTAACAAAACTTTTAAGATTTTGTTTGAATAATAAGAAACAAATAATTTCTTACAATAGCTTTTTTCAAAATTCCACATAGCCACATCTATCTACATGTGCTTCAAGAATTTAATTTTTTACCTTTAGTGTATGCCATGTTCTCAAATACAAGATCTAAACATATTTTTCATTTAGAATTATTCTTTGCACTCCTGCATAAGTTTGTTAATTTTCAAATTAATTTACTGAACTTATTATGTTTTAAACCATTGTGTACCTACTGGCTGAACTACATTCAACTATTTTATTTGCGTTACTCCAAAAATATCTACAAATTTTTAACATTTATTTTATGTAAAAACAGAGATTGATTGAAGAATTGTTTGCCTAGAGCTTTTTACAATAACCAAATCAATTGTTCAGATTCAATAGTGGTTCCAACAACAATTTAATGTTGTGGTAGTTCTAAGTTGTAAGACAATTAAAAGAAGTTCACTTAAAGTTATTAAACTTGCGGAGAGCAAAAAATAATATTATTATAAGAGTACATAGGCTTCCTCTACAGACTTCCATAGTCTTCTGTCTTGAGTGTTTTTTAGTATGTTGGTCCAGCGTGTAAGTGGTTTTCATTTGATGCATTTGTCAGCTTTTAGTTACTATTTTAATAGTTTCTTGATCTATCTTTGTCCGTTCCTTTGACCTACGTGGCCAGCCCATTTCTATTTGAGTTTTGTTATTTGTTCAACTACATCTACTACTTTGGTTTTTCTCCGTAAGTCTTTAGATAAAGATACTTCAAGCATTGATTTCTCCATTTTATGTTGGGTTGCTTTAAGTATTTTTGCCAATTGATAGTTACAGTTAAGGTTTTTGTTCCATATGAAAGAACATGTAAAATACTTTGATCATATACAGTGCGACCAACAATGAATGAAGTTTTTCAAATACTTCTGGAAATTTTTTTAGTAATTTTGTGTGGACCAGCTTGATAACCTGTTTCCTCCGAACAAAATAATCCTAAACGTCACCAGAATTTTTATAGACGTTTGTCATTTTTTTAAGTTAAATTAATGTTTGATCAAAATAATTTAAAGCTTAATTTAATATAATAAAATGCGAATTGTGGAAAAATGTCTAAATTTTAAATAATGTGCATAAACTGTAAATTAAATTAACAAAATTGTGAATTAAACAGAATTGTGAATTAGATATTTAAGTTATATGTACAATGCTGTTTACACAAGATTTTTTACAGTTAAAGCTCATTATCGCATTGGAAATCTTAATGAAGATAGGACCTGGTCATACTCTCTTCAGTCGTGTCTGAATCAATTTAATAAAGCTTTTCCTAATGCAGAAATTTCTTATAAAAGATTTGTAAAATAAATGTACTATAATTTTAGATGGATTTCTTTAACAATTACACGACAATAAATTACAAACTGGCTACTTTCAGCAAGACGGAGTTTCGATTGATTAATAAGTAGAAGTTTATGGCTACCACGTTTTCCAGATCTCACTCCATGTGGTTTTATTTATTTGGAAATTTAAAAAATAAAGTTTTTAAACGTCGTATGCATACCTTAGATAAATTAAAGAATAATAATAAAATTAAAAAATATAACAGCAGAGCAACTTAAACAAGTGTTTGAAAATATGAAGCAACGAATAAATATTTGTCTTCAACATAAAAGGCATCATTTTCAGAATTTGATGTAAATAATTTATAATGGTAACATTTATATGTAAAGTATTATTGTGGAAAAATCTTTACACAATATAATAATTTTATTTGGTAAATTGAAGAAATGACAACGTTTGAAAAAATGAAAAAAAAAGACATAAGATCATAAAAAATAAAAAAGTTAAATTACTTTATAATTTATTTATAAAAAATGCTGGAAATGACCAATTTATTATTAAAAACAAATGTTTACTTTTCTGTTTAATGTTTATAATAATTGTTGAAGCTGCTTTGCAGTTATACTTCTCATTACCATTTTTATTGTTTTTGTTAACTTATCCAAGGTATGCATACAATATTAAAAAACTTTATTTTTTAAATATCTAAATAAATAAAAATCAATCACGTTTAAAGCTTTTTGCACTTTGTAATCAATTTATTAATATGTGCTCTAAAGAAAAAAGTTCTATGGAACACAAGCTCTAAGAAATAAACTGTTTTGACGCACGTGATTTTTGAACCCCGCAGGGTCTCGGTAAGGTTTTTTGAGACAAAAAATCCTCAGATGAGGTTTTTGTTGTAGAAAAACCAAAAGCTCTAGCTTATGCATCTCTGTTCACTTTGACTATGGTTGATCTGGAGTTGACGAGCTATGGCACGTATGATAGGTATGGTATCTTCCGCCATGAAAATCATTAAATTGTTGACGTACGGGCATTTATCAACATAAGTAACTACTGAAACCGCAATATTTTTACCGCAAATGCAAAAACAGCAATGTTAGACTCTTGGAAAACATTGTTTTCTAGACATAACGTTTTTGAGTTAGTGGTTTCTACCTTTGTTTTAAACTTGCAATCTTGCATGAAAAGTTTTTTCCATATAAGATTGTAAATTTGTAGCAACCGCTCCGTCATGTGGGAGTAAAGCTGCTAGATAACCTAATAAGGCGCGTTGTTCCAGCGTCAAAGTTAACTCTTAAAAAAAAAGGTTGTATGGCAAAAACTTTAAGGAAAAGAAATGTAACAAAGTATTTAGTTGTACTTTTTTACTCAGAAAATTTTTACTATACTTTAAGAACTAGCAGATGTAAATTGAGTTGCCAATGGGTCTGCAATTTTAGCCGTTTTGTTGACTTTGGTGACTTTGTCCGTCAGTTTGTACAAAGTTATAATGATTAAGAAAAAGCTAACTTTATCAAAAATGCTTTTTTTTTCTGGTTTTTAATATGAATTAATTGACAGGTCTCAATTTTTATTACTAGTACCAACATTTAGCAAAATAAATTTGCCAAACTTTTTTTTACCGTAAAGAAGCTTAGATTTTTGAAGTCAGAATTACTTGTCTGCACGGATTCGCCTGTTTTAAAATGTATCATCATTAAAAAAATTGAGTTTTATCTACCGCCAGGTTGGGAAAGAAAGGAAATGAAGGTTTAGGGTAAAAAATATAAATGACAGGAAAATAGGGAAGGGTATCCAAAAATAGGTTACTTAGAACCCTCAGTACGGTAAGGGAGTACCCACAAGAGTGGTTTTGTCTGTTATTTTAGTATTTGTGTCTGTGTGAATAAATTTTTGCCTACCCTAGAGTTTATGAGGGCAGACTGTTAAGCCAGTGTAAAATTGTAAACTTGTTTTAGTCACTTAATTTGCTGCATTGACATTTGGAATCTGGCATTTTGGATTGCCTCATTTGATAAGGAAAATTCTGTTCCCACGATTGAGTTCAGTCGCAAACTATAGGTAAAGACGCTGTGATATATTTAGCTTTCCACTATCCGCCACCTGAAGACGTGTTTTCTAGTTACAGGTTTCTCTTAAGAAATAATTTAACATTAAATTCTAATTATTTTAATTTGTCTATAGGCAAACAAAAACTTTTTTCTTAATTTTTTTTTAAATAATAAGCCTTAAATATCATAACAAAAAGTTGGCAATTTTTAAGGTTAAATACAATTTTTTTGTAAATACAACCACAGTATATTTTTCAAATTAATGTTTTTATGTTTTTTTTTAAACTATGCATATGCAGTTATTGCATTAAAATTTAAATTTTCCTATAAATTTTGGTCATTAAATTTGCACTAAACAGTTTTATATTTTAATGTAATTAAAACTTACTGTAAGTGCAGTTTTAACTAATATTATAAAATAATTATGTTTTCACATGTAATTTGCAGCAAAGTAAGTATTTAATCTTGTCTGTCACATACATAATGTATCATCTTTATTAAACAAAAAATATTACAGAACAATAAAAAGAATCCGTTAATAGTGTTAGATTAAAATAAAATATTTCTTGTAAAACAAACTATTTATTAACCTATTAATAATATAAAAAATTACAAAAAATGACGCAAAAAGTAATGCAGTATACAACAAGGCTTGTTTCACACGTATATAGTTTGTTTTTGGTTCGTTTTCGGATTATTGTCGGTATCTATACTCCTTCGTAAAGTAATGCGATGAATGAATTCCTCCTTTGTTTTTTTTTTATTTTTCTATAGAAAAACAACATGGCAACAAATTGTCTTCTTTCCATTATGATTACTAATGATCCTATTTACAAAAAAAAACACAAAACCTGATACGAACCGTGTATGTATGAAAAAGTTTCATTCGTTTTTGGTTGCAACCGAAAATAAACCAAACCGAATAGAAACCGTATACGTGTGAAACGAGCCTTATGTAATATAACATGTTGTATGATCATTGTCATTAAAGAGCGTTAAATCTGTCACATATTAAATTATACTTATATTATGTTATTTTTTATAATAGGATAATTACATTGTCAGCCCACGTAATCATTCCAACACTAAAATTTTTCATCTAATAATAATTTAATAATATATGTCACATTATTATCTAGTATACTATGAAAGCACTTTACATTCTCGGTAATAATTAGATTGTTACTTAATTTACAGTATTGTAATATCAACAAGAATTCCTGAATATTTTATACGCAAGAATTCCCATGTAATAATAAATTCAATGCTTGATATTGAATATCCTAACATTATGGAATCTTGGTGAACAATTAACTAAAACTCGCATAGTTGGACATCATTTATCAAGTAATAGTAGTCCTCCCAGTATGAGTGCTACTCTATAATTTATTACAGTGCTTAGGATAATTAATATTTTGAAACCATATATCAGCTTAGTATGTGCGTTCTTTTGGAAAGCATACATCTCCGATCAGAAAAGCTTTAAGTATTAACTTCACTTTATAATTATAGAATCATTTAGAAGGCATTTGTATGAATGAATGAATAATATATCATGGATTTTCATCGAAGTCATAGATAATATTTATTGAATCAAATGGATTATATTTATTCTAATTGGTTACCAAATTATATGCTTTAAATGGTTTATTCATATAAGGTATCAATTAATAAAATAAATGGAATGCATCATGATTTAAAGATGGAATCCTAAGAATATATATAATTTAATGATTTAATTTATTTGATGAGATTGTTTAATAAATCAATTCAAAATCTACTTTAAATGTTTAATTGGCAGATATATTTACTTCTATAAAGTGCACTTATACATCTTGCCTATGTTTACGTGGGAGTATAATATAATTGCAAAAATATATTGTATTTAATTTAATTAAATTTAAGAGTATACCGACCACTACTTTGATTTCCACATATAATTTGATAATCAATTTATTTTTTAACCAGTACATTCAAAAAGGATTAAAATATATTTTGCCAAAGTATTTTATACAAATAATAATTGGAAATAGTCAAAAAATAATTCAGTATAGTCATAACTCAATTTTTTTTTTTTTTTTTACAAATCTACAGCGCTGCGCATGGTCCGGTGGCTAAAGTTCTTGCGTCAATTGAACCTTGTACGTGTGCAAATGCAAATCTTTTTTCAAAATTTGTTGCAGAGTGGGCCTAGTAATGTTTAATTCTTGACCACAATGCCGAACAGAAGTGGACTCACGGCTACACTTTTTATCACTGCAGCTATGTTTTTGAGGGACCGACCAGGACGGCGAAAAACAGTAGTCTTTTCATCCATCAGCCTTAATTTTGTCTAAACTTTTAATTGCATTTGTACTTCACAGCTGTCAACAAATAATCACCGTACTACTCAAACAAACAAAATGGCGGCAAATTCAAATCAGCGTTTTTGTTGAAACACTATTTATATATATCTCTATTATTTACTATAATAGGATTGCAATTGTAGACAAAATGTACGTAATATAAAAGTTTATAAATTTTTGTAAAGAATAGTAAACACTATTGCGCAAACGGTACTTTAATATAACTCAGTACTTAGGTTGTAAACCTAACCTAACCTAACCTAACAGAACTTGAAAAAAAAAACACTCTCGTATATACCCCAGGGGTCAATTCTTGGCCTGCTACTGTTCTCTATATATATTTTTCTAACTCTGAATCAACTTTCTTGTTGCAAAAATAAATATGCATGTAGTATAATAATCATTTAAACTTTTAAAATGTTTGATTTAAAAATTAAATTTTTTTTTTTGGATATGACAAAAACTAGATACTTCTTTGCTTATTTAAACTTAAAAAATTGTTTCCGCATTGGTCATATATCTCGGTTGCTTTTAAGAAATTCAAAAATGCCACAATACAAATAAAAATAGATAAAAACATGATCAGCGACAAAATACAAATTCACAAAGGTGTTTGACATGGCAAAACTATATAAACCTATGTTGTTACGCTAGCATTCAAAACCACCTTCAAGAACTTCCAATAAAAAAAAAAAAAATCAACATCGACGGCCAATTTCTAAGTAACCTGTGGTTTGCAGACAATTTTGTAGAACTAAAGATTATAATCTCACTGCATAATAAAGCGTTAAAAATGTAAGCTTAAAAATAAACCTACCAAAAACTAAAATCATAAGCAGCGGGGACGTTGCAGTAACTATCAATGACTAGACGCTCAAAAATGTTGATGATATACCTAAAAAAATCAAAGCGCAGAAATCAACCAACGCATCCAAATGAGCTTAGAAGTTGCGCACGTATAATACTTAACATAAGTTTAAAGGATCATATAAAGATCGCAAAAATCCACAGAAAAACCTGCGCTACCAACGTGATCTTGCAAACTTATGTGGAACTGAGTAGGTCATGTCTGCTGGCAAGACCCAATAAAAGAGACAAGATGACTGGTAAAATGGCGTCCAAGAAAAACCAAGAGAAGCGTAAAACAACCATTGAGAAAATGGATAAAAGATGTGAAGAATCAAAAACTACTTTAAACTGATCTAGCTCATTCATGGGTTACAGATCAACTTATTACACTATAAAGTTGGATTATGCAAGACACATGTTTAACATTATTTTCTAATCCAGGTACTTCTTTCTTTTTCTACTTTCTTACACCAATTAAAACGTTTTTGCTCGTTATAATTTCAGTCGTAAACACATTGTATAATAACTTTTAAAACTCTGCAAAGCTTGTTATACAGTAATAATAAAAAGTGCCACAATTTTATTACTAATTTCAAAAATATTATTTTTATTTTTATTTTAAATCAATATAAATTCCAATTTCTAAACATTCTTAAACCAAATTTAAAATAAACAAGTCATGCTCGTAAATTAATCAACAGAACATTAATAAATATCAACTATTTCAAAGTAACAAATATAAAATATTAAATGTGCTTCAATGACTTGTCTAGATCATGTCACTGAAATAAGTACCAAAGATACAATAGTATCACGAGTATAAAATATGACAAGATGTATCAATTATGTATGATAACATCTTATAATAAATTATTCAATCCATTTAGATTGCGTTTTGCAAAGTGTTTCCTATAATCTGTTTAAATTATTCGTTACATTAAAATCCTGTCAATATATTATAATTGCAATTTAATATTGATAAGCTATTATATTGCAATGAACCAAATTTTTAATGAATATTTAATGTTAAATCGGTGATTAAAATAGATAAGCAAGTTTGTTATGCAAAATCTGTCAGATTAATATTAACTTTAAACGTTATCAAAAATCTAAATAAAATAGATTATAATAATTATAGAACTTATGTCAATCGTACTAATACACACATATCTTCATAGAAAAAATCAACTAAAAACAAATATGGTGCAGGTGCCGGACAGTGAAAATATCATAACTGATTTTTTTTAATTAAATAAGACAAATCATAAATAATTCTTTAAAGTTAATACTTTCTGATAAAATCATAAATTCACATAAAAGTTTATAATAATGCTTGTAGCTTCTACCATCACCAGTTTTAATTGTTTTAATCTTTAATTTGTTTATCTAGTGCGTTTTACAGAGCAACTCTCACTAAATAGACATATTTAATTTTAAGGTTATTATTATAAAGTTGTGTACATAATGCAACAAAAGTGCAAACCAAATTTAGGGTCATTATAATTTTGATGTGCTCAATAATGTCTACTATACTTAGCGTAAGTATTAATTTTAAATGATCGTTGAAACAATTTAAAAAATTAATAAGCAATTAACTGTAAGAAAAACTTTACTATGTATTGATTTAAGATGTGTCAGTATAATTGATATTTATAAATAAATAATTTAGGTCCGTTTGCACCATAGTGGCTTAAATCTACGTGTGTTAAAGTGCAAACAGGATTTTCATCACACTATCAAAGAAAAAACACGTCGTTAAAGTTTAATACTGATTATTCTAATTCATAAACCTTACTGACTAAACTTAAAATAATATACAATATATAGACTTAAAATTAAGAAGCTATAAAAGGAAAAACATCTTTAAAGATTACGCGATGTAAAAACCCAACATATAATAAATACAAACAGTTTTACAATCCTATTAAGCAGTTGGTATAATTAATATTTTATAATCTGGTTACTTCTTGGTAGTCCCGTTTCTCAGGTATAGTTCTTTACATACAAGAACAAGCATAGTCTGTGCACTGAACGTTTTATAACACCATCAGTAGTTCGAATGGGTGCAACTCTAATTATTTTGTCCTTTCCGGAATGGATATCCTCAATATTTCTTCTTCTTTTCTTTCATTTTAAAGGTGGCAAATTGTCTTCCTGTATTATTGCCAGCTGTTCAGGCCAAATTGAGCATGCTTTGGAATGCTTCCTTTTGATTCGCCTTTGGAATTTAACAAAATACTCATCTTTCCACCTTTTTCAGAAGTGGTCACGCATTTGTTGTATGTGTTACCATCTACTTAATTTAAATACCCGTAGATGCATTAATCCAGATTTGGATATGGAGTTCATTGGCTCTCCTATCAGAAAATGTCTCAGTGTAAAAACACTAAAATTGTTTGGATTATTATTCATTGGTGTTAATGGGTGCAAATTTAGAATTCCTGTGAGTTTTGTCGACATTTCTTTGTATGTTAGAAGCGTTTCTTCAACTACTCTCCAAAGATTATGCTTGGCTGATTTTATTGCCGCTTCCTAAATTTTTCCAAAATGAAGAGATCAAGGTGGAATAAAGTGTCACTGCATTTTTACATTCAAGATGTTTGCCATTAATTCTTGATTTTATGCGGAGAAACCATTTCCCTTACTGAGTCTCTTTGTGCCATAAATGTACGAAGTTTGTTATCATGCATACAAATATAGCCGCGTGACCCTTTATGGTCCTTTTGCTTTTTTGGGAACCATCTTTAATGTTGAATAGACCCCAGTAATCTACTCTGGTTTTTAGGAATTGTCGTGCTGGTTCCGTACGGCATGATAAGTTGTGCAGGTTTTGGTTTATTCTTGAAGCAAACAATGCACTTATAAAGAATTGTCCTTATTGCGCTTCGTTTAAGTTTAAATTTTTGGCGTATCAGCCTAATAATTTGTTATAGCTGCTAACATGGCTTGTGCACCTGCGTGAAAGTTACTTACGTGCTCTTTACAAATGATTAGCTTAATAAGAATATAGGATTTCGGTAGAAGAATTGAATGCTTCTTTACATATTGCAGCAAGAAATTCTTCCACCTGTACAAATTAACCCATTTACATCCAGAAACGGATTTAGACACAACATAATAATTTAATAATAATAAATTTTAAACACAATGCAGTAACTTGTATTAACTTTTAAAGCAAAGAATAACGCAAGATCAGAAATCACCAAATAATTGTCGTTCTTTGTTGAGAATAAATACTTTTTTTACTTTTGATATGTATCATTCAATAGGTTATATGACGATAACGTTGCCGTATTGGCTATCAAGACGTCTGGTACTTTCCAGCACAAGTCATTGTCTAATAATAACAAAGGTAATGTCTCTCTTGAAATCTGCCGGGTTGGATTTTGTATCTATATGGTACCAGTCGTTAGGGTCCGTTAATTCTTGTATCTCGTTTACCTGGTTTGCTACAAAGATTTTCCATTTGCTTGAATCTGTTTTTATCCAAGGTAATGCTATTGTTGAATCAGTATAATAGCAGCATTTTCTGAATTTTAGCTCCATTGTTTCTATTACGTTTTTTGTGAGCTGGACGAGTAGCATTGCAGTTCATAGTTCCAATCTAGAGATACTTGAGACTTTAAGAGGTGCCTCTCTTAATTTTGCGCAAAGCAGGGTGCAATTAGTTTCTTTGGTGTGTTTGTCTGTGGTTTTAATATATATGCAGCACCCGTACGCTACTTGATTTGCATTGCTAAATCCGTGTAGTTCAACGTAGTCACTTTCCAAGTTGAACGAGATACTTCTGGAAATGTGAAATTTATTAATGATCCCTAATTGGCTTATAAAGTTGTTCCATTCAGTGTGTATACCATTTGGGACTGATTCATATCAGTGCAATTTTTCCATTCATAATTGTTGCATAAATATCTTTGCAACAATTATTATAGAACCCACCAGGCCAAGTGGATTATAAATCTGCGGGATTTGTGAAAACATTACTCTTTTAGTAATTTGCTTTGTTGGGTTTCAGTATGCTAATTGAATAACCAAACATATTTGTTTTCATGTTCCAATGTACTCCTAATGTCTTGATTGTTTTCGTCTTACTCCAAGAAAGGACATTTTGTTTATGCAACGCCAAACCACACAATGTCTTTTTGCAATTGGATGCCCATTTGTGCAACTCCAACCTGTTTTCCTTCAGTATTTTGTTTATTTCACCACGTCTCAACTCTTCAATTGATTATGCGCCTGTCAACAAATCATCTACGTAAAAGTCTAGTTTAATTATGTTTGAGGCAACAGGGTATTTCTCTTGGTTTAGATTGGTTATTTCTGTTAAGCATCTTATTGCCAAAATCAACGACGAACTAGTGCCGCATTGTATTGTATTGTATTTTCTTCAGCTTGTACGTGACAATTGGTTGGTCGATGTGCTCTTTCCACATGATTCGTTGATACTTAGCATCATTTTTAGTTACAAATACTGACAATACATTTTTTTTACATCGGCTGTTAAAACGTACTTGTGTGTCCTAAAGCGGCATAATATCGAAACCAGATTTATTTGAATTGTCGGGCCAGTTCGTAGCACATGTTTAAAAATTTTCCATTTGTAGTTTTCATAGATGCATCAAACACCACTCTTAGTTGTGTGCTTATACTTGATTCATGCTCTTTTAGTACGGCTCTTCTAGATTGGACATTTTTTCCATATGGCCCAAATCTTAATATTCCTTTATAAAGTCATAATATTGGATCTTTATTTGTGGGTTTTTATTTAAACATTTTTTTCAGAATCCAAAACGTTTAACTGCTATTTTTTGTGATTTTCCTAGGTTGATTGGGTTCTCCAGCAGTGACACTATAAATCGGCCAGATAGTTTCTACTCTGCATGGCAATGAAATGAGATTCGCATAATTTTTCTTCTATGGACCGCGTAACACCAAGCATTTTCTTAATCTCTCAGAATGATGACATTGTTTTTTCTAAGTTTGCAATTGTGCTTAAATTACAGGTCTTTGCTTGTAGCGTCCGTGGTACGCACCCTGTCACTATCCAGCCAAATCGCGTTTTTTGCAAGCAAATATTGCCTTCACATGTGTGTATCCAATCAACAATTCAACTTTTTGATTGATTGAAATTTATGTCAAAAAGTTTTATATTTTTAGGAATATCGAGGATTTTCTTGTCAAACGATTGATACGGCACTCGCAAAATGATAGAATTCAACAGAAAAAAGTTTAACTCCGATTCGAATTTGCTGTCTTTAGACGACTCAATGGTAGACATCCGAGTTGTTATTTTAATTTTAGATTTTTCTAATCCTATTATTATAACTGAAATCTGCTGGTACTTTAGGTCTAATCGTTCTAAACTAGCTTTTATGAGGTTTACTTGGGAGCCTGAGTCAAGTAGTGCTCTAGCAACGTGTTAATTTCCCCATATATTGTTGACGTTGACTAGGCATGATAAACATTGCTAAACATGCCGGGTACTTGAGAATCCGCTTCATCTTCAAAATGAAAAACTGTATTATGTTTCTTTTCGCATTTACGCATTTACGGCAATTGTTCGATGTGCAATCCTTAGCAAGGTGACCGGGTTGCTGGCTACATGGAATGATCTGGCCAATTTATTCGATTTAGTGTGAACATCAATGTTATTTTCACTGCATATGCTACGTAATGTTCTGCATTTTCTAGTAAGAAACTCATGTATTTCGTTGTACGATAGGTTTTCATTCGGTTTTATAAATTCTTCCCACGTTCGTCGTGTTTTGTTGTGCAATTTTAATGGTAGTCACAATGAACTAATAATTTGCTCCATTTTTCAACTGGGCGCTCTCACACTTTTAATGCTTGAGTGTGCTGTGGCTTAAGACCAATCTCAAAGAATCAAATATTTTGAGGAAGTTAGTTTGCTCTGAAGATAGTTAATTAAAAATAAACGAAACCGGCGTACGGTAAAAATAAAAAATATTTAATAATTAATTGTTGTCCGTAATTGCCAAAAAAAGGAAAACCGCTTTAAAGTAAATTATACATTGTAGGGTCTTTAAAATACAAAGCAGAATCTTTTTGCACTTTTAGCAAAAGTATTTTTTAACAGCTTCTTTCAGGATAGAACAATGTCTATTAGCTCTTCTTGGAGTGTGCCAACGTCCAGTTGCCATTGTCGCTACCTCCTCAACGTAAGTGTCCAAGGGTGGCAGGCACAGCATTGCCTCCATAAACGCAGTTGGTGTTGTTTGCATAACACCTGTTGTTCTTAAGCATGTTTTAATTGATTTATTTGGTTTGCAAATGTTTTCTATCTAATTCTTAGTCACAACACTAATCTTGGATCCAAATTCAGAAAGTTTAATTCAGTTAAAGACAGAAGATATTTTAAATTAATTTTGTATATGTTTCTCTTATAATAGCTGTGTACAGACATAATACTGTCCGTAAAGACATATAATAATTGCCAAAACAAAATGTAAGTATACTTTTATGCATCTCAAATTTAGATGAGATCGCAATGTAACCTAGTTGGTAAAAATCACATCTAGGTATATTATTTTGATTGTCAGCATTTATAAGGTGTTTAGAACAATTAGTAGCTGTTTTTTCAGCATGTGTTTTATTCATCCACTGATAGTGAGATAAAAGCATGTGTTGAAAGTTAAGTTTCTGTTATATTAAAGACGGCTTTGTCAAAAGGTTTTTAATGTTTATGCATCCCAAAGGTAGACATTTTGTTCCATAGCAACCAACTCAATTTAATTTAGCATAAAGTGCAAAGCTAATTTGGAAAATATTTCCTAAATATATGCGTATTGCTTCCGGTGCATTAAAATGCTGAAAGTTTTTTTCCGAATTGATTTTGTGCACAGTTTTTTAAGTGTTTTAAGAAGAAAAGACCTGAGGCTTATTGAGCAGTAAGACTTTGTCTGGGTATTGTCACTACACTTTGGTTTTAGAACAAATTAACTTTTCCTTTACTAGGCTATGGAAATGTAGCGTGTACCTCCATAAATTTTTGTTTGGTGAGTCAAGATTATGGCCCATTGTAAAAAGTCTCAAAAGATCTTTTACCCCTCAACAGTGTAATAAGCACGGCCCAGCTTAATCGTCGACTGATGAAGCTGGAGTTGCAATATTGGACCACTTCTGTGTCAACGTGGTACAACCTGAGAATAGATTTAAAAATGTATCTAAAATACTTCCGATAAATCTGTTGTTCTATATGCAATTGTTGTTGCAAACATAGGAAGGGAAAGAGAGGCACACGATATACTGATAGCAACAGCAGAGAAAGAGGAAATAGACCTAGTAATAGTAAGTGAACCAAATAAAAACAAACTAAATGGTAAGTGGATAAGAGACAATAAAACAGATGCTGCTATTTTAGCTAGCGAAAAATGTAGGGACAAAGTGGAAAGATGGAAAACACCAAAAGAGGGAATAGTGTGGGCTGAAATAAAAAGTATGATAGTATACAGCTGCTATATCAGTCCAAATTGCGGAATGGAATACTATCGGGAGTGGATAGAAGAATTAGAGAACAGTTTAAGAAAACAGAAAAGCAAAAAAAAATCATAGTAAGAGGAGATTTCAATGCAAAATAACCGAGATGGGGAGAATACAAGAGGAATTTAAAAAGAAAAATCTTAGAGAAGATGATAGCTGGGCTAAACCTTAACATTTGCAACAAAAGAGACAAACCTACGTTTGTAAGAGGAAGCTCAAAATCACATATTGACATTACCATGGCAACATGACGGTGAGATAGCTCAGTTATAGAGCGTTAGTGTATCACGCTAACAGTCCCGAGTTCGATCCCCAAATATGATTAAAATAATAACTTTGTTCTTTATCCATCGGGGTGATTCGGAAGTCACCTAATAAGCCGTTGGTCCTATCAACCCCCTTCAAACAAATTGTAAGATTTCTGAGGCGATGTAAAATAGCTGAAAAACGCAAAATAAAGAAAAAAACATGGGAAATGGCAGGTATAGTGAATGAATGGAACGTGACAGAAGAGGAATCACTAAGTTTATACAAACATATACAATATAATAAAAAGAGAAAGAAAAACAGGAGTGCACGAGAGAAGGTAGATAGAACGTAAGAAGAATGGCCAAAGAGAAGATAAAGAGAGCCATGGAAACAGAAGAAGTTACAGAAAACAAAAACATAGAAAAAAGATGCAAAAAATACTCAGAAAAGCTGAGAAAAGATGGCGGATGAAGCAATTTCCAGGTACAGAAAAGGAGGGCAAAAAGAACCATACTGGTAGTGCAAAGAAATAAAAAAATGCAGAAAAAAACAATACAAACAGGAAGAAAAGTCAAAAGACAGAGAAAAAGAAAAGAAAATAAAGAGGAAACGGAGGAGGAACTAAAAAACGACAGAAATATCTTAAAAAAAGCAATCAGTGATAGCAGAAGAAGATGCTGAAACAAAATGATGAAATCTATAGACGGCGATCCTTGCGAAAAACTGTACAAAATAGTGATGAACAAACTGGGAGGAAGTGCAAAGGGAGTCTACCTAAAAGAAGAAGAAGGAGAAGAAGTCATAATTAAAAAAAATGTTTCCCAAGGGAGAACCGGTAGAAGAACCAGAAAATAAAGAAGAAGAAGAAACAGTCATGGCAACAGTAATAGAAATAAAGGAAATCATAAAAGACTTGTCCAACAACAAAGCACCAGGTCCAGACAAAATAACAAGAGATTGTTAAAGCAGCTCTAGACGGGAATGAGGTAGAAATAACACAAATAATCAACAGATGCCTGAAAAACAGAATTTTTCTAGAATGTTGGAAAGAAGCCACCCTAGTACTGATTGAGAAAAAGAAAAAAGTAGGAAAAGCGACTTCATGCAGGCCAATATGCTTAATAAACGCACTAGCTAAAATAATGGAGAAAGTTATTGTACGCAGAATAAAACAAGAAATAGAAGAAAAAGGAGGTTTCCATCCAGGAATCCAGGAATCTAGGATCCATTCAGGTACAATACGGATTTACCAAGAAAAAAACAACCTTAGGAGTTATAGACAAAGTAAAAACGATAGCAAAAGAAGCAAACAGCGGAACGCAGAGGAAAAGACAACACTGTGTAATGATAGCGTTGGACATACAGAACGCGTTTAACAGCGAGTTATGGGAAGCAATTATAGAGACAGCAAAGAAAATAGAACTAAAGAAGAAAACAATCAAGATCATATAGAGCTACTTACAGGGTAGAAACCTAGTTACCAAGAACAAAAGATTCAAACTTACGAGAGGGGTACCACAGGGCTCAGCACTAGAACCAAAACTATGAAACTTTGTTTATAATGAGTTACTACAAATGAGATTGCCGGAAGGCGTAACAATAACGGCATTTGCGGACGACGTAGCTCTAGTAGGTAGAGACGTAGAAATGGGTATACTAAAAGGAAGACTAGAGCTGGCAATAGATATGATACAGTTATGGATGAGAAATAAGAATTTAAAATTAGCAACACAAAAAACAGAAGCGGCCTGGCTATTGACTAAGAAGACTAATCTAGGAACAGGTATGATACAGGTAGGAAACCAAGTGATAACTTTAGGGGAAAAAAATCAATTACCTCGGGATGACACTTGAAGCAAAGGGATGGAATGAACTGGTTAAGAAAGCAGTTATGGGAACAAAAGAAATGGAGAGAAAGCTCGGTAGACTCATGCCAAACAACGGAAGTCTAAGAGAAGAAGCCAGAAGGTTAATAGCAACAGCAGCAAGAAGCAAATTGTTATACGCCGCAGAAACATGGGAAAAAGCCACAAAAAAACCAGAAATGAAATATGAGGAGCTACAAGAGCAAGTTCGTTAAGGATCTGCAGGGCTTACAGAACGGTGTCACAAGAGGCAGTAGAGGTAATTGCGGCAACACCTCCCGCGGATATGATGGTGGAAGAAAGAATAGAAATAAAAAAATTAATAAAAAAAGAAACCAGTAAAAAGGATGCTAAGTTAAGAGCAAGAGAAAAGACAATGGAAAGATGGCAGAGACAGTGGAATAGAGGAGAAAAAGGAGAATGCACAAGAGAACTAATCCCGGAGATAAAAAAGTGGGTAAAAAAAAACAAACCCGAGACGTGCTATTATACAACACAAATACTGACCGGACATGGAGTTTTTAAAAAATTCTTGCAAAAAATTTAAAAAATCAAGGAAGAGAACAGATGTATATTCTGTCAGGAAGAAACACACGATAATGCAGAACACAATCTAGTAGAATGCAAAACGTGGGAAGAAGATAGAAAAGAACTAAAAAAAATACTGGAAAGCAAAGTGGATAAAACAACAATCATTAAGAAATGCCTAAAAGATAAAAATAAATAGAGGGCGCTAAGAAACTTTGCAACAAAAGTACTAAGAAAAAAAAATGAGACGTATGACAATGGAAAAATATAGAATGAAAACAAAAAACAATAAAAACAAACACACCAAATAAAAGCCATAGAAGAGAAAAGAAAGAAACAAGAGAAGCAAAATGGAAACAACAAAACAGAAAAAAAGATTAAAAAAAAAATAAGGAAGGTCAGGACAATTATGCATACCAAGAAATAGAAAAACATTTACAAAAACTACGATACCAAACAAAACTGCAGAGATAAGGAGAAGGAGAAAAGAAATGCTGAGGGAATGCAGAATAACAGAAATAAGGAGGCAAATACCAAATGGTAGGTACGCTATCTCGAGGTTGACGGATAACGCAATTTTTGAGATAGTCGAATTTACTTGGCAACGAGAGGACACAAAAAAGTAATCCCAGATGGAGATACAAGGATATCACTGGAGGTAAAACTAACAAATTTAGGATTGCCAAAAGGAATACAGCTAATGGAACTAATGGAAGACTTAAGAAATCTAAGAACGCATCTGAGGACAAACCAAATAATTAAAATAAATAACACACGGATTGGAGAAAAAAGAGAAAGTAAAACTGGATGTCAGTGCAGATAAAAAGAATTAAAAAAAAAGACAAAAAAGACAAAAAAGACAAAAAAAATATAGGGGCTATAGGGAGAGAGATGGACCGGGGACAGCATGCGTGCCACAAATTCTGTGTGAAAATCCGCAAGGCAATAACCAGCCTACCTCGAACTACTGCCAAATTTAGACTAGTTTGACAAGCACATATAACAACAGGATTTACGCAGAGAAGAAAACCGGAAGGTATTGCCATGTGTAAGTCATTCTTAAAGGCCACGTGTTGAGGCCCACACCTCACTACGTCAAAAAAAAATGCAATTGTTGTTATAATATCTATATATTTATGAAAAACGCAAAATGGTTGACTGGCAATTGATATAATCTATTGTATATATCAAAATATGCAATATCAATTTGCGCTTAAAATATATACAAAACATCATAACCTTTAAACAAAATGGAGCGCCAAAAAACATGTAAGTAGTTGCAAAAATTTTATGTTTTTAACATTTTTTTGTGGATTTTTATATCTTAAATGTTTTGTTGGCATATGAAAATTTTTTGAAATTTTTTAGCAATACATTGGCTTTTTTGGTTTCAAGAATATTTTAGTTTTATGAATATTGGTTCTTGTGTGTAGAAGACAAGAAAAAGTAAGTTAAAATTCTTAAAACTTTTCGTCAAGTAGTTATTGTTATTAGTTAAGTTAGGTTGTTTGGATACGCAAAGTCACTGGTTCTCATAAGCTAGATTTAGCGTCTCTGCGTTTAGAATGGGTAAGAATAACGTATTTTGGACCCAAGACCCGGGGCTCGGGAGCAGGGAGTTTGGGTACGCAAAAACACTACTTCATAAAAACTAAGTCTGTCCACTCTAATCCAGAATCCTAGCTCTAAACATTACTTAAAAAAAAATATTGTTTGACCTTCTTTTACATTTATTTGGTTAAATCATAATAAAACAAATTTGAAACTAATCATTTCCCAAAGTTACATGATACAAAGTTTTTGTAGAAAATCTTGTAGTTGTAAGAATTTTTTTATAGTAAGTACATATGTTTTATAATAAATTATAAATAAAAGTATTGTTGTGAATAAAGTCAATCATAAAATCACCAAATGTTTTTATAAATTCCTAAAAGCAAAAAATTTGATGTGTATTTATAAATGAAAGTAGTAAAAGTGAATTCAACCATCATAATGTACAATTTGCAAATCATCTTTCGTAATATTATTTTACCGCCATATCATATTAATAGATATAGAATCGCTTAAACATAAATCTAAACGATAAATTGAATAAATGAATATAATTATCCATGTATTAACATGATATTGGTGTATTGAATGAAAACAATAAATAAGTACCGCTTAAAGTACGCATAATTATGCGCGAGATTAATTACTTTCTCCGGTGGCCCGAATTGTGCGTGCTTTATGTCCCGGCAGCATGACTATTGACCCGACCCTGCGACCCAACGACCCACGAGAAATTACGAGGTGTCACGGGACTCGGACCACCTAGGACCGGCGCGAGTCCCGCAGGGCTCAATTAATGCGAGAACCGAGCTTTTAATCGTCCGATACAATTCATAATTCCCGATCGGGTTAAAGGTCCAATTAGTTTGTGTAATTGGGGCGATATTTATGGGAATACTTCATGGCATTACAATTGGAATGAAAAGTTTTATTGCAAACATAATTAAAAATATTATTTATGTTTTGTATCTTTATAATTGGTTTGTTATTATAAAAAATAATGGCTCGACGTTTAGTATATTTCTACAGGTCCAATTAGTTGTGTATTTGGGACTGATTGTGTAGGTATGCCTCTTGGCATTGCTATTGTAACGAATTGAATTTTTTGTAACATTTAATTCAATTTTCAATAATTATGGACTTACAATAGCCGTTTTACACGGTCATCTGTCCACTCGAGGAGACGTGCATTTATCACATTAATCCAATCTTTAATGAGGGAAGCCATCATTTTCAATGATTCATCAACTTCTTAGCGCACTCAAAAGTGTGTGTGTATGTTGTACGGACAGACGGTGATTACAGTGATTACACTAATCAGCAGCGATGATTGTCTGTGTACCAAACATAACACACAGATCTCGATCGGATGCGGGTCTCGTTAGTAAAGTCCGTCGGTCCGTCCGAATACACCGAAGACACCATTGTACCAAAGATGGAGGGAAAGGGAGAGTGTAATCGCTCCGAAGAATGTGGATTGAAACGGGTAACAATGGCCGGTAACATGCGGTCGCTAATTGCAGCCAACGTCTTACCGTCTTTCCGACCATTGTTGCTCTTTTTAGCGACAGCTCGCTGACGGCCGCACAATTCCCACTTGTCTAGTCTCTTCACTCCAGCATTCCACCGCGAGGATGGAAGCAATGGAACAACACGATTTCACAGAAGATAGTGTCGTTTAAATTCGAGTCTATTATCTATGATATCCTTAAATCAGAGGAAAATGCTGTCAATAATATTAGTTATGTCTTATTACCATATGTATAAGACATTGATGTAGGCGGTTATATGGTGATGCAATTGTTAAACCTTTGTTTTGTGCATAGTTTTAGATATACATCGCACAGTAGAGAGAATACTCCAAGTACTATAGATAGCAAAAGGATATTTGCTTATTAAAGACAATTGTTCTATAACAATAAAATAAATGAGAGTTTATATCGCATTTACTATACTAGCTTCAATCTATTTATATTGCAATATTTGACAACTTAAAATAATATTAGTAGGACAAATTTCTTAATACTAAGTAGAAGTAAATTCTAGTAACCATTTTATTGAAGTGAAAGCATTGTAAATTATATTTTCAAATTACCCCATAAAGTGATGCCATATTTTACAACAATATAATATTAATTGAAAATAATTAAATATACTTTTGTGGTCAAAACTAATTTGTCCTCAAGTTTCGTTTTGTGCTATATAAACACAACTAATTATTAAGCGTCAGTTTCAATTACGTTTATTTAAAATATAGATAATTATTTTGTCACGAAGTCTACATAATGGAATTATATTCAATTAAACGTTCGTAATTAATGTGACGAGGTTTATCAACATGAAATTGATATTTAATAGGATTTGCTTCCAACGAGGAAAGTGAAGTAGATGTGTGTCGTATATCAAACTACTATATCATTAACACACTAAAGGTATGTTGGCTTTGTAATATTACTCTAGGGGAATTAATTTCATTAAAGTGTTAATGTATATTGGACAAATATAATAATATAGCATTTGATATATGAATAAGCTATTGATTTGGCAAATGATCAATAAAAAAAGTGTAGAAAATAATTTATATCATTATTATTTACAATATACGCTAATATAACTAAAGAAAACTATATCCAATGAATTGTAATATCAAAAATAAATAAGAATTTATTATTTACATTGACCTACACAATATAGCTTTGTCAAGAGTAATATTATCTAGCTACTTTGTACAAATACTATTTGCTATTTACTTTCTTAAACTAATATCATTCTACGTGATTTGTTCCCAGCTTAGGTCTATTTATTTAAACAAAATTTGCCAGTAGATATAATTAATGTAACGTGACTTTCTATAGTCAACTCAAATTCAAGATAGAGCATTGGGTGCCATTGTACAACATGTGAACAGCTATAGCAAACAGTATTTTAGCATTTGTGCGTAGTGCATTGTAGATCAGTCGACCTATTCCATTCCATGCATTTCTGAAAATGTAACCATGTTTATAACATTTTTACAACTAATTAGTGTCTGAATTTTAATATTTTTAATATTGTTTACCAGACATACTTTTTTTAAACTTGTACTTTAATAATTCCAATTGATTGAAGTAAAAATATTTTTTTTCACGTAATTTTTATAATTAAAAAACCATCATAAAACATCAATTAACGATTAAAATTTTGTACAATGAGAAGGGCTTTGACAGAGGTCAAAAACTGTAAGTCAGTCCAAACCCTTTGTTTGTCCCTGGCAAGTGTTTTGCTCCCTTCGATAAACGGTGGAACGGATCGTAGCAAAAAAATGCTATAGTCTCAGGCAAATCTGCATCGGCGCTCGGACTTTTTGTAAAATCAACAGAATGCTTGTGGCGTCCAATAATTCATATAAAAAATTGATTTTTAAAGACATTATATGGACAATTCCACGTCAAGTGAGCAGTCCATTTCACGCGACCCTCTCCGATTTAGCTCAAATTATACCCTTTTTTGGGTACCCAAAATATGACTTTATGCCAAATTTCAGACCTCTAAGTTACATAGTTTGCCTTGTAGAGCCAATTGAATTTTACGGCAATTTTTTAAGTTCAATTTTATTTTTTTCTAATTTAAGAAAAATTTTAAAACAAATTTTGTTGCACATGCGCAGAAAACGCAAAAAACCGTTTTATTTCTCAAAAGTTGCCACCGATTAAGACTCCAAATTTTGAGCAAAGATAGCCAAAAGTATGTACTTTAAGATGCTTGAATAAAATTTTCCCACACTAGTGGTAGTTTTTGCTCTAGAGCTTCTTGAACGCACAAAACCATTTTTCAATCAAAATTTTTGCACATATTTATTAATATATACAGGGTGTTAATTAATAGGGGTAACAAATTTCTAGAGTGGGTAGAGAGATACATTTGAGACACTTTTTATTTGTAAACTCATAAACTACCATGTTCACCTTAGAAGCTGCACGTCAAAAACTTTTCTTTTAAGTTGGCTATGTTTCATGTCTTAAATTGCTTATGATTTTAACGTATGAAATAGTTGAATTTGTGTTACTTGTTACTTAAATCATGAATTAACATACTTTCAAGAATGTAATAATAATAATAATAATAAATACATTTATTGCCCATAGTACAAATATATACAATAACAATTACATAATTACAAAAATATATATAAAAAAAAACAAATGTTCTGGCAATGGGTTCAAAATAAAATTGAATGTAGTAACATTCATCTAGTCTTCTTCTTGAACCTGGTTTATACTAGAATTTAAACATAAAAATTGATCTTAGTTTACGGCGAAGCACATTGTAATGGTAGACTTGCGACACGCTTGTATATAGCCCAATTTCCAAATTGTACAATACCTTTCAATAGAGTGTTTGCAAAAGTTTACCAGCGATTGCGAAAAACGAGAGCATTTGCAGTCAACAAGGTAAATTGCGGAGTTCAAGCTTTAAGTCCAATCGGTTTTCCACCACGTATTAACTTTTCTCGTTGGTTCGTAAGCCGCTGTTGCTTACAGCCTTAATTTCCACGATATGTTCTCTTTACAGATTAAATAACATTTAACAGAGATTGCATTCCTAACTCTCGCAACAACCATATTTGGGCTGACAAAAACCTTCATACTATTCGACAATCCAAATTCCAACAAAAGTTCGGAATCAACGTGTGGGTTGGAATTGTTGACGGTTGTTTGATTGGGCCATACCTTTTTTCACTTCATCTCACCGGTCCTAATTACAAGATCTTTTTAGAAAGAGTCTTGCCTACTAATGGGGGTTTGCCGACAGATGTGAGTGCAACATGACGGTGCTCCGGCACATTTTTTGCTTGCTGTTCGAGACTACCTCAACAAACAGTTTGGAAATAGATGGATTGGGCGAGAGGGGCCAGTAACGTTTCCACCACGATCCCCAGACCTAACGCTCCTAATTTTTTTTTGTAAGGTTAATCTAAAGAAAATCAAGAAATGCCTGGAAATTTTGAGAAGGTTTATAAAAATATGATGCAAAGGTGCAATGTTTGCATCGAAGTTGGTCATTAAAGTTTAAAAAAATGTTCCCCTTGAAGTTTTTCTTTAATAGCACACAATTGGTAGAAGCTACATTAAAACATGTTATTAAGTGAAAGAAGCGCAATTGAATGGCCTTTAGTTTCAAATAACACATTTTTTTCAAAAAATTGACTTTTAAGCATGATTTTTAACAAAAAAAATAAAAAATCATTCTTTGATTTATGACATTAGTACGGTTAGAGATAGATCCAGATATGCTGTTCAAAAAAGATGGACAATTTAATTGCCTATAATTTTTAATCTTATTCTTTTTTTAAATTTTTAAAAAAATTTGACTATTTGTACTAAAAAAAACAAAAAAGTTTTTGACGTGCAGCTTCTATGGTGAACATGGTTGCCTATAAGCTTATAAATAAAAAATGTCTCAAATGTATCTCCCTACCCACCCTAGAAATTTGTTACTCTTATTTATTAACACCCTGTATATATTAATCAATATGTGCAAACTATGTGACTATATAAAATGAAAATATGTTGTTTTAAAAAAAATTAAATAAAATTCGATTTAGAACGTCTACACTTTGTATCCATGTGTAATCATGCTCAAGAGTGCTCCGTCTACCCACCAAGTTTTTGTCATCAAGAAATTTGATATCACTATCACCTTCTTTAACATAGAGACTTTTAACGCTTGCAGAAAAGAAACTATTAATTTCTTAATAACTAACACTTGGACAAATGGCCAATACCTCGGTTAATGCTTGCAGAGAGAAATAACTTTCAATATCTTGATTTCGGTTGAGTAAACACCCCAGTTTAAACACTCAATGGTAATTATGAATTAAAGTGTCCCAGTTACCCTCCCAAATTTTGATCATTAAGAGATTGGTATCACCATCGCTTCTTCTTGCATAGTTATTTCAACGTTTGCATAGAAGAGTAACTTACAATCTGGTCCTGACAAACATTTGAGTGGGTTAGCAGAACTTCAATTTAAACTACTTGTCCGTAATCTAGAGTCTCTCCCACCCACCAAGTATCTGTCATTAAGCGATTGGATGTTCCTATCACCTCCTTTGACATAAAGACTTTCAATGCTTGCAAAAAACAAACATTTATATTTTCTTGATAACTAATTTAGGTGAGTGGGCGGAAACCCTAGTTCAAACCATCGGTTTGTACTTATGTTCTAGAGTTACTCAACCACCCGCACAAGTTTTTGCCATCAAGAGATTGGACGTCACCATCACTACTTTCGACATAGAGACTTTTAACGCTTAAAAAAAGAAAAACCTTTAATTTCTTAATGGCACTAAGGTGAGCAAACAAGAATCCCAGTTTAAACTACTCGCTCATAATCCTGTTCTGGATGGTCCCTCTCATTCACCAAGTGTTTGTCAATAAAAGATTAAATATCACCATTACTTTCTTTGACAAAAAACTTTTATCGCTTGCAGAAGAAAGAAATCTCCAATTTCTTTATAACTAACACTTAAGTCGATTAAGCAAAAACCCCATTTCAATTTACTTGTTTGTAATCATGTTTTGCTCCGTCTACCCACCAAGTGTTTGTCATCAAAGAATTAGATATCACTATCACCTCCTTTAACATAAAGGCTATTAACGCTTAGTCTTAAAGCCTTAAAAAACCAATCTTATTAACATGCTGCAAAATAAGAGAGAGTGTTGTGCATAACCTATAAAATAAATAGCTATTGAAAACTTAAGCTAGAGCATGAAAGCCAAATAAGCTAAGCAAGTCAAAAAAATCAATAATTCCACAAGCAGTTTTAAAACTAGTGTTTCGTCAAAATAAAAACAAGTTTTTTTTTTAGAACTAGCAATATTAAATGTAGTTAACAGTTTTGTGTTGCAGTCAGCAATGTAGCCATTTTTTTTTTCATCTGTATATTTTTTTCATTACTGACAACGGCAACTAGACATTTAAGTAAACCTCAAGATAACGCTGAAATAGATTGTTGTAAAAAATAATTAGAGTACAAGGGGCCACAAAACTTGCTTGACAAAACATAAAAGCTGATAAATTTTAGCTACAACGATATCAATATGTGGTGTATGCAATAGGTATAAAACAAACCTAAATCACGGATAATCTTAACCATCAACCATTGTTCATTTAACTAAAAATAATCATATATTACCGTAGAAAAAATAATTTCAGAGCGGCCATAGAATAGATATCCATTGTCACTCTTACCAATTATGAAAATATGTTATTATGGCTGAAGTAGTGCACCCCTGAGCTCATCGCTAAGGGGTTCACACCCACATCGACTACACGCATGGGCAAAAACGGGAAAACCATCCCCATGGTGTACGTCCAGCTTCCCAAGGAGCAAAAATAAAGAAATTCAGTTTCTCTTTAAGTTATTTGGGTTTGCGTGACCACAGAAATTGCAAAGGTTCCGAGATTACACAATGTCACCGTTTCCAAAGCGTCCGTAGCGTCCGGAAGCATCCAGGTGCAACGCACCATATTGGTGTGGAGCTCATTCAAGCGCTAGTTGCACTCTCACAAAAGAAAGCGTTTATTTAGCTAAATGAGTTGCGCGTAGTGGGCCACACGCCGCAAGTTACAAGGGCTGCCTGGTTTACCAAAAACAAAAAGACAGCTGCAATAGCCAGGCCTATGGTAAGACATTTCAAGCTCCTCGAAGCGCTCCCAATGCCCACAAGGAAAAATCTTTAGCACAAGCAAAGAGACCGGCTCCTAGCGCCCCTCTAATTTTAGCTAAAGATAAGTTGTTACTCCGCTTACCACAAGCGAGTAACAAAAATTTTGCCAAGTTATATTTTCAGCCACTGTCTGTCAATCTAAAATCCAGACCTAAAAGTGGAACTAGTTCTTTCCTAGTTCTAAGCAATACCTATAAGGTTGACACAATTGTGCATTATGTAAATATACCATTCAGGAAGGCCATGTCACAAGAATGACAAACTTCCAGCAGTCACAGTCAGGGCGGAGTTTAGTCCCGTGAAGGTAAATCCGACACTTTGCGAGTCTTTAGAAAAATTCTCCTCCTAACTTAAAAAAAAAAACAAACATTCAGTACATGATAGAAACGCAAAAATTGTATCAAATAGAAATTTAGTAATATCGTGAAACAATCCATCAAATTATGAAATAAGATTGCACTAAGTGCGATTGGTGCATTAGTCCAAAAACAAATAATATCAATTTTAATAATAATCATTGTTATTATTTTTTATTAACCTACAAACCATAAATCAATAAAAGAATTTTTGAAAAATAATCATATTTTTGATAATTGATCATCTTAAATTGTGTTTTTTTGATACCTGTAGAAAGTTAGATTAAAGAAATTATTTTTAACAAATGACATAAATCTTTAAGTACTCGTTTATCTACTCGGTAATAAAAAAGTTACAGCCAGCAACGTTTTTTTTTTTAAATGCAAAAAAAAACTTTGGAAAGAATTTTCAAATGCTATAAATTTTAAAATTAAATTTTCTATAGTGATTTGAAATCTGCCGTTTTTTGGTTTAAACATTTTTTTTCAAATAGTGGCAATAAAGATGCGGGTGTGTAGGACTAAAAAGTAAAACTTTTTTAACCCTACAGGCCAGTATAGTTAGTCAGATGTTGGAGTGCAGTATTTCTAAAACTGATATAACATAGAAGGATTTAAGGGTAGAAGAGTTAAAAACATCTTATACTTTTTCTACTTTTAAGATCTGATTACCCTGCATTTAACAATCTACTAATATATTACAATAAAGCATATTTTCATGACGTAATATTGTGCAATCAATGCTTACCGATTATCCTAATTAATACATCTTTCAATTACATTTGTGGTAGTTCTGGACACTAAATCACTTTAATTAAACCAATTTGTGAGAGTATTCACTTATTATAAACACTTTTAAGCAAGTCCCGTTTGCCACGACTACGCGCCGACACGCATCACTAAGTACTAAACAAGATGGCAACCGGAGTGAGAGATTGAACATACATGCAGCGTATGTGGTGCGTTCTTTAGCATTGCTTAATATACTAAATAAAATTTATAATTTTTTTTTGCGCCAGTCGATTCTCGTTTTTGGCATCTTTGGACAAACTTATTAAACATAAAAACAATTCCGGCCAAAATTTAACAAAAATATCAAATCTTTGTTTTAAAGTAGCAACATGCGTTTATTAAATGTCAACAACATTAAAATCTGGCTATAAAAAAGTAAACAATACTAAAATAAATGTTAAAAATACTAAAATCCAGCTACAAAAATTAAAATTAATTTAAGAAACACCAAAATCCGGCTATAAAAAGCCAAAAATAACAAATTCTTAAAATAATAAAAATAAAATAAAATCCGGTGTGTGCTAAAACCCGTTAATTAAGTATCAACAATGCAAAAATCCGGCCATAAAATAGCAAGCAAAATTAACATCTAGGTACAAAATGTCAAAATTATTAAAATCCGGATAATAATTGTTTGTGCTCCCTTCTATATATTGCCAATTGCTAATAAAAATTCAAACTTAACTAAATGGATATGTATCATATATTCACTATTGTGTAGATATGCCGTTACCAACTATAAAAACAAAAAATACAAATCACAATGTTTATTTGATTATGTCGCTAAATACAGATAGTTTTTTTATTTGTAAAATATAAAAAATAGATTAAGAAGGTGTTATTTATTAACTGTTATTATTCAATAAAGCTTAAAAACAATTTTAATTAAATTTTTTAACAGGATAATTTAACCAAAATTATAGATAGTTTTGAATTTAATAATTATGCAGATGTCAAACATAACCTGAATTTATTTCAATATAAAAAACCAAAATATAATTGTAAGATCATAATATAAAATAATTTTTTTTAGTCGTAAAAAAGTAAGCTGTACAACTCGAGTGAATACCCATATTGCACGTTTGGAACCCTATGCCTCATGCTCCACTCTTGTTATACAAATTATATATTAAAAATACTAAAATCCAGTTATAAAACGTTTAAGATTTGAATTAAAAAAGCCAAAATCCAAATATAAAATGTGAAAAATTTAATCATAAAGTTCTAGAACTGTTAGAAAAGTACCAAATCAAACCAATAAACAATTTAAAAAAACAATACTACATTGTTGGTCCAAAATGTGTTTCTTGTAGAACACCCGACGTGATGCAAGAAACGCACTAAATAATGCAAAGTGCTAATTCCAATAAAAAGAAGTTTTATAATTAGTATTTTGTGAAAAACAGTGTCATGCGCTTAATCTATTTGACACTGAATATTAGGCTTTGTTACCGTTTCCCCGCCCTGCAGGTGATAACGGTGGGGGTAGTGATAGTAGAGAAGACGGCGTGGTCCATCTCCATGTGGTTTGGTAGTGTTTGAGGCCATACGCCCCGGTGGTAGAGCAGTTCCCGAAGGTGGTAGTTGTGATACTACCGTATTTGCCAGAAGGTTGCGCGTGGGGAACATCCTGGTGTTTGCCTGGTAAAGGTAGTTGACGTTTTGTGTGTCTTTGTGGTTCAAGGTCACACGGCGGGCCTGGGTTGTGTTTCCAAGCACCGCGGGGTAAGGTTCGTTCTGGTTAGGGACGTACACCCCATGGCGTCAAATGTGTTTCTCCAGGGTTCGGGAACTGTCCTACGACGTGAGGTGCAATGCCGTAGGTGCAGGTGTTGACTAGAGAGTTTTGATTTGCCTCTAGTGCGTGCGTCGGTGTAAAGGTGTAGCCAGCAGGTACCATAGACATAGTGTGGGTTGGCGTCAAAAGAAATTGTAGCGTGTTTCCAGTAGAGGAGAAGCAGGTCCAATCTCCGGCTGGGAAATGGCTCACAGTGGTGTGTGCAATACCGTGAGTTGTGTGCAAGTCGGGAGGCAAAGATTGCATTCCCGAGGCAAGCGTCGGTGTAGAGGTTGACATGTTCGGGCTTCCATAAGAATAGACCGGGGGCGGCATCGCAGGGTCGTCATAGAAATAGCTTCGGTTGTTGCTTGAAGGTCGCATTGTTGGTCGCAGGAAGACGATTGAGTTTCAGTTTACAGTTCCGTGGACGTTTGTTGCTTGTTAGTGACTGACGCTCAAGCTTTATATCAAGCTTTATATCAAGCTTTATAGTTAGGGGGTTAGCGGAGGTGTGCTCTGGTTGGCTCGTGAGGCACCGCCCACAAAGTGGCATCAATTCCTCCCAACTCCCTGGGCGGTTATATCATGTCCTGGCGTTGGTTACGGGTTTTTTGCAGGAGGCACTGGGCGTACGTCGTCAAGATAGAGTTTGACCGGTGGCCTGTTGGGTTTATCCTTTATCCAGTAGCAGTAGTAGAGTTTCGAATAAGGTAATCAGTAGTTTAGAGCCTAACCATTTGTTGTTGAGTCCCTTTGCCCTTCCTCGTACCATCACCAGGTCTCCTGGTTTGTACTCTCTAATGTTTTCTCTTTGAGAGTATCTCTTTTTTTGGTATGAGGTTTGGCCTTGTTAAGCTTTCTGTAGTCGTCGGTCTTAGACTAGGAGAACTTTGCAAAAGGTGCATTCCAGCTTCTTGGTGCGGCTACATTTTGCCGCAGCAGCAGTTTGCTTGGCGTTTGGCCGGTGGCTGCATTTGTTCTGCGGTTGCCGTGGTAAACTGCTAACAAAAGAAGCTCGTCCCACTGTTTGTGGGGTTGATTTTCTAACAGAGCTCTTAGACTTTTTTTAGCTTTGCGTGTCTGCCTTCTATTGAGTTGGCTTCAGGGTGATGTGTGGCGGTTGTGTGATGCCTTGCTTTCCATTGTTGTGCTTTGTTAAAGTGTTGGCTCGTAAATTGTGTGCCATTGTCCGACAAAATTACTTTCGGGTATCCCCACCAGTAGAATTGTTGTTCTAGCAACCTCTTGGTAGTTTCGCTAGTGACTGCCGGCACTGGGGTAGCTTCCACCTACCTGGTGCACATGTCCATCATCGTAAACACGTATCTGTTCCCCGCCTTTGTCGTATCCAGTGGGCCTACAAAGTCGATGGCTATTCTTTCCCAGGGTCGGCCAGGAGGGTGTACTTGCAGTGGTGCTTTTAGTGGTGCTGTTCCTGCTTTTACCTTTGCGCAGATAAGACATCCTTTGACAAACATTCTTACGTCCTTACGCACATTTAGCCAGTAATAGTCTTTTAGAATAGCTGCCGTGATCTCGTGTCTGCCTTGGTGACGTAATCGTCAAATGGTGTTGTTTAATCACCTCTTGTTTTGCGCTGTCATAAGATATTATGCGACGGTTTGTGCTTTCTTCCTGGTATAGGACGGCCTTGCCCCCTATGTTACACGCATCCGTTTGAAGTACGAATGGTCGTTTATTTCCTTGCAAAGCCATCAGTGGTGCTGGTATGTATTTTGGGTAACGGCGCGGCTTCTATTCGGGTAACTTTGTTCAACGCTCGATAATCTATACAAAAGCAAGGCGTGCCGTCCTTCTTTGTTATGCTCACTTCTACCTGCTCAAAGATGAGTGCCTTTTTATGGGCATTGTAGGTGTAAGAAGCAGTTCGGATTGGCGTTGAATCGGTTACCTCAATGTGATGTTTCACCGTTGGTGTGGTTGTGGGTGCCACATCTTTACTAAATACGGTGAAGAGTCCCCAACGGTCATCTGGACGGTGCTTTTTCCGGTTGTATCAAAAACTGTGGACGGATCTGCTTGTGCGACGGAGACTGTTAAGGGTTTTAGAGTTTGCCGTCAAAACGGGGTAGTTCAGCTTGATATAAACTGTGGTTGCGCTGCGTATAAGCAAACGCGTTTATTAGGTGTGCAACTTGTTGGTAGTTTGCCGGCTATCCTCAAACGCTGCCCTGTAGGCTTGGCTTTCTCGTCGTTGCCGTTTTTCCTCCAGGTTGTTAGTAGTTGGCCGGCAGTACTCTGCTCTGCAATTGCCCCACGTTGGACGCCATTTGTTACTGTCTCCCCGCCCTGCAGGTGATAAGGGTGGGAGTGGTGATAGTAGAAAAAGCGGCGTGGTCTTTCTCCATGTGGTTTGGTAGTATTTGAGACCATAGGCCCCGAGTTTCCATATTAACCGGTGGTAGAGCAGTTCCCGAAAGTGGTAGTTGTGTTCTACAGTATTCGCCAAGAGGTTGCACGTGGGGTACATCCTGGTGTTCGCCTGGTAGAAGTAGTTAACGTTTTGTGTGTCTTTGTAGTTCAAGGTCACACGGCGGACCTGGGTTGTGTTTCCAGGCACCGCGGGGTAAGGTGCGTTCTGGTTGGGGACGTACCCGCAACTAAATTGCAAACCCCATGAGTACCAGTCTACAGTTCCTTGGACGGTCGTTGCTTGTTAATGACTGCTTGGCCGTTGACCATCAAGCTTTATAGGTAGGGAGTTAGCGGTGGTGTGCTCTGATTGGCTCGTGAGGCTCAGCCCACGAGGCGGCATCAGCTTCAGTATTGATCATTTGTTAAGTACATCAGATATCTCTAAAATAAGATCCAATTTATTTATGTTGATATGTCAGAACTCGTAAATGCAGTTAACGGATTGTGTACAGACCTAAAAAAGCTTAGAGTTCTATAATACACTCAGTGGTGTCAAATTGAGAACTAGCATTTGTAAAAGTTGATCTCTGTTATCACTCGTTTAGATTAAAAGTTGTAAAAGGTAAAGGCTTTAGAAGTAAAATTAATAAACTCCTCTTCAAAGTTATTATAAAAGTTTGGAATTATGTAACCATCTAATGTGCGTAAATACAGTTGAAGTTGAACTGTCAAAACAAGTAAATAGTTTGTTGCACAATTTAAAAAAAAATGGCATATTTATTGTGATTACATAATCCCAGACATTTATAAATACCATGAACAATTTAAGTTTTGACTATAATATCATAAATTACCAAATCGTCTACAAATATTACTGAGTTTGTAGCTGTTGATTGAAACAACACATGTTTTGTGTAGCTTCTTTTAAGCAAACAAGAAGACGTTTACTTCTTTTGTGAACTAAACAGGGTGATTTATACCAGGAAGCAAAAGATAAAAATTTGTGTTTAAGATTGGATTCTTAACAAAAAATACAAAATAACTTTGGTGGACTTTTGTTTCGGAGATATCAAAGCATACAGTTTTCTGAAATATTTTAATACTCTTGGAAAAGAAAATGATTTTTGTTAATTTCTAAACAATTTGATTTTTTAAATAGCAACACCCTTCTGTAAAAAAAATTAAAAAAATAAAGTTGTCTTGATAAGTCGTAAAAAAATAACTCTGGACCTGGTAACAGTACAAAATCGTTTTTTTGTCAAAAGAAACAAAATATTTCACATATAGAAAATTAAAAAAAAAATTATTAAGTAGATTATTGAAAAAAAAAATTAAAATTTATAGTTTTCAAAAAAAAAAAACTGCAAAAAATTGATTTGCATTATATTTGTAATATTATATCTTTCAAAAGTTTGAACTTCGTCCGATCGGGAAAAAAAAATTATTTTATCTCAAACATAATTTTTCATTTTTCTCTTCCTTGTATACAAGAATAAAAACAGAAACATGCTTTATCATTGTTACAATTAAAAACATATTATTCCATTTTAAAACTAGAAAAGCGTCATTTAATCATCATCCATAAAATTATACTGTATGTCATAAAAAAGAGAGCTACAAAAAAATATGTTAAAATGTTTAGAAAAGCTTGAATAACCACATACACATTCTACTTTAAATATATTTGATAATAAAATAATTAAAACTTTAAATGTTAAAGATTAAGATAATAAATTGTTTTATTTACAAAACAATAATTTTAAAATGTACCCCAAATTATAAGCAAATGCTAAAATATAAGTACAGACCTTTCATCAATATATGTGATTATATTTGCTATACTTCATGCAATAAACTACTTTAGAGCTTTGTGAATAAACAAAGCAAAACTAAAAAAACTTTAAAAATATGACGTTTGTGTATTTAACAAAAATTTGTCAAATTGGTCTACAACTCACCTGATTTTGATTTTAATTGTAATGGAAATCAGTTTTATCTCAATTTAAATATTATTTATAAAGTTGTTTTAAATTGTCATTTCCAAACAAATTTGTATACATTTTCTAACTAAGAGGCCAGCTAAGGTACGCAAAAATAAAGCAAACGTAGAACGTGTTCGAACATCTGTTTCTAGAAATTTTTAACTTAGTTTTATAAATTAAATAATAGCAAAATAGTTACCGTTCAACACGATCACTATTTCAATTTTAAAATATTAAATTAATTAAAAGTTAACAGGTCTAAGTATTAAATTAATTATTTACATGCAAAACATAAAAATGTAAACTTAATAAAAGTTAGATTGGATTAATTAAAGTTACTACAAAGAAGCCCATTTGCAAAAGCATTGGTTTTACCAACTATTGGGTTTTACCTAAAATTGCAATTAATGACCAATAACAAATGATATTATTTTAATAACATTGATCTATCGTAATAAAAATTGATAATAATTAATATCGTTTTTGAACTGCAGTAGTAGCAGTTATTCATTGACTTTATTCAAATATATTATTTTTTATACGTGTATATTCTTGTGGTTTATGTAAAATCTATTAGTTAATCATGACAAGGATTCATAAATTGACAATTCAAACATAAAACACGAGATAAGTATATTAGTATTGTAAAGCATGTGTTTTGCGGCTTAAGCGCATGCCAGTTTTGAATCAGTATGATTTTTTTGTTCCAAAATATGCTTACCGACAAAAACCACGCATGAATATAATATCGTTCATAAATTGATACATGCACGGTTTACAAACGGTGCAAACAAAATAAATTGGAACAAATTTTATAATATTAAATATTCTACATGAGTAAAACTTAGGGTCAAACGGAAAACGTTTATTTTTTGTGTTAACAGTAGTTTTTGTTTTTAATCATAACTGTACTTTATATGATGTTACTTATGTACAGGTAGTGTCTGAAAACCTAAGATTTATTCACACATAGATCAAGAGGGTCTTTAGGGTGTAACGTACATTGACAAGAAGTCATTGAGATACTTATAATTGTCTGAGGTTATTCACACATAGTCCGAGGAGAGTCTTGGAGGTGTGTAAAACAAAGTACATTGGCATTAAGGTCATTAAAGTACTTGACAGTTGTAGCATGCCAGATACGCTGCCAGAGGTAAGGTTGTACTAAGCTGTAAAAGATTGTTATTCATACACTGGCATAAGGCCTTAGGTTGTATGTTAACACCGTATTTGGCATTGAAAATTTATACGTAATACCCGTTGAAGGCTTGTTTAGTGCTTTGGAATTTGAGTTTCTGAGGTTGCACAATAACTGTCAAGCTTACACAAGCCAGTTGGGTCTTGGTGCATACCTTGGGGATGTGTTAATTAGGTAGTTGGTAATACAGTGTATTATGTATTGATGTAATTATAGGGCTTCTGGCATAACAACTAGTTGGTCCTAGCTATAAAAAAAGTTATATGTTTGTTAAGTGCACAGAATATATTAATAATTATGTGTAGGTTTAATTTATAGAAAAACAGAAAGTTGTTCCGTTGACGCGCTTATGCGGGAGGACAAGATGGACCGGACCGACACAAATAAAACAAATTGGGGCAATAGCAGCTTAGAACAAGATTCGAGCGCGGAACAAAGAAAATAATCTCAGTAACAAAGGTGATAACGCCCTCTATTAGAAAAAACGAAAGCTGTTTTATTTGAATCAGATGACCTAAACAAATTTATAATTTAAAATTAATAAATGATGTATTTTATGTAAAAGGCCTTTTCATCTAGTAAGCGACTCATACACTAGTGTTTCAGAGTATGCACCTATCTTAATAGAGGGCATTGCGTTACCACCTTTGACACATTACTATACATAAACTATTTAAGAGTTACAGTAATTTTATCTAAATTGTCTTTTTGACCAGTGAGATGCTAGGCACACTGATAACAAGTGCATACCCTAAAACTCTAGTGTATGTATCTCTAATTAGATTAAGCAAATTATTTGCAGTGAATAGTAAATGAATTGCTTGTTTAAATGACCTATTAATTAAATATATAACGGACGCATAGTCCTACTGTTACAAGCTCGTTTCTGGTACTAAGTAGCAGTTGCAATAAAGATTAAAAACATTGTGTAAATGTGACAGCCAATAGATTTTCAAAATAAAATTGGCGTTTTTATTATGGATTTTAACAACTTGGTTTCAGCAAGCAACAAGTTTTTCTAAGTACGAGTAATAAAATAAAGCAAGATGATTAATGTTTATCAATTTGTTTGTTGCTAAAACCATGATTGCCAAAGCAGTGGCGCTAACAGTATGTCCACTTTTGCTTACTTTTGCAGAAACAAACCAATGTATCAAAATCTTACAAATAATACAATAGTTGTCGCTTATCGTTGGCGTTTGTAAATTAGTAAAGGTTCAAGCAATTATACAGACCAACAATTGCCAAACGTTTACTTTAAAGACTTGTTAGTTTTGCTAATATAACCAAACTTAACAAAAAATGTCTGAACTTGGGTGCGCATAAACTATACTGATTTTTAAATTTGATTGCAATACAAAATATATAATAAATTAAAGTAAAAGTTGTAGTCATGCTAAGAAAAAAACAAAAACGTTTATCAACATAGCTTTAAGATGTAAAATTTTGTGAAGTTGGTAAAAACAAACAGTTTTAATAAATACAATTGTAATGCACACAATTGGCTCATTTTCCATACATTTTTTGACGCCTGCTTTAATATAAAATGCCTTTACAAACGGCGTCTATAATTTGTTAAAAGCAACCAAACATTACAAGAAAATATTGTTTTAGTTCACTTGGAAACATCTACGCCCAGAAAAACAAAAACAACCAAAAACCAACTTGCTCAAGAATTCTATCAGGCTTTTATAGTAGCAAAACTTCTTTTTTATTGTACGTTGAAAACCCACCAAAACAAACAAATACAACACATAAACCACCAAGTAACTTCCTAAACACTTTTATAAAGCGTTGTTTTACCCTAAAAATGCCGTAGAGTGATCAAGAAATGCCGAACAAACAATGACTTTTTGTTTCTACAAGTTGGAAGCTAGCAAAATCTTTCTAAAAACTTATTCTGAACTTTGGTAAAGTAAAAGGTTTTCTATTTAAAATGCATCTACAAATTTAGTCTCTATTTTTAAGTAGGTTCCTAGGTGCTGTGTGAAAAATAAAGTCATGGATAGTATTTCAATAAACTGTAGTTTGTGGCGTATTCTAAGTAAATTGTTTCATATTCTTCCTGTTTGGTGTTTTCTGGTTTCTTTAGTAGCGCGTCGTTTGAAACTCAATAATCAATTATTATCAAAACGCTTAGTTTAATAAGCCGTAAAATAATTCAGAAAACGTGTGCGGTGTGTACAAATAGTGTTATTTCTAATATAACATAACATTGCAATTTTTGTCTGCATTACCCAAAAAGAAACGTATATTGTTATGGCAAACCATTAGTTTAATGTTCAGTCGCGCGGCTTATGTTTCCTTATGAAGAACTTTCAGATCACAAAACAAAAAACTGATACAGTAGATTTTTTTATAAATTGTTATTTACATAAAAATAGAATGATTTTGAGAATGTGGTAAGATTATTTGCACATAGATGAAGTGTGATAACAAAGTATTAACATTAAGATTCAGGTCATTGAGATACTGCTCACCAGTTTACAGTTATTCACACATATACCTATGTTTTGAAACTGTGTAAAACAATGGTGATTTTCATTGAAATCATCAGAAGACTTAGCAGTATCTAATCGAAAAAGGTCAACCATAAATCAAGTAAATTAGCACTGTGTTTGGCATTGTAACACTGTACGTAACAACACTTAAGAGCACACTGTGCACTGGCACTTAAAACTTTGCACAGCAACTGCAATACCTGTTAGAATTAAAAAAAATGTATTTTAACTAATTTGTATACAACGCTATGTAAGGTAGATGATTATATTATAAAAAAAAAATAACAAGATTTAACAAAATCGAGAATAACATTGAAGTCATTATTCAAACAAAAAGTAAACAAGTTACTTTTTCCAAATTAACCCTTGCATTCCTGAACTCACCTAATCAATTAAAGTCCAGGGATTGGCAATTTTATTTTGAAACAAGTCAGATCGTAAAAACTTTAAGTTTTAAATAAGGTATTTTTTTTGCACTTTAATCAAAATCTAAAAAACCATGTTGTATATGTAGTTTAAGTTCAGAAAATATACATGTTGCATTTTTTTTTTAAATAAGTACTTTGCCGGCCAAATTAAACGTATAATTTGCCAATCCCTGAATTAAACCATTAATAGTTCCAACTTTAGCGACTACTAATAACAAAGTAGGTTTGCGTAAATTTACGGCGGTTTGGCAAGATGTATGGCACTAAACTACAATCATGTCTTTAGAGCTATAAATAACTTTTTTAATAAAAGTTGCTGCAGTAATAAAAAAACTAAACAACATTTCAATTCAGTGACATTTGCAATAACAAAAATTTGAATGGTTTAACCGTATTTTATAATTTTTATTATTTAATATTGCTTACACTACAGATGTTTCTAAATGTAAATTCTTTAATAATGATATAGTTAAATAACACAATTATAGTACTAGTTGATATCTGCATTATTATCTAAAATAGTCATCATGTCTGTATGTACACAAAAGTGACTTAAAAGTTTCTCAGGGAATAGTTGTGTATAGCCGATTTAAAATGCAATTCACTAATCCGTATCACAAACGCAATCTGTAAAAATCAAAACATTAAAAAAAAATACGATTGAAAAATTATTTAGATGTTACGGTAAATTTGACCAACCCTGTATGTATCAAAATATAATAATTATAAAGTACATATTCAATGGAATTACTTTTTTACAGTTATTTGTTCACGTAGACTTTGATTTCCATTAATCAGTACTAAAACAAATCTAGCAACCCATTTTCAAATTTAAATGCATTAACTGTACACGACAAATATAATCATATAACTGTATACAAATGCTTTTTATGACCACCCCGTAATTCACATTATATCAGCTTGCTGCATTTAATTTGTCTAGATTTCACATATATGTACAAAAACAACGATTCAAACGATGCTGATAGGAGATAACGCTTAGTTCGGTCTTAATGTCCGTATTCAACTACGTGCACATTTAACAAATTAAATGAATAGAAAAAGTTCTTCGCCGAATATAGAAATCTGTTACATTGTTTATACGCATTTTCAATCGCATCAGAATGGATTATTTTACTTAATGTGTCTTGAATGCTATAATGTCAGCTCAGTTACTGTGCAAGAATTTGCTATGTTATTACTATACAGAAATAACGATATAAAAAAGTTATTTTTTGCAATAAGGTGTGATATTTCAGATAGCATTTACACCAATAATAAATGTAAATGTCAAATAATTGAAATAAGATGTAATACGTTTTAAAATTATTAAATTACATTATAATGTGATACATTTTAAATTTATAATAAAAAACATTGTTTTATTTTTATCTATTGTGTAATTTTCTCTGCGTATATGTTTCAAAAAAGTAAATATTTACATATTTTACCTAGTTTGCAGACCAAACTTTTTATTAAGTTTAAAAAAAAAATGATTACAAAATTTATTTATCACAATAATTCTTACCATAGATATAGAATTGTGGTATCCACAGAAAAAACTTGGCCAACATAATAAATGTTTCTTACCTGAAACAAAGAGAAAAAATATGTTATTAAAATATTTAATTTTGTTATAATACAATAATAATATGATACAATATTAACCATTTTAGTAATATACTTACTAGTTTAGAGCATACATAGAAAATGTCTAATAAGTATAAATCAAAGAATCTTATCACTATTGTTTAAAATTTCTAAAAGCTATAAGTTATGAATGCTACTTCTTAGCTAAATAAGATCAAGAAAAAGTAATTCAAGCGTCACTGTGCTAAAATTAAAGAAAAGGTAACTTTGGTTGATCGCATTTCTTTTATAATAATGTTAAGCACGTTTTGGCAAAAATGATATAAAATGCGGCAACTCAAATTAAACCTTCTTTCTCTTTTTTAACTTTTGTCAGATGCATCTAAGCAACATTGCCATAATTTCCTGGACTTCACAGTTTGGAGGTAGGAAATAAGTAAAAACCTCTTCCATGCGTGTCCCCAGTGGCGCATCAAATAATTACACACGGACAAGCAGTATTGCACTGTAGCCTTGCTTTGGCAATACGTCTACCACCAGTTCTTTTCACTTAATTCCTGTGTGAACTGTTGACCCTTCGTCAATATCTTTATTTGCAGCATCTTACCCTGACCATAAACTGAGCAACTTAAAGAATTATAAAAAAAATTACTATTTGACTTCACTGACTACTTTAACAACAGATCCAAAAACCCTCCAAAGATAAAGATAGACAAGACAACAACGCAACAACAACACTAAACATTACCATCATAAGCTGCAGGCACAACAAACGCGCTAAAGCGGAACTTATTCTGCAGTAATACGCAGCGGTCACAAAAACCACTAAAAGTAAAAAAAAAACAAAGATTAATTTTAAAAAAACCTTCAGAGAAACCTTTACAAATTGCATTAGAAATACTACTAAAATGCTTTATAAAAGTTAAAGCTGTAGAGACCATCAAATCCTCCATCCTTGACAAGATCAACAAAATGACAAGGAAAATGCATCACCTTGTTTTCTAGAATGTAACCATTAAGACAGATTTAACACATCTGCTGAAACATGCATTCTTAAGGGTAAAAATGTTCAGATCATTAGTCTGAAAGAACTGCTATACCAAGAAGGATATTCATATAGGTAACCGGGCTATAAATTTAAACAAGCTGAAGGTAAAAAACAGCTTAGGCCTGGCAAGTTGTAAACTCAAAACCAAGTCTCAAAAATACTAAACACGTCTTACATATGAATGGAGGCACCTGGAAAAAGATTGAAATCATAAGAAGCAAACTGCAACTGGATTTTAACAGAGTATCACTGAAAACACTGTCCCATCATAAAAAAAACGGCAACCATACAAAAAAATCAATGGTAAACCACCGCAAGCCTTATGCAGTTGCGTACATCTATTATAGCAAAACATAAATAAACATAGAAGTTTCATAAACACTCTCAAAGGAATAGAAAAACCAAACAAAATTAACTGAGATTTGTATACCAAAATACTAGTTTTCAAAAAAACGTACCACCAACAAGATTACTTAAAATAAGAAATTTAATAGAACTAAAGTAAACACAAGAAAGCAGTTCAACAAAGCCAACAGAAACGATGATTAGGACTCACACAGAACCACTCTCACAGCATACAACAATGCTATAAAAAAAAACAAAAAAAAACTTTTGGAAAAATAATGTGAACGAGTTCAAACTAAACTCACATGTTGTCGTCTTCAAAAAACACTAAGCAAAGATTGTAATGCAAACATAGAACTTCTGTTTACAAAAGAAAGAAATTACACAGAGTCGAATAAAAGAACTCTGCAAAAGCTCCTTCAGACACACATCCCAAGATCTACCCTAGCAAAAGCTTTTAACCAGAATAACATTAAAATGCCTAAAAAACGCAAAAAAAGAACTAGACAGACGCAAAAACTAAAGTGAACAAAGGCACTTTAAAATAAAAAATCTTTACTATTCTATCATATTTCAGAAAAGGCATCCTGTCTTTAGAAAAACACTATGTAAAATCTTCAAAGCTAGTGTGGCATTTTCTATATAGCAAACTAATGGAAAGTGATTAAGCAGCTGAAGTGCAGCGGGAACCATATACTGACCTACACTACGTAACCTGGGAAACAAAGGCATAAACCCAAAAGATGAGCATTTATAGTAAAGGGTTTTCCATTAAAAAGTTTCATTTTAAATAGCAGGCTATTTGGGCAACTGTCAATTTTGAAGTTATTATCTTTTAACAATTGACAAGTAAAAACTACGCCATTATTAAAAATAGAACGATACACGCTTGAACAACGCATTAAAATTATTAAAATTTACTACAAAAATGGTGATAATTTCACAGTTTGCAAAACTAAAGCACTTTTTGGTCGTCGTAAAGCACCTACTCGACCGGCAATAGTAAACCTAGTGGAAAAAATTGAGCTGTTGACGCAAGTTTGTGATGTAAAGAATCGAAACCGTGTGCATCGCTCAAGAACACATGAGAATATTGCTGATGTAGCCCGTAGTGTTGAAGAAAACCCAGGTTTGTCGATTCCTCGTCGATCTTGGAAATTAGACATTCCACAAACGACATTACACCGTATTATGCATAAAAACTTAAATCTTAAGGTTTTTAAAGTTCAGTTAACACAAGAACTCAAGCCAGTCAATCACCATAAACGCCGTATCTTTGCTGATTGGGTCCTTAAAATGGATCAAAATGATCCGGAATTTCATCAAAAAATTATCTTTAGTGATGAGGCCCATTTTCATCTCGGAGGCTACGTTAATAAGCAGAATAGTTGTATTTGGGGCTCAAAAAATCCAAGAATGATTGTTGAAAAGTCTTTGCATCCTCAACGTGTCACTGTTTGGGGCGCTTTTTCTAAAATGAAGCTGGTGCAACCGTTACGGTAAATAGATGGCGCTACCAAGCAATGATTAATGATTTTTTTATGACCGGAATTAGATATTGATGTAGACAAAGTTTATTTTCAGCAAGACGGCGCTACGTGCCACACAAGCAACAAAACAATCGCAATTTTGCAAAAAAGGTTTCCTGACTGTGTGTCACGCTCTCTTTGGCCTACTATATTTCTTTTCTTCTTTATTGAGTAGGAGGAGGACAGGGCTTCTCTTGCCACCGTAGCTCAGTGTAGACGGGAGTAGTAAAGAGTGAGCGCTACGGGATATATGGGATATATGGATGTTAAGAAAAAAAAAAGGCCAAGTTAACTAATATTTATTAGATTATAACTCTAAATTTAAAACAAAGAGTAAATTTATTAGAGATTATAGCTCTAATTTTAATACAAAAAAAGGTATATTAATTAGAGATTATAACTGTAATTTAAAAAAAAAATATGTTTATTAGAGATTCCGCTCCAATGATAATTAAAAAAAATCTATGTCAATGACTAAATACGGGTGGACAAACCAACTAGTGGAAGGGCACTCCTTTGTCCTAGGACTGAAAAATCGGCCCTAAAGGCGGATAAACCAGCTAAATGGTCAACGGCATAAGAATACGTAAGGCAACAAAAAACGATTCTAACGGATAATCTCTAGTAATAACCATAGCTGTGATGAAAAATAAATTATCCAGAGCATTTAGTCCTTCAATCGGATCTCCGGGAAAAACACTATTGACCAAAAATATGATAGAGATAAGATACAAATAAGTACTAATGTAATTATGAAAATTAGTGAAATGCGCTAAGTAAACTCAGGATATTCTGATATAAACAAACAGAATATATTACTCAAGCAAAACAAATAGACGACTGGAATATGAAGTAGGGGTTATTGTAGACAAACAAGTCGCAAAATGTGTTAAAAATTTTGTACCAATATCGGAAAGAATTATGATACTACAGATAAATGCCAGCTCAAAACAAATGAACATTATTTAAGTATATACCCCAACAACAGAACACAGCAATAAAAAAGTAAACAAATTCTACTCTCAGATTATCCATATATTAAAAAAATCCCAAAACAAGAATTAACTATAATAATAGGAGATTTCAACGCAAAAGTGGGAAAAGGAACATAAGGCAAATCTATACGTGCCTTCGGGTTCGGATAAAGGAATGAGAGAGGAGATATGCTGAGCATGTTTGCAGAAGAACAAGAATATATAGTAACAAATACATTTTTTAACACTTCCACCAAAAAGGCTATATACGTGGGAAATTAGAATGATTATATTTTTGTAAAAAAACAAGAATGAAAAAGGTATGACCTACAGAGAATGAAAGATCCCCTAATAAAAACTAAAGTTGAGGAACATCTAAACAAATAACTGAGAATTGGGACTGAAATTTAGGCACAAAACTAGATAAACTAAACTAAACATAGTCGGAAATACCAAAATAGAATTTCTAAGACCAAATGTTAACAAAAAGAAACCATAGATTACTAACAAAATCCTACAAATAATGAAAAAAAAGTGCAAAAAGTTACTTAATTGAATATAAAATCATACACAAAAAAATAAAAAAAAATATAAGAGAATACAATAGTTTTAATGTTCATAGAAAAATCAGAGAAAATACAGATATAAATATAAGAAAAACCTTTAACAAATTAGTAGACAATAAGAGACAAATCATTATCAACCAAGAAAAGATCAAGAAAACATGGAAGGGACAACAAACCTAATCCTCCACAGACAGGAAGAGGAACTGGATCAAGCATTATGATAAGAGAGGTTCAATCTGCAATAAAAGCAATGAAAGACGGCAAAACCGCAGGTCCCAACAGTAAACAAGCCAATGTGCTGAAGCTTCTTGATGACAAAAATGTGAAATGGATAACATCACTGTTCAACAATATATACAACTTAGGTAAAATTCCCAACAAATGGCTACAATCAAAATTTATCATTTTGCCCAAAAAACCTGGAGCCAGGTCGCGTAGTGATTACAGAACAATAAGCCTCATGAGCCATTTACTCAAAATATTCCTCAAAATCATGCACCAAAGAATATATAAAATATGGACTAGACAAAAAAGATCTAAGAATAGTTATAAATCTCTACTGTAACCAAACTGCTTCCGTAAGACTGAGCGGAGAAAACACGGAAGAGATGAAGATTCTACGAGGAGTGAGACAGAGGTGTATATTGTCTCCGCTGCTGTTCAATATATACTCGGAGAAAAGCTAAATAACATCCGCTACGCCGACAACACTGTGATACTTGTAGACAATCAAAAAAATCTACAACTACTAATAAATAGAGTCACAGAAAGCAGTCAAAAACAAGGACTGGATATTTACATTAACAAAACAAAACAAATGGTTATTAGCAAAAACAATATTACAAGATGCAAAATATTAATCAACCACCAACCCATTGAAAGAGTACAGAAATTTGTATATCTCGATACCACAATAAATGATCAGTGGGACCATTCGCATAAGGTAAAGGTCCGCATCAAAAAGGCCAGGGTTGTTTTTAATAAAATGAGTTTAATGTTTAAAAGTCACAACTTGACTACAAACTAAAATAAGATTTCTGCAATGTTACGTGTTCTCTGTTTTCTTCTGTAAGGTTAAAGCTTGAACATTAACGGAAGCTACAAAAAAGAAATTAGAAGCATTTGAGATGTGGTTTTATTAAAGAATGCTGAGAGTGCCATGGACAGACCGGGTCACAAATATCAAAATTCTTTGTAGAATGAAAAAGAAAAAAGAAATACTAGCCACTGTAAAAATAAAAATGCTCAAATACCTAAACTATATTATAAGAAACAAAAGCTAAGATCATCTGTTGCAGGTAATTTTACAGGGAAAAGTGCTAGGAAAAAAAGCTGCAGGATGAAGAAGAATTTTGTGCCTAAAGTACTTAAGAACCTGGTTCGCCAAGACAACAACAAAATTATTCAGAACAGCAGTAAATAAGTAGAATGGTTGCCAATGTCCAGAACGGATAGGAACCGCAAAAAAAGAACCTAAAATAAGGGAACAACACATTCAAACCATTCAAGTGACCAAGTGCCAGTGAAATTTATGATACAAATTTAACTGACAATACTACTTTCAAATTTATTGCAAAACTAATAAAATGCCAAAGAATAGACCTTCTCGTCCAAAAATGGGTCAACTCTATGTTCAAAAATCAGACTGAAATTATGACATTATATTAAGAGACTGTTTAAGCTAAAGTCGCCGGTAGAAGTCCACAAGAAAATGTACTTTTACTGCTGTGTTTTGTCATAGAAAATCTAGTACAAGTATTCAACAGCGTGGGCGTTTTTGCTTTAAGCTACGCCAATAATCTTATCATACACGTACACAAAAAATTTAAAACAACCTTGTCAATCATAATACAGAGAGCATTAGACACAGTAGAAAGGTGGTGCATAAAGAAAAAACTATCAGTGAACCTAAATAGCAAAATGGCAATTGTACCGTTCACAAAACTGCGGAACACTACAAACCTAAAAAAAAGAGGATGTATACAGCTACGCTCCCAACCAAATTTACGCTTAAAAACGGACTAAACTTCCACAAACACCTAAATAATATATCTACGAAGGTCATTTAATGCTTTTGTAACCAAAATAATGGTTGGATACACATGGGGACTGAAACTTAATATGACAAGATGACTATATACGATGGTAGAAACCCATTATTACATATGGAACGCTTGTATGTTGGAAAACCACCCTCAAATATTTTGTCAACAAACTAGGAAAAGTTTAAAGGCTAATATGTCTGCTGATAAAGTGGGCAATGAGAACAACGCCAACAACAGCTATAGAAGTACTAATATTGTTACCGCCACTTTGTATGGTTGTAATGACAGAGGCTAGACAAAGCAGCATACAGACTGCAAATAAATAGACACTGTAAATTAGGTACTTACAGACCTAGCATATAAAATGTGTGGTATGGAGTAGATACTTTAATGATGAGTTTGGATTTCATAATGAATCATTGCATCAAAAACACATTTGATGTGATAACAAAATAAACAAAAAAACAAAAACAACTTGGAAACAGTCAACGGAACTATCTGGTATATAGATTGGACAAAATACCAACATAGCATCAGGGTTAAAATCTACAAAAACAAAAACCAAAGGAAGTAAACTTTACTACCCCTAAACAAATATGGTTTTCTAGATAGAGATAGCGGTCATTGAGTAGTGCACCAAAATCATAATTAAGACGGGAGTATACTTTAACAAACCAATAACCATCATGTCATATAGTAAAGCGGCATTACAAATACTGCAAACGCCAGTAATAAAATTTAAACAGGTTATGGTCTGGATAAAGAGTCTAAAAGCAATGGCCACAATACAGAATTTGTCTGGTCTAGACCAAAAGATAAAATTACATTTTATGGCAATTCAGCTTTCCAACAAAAATTGTGTTGAAAAAAAATAAGATTCCGCTGCACTTGCTAAGTGAATGCAAACAATATAATTGCAACGCACAGCCTCTTTTGGCAAACACAACCTAACCAAAGTACATCTGAAAGTAGTTCTATAATATTTTAAACTTTATCAAGAAGACTGAGCTGGTAAAGAAGTATGACATAAGAGATCTGCAACGGGTTTAAACAGGCCGCAGTGCAAAAAGCGCCAAGCAAACCATCTTATAGAAAGAAAGGAAAAAGATAAAGCTTTTAGTCAATAAAATCTAACACTAATGGATAGTACGGACTGTCCAATGTCTTTTTAAGATTTTCCTACTCCCACGCAAAAAACGCATAAGTGGGTTGCCCCACTCTAAAACTAACCGCCATAGAAAAGTGATGCAAGAAAAAGTATCAGTAAACCCAAGCCAAACAGCAACAAACAAAAAAGTAAAATACTTAGGATTAATACCAAACTACTAAACTAAGTAAAGTATAAAGATAACCATGTTTGCTGATAACAAAAGCAATGAACAGCTGCAACCATAAAAACACTGCTTTTGTTACCACTACAGCACTTAGTTGTGATGACGGAAGACCGACTACAGATATATATAAACAAACAGTAAATTTTGTGACATACAGACCAGAAATAACAAATATGTTACATGAAGAAAAATTACTGAAAATAAAATTAGACTTTATAAATGATGTTATTGCATGCAGAAATCATTTGATGCAATAATACCGTATGAGCAAATAAAAAATACCTGGGCACAATACAAAAAATCATCGAGTAACAGATGAGGTTAAAGATTGCAATAGCAAGATTTTGATAGGTATAAAAGTTTATTTTGTAATTATTATATTATATTAAAATTTATAAGCACCTATAAAATAAAATAATATTTGTTTAACAGTTTTTCTAAACATGTTTCTTAAAATAATATTGTTTAAATGAGTGTTAAAATATAATGTCTATAAAGTTTTAGGTTTAATTTCACAAGAAGAAAAATGTTGATATTTTGTATTTCAAAGTATATTTGTTAAAAAATAATAAACGTGTTTAAAATTACAAAAATTTAAAAAAATAAAAAATTGAAAATCTATTTTTTTAAATACATAAATAAAAAGCCTTTGTGCTGTACAAAAGGAGTATCAGCGTTATTTAGATACTAAATTGATATCCAAAAGATCAGGATTCAGGCAAAAAAGTTACCACAAACAGATGACCGTGTTCACAAGTTTGCAAAATAAAACAGCTTCTGCAGTTTATCTACAAAATCAACTTCATGAAGTTAGTGATGTGAATGTTAGTGAACAAACTGTTAGGAGAAAGCTTCAAGCTGCTGAATTGTCTTGTAGAAATAGGTCCACCTTTACAACGTCAACATTGTGTTTCAAGATTGGCTTTTGCCCGAAATCACCGGGCATAGTATAATGAGGCCTGGAGTAAAGTAGTGTTTTCAGCTGAGTCGCGCATTTGCCACAAAAGATCAAACGGAGACGCGGAGAAAGATACGCTTTAGTTGATATTGATGAGCAACTTCCATTTGGCGGTGGGTCGGTTATGGTTTGGGCAGGAATTTTTACCGAAGCACGCAAAAAGTTGGTTTTTATAGAGAATGACTCCCTGACAGCTCACAGATACATTATGAAGGTTCTTAAATACTACTCGTTATTATTGATAAGTTTTTTTTGTATTTTTTGTTCTATATTAGTACTAGGAACAACAATTCGAACTTTGCCTGAACAGTAATATGCTTTACAATTTAACAATGAATTTTTAATTTAGTGTGCAAAATACAGTACAATTGTTTATAATTTGCTAACATAAAGTTAAAACAAAAAAATCCAAAAATAAGTCCTAGTTTTAAAGTGACTCTATTTTTTGCTCTCCAGTGTATAAACTTTTCTTCTTATTCTGAGCACTTAGCCAGTTCCTAGAGGATTGCAATGCATTTTTCACCCTGTAAAACCGCTAAAAATAAAAGTGATTTTAAATTACTTATAAAAATCAATATTTTTACATAATAGAAATTTGCTTTTTAAACTATTATTTATTACAATCGTTTTTAAAAGATTATAATATCCGCTCAAGAGATTAATAAATGTTGAAATGGTCGATTATGCATGATTTATTACTATTATACTTTACGAGACAAATTATTAATAATTAGTAAAATGATTTTCACATTAATCATACATTTACAATATTATTATAATACCTAGTGAGAAAGTATGTGTGCCTAATGTTTTTACGATTATTTCTGCAATTTTCTTTTTGCTTTATTGGAATTCTGTCTATTGCTCCACGGTAAATAATTGCTCTCTTAACGGCCGCGAATTACGAGTACCTCGTATTCCATAATTCGTGCGGCACGAAACGGCTACAAATCGTAAAAAGGTAGTGATTGTTTAATGGAAGTATGTAAGACTCTTAAAAGTACGCCATAAAGTTATCCCACTATTCGTATTGCATAAAGGAATAAAAGAGGAATTTCAGTTTTTAGTTTTCATCACTTCGAGAGTAATTGAATCGCTAAGAATTTCTTTGTGAAAATATGCACGTGTCCAGATTTTGAGATCGTTTTACGATTCTTCATGTTACGTTATTATAAATAACATAAAAATATTAATGCATTGATTTAGCAGATGTTATTTTGCACGTGCAATTGAAACGATTTTATTTTTAAATGGATATTTGTCCTGGTGGATAACTGCACAGTTATTGAATTTATCATCTCAAAATATATTTTCCATTTATATATTTCATTTGTTATACACAGTGCTTGGATTAATCTATCAATCAACTCCCTCGTATTTTCACCACCCTCAAACTTTTCTTTCTGTTACGGATTTCTAATAAAATGTGACTTCTGTAATAAATTTTTGTAGGCTTGTCGAAAACGGTGCCAAGTGCTGATAATGGCGCTGATAGATTGGGGGATGTTTCGCACCCCATACTACGAAAATTTATTAATTGAACGGAAATCGATTAACGACAAGTTGACACAAACACCAGAAGACAGATGTTTATCCACTTACAAGGTTTTGTTCGGTTCGGGCGTCGATTGGAAAATTATATGGTGGTCTATAAAGTTGACACGTGTAAAGATAAATAATAGGGAGGAACTATAATAAATATAGTGTTACAAATCGCTTTTAGTTGAGCACCTGTGTTAAATCTTGTTGATATAAATTTAAAAAATTAGTACATTGTTGCATTAATAATAAACTTACATTAATCTATTTATTAATCGCACATATTATTATACAATAGATGTGCGATTATACCTCGGATTATACATATTATATAAGTATGAATGCAAACGTAGATACCAAAAACACTTGATTTTATATCCACTAATTTTTTTTATAATATTGATACTACAAAATTAGATTTAACAAAACAGATATAAGCACTAAAAACAATGTAATAATAGAAAGTAAATAATAAGGATTTTGCATTAATAAAATTGGTTTTGACACTTTATTGAATTTTGTGGTTAAGTCGGCCATTAATGTTAATCAGTTCTCATAAATTGCAGCATTATTTGTATGTTGTGTACATATTTATATTTTATTATAATATTTTTTTAGCTTTCAATTGCTGTTAATTAAGTTGTGGTAACTGTTGGAACATTAGAACCAACAATTTTTTTAAATTACATCAAAATTTAAAAGTTTTTTTAATTTCTTATCTTGATAATAGAACAAATATGGTTTTTTACAATTTCAAGTTGAACAAAATCTTAATCTTAACATTTCATTGGTAAGCTGCAAACAAATTCACTTTAAATGTAGGTAAATGTTGGGTTGTAAGTTATACTCTATTTTAACAAGTTATGGTATTTATACTATGCCGTTGGCTTTATAATTGCTGAAATTTGTATAACAATCAACTAAAAAATTTGCAGACAGAAAAAATTAACTTTCCAATAATATGTGAGACTTTCCCATCGATTTGATTGCCGGTGATTAAGCTGAATTACGCGAGATTAAATGTCGCAAAAAATAGTTTATTGTAATTTTTATAAAAAAATATTCTCAGTAATTGCAACTAAGATAATTTGCTAAAAAAACGTATTAGAAACTTTTGTTGCAGAAACAACCGTTCACAAGATATAAAAGAACCAAGAACGCAGAATACTTACTTCACAAAAACAAATAATAACTGCTAATATCAGTCAGATAATTATGAATAATAACTTTTTATATAATTAGTTTTTTAGTTTTTTTTTTTTTCATTTTCGTACAATTTTTCGTCTCCAAAATTTAGATAAGAAAAGACAATAAACCTATGTTGTCATTGATCTTTTTGTTATCCATATTAAGTAAAACTGTATTCAAACAAGTTTGACCATGGCATAGGCTACAAACTATAGAACAGTTTAATCCTGTTTTTCAATTCATTTCCGAGCTATACTTAAAATTAATCTGAGATTGGAAGAAGCATAGACAATTGTATAGTTGTATTGTTGATTGATAAATTTACTAAGATACGCAACCTGAGTTAAAATACTGTTCACGAAATATAGATAGCACTGGCACAAAAATTTATAAACGTTTATATTTTGTTAAATCCGTTTACAATTGCAATCATATCATAGTAAATAATAAAGAAATATTTAAGTAAAATATTTAAAATAATTGCAAAATAAATGCTATTACAATTTCATTAATAATTCGATTTTGACGTGTGTAGGCAATCTACATGTTATGAAAATAATATTATTCCGAGCTGCTTACCTGAATATATATGTTAATCAACAGTTGTATTAAGTTTTGTCGATTGAATAAATTTAAAATATTACTGTTCCTCGATAGAGTCTTGTTTTATTGTTTTGTATACTTGCAAACGAAAACGTAGATCATACTCAAAAATGTTATTGGGAGAACTGTTGTAAAAGCTCTTAGCATAATTCATCATGTTGTTATTCTTTTCAAACTGTTTAAAGATAATCAATTTACAAAATGAAACAGAAATTATATCACAGCCAGTAATTGCGTAAAAAAATTAAATGTTTGACATTTTAGCCATCAATTTCACATCTTTAAAAACAATTACAACGTCTTTTACTTTTTTGTATGCCATTTAAATTATTTTTTGTTAAGACTGTACGATTACAATACATTATACAAGTCACTAATTTGGTACATGACGCAAAATAGCAATAAACATTTTGACAATTTATTTTAGTTGAAATGGAAACAAAACTAAAAAATCTAATACAAATTTAACCCACTCTAGATCAGAACAAAATCTTTTATTGTCTAAAAAATATTTTGAAAAACCTCTTGAATTGTATGATAAACAAAAAAAATTGCATTTGGAAAGACAAAGAGACAGAGAATTTCACAATTTTTAGAATGCAAAAATTCAAATGTTTAATGTGTTCTTAAAACAACTTATATGTAATTAGTAAATCGTTCACATACAGGTAAATAAAGTTGAAGTAATCAGTCAGCAAGACAAAAATTGAATAGAATAGAATTTATTAATGTTTTCACAAGTCATACAAATATAAATAATGTTTACAAAATAATGTATAATAAAAACAGTTTAAAATAGTTAAAATAAACATTTCCATAAACAAATTAAAATCTTTGTTATTTAATAAATAAAAATCATCAACGTTAAATAATTCCAAATCAATAAGCATACTCTCAGCAATTTTCTTAAATTTTTTTGTTGGAAATAATTTCATATACACGGGCAATTTGTTGAACAGATTGGGAGCATAGAAATTAGCAGCGGTTCTTCATTTATTTTTACGTGCAAAACGCGGTAAAATATTTTGATTATGACGAGTATCATAACGGTGATGATCCGCATGTGTGACATATGAATCCGAGTGTGTTTTAACGTAGATAAGGCATTCGTATATATATCTAGAAGGTACAGTTAAGATACCTAGATTTTTGAACTTACCTACAACATCGTCTCTATAATTCAGTCCACAAATTACTCTGACCGCTCTCCTTTGAATAGAAAATATTCTACTGGCACGAGGGCTATGACCCCAAGCGGTCATAAGAGCAAAATGTGGAACTGTCTTTTTAAGATTTTTTAGAAGAAAAAGGTTTTTTGAAAGTTTGCTAGACACATGATTTACTTAACAATCCCATCTAAAAGTAGGGTCTAAGTGAAATCCTAAAAACGTCACCTCTTTGTGACTGTCATGCAACTCATGTGACCTAAGCGAAAAAATCATTTTTTTAGTTTTTGCTTCATACAGAGAGAGACGATTTGCTTGAAACCATAATATAGCAGAGTGCAATGCTTTATCCATGTCAACAATCAACTCGGATTCATTCTTGTTATGGCAATACACCGTATTATCATCCGCGTATAAGATAGAGTTTGGGACTGCATTATTAAGATTGTTTATATATAACAAAAACAATGCTGGTCCCAGAACAGAACCTTGTGGCACACTATACTGAATACTGCCTTCTGTTGATTGATTACCCTTATAATATGTAGTTTGAATTTTTCCTTGTAGATAGGACTTTAACAAAATGATAGAGTTGTTGCAAAAACCATAAAACTTTAGTTTTTGCAGTAATATATCATGAGACACGCAGTCAAAGACCTTAGAAAGATCACAAAAAATCGATCCTACATTATTTTTATTATGTAGACCTTCAACTATGTGATTCACAAAACAATTTACAGCCATAGCGGTAGAATTATTTTTTCTTAATCCAAACTGATTTTTATTCATTAAATTGTTGCTTTCTAGATATGTGCTTAACTGATTATGCAACAAAATTTCATAAACTTTAGAAATAACTGGAATCAAACTTATTGGTCTGTAATTGACTGTAATCATCTACAAAGACTTTTTTAAATATAGGTACTACCTTAGTGTACTTAAACAAATCCGGAAATCGACAAGATGTTATAGAATGATTTATTAATTAAGTTATAGGAATAATTAATAAATCCCTAACATGTTTTATAACTTTTGTGTTCATATTAAAGACCTATAAATTAATATCATACTCGATCTATGTTGCCATTTGAAATTTTAAAGTTACTTCCGGTTCCGGGTACTTCCGGATTATTCCGGTAAAAAATAAATTCATCAGTGGATTCCTTGGGTTCACTTTGGTAATAATTTTTTTGTCCCAGTCACATTCGACCAAGCGTTGTCGAAATAAAAGGCTGGTACGGGTGGTCTGAGACACCCGTTATACAATATAAAATAAACTGCGACGCAACTGCAGCCTCTAGTGGAAATAAATTTAAGCTAGAAATATGTCGCTAGCTCATAACAATAAAGCAAATACTTTTTGTACATGTACATATTGTATTAAAATGGCACAATTTTTAGTTGTGCCACTTTTCTGTTAATCATTAATTTTATGTTAATATTTAAAAAATAAAATGCTGCAGAATCACATCAAATTTTTGTCGTAGCTTACGGTGAGCATGCTCTTGGTAAATCACAATGCTTTGAGTAGTTTAAAAATTTAAAAATGGTAATTTTGACGTGAGAAACAAAGAACATGGATGACCATCAAAGAAATTTGATATAAAAAAGAGTGATTATAAGCTGCTAAAACCTGGCAAAATTGTTAATACTAAACGCTACCGACAACAAATGAACAAAATCAAGCTTTACGTGAAAAACAACCAAAATATCAAAAAAGGCAACACAAAGTAATTTTGCTTCATAATAATGCACCCTCACACACATCAAAACTGGTCAAGGAAACGATTGAGGTGTTTAGTTAGGAAATACTTTCGCATGCGGCTTACTCACCAGACTTCTCCGTCCGATTACTACTTATTTGTATCAATGGAACGCGCACTTGCTGAGTAGCGCTTCACTTCTTACAAAAATGTACAAAAATGGCTCGATGACTGGTTTGCCTAAAAAAAGCAACAGATTTTTTGGCGTTGCATCCTCAAATTGTAAGATAGGTGAGGAAAATGTATAGCTAGCAATGGGCAATACTTCAAATAAAATATTTTTTATTATTTTCATACATTAAACGTGTATTTTTTATACAAAAATTCCGGTTTTCAATTTACATACCTGTTAGATCAAAAGCTTGGGTATGTCATAAGAACTATTAAAATAAAAAAATGCTGTTGTAACGAGGTACTTAAAGAGTGTGAGTAAAAAACTTGTTTGAACAGAATTAGAAATAAATGGATAATGAACAAATGTGGTTTAAAGGTAACACCGATAAAACAGTACAAACGTAGTTTATTACGTTAGTTTGGCCATGTTAAAAGAAAAATTAAAATAAAGTAACAAAGCAAAGATTGTTTGAGCGTTGTGGATAAATGCGTGCAAAAAAGAAAAATCAAAAGTGGGAAGATTGAGAAAACATGCATGACCAGATATATGGATCTTGCGAAAGCAAAGAAAGTGTGTAAGGATTGAAAAATGTAAATACAATTTATAAAAAAAAAAGGTTTAAAATCCAAAGTAAGCAATTGTACAGTGTTAATATATACCCCAAAATAGAAACGGCGTGACTAGGTAAGTATATGTATGTATAGGTTTAATCTAAATTATTTTAACTGTATACTGTATACCTAATAATGCCATTCTCTTTTAGGGTAAGCAAGAGAGATGTGTAGCATACCGAGCATCATAGAAGAGATGTGTATGAATGTTTAGCCTAAATAACGTAACAAATTGATAAGTTTGAAAAATAATTTTAATCTTATATAGTATTGGTCTGTATTTAAAAAAACTAAGTTTCTATTTTTAATGTGGATGTTATTTTGTAAAAAGATTCCAGAAAAAAAATCTTCAATAATGTTAATATAGTTGTCATTTTTAGTTTGCTAAGATTTGGAAAAAAAAATGCAAAAAATTAATGTTAGAACAGAAAATAAGACAATGGAAAAAGTAACACACTTCTGTTACTCAAAAAGTAAATTTACATAAAACACCAAAATCAAACTTAAATTTTAGGATAGAATAGCTGAAAAAAATGTGCAGAAAAATCTATGGTCTATAAGCTTATAATAATATACTTGAGAATCAAAAATAGACTAAAGACTTACGTATAGAGCGTAACGCTGGCAATTTAGATGCACAGTTTGAAAGCTAAAAAATTAATTATTAATTTTAGTAATATGCTTGCCCTTCTTACAGATGTGTTATGCAACAAAAATAATATTCGCATAACAGATTTACATCTGACAAGAACAGAATTACTGTAGGTTTAAAAAAAAAACTATTCTCTTACTTGTTTGAATAGGAAAATACAAAGACTGAGTAATTTTGTCCCATCTTCAACACTGTTGAATAATCTATATTATATCAATGTACGTTTCCAGGTAATACAGTACTTCATTTTTTTTTCTATTTAGTTAAATACTGAACCAGAAGAATAACTACCAACAATTAGAAATACAATTTTTAGGCATTTTATGTAAAGTGGATAACTGCACTGCAACCAGTATTAGATTATTACAACCATCATGCTACCAAACTTACTACCTCCAACTCTTTACTAAATGTAAAATTTTGTAAAGTAGAAAACTGCAAAAACCAGCTTCTTTGTCGTCCATATAAATAATTGCACAGTTTTACGATTGTGTTTTGATTTTTGAATAAGTTGCTTGTTGTTTACTAAATGTTTTATTTAAAATACTCACCCTTTTTTTTCTGTTGAAAAAACTTTGGTTTTTGTAGTATTCTTTAATATTTGCTAAATTCAATTTATTCCAACAACTAGTATTACCAGAAATATTGTTTTGCACACCAAAATTGATCCTTTTACAGTTTCGACGGTATAATTCATGGTGACTGCTCTTGGTTTTTTTTTACATTTCCTTAATTTTGCTACCCTGCCTCGTTTTTTGTTAAACAATGCTAAACATAAACGAATATTGATAGTGTTTTGAGTTCTATACATAAAAATGTTCATTGAATTTTTTTAATTCAGTTTATATTAATAAGGCACAGTTTAGGGTTTCTGTATTATGTCCGCATGTGGAAATTGACAAAAAATTGAAGAAAAACACAAATCTTAGTTTTAGCATTTTCTCTCTTCCGTTCTTGCTTATTTGCAAATTTTTTTTGGGTTTTTTCACTAAGACTTAAATTAATAGTAAAATTGCTACCCATGTTAATACTAATTGTCTACTATCTTATTATTGTCCCACAAATTTCTTTATACAATTTACAGCCATAGCGGTAGATTTATTTTTTCTGAATCCAATCTGATTTTGATTCATTAAATTGTTGCTTTCTAGATATGTGCTTAACTGATTATGCAACAAAATTTCATAAACTTTAGAAATAACTGGAATCAAACTTATTGGTCTGTAATTATTACAGTCATCTACAGAGCCTTTTTTAAATATAGGTACTACCTTAGTGTATTTAAACAAATCCGGAAATTGACTAGATGTTATAGAATGATTTATTAATTTAGTTATTGGAATAATTAATAAATCCTTAACATGTTTTATAATTTTTGTGTTCATATTATATATATCTCTACTACATTTGAGGTTAGGGTATTTTAATAAAAATTTTATACTTTATTGTGCTGATTTTATTTTTATATATTAAGACCGGTTTCGGCGATTAGGCCATCATCCGTTCTAAAATATTACATTAATTATAAATATATATGTGTTACATAGATGATTTTAACAAAACTTACATTTCTTTTCTTTTCACAGGTGTTGCTGTGTGTTGCGGGTGGTGTGAATTTGTTGTGGTTACTGTTACATTAATTGGTTATTGTGTATTGTGGTTATTTTTGCCGAGTGATTAACTGTTGTGTGGTTATTGTTTTTTAAAAATGTATAGATGTATGCGAGAGATATTCAACTAGATTATCAGCCGTGTAAATGTTTTTTACTTTACTGACAAAAAACTAACATTTCTTTTCAACTGCCATGTCATTTTTTTCACCAGACCCAACAACTTTTTTATAAAATGGATTTGTTTTATTTAAAAGTTTTGTATTTGCATTTTTTACAGGTGCTGTAGATTCGAATTTGTTGTTGTTTATTTTCTTTTGTTTATTTGTATTTTTTCTCTTGACAATAGTATATCCCTTTTTATCAACATTGCTGCCAATGCTGGATACATTATTTTTGTTTGCTTTAAAATTTAAAGGAATTACAGATTCCTTCACTTGTTCGTCACATATAGCAATATTATTACAGACTTCTAGAGTCTGTTTGTCAATCAGAAGGACTTCTTTTTCTTTCTCTGTCTTGTCCGGTTTAATTTCAGAAGATGGCGACATTAACAATTGTTTTCTTAGTATTAATAGTTTATCTTCTAATTGTTGAATTATGTAGTTTTTATGTTCAATTAAGATTTTCAGATACTTGTTTTCCATTTTTTGCATTTCTTCGCTAGGTGTATAGTTTAATGTTTCACTAAACGACTCGTCTAAATTTACATTATTTGTTAGGTTAAGTTCATGTTTGGAACAGCACTCGTGGGTTAAATTACCGGTTGCAGTTATAATTGCATTTTTTAGACGCTTTACACAACTAGGGTGAAATACACGGTCACAAGCCACACACTGTATGCCTTCAACGGCTTTCTTTTTACATTTACAGAGAGTTTCACTACTATTTAATGCCATGTTGATAGGCATGTAAATCATATATTGTACAAGTTCCAACAAAAAATTAAAATCAACATCGAGTAAACTAAATGGATGGCAGTCGGAAAAAAAGATACTAATTGAAGGGCACTTTATTAAACCCGCAAAACACTTCAAATGTTTTAGCAGCTGAATAAATGTAGCAAATAACTCTGATGAAAACATCCTTGCGCGTATCGAGATGTCTCGAGTTGCATTCAGGTCATAGAAAACTATTTTAACTAATCAAAACCTATTCATTAATGTTTGTAAAGAAGTTTTCAAGATCTACGTGTGGTCAATTTTGTTTTGAGGATGCGAGACTTAGACTCTAAAAACCTCAAACATGAATCGTCTGAAAGCATTTGAGCTATAGTGTTATCGCCGCATGCTAAAAATATTTTGAGCAACGCACACATCGAATAAAGAAGTATTAAATCTGATAAAAACCAAAAAAGAACTGTTACATAATACAATAAAAACAAGAAAAACCGAATAGTATGGGCATATCGTCAGGACACCAACATATCATTATTACGCATAATTATACAAAAAAATGTCAAGGAGAAGAGATTAATATGACCTAAGAATCTATTATAGCTGCGCAACATTAGACAATAGACAGGCTTAACAGTTGAAAAACTGTTTTGAGCTGCAAGTGATTAAGATAGATACCACCAAATAACCGACACAATGTCAACTAACATTTAAACACAGACAACTACAAGAAAAAGAGGCAGGTAAAATATCCACTCTATACATCGAGTAAACAATAGGTGTAGCAAGCCTATTTGCAATAAAATAGAAAAAGGCAATTACATTTTGTAAATTAAAGTTGCAGTTATCATTAAAAGTATTCGATCGGATACTGATTTGTTAAAGTGTAGGTCGGCTTTTATCATTTTGCTAATTCCTGGAGCGTCAGAGGTATATTAGACTGGATTGGAAATGCGTACAAGTAACAACTGAAAAATGTAAACAGCATATTTTTTCAGAGCTTAAAAAAAACCTCCAATTTTTTTAATATAACTCAATTTATTTAGAGCATCTTCAATTGAAAGGATTTTTACTAAACTTATCACGCCATTTTTGTTTATACCATTTTAATGTACTACCTTTTACTGAGTATGTATTTGCCTGCAACAACTTTATTTACCATTATATGAAAGACTTATTAATTATCTCTAAATCGTTCCAAGAACATATAAAATCAAAAGGGTTTTAATCTTCGTTGTCCAAATGCCAGTTATATCAATTCTTAGAATATCTTTTTAATAATAAGGAATTTCAACACAACGGCGTCTAGTCTGCATTAGTTAAGAGCGTTTCTTGATCTTGCAAATTTTGATTGTGTGTTTGTGAAGCATAATTTTACTTGCAACTTCTTTACATTACTATCTGAGTAAAGTTTTGCAATAAGGTAATGGTCACATTAACAAATTACATTTAATAATCTCATTCTGCAGATATTACTCTTGTAACAAAACTTCATTTTTTGTTTATTGTAATGCCAGCAAAATTAGTTTAGAAACAGTACTCCAAACCAAACCGTTTTGAGCGTTATTGAGTATTTAAGACGCGCGCTACTGATTAGAAAAACACGATATTCCAAATTAAAAAAAAAAAAATACTTGGTGTGCTTTAAAGTGTTGATGAGTATATTTGCTAGGTCAATTTTTTTATATCCTGATTGACCATCGCGTTTTAGTTTACTTAAATACATGTAGATTATTTTACTCTCAATCTTATGTTAGCTATTCTATTTACAAGAACACAACTTATATATGACGTATATCACTGGTCCTGCTCTACGTCAATGTAGTCCTCTTAAAAATGCTTTTAAATTGCTTGTTTTTTCCTGTGGCCAAATGCTACCCTTTTGTTATACAATTATACCACAAATCAAACGGACACTTTCGAATATGTGAAACGTGATGTTCTCAACGCTTTGATTTATAGTGCCCCGGTATATTTAAAACTTTCATAGTCTGCCAGTTATCTAAATTTTGTGTTCCTTGCCAAAATCAAGTTCTAAGAACCCAAGCAACTTAGTAACCGTAGATTTGTATGGTACTTTGCATAGTTCCGTTGCTTACATCTTTGTTGCAATAGATGTATTTAGCAAACTGTTTAAATAGTTTCCTTTAAAAAAACAATAATTTTAACTAATTGTTTAGCTGAAAAGTATTATTCTGTCATTGGTACTTCTACAAGAGTATTTAATGACCACTGTACCCAATTTATTTTCTCAAAGTGAAGCAAATTTTTAGAAACTCACCATATTTAACCAATCTTGTCCTTAATTTGTTATCCGTAACGGGCTATGCCCCATGCAAACTTTATTTTGAGACCGCTCCCTATTCTCTTAATAGCAAATTGTCACAAACCACATTTGCTAAAATCATCATCAAAAACAGTTATAACTAAGATTCAAAAACGCAATAATTTTAGATCAAACTTAGTTTTTAAACATATGTAGTCGGTGATTACGTCTTATTTCAAACAAACCCCTTGTCATCTTTGACAACATCTTAGCGGCCGTAGACTTTTATGATCTTTTGCATTATTTTGTTATATACATTTTTGTTGCGGTAGATGTATAAAGCTAGAAATCACAAAACATTGCATTAGCTTTTCCTTCTTTAAACCTGCTTTGTTAATAAGATTTTTAACTGCCAATGTAGTATTAAGGTTGCTTCTAAATCCAAACTGGCATTGTGTGAGTATATTGTTAGATTCTATATAAAATTTTAGTTCACCAACCAAACATCTGTTTAAATTTTTGATAAATGTAAGTAGAATATATACAATCATCTTAAGTAGATTTTCACTTTTTTAAATAAAGGTACTATCGTAGAAACATTTAAGAAGTCAAAAAATAAACCTTGTTCAATTTATAATGTAATATTTAATATAACAATTTTACTTACTTAAAACTTAACAATCCTTAACTTAACAAATATCAATTACTACTGGTATTTTTTATTTGTATTATAGTATATCACATTTTAAAGTTAATGTCATTTATTAAAATGCAAATCAACTAAAAATAGTTTAGTTACCAAAATTTTTAAACTGAGTTTTAGAAAAAAGTCAATTAGGTTCTATATGATTTTCCAATAAGAAGTTTCATTTTGATATTAAAAAAAAAAACAAGTATTTTTTAAGAGAAATCAATAAATGATTATTTCATTGTAAAGAGTAACGTGTGCCATTAACATTTGAAAACGATATCAGTCAAATGGCCGCCACGGTTACGGTTGCAGTATCATATTTATTTAATAAAATTTTCCATAACCAATTCGCACATTTGCGGTTGTATGTGCTCGATAACTTCACGAATTCCATCTTTAAGGTCTTGAATCGATTGTGGAGCATTGGCATATCTTTCACGTGGTCCTAAAGAAAAAAGTCTAAAGGAGTTTAATCACAAGATCTCGGTGGCCAATTGTAACCACCTTTTCGTTGCTTGTGTGGCACGTACCACCGTCTTGCTGAAAATAAACGTTGTCCACATCAATATCTTCCAACTCCGGCTATACAAAATGATTATTATAGCTCGGTAGCGCCATCCATTCCTCGTAATAGTTGCACCAACTTCATTTAAAAAAAGTAGGGTCCAATCACACCACCAGCCCAAAAATCGCACCAAACAGTGATACGTTAAGGATGCAAAGACTTTTCAACAATCATTCTTGGATTTTCTGAGCCCCAAATGCGACAATTCTGCTTGTTAACGTATCCTTCGAGGTAAAAATGAGCCTCATCACTATTGATGATTTTTCGATCAAATTCCGTATTACAGCGTTATAGCCACAGAAACACAGAGCCGTAACAATATTTTTAAGAATATTTTTATTTACTTATCAAATACTTATTTACATATTTCAATTATTCCTTTGTTTACCCTACTGTATTACCTTACCGTGGTCTTTTCAATCCTGTGTTAGCAAGTCGTTACGGTAGACCGCGTTAGCGTGAATTACGTCTTTCCTGTTATTTCCTTCAATTTTATTGGTTACTATGAGCGTATGTGTTTGTTGTAACGCTTCAGCTAAAGATCATTTGATGGTCCACTGTTGCATTTGTAAAAAAAATTATAAAATTTCATGCATTGATATCACAAAATCTGAAGCGAGAAAAATCAATACAAAAACCGGTTTAACGTGGACATGCAAATCATGTGCCAAGTTAGGTGATGATATAAATGGCTTAAAATTTGCCATGATTGCTCTTCAGGAAGATGTTAAACTACTGAAACTGTCAACCCCAACATCACAACTATCCAACCTAATGAACAGTGAAAAGATTATACAAGAAATAACTGATAGACAGAGGCGTAAAAAAATATTATTATATACGGACTTGCTCAACCATCCTGTGAATCAAAAGCTGAGCAAATAGAAAGTGATACAAATATTATACAAAAAATTCTTCCTTTACTTGGTGTGGAACTAACCGTGATTAAACCATTTAGACTAAGGAAATATGATCCCACTCGTTCTAATTATAAAAGTCCACTTAAAATAGAACTGAGAGATGGACAATCAATTAATATCGCAATGCGCAACATTATGAAGCTTAAAAATGTTGACAAGTTTAAACATTTAAATATATCACGAGATCAAACCCCTATGCAGAACGAACTATATCGTGAGGTTGAAAAAGAATTGCAGCAAAAAACTTTGGCAGGTGATACCAACATCCGCATCAGGTATATACACGGTGTACCAACTATTGTTCCTGCTAATTTGGAAAACTAATATCGCCTGAAAGAACTGTTGAATGGAATGCATACTACCAGAATACGCGTGGCCTTCGTTCGAAAACTCATTTGAAATATCCTAGTGTCTGTATCCTAGTGCAGTTAATATGACGGAGGGGGGAGGAGTATTAATGATTTTCTCCAGTAAAGTTAAATACATACATAAAAAACTACCGAATATTGCTAATTTAGTTCCATTAATTGATTTTTGTTTGTGCAAATTCACCCTTAACTCATTTAGATTTTATTCACTTATTGTTTATATACCAGGTGATGTATCAAGTGATATGTTTGATTTGTTTCTTGAAGCAATAGAGTTAGTAATTCTAGATAAACTTGAATTAATTGTTGGTGACTTTAATATACCTTCGTGCTATTTCTAACTTTATTAATCTACTAAAACTAAAACAATGCAATACTATTAGAAACTCCAACAATAGATTACTTGACTTAGTCCTTTGTAATTTTGACTCTTATAACATTGTTGAACGTGATTTTTCTCCATTTATCCCAGAAGATAAACATCATTCTGCATTATCTATACTATACTACATATGTTTTCATATGTTTGCTTGACAGCTGTCAAAGTTGATCTGTCAAAACAAATAGTTTAGTGAACAATTTAAAAAAAGCGGCACATTTAAAGTGATTACATAATCCCATTCATTTATAAACTCCCTGTATAATGATTTAATGTATGCTGATTGGTCATACTTAGATCACTGTAGTGATGTAAGTGAAGCATGTGCTTTATTTTACAAACATATTTATGCTATTTTTGATAAATCGTTGCCGACATATTGTAAACGTAATTTGAATCAATCTCCTCCATGGTTTACTAGTGAAATAAAACGTAATATTAAAATAAAACTCTTTTATCACCGCAAACGAAAATCGACGGCTTTGCAGTGCTTTTATATTGATTTAAAAAAAAAAATGAGATCCTCAACAAAACATCAAATTTCAGAGGCTTATAAAGCATATATGAATAATATAGAAGCTAACCATAAAAAAATCTTAAAAATCTATGAAATTTTGTTCAACAAAGGAAAGAATTCCATGTCAGCTACATTGGAACAATATTAGCTATTCTTCACCGCAAGAAATAGTTAACGCATTTGCAGACATTTTCTCTAGAGTTTACTTGCCCAAAAATCCTACAATAATAAACAAATCATATAATAACCGTGAAATGCTTTTCATGCCTACTATTACTGACTTGGATGTTGGTGACGATCGCATTCCTAATTTTTTGCTTAAAGACTCAAAACCATTGACAAGCATTTATAACTTATCAGTTCATACTTCCACTTTTTCTGAGGTGTGGAAACGTGCTGCAATCTGCCCAGTTTTTAAAAAAGGTGACTCGTCTGATTTGCAGAATTATCGACCTATCTCAATCTTATCAAATTATGCTCTAAAGTCTTTAAACAAACAATTTATTTTATAATTTATAACCATACGCATGTCTATAATTCTCCTCATCAACATGGTTTTTTGTCAGGTCGATCAACAACCACAAATTTAGCTATTATTACGCAGCATATAAGCAAATCTTTAGATAGTCAAAACCAAACCGATGTCATTTACACTGATTTTTTGCGTGCTTTTGATTCAATTGATAATCACATATTACTTGATAAACTAAGTTCATTTGGCTTCACTAATAACATGCTAAAGTTTGCATCGTCTTACCTTGATAATAGAGTTAATTATGTCTACTACAATAATTTTAAATTTATGGAATTTATATCAAGCTCTGGTGTTCCCCAAGGTTCAAATTTAGGTACGTTTTTTTTAACCTGTTTATTAATGATTTAATAACGTCTATCTCGTGTCCTGTCTTAGCTTATGCGGATAACATTAAATTATATTATACAATCCGTACACCTGTTGATTGTTCTATACTGCAGCATAATGTTGATGCAATTGTTCGGTGGTGTGGTTTTAATAAATTAAGTTTAAACGTATATAAATGTAATGTTGTCACGTTCACCCGTAAACATTTTCCGTTGATTCACAACTATTATATAAATAAAACTTTGATAAATCGTAATTCTAAAGTTAAAGATCTTGGAGTTCTGTTTGATTCTCAGCTTTCTTTAACAAACCATATTAATAGTTTATCTGCTGCTGCTTTTAAGTTATTAGGCTTTCTCATGTGCACATCGAAATATTTCATCGATCTTAATTTGTTAAAAACGTTGTATTTTGCTCTTGTTCGTAGTAAGTTGTAATATGCTTCAGTAATATTGAACGCGTCCAAAAACGGTTTCTGAAATTTTTATCATTTAAAATAGATGGTACGTATCCAGACAAATGCTACAACTATTATAGTCTGCCAATTAAACATAATTTCTCATCACTATCTGAGCGTAGAAAAAACTGCAGCGCTTTATTTGCCTATAAATTGGTTAATAACTTAATTGATTCTCCAGATTTATTATCCTGTTTTCGTTTTAATGTTCCTTGTTTGTCGTCTCGTTATACGGACACCTTCTTTATATCTACCTCTAATACAAATATATTACTTAAGTCACCGGTCATGCACATGAGTCGAAATGCTAACAAATTATTTCATGATGTTTTTACAAGTGTTTAGTGATTGTGTACTGTTTTTGATTTTGTTATTGTAACTGGTATACGACCAAAATTGAATTTGTTTTTTGTTGTTTATTTTATTGTATTTTTGATTATATTGTTCAATTTCTTTGTATTTTTAATTGGTTAGTTATATTACACTGATGTATGTATATATATAAATATACTTATTTATTTTTTAAATTTATATTTTATGTATAAATTTAAATATTTTGTTATTTTTTAGTTATGCTACTTTAGTTTATTTCATGTTATCCTGTATTGGTTCTTCCATTGAGTAATAAAAATTATTATTATTATTATTATTATTATTTTGATGCATTTGAAGGACCCAATCAGCAAAGATAAGACGTTTATAGTGATCGACCGGCTTGAGTTCTTGTGTTAACTGAACTTTAAAAGCTGACTTAAGTCTTTATGCAAAATACAGTGTAATGTCGTTTGTGGAATGTCTAATTCCAAAGATCAACGAGGAATCGACAAACCTGGGTTTTCCTCAACACTATAGGCTACATCAGCGGTTTCGATTCTTCACAGCCCAAACTTGTTTCAACAGCTCAAATTTTTTAACCAGGTCTATTATTGCGGGCCGAAAAAGTGCTTTACAACAACCAAAAAGTGCTTTAGTTTTGCAAACTGTGACTGAAAAAAGTTCACTATTTTTGTAGTGAATTTTAATAATTTCAATGCGTTGTTGAAGCGTGTATCATTCCATTTTTAATAATGACGTAGTTTTTACTTGTCAAATGTCAAAAGATAATAGCTTCAAAATTGACAGTTGTCCAATAAAAAAGTTTATTATAATATAATATAAAAGTATATTATAATGATATGGTATAAAATGCTGTTTTTTTTTTGTTTATATGCCATAATAATCATTAATTATGTGCCACAAAGAAATAAAAGAAAAAAAAATCATTAAACTTTCTCAGATTCAAAATCTGGTTATTAAAAACACATGGTTCAAACTACCAAGAAAAAAACTATACACCTAGACATCCTTATATCATACATCTGACAAGACAGTAAGGAACCAGATAGACTATATCTTAATCAACAAAAGATATAGGAACGCTATATGCACAGTAAAAACGTATTTTTGAGCAGACACAATTTTCTTGTTGCCACTCTTCAAGCAAAACTGAATAAACTTCAAGTAAACAGTAGAAGTCGGAATCTAAATACAATTATGTTTCAAGATAATAAAATAAGAAAAAGTGTAAAAACAAACATCAAAAAAATTGTACAAAAAAATGTAGACAAAAATATAAATAAAATTTGGAACAACATAAAGAATACTATAATAGATGAAAACAAATATGCATTGCAATCCAAAAGTAACTCGCAAAAAACAATGAATAACAGCTAAAATTTTGCCAATTATGGAAAAGAAAAGACAATACAAAGACCAAGACAAAAACAAATACAAAGATATTCAGAAATTAAAAAAAAAAAGAAAAATTATAGAAACCAAGCTAACATTCATAGAGAAACAATGTTAAAAAATAGAATCGCTCCATTTGATTCATTTAACTTACATAAAAGGATTAAAATATTTACTGGCACTAAAAAAATAAACAAAATGGCATAATAAAAAACAATAACTGAAATATTATAGTAGACATAAAGAAAAAAATAAAAAAAATACACACAACAATTATTTGAAGACACTAGAAATAAAACATAAAAAAACTTCCCACGGACTCTTAATAACAGTTGAAGAGGTAACATATAAAACAGTTACAGTAAAAGTAAGACCAGATAAAATACCAGTAGATATTTTTAATCTAAATAAGAACAACAAAATTAACATTCTAGTTAATCTATACAGGGTGTTTCAAAACATGTGTCGGAAAATAAAGGGTAGGATTGGTTGGCTAATTATTAGAAAAAAGTTCCCATTAACATGGTTCCGCAAACGCACCGTTTTCAAGATACAGGGTGTAAAAAAAATATGTTTTTTTTATTTTTTGACGATATCTCAGGAACCGTTTGAGATACAAAACTCAGTTTTTGTACACATCTTAGCATGAATATTAGCTGCTTTTTAAGCGCTTATTCAATTTTTTTCATGTGCCATTGACGGAGATTTTAGGATTGCGTAAGATTTTTATGGCTCTAATTTCTATGACACTTGGGAAATTGGCATTCTGAAAGCACATTGTGAACCACCAATATTTCCTACATAAAAAAGGTACTCCTAGTCGCAAGCTCTAACGTAAACCATTTTAGAAAAAAATTTATGATGAAAAACATGAAAAAAAGTAGCAACATGTTTTGTTGTTGATAAAATCATTTGTTTTTGATCTAGTCGTCAGCGTTCATGCATTTGTTTTATGCATTTGAGTTGTTGACAATTATTGTCGTTTAGTTGTTAAATAACCTTTTCTCAAAAGAAGTCAATATCGCGGGAACTTATTATTTTTATTACCCAATTAGTTTGCCCATTCTTAGTATTTTGCTTGCCTGGTGAAAGCAAAATAAATAATTACATTGATAGCAAGATGTGCGATATGCATTTTGTTTATGACGTTGCCGATGGAAATGCAGCAAAAGTTCGTCGAATTTATCAAGAAAGGTTCCTAAATCGACTGGTACCAAATGATAGAACATTTATTGGTATTCACAAACGTCAACATCAAACTGGAAGTAAACATATAAGAACTGGGAAATAAGAGAGCTTGCCTGTTACCTCCGCAAATTGAAGATGTTTTTCAAGAAATCAAAGACAATCCATCAACTAGCGCTAGAAGAATAGCTTTAAACCTAAATCATAGTTACGTTACAGTGTGAAGGATATAAAAAAGCCAGATGTTTTATCCTTATTACATACAGCAAGTAGTACAAGCCCCTTTACCAGCGGATTTTTCGCAAAAACTGGTTATGTGTCAATGGTTTCAAGAAAGAATTGCGCAAAATCCTCAATTCTTAGAACAAGTTTTATTTACGGACGAAGCAAATTTTTCTCGCAATGCAATTATGAACATCCATAATAATCATGTACGAGCTGACAAAAATCCACATGCCATAATAAAAAGCCATCATCAGCAAACATTTTCCGTTAATGTTTGGGCAGATGTTGTAAGAAACCATTTATTAGGTCTACATTTTTTGCTGGTTAGGCTAAATAGTCAATTATATTGTAATTTTCTTGAAGAAGAGCTGCCAGGACTTTTAGAAGACGTTCCGGTTCAATTAAGTAACAAAATGTGGTTCATGCACGATGGTACTCCTGCACAATTTAGTTTAGTTGTGCGTCAATTCTTAAATGAACAGTATAAGAACCCTTGGATAAATTGAGGAAGCCCACAGGCTTGGTCTTTTTAGTCTCCAAATCTAAATGTTTGGTTTTTTTTTTGTGGGGTCACTTAAAAAGTTTAGTTTACACTACATTAATTAATACTGATGAAAAACTAAGAAATTGCATTATTGCATCCCTAAACACTCCAGGCATTTTTGAACGGGTACGTTAGTCACTAAGACGTAGGTTGGAAGCCAGCGTTACCGTGAGAGGAGGTAATTTTTAACAACTTTTGTAATTTTTCTTGTTTTTTATGTTATTGCTTAGTTTTGTAAAATAAAAGTTTTGTGATTATGTTGCTACTTTTTTTTCCGATCCTGAGATATCGTCAAAAAATAAAAAAATAATATTTTTTTACAACTTATATCTTAAAAACGATGCGTTTGCGGAACCAAGTTATTAGGAACTTTTTTCTTATAATTAGCCAAGAAATCCCATCCTTTATTTTCCGACACATGTTTTGAAACACCCTGTATAATACCATCTACACAGAAATCATACCACAAAAATAATTCAATTCAATATTCATTTTAATATCAAAAAAACACAATGCAAAAGAATGTTCTGATTTAAGATCAATAAGATTGATAAGTCACAATTTGAAAGTTTTTTTGAAGATTATTCTTAGAGATACAAGAAGTTAGAAGATAATATTAGCAAAACCCCAAATACGAAGCTCTGCAGCCAACCATATATGAAGACGATGTAAAGCAGCAAGTGGAAAGAAAAAAAAACGAAAAAAATTACGTAAATATGTAAATTATTATAATAAATTTAGTTTATAAATAAAAAAAAATCAGTTTGGATTTCATAGTAACTTGAGCACAAAAAAGACGTACTTGACTATAATGACATTCAAATAAAAATTTTTTTTACTGAAATCAGAAAGCTTTGATGAATGTTGAGAGACATGACTGACAAACTAGATATCCGGTTTGTAGTTTGTCAAGGATATATATCGCTGGTCCTATTTAATATGTATTCCAAATGCTTGTTCAAAGAAACCATAAATAAAAACTGTGAAAAATTAATTATAAACAGTCAAATTAAGAGTAAAAAGCTACCAATACATAAGATCACAAATCGAAGATAAGAGTGATCAAACCAAAAAAGTTAAATAGCCACTTTTGTTAAAATGAAAAAACTTTCATAAATATAAACTTTAACCTAACCTTGAGAGTTAAACTTTTTTGCTTAAATTTAAAATATTGCAATAAACTTACTGTGCACTTTTTTTAATACTCAAGACTTATAAGACGTTACTTTGTTAATTAGCTTTTTTTTGGGTTGTTTCCAAACTGGATTGCACTTTGCCATACTACATTTAAAACAGCAGAGCAAACAAGGTTATTAGTTTGCAACATTTATACAACCTATTTGTTTCTATTACACGTCAAGGCCCATTGGCCTCTACATACACAGGTCTGGTTCTAAGTCAAATATGCGACGGTTAAGTAGTATAAAGTTAACTGTTTTGTCCCAATCAATGATGTAATCTTAGACAACCCAAACTGTAACTAAAATAGATAATAGTTTAAAAAAAAAAAATTAAGTTTAAGTTATTGAGAATATCTTACTCATGTTTTCAATAATATTTTGAGTGTAACGTTTTATTTTATCTTGCAATCAGACATCATATTCCATACAAACTATTTTTCACGCAAAGTCAGACCATCAAAAACTAAATGCCCTAAACTACAACAATGCCAGTCTTTCAAACAAAGTAAACCAAAAAGTTTGACAACTAAACTTCTTATTTCACTTACAGACGGGGACAAGAAAATTTTGTTTGTTTGTTTTTCCGCTTTGAATCATTGCCTAAAACATAAGTCCGTTTTGTTAGACTTTTTTCCAAAAACACAAATCTGTTCTGTAAGTTAATTTTTTAAAGATATGGATCCGTTCAAAAACAAAAAACTTGTCGCAAGTTCTAGCTAATTTTTTTAAGGGTAGGTTATATTTGAGTTTTCACATTGTTTTAAACCGGACATTGACATTAAGTACCCTCCAATTTCTTTATAATTTTCTGGTCAATATGCGCTAGTTTACTGGTACGCATACCTAAGTCCCTAAGAAACTAGTACATTTGGTCATATCAAAAGCAAACTATAAACAGCGCTTTGTAAAGCTCACTCGCATAATAAAAGACAAGCTACACATCCAGACCCGCCAATACATATTCTGGCAAATTCATACATTCAGTACTATCTACAAGACTAACGTCGTGTCCAAGCACGATTTAATGACGTAACAAATTTTTAAGAAATTAAGGGCTCAAACTTGACTTAACTTCTGTGAATAAAAAATCAGAACAAACATCACAAAATAGGCTTCATTGTCAAGGTACACTAACATTTCAGCCCAAGTGCAAAAAAAAATCTAAACAAACAGTACCATAAAAAATTTAAAAGAGTTACACAAAAACACAATTTTGCATGTGTTAACAAAAACATTTACAATCCTAACTTAAAGATATTTAAAAGAAGTCACAAAAAACACGTGGTCGTTGTCACAAATCACTTTTCAATCTAAATTATTTTAATTTAGTCGGCACTATCTTGAGTTAAGGAAAAACATTTGAAAAGCACTAAAAAGTAACATAGACAAAAAATGTACAAAAAAAAACTATCAAAAGAAAAAGTCTTGTATAAGAAAATATAAATTAAGAAATTTCAAAAAATAGAAAACATAAATTATGTAAAATAATGCTTGCATAAAATATAACAAATAAAATCTATTGAAAATGTAAAAACTAATTACCAGTATGAAACGCAACCTAAGAAAAAGCAAGAAACTGGTTTTGCAATATTAACACACTAAGAAACAGCCAAAATAACGTTTTTTTAAATCTGCAAAAACGATATGACAAACATTAAATGAACATTAACAATTTTTTTTTTATTTGGTTACAATGCTTCAACTATATTTGATAAATTTTACATTTTTCTAACACATTTTTTTTTTAAATTCTACAATTACTCATTAAAACTGTTGAATAAAGAATATAATATCACGCTTCTGTCGCTCTAGACCTGAAGAAATTCTTATTTTAAGAAAACAGTTTCCAAAACTACCAAGTTGCGCGTCGTTATTTATACTAAAATTATACTGCTGATTAGATCAGACTTGCCGGACCACAAATTGTAGATAAATATATAAAATAGTTAGATTTGTTTATTAGGTAATATACACAACTCCAATTCTTAATAAAAAAATTTAAGAAATTGCATACAAGAGTCACGTGCCATTATTAAAGCGCACAAACGTTACTCTAAAACAATGCGTTTTGCTCTATAGTAGTACGGTTTTTAAGTTTTGTATCTTTTGTAAAACTGTTTGTTATTAAATAATATTTTTTAAAGCTTATTTAAATTTTATTTTGAAAACAAAGCGGTTGCGACCGTATGTTTGTATTCATCTTCCAAGTTTATTCCAAAATATCATCAATTTGTATGCGGTCTATATACTATGCGCAACCTGTACTTGGCATCCGTAGATCAGCTAAACATACTCAAAACGTCAAATTAACAAACAGCTAAGAAATACATAAGGACGTTCATTGGTATAGTGTCTTTAAAAACATAATCTCAAACTCATTTTTTTTATGACGTAGTGAGTTGTTGGCTCTCAACAAGTGGCCCTTAAGAATAACTTACGCATGGTAATACCTTCCGGTTTTCTTCTCTGTGCAAATCCTGTTGTTATAATGTCCCTGTCTAAACTAACCTACATTTGGCGCTAGTTTGAGGTGGGCTGGTTTTTGCCTTGCGGATTTTTACGCATCATCTGCGGCACGCCCCTCTCTCCCTATAGCCCCTACCTTTGTCTGTCTCTTTTGTCATTTTGACTTTTCTTATCTGCACTGGCATCTACCTCTGCATTCTCTTCTTTCTCCCATCCTTGTGTTATTTACTCTAATTATATAATTTGTTCTCAGATGTGCTCTTAGTTTACTAAGGTCTTCGTTTACTTCTTCATTGTATCCCCTCTCCTTCATGAATATTTTATGCAGTTCCATTAGTTGTATTCCTTTTAGCAGTCCTAGAATTGTAAGTTTAACCTCCAGTGATATCCTTGTATCTCCATCAGGAATTACTTCTTCATGTCCTCTCGTTGGCAGGTATATTCTGACTATCTAAAAGATTGCGTTCTCAGTCAGCCTTGAGATACCATATCTACCATTTGGTATTTGCCTTGTTATTTCTGTTATTCTGCTTTCCTTCAATATTTCTTTTCTCCTTATCTCTGCAATTTCGTTTGGTATCGTAGTCTCTGTAAATGTTCTTTTTTTTTTTCTGTTTCTTGGTATGCACAATTGTCATGTCCTTTCTTATTTTTTTTTCTTTTTGATCTTTTTCTCTGTTTTCTTGTTTCCATTTAGCTTCTTTCATCTCTTTCTTTTCTCTTCTATGGCTTTAAGTTTGTGTGTTTGTTTCCATTGTTTGTTTTTCTTTATTCTTCTATTGTCAAAACCATCAATTTTTTTTTAGTACATTTGTTGCTTAGCGCCCTCCATTTATTATCATCTTTTAAGCATTTCTTAAGGATTGTTGTTTTATCCACTTTGCTTCCTAGTATATATTCTAGTTTTTTTCTATCTTCCTCCCACGCCTCGCATTCTACTAGAGTGTGTTCTGCGTTATTGTGTGTTTCTTCCTGGCAAAATGTACACCTTTCTTCTTCCTTTATTTTTTTAATTTTTTGCAACAATTTTCCAAATGCTCCGTGCTTGGTCAGTATTTGTGTTGTATAATAGCACGTCTCGGGTTTCTTCTCTACCTATTTTTTTATCTCTGAGATTAGTTTTCTTGTCCATTTCCCTTTTTCTCCTGTATCCCATTTTCTTTGCCATCTTTCCATAGTCTTCTCTCTTGCTCTTATCTTTGCTTCTTTTTTACTCGTTGAAGTATTTTTATTTCTATTCTTTCCTATGTTGCCGCAATTACCTCTACTGACACTGTTTTGTAAGCTCTACAAATCCTTAGCGAGCTTCCCTCCATGTTTCTGCGGCATACAGCAATTTGCTTCTTGCTGCCGTTGCTATTAGCCTTCTGCTTTCTTTTCCTGGACCTCCGTTGTTTGGCATAAGTCTAAAAAGCTTTCTCTCTATTTCCTTTGTTCCAATAACCGCTTCCTTAAACTGTTTATTCCATCCCTTTGCTTCGAGTGTCACTTCGAGGTGTTTGATTTTTTTCCTATAGTTATCTCTTGATCTCCCATCTCTATCTTACCTGTTCCTCTTTTATTCCTCTTAGTCGATAGCCATGCCGCCTCAGTTTTTTGTGTTGCTAGTTTTAAACCCTTATTTCTCATCCATGTTTGTATCATATCAATTGCCAGCTCTAATCTTCCATTTAGTACTTCTATTTCTACGTCTCTACCTACTACTGCTATGTCGTCCGCAAATGCTGTTATTGACACGCCTTCTGGCATCTTTACTCGAAGTAACTCGTTATAGACAAGGTTCCACAGTTTTGGTCCCAGTGCTGAGCCCTGCGGTACCCCTCCGGTAAGTTTGAATCTACCCTTTTTGGTCACTAAGTTTCTGTTCTGTAACTAGCTCCATATAATCATGATTGTTTTTCTGTTTAGTTTTTTCTTCTTTGCCGCCTCTATGATTGCTGCCCATTATACGCTATTCAACACGTTCTGTATGTCCAACGCTATCATTACACAGTGTTGCCTTTTCCTCTGCGTTCCGCTGTTTGCTTCTTTGCTATTGCTTTCACTTTTTCTATAGCTCCTAAAGTTGTTTTTCCTTTGGTAAATCCGTATTGTTCTTTTTCCATCCTCCTTTTTCTTCTATTTCTTGTTCTATTCTCCGTACAATAACTTTCTCCATTATTTTAGCCAGTGTGTTGATTAACAATCTCTGTTGTTATTTCGTCCGGACCTGGTGCTTTGTTGTTAGGCAATTCTTTTATGATCTCTTTTATCTCATCCACTAATGCCATAAATGTTTCTTTTTCTTCTTTTGTTTCTGGTTCTTTTACTGGTTCTCCCTTGGGAAATTGTTTTTTTAATTATGACTTCTTCTTCTTCGTCTTCTTTTAAGCAGATTCCTTTTGTTCTTCCACCCAATTTGTCCATAACTATTTTGTACCGCTTTTCCCAAGGATCCCCATCTATAGATTCTATCATTTTTTTCCAGTATCTTTTTCTGCTATCCCTAATTGCCATTTTTAAGATTTTTCTGTCGTTTTTTAGTTTTTCTTTTATTTCCTCTGTGTTCTCGCCTCTTCTTCTTTCTCTTTTGACTTTCATCCCTGTTTGTATTGTGTTTTTCCTGCATTCTTTTATTTCCTCACACCACCAGTATGATCTTTTTTGTCCGCTTTTCCTGTACCTAGGAATTGCTTCCTTCGCCGCTTTTCTTAGTTTTTCTGAGTACTTCTCGCATCTTTTCTCAGTATTTCGTTTTCTGTCACTTCTTCTGTTTCCATGTCTCTCTTTATCTTTTCTTTGTCCATTCTTCTTACGTTTCATCTTGTGTGCTCCTGATTTCCTTTCTCCTTTGTATTGTATTGTATTGTATTGTATTGTATTGTATATGTTTGTGTAGACTCAGTAATTCTTCTTCAGTCACGGTCCATTTATTTATTATTTTTGCCATTTCCCACGTTGCTATGGTAATGTCAATATGTGATTTTGAGCTTCCTCTTACAAACGTCGCGGCGTCGGTTTGTTTCCTTTGTTGCAAATTGTAAGATTTAACCCTGCTATCATCACCTCTAAGATTTTTTCTCTTAAATCGTTTTTGTAGCCTCCACATCTCGGTGATTTTGCGTTGAAATCTCCTCTTACAATATTTTTTTTGTTTTTCTGTTTTCTTAAACTTCTCTCTAATTCTTCTATCTACTTTCGATAGTATTCCAGACCGCAGTTTGGGCTGATATAACAGCTGTATACTATCATGTTTTGTACTTCTGCCCACACTATTCCTTCTTTTGGTGTTTCCCATCTTTCCACCTTGTCCCTACACTTCCCCCTAGCTAAAATTGCTGCATCTGTTCCTTTGTCTCTTATCCACTTACTTAGTTTGTTTTTATTAGGTTCACTCACTAGCACTAGGTCTATTTCCTCTCTCTCCGCTGTTGCTTTTAGTAAATCGTGACCCTCTCTTCCCCTCCCTATGTTTATTTGTATAAACTTATACATTATGTGATGCTATTTCTTCCTCGTGTTCTCTCCATTTATCTGGGTTGTTGTCCTCCATATTCTTCTTTGTTTTCCTCATTTCTTTTTTCTTTGTAGCTGGACATCTTTTCTCTCCCGTTCTGTGTCCTAATACTTTGCATTTAATGCAGTATTCTTTGTTTCTGCATTCGGCAACATGATGTCCCTCCTTTCCGAATTTTATACATAGCAAAGACCTGTCTTCCCCATTGCATTCTGCCGCTACATGTCTTTTCCTCCAGCATTTATAACATTTTCTTTCATTTGCTTTAACTTTCTCTACTCTGCATCTTATGAGTCCTATGTTTATTCTTCCTTCTCCTATTATCTGTTCCGCTATTTTTTGTCCATTTTGACTATAGCGGTTTGTTTTCCTCTATAACCTTTCTTTATGGAAATTATTGTACTTCCTTCTGTGTTCACTTTGTTTATAATTTCTTCCAGTATTTCTTCCCTTTTAATTTCAGGGCTAATATCTTTGATTATCACCAGTTCTGTGGTTTTGTTGCTGGCTTTTCTTACATTGCAGCTTTCTATTCCATTTTTAATTTTTTTCATCTCTTTCTCCGTCTCATTACCCTTTGTAAATAGTAACAACTCCCCTTTTTTTGTTTCTCTTACCTCCTTGAACGTAGATCCTTTTATCTGGGTTTATGCCTGTCTCATCAAATCTCAAACTCATTACCATTACTATAATATACAATCTTAGACAGAGTATTTAAAAAATCTATTCGAAAATTTCTGCTTATAAAATATCAACATTAAATACGATTCAAAAACGTGAATGTGGTTGTGGCTCTTTTTTGTAAAGGTTAATATTACTCTGCACTGTTTGTACCAATTGTAATACGTATATTTTATGTGTTTTTAAAGATAATTAAATATGGTTTGTTTGTGAAGTTTAAATTGCATAGAACATGGACTATAAATGGGCTATGATTTGACACTTGACGGTATAATGCATTTTGGTCTATCTTCTAGGAGTTTTTGCTGTAAACAAATTTATATGTTTTTACAGAAATATACATTTGCAAGCATACACTTTTAAAAGTTTACACACAAAGACAAGTTTACTTTTTTGTGATTCAGTTATAATAGTTGGTTTGCACCATAATTGTATCTGCAAAGTATTTAAATATATGTATAGAAAACATTTATTTGTTAGATTAAATTTGAGATCATAAAATTAATATATAAATGTATAAGGTTGTGATTATTTAAATAACTTAAACAAATAAAAGATATTGAGAAAATGAAAATGTTATATTAGTTTGTAATGTAAGTGTCCAAACAACGTAGAATTATATACCTGCATTCACAATTTATTGATGCCTAGAAAATAAAATTTCAATTTGATAAAGCTTTTAGAAATCCCACTTCATTCAATTCTACATAAAGTAACTAGCGTACAATTCGTATTCAAAGTACCGAGTCTATAAATATACCAAGTAATTGATTGTCAACGTAGGAAAAACATATTTCACGATGGTTTTCCCGTCGAGATCACGGACAATAGGACTCGTCCCGAAAATTTGTGTTAATTTCTGGACCGGCGTCTAGACGCCGGGCGCCGTCGGCGACGTCCCGACGCTCCTTTGCTGTGCTTTTTCATCCATTCGCTCGAAATCCATTACACGGTCCTGTTAGTCTTCTGGAATGCGACGTGAAAATAAAAGAGAATTTAGCTGCATACCCTTTTGCCAATATAAATCATTGAAATGAGTTGTCAATGCTTGATGGACAGAACAATGCGCTTCAATTAAAAGCATCCTTATCTTTAAAGACAGTAAATAAATACAGTATTGAATCAATTAATTATTTTATAATATTTAATTATGATATGATATGATAATTTGCAGTTAAAAAATATAGGAAGTGTTATTTATTTACTAATAATTAACATATTAAATTTATGTAATATAGAATCTGTGTGAGTATATAATCGGAAGTAATGTAAACATTTACATAATTTTACTGTTGTAAACGAGTTGTGGTAATAAAGTTTAGAGAACAATAGTTCTTGAAGTAGTAGTGTTATAGTTTTAGTATACTAAAGTTGCAACACTGATAAAAACTGTTAAGTGCCATAATTGTGTAGACGGGTTTAGACTGCAACATGCACACGAATGGTGAAAATTGTTTTATATTTAACTTGTTTCAGTTTTATTTATATAAAAAAAATTTGTGAACATTATTTATAATAGTTAATGTAGCATAAACATTGTTATTTGCGTGCAGGTAGAGAGTCTAAGATTGTGTTAGGATATAAGTAATAAACTAGTTATATATTGTTATATTTGCTGATAGAAAATACTAGTAAATGTTTACCTTACAAGTTTTAAGAGCATAAATTGGGTGTAATTCAGTTATTTACTCATATATCAAAAAGGGTCTATAAAGGTGTGTAATACAAAGTGCACGGTGTGGTGGATGGTAGGTTTATCGTTTATTGCGTCAATTATATAAAAAAATAAACTTTAGTAACTGGGCATAACATTTGTTTGTATTAAAATTAAAAGACTTACAACTTTGTAAACAAGAAATTAGTCACAAAAGCAATTTATATTTAATCACAATTAGTGTGTGCAATCAAAAATCAAATTTGTATTCTACCTAAATAATATTGTTGCTATAAAAATGCCATTTTTACTTTGAAATCTAAAACTTTTGTAATTAGAATAAACATGTACACTTTTGTTAATTTATATGATTGGTGTAAAATGAAGTGCTTCTGTAAGTTATATAAAAAAATAAATTTTCAAAAATTTTGATTAGCTTTGCTCTTACATCACTTTGTTGCCAAATGTTATGAAGCACCTTAACATAAGACATAACATGTCTGGCAGGTTTTACCTTTTAATTAGAAAAATATCATTACTTTTGTGGCCGTTTTTTTTTGCAATTGAACTAGACATAAGTGATTTACGTTTTGAAGTAAAATTTCTGCAAAGTTTTGCTAAAATTATTATAAACTTGCAATCTAAATTGCACCCTTAATAGCTTATTTTGTAGAACAAAAGGTCTAATAATAAGCTACTACCTGAAAAATTTTGCTTTTAAGCAAAGACATAAATACAAATTTATTAAACGTTGCAATTTTATAAAAAGTATTAATATATATTAGCAACGTGTTTAAGTAATTTAAAGAGTTGTGAGCGCCAGTACTCAACCCTAAAAAAAAACTCAACTGTTGAATGTTATTTTGCGCTAATAGAGTGTGTTCTTCATAAGCTGATTGTTTAAATTTTTATCTTAATGATGTGCTATCTCCTTTTGTTTTGGATTATCTAATGATTGTTACAAGACTACAAGTATTCAATCAAGTCACACCATAATCGTACATGTTAAATACAAACCAAAAAAATATTATTCTGTGTCCAAAAGTTTCAATTGAAAACAACAAATATCAGACGCGACAACAAATTATTGCTTTATTACCTCACTAACCTATTCTCTTAAATATAGTCAGCAGTAAATTTTAGATAACCTAATTTGTATGTAGATTAAAGATATATAACCCAGTATAGGCTAAATCTATAAGGTGAGCAGCATTAATTTTTTAAAAAATTATTTAACTGGCAACACAACTGCTAATGTTGGAATTGTGCTTAGTGTGGTTCAAAGTTAACATTTTAAATACAAATTAAATACGTTTGCATACAATCGGGCAAACAGCGTTATATAATCTAAAATAACAAGTTGATGAACTAATTGACGTATTTATATAGAAATAAGTTTTTTCATAATCATAATGCAACTCAATAGTAAAACTGAATACTATACTTTACAATTGATTAAGCGTGATCTTAATCATACAATTTATTTGTGTATATTCTTTATAAAAAATAATAAATAAAAAGCACTATCAAGAATTTGAAAGAATTTTTTTTTAACTAAGAATAGTATATTTTGTTTATATTTAAAGACAAGGCGGTTGTCTGACTGTTTCCAAGGTAGGTTGTCTAGATAAGTTAAATAGTGCCCTGGTAAATCGCCTTATTGTATACTGGCCCACTAAGCAAAAGTTGCCAATATTATTAAGAATACTGAGTTGTTTTAATAATAAAAACTTATTCGACACAATAATACTGAGCAATGAGATAATGATTTGTGGTATATTAGCAAAATTGTGCTAATAATAGACGGTACTGCGCCCTTACCGATTGCTGAAAATACTGTGTGAAAAAACAAGAATTGTTAAAAAAAATAAATGAACAAGAAATTGTATTTTTGTGTGTGCAAAACAAAAAGAAAAGGAAAATATGTGAGTACTATAAATAATGGTAGTCTGGTTTTGTGTTCTGGTGTATGCGCCTGTCAATGGTGTGAATGTAAATGTAAAATTTTGGCGGAATCGAATAAACTCTTGAGTGTCATTAAACGTGGCAAAAAAAAATCCCAAAGAATTGAATTGCAAACAAATGATCTGGGATAAAAAAGATATTAGATAGCTCTAGAAAAAGTATTTTAAACAACTGTAGCAGACAAAAAAGACTGGAGAAATGGCAGATAGTTTAATCAAAAACAAAGTGATAAAAGCTATAAAATTGTTAAGAAATAATAAAACGGCGAGTGTAGATAAAATTTTGAGTGAAATATTAAAGTAATACCTATCGATAGATTAATTTGCCCTACTCAATTTGTATTTTAGAAAATCAACAACGCTAAATGATTGGAAAGATGCTTTGATTGATCCTTTATACAAAAGTACAGGTAGTAGGACTAAATTTAAAACGCATAATTTTTGCATTTTAACAAGTGATTGAGAAACGTATGGCAGTGAAGAAAAAAATGTACTATGCGCTTGTTGATCTAAAAAAAAAACATATGATCAAGTTAACAGACGTGTATTAATAAATCCCATTATTGCTATATATGATAATAGCAGAGCGTTTGTTAGAGTGAATAGTATACTGAGCGATTTGTTCAACATAGAACAAGGTGTCAAACAAGGATGCGATATGTCCCCGTGGTTGTTTAATATATTTACAGAAAAACGTGTAAAAAATAAAGGCTTTAACAGTGTACTAATTGATCATGTAAATATAAGAGTTCTATTGTACGATGCTGTGTGAGAATAAAAATGATCGACAGAATGCATTCAACCAACTAAATGAAAGAATTGAATCTCTGTATAAATGTAACAAAAATAATATATAATATCTTCGATAAAGACAACGTATTATAAAATCGAGTTAAACATTGGATGTGTATCTAGAAAGAATATTTTAAATATATTAGTTTTGATAAACTAATTGGGAGAAGAGTATTAAGAGTAACAGCATCAGGAAAAGTAGTAGAAGTATGACGTACATGACATAAAAAAGTGATACAACTAAATATATTAAGTTTTGCAACTCAGAAGTGACACTAATCTATGAAGACTATAGTCAATATGTATACATATATACAATATAAAATAAAATAGCGACACAACTGCCCTCTAGTAGGAATAAATTTAAGCTAGAAATATGTCGCTAGCCCATAACAATAAAGCAAATACTTTTTGTATATGTACGTACATATTGTATTAAAATGGCACAATTTTGAGTTGTGTCACTTTTCTATGTCACGTGCGATGTGTTCGATTGCAAAGAATGACGTATTGTCTAAAAAGGCAAATATGGCAGTTTATAAAAGTGTTTTCACACCAACTCTCCTGTATACCAAATCTGTAAACAGGAAACCAAAATGTTGCACATAGATGGCGTTGGCTGAACAACTTAAATTTTGTGCCTGGAAATTACGATTTGCGGACAGCATAAATTTTCTGTTACCATTTGAAAAAAACTGCTGCAGAATCACATCGAATGCTTGTTGTAGCTTACGGTGAGTATGCTCTTAGTAAATCACAATGCTTTGAGTAGTTTATAAACTCAAAAATGGCAGTATTGACGTAAGAAACAAAGATCGTGGAAAACCACCGAAAAAGTTTGAAATGAAAAAAAAGTGATTATGAGCTGCTAAAACCTGGCAAAATTGTTAATACTAAATGCTACCGACAACAAATGATTGATTTAAATCAAGCTTTACGTAAAAAACAACCAAAATACCAAAAAAGCAACACAAAGTAATTTTGCTTCATAATAATGCACCATCACACACATCAAAACTGGTCAAGGATATGATTGAGGTGTTTAGTTGGGAAATACTTTCACATGCGGCTTACTCACCAGACTTCTCCGTCCGATTACTACTTGTTTGTATCAATGGGATACACACTTGCTGAGTAGTGCTTCACTTCATACAAAAATGTACAAAAATGACTCGATGACTGGTTTGCCTCAAAAAAGCAACACATTTTTTGGCAATGGGCAATACTTCAAATAAAATATTTTTTATCATTTTCATTCATTAAACGTATTTTCTATACAAAAATTCCGGTTTAATATTTACATACCTGCTAGATCAAAAGCTTAGGTATGTCATAAAAACCATTAGAATAAAAAAAAATGCTGTTGGAACGAGGTACTTAAAGTTTGTGAGTAAAAAAACTTGTTTGAACAGAATTTCTAATAAAAATATGGTTTAAAGGTAACACCGATAGAACAGTACAAACGTAGTTTATAACGTTGGTTTGGCCATGTTAAAAAAAAATTAAAATAAAGTAACAAAGCAAATCTATGATGGAGTTGTATTTGAATCAAAAGATTGTTTGAGCGTTGTGGATAAATGCGTCCAAAAAAGAAAAATCAAAAGTGGGAAGATTGAGAAAACATGCATGACCAGATATATGGATCTTGCGGAAACAAAGAAAGTGTGTAAGGATTAAAAAATGTGAATACAAATTATAAAAAATAAGGTTTAAAATCCAAAGTAAGCTATTGTACAGTGTTAATATATACCCCAAAATAGAAACGGCGTGACTAGGTAAGTATATGTATGTATAGGTTTAATCTAAATTATTTTAACTGTATACTGTATTGTATTGTATTGTATTGTATTAAACTTTATTTCTTAGATATATTTATTACATATCAGAAAAAGGCGATGTTCAGCAAATTGCTGCTCTTCCACATAACCATTTAAATTTTACAATAAAATTATTAATTTATAAATATAAACCTTCTGCAGTATAGCCATATTAAAGATGCATCTTGTATTAGATTGTTCCCATGTATTTCATATTAATCTTCTAATGTAAATACCGCAATTACACCATAAATTTGTATTAAAGAAAATACTAGTCAACCTGACATTTTTGACTGTATACCTAATAATGCCATTTCCTTTTAGGGCAAGCAAGAGAGATGTGTAGCATACCAAGCCACATAGAAGAGATGTATATGAATGTTTAGCCTAAATAACGTAACAAATTGATAAGTTCAAAACATAATTTTAATCTTAGATAGTATTGGTCTGTATTTAAAAAAAATAAGTTTTTATTTTTAATGTGGATGTTATTTTGTAAAAAGATTCTAGAAAAAAATCTTCAATAATGTTAATATACATAGTTGTCATTTTTAGTTTACTGAAATTTGCAAACAATATAGCAATATTAGAAAATATTAAAATAAAATTGAAAATGTATTAAATGATATGCAAAAAAATTGAACAAATGATTATAACATAAAAATAAAAATAAAAGTAATGTTAAAAATCCAAAAAAAAAGCAAAAAAATAATGTTATAATAAAAAAACAAGACAATGGAAAAAGTAACAAGCTTCTGTTACATAGAAAACTACAGAAAACTACAGAAAACACCAGAATAAAGCTTAATGTTTAGTGATAGATCAAAATATGTGCAAAAAAATCTAAGATCAATAGGCTTATAATAACAGCTTGAGAATCAGAAACAAACTGATATAGACGTACGTATAGAGCGTAGTGCTGGCTGTTTAGCTACACAGTTTAGAAGCTAGAAAATTGATTAACAATTTCTTACAGATGTGTTTTACAACAGGCATAATATTTGGATAACAAATTTTACAAGTGACAAGAACAAAATTACCGTCGGTTTAAAACAAAAACTATTCTTTTACTTGGTTGAATAGCGAAATACAAAGACTGAGTAATCTTGCCTCATCTTCAACACTGTTGAATAATCTTTAATTATATTATGTTTTGTATTGTGTATGTTTCTGGTTCAATTATGGTGGTATAGTATTTCAATTTTTTCTTTCTATTTGACTAACCATTGGATCAGGAAATAAAAAACTACCGACAGTTAGAAATACAATTTTTAGGCATTTTATGTAAAGTGAACAACAGCATTGCAGCCAGTATTAGACCATTACAACCATTGTGCTACCAAACGTACTACCTCTATCTCTTTACTAAATGTAAAATTTTGTAATGAGTAGAAAACTACAAAAAATTTTGGTTTTTGTGGTATTTCTTTAATATTTGCTAAATTATTTTTTTCTAACATCTAGTATTACCAAGAATTTTGTTATGCACACATGGTGACTACCTTTGTTTATTTTTAACATTTTCTTCAATTTTGCTACCCTGCCTGGTTTTTTTTGTTAAACAATGTTTCAACAATGCTTCAACATAAACAAATCCTGATAGGGTTTTGAGTATTTTTTTTCTCTCTCTTCTATGCTTGCTTATTTCCAATTATTTTAGGCTTTTCCATTAAGACTTGAATTAATAGTAAAATTGCTACCCATGTTAATACTAATTATCCACTATATTATTATTGTCCCAGAAATTTCATTATTTTAATAAAATTAAAAAATTTCATGTAGTAATTCTACCACGTGTTGCACCATAAATACTCAACTGTTTATGAGAAAATAATATAAACAACATAATCACTTAAATGTCGAATACCAAAGTTAGCTAGTGCACCTAAGGCTAAATTCAAAACGCCAATAACAGCTTAACAAATTTATTTATGCTCCCAAAGATCAAAAATTCCTCATAAATTTTACATATAAAATACATATCTAACTTATTTTAATACAAAAGGTCAAATGCTGGCTTTTGCTATACGTTTCAAATAAAATAAAATATAGAGATTCTATAACACAATCGTCCAGAGAACAGTTATCCCCTTTATGTTTGAGTTAAAAATGTCACCTTTTTCAAAACTAATTCAATTTATTGATACTTGAAAGTCATTTTCACTAAATTTGCAAAATGTGTGCTACCTGGCTAAAACTAAAAAAATGCAAAACTACGAAGTTCAAAAAAACCTAAGATTTCTGAACAAAATTTTGCAACAACGTAAACGCATATCACAAAAACACTTATTTTTTATTCAGATTTGCTTATTGAATGATAATACATTTACCGCACAAATTACGCTCATGACTTTTTCCGTACTCAATATTAAAAAACATCAAACAAAAAACCACGGTTGATAGCCCTTTTTATATTCAACCAAACATTTTCACAATAAATATAAAAAATCATTTCTCTTTATATAATATGAAATAAATATATTTATTACTAGTCAAACGTTTTTTTTTTTTTAACTTTAAAAGTTTCACTAAAACTTTCTTTATTACCTGAACAGATTTGAGAAATTTTACCTACTGTTTGTATTGCTTTTGCGCTATCGGCACCTTTTAGACTTAATCTATAAGCACCAAAACATTTTTTTTTGTATTTGAACATAATTTTGAGCTTATTAATACTTGACAAAAAAATATTTAAAAAACAAAAAAGCTTTATTTACTAAACTATGTACAAACTTATAAAAAAGCTACACCAACTTTTAACAGATTTGGTAACCGGCACAAGCAATCTCTACAAAAACTGTCAAAGATGATTGAAAAACAATCAAAAAGATGTCGTAAATGTTTGTAGTCACTACAATTGCAACTACCATTTTCCGTTAATGTTAACTACTAAAACAATAATAAAATAAGAATATAAAACAAAAGTTGTTTTTTTAGTTTTTTACTACAAAGACTTTGATATTTGATTGATATAAATATATATTACTAAAGAATACATACCAATACAAACAAAAGTTCACGATTCGAGTTTCGACTTTTGAAGGCCATTTGATCCAAATTTAGTTTGTGTTTTATTTTATTATTATAGATTACCACATAAAAAAACGTTCAAAAAGTATAAACATGCTGACCACATCATCGTACAGACCAAAATTTTACCTGTGTCACTCTGGTCGGTATGTTACACTAATACATCTACTATGACAAACATTCGTATTCATATAGTGCCGTGTTCGCTACGAGCGTAGGCTTTCTTCTCGTATGTTTGTGGTGTGCGATAATAGTTCTACACAAACATGTGAGACCAACTGTTTAACGTGGAATCCGAACCACACCACTAGAAAAGTTTACTAGACAAATACATTGCTGGTTTACTATTGCCTTGCATCAAAATATATTCGACAAGTTAGATATTGCCGCTGCCGGGAATCGAACCCGGACTGCCTGCTCAACAGTCCTCGCACTAGATCATTGTGCTACGGTTGCCACTGACAAACATACAATATTTTTAATTTAAATGTGATTTTCAAGTATAAAAATAACATTGAATTTTAACAAGTAAAACCACACTCACTAAAACTATCACATTAAAGACTAGATTTAAGCAGTCTGTAAACATTAACATTAAATATTTGCGGTCTCGAGAAAAGCTAAATTTAGTTAATTCCATGTTGATAATTCGGTTAAAAAATCTCTTTTAAATTTTTTTAATTCTATAAACTGTCAATAAATATTTGTTAAAATTCCTAGCAAACCTTATACTACGAGTAAATAACTGTTTAGATGGCAATATAGTTTGTATTTATTTTAAACAATGTTTATGGAAACATCTATAGAAACTTCAAAGTTATGAATTTTTGAACGAATGAAGATTTTTGGTTATTTAAAGAAAATCATTAATGTAATAATATACAAATTATTGAAACGTTATAATGGTCAAAAACGGCTATCATACAAGTAGAAAATGAGGTCACAGACAAAATACAAATACAAAAAATAGTAAAACAGGGATGTGTATTATTTTCTATGCTGTTTAATCTGTACTCCTAGGCAATATTCAAAGAAGCACTAAACAAAAAACAAGCTGGAGTCATAGTAAATAATCAGCAAATCAGTAATTTAAGTTACGCAGATAATACTGTCATTATAACAAAAACTCTAATCGATCTACAAAAAATAATTCAAAATATCAAAGATTTTAGTTTACAATATGGTCTCAGAATAAACCTGAAAAAAGTACATAATAATAACTAAAACATCAATCAATGTTCAGAAGGGTCTGCGCCATCTAGCTCAATAGAGGTGAGCGGGTCAAAAGTAGTGCGCCACAATCTTAAATTTATCCTTGAAATTCCCTTCTTCACAATCGCTTCCAAAAGAAGAAGTTCAAACCCTAACGTTGTTAAAAAACACCTCTAAGTCAAAACTAGGACAAAATGAGTCACAACTAAAAAAAAAAAAGAAATAAAGTAAACACATTTGGGTCGAAACGCAACTATTATCTTGGAAACTGTGTTAAAATGTATGATTATAATGAAAGGGTAGTTGCACCTGACACCTCGCATGCGAGCAATCTCCCGAAACTCGGCGACGCGTAGCGCTACTCGTTTCCGCAAATAAAATGCTGTAAACAAAGTTATTAAAGCAGTTGCCGCAGGCGGTTTGTTACATATAAAATAACATGTACAAAATGTATGTATAACAAAATATCACATCTAACCTTAGGTGGCCGTAATCACAATAATCTAAATTTAAAGAGAAATCAGAGCAAAGTGCTCCTACAATCATTTACAAAAAGACACAAAACTTGAAAGTCTCCGCAACGTACTTAGATGGACTGCTTCTATGAGGAAAACCCCTCGGATGGAATATCCAATATCCAATATCCAAAACCATTATCTTAAAACACTTATCCTTTCGCAATATGCTAGAGCAATAGCAATAGCTGTAGCAATAGCGCCGTATGAAACCAAAAAATATATACATCTCAAAACGACGGTTACGTCTACGCTTGCATATCATAGGATAAGTGTAGATAACTTAATCCCAAAAACCCAACAGAAGACTGACAATCTTCACTAAGATCCCTATAACAAAAATAGGTCTTCTCACGACATACTTCTCAATTCAGGTCGGTAAATTGCAAGCTATGTGAAGGTGGCTAAGTTAGGTTCACAACCAATGGCAGTGGTTGTGAATCAGTGTCATCAATAATAAGAATTAATTAAATAAGGTAAGTAAAAACAAATATTTCACACAGAAATTACTGAACCAACCGATAATTAATCCCCGGTTTACATGAAAAATCATCAAATCTCCAAACAATTAACCAAACAAAATTATTATTAAAACATCTAAAAACCTCCAATAACAAAATCTGCAGTTGCAAACTTACATCCTAAACATGTCTCATTTTAGGATAGATACACTGGATTTCTATCGACGCTGGTTGCTGTTCTACTTTATGAAGTAGAAGCGTGGACTCATAAAACAACCAAACTAACTTATTAACGTACTGGAGCGTATGATCAAACAGCTCAAGATAGCACTCACAATTCAGAAAAAAAACTACAATATTTAGGTTACATAATAAAAGAAAAGAAGTACGAACTCCAAGTGATCATACAGGGAAAGATAGTAGCAAGACGTCACATTAGTAGGCGCAAAATGGTATAGTTATGCAATCTGAGAAAATGGTAGAACACAACATCTAAAGATCTATTCCAAACTGCTACCTCCAAAGTTAAAACAAAAACCCCCTAAAAAGAGATGCCACTTGAAGAAGAAGAAAATAAAATTTAATCAAAAATAAAATCGGCAATAAAGGAGAAAAACCTTGAGGAACACCTACATTTGTAATTTTGGAGTAAAACTATCAGTTTTAACTATATTTTTTCTATTGCTAAAAAGGTATTGCTAAGACTTACAGATTTGTGATCAAAACCATACAATAAAGCTTGTTAATAAAATTAAGACGCCATATGATGGATGAGTAATTCCATTACTTGTCGACCAAACTTAAAAACAGAGTATCTCCAAACCAGCTAAAAATTAAATATGTGATAGTTGGTACCAAAAAAACATATTTTTTCATAGTGTTCGCGCTTTGTTGAAATGTCAATCATCGTATCCACCTGCACCGTTCGTACCCGTTAATGTAGCTGTAGCCTGTAACTTTAGCCATTTGCAGTCAATAAAATATCGTTTATTCATTTTGTCCTTAATTTAATTAAGTATTTGTGCTGATTCTACGGAGATTAGTAATAATCTACTATTTAAGATACAAAAAATATCTGTAAATAGTAATAAATAATAAAAAGTACAATGGACATATATTCATTACAATACTCTAATGATGTAAAACTAGTAATAATTTTATTAAAATGTAATTGACTGCAACATAATTTTACTATTAAAACTTTAAACATAACTTTGTTTAAATTGATAGATGAAATTGTAATAGGAAACAGAATTATGCGGAATATTTTAGTGTACGTATATACTCACATACACCAGCCACTTATTTCAGATTTGTAAACTTTATATTATTGGCAACATTCCATTCCACTATGTTGTAAATAATCCGCATACATTTCGGAAATCATATAATATCTATATGGGTATCTGTAGAACATTACATTGCGAATTAAATCTGGAAACACGAGAAAGTGTTATGCGGTTGCCAGCCATACATTAACATAGTTTCTGTAAATGAACTGCATATTTTATAAAATAGCATTCTATTTCAGTATTCATATAATTATGCAAATAAATTACATATGATAAAACATTTTATTCCATTTAACAAGTTATCCGTAATTTGGTTGCATTGTATTTTGAATTAGCATACAATGTAGAAATCCATTTTAAAATGGTGTTTATTCAATTTCGTTTTGAAATCACTCTCCCTATTGAAAATTAACACCCACGTCGATCGCATTACACGCTCCACGTTTAGCTTCAGGTAGCCTTTCGACAGGTGGCCATCAATTCGAAGCGGGGTTTATCTTATTCTTTTAATTGCCACCAATTTATCCGTCCTCATGGGCCGCGGTGGGTTTTTAAGTATGCGCGACGAGTCGGATTCCAATAACGACCTGAAATTCCGGCCTCCGTCTGTCATTAAAACCAGCTTCGAACGCTATAAAGTGAACATTCACTATTCTTGTCTTATCATTTATAAATGTATATTTATTGAAAATATTGGATTAATCACAATGTTATTGTATTTAAATATTATGTAGATTGAATGCATTCATTTATTCAGAGATAAACATGTCATTTGTGTAATTTTTCATTTAAAATGTATTGATTCAACGTTAATGTTTCTCAACCGAAACTATATTGTTGACCGGCAATATAAAAATGTTTATTATCGATACACTTGCGCAGATTATAAATTTTATGGCATTTTTATGTTAAGCAGTAAATAAACCTAGATTATAAAAATAATGCACCCCGAGTACACCTTTTTAAAATTTATTATAAAGAATTACTTTCTATGACCTAACAACATTATTATTTATGTTATATGGATGGCATTGCCAATTATTCTAGAACTGAAGATAATATGACGATGTGTATATAATGATTAATTATGACCCGAATTGCATACAAAATATTATTGTTATATAAATATAGGTGTGAACATACATAATATTGATGTTGATATTATTTAAATGTAAACAAAACAAAATAATAATAATAATTGTTATACGTGCTCATCTAAATTTATACGTAATTATCTACTCATTATAAATAAATAAGATATGTGATAAAATTTTATCAACTTGATTACATTATTTGCACAAATAAAAATTACTCTATATTACAATAATTATACACTCCCCTCCAAAAAATTTGGATCAATTACATTTCTTAATATTTTTTTGAATAAAATAATTTCCAAGCGTCTGTATGAGCATCTTTTAATATTTAAGTATTACTTGATTACATAATCAATATTCATTATTTACCTTTAAATATGAATTAAATTTAAATGAATATTGTGTTTCCATCGCGTTCCATTTGTCCCAATATGCTACTTATGAGGTCTTGTATAAATTGCTGCAAATATTGTTGAGCAATAGAAAAAATATTTAAATTATCTAGTACTATTGCACGTTTGTGTTATGGGATAGCGGAAATAATGATCTAATCACTAAATATAACTCATTAAATATTTTAAAACATTTTTTATAAATAAAAGTATACTAAAGTATCGTTATCTTTAGTAGATAAACAAAGAACAAGTGATGTTAAAAACATATTTGCATCAGTAATGTTTTTCTCGTTAATAGTTTATTTCCACTCATTGTGACCAGATAAACAATCACACCATTTAAGACAAAGACAGACACACTCTTCACTCATTCCTAAACATCACGTTTAAAACTAAAATAATAAAACAATTTACTAAGTTTCTTATCACAAATTTATTCTTACAAATACATTACTATTTCTCGGCTCTACTAGCGCCTTCTACAGATGCACAAAGTCTCATATATCTCATATTACTTATTACATGTGTAGATGATGTAGATGATTACTAACTTAAAGTAAATAGTTTTATTATAAAAAAACTAACCAATTTGTCTTCAGTTTTAGTTGTAATTTATTTTTTTGTAGTGTGGTCCATTAAGTTTTGTAAACCTACAATGTGATTTCTATATCCGTAGAGTAACATTCTTTCTTTGCGTTTAGTACTTTGTAATAATTAAAAAAAAAAAATCACATCCTAAACCGCATCATTTGATAATGATGATTTGACAATAATACCAATGTTTTCTCTGGTGTAAGTGCTGTAGATACAGTAGATTTATTTTTAAATTTATTGGCAACTCTAGTAATGTAATGACTTTTTCTGCAAAACTTTTACACACACTTTTCACTTTATAGCATTTAGATTCATCGCAAAACTTATTAAACAAGTTTTTTAGACGCCCGTTGCAAATCGCTTCAAATCTCTGGTTCATATTCATTTAAATCAAGTTTCTGACTTTTCTTAAAAAATATCTTATTTTAAACTACCGCTCAATTGTTTTGTAAATTTTCTCCATAATTGTCTCTTTGAGGTTCGTATAGAAGCGTTTGATATTGTCAAAACACTTACTTAAAAATGTTTTTTGACATATTATCAATACATACTATACAAATCCCCAAGGTATACTCTAATACCAATGTGTTTATAACTGCTCTTTACTAATGTAATGTGCCCTGCATACATCCTCAAGGCCCAACTGGCTTTTACAGTTATTGTGCAACCCCAAGGCATCAACTGTCAGTGTACAACCTGTTTTTATCTGTAACGTATAAGCTTTTAATGCCATATACAGTGTTATCATACAACCTTAATAACAATCTTTTACAACCCTCCAAGCATAAACTTTATATTACACACCTTAAAGACCATCCTTGGTTTATATGTGAATAACCTCTGACAGCAAAATTTTTCTCCTAAAAGCTTTTTTAACCGTTGTGTAGTTTTTTTTTTTCTTGGAATTTGCAAAATAATGTTTTACCAAAACACTTTCAATCAACAAATATTATAACAATTTATAATTAGTTTACTCGCAAACAACAATGTGTGTAGTATTATTACCTATTATAAACAATGCCAACAAATAACACTGTTAACAACCTTTTAAATAAAACTGTAAAGAAAACGATCGAGTGAATAGAGAATGACTGTTATATGGTTAATATGTGCTAGGACAGTGCTTGAAAAGATTTCCTTTATGTTGGCTATGTCAAAATAGCAAACTCCATTATAGAATTCATTGCTTGATAAAGAACAGCATGTAAATAATACATGTTTAGTGGTCATGTTGTCAATTTTGCAATTTACACATGTCCTTTACCTGTCTGCAGCTTTTTTTAATGCACCCGCTTTTGCTTTTTTTTTAAAACTAATGTCAAAAGGTGGCAAATACAACTTTACCTCCATAGATACATTTGGTGTTAAACATGCCATTTGTTCTTACTATTTTTTGCTTGGTTTTTGGCCACCACAAAAATGCTCCGCAGGTAAACATAGGCTTTATGATAGCAGTGTATAGCCAGAGTACTATTAAAACAGTTGTATGTATTTAGTTGGTCATTATTTCTTTTCTTTGTGAAAAGATTCAGTTTGTTTTTTGCTGAATAACCGTAAAAACCTGGTTTTTGCATCAAATTACAGAATATCCTTTCAATTTTAACATTTAACAAAATTGTCATATCATCTGCGTAGTTAACTATGCAAAGACCCGCTATCAATGAATCATCTACTAGGACTATATACTACCATATTCCATAATAGCAATGGTATTATAGTATGCTCATAGATATAGTGTCTTTACGACATTGGCTTAAATGGTGATAGGGATTATTTCATTATCAGTGACAAATTAACCCAAAATATAGAAAATGTCAACAAAAGAATACTTAGAGTAGTTTTTAGACATAGACAATGACAAAATACATTAAATTAGCGTCTACGCCCTCAACACCTACAAACATCTTTACACCAAAATTGACAAAATACGCAAAGAGGAAAAAATCCTAATCATGGGAAATCTGAATGCTAGAATCGGCAAATTGAAAATGACGTAAAACAACGCTTCAACTAAAAACACCTTAACAAAAGCGCAGAAACTCTCACCATATTCTATACATAAAACAAAATGAAAATAAACAACACACATTTTGACCATAAACCACAACACAAAACAACTTGGTCCAACACACAAAAACACTCATCCACAACCGATTATATAATCTCAAATAAAGCAGTACACTCGACTCAGATAATTGAATCCCTAATATGGCAAATATAGGATCGAACCACCGACTAGTTATGGCAAAACTAAGACTCAAAACACAATTAAAAAAGAAGCTACTAGTTAAGTACGTAGACAATCTAAACATTAAACTACTTGAAGACCCCACAATAAAAGACCTATACTAACAAAAGCTAGCCCAAAAGATCAGAGAGCAGCCAATCCTGAAAGAGCACGACGTGAAAATCAGCTGGAAAAAAGTAAAATCACACATCAAGACACCCGCCAATAAAGTACTAAACAAAAAGAAGATAAACAAAAACTCATTCAAAATGTAAAAGAAAAACAAGAAATCTATCTGAGGTACCTGAATAATAGAACACAAGAAGAATGAACTAAATAACAAACTGATAAAGTATGGAAGTAATCATTTTCAAAAAAAGCAACAAGAAACAACCAGGAAATTACAGAGAAATATCTCTCCATAGCGCGATGATAAAGCTATTCACAAAAAGTAACTGCAACATCATCGAAAAATACATATCCATACAAAAAAAATAACAATGGTTTAGAAAAAACAGATCAACCACAGGCGCAATATTTGTTATACAATAAATAATCGAGAAGTCAATCAAATATGAGCAACTGGCGTTATAAGTTGTTTAAAACATAAACACCGACACAACTATCAGCATACTTATCAATAACAAACAGCCCGTCTATGGAAATCCCCATATCAGCAGGGAAACTCAAGTCCAATACTATTCAATCTAATTATAAACAAAATAATAAAAGACGTCAAGAACGTAGACTCGGTTTGAGAAATAATAAAAAATAAATAACTGTAGTGTGCTACGCAGATGACGCAGTAATAGGCTACTACACCAATTCTACGTAACGGCCAAGAGATACAACTTGGTGCTAGTGATGCAGGAAACAAAAACATTGGTTGCAGCAAAAAAAACCATAAGATGTAAACTGGCTTTTAACAACAAAATAATAGAAAAGGTAATGTCCTTAAAATACCAGCCTACCAAGAGAGAGGAATGCATCCAAAAACTCCGGGTGTTTGAAAGACACCACGGGACCCACATTACACAACAACCAAAAAATAAGACAGTTGTGCAACACGCCAGAGATAGCAAGATTGACAAGATAGAGACGGCATAAATGCATCAACATAAAATAAAACACCAAAATTACAAAAACTGAAAAAGACTGTACGACAAACCACACTCAAGGAGAACCCTAGGCAGATCCCCAAAAAGTTAAAAAGATAGCTGGGTGTCAACATCGCAAGACATTCTATAAAACAGGCTCTAAAGCCTACTCCAAAAAGAAGAAGAAGAAAAAGAAAAACTTAAATTACGTTTTTTTTAAACGGTTTTTTGAGTGTCATAAAACTATAAACACAACCTAATTTAACTTCATTTAAACTTCCTTTTAAAAGGTTTTTTTTGCAACTTGTAGAGATGACATTTCCAGTGTTATAATATATGAAAATAAAAAATCCATATTTGATTATTAAATTTTGAAATCCGACATCAACCAAAAAGCCTAAGCTCACGAGAACAGATAAAAAGTTAAAAAACAGCCAAGGGTTTACTGGCAACCGGGCAAAAACCAACGGCAAGAAAAAATAATCCTACTCAAACATACACAAAAGTAGAACGCAAAAGCAATACTCAATACTACCTTCAAGCACAAGCGTAAAAGCAAAACACACCGGTATCACAAAAATTACCTGTACAAAAATGCAAGAAGACATTGCAAAAAGAACCTTCAAAAACACTCTTTCGAAAATTTACTAGCAATTTTTCCAAAAAAATATCTCAATTGATCACTCAATGCCAAAAAGGTAAAATTAATCAAATCCTTCATTCTTGCCAGAAAAGTTGAGTAAAAGAAGAACCATGCAACATTTTATATTCAGATAAATTAACTAAAAAGTGCTGTCTAAAAATCGCAAAATTTCGGTAAATTAGTTTAAAAAAAGACTGCCAAACCAAAAAAAAAATATTGATATGGGTACCGGTGCTATAAATGGAACGTAGATATCTCTAGAATATTCATTCCCATCTTAAAAAGAGTGAAGAATAAAGCTAAAAATTTGGGGTAGATGACTCTTATCAGACAACACCTCATTTATCTGCATACATGTCATCATAGCAAATAATACACTAAACCTAATGCCATTATGAGACTTTTGTTTCAGAGACTAAATAACAACCAAAGTAGCTATAGTAGAGAACGGGATCCTAAGAAAGATTATTCTCACATCAAGATACTTTCTTTCAGGAGGGTCCTCTGAAACTAGAAAAAAATTGAAGACTAGTAGCGGATCTTAAACACCGCTAATTCTTCAAATGCACACCACATTATATGGGGAGCACCGACATCAACCCAAAAAGTAAACAACTTTTAAAATATATTTTAGAAACTAATATTAACATTATGAACCAAGGTAATAATACTATCTTTATTTTCATAGGCGCTAAAAAGCAAACAGCCTCAAGTACATAAAACATTTATTAAATTTTATATACAAACATAAATAAAGATTAGCAAAAATGAACACAGACTTACAAGGTACTATTAAAATATTTATTTAATGTATGCAAACAACCATCTACCAGATATTGTTTTAAATGTTTTTTTAAATAATTGATATGAATTTATAGTAACTTAACCTAACATTAGCAAATGACAAAGCAAGTAAAGTAATAAAAAAGTTGCGTAGATTAATCCTTGTTATCAGACCACGCATACATTTGATTCAACGTTGAAACGATTCTACAAATAAGAATATATATATAAGAAGAGCTTAAAAACTAAAAAACTTGTTGGGATTGGGATGTATAAAACAAAGTACTAGTTAGTCTGTCCTATAGCAGCAAGAACAAATCACGGGCTGGAGATACTAGAGACATGTTTGTTACTCTATAAAAACAAATTTTGAATAAAGCTGCCCAAACAGCGTAAAACCTCCAATAATCTTGTTGATTACTCAGTGAATAAGAAATCTTAACGAAACAAAGCCTAGCTTTAAGAAATTGTTCAACAAAGTAAAGAAAAATGCAACTGGGACTCATACAGAACCAGTCTCACATCAGAAACATTTGCTATAAAAAAGCAACAAAAAGGTATTGTAAAGGCGTTCTAAGCAAACTCACTTGTTCTTTTCTTCAGCAAAGATTATACAGATACGGTTAAAGAAACTACTACAGACACGTTTCTCAAACACGTCAGCAGACGCCTCCAACCAAAAGAACTTTAATAGGCCAAACAAAAAAGCAAATAAAAGTGACTGGGCAAAGACAAATGTCATAGGAAATAAATGCATTAGAAAATCGGTACGTTTAATAGTTATTTGTTTTACTAGGCATAAAAGCACAAGATTTAATGCCGCGGCTGGTGTTTCATAGCCGAGCGTAGCGAGGCTATAAAACCAGCCAAGGCATTAAATCTGCTTTTCTGCCGTGTGAAACATATAATTTTTTCTTCAAATTTGTTCCAACTCCACGCAAAATCGACTTTTTCATATTTAAATTGCGTTTCATTATCAATTATTTATTATTTCTTAATGTCATTGTCAATTTTAATTACCAGTTTGATTTAAATTATTACTTGGAAGGTTGCCTAGCAACAAACTTTTTCTGTCTACTTTTTCAGCCTAGGCAGTAAAAGTGGACTTTTTCTGCCTAGGCATTAAAAGTACAACTTCTAAGACTGCCAAGTGTCATTAAAAGGCCGCTTTTAATGTCATTTGGAGAAAAACTATTTAAATAATCAGAAGTTAATAAAATCTATACTATTATGTTACAAAAGTGACTGGTTGCTCGAAAAGAGCTATTTTATATATACGAAGCGGATAGAGAGTAGTTACAGTAGTATTGTTTTGACATTGAAGAGGTTTTAGACAACACTACCTTTGCATCCATTGCCACAGCAAACTAACCTTTCATACTAATCTGAAAATGTAACTATAAACGTTATCCGAAACTTGCAATCAAAGCAATCAAAACATAAAGGTTAACACCCAATATGACCAGCTGTTTATACACTGTAGTAAGTAGACCCATAATCACGTACGAAATACTTGCATGGGGTGAAAAAATTACCTTTGAAAAAGTATATAAACTAAGCTAGGTAAATACAAAAGTTAGCATTTCTGCTAATAAAAAAAAAGCTCCCACACCTGATATAAAAACATGACTATGATTACCACCACTGCCTTAAATATGATAATAAAAACAAGATAGCAACGTTAACAAACTGTAGAAAACACTAAGTACAATCAATCAATTTTATGAAATATTATTGCATACAAAAGTCGTTTAATGTGATAATACCGTCAAAGAATGAATATACAAAAAATATCTAGCCAATATAAACTGCACCAATTAACTAATACACAGATTGGATCAAAAACCGCATTGACACCGAGGCCCAAAAATAAAAAAACAGAAGTCAAAAGACGTCAATTACGTTATTCCTGAGCAAACATGCTTTAGTGCTTAAATAAAAAATGGCTGCCAATCAATAGTGCGTTAGAAATACTACTGAATTGGAACAACTTGCTAACAAACTGATAATTACCATGTCCGACAACCAAGCGGCACTACATGCAATACAGTCATAAAATCTAAAGTAATGATAATCTACTTAACCAGTCTAGAGAGTATTTGCTAAAAACAGCAGAGTATACTTGATCTAGACACAAACAAAGAATCAAGGCATAAACAAAAACCTTAAAATAGATCAACTTGCCAAGAAAAAAACGACAAAGACAAACCTGCTATCGGTCTACTTGAAATAAAGACAATTAAAGCATATAAAAGTATAATTTTGTTTATAAATATAATTTTAAAATATATAAAATAAAAAGGTTTAAAAAAGTTAAAAAAATAATAATAGTATGCTGGACCAAAACGACTCAAGGCATTGAAATTAAGATACTAATAATTTAGAAAACAAATAAAAATTGTTGTGGGTTTATTTGTATTTTGATGTAACCAATAGATACAAAAGAGACGATACTAAATAAAATGATTATCTTTAATATCTAAAGTTTTACAGTATTTTAGAAGTTTTATTCTAAGCATTTATAATTTTGTCAATTACGATTTTGAGATCAAGTCTCTACTTAGTTCAATTGGTAGAGAAACGGAAACAATATTCAAAACTCAAAAAGTATTCCTTTAAAATTAACGTAACATTAAAACAGTAAAAATTTTGCAAGAATCAGATTTTTTAGAAGCCCATTAAGAACCTATAATATACTGGCATCAAACTGTGTCTGCTGCTTATATACATCAGTAGAATCTGCAATAGCAAACTCGATAAACACTGATCAAAAAGTATCCAATCTTGTCGACTCTGCTAAGTAAGAATACATTGTAATTCAAATTTTTTGTTTAACCAAACTTTTTATATTTTGTAATTTTAGATAAAAATCAGCTTACATAAAACAAAGCATTGTATTGTATATTAGTCTGACAAAAAAAGAATTCACTAAACGTCGTCGTTGACTTTTACTATTCTACAAATTTGGTTTATTGTGCTTATACTCAAATCAAAATTTTAAAACTTGATAAAACGTATGCCATTATCAATTTATTGTACTTAATAGACCAGAAAAGATATTAGGTGAACTAAACCAAAGACATGCACTCTTTCACAGTCTGACAGTAAACAATATTTTTGACAAAAACCGCAGCTGTAAAATGTAAAATATCTAAAACAAAATTAATAAACACAATTGACCGGTGTAAAACTTCAAACCGCAAAACTACAAACAATTTCAAACTAATTATTGCTATTTCATAAAATATGGTTAAGCTATATATATAACGTTTCAACATAATTTTATTACAAACACATTCAATGCAAAATTGTTAACCTCTCTCTGTTTTACACAAAAATAATTATTTAATTAAAGTTATACATTTCAATAAATGTATCGTTTTTTTTTTAATTGCAATGATGAAAAAAATTGTACTTTTTCATTAAGACAAACAAGTACAGCTGCAATTTATGTAACATTAGCATCCGTTTATGTGAGTGCGTATAGCATATTAAAAAAATCGTATAAAACTATAAAAGGCGTATCTCGAGACATGCGTGGCATTAAATACGTGTAATTTACTAAAGAAGTCTACTTTTCTTGTAGGAATTAAAAAGAGTATTAGTTCTTATTGATGTGACACTTCTTTTAAACGTAAGTAAGATTCGGCATAGTACTTTTTTCTTGTTTTTAATAGTGCTTACGCATGTATTATAGTAATACTTTACTTACGGTTTATTAATTAATATATCATAAATTAGTAAACATATAAATATATACCGTAGTATTATAAAACTGCAAATTGCTGTTACAAAATTAAAAAAATAATCAATATTGTAAATTAATAATATAAGGCTATTAATATATTATAATTAATTCATTTTTACTTGTCTAAATTTACAAAAAATAGTTATTTTATTAATAGTAATTACAATTTCAATTAATAACAATAGATACTTTAAAAAAGTTTAATTCAAATTTGAGTAAACTCGATAAACAACAACAAAACTGGTATGTAAGATCTGTAATCGCAAAGATTGTTAATAATGGCAATCCAATATTTAATAGATTCGTTCTTTAGTTTAATATTTGGTATTGATGGTACAATAGATTTTAATTTTGAAAGTTATAATGTTGAGAGTGCCCCATTAAAATATTATTTTGAGGTTTATATATGCTACAAATTCTAACTACGAAAATTTTAAGACGTTCTGTCATATTTGTCAAAAATGTTTTTGAAAAGTATGAAGTATGATGAGTGCTATCATTTGCAAAACTAGAAATAAGACTTAGTTATTTATAGAAGTTCATTAATGTAAATCAAAAATAGTTGGCATAATAGCAGAACATTAAGAAAACCTACATAATGAAGCTTGTTAATAAGATTAGAACGACATATTCTATCGAATGCTTTAAAAATGTCTAAAGGTACTGCAAGATTTTCTTTATGTTTGTCTAAATTAGAATTCCATTTGTGACTGTGACATAAGTCAGAAGATCCGTTGTCAAACGTTTTGATCGAAATCCATATTAAGTATCTGAGATATATTTGTTCTAAAAAGACAATGTGAAAATTAATATATTTTTCAAATTTTTTTGACATATTGAACAATAATGCAATTGGTCTATAATTTGAAGAATCAGACTTGCCTCCCATTTTAATAATAATAATAATACTTTATTGACGGTATAATCTTACCATTTACATCTACATCAAATATACATAAACAATGATGTTTTACAATACAAAAATAAAGAATACAAATATACCATTCATAAAAGCGCACATATTAGACATTAGTCAGCATGACTTAGCTGACTTCTGAACGTAGATTTAGAGACACAAAATACATTAATATCAGTTGGTAAATTATTTGCAAATCTACACATTCTACCGAATGGATTGTTGAAACCATAATTAGTAGAATGAGTAGACTCGCGAAATAAAGAAGAATGTCTGCTATGTCTATTATTAGGTGCTACATGGAATGGAAGAGTACCAAGTAGCTCCGGACAATCAATCTCAGACATAATTAAATTACGCAAGAACGACAAATCAGCTCTTTTGCGGCGAATCTTCAATGGCGGTAGATTGTACAATAAAGCAATGTAGCAGTAATCATAATTTACAGATAATATGCCGGATTTATAAGACAATAAACGACAAAACTTTTTTTGAATTTGTTCAATACTACGGTTATGAATTTCATAAACAGGACTCCAAACTGACGGAGCATACTCTAAATGCGAACGCACCAAAGCACAATATAAAAGTTTAAGTGTACTGGCTGATAAATCCGCGGACATTCTATATACAAATCCTAACATTTTTATGGCACGATTGCACATGATGTTTATATGTTCAACAAATGTAAGTTTATGATCAAAAATAACGCCTAAATCTTTTAGTTGTGTGACTTTGTTTAACACTTTAGTGTCAATTATGTAGTTAAAAGAAATTTTACTTAAAGTTCTATGGAAACTTATTGAAAAACATTTATCAGCATTAAAAAATAATTTATTATTAAAACACCAAGTATTTATAGAATCCAAGTCCAGTTGTAAAAGATGGCAGTCATTGAGAGATATTCTTTTATATATTTTTAAATCATCCGCAAATAAAAAAAATGACGATGAATTGATATACTGTGGGATATCATTAATGAAAAGCAAAAATAAAATTGGTCCACAATGAGATCCTTGAGGAACACCAGATGGAACAAGAATGGGCTGTGACAAAAAGTTATTAATTTTTACACACTGCGTGCGATTTTTCAAAAAGCTGAATAACCAGGAAGTCACATCATGATGAAATCCCAGAGCACTGAGCTTGGCAATCAAAATATTATGACTCACACGATCAAACGCCTTTGAAAAAATCGGTGTAGATTGAGTCAACTTGTACTTTAGATTCAAATGCATTTAAAATATCATTTTATCTTGTAAATCATAACAGAGTAAATTAGTAAGTGTGGAACGCCCTTCACGAAATCCATGCTGCTCTTCTATTAAGATGCTTTTGCACATCCATTGCAACTGACTAGTTACAATTTTATCGAAAAATTTAGGTATAGCAGATTGAATGCAAATGCCTCTATAGTTAGTGATATTCTCTTTGGCTCCAGATTTAAACAAAGGCGTAATATAGCTTTGTTTCCATATTTGAGGAAATTTAGTTTCATTCAATAAAGCATTGAAAAGTAAGTGCAATGGCTTTGCAATAGAATAAATGCACTTTTTTAACAGTAAAGAGGGAATGCCGTCGGGTCCAACGCTTAAATTACATTTAACGTTTTCAATTCCCTTAAAAACATCACACAAACTAATAAAAAAATTTGAATGTATTACGTTATTATTAAAATTAAACAATGGAGTTGGATGAGTTTCGTTATCATAGACTGAAGAAAAAAAATCTGCAAAATTAGTTACAAAGTCGTTCCCATTATTACAAGTTTGATCTTTATAATGCATTGTGGCTGGAAAACCATTAGTTTTTTTGTTCTCATTAACAAATCTCCAAAAATGTTTTGGATTATTTTGAATTTTACATTCAGTTTGTAAAATATATTGCTCGTATTAATGAGCACTGAGATTTTTGCACGTAGTACGAATAGATTGGAATTCATTATAGTCCGACAATAGTTTTGAAGATTTATAACGTTTGTGTATAGTTTTCTTGAGTTTAGTAAGTGATATCAATTCTTTGTTGAACCAAATAGAAAAATTGCTTTCACGCCACAGTTTTTTAGGGACAAAACAATCAATAACATGATCGATTACAGAGTAAAATACATCAAGACACATATCAATATCACAGTTATAAAATAGTGCAGTCCAATCAACATTCAACAAATAATTATTGATTGCGTTGTAGTCGGCAAGTTTAAAATCATTAAAAACATAATTACAATTTAAAATATCACAGGTAGTATCACATTTTATAGTTAACAAGTACGCAGTATGGTGTTGGCTTAAATTTAACAAAACATCTACAGCTTCTATCACAGAAATATCACGATCGTTAGTAAAACATAAATCTAAAAACACACCCTCACTATTAGGAATAGAAATGCATTGTACGCAGTTTAAGAACCCAAATGAATTAGCTACTAAATGAGCAGGGTAACTATCATTACAAATTACTCCTATACCTAAATCATCGTTAACCCAAGAAGCTGCAGGTAGATTGTAATCGCCCAATAAAACTAGTTTACTGCTTGGAAACTCGTTGGCAACAGATTCGACGAAATAACAATGGTCAAGATATTTGTCACTAGTTGAATTAGGTGGTAAATATACCGCACAAATTATATAAGACACAAGATTAAACTTAACAACTACAAACAAATGTTCAACACTAATAAACGTGGGGTAAAGTAATACAGATTTGAGGTGAGTTTTGATAGCAATTAAAACACCACCTCCGCTTTGTTTAGGGCTTGTAAGGGCCGAGCGATCACACCTAAATAAATGATAGCCTTTTAGATTTAATTCAGAGTCACTGATGTCTGTAGAAAGCCAGGTTTCAGTGCAAACAATCACATCGTAGTCTGATACGGCTACAGCTAGCAAGAGTTTTCTGAGTTTAGTTTTTAAACCCCGACGTTCTGGTAGTAGATGGAGAAGCCGTTATCATTCCTGAAGATGGGTCCAAGCTGTTGACAGGATTCAGGCTCCAAAAATCCATTGGAGATGAAGCAGGAACATTTTGTGAACGACCATAACTCGCAATTGTTTTTTGACAGCAATGTTAGCTGGCCAAAAGTCTTTGCAAATAATAGCTCGAACATGGTCGGCTGGAACCGAGACTTTAAAGCTACTGTAGCTTCCAGATTGTACAACTAGATCTACAGCGTCGATTGATATATCGGGGTATTTCAATTTAATGTAGTTAATAATAATTTTAGGTATGGGTTTGAACATTTGCAAAAATATCGGCTTTTTCTTTTAGATTAGTAATTAAATTGTTTTGATCATTTCAAAGAGAGAAAGATTTTGTACTACCTGACAATAAATTTATTGTTTTATAGAAAATTTTTTGTTTATGGAAAGCTGAGAAATTCGTTTAGTTTTGTTACTGTCAATCCAACTTTTTCAAATTGTATTAGAATTAGAAAAAAATCTGAATTATTTTTATAAAATTTTCTGCTGCAATATGTAGATTCTTAGAAAATAAACAATGAGTATCAAATCAAAATTATTTAACAATTCTTTCATATTAGAATTATAATAGATAAAGAGCGAGTTTAGGTTTGGTAGTAATAGGAAAAGAAGTTTTAACAATGGAAGTGAATAAGTTAATAACCAGAATTTCCTAAACCAGCTTTAACAATATTTGTTGTAATCCTTGGAATAGTTGAAAAATACAAATCTTAGTTCACCAAGAAGTCTATTACGAGAAAAATATGTGAGTTGCTAAATAAGTTGGGTATGATTATAATAAGTAGCAAAAATCATAATTTGTTGTCCAGACAGTGTTGTAGAAGATGAGTGACTCAACCATTCAGTATTATGTACATTAAAATCAAATATCAAATATTTCCGAAACCTATAACAACCCATGTTTATTAAGACTTTTTTGTTTGTTGTGGTTTGTAATACCACCACCTTAAGTATTTTACATTTGTTTTTGAACACCCTGTATAAAAAAATGTAGAACAAAAACTTTTAAGAAAGATTTTTGAAACTGTACTATTGACACATAAAACAAACTTCCTAACTCAGTATTTTATGCGTCATATAAGCCGCAAATATTTAAGGTCAATGTTCACAGACTACTTAAATCTAGATTTTAATAAATAATAAAAAAAATAATTCTAAACTTTTTATGTTACGCAATGACAAGTTAAGTTTCACTTTTATGAAAAACACTCAATTCAAATAAGTTTGATGCAGTTGTGTAAATAAACATTCACATGCAATATGTCTTTAGTATTTTTTTACAGTCATCCCCCAAATGGCGTATGTAGTTCTATCCATTTACCGATCAGATATTTCGTCTGTCCTGGTAAATTTTCCCGCGGGGCGGCTGTTAATCCGGCGCCGTAGTGAACGGGACTGCAACCGGATTACGCTTTTATCTGTCAGTGTTATCGGTCGCCCCCGGGACGTCCCTGGATTTTCCTAATTTATCGTAGAGCTTTCTCTGTTTTTTTTTACAACCGGCGGATAAAACTTTAGCACGGATATGGCTCAACCGCAAGAGAAGACGTGCCAGAAAGCATAAAAAAACTACTATAGATAAGATTTGCAATTTTGCGTCTTCGAGCAATGACAATTTTACTGATGCAAAAATAGGGGAGTGAATTGCTCTTCTGCAGCTTTATTGGAGAAATAAATGCAATCAAAGTAATGGCACTTTTAAATGCATATTTTCTTTGTAGTTTTATAATATTTAATGTTAATATTAAAAATGTGTAATCATTATGTATATAATTTTATAACTTTATAATGTAAATAAGTTGTTATTAATGAATATTTCAAATTATTCCTAAAAGAATATATAGGTTTGCATTCAGATACGTTTAAAGTAAATTATTTAAATTAGCATAAAATTTTACAAAATAAATAAAAATTATATAGGTTTTACATTAAGATAAAATATTAATAGTCTTATGAAGGTCAACATCTCCATCAAATAAAACATCAGGCTTAATTTGCATCTAATTAAAATTCAAAATATAAATTGATAACAAATGGTATCCCATTAGGCAATCACATCTAAGTAATGTCCTTTTAAAAAAAAACACAAACAACAAACATTTTTTTCAAACTATAGATGAAAAAAGGCGCCGCATTACACCACGCTCTTCTTCACCTTGATGACCGTCTATTAATTACCCGGGCAGAGACAAAGGCAAACAAACTTTCTACCGGTTCTTTTTTTATAGCCCCAACGGAAGAAAGAAATAACATGTCTTGTTCGCGTGTCTTCCGTGGGAAGGCGCTGGAGATTATGCCCTTATCGCTTCGTTTCATTCCGACGCTAATCCCTTCAGACGGCCGATTAATCATCGGAAACCCAAATATTTATAACGACAAGAATGTTGTAGGACACGTTAAAATTTACCTGAACTTGGAATGCATTTCAATTTTAATAATTAATATTTTTAAGCTCTGTTACGTAGTTTTATAATTTTATTATTATTTTTATAAACGGATTATTTGGCTTAATACTATCAAAATCATTTCGATGTATAAGATTGTAGAATTTAAATGAACTACTTATAAGCAGTTTTTGATATTTTTTATTACATACAGATTGTCAGCTTGTTGTAGATTAAAACTATAATAAATAAATAACCCATCAATATGTCAATTGCCTATTAAAGGATTATTGAATTAACTATCATTATGTATAGAACAAAAACTATGTACACAAAAACATTTTTATGTATATTTAATCATTTTATATTAGACTTATAAAATTTATTGCTTAGCTTTAAACATTGTAGCTATTTATTAATTCGAAATTGGATTAAAGTTTGTAATAAAGAAAACAATTTAATATAAAATTTAATCTAATTTTTAAATTAAAAAGTAACTATCTGTTACTACATAGAATATAGTGAAAACTGCCTAATAACTGGCAATATAATAAAATTTTAAGTAACTTCCTCTTTTCGTTATACTTTTTACCTTCAATAAAGTTATTCAAAAAACAATATTTTCTCATTTCAGAGACAGGCCTCTCTTTTTCTAGTTATATTATTTAAAATTACTTTTTTTCCCAATGCGTTTAATTACTTTTTTATTTTTTAATTTGTCCAAACTACAACCATTCAATAATATCCACTAAATTCAAATTTCAAACACGTAAAAATCATACTCCAAACAATTTGTTGCTCAAAATCTTGTTTATTATTCTAAAGGCTTTTAACCATTTCTAAGTACATTCTTATTTATATTCTGTTTTTTCCCTTTTTTGTTAGCTCAATACCAAGGTACTTATACCTTTCTGTAACTTTAATCTTTAGAAAGATTAAAGTTACAGAGAGCTAGAGCTCTCATTACCTTCGTCTTACTCTTATTTATATTTAAATTATGTTTTTTATATGTTCTTAAGGGGGGAGAATAGTTGCGTTATTATAAGGGTTCACAGCATCAAACTAAGCAAGAAAACGCCTGAATATAATTAAATAAAATTTTCACATATTGTAGAAAAAAGTCCAATCTGTGTCTTCAAATTTGTAGAAATTTGATGCGATAAGTCGTTTCTCCGCAATTAATTTATAAAATGACGTTTTTAATTAGTACTTTATTAATTTTCTTACTCCTTAAATATAACTTTAAACTCAAACCAAACCAAAAACATAAAAACATAAAATATTGTATGTAGTTCAACATATAAAAAGAGTGATGACTAATATCTTATCGTTTGAATATTGAGTTGGTTGGGGTTATGTCACATAAAAAGCAATTTTAATTTAAAAACAACGCTGTTTGTGTCAATATTTTTCTAAAGAGAAAGGTTCACCGATAATCTCGTAGATGTGGTAGGATTTAATATTTGTCCATAACAATACTACTAGTGGCCCCACAACAGGACTCTCTAGCGTTAAGTTATTTAATTATATCATTTGCAAAGATAAAGAATACTAACTTATTTGTTCACTTTTCTAACTTTCCGCTACTTTCAGATCTGTATACTTATTAAACAAAATTGGCAAAATATGGCGCCTCCTGCAAATTTCAACTATGTCGTCCCCATCTTTTTAGATATTAAAAAAGCATAAATACACTGCTCAAAATAAATAATTAGAGAAACACATATTTATGTCTTAGTATATTTTTTATTTTTAATAATATAATAACGCTTAATTCTATGTTCAAATAAATTTGCAATACAAAACAAATTTTATCACTTTTAAAATTCCAATAACAATTTAAAGAAACTACAACAAAGTGGAGCAAACGATAAACAAATATTTTAAAAATGTTGTGTGATTTGAAATAGTAAACAATGGCTATGTTCAAAACGACTCATCATGTAAACTGAATGCGCTTGCTGACTACCGCTGAGTCATCGATTGCTGCCAGCGCTTGTCATTTTACTCATCATACATTTGGGTTACTTTTCTTGCTAACAAATCAACTCGGCAGTTAATCGCCGCATATAAAAAAGATAATTAATAAATATATGGGATTACAACGTACAATAAATAAAAGTCTAAAACATTTCGTTCAGACGGGCTCAGCGCTTACCTCCGATTGTTGACTAGGCGATTGCGACTTATATGTCGTTCAGAACACAGCCAATGTGATAGTTTATCATAAATTGATAAGTTAGACACCAGTATATCAAAATGACGCATTTAAATGAGGTAGAAGTAATTTGTGTTGTTGCTTCTATCGAGAATAGCACCAGTATTCGACAAAAAAATGTATCGTCAGCGCTTCTGTTATCTATCGTGTATAGAATCAATACATAAAAACCGAAGGATATAAAAAACGCATTGGATAAGGTTCTAAGAAGATGACAAACCAAATTCAGAACCGGTTTTTAGTTGTATCCTTTTTGCGTTTTCTCACATCCACAACTAAAGATGTTCAAATCAGGTTCAGAACAACTCATAACGTGCACTGTTGAGAATAAACTAATAAAAGCCAACCTGAAACTAAGAAAACTTGTACAAAAAACTGTTTTTATTTTGTACTTTTTACAGATGAGTCACGATTTTGTTTAATTCGTTGTGACGGTCGAGTACGTGTATACCGACGTCCATATAAACGTTATTTTAAACAAACCATACAAGAAGTCAAAAACTATGATAGTGGGTCTGTGATGAATTAACCTTAATAAAAAAATAGAACTTGGGCCAGTTCCAGGAAGATTAAACGTTGAACGGTACATCAATCTTGTCCTGGATGATCATCTTAAATCAGCCGCTTATGGTATAGGGTCAAATTTTGTGTTTATGCAAGACAACGCAAGACCTTATACTGCAACCATCAGCATAAACTACCTTTAACACCACGGAATTTAAATTATGAAATATGTTTCCCAAGTCCTGATCAAAACCCCATTGAATATCTTTAGGATTTGTTTGATAAACGTGTTTGAAGACGTTCAAATCTAGAACAGACCCTTCAAAAGCTAACAAATGCCATAAATAAAAAAACCGTTGTTTAAAAAGTAGAAAATCCAATAATGGGATATTGTCAATTGACTGTACGAAAGATTGCCAAGGAAATTGAGATCAATAAAAATTCCGCACATGCAATTTTGCGTAAAGATTGAACATGCGCAGAGTGGCTGCAAAACTTGTAACCAAGCTTTTGTCGACGGAACAAAAAGAACTCCGTCTTGCGGTTGCACTGGACTTGCTGGTTACTAGCAATACTAAACCTGAGTTCACACAGTCGTTGCAATAAAAGCATACTTCTTTGCCAAAGCAAAAAAAACTTCAACAAATGAGAAGCAAAACTAAAGTTATGCTAAAAATGATCTTTGATATCCATAAAATTGTGCATCACAAATAAGCACCAAAAAGACAAACAAACACAAAAGAATACTATCAAAAAATTCTCCGCAAACTTTGTAATGCTGTTGGGCGCAAAAGATCAGAAAAAGTTGAATTACGACAATGCTCCTTCTCATTCATCGCACTTGATACAGACTTTCTTGGCAAAACATGGAATGTTAATCGTTTGCCAATCTCTCTACTCACCAGACATAGCTCCTTGCAAGAGATTATGCAAAACGCAATGGCAAAGTTAAACACCATTCTAATGCTTGTATTAATAGTCAGAGATTAAGTCTCGGATTAATCCTAGATTTGTGAATCCTAAGTTTAATTCGCTGATCGTTGATTGGCTTTAAAATAATTTACAAATATTGTGATGGTGATTATAGTCGCAATTGGCCAATGAATTCTATTATCAAACATCAAAATTAATAAATGACACACTAATAAACAATCCAAGATTGATCTTGAGTAGTCTCAAGATTATTTGAATCTAGGATTATATTGACGGTTGCATAGTTTTCAGCTTGATCCGAGAATTAAGCGAGGAATACATTGGCCAATCGCGACTAAACCCACCATCACAATATCCGTAAATTGGCTTAGAGCCAATCAACAATTAGCAAAATAAATCTTGGATTCATGAATCAATCTGAGATTTAATCTCTGACTACAGGTATAAAAGAAAACTTCTAAAAGTATTTTTGGCAGTGAAAAGAACGGTGGACCAAATGTGTGGGGGCTTACTTCAAAGACAGACTTCGTATTACTTAAGAACTGTATATGATCTAGGTTTGTGCGCATTTGCTATAACAAAGTAAACAGAAAGGGAGTAAAAATATATTTCTGTGAGTAAGTGAGAGGAAAATAACCGACTTGATTTTATGCAATCGTGTCGTTTAGTTTGCAGTTACGTTCTAGGCTGATGTTAGTGTCTGACAAGATAAGAATTATTGTGTATACAATTTTTTTTTTAAATTACCACAAGAAGTTGTAACTATTGCAGCAGTAACCTTTTAGGGTACGACTAGGTTGTTAGAAGTCAATAGACATACCCTTTACAAGTGTTGAAATGATACTGCAAAGATGAATGTTATAGCTTTGAAGCTGGTAGTGAAACTTGGCAGTAGAGTTTTGACACGGCCAATTTTATTGACTTGCAAAACCTGTGCTTGCAATGATTCTTCTACTTCTTCTTTTGCAATTTTGCTTCACCATTAAAGTTATCACAGATCTTGTGCATTTATGGCACATACTTTTCCGGTAAATAAAAAAAAATAATAAAAAAATAAGTTAAGCCTTTTAGAAACTTACGTTCAGAAATGAATCTCAAAATGTGCTTAGTTCTGGTTAATTACATTAATGTCATGTCCGAGAGTTAATTCAGATATTGTCATTAAATGAGTGGTTGTGGTTTGACTTACTATAGTTTATATACATTAATGTCATGTCCGAGAGTTAATTTAGATATTGTCACTATTGGGTGGTTGTGGTTAGACTTACTATAGTTTATATTTTGTTTACAATTACTAGGCATTAGGATCTTGTGGGCGTTTAGTCTGAACCTTGGCAAAGTAAGGCTGCCCCACAGTGTTCTAACATGCTGGCTAGTGGTAGTATATAATTTCAGCTAAGTGGCTTTAGTTTTAAGGTGCTCTTGTGATCAAATCATACCCCTACAGATCTGATGTTAAAAGGTATAGATTTTTTTGCTGAAAGCTGTTTCGCGAGTTTGAAACAAAACAGTTACATTTTTAGCAATAAATTGCCTTACAATAGTTATAGTCTAGTTTTGTGAAAAGTCGTAAATAATAACGGTTCTGAGCTAGTGTTAATGCTTAAGAAGGCTGGTTTTTATTTCTGCTTGAAAATTGTAACAAGAAGTAAAATAACAAACCAAAAAGAACTAAGCACTCAAATCTTAGTACTTGTACACCCCGCTAAGGCATTTCTGCTCGGCTACTTTTGCTCGTTGCAAGCGTTATTATGTCAAACAACAAAAAACAAATCTGATTTTTAGTTAGCACCGCACTTTGAAGAAGTACGTAACAGCAACTCGCACTTTGTGTTATCGCGTATGATGTAAAATAAAATATTTGACGATAATAAGAAGCAAATATAGATTATTTTAAGGCACACCGCCCCTTGATTTATTGCGCCTCAAAGTTATGCTTACCTTGCTAACCGCCTAGCCCTGTTATAGTCCATATTTCATTTCCATATAACTTTATTTCTACTGACAATAATTCTTTCATTTTTGTATATTTCTTTCGTAATGTCTTTTATTCTGCTTGGTGTTATTATTAAACCTACTCTTCCTTTTGCTCTATTTTTTTTATCTATTCCTGACCAGAACATCCAGTATCCTTTATGTATTTTTCATAATCCGTTTTCTAGTATTTCTCTATTTTATGTTTTAACATTTCTTAAACCAAATCTTCTTTTTTGTTATTTATACAATTTTTATGTTGTTTTATTTATCCTTTTTTTTTCATTTTCTTCAATTTCTCCTTGTGCTTTTTTATATCTTTTTTTAATTTCTGTTTTCTATTTTTAATTTTTCTATTTGTTTCCCTTTTCTGCTTGTTTCTAATTTGTTTTATATTTTGATTTTTAAATAGCCTAAAAGAAAGAAGTTAGAAACAATAATTTTAAAATGTAGTAAGTCATTCATGACTAGACACCACAGTAGGGGTGATAGTACGCCACCCTGTAGGCACCATCCGGTGACTATGACTCCTACAGTTTTTCCATATGGTGTTATAGTTACAGTCGGGTTCTTGAGCATGGCGTTGACCCATTGTTGTACGAGAGAATCTATTCCTCGTCTTTCCATTGCATTTGCTATAGATTTGAAGGTACTATTCTCAAATGCCTTCTCAATATCCAGAAAAGCACCCAAAGCAATTTCTTTGCATTAAATAGTGTTCTCGCATTTGCTGACTAACTGGTGTATAGCTAGCTCGCAGGATTTACCCGTTTGGTAGGCATACTAATGTTGATGCAGTGGTCGGGCTTTTAGTACTCCGTCCCTTATGTGTCAACTAATTTTTTCAATAGTTTTTGCATAAAAATTGTCAAGCTGATTGGTCTCTAGAACTTAGTCAAGTCATACGTGGGTCTCCCCGGTTTTGGTATAAATACCACCTTTACCGCTCTTCAGTTGTTTAGTGTTTGTGAAAGTGCTAAACTTGCTCTGAGGATCTCGCATAGACGCTCTTTTAGCACTGCGTATGTGATTGTAGTTGGTTCAAATGTGTTGATTCCCCATTTCAAGTTGCACTGATTGATTACGGTCTTAGCTTTTTTCCAGTCTTTTTGTCTGCCTCTTTGTTTGGCAGTTCTAGGTTCATTTGGTTTGAAAATTTTGTCAACACAGAGCCTAGAGTCTGCAGCAGCTACTGCAGAGTGCCTTTGACCTACTGTGTGTTTCCCGTTTTTTGTCTGCAAAGAACCAATGTTCCTAGTTTAGTCTTTGCTTAGGGCTTTTTGGAGGCGTGAGCATGTGGGACCATATTGAACGTCCTCACAGTATCTCCTCCACGACTATCTTTTGGTTTTCTTTATGACTTTATTATATGCCGCGTGTCTAGTTCTATATGCGGCCTAGTCCTCGTTCTTCTTGGCTTAGTTGAACAGCCTTCTAGTAGCCTTCCTTGTTCTGTCCTTGACAAGTATGTTTGTCACTGTCTTCAACTCTTGTGATCTATACTGTCTTTGGACACACCCCAATTTTCTAACTAGTATTTTCTTGTATCTCCAAGTTAGTTTTTCTCAAGTTTCTGTATTTCAAAAAAAGCGTTTCTTCAAATATAATATTAAATCAAATGTATGCATGATCAGACAATGAAAGTTTGTCCGACACTTACTACTTTTTTTTCACATCACTCGCTTTATGATTATTTAATGTTAGGTCAATAACCTCGCTACGCAACGCATTGCAAAATGTTGGCACGTTACCTTTGTTTATTTTTCACCTCTTATGTTTGTGTTCTTGCTCCCCAGACTACGTGGTGGGCGTTGGCATCGCATCCAACCACACTCGCTAAAACTATCACATTAAAAACTTGATTTAAACAGTCTGTGAACATTGAACTTAAATATTTGTTTTTTATAAATCTTGGAGAATACTGAGTTTAAAAGCTTATTCTAACTATCAGTAAATATTTGTTAAAATTCTTAGCAAGCCTTGTACTACAAGTAAAAATTTGTTTAGATGGCAATACGTCTTGTATAATATAACTTTTAAATTTTAATGCTATACAAAATTAAGTTAACCTATAAAAAACGCTAGAAAAGTTCAACAAAAAAAGAGAAGTAATTGTCAATATAAAAATATAAAAAATATCTCATTTAAACATGCTCACGAAAGAAAAATGAAACTCTATACTACAAGTTATATTAAAAGGTAGTAGTAAAAGAAAACTTGATCTTAGAAAAATATCATGGCTAAAAAACTAAAGGCAATAAACAGGAATAACATAATATTTAGCATCGTCCAACACCAACGGTGAGATAGCTCAGCTGTAGAGCGTTAGCCTAGCACGCTAACAGTCTCCGAATATGACTAAAATAATGTGCCAATAACTTGCTCTTTATCCACCGAGGTAATTCGAAAGTCACCTAATAAGCCGTTAATCCCATCAACCTTCTTCAAACAGGTCGTACAACTTCTGGGGCAATGTAAAATAGCTGTAAAACGCGCAATAAAAAAGATAAAAAAGATATCCTAGTACCCTAAAAATACAGATACAGAAATTGGGTCAACTTAAAATTTTACGTTTAAACTCCAATTTTAGTTTAAGCGTATACTAAAAAACCGACCTTTAATGTTAAATTTTTAATTAATTTTAGACTATCTTGTGAGATAACAAGTGGTACTGAAGTTAAATGACAAAAGGACGGAGTGGTTTGAAATTTAAAAAAAGTGAGACAGGGCTGTTGTTGATCACCAACGTTGTTCAATATGTATATGAAAAGGCACTTGCAAAAATCAGAATACTTATGGTGATGACGATGATGTTGTAAGTGTTTTTAACTAAGAAATTAATCTCAAAACCATAACTAAAACCTAATTAAAACTAAATATAACACTTAAATTAACCATTTTTTAATCTAAGGAGACTCGTACTAGATGGGAACACTGGAATTACTGGAAAACATATACTTGTAGAAATGTAAAACCCACACAACTCAAATAATTATCTTTTGCAACTAAGTAAATAATAACTAGTTACTCCCGTTTAATACCGGATCACAAAGTATAAGTTCAAGCAAAATAAAACGTACGTTTTTAGTTTTTTTTTTGTTAAAAAATATTCACTTTAAATTAAACTAAATCAATCCATATATATGTGCATTAATATACATACTAATTATCATAGTATTAAGAATCTTGCAGTTGTGACTAATGAATAATTACGTGAATGTTATCAGATACACATTACCTTGTAAACAAAATTTCGATACTATTAAAAGTACTATCATGTGAAGGTCGATGATAAGTTATAAAAATTTAATTAAATAAAAACAATTATCCTCTACAAAACGTTTTGAGATAACATCTAGGTACTTCAAAAAGATTTTGCAATTTTTATTATAAAATTGGGTAACACAGATTTTAGATTTACATTTAATATAATACTATTGAAGTGGTTAATTTTTTTTTAGTTTCAGATGTATTATTTTAGAATTGTAATAATAAAATATAAATTAAGTTTCAACACCGCCTATCAATGTAAAGTTTATTATATTTTTTGTGTATAGCATATTAATATAAATAAAAAAACATTTATTAAATTTTGGTTTAAAAATTTAAAGAAAAACGGATTTAGGAGATTTATGAGGAATATATCACTTAAATCCGTACTATATTAGTCTTAAATTAGCTATTATGCCTAGATACAAATTTGAAACATTTTAAGAGTAAAGATCTTAATATTTATATTTTTACAATCATTCAATTATTTTGATCTTTGACAATCGTAAATTTATATGTATTAAAATATAGCCAATGTTAAATAAAAATAACTTGCTTGATGTTTAATTGTAAATAAACATCGTTATAGTCAATATTTAATTTTTTTATCTCTATCGCGTTTATTTCTTTATATATTTTTATTATTGTGGGAGAACTAGCTACTTGACTCAAAAAAAATAAAAACATTAACAGACAAGCCCTATCATCAATAATAAAATTAATAAGTCGTCAATGTATTAAACAAAGCAATTTTTGTAAAAGACAAAAATTGCAAAAATCGCAAAATACTTTCAGTTTGGGTAAGAAACTGACTTTAATGAATACATGTTACAATTTGAGGTTCTAAATAAACTCAATATAGGATTTGACATTGATTTGTAATTTATTGAATTTAAAAGTAAGATGGTAAAACAGATGATGTTATAACAAAAATTATAAAGGTGAGCAATGTAACAAACTCCAGTGTTGTTGAAATCAAAGCAGAGCTTTATAAATCCTAAGATAACAATGAACAAGAAGAAGCAGGCACCCGTGCAGCAAACGTCAATAAAGTACAACCTAGCAACGCAGAATTTTCCAGTAAAATTTACAGTTTAGACTAAGAACGTAGAACACTCAATAGATAATTAGATTGCAGCAATTTATATTTGCCAAAAAACATTTATCAAGATTCATAAGCAGCAAAAGAAAATTGAATTTTTGGTCAAAACTAAAGAAAGTTTACGTAGTAGTTTTTTGCTAAAATGCAAGAATGCAGAATATAGAACTTAAATGACTTTGTCATTCCAGGAAAAGACGAGTTTAAAGCACTAGAGCAAGTACATATAGAGTGTAAAGTGACAGACATTAACCAATAATTTCTGAAATTTTATTGCACATTATTCCAAAATAACAAAATTGCTAACAAATCTATTTAAAAAAGTCACGATCTTTAGAATATTATTATTTAGAAACTGAACTCCACACAGACGCAAGTAAAGAAGACTATAAAGCAGTATTACTCCAAAAACGTCCCATTAACAACCAATTCCATCTCGTTCAATATATGAGCTAGAAAACAACGGAAGCAAGAAAGAAGTACTCAAGTTATAAATTAAAAGTTATAACGGTAATTAGTAAAGTCAAAAAATTTAGAGTGTATCTGCCAAGACAAAATAGTAACAGACTACAATGCATTTGCGAAGACAATCTACAAGTAAGACTTAAGCGCAAGAGTAGCCCAATAGGTAATGTTGCTAGAAGAATATAAATACAAGATCAAGCACTGATTGGGAACCAAAATAAAATACGTCAACAGTTTGAGTTAATATATGGATAGTGGGCGACATACTGTACAAAATAAAAAAACCTACCACCGTAAAAATATTAATAAAAAAACAACATAGCAACTATTGGATCACCAACAACGTTCTATACATAGTAAAAAGTAGTATAAAACTTGACATGAAGACAGGTAATATTAAAACAATTCACAAACAAAAACATTAAGGAGTAAAAAAGACAAAGGACGTAATTAATCAAGAATATTACATCTCAAATTTACAAAATAAAATAGAGGCATTTTACATTTTGTATATTTTAATAACCAAAAATGGAAAAATGACAAAAAAGTTCTTAAATGCACTGCCCAAGAAAAATGCTACTTTAAAACCGTATTGCATTGACCATTTGGAGCCCTTAAATACGATCAACCAAAACTAAATCTTAAAAGAAAAATATGGGCAACTCACTGCAAATCATATAAAATAAAAAACAGCATTTAAAAGCAATAAACTCAAAAAGTATTATAAAGTAAAAAAGATTAAGCATCGCATTATAACAACATGGCTTTATAAAGCAAATAAACAAACAAAAAAGCTGAACCGCACCACCATAGCAGTCCTGAGCAAAATTGCAGTTGACAATGCAAAAAATAGTACAAATATATTCATGACGTCCAGAGTATAATCAATTTGATTGTGTAAAGAAGAATAGACACCACCACCACTCAGGAGTGCAAATATGAAATTGTAAATAAGAAATCTTTAAGATTTTACAATCAAGCTGATTGAGCAGAAGATAATCGATAAACTTCAAAAAGATAAGAATTATACAACACCTACAACGTAAAAAACAGAGTACCCAAAAAAGATAATTGAAGAATCCACCTGCGCCAAGTCTTCCATATCTTTCAACGCATGTGTGATATATTGCATATCATGCAAGCAGTACGTGTTTTGACCCCTAACTTAATTAATTAGGAACTTAGCTCTTTATCCAGTAAGGTGATTCAAAAGTCACTTAATAAGTTGTTGATTATATCAACCCTCATTAAACAACTAGTAGACCCACTGAGGGAATTTAAAATAGTCGTTCAAAGTACAATAAGTTAAAAAAAGTTAAATAATGTTTTGATATATTGTTTGAATTACAATGTTATTTAATTAAAGCTGATAAACACCATCACTCATTTGAGTATCCCACACAGTTAATACTATAAAATTTTATTTAACATTTTAAATTAAAGTCAATAAAATACAATTACAATTACAAGGTATTTAAAGTGACAAGCAAACCAAGTTAACAAATCTAATATAAAAGTTATGCTCTAAAGTAAACTGTTTTCAAAGTGTTTAATGTTTAAATTCTTATTAATTAAATAATTACAATTTTTATTTTAGTTTAAATTTACTATAAAAATAGCCACCGTTATTTTTCAAAAACATTCTTTATCATATTTACAAAGGTTATTATTAAAAAGAAAAAACATCATTGTTATTTTGAATTAGTTCAGTTGTCTCAAAAATGCATCTTCTAAAATCCTTAACAGTCTCTGATGGTGTTTGGTATACTAGATATGGCTCCAAAAATAATAATCTAAACAAGTTAAAGCACTGAAATGTTGAAGACCAAGAGCGCTGTTGTCTTCACATTAAAAAAAAAATAAAAAATGTCTTACGCAACACCATTGTGCTGGTAGAATATACAATACCTGATTGCTAGAAAGACATCATCTTACAATACTAACAAATAATCCTTTAAAAATTTTAAATAACTATTTAAATAGTCGTAGTAGAATTTAACTAGTCATAAAAGGAATCCCAGAAACTACAAGCAAATTGAGTAATATTGACCTAATAAGTTAGTATATTATATTTACTAAATTTAGAGTTACAGCTCTTTAAAGTTTACAATTTTTTTTTTTTTTAATTAACTGTTTTAATTTTTAATATTTTGAAACAATTTTTTGTTTACATTAGTTTATTTCTAATTTGCACAATCTGTTTAAGTTTGAATAAAAAAAGTCTTCTAGAAAATAGTTTTTTAAGATTCTTTAGATTTTAGCCTTCTGGAACTTTTTAATTTTTAGGTCAATCTTTTTTTTTTTGTTATTTTGCTTTGTGGAAAATTTAATTTTAAAACTTTTCTGTCTCTTGATAAATTTTGATCAAATACACGGTTTTTGAGAAAATCAAGTAAACCAGAAGTCATTATTTTCTTTTCTTAAAAATAATAAAAAACATAAAAATACCATTAGCCGTAGACGTCAAATTAAATTTCAACGTCACAAATTACTTGAGTGTAATTTTTTGTTTTTTTTTTTGTTTGTAAATGTATTAGTACAGTAACACAGAGATTAGTAATATGCATCTAGTCCTTGGAGTGTTTAAAAAATGCAGCAGCAGATTGTATTTGGTTTGGCCCATTTTGTAGAATTAAATTAATAAGAATAAGTAATATCCAACTTCTAATAAAACACCTAATAAACTATCAGCTGAATAACTTAACTTTTTTTAAACTTTAATTTAATTTATTTCTGTTACACCTTTGAGCGGCTTATAAATCATATGCTTAATCTTTTCAGTTGTTATAAATGTATATGTTAAGCATATATTTAATTGGCTGTTCCTAAGTTTTAATAAAATGAATAAAACTGAAAGTTAGGTTATTCAGCTAATAGTTTATAGATGCTTTATTAGAAGTTGAATATTACAGCTCTAAAAAAAAATATTATGTAATCATTAACTCAAAAAACGTTTATTTTTTAATAATTGTTTAAAGTGCCCGCCATTTTGATTTATGCATTCTCTTATTCGTTTTTGCCTTAAAGATCGCACCTTTGAAAACACTTCAGCTAAATTTTTTATTTTATTAGAATACGGTATTGTTCTTTCTTTCAATTCTTTAATTGTGTTTATAGGGGTAATATAAACTTTTGTTTTAAATGTCCCCAAAAATAAAAGTCAATTGAATTTAGGTCTGGAGAACGAAGTGGCCAAGCTACAAATGCATCATCACCTCTTTCAATCCACAATAGTGTAAATACCACATGTTGTTGGAGCAAAAGGTACTTCCTCTAATACAACCAGTAGATTTTCAATTAAAAAACGCAAAATAATTTTCAGATTTATTAAACAATTGTTCACAATTCCTATCCAAACATTCAAACTAAATCTATAATGGTGATGTTTTAGATAATTCCATGCGGATTCTCTTGAGCACAAATATGCTATTTTAAGTTGATTAAAAATAAAATCTCGCGTAAAAGTCACCTTGTCAGTAACCAACACACTTTTCCAAAAACTAACAACTTCTGCAATTTTAGGAGAAAGCCAAGCACAAAAAAAAAGTTTCTGGCTATAAAATCTCTTGGTTCTTGGTTTGCACTTTTTGTAAACGGTACGCACAAAAGTTCTGTTTTTTTTTTAAATACGATGCACTACTTTACGTGAAATGTTAAGTCAATGTGCAATGCGTCTAATGCTATTCGTTGGATAGTAGAATATCCAGTTTAAAATTTGTTCTTCTACTTTAGGATTCAAATTTACATGACGGCCACAGTCTATTTTATAAAGTGCAAAAGTACCACGTTCTCAAAGTCGCTAACCCAATGCTAAAAAAAAAATCTGCGTTTTGTTTTTTTTTTTGCTCAAGGTACATTTCGGCGTAACGTCTATCAGCTGCCGCTGCATTTCCTAAACACTCTCCAATGGCTAAATGCATATCACTCATCTCCGTGTTATTGTACAAAGCACAATTACACTCAAACAATTTGTGACGTTTATAAAATTTAATTTGACGTCCACGGCTAATCATATTTTTACATATTTTATTACTTTTAAGAAATAATGACCTCTAGTTTTACTTGATTTTCTCAAAAGCCGTGTATCTGATCAAAGTTTATGAGAAACGTTTTCAAATTAAATTTTCCATAAAAAAAAGCAACAAAAAAATAGATTTACCTAAAAATTAAAAAGTTCCAAAAAGTTAAACATCTTTAAAAACTATTTTATAAGAAATAAACTAATGTAAACAAAAAATTGTTACAAAATATTAAAAATTAAAGCAATTAAATAAAAAAAATCAAAATTTCTGTAAACTTTAAAGAACTATTACTCCAAATTTATTAAAAATAATATACTACTTTATTAGGTCAATATTACTCAACTTGCTTGTAGTTTCTGGCATTCATTTTATAATAAGTTAATTCGGGACACCCTATATATTTTATCAAGTAACACTTTATGTATTATGTACTTGACAAATGAAACATTTTTTTGTGGTTCATAACATGAATAAATCCATCTTTTTTATGTTGAAAATTCCATAAATGTTAAATATAAAAAAAATATTAAGATGCTTTTAGACAATCAATATTATCATCAATAATATTGAATAATCTATTGCACAATATATTCCTAAAACCACCTAGACCTTGCAATATAATTACGCAAAACCACCTAGACCTTGCAATATAATAACTCAAAGTTTTTGGTAGTTACTGACACTTCTGTTGTGTGATCATTGTTTTAGTTATAGCTTTAAAAGAAAATAAGAAAAAAAGCGCAGATGGATGAAGAAATGGTTAAAAAAAAGAAATAAATACTTTTATTCATGGGAAATGTTCATGTATATTTATTTAAACATACAACAGCTCTTTAGGACTGTTGTATGTTTAAATAAATATACATGAACATTTCCCATGAATACATAGAAGAAGGACGTAATCTAATATCGGTAAATACTTTTAGGTTAGATTGTACAATAAAAATCAAACTTTTTCTGATTGATGTGTAATATTTTAATATGATCTACAGACAGTCAATATTATTGTATATTATCATTTGTTGTGCATTATATTGACTACAATATTGAACGCCTAGGGGCCGCTTTACATATATATTTATATAACATAACAGATAAAATAAATTTTTTAAATTTATTAAATTGTCCTATAATAAATTTTGTTTATGGTGTCATAAACATACAATAAATTGATAACGCACCATATAAAAGTGCTGCATTGGCAGACAAATTGTTAGTTTAATTAGTGCAGTGGTATTGTTTTAAATACCATGAAACTTTTAGTGATATTAAGTTGCGCATTTATAGCAAGGTAAAATAAAATTTAAATATTAATTGTAACTGTAGATAGGGGTACATCAGATAGAAATATATGTTTTGTAATAATTTGATTTTTTTTTTCGTTTTCACTATAAATAAGCAATGGACAGATGACAGAAATAGATTAGCACTGTAAATGCTATAATAAGTGTATTTAATATGTGAAACAAAGCATAATTTTTTTTTTAAATAGAAAGTAATAAGTAGGGACCGGATTATATGCAAATGCATATTTGCATATGCATTTGCATATTTTGACCATATTTAAGCTTTGTTGCATATTTCATTAATTTTTGGTTTTTATGCATATTTCACAGATTTAAAAAAAAAAATATTGAAAAACGTCATTTTTTAAGTTACTATATTATGCAAATTAACATAAAATATCCCAGAAATTAAACATTAGATATTTTTACTGCCAACAATTCAATTTCAATTATTTTAAATATAAAACAAATAAAATGTTTTTTTTTTCATTTATTAGGTTAGGTTAGCTTAAAATTAAAAAAAATTATGTTGCTTTATAAAAAAATTAAGTTGGTTGTTATTGCAAGTATACTAAAAATTAAAACATACATGTACCTGGCTTTATGGTACTCAAAAAACCATTCAAAATAGAGTTATTTAACCGTACGCTTTTTGTCTAACGCCCTGTATATATGAAGTTATATATTTTGACACATTTTACCTATTTAACTTTATTAAAAATTTTGTTATATATTTGTTTTTTTTTATAAAATGATTAAACTATATTTGTTTATATTATGTTGCATATAGTTGCATATTTTGGCATATTTTTGCTACTTTTATGCATATTTTGAGCTTTTTTATTGCATATTTGCATGCATATTTTAGCCTTTTTAAGTTGCATATAATCCGGTTTCTCGTAATAAGAAACAGTTAATTGCGGCAAAGAATTTTTAATCTTTCTGATTTGTTTTTTGTTGAATCCCGGTTGGGTTTTAGGAACATATGAATTATAATACTGTAAGTAGCAAAACATTTGTTTACATATTTTGAGTATTTATAGAAAAAAAAAACTATTGTATAACAAACTACCAATAGGTTAGTAACAAAGTTAAAATCTTTAAATTTTCAATGAGGAATAGCTTACTTACTTATGTTCGCCTCGTAGTAGTAACAACACAATATCAAGATGATTTACCTGAAACAAAAATTTAGTTAATAAACATATTACTCAAAATATAAATAACTTGCAACTTCTTGCACCAAAATAGTGCTGAATACGTATTGATTCTATAAGTCTTGTGTCACTTTAAAGATAGATTAATCACGAAGAAATCTAGACCTTGTGCATCAAATTTCATTAAAATTTGACAAAATTAGAACGGGTTAAAGAATATCAAAATGACTGCTCCAACATTAAACATACAAATATGATTTTAAAGTAGGTGTAATAAGGTATAATTTGAGCCATCGTGGACCATCTTATTTCTTAATAAGCTAAAAAAAACGTTTTATTGTAAAATTTTAGATCTTCATATGTGTGTCATTTTGAACAGGCAATATTCTAAGGCCCAACATTTTGGAAATCTCATTTTTTAAATCTATGTTTTGATTGCTTAAAATTTTAGCAAAATCAAAGAGGTCGTCTTTTTCAAACTAGTCAAAAAGTAATGGAATTACCCATATATATTTTGAAACTCGCACAGCAGCAACGCATGTAGAACAAATCAATCCCAAAAGATTCAAGGTTTTAGAATGATATATTATTAATATACAGGATTTCCATTTTATTACAAAAAATTACAATTTTTGCATTTTCACAAAACTTTCCCAGAAACTTTTTCCACCGTTTGTATTAATTCACAATCCGTTTATTTTTTATATTTGTTAACGCGACTTGCAATTAGATAAACATTTTAAGCTATATGTATATTTTTTATGTTATGTACAAGCTATGGCGGAATTTAGCAGTTTTTCTGCCTACCCAGTCATTGTTAGAATTTTTTTTATCTATAACAGCTTTTTGCAGACAATTCCTTCTTTCTTTTCATTTACATTCTATTTTTCCATTGAAAATAATAATATATGCCTCAGTTATTCTAGTTTCCTCTTTTTGATTGTAAGCATATGATCTATTTTGTGTTCAATACTCATTAGTACATCAGTTCTCAGTCTTTCCGTTCATGGTATTTTGAGTATCCTTTTATATAGCTACATTTTGAATGCTTCAATGCGTTTGATCGTTGTCTGCTTAAATAACCAGGTTTTGCAATCACATAAAAAAATCAACCATTTATAGCATTTGGTAAACCTTTCCCTTATACTCTTGTTCGGATAATGATTTGAAAGCAGTGATTTTAGTTTTATAAATGCTGTTTTTCTTTTGGGTTCATTGGTTGATTTGTCCAACTACCTAAATATTTAAAATATAAACTTTTTCTATTTGTCTGCCATCAAACCACCAATTTGCCGTTTATCTTACTAACAATCATTAAATTGGTTTTTTTGTCGTTTATCATAAAGCCCCATTTAATGTTTCTTTCATTATATTTTTGAGCATGTGTTGCAATTTTTCAATGAATTCTGCTATAATTGCCGTGTTATCTGCGTATTTGATGCTGCTGACACTTATCCACCAATTTTTACTTCTACATCTTCTCCCAAAGCCAATCAAAAGATATTTTTGGTGTAGGTATAGAGGCAATATGATACAAGAACATCTTTGTCTCCTATAGATGACGATCTCTTCAAACTTTTTGTTATTAACAATAACGGTTGCAGATTGGTTCCAATATAGATTAGCTTACATTCTCACATATTTGTTATATAATCCAATATTTTTTATAGTTTCAACAATTTTACTGTAGGAAAGTGTGCATACATAATGCGTCTCTAGTGCTTAAACCGCCTCTAAGGGCAATTTGCTTTTTTCTCATTATTTTTTGCACTTCCTGAGGTTTTGCACAATGTGCAATGATAACTTTAAGGGACGCTTGCACCTTCTTTTTACTAATTTTACACGTAAAATCTAAAATATGATTTTTAGAAAAAAAATGTTTTTACAAAATATGTTTAAAATACAATTCTACGTTTTCCTAAACAATTAATTGTTGATTAATAAGTTAAATAATATTTTTTTTTTAATTTAGTGAAATGATTTTCTTCTGGAAACGTATTTTTTATTTATAAAAACTTAATACATAATTAAATGAAACCCAAAAAATGTTTATTAAAACAATTTATTATTTGGTGGCGCTCTCGGTAGGAATTATAGAAATTATTAAATTTCTGTAATAGACTCCGCCCTATCATAAAATATGACCCAAAAAAACTAAACAAAAAAGATGCCGTACAATAAGTTCTTTTGAGACTGCACGACACTCTTAAGGTGTAGCTCACAAAACTCATTAATCGACACTACTACAGGATACATTATTTGTTTTCTTAGAAATAAATATAAAAGTAGATTTTAAGCAGTCTTTTGGTATCTGTTCTATGTCATAGAATTTGTTGAATGTTTGTGATGTTATCATCGTCTAAAAGTTTAAGCCATCCCGCTAGTATTTGATCTGAAACTAACGTCTTTTAGTTTTTATATTGTTTTGTAACTTTTTCTACTTCATTTTTTATTATGCTTAGGTCGGTTTTTGTTAGTAAATCTCCGGGATAGTTAATTATCCTCAAATAGTTCACCTATATACCTTCCCACTCATGTTTTATCTTTTCTGTTTGTAGCATTGCTTTTTCATGCAAGTTCTTCAGAGTATAAAAATTTGTTTTGGAGTTTATGCATTCTATAACTTTTCTGTGCACTTTAAATTTGTAGTGATTATGTTAGAGTTTTTTAATTTCTTTACATATTTCCTTAATTCATTCATCCTTAGTTTTTTTAATTTTTGTGCGTATAAGCTTGTGTATTCTTTTATACTCAATTTTGTCATTGATCTTCTATGCTCTGCGTCTTTCTATTAAGTATGCTTTTCATGTGTGATCCAGGTCTTTTTTTAGCTTGCATGTTACTTTCAGAACTGTGTCAATGCTGTCTTCATTGTTTTCCATTTTTACTCTGTATTTGTGGTTAGTAGTAAATTCTGTACTAATGCACGTTCTTATTTATTGACGTAGTAAAACATGTTCTTGTGTGTGGATTTATTGACATTTCTCAATCATATGTTGTTTTTAGGCTTTGGCGTTTGATTTTCTTTAGTCTAATATTAAGGTTGGCGCCTAATAAATTGTGGTCCAAAGCTGCGTCAGCTTCTAGGTACGTTTTTACACATTTTCTTAAACCGGCTGTTAATCAAGATAAAGTCTATGAGGTTTTAAACTGTGTTTCTCTGGTAATTTGTTTGTTTGTATTGCTAATGGTGCATATTTATTCTTAGCCGAAGCTGACCAGTCGCTCACCACTCTCATTCCATTTGCATAGTCCGTAAAAACCATTAAATCCGGGAGTTATGTTGATGCCTACTTTAGCATTCAGGTCATCTACTATTATATTCACTTTGTTATCTTAGTGTATTCTAGTGCTTTATTAATTTGGACATAAAATTGTTCAATTTTGGCCTCGCTTTTTTCTGTCGTTGATGCACACACTTAGATAAGGTTCACATTTATAGTCCAGTCAAAGTAACTTTTTACCTTCGAAAAAATCCAAAAGTTTTGAAACTTTTTACACTGATACCTATAACCTAGTAAATAATATACTAAAAATCCTGACAAGTATGCCACGAGCTCTAGCGGCAATGATTAAAAACAGTGCACTTTTTTTGGATTTTTTTTAATATCAAGTAGATGTATCTGTGAAGGGCAGCGCAAAAAGTCTGGTTTAGCATTCAAAACCAGTTTAGTAAAATAATTGTAACGATGCATGTTAAAAGAGGTTTGCTTTGTGAAGTACATTGTCCAATGCCAGAAATATTTTGTTTCCAGCTACAGTCACACCCCCATGCCGCCATGAAATAAACTTTGTATGTTGACTACATCAGTAATACAGTGTAGCTCGCTTTGTAAACAAATTGAAACACAGAAGTTTTCATTTCTGATACTCGTAAGTCGTATCACATCCGCTGAATGCATGCACAAGAAGTATGCAGTTCTTCATTCCTATACAATTGCTGAATCAAATACCTTCTTTTCTACTTTGCCGTGGCTTGGTTAAACTTATGAGGAGGACAATAAGATAAACATCTTTGCTAACTATTGCTACTTTGTCAATAGTTAAGGACTTTATGACTCCTGTGCGGATGATCAATGTATCAGCGTCACTAGATGATTGTTCTATTTTAATTTCATAGTCGTGAAAGGCAGTTAAGAGGAATGAAATAATTCTGTATTTATTGCGTTCATTAGAAAAAAAATCATCTTGTTTGACTGTGATTTGTGTTTTGTGTTCAAATTTTATGTCAACTAACCTTTTTAACTTGTACCTTTGGTGCTGTTGTGTAACCTAACCTAACCTAACCTAACCTTGTACCTTTGATGCTGTTCACCTCTCTTCGTACTAGCTGATGCCGCTGAATAAACATCAAACACAACAGTACCGCTCTGGCCGGAATAATGCTTGAGAACATAGGCAACATTAAATTGGCAAATTGTTGAGTTTGAAGAATTTTTGGGCCACTCTATCTTGTGTAACAGTAGTTTTTTATCCAAAACGATGTCAAAATTGAAGAGATTGGTTTCTTCTTGTAGTACCGAAAAAATATTGTATAAGGTGAATTTTTTTCCTCAAATAAAGATACAAAATAAGGAGCAAGCTCATGCTGTAAGTAGTTCTTCAAATCCTCTTCACTCTGCTTGTTGACAGATATTTTTTGAAACATTGTTAAAAGGTTGATGAATACACTTTCTTTATGAACTTTATAAGAATGCTCGCTCTTTCAGTGAGAGCTTAACTTCTGAAAAAGTCTGTCCGACTGTTTTGGTCATTGCTTGCGTGCCAATTTTAAGAGCGTTATAGCACGTTACCCTGCTATCACCCACCACACCTCTGATAATTAAAATTATGTTGTTTGTTAAAAGAAAAGGAGGATAACTTTCAAACCACTAAAAAAGTTTTGCAGTATCAGCTGAATCTTTATCTCTACAGTTCTCTTCAAAATATGCATGATGTTCACTTGTAGACAGCAGAATTCCTGTAAACACTTTAAGTAATAAACAAATTTTAAGAGTTGCAGTCATTCTTAGTACCCATTTGGCTAAAACACTGTCCGTAATGTCGCGCCCTTGTATCAAAGCAGCTACGCATGAGAATCATTTTTATGGTCATATCCAACCAAATTTCAGTCCAAAGTTTATCAGTACATCGCACTGTAAAACCAAGGTTTACTCATTTTTGAAATCTGAGTTATAACAGAATTTAGCTTCATCATGTCTTGCACGTACAAGTTATTTGTTTTGGCATAATGAAAATATTCACATGCATAAAAATAAAAAAATATATTTTTCACGCAGCTCAAATGACCTTCCACTAAATCTTGACTGACACTAAAACTAAAACGTGAACTTGTGAACGCTATGTAAAAGGAAAAGAAGAATAGTTAGGGAAGAAGGGAAAGACCGTCAAAATGGACAATGGAAATTTTTCCAGAAGTTAGATCAATTTTTGAGCATATTTGACTGATTTTTTGTTAATGTCAGTAACATTATACAATCGAAAATTGAAATAAATGCCTAAATAGATGTGTTAATTGTTTTTTTTTCTTATTATTGCAACTCCGTTCCTATAGGTATTATCTAGAGTATTGAACTAGTAAGTGGTCTATATTTTTTATATGTCCAGATGTAGACCATTCTGTTAAAGCGAAAGGCGTAACTTAAATCCGCGTGATCCGCGTGTTTAAAAATCTGCATGTGCCAAAAACTACCTGAGATATGTTCTTTTTGATTAATTTTTGGATGTTAAAAAGGATTTGGAGTTCCTTGTGGTTGTTAGGTCACGATGCATGGCTTTGGTGCAGGTAGTTTCCTGCTGCTTTTGTCATTGTTAATTTTTTCTTTTTTTTTTTATGTAGTTATTACATCTATAGGTCGTTTGTAGTGTTTTCTCGTGTAGATTTGTTTTTCGGTAGTATTTCTTATTTTGTTGTTGCTGTGTACTTTTGCCTTTTCAAAGAAAGTTTTGGCAGTCGTTTTGATGTGATCTATCAGTGTTGTTATTTTTAGATCTTTTCTTAGGTCTACGTTTCTGATGTACTATGGAGCGTTGGTAATGAGTCTCAGGCAGCGAAACTGTCTTGGATTCTAGTGTTTTCATGTAGCTTTTTGTAGTTGTTCCCCACACTGATGCCGCGTATGTTAATTGTGGTCGTATAGTGCTCTTATAAAGCAACATTTTGTTTTTTAAGGTCATGCTTTTGTTAGTTAGCAATGGGTAAAGTTTCATTGTTGTTCCGATGCTTATGTTTCTTATATTTTGGGTGTGGGTTTTCCAGCTCAGTAGTCGGTCCATGGTGATTCCAAGATATTTTACTTAGTTAGTCCATGGTATAGGAATATCGTCGAATTTGATGTTGCCATATGGACTCTTTCTTCTTTTGGTGAAGAGGATTGCTTGGTATTTGTTGGGATTTATTTTTATGCCCCATTTTGTTGTCCATTTGGCAATGAGGTCTGCAGCGTGTTGTAGTTTGCTTGTTATTAGTTTTGTTGACGTTGATTTGTGCAGGATGGCTGTGTCATCTGCATATTGTGCGGTTATTGTTCCGTTGTTGGCGGTTGGCATATCTCCTACGTATATGTTGTATAGGATGGAGGAGAGGGCTGATCCTTGTGGGACCCCGGCTGTAATGGTTCTTCTGTTTGATAGTGTTTTGTTTATTTTTATTTGAAAATGTCTTTTGTTTAGGAAAAAATTTATTAATTTGCATAGATGTTTGTTATAGCCTATTCTGAAGAGTCCATTGTGCCACACCTTATCAAACGCTTTTTCAATGTCGAAGAATATGGCACCTGTCGGTTACTCTTGCCAATTAATGAGTGGTTGAGTGGCCTTTTTGGAATCCATACTGATGCTTTGGGATTATGTTGTCATGTTCTTTGTTGTGTTGATTTATTATAGATAGTATAACTCTATCAGCTATTTTGCTAAGTGAGCTGAGCAGACTTATTGGTCTGTAATTTTGCGGGAATGTTGTAGATTTCATTGATTTTGGGAAGACTATTATTATTGCGGTCTTCCATGCTTCTGGGAAGTATCTATTTCTAAGCATTGCATTGATGATGTTGGTAAGGCATACAATGGCTTTTTTGGGAAGACTTTTTAGGGCTCTGTAGGATATGTTGTCTAGTCCAGGAGCTTTTTTGGCATTGATTTGTTTTCTTATTTTTGCCACTTTTTTTGGTGTTGTGTGTTGTAGTGGTTGATTGATTGATTGTAAGTAATGTTCAAGTTCATTTTCTATTGCTTCCATTATATTTGTGTCTAAAATGTCGTACGCCGGGCTGAATTGATCTTCCATTGTTAGGGCAATGGCTTCTGCTTTTTCCATGTCGGTGTGTGCCATGCCGTTGCGGCCATAAAGAATTGGAGTGTGGTTGCTTCTAAGTTTTTTTGATATTTCTCAGATTTTGGAAATGTCGTTGGAGCTTTCTTCAAAAATTTGATGCCATTGTTGATTTTTGAACATTTTGATTTGTTCTTTTACATTTTGTTGGAGGTAGTTGGTTTCTTTTTTGTTTTCTGCGGTTTTGGTACGTCTGAACTTTTGTCTGGCTTTGTTTTTCTTTTTGATTAGATCTTTTAGGTATGATGGTAGACCGAGCGGATCTTTTTTGGTGAGTTTAAAGGTTGTAGTCGATTTATACATTGCAGATTGTATTTTTGATGTCAGTGTTTGTACTGCATTATCGATGTCTTGGTGTGTTCTTAGTTCTGCTAAGTTTTTCTTGGATGTGTTTGTTAAAGTTGTTCCAATTTGTTTGTTTTTGATTGTTAAGGTTTTTTGGATTATGGACGTTTGCTAATTGTAGTTGGACTGGTAGGTGGTCCGATTCAAGCTCATCGATAACTGTTAATGTGATGTTGTTGTTGATGTGCTTGGTTATAACTATGTCTAGGATGTCTGGAGTATGGCCTTGAGTGCTGAAGAATGTTGGTGCATCTGGATTGCTGTGTACAATTATTTGTCTTCTTTCCATGTATTTAAGTAGTGTTGAGTTTAGATCTGAGTGTAGAAGTGGCTTAGATGGTGATTGATATGCTGCTATAATTTTAATTTTTCCTATGGGTTCAACTTTGACAATTGCCCCAGTTGCTTCTAGGTTTGTCATTTTAGGTAGGTCAATTACTGCATGTTGGATTGATCTTTTAATTAGCATGACAGTGCCTCCTCTTTTTCGGTCTACTCTGTCATTTCTGTAAATGTGATAGTTTGGGAATTTTATTTTGTTTTTGGTTTTGAGGCCTGTTTCCGATAAGAGCATTATGTCTGTTTGATGTTTGAATAAGTAGTCTTTCAGTTCTTCTGTTTTGTTTGGGAGACTGTCGCAGTTCCAGAAGCTTATGTTTAGTATGTTTTGGTGTGCTGCCAATATGAGCTCATGTTCATTAGCGCAATCATGAGTATTTGTTTTAATAACTCTTTATCTTTTTTGTGATTGCCTTTAATAGTTTGGTTTTTATAGGAATATCTGCAGTTGTGTCCGGTTTTTCTTCTGTTATTGGTTGTACGGCGTAGGTTGTCGTTTGTGCTCGTGACTTTGGCGGTTCTGTCATTTGTGATCTTGTCGTTTTTTGTGATTTATTTATTTTGGCCTTTTGCTTCTGGTACTTGGGGCATCCTTTGTAGCTAGCTGGATGATTCCCTTTGCAATTAGCACATACCGTTTGGTTTCGGTCAGCTGATGTTAGTTTGCAGTGCGCAGAGTGATTCCGTATTTGCAAGAAAGTATCTAAATTCTGCCAGTAAACCAGATTTGTCTAAATAGCAATGCATTCGTGCTTGCGGTTCATAGTAGTCTGAGCCCGCATTTTTTGAAAATTGTGTGTAGGTGTAAAAATAAAATGGCAATTATCTTCACCAAAGAATGCCGCATTACATAAATTTGCCTGCAAAAATTCAAGACTGTTTTAGTTGTGTCTGTAGTAGTCCAGATGACGTGACAGTCTAGGATCATTTCCTGTGCGACATCTTGGTACTAGTATTAGTACATAATAATATATTTGAGGCAGACTTCAAATATTTTATTTCGTACCCTACATAAAATAGCTAGCATTCTCTTATTTGCCTATTAAAACTCCGCACTTTAAAGTTCTCAGCTAGCATCCTAGTAATCAGTTTACGTTGTCTTCTACAGCCACTTCGTTGTCAAAACCAACATTTTTGTGATTTATTCGCCAAAATATTATTACAAGTTTTAAAGTAACTTGATCATTTGCAACTGTGCAACTGTTCACATTTCCTCAAAATTATATATACATAAAAACAATGTAAAAAGCGCCAAATAATCATTAATTTAATATTAATAATTAAAATTATTATTAAAGTAGAAACTGTTAAATTTTTTTTTCATTTTAGTAATTTAAGAATGTCTTAATTGGCATACATTAAAAATGTATACATTACTTTTTACAGTAATAATAATAATAATAATAATAATAATAATAATAATAATAATAATAATAATAATAATAATAATAATAATAATAATAATAATAATAATAATAATGGCATATTACTTATTTTATATAAAATAACAGCTAAGTTAAGCCTGATAAATATCATGCAGCTTGTTAGTAATTATGTAGTTATACTAAAACCTAAAACAAGTAATATTTTCCCCTATTGTAAAAAATGTAAGGACTGTTGATTCTTTTGTTTTTGTCAATTCATTTACTGTCTAAATATTTATTTCAATAATAATACCATGAACACACAGACAATTAATGTTGATAAAATCTATACATTGTATATGTAATTAAAAACAAATCAATGTTTATGGATGATAACGTTTTAAAACCATTTAAATATTATTTGATACGTTTGATCATAAAGTGTTTAAATGTTATACTTAATATAATATTAATTTATCTGTTTATCAGATATTATTTCAAATATTTTTTATTTATATCACGAAATAGTTTCTGTCTTCGTCGGTGCCTGTCTTATAGTTTCCAAACTTATTGTTATTTAGCACTGTGGAAAGAGAGTTAAATATTCAATATATAATTTCAATTCAATGAATGGTATCTTTTAATGCCCCTAAACGTTTCTCACTTAATAACTTGCAAGAACACAATTAAATAATACAGAAATTTTAGTTATTATTTAAAAAAATGCTTTTTATTAAAACTCAAGCTCTCACTGCTACACACGCTCAAGTTATACGACTTGCATAAACAAATATAAATGCTACATAACATTAATACAATTTAAATAACATTGTTTAAGCAGCAACTGTGCTTACTTTTTTTCACGTATTGTAATTGTATAAGATAAGATTTTTATTGTTTAATTCTTATTATCTTAAGTTATGTTATGTTTATTATATTATCATTACACAATATTAATTTCATTAAAGTGCTGCCGATTTGAACGCTAACAAATTTCCTGACGACTTTATATTCGGTGTGGCAACATCAGCTTATCAAATAGAAGGTGCCTGGAATGAAGATGGTATGTGTAATTTGTAATTATTATATATGTATTAAGTTAAAAAAATAATTTTTAGGTAAAGGCGAATCGATCTGGGACCACGCTTCGCATGAACTAGGATGGATAGTAGATAAAAGCAATGGGGACATAGCATGTGATTCTTATCACAAATATAAAGAAGATGTACAACTTATAAAAAATTTAGGAGTAAATTTCTATAGATTTTCTATAGCATGGACTCGAGTTATACCCACTGGAAAGTTTTCCGATGGAATAAATCAGCCTGGCATTGACTACTATAGTAATCTTATTGATGAATTACTTAAAAATAATATTGAGCCAATGATAACTTTATTTCATTGGGATTTGCCTATGGGAATATATAATGAAGGAGGATTTTTAAATGAAACCTTTCCTGAACACTTTAATGACTATGCAAACTTAATGTTTAAAAACTATGGCAGTAGAGTTAAAATGTGGAATACATTCAATGAACCTAATAATTGTTGCGAAGTAGCTACAGTCGGTTTAGGTATAGCTGGTGGCGAATATAAATGTAGTAAAAATTTGCTTAAAGCGCATGCAAAAGCCTATCATAACTATAATACAAATTATAAACCAACACAATCAGGAAAAGTTGCCATGGTCATTGATAGTTACTGGTATGAGCCTGCCACTGCTAAACCTATTGATATTGCAGCTGCGGAAAGATATATGCAATTTATGGTAAGTTTTATTAATATTTGATGTTACAGTATATAATTCAATAATCTTATAGTTTGGAATCTGGGCACATCCTATTTATTATGGAAATTATCCAATAGATATGAGAACTTATGTAGACTATATTAGTCAGAAACAAGGTATTGATTCAAGACTGCCCACATTTACCGAAGAAGAAATTGAAGAAATTAAAGGCACTTACGATTATTTTGCTTTTAACCACTATACCACAAAAATGGTTGAATTTAAGGAACCTAATTATACAGTTACTGTAGATAATCGAGTTAACGATGCTGCTTGCAATGCATGGCAACTTGATGAATGGAAAGGACCAGAAAATTATTCTACATGGTTAAAAGTATAGTTTTTCATAGTTTATATATTTTTAATTTTTATATGTTTATTTATTTAAGACTGTACCTTGGGGATTTAGAAAAATGTTAAAATATATTAAAGATGTTTATATGAATCCAGATATTTACATAACTGAAAACGGATTTTCTGATGAAGGTGGACTTAATGACGCTGGTCGTATTAACTATTATGAAGTAAGTTACAAATAAAAATAATTAAATTTTACTTATAAGTATATTTTCTAGTTATATCTTAGTGAATTATTAAATGCAGTATACAATGATGACGTAAAAGTGAAAGGATATACAGCATGGAGTCTGATGGATAACTTTGAATGGCTTGATGGATATAAGTAATTTTAATTATTTTGTATTAATTATTAATTTTTATATAAACTTTTTTTATAGAAGTAAATTTGGACTTCATCATGTAGATTTCAACGATACAAATAGACCTCGCACTATGAAAGAATCTGCAAAATTTTATCAAAAAATCGTGAAAAATAGGCGTTTAACTAATTCTGGAGATAAAATAACAACGTCTTTTAGCATTGCTATTGCTTGTTTTCTGTATCTTAGTTTATTAAGATAAGTATTAAGTAAGTCCATGTATTGATTGTAAATACTGAAGGTATATAAATTTTAGTATTATTCATAAAGAACATATATAAACCATCTTTTTAATGTTTAGTTACAATAATAATTTAACTCATATCACACAGAATGTAAAAAAAACTTTAGTATTTATAATAAAAACTGAGTAATTAGTTTAATTTAAGATGACATTTATCTAAGCCACCTTTCTGTGATTTAGTATAGTTTTGGCACAGATAAGAAATCATATTTTGTAAAAATTTAAAAAAATATTTTGTATATTGATTAAACTTATATTTTTGCTTGGAAAAACCATAAAAATACTTAATAATCTTATAAAGATTTTTCATCATTGATTAAAACAATTAACAAGTGATTCAAAGATTTTCGTTGTGGTTATACAAGTAAAAGTAACGCAGAACATCCACAACACTCAAATGACATAACCATACCAGAAATTATTGCTATGATATTGTATTGGAGAGCGCAAAGTAAAAATGCATTGAGTTAACTGAGATGGTACACAAAAAAGTAGAAAAAAAATAAACGAGAAAATCAGTGAAGAAATGTACAAAACCGAGTCAGTAGAAAAACAAATAACAGTTTTGAATAAAATTATCTAAAATATCAAAAAGACACATCTGAAAGAACAAAAAGAGAAGAAATAAAAGAAATTATGGATGACAAATAAAATAATAAATTTATTGAAGCATAGAAGAAGCCAAAAGAATATTAATAAAAAAACAAAAAAAATTAACAAGACAATTAGGCAAAAAATCAGAAAAGCCAAAAAAAAAGAAAGAACGAAAACATGCCAAGAGATAGAAAAGCTGCAAAAAAAGAAATGACGTTTTTAATGTACACCAAAGAATTAGAAAATTGATTGGTAAAACAAGAAAAAAAAACTTTGAGAAGCTGGTAAACAATGAAGTCATCATAAACTTAGTAGACAAGAATATCTCAACAAACTTTTTAAAGATGAAGAAAGAATAGCAACATCAATCATCAAAAAAGAAAAAGGTCCTTACATCTTAAAAGAAAAAGTGGATGCAGCAATAAAACAAATAAAAGATGGGAAAGCGACAGGGCCTGACAACATACAAATTGAAATCCTAAAACTACTAAATGAGAAGCACATCAAAAGTCTCACCAACATATTTAATAAAATATACAACTCGGGTAGCATACCAAAAGAATGGTTGTAGTTGGAATTGATCGTATTTCCAAAAAAAGTAGGAGCAAAAAGATGTGAGGAATATAGAAGTATTAGTCTCATGAGTCATCTTCTCAAAATATTTCATAAAATATTACACAAGAGAATTTACAACAAATGCAAAGAACAATTTTCAGCAAACCAATTCGGCTTCATCAACACTGTACGCACAAATGAAGCACTTTTCTCAGAAAATGTGCTCTACCAAAGAAGCAGAGACGCAAACTGCAATATCTACGTATGCCGTATTGACTACCACAAAAAATTTTATCGGGTGCAACATCACAAAATAATAAAAATCTTAAAACAAGTAAGGATCGACGCCAAAAATCATTACCAACTTGTACTGGAACCAGACCGCATCCCTAGAAACTAAAGATGAACAAGTACAAAACAACAAAATAGCAAGAGGAGTAAAACAAGGGTGCAATGTATACTCCAAACAAATTTTTAAAGAAGCCCTAAAAAAGCATCTTACTAAACTGAGCTAGGCTAAACAGCATCAGATATGCCGACGATACAATAATATTCGCTGACTCTCTTGAAAAACTTCAAACACTATTAAACAAAATTATGGCGGCTAGTAAAAAATTAACTTAATATCAATAGCAACAAAACAAAGTTTACGGTCATAAGCAAAGAAAAGATACCCAATGTAAATCTATACGTTCACAATCAACAAATAGAGAGAGTAAGGCAGACAACATATCTAGGCACAATTGTAAACAAAAACAGAAACAATAATCAAGAGATTAAGAATAGAATTCGGAAAACTTGAGCCGCTATCAATACAATAATAACTTCTTCAAAAACCACAAACTCCATCTTAATACCAAAATACGCATGTTGAAGTGCTACATATTTTCAATACTACTATACGGAGTCTAGTCCTGGACACTCAATAAAACAACAAAAAATAAGTTGAAAGCTTTTAAAATGTGGCAATATCGACGAAAGACAGAGTAACAAACATAGAAGTCTTCCGCAGGATGAAGAAAAAAACGGAGATCATAGACACCATCAAAACACGCAAATTTAAATAACTAAGCCACATTATGAGGAACATGAACAAGTACTCCCTATTAAAAGTCATCATTCAAGACAAGATGCACGGCAAGCAAGGTCCAGGATGGAGGAGAATATTATATCATAGCGTGGTACAAGAAGACGTCAAAGGAGCTCTTCAGAATAGCAATCAATAAAGTGAAAATAGTCATGCTTATCGCAAACATCCAAAGTCGGATATGCACCTAAAAAATAAAATTAACGTTGAATAAATCTGCTGATTTATTAAAGGCCTTATTGAAAATTGTCTTCAAGTACATGTTCAACAAGAGTAAAAATAGTTCACACCACTGTCAAACGCCTTTTTTTATATGAATGGTTTTGTTGGTTTTATGTATTTAGTCAATTTTATTTCAGCTGTTCAAGTTAGTTGATGATCTGTATATCACTTCTGTCCACTTCCGTCAATTTCAATGTGTTGATATTTTTTTCGTGTTGTACGCAGTCAAATTGTTGGGATAGTTCATTTCGTGTACGTGTTTTGATTTTACTTTGAAACCCAAATTGTGTTGTTTGCTAGTGTGGTTTTTGCATTTTCAGTCAATCCTAATTTATTTTTTTTTAATTTCAAAATGGTCTCTGAACAGTCAGTGCATATTTGTTAAAATTCTTAACAAGCCTTGTATTACGAGTAAATATTTGTTCAAACGGCAATATGTCTTATATTTTGTTTGTACAATGTCCATTAAAATATCTATAAAATATGCAAAGATCTACAACAATACGCTTGATTGTAAACTATCAAAGTCATTAGTAAATTTTAGATTGATAATGATTTGAATAGCTCGTTTTTGAATAGAGTTTAAAGGAGATAGAGTAGTTTCCGACCAGCATTTATAATTTTAGGGTCAGAGATAAAACCATCAATTCTAAGTATAATTTTCCTATTGTCAAGAAATCTGTTAATAAGATTTACAGATTTATAATCAAAACTCTATTACTTACTTTAGTTAAAAAAAGGATATATGGTTTTCTATAAACAGAATTTATATTATTTTTTAGACCACTAATGTTGAAAAAATAAACGTTTAATACACAAACTTTCATTATTCTACAATAATTCCATTAGCAGGATTTACTTTTGTTGGACAGTGTAATAAAAGTAGACCACATGCAGCTAGCTAATAGAGACCTTACCTGTGAGGTAAATTGTATTGAGCAATGCTGTCGGTAGTTTTTTACCAGTGCCACTCTTGTTTCAACACATTAACATATACTCGTATACCATATTATCCGGGCAGCTGCTAGCCCTTTCTGTTTTTCTGGATCTTTATTGCTTGAATGATCTGTCTTTAAAAAAATGTCTACCATTTTATTGTTATTCATTCCTGTTACTTATTGTTTTAGCAAATAGTGTTCCAAGTTGTTTCTTTGTTTCTATTTTTGTTAATTTTGATATTGGGCATTATATGTTTTCCTATTTCGCTTTGAAAGCTATTTCTATATGGCACCGAAGTAAAATTTCTGTAACTTTATTTTTTTAAAAAGTCCTTTTTGACTGTTTTGAATCAATTAATTTTGTCATTTGTTAGTGCAAAGATTTGGGTTATTTCAATCATTTTTTATTTTTTATTAACACCCTTTTCTCATTTAAAAGATACCCCAAACTGATGGTCGTGTTTTTATTTTTAACTGTTATTTGGATTGGTTTGAAATTGTACTTTTTTAATAGAATTTTTGTTTGTTGGACCTGTACTAGCCTTGCCTCAAACTGTTTATAACTTTATAACTTAACCATTTTTAAAAACTGTATCTGATGGTAAATCTTAATATTGATAGAACTGCTGCTTTCCACCACGTACCTGACTATTGTATCTAGGTTGACCTGCAGGGAGATGCAGTTATCAGAGTGTGATACGTAAAGTTATAGGTAAGAATTGAATACCATGTAGAGACCAGATACTTTGCCTGTGACATTTTTGGCATTAATTATTGCCAGATTTTTCATCACAATCCAAAGCAAAATTGAATAAATTTGCTGTAGCAAATAACGATTAAAATATTGGTTGTATATGGTTATTAACGCACTTAACAAATGTACCTGCTTATTTTAATGTATATAAATGCTTGATAAATATCATAAAGACTGTTATCACTTAGCAAGTCAAATGTAAATTGCATTTCATCTACCACAAAAGCATAACCAGCGACTTTGCTACGTTTTGAGCCATAAGTAAAAATTTAAGTAAGATTTACGTAACTTGTATTTTTTTGCAAAATAAACTTAATACTCAACTAGTAATTAGGATATTTTTTTCTGTTCTTGTTATTGCAGTAGTGACATCCATAGTAGACCGCAACAGTAAAACAGTTAGTAGACATCAGAAAATTGGAAATCTAGTTTCCAAAGTTTTCTGCAGATTATTGCACCAACCCAATTTTGCAACTGTATCTTAATGATGTAAAAATTGTTAAAATAATTATTATACAAAACATAAAATGTTGAATGTAAGCAATTCGCGTTGTATCTAACAGTAACAAAGTTAGTTCTTTTACACAAAACACTATCAAACAGTTAGTGCAAAATTATAGTGTACCCAATCCACAATACGTAATAAGGATAAAACTGCCACCTATCAAATGTAAAAGTAACATTGTTTTTGATCCGTTCCTCATAACTTTCCAATAAGTAACTTAAGCAAATTTAGTGCCGAGACACATCTTAATCTTTCATTTAAACCCGTCACAAATTTGACACACAAAAAAAACACCTTTTGTGTAGAGAAATAAATTTTACTCTAAAATAAAATAAAAGATCTCTATGTAGAGTGTGCTTTCTACAAAAGTAATGCAACGTCTTGCTAACACTGTAGATTCATTGCTATAGCCCAGTTTATAGTGCGGTTGATTGTTATTTCTAAATGTCAACAGAAAGTTAAAAAAACTAACAATGACATACTGCAAATACCTCACAAATAAATTGTTTGTAAAACAATGTTTTTCCACAGCATTTAATATGCTTTTGCAGTAGAAATAACACCGATAAAATATTGATTTTCTAAAGAAAAAACATTTTCAATTGATGTGTCTAGCCAAACAAACTGATCAGTTGTAAAACAATATCGTTTAAAGTCTATTGTAAATTAACAGTTAAACTTCTTTTTTTTTGTACAAATGACAATATTTTATGGCTTACGCTTGTGTTACTACTTTACAGTTTTTTTTTTTAAACTTGGACCTGTAAATTAATTAGATAATACAAGGTATGTCTAAAAGGTATCTGACCTCAATTTTTTCTTAAACAAGACAGTTTGTAAGAATAGCAGGTGTTTAAAACAATGCTCTAGAAGTAATACAAATTAAAGAATTATTTTAAAAATGACCGGACATAGGTAGAAAGTAATCAGCGTTCTGCTCAAAACGTAGCTGTTGTTGAAAAAGTAAAAAATCTAATAACTGGAAATTGATGTTTGACCGTATTGGCAAAAAAGTTGAAATTAGTAAAAAATCCGTTCATGCAATTTTGCATGAAGATTTGAGTGGCTGCAAAACTTGTGCTCAAGTTATTGTCAAAAAAACAAAAAAAACTTTGTCTTGTGGTTCTACAAAATTTGCTGATTAATACCAACACTAAACTTAAGTTTCTAGACACCCTACCCGGAAACAAAAAAACAGTTGTTGCAATAAAAGCGTCCCTTCTCGCCAAGGGCAAAACAAGCGCGACAAGTGAGAAGCAAAAACAAAGAGGTGACAATCTTTTTTCATATCCGTTGAATTGTGCATCACAAATACTCATCCAAAAAACAAACAGTAACAGAAGAATAAATTAAGAAATTTTCCGCCAACTCCGTGATGCAGTTCGAAGCAAAAGACCAGACTTCTAGACGGCAAAAAAAAAGTTGCATCACGACAATGCTCTTTCTCATTTATTTCACCTAATACAGACTTTCTCGGCAAAACATGGTATTCAAGTCGTTTGCCAACCTCCATACTCTAGACATGGTTCTTTGCAACTTTTGGTTGTTACTGAAATTAAAGTTGCCATTTAAAAAACCCGTTTTAACGGCGAAGTTAAATACCATTTTAAAAGAAAAGTTTGAAAAGTGTTTTTGGCAGTAGAAAAAAAGTCCCAATTCCGTCATGTAAATAATAAATTTTTCCCAGCAAAAAATCAAATACTTTTAAGACAAACCTCGTGTATATTATCAAATTTGTTAATTGAGAGAAGGTCGTATCGTCTCGTTTTAATATTTTATATAATTCCTGTTTTAAAATAATATAATAAGTGTTAATATAATAAATTAATAGTTTAAGTATTGCTACTCAGTGTTATCTAGTGTATGTGTCTCTAAGATGAGTATCAAGTAGTTTATAATTTGTTACAATAACATAACCTATTACACTGCAATAATAATAAATGCTTACACATCATATGACGTTGCAAATTTAAATAATTAAAATGCACTGTTTTACTTGAATTTAAAGTCTAGCACGGGCCGCCGTAGCTCAATTGGTGAGACGTTTAATCCTAGCTGGCGAGCCGGGGTTCGATTCTCGTTACGGGCAAACATTTTTATATTTTTATATTTTACTTTATTTAAATACTTGTTACTTTTCACATTTTAATCCTAACCCGCTCTTCCATTTACTTTCCGAGGTCTTTTTCTGTGTGTTAAATCGTTAGCCACCACAATAGACCCTGTGGTGTGAAGTCATGTGTCCCTGTTTTTTTATGTTATCAATAGTTTAATTTATAAAATTTATAAAACTACAGATATACAATAAATAAATATGCCGAGTAATAATGAACGACCAAATACTCGCCAACGTATCAGCAAACAAACATATTCAAATAAACAGATAAACGGTAATTCGCAAAATCTGAATGCAAGCAAAAACATAAGTAATATAAGCATTGTTTCGGACAGCGAATGCAAGAACAAAGGAGATACAGACGTACTGACAGAATTAAGAAATAAGTTAGCAGACGTCGAAAATACAAAAGAGGCGTTAATAGAACAACAAAATACATTGCACGAAGAAATACGGTCGTTACAACTTCAAATGAAAGGCAAAGATAAAGCTATTCATATATTAAAAGACACTCTTCAAAAATTTCAAGCTAAACAACTGAATAATGTTTTTACTCAAACATCACCTAAAATAAAAAGCAATATCAATGTCAGTATTCAAACTGAAAACGCAGTTAAGGAGTACAAGAAATGCTATACTGACGCAGTCGTTCAAACACAAAACAATGAAGATATTGAAATTAATAAAACAAAACTACAAGTTAAAATAAACGCAAGAAACAACTCTAAAACCTAAACAATAACATCCTTAGATAATGACTCCATAACAAGTAATACGTATAGATCCACGCATATCAAAAATGGAGATAATACTACACAAGCAAATAGATCGACAACCAAAACAAACTATTCTAACATTTTAATACTTGCTGATAGTTATGGCAAAAATGCTGTTGAATTATTAAGTACATATCTACCAAAAACAAATTACAAAATTAGCACCATAATAAAATCAAACGCTACATTCAAGTATGTTGTAGAAAATCTTGAAAAGCATATACACACTTTTAGTAAAAAAGATTATTTAATTTTATTTGCCGGTGAATCAAACGCTATACACAATGAGAAAGTATCATATAAAGAATTAGAAAACATTATAAACGTAAGCCGTCATACTAATGTTTTAGTTTTAGGATGCCCATACACAAATCAAAAAGGATTAGATTCATTTATATATAATCATAATTTAAATATGGCAAAAACCATTCATAATGCAAAATGTAATCATGTTTCATATGTGGACACAAACAGTATTATAGGAAAACACTTCAAAACTAATTTTATTGAGTTTCACTATGCAGCCAAAAGGGTAATTATCCACAAAATTAGCCAACAGATTCTAACTGATCAAATAATTTCAAATAATGCAGGTTACAGTAATGATAGCGCACATGTAAAAGAAAATACAAATTCAAATTCTAAACCAATAGTAAATGAAACCAATCAAAATTTTCAACACAGCGACAAATACCTAACCGACAAATAAGAGCAGAGTATGATAACCTTACACAACACACGCTTATACATTTAAATATAAGAAGTTTAATAAATAAAATTGATGATTTAGAAATTTTTATCGACAATACAAATCCAGAAATATTATGCTTAACGGAAACTTGGACTTACGAATATAATATAGACAACATAAAACTTCATAACTACGAACTTGTGTCATATTATAACAGAAAAACGCATATACATAGAGGGGTAGTTATATTTGCTAAAACAACACTAAATTGTACAGGAATACCACAAATTGTCAATCTAACAATAGAAATGGAAATAGAATGTTGCGCCATAATCATCCAATCACAAAAACTTTGTGTTGTATCCGTATATAGACCACCAACCGGTAATTTTCAAACTTTTATACTTCGATTAGGACAAGTTTTAGATTATGCTACTAAAATTGCAGATTCTATCATATTATGCGGTGACTTAAATGTTGACAATTTAATAAATAGTACAAACATTAATATGCTTCGTGATTTATTTAATTCATATAAATTAATAAATAAAATCTATGAACCAACACGAATATGTTGTGACAAAAACGGAAAAATATCTTCAACAGGAATAGATTATATAGTTGCAAACTTAAATATAGACAACTTTACGTGTACTGTTATCACTTGTTGCCTAGCAGATCACCTGGCACAACAAATATGCTATATACATCAACCAAATCATATTGATAATACATTAGGCAAAAAAGTACAAAAAGTACAAAACAAAAGTATAAGTAAACATAATTTAAGTAAGTTTCAACATTTGTTAAAACTGATTCAAAATAAATTTCAGATTACAGAATGTGTTGACAAATCTTTTCAAAACTTTATGGAGTTTTTTTTAGACAATTTCGAAAACGCGTGTCCACTTATTACCAGAAACACACGGTTAACTTATAATGTAAAATGGATTTCACAGGATCTAAAACAATCAAGCGAAAAACTTAAGTTTCAATATGCAGCCTTAAATAAGAGTCCAAGTCATGAAAAAAATGAGGCATATAAAATTAACAAAAATACACACAGACAGTTAGTAAAAACAACAAAAAGAAAATATTTTGAAAATATAATAGATGCTTCTGAAAATAAAATTAAATCAATGTGGAAACTAGTTAACACCGACTTAAAACGTAATAAAAAAAAAGGATATTGTATTAAATATTAACGGAGTAACCACAAAAAACCAAAGTAAAATAGCAAATGCTTTTGGAATTAAAAACCAGTTTGGACAAAACGACGTATCGGTTTGCACTACTTCTGACTTCCATATACATACAATGGCAGTATATGAACTTAGTGTATCAGAAGTAAAATCAATAATACATAATTTAAAAAACAAGCAATCGACCGGCCCAGATGGAATATCGATTAAAGTCCTAAAATTTGTATGTAGCGAGATTGAAGAACCACTAACACTATTAATTAACCAATCAATAGTGCAAGGAGTATTTCCTTCAGCACTAAAAACAGCTCGTGTTGTTCCAATTCACAAAAAGGAATGCGAAGATAATATGGAAAATTACAGGCCGGTATCTATCCTGAATACATTATCAAAAGTATATGAACAAATAATTTCACAGAGGATATGGAACTTTATAGAAAAATATAATTTACTTAATATTAACCAACATGGATTCGTAAAAAAAAATCAACAGAAACTGCTACTTTTAGTTTTATTGTAGACTAATTTACAATATGGAAACTTGCAGACTAGTTTTCAAAAACAAAAAAATACTGCCATTTTATTGTATTTATATTTATAAATGTGGAACTTACGTCTACAATAACCAGCTTATGTTTGGGAAAAACTCTCAAAACCATGACCACCTAACAAGGAACTGCAACAACCTGAAAATTCCACTTCACAGAACATCAACATATAAGAAGTCACCATCTTTATCATGCATTGACATTTACAATAAAATCCCAAATAATATAAAAATGTGTAAAAGCAAGACTAATTTTAAATTTAAATTTAAGGAATACCTTTTGCAAAATTGCTTTTATACATTAGATGAATATTTCTCTTCTTAATTTTTTTTTTTTTTTTAATTTATTATCTATAAATACTTTATTTTATTGTTATATAACAATGCTATATTTATATTATTGTACTATATTTTAAAATTGTATTATTGTAATTTTTATTGTTTTAATATGTGTACTGACTTGACAAATGTCATAAACCTGTGATCATACTTGTCGAATAAATTATTATTATTATTATTATTATTATTGGTAGTAATATAGTTAAAAATTGGCAAAATCAACATATAGAGCAGTCTTGTGCACTTCAAATATTGCCAAGTCAAATTTGAAACACTAATCAAAAAGTTATATAGTTAAAAAAAAGAATATTAGAAAGAAGAGCAACGCTAATACATTTGTGTATGTTGCTCCTATAGATGTAAGTGTCTTTATCACAAACTGCATATCAATCATCTGCCATCTTTGAGTTTCAAAAACTATTGACAAGATTTAAAGGTGGTGGATACGCATAAATGTATTAACCTTGCGCCTCTTCATAAATTTTATGTCTAAGCACACAAATGAATAATGGAAAGTGGTTACTATCATAAAAATATTTTGAGACTGCAGATATTGCTGCAATACTTGAGCAAAAAAAAAAATTGTTATTTTTATTTAAGATCACTAAATCCATTTCTAAAAACAGATTTGCCAATTTACGGCTTCACATGTCACATATCACATTATTAAACCCAACATAGTGTTATGGGCATTAAAATCTTGTTTCCAATTATGCTTATAGATAATTAGAGACAAGAATTGTTTAAATAGTGAATAAAAAAAAAACAAATGTCTAAACTGACATTTGGCAAATTATAGATTAAAGAAATAGTCGGTGAGAAAGTTAGATGTAGTTGAATAGTCACTAATTCTAAGGCCGCACAACCAACATTTACATAACTTTTGTAAACAATAGAGTAATTACAAAGTTTTGGCTCATCAAGAGCCAACAGGTTGGCTTGCCAAATATCTTCTACTTCTGCTTGCCGACTTTAAAATTAACTTTTTTATAGAAGTATTGGGTATATTTTAGTCAACAAAGCTTCATACGTCCAAATCAGTTGGACATATAGTATCGCTAAACAACAATAATTAAAATAAAATTAAAATAATAAATTAGAAAATTGTAGAAATCTATAAAAAATAAACTTTTATTGGTCTGAAGAACCAATAAAAATTAAAAATATTACAAAAAAATGATGAACATACAGTACATCTAATAACACTAAAAAAATAAAAAAACAATTATACTAATTAAAAAAACAACAACACAGCATTACCAAACGTCATATGTAGGAAACAATAAAAATATGAAGTTTTAATGTAGAAATGATCAGAGTGGTAAAATAAATTCACAAGCAAACAATAAATATAGTAGTAGAAAAAAACAAAAAAAAACCCAATTTAGAAGTATTTCAAACAAAGAAAATACTGCAACAAACGTGCATTAGACAAAACTTTATTTAATCTATCAGATTAAAAAGAATTTATAAAAAACGGTCATGCATACCTTCATGCTAAGTGTAGTTAAAATGATATGAACTATGAGTAATGCAGATGATATTGATTTATTAGCATAAGATAAGATTTAAAGTAAATTTAAGAAATCTAAAAATATTAAATGACGTTAAATACTAAAAAAAAGCAAAATAATGAAAAAATGGCTCAGCAACAAAAATAAAAATATGTATTCAACATAAATTACAAAACGTAAAGAAATTAAGTACTTAAATTATTTCAATAAATAATAATTATAAAAAGCATATGTGAAATAATAAAGAAAATCGCAAATGTATAATAGTTACTGTGATTTTATGTAAACTGACTCTCCGACTTGAGAAATTCTAAGCACATTGATGATACCAATCATTATTATATATTATATCAAAATCATTTTAGAGCAAAACTCGTTTTATTTAACGTAAGCAGAAGTATATCAGAAGTCTATTAAAACAAAATAAAACAATAAATAAGAAACACATCAACCTAAGGTTATAATCCAAGATATAAAACATTGATTGTAAATAGAATATCAAAATATATCAAAACTACAAAATTAAAAACGGATGAGAAAACTATGGTTAAAATTTAAAAAAAAAAACAAAGTAGGTAATGCGACTAAGAACAATGTTAAAAGAATGTGGTAAAGTGGCTGAAAAAGAAATAAAAAATAAACTGATGTTGTTAACTAACAAAATAGAGAAGAGAAACAAGCTTAATAATAATACAATTAGTTTGTACTTAAATATTACACAATTATTACAAAAGCAAACTAATAAACATCAAAAAGTGTTATATTCAATACTCAAAAGGTGTCAAATAATCAACAACAACACCGTGGTATTCAAATCCATTTACCAACCATCAAAATGAAACAATATTCTGGATAGTTTAAAGAGTAAATACCGTTCTGAAAAAGGTTCCTCTCATTAATATACGACAAGTCAATGACAATATCAAATAAACCGCAACGAGCCACGTGCGTTCTCTATTTAAAGCAACTCAATGCAAAAACAATTAAAAATTGGTTTGCATCAATTAATCAATCAAATTACGACGCATATTGAAGCACTACGTGTCCTAGGAAATCCCTTGGATCATTGAAATCGCATGGTGGTCTACTTAACAGTGAACAAGCATGATTCAGCAACTCGACGTGAGTGGGAAAAACACGCAATAGCAAACCCAACATTTCAAGATAATAACTTCACCTAAATGAATCCAAAACAAGCTACAATTCCAATCAGAAAGAAGCGGTAGCATTCCAAAATACAATTGTAAGTAGAAATCACTGTTTTTGGCCACTGCCGAAGGCCTAGTATAAGATGCCAAAAAGCAATAGCAAAAACGTCGAATAATATTAGATACTGGAGCTCAATAAAATTTTATAACCAACTCATGTACAAAAAAATTAAAGCTAATGTTAAGTGCGATACATTACATACAAATCAAACAATAATTTAAAACCCCAAACAAGTAAATTTAAGTTATCAACTAATTGGTATCTCATCAAAACTATAACAAAAACACCATATATGCAAACATTTTAAATTCGCAAAAAACATTGTATTAGCGGATCCTACTTTTAATGCGGCATCAAATATAGATATTTTAATTGAGAATCGTCATTTTTTTCCATGTGTGAAAATTTACAAAAAAACTAATTAGACCGGTTAATAACCGGCAGCTGTAGCTCTAATGCAATGGTGAAAATCCACAAGATTTCCACAGAAAAAAAATGCGTTATTCTGTACCAACAAAAATAAATGTACTCCAATCAATAAATTGATCTCCAACTTTAAAAGGTTAGTTGACGTTCCAAGGCGCCAACCCCTGTCAGTTGAAGAAAAGCAATGCAATTTTAAGCAAACTTATTATAGACAAGTAGATAGCCAATTTGTGGTAAAAGTACCTTTTAAAACCAATGTCACAATTCTTGGTCAATTAAGAGGCAAAGCCAAGAAACGCTTCCTAGTAATAGAGCGTAAACCAAGCAAAAATCCACAATTTAAAAATAAATAAAAGGTTTTCCAATAAAAAGTTTTATTTTGAAAAACAGGCTATTTGGACAGATAGCAATTTTGAAGCTATTATCTTTTGACATTTGACGCCATTATTAAAAATGGAACAATACACGCTTCAACAACGCATTAAAATTATTAAAAATAAAATCACAGTTTGCAAAACTAAAGCACTTTTTGGTCGTCGTAAAGCACCTTCTCGGTCGGCAATAGTAAACCTGGTAAAAAATTTAAGCTGTTAAGACAAGTTTGTTATGTGAAGAATCGAAAGCGAGTGCATCGCTCAAGAACACATGAAAGTATTGCTGATATAGCCCGTAGTGTTGAAAAAAAAAAACAGGTTTGTCAATTCCTCGTCAATCTTTGGAGTTAAACACTTCACAAACGACATTACACCGTATTTTGCATAGAGACTTAAGTCTTAAGGATTTTAAAGATTAGTTAACACAAGAACTCAAGCCGGTCGATCACCATAAACGTTGTATCTTCGCTGATTGAGTCTTTCAAATGCATCAAAGTAATCCAAAATTTCATCAAAAAATCATCTTTAGTGATGATGCCCATTTTCACTTTGGAGGCTACGTTAATAAGCAGAATTGTCGCATTTGGGGCTCAGAAAATCCAAGAATGATTGTTAAAAAATGTTTTTATCCTCAACGTGTCACTGCTTGGTGCGGTTTATAGGCTGACAGTGTGATTGGACCCTACTTTTTCAAAAATAAGGCTAGTGCAACTGTTACGGTGAATGTATAGCGCTACCAAGCAATGATTAAAAATTTTTTCTGGCCAAAATTGGAAGATATTGTTGTGGACGACGTTTATTTTCAGCAAGACGGCGTTACCACACAAGCAACAAAACAATCGCAATTTTACAAGAAAAGTTTCCTGACCGTGTTATTTCTCGAAGAGGTGATCACAATTGGCCACCGAGATCTTGTGATTTAACACCTTTAGTTTTTTTTCTTTGGGGCCACGGGAAAGATAAGGTCTATGCCAATGCTCCACAATCGATTCAAGACCTTAAAGATAGAATTCGTAAAGTTATTAAAAACATTCAGCCGCAAATGTGCGAAGTGGTCATGGAAAATTTCATGAAAAGAATGTGGTACTGCAACTGTAACCATGGCTGCCATTTGACTGATATCGTTTTCAAATGTTAATGGCATACCTTCCTTTTTACAATGAAATAAACATTTATTGATTTCTCTTAAAAATACCCGTTTTTTTTTAAATTTCAAAATGAAACCTCTTATTGGAAAACCCTATATGTAAGTTTTATGCAAGAATACATAAAGTTAAGTCACATAAAACGTGTAACCGATCCACTATCGCTAGAGAACCATAATGCCGAACATTGTTACATACTTCACTACGCGGTCATCAAATCTTTGAGCATAACAGCATAACAATAAAATTGAGAGTAGATTTGATGGCTCTGCAAAAACATTATCTGGCGTTTCCCTAAATGACATATTGATAACAAGACGAAAACAACAGAATGACTTATTTTTCATATTGATATGATTTTGAATGTATCAATACGTGGTCTCCGCTGACTTTACCAAAATTTACCGGTAAATTGATGTTCACAAAAATAGCACAAAATACTAACAAATATTATGACGCAACAACCTAAATCTCCCAATTGAGAAATATAAACTAAATCAAGTGCTTGCGAGTACTAGCGCAAACAAATGCCAAGTAATATCCTATAACATCTGATACAATTTTTCAAGATTTTTACGCTTAAAGAAATCAAAATTATCACCAAAAAATAACTAAAATCTTGCAATTTTGAACTGAGAAAATAGACATCAAACAGCTTTTCTTTACTCAAAAATATATGCAATAATTCAGATGGACAATATACAACCATGTTAATTCTAGACAATAAAGCTAATACAAAAACATTAGGATTCTTCGATACACAATGAGAACTAAAAATCTGCAATGAATATGGTTTTTGCAATGCCAGTAAACGCGCATATAGTGCATGCATTTATATCCGCTCACAAATAAAAAATAAAAGCATTATAGTACGTCTTTTGTGCGCAAGATCAAAAGTACGCCGCTGTTTTACTCACTCAATTAATAGATACGGTCAGAAACCCACTTCAAATACCTACTGGTCAGGCTCATCAATAGTATTAGTCTAGATCAAGAATGCCTCGTGTACTTTAAAAGTGTTTGTGGCTCACAGAATTGCAAAAATTAATCGATAGTAAGTAATTGTTTTATTTAATCTTCTATTATGAATTATCACGTAGTAACGGTCAACTCCATCAACTATATTAATTGCATATTGCCGTAGATTTATAAGAATTTGTGGTTCAATGCGAAAAACAACCGGAATATTAACTACCGAAGAAATGACTGGAGCAAAATATACCATCCTTTGCTTTGTACAGAGAGAAGCGTTTTCTAAGAAATTCACTAAAAAACCTTTTCTTCATTTCAAGAAATAATACTATAAGTAAGTGGCCGTTTAAAGCACTCAATTCTACATTATGATAGCAATATTATTACCTCGTTCATCACATTTTACGACTATACTAGTCCAAGGAAAACATCAGCGTCTGATACATGCAAGAATTTAAACAACGTTAGCCTTGATTCGAAGACAATATTGGATTCTTGTGAGTTGTAATCCTATCAAAAATAAAATACGCCATTGCATGCCGTGTTTTAAAGTTCAGCCAATAGTCAACAAACACTAAATGGGTGACTTACTCTCAGATCGTATTACTGCAGCCAGGCTATTTTAGATTTGCGGTCTTGATTTTGCCAGGGTCCTATCTAAATCAAAGAAAGTAGACGTTGCTCGAAACAACGTTTAAAACTCTGTATAGCCGTTTTCATATGCTTTGTTACTTAAACAGTTCATTTAGAGGTGGTATCCGATCTCACGCCCAAAGCTTGCATCGGTGCTCTGCGGCGATTGAAAGCTAGTTATGATCAGATAACGCTACAAAATTTATTGAATCAAACAACAAAATTAAGCGGCTGCATCAATTGTCTCAAGCGCAAATCAAAGAAAGTATCGATTGGAAATTTATCCTGGCCAGGTCACTTTACTTTGGTGGTCTATGGGAAGCAACCGTAAGAAATGTCAAGCATCACATTCCTAAAGTAATAGGTAAGGTTGTTCTTACATTTAAAGAATTTAACACATTTATTGTACAAGTAGAAAGAGTGGTAAATTCTACACTGCAATCAACAATGATCCGCTTACTTCTGCACACTTTTTATTTAATGCAACTATTACCAATTTACCAAATCAAAACATGAGTGATTTACTCGACAATCGGTTATCACGTTGGGAATATGTGCAGAAATTACGTGACGATTTTTGGAAGCGGTGGAAAAGTGAATATATCCAGCAGATTAAAAAAAGAAGCAAATGGACAAGAAATTATATCAACCACATCAGCATCGGAAAATTTGTAGTTATCCAACAAAAAGTTCATCCTCTTCACTGGCCAATTGAACGCATAACTAAGATATTTCCTAGTAGCAATGAAATAGTTCAAGTTGCCATCAGGAAATGAATTGTCTAGAACTGTGAGAAAATGAAACATTCTGCCAATTGAATTATAGTTTATGTGAAAGACAATTTGTATGTTGCTCGGTGTAATTAATTAGTGTATTGCGTAATCGAGTGACGGTGCACCCCAAAAGACTTAGTTTCAAAAATCGAATTGGCTATGTTAATTTAAAAATAAAATGTAAAAATCAATTTTGTGATAAACAAAAAAAAAAGAAAGTCAAAATAAATGTTTATATGTTATTTTAAACTAGTGCATCGCGCAACCAAGTGTCGGTGCATCCCGAAACAACATCTACAAGTATTCTAATTAGCCCTATAATTAAGAAAGCTATTGTCATTACCTTCAGATCTTAAATATTATTAGATTTCCGCTATCTTGCAAATAACACATCTACAATAATATTAAAAATATTTACCTGTAAATCTCTATGAGAAGTATTTAAATATATATTATATAAATTAATAAAATCATGTATCTATTGTGTGCCAAGTATGATAAGATATCTAGAAACTTCTAATGATTTTTAGTTTTCAGATTTGAAGTGTTATACAGATATTTCAAAACACTTATTTTTATATTATATTTGTTATTAATTATATTATAAAAAAATGTTTTTAATGTTTTGATCTTATTAAAAAACAGAATTTTTTTATTTAACGAGTATCGTAATAGTCATTACGATACAAAACATTTATATAATCATCAATTAAATTAATTGATATTAACTTCAAATATAACATATTTATTTTAAAGTTATGTGTTGACAATTAAAATAACTATTAATTTAACGTTTGTATTTTGATTTTAATAAATTAAAAATGCAAAGTAGACAAAATAGTATAACTCTTTTTATAAGACTATTTTGATTAAAAACTTGGCTTCGTTTTTTTTAACTTAGACAAATCAAAAATGTGTCTTTAAAACTTGTTTTTTTAGTATACTATTAAGATATTAAAATAAATTTAAAAAAACTATTAACAAACTTGTATAATTATATAGATTTATTTTTAAATTTATTCTTAATCATCGAAAATTAAAACTTATCATTAATTCAAAATAATAAAAAAAAACAAATACAAAATATATAACAAAATGTATTACAAATATGTTTAATATAAAATTGTAATATTAATAGTATTGCATATATTTAAAAATAAGAAAATACAAATATTTATACATTCGAAACAACTCGGTAAACATATCTATTATGTTTCTAAATTGTCTCTACATTTTTTTGCGATAATAAATAATTACAATAAATTGATAACGCATCGTATAAAAGTCAGCGAAGAACAGCAATAGGTAGTTTCAACAGCAGTGCCAGCGGTGGTGTTTATATACCATGAAACTGTTAGTGATATTGTGTTGCGCTTTTATAGCAAGGTAAAATAGAAATAAAATACCACTCGTAACCACTATGTAGTAACATTTGCATAATATTATTGTAGATAGGGGTACATCAAATAGATTTATATTACCGCCATTTTAACACACATTTCATTTTGTAATTGAGTTTGCAATTGCTTTGTTTATTAAATAACTTTTATAAATAGAATGCAATAACATTAGAAAAACATATACTATTTTATACAACATGAGCATATGTAGGTTAAATTAAATGCGTTTAATATTATCATATTTTATAATAAATAACTTAGTTTACTACAGAGTAGAATAAAATTTAATTTAGTGATTGCTCTATTGTTTGTTATAAGTCAAGTTAAAAAATAATTGCATAGCATCAATTTTAATGATATAGACTGATGTCAAGTGTAATGAAAATGAATGTAGATTGCAACTTTAGTATCTGGTGCCTCAATTTTCATTGGAAATTTTCTAAACTTTAGTGTTAATTTTAGCAATTGTCGGTTCTTAAGTTAAGTAGTTAATTAATTTCAAATAATGTTTGCTTTATTTATTAAGATAAATGTGATTCAAATGTATTGCATTTATAAATTTACTTAAATTCAAATAGTGATTAAAAAATATAAAAATTGTCAAGCTTAGTTCCGATACAGATCAATTTTAGTAACAACAAGTTTTTTTGCAATAAATAATTCTTTAATTCAACAATTTAAAATTGAAACCAAAAAAATTATTGATCGATAGCTGTCAACTTTAGTATTTGACAAATGTCCAGAGTTGATAATTAAAAAGTTGGAAAATTGTTAATAAATGCTTATGAAAGTGCTAAATTTAACAACAAATCACAAAATTAAAGATTGACATGAGCCAAACAGTAAAGTTTATAAAAAAAATTCAGTGATGGATCATCTTCTTCTGGTGCCATAACTGCCTTTTAATGTTAGCTGTTATTATTTCCACTGTTGGTATGCGAAGCGGTCTGCTGCGGTCCTGAATCTATAGGTAGGTTGGTTCATTTCCGTATAATCATAAACCTAATAGTTTTTTTTGGCCAATCACATTTTCCCTTCTACTATTCATTGAATTATTAGACAGAGCATGTGGTATCTCGGTACACGCATGATGCGACTGAAATAACTAATTTTTCTTTGTTGTACTGTGTTTAAAAATTATTTGTTTGTTGCTAATGTGCAATGTTCACAAAACTTTCAACTTTCTGCAATAGCACCACATTTTGAATGTTATCAGTTTGTTCAATAGTGCTATTGTCAAGGTTCAGGTTTTGCACTCGTAGAGTAACACCGACATCGGAGAGTCTTTATACTAATATGGTTGCTTAGTATTGATTTCTAACAATGTTTCTAAACATTTATATGCGAGTCATTAATTCTTCAGCTAAGCTACTGATGCTCGGTGCAACCAAGATATTTATAGTAGGTCACTTTTTTAACAACGTCGTTTGCTAGTATTAGGTTAGTTGGATCTATCCTGACGTTCCCAGCCATCAACCATTTTGTTTTAATGACATAAAACATAAAATAAGCTCTGAATACAGGTTAAATAGAACAAGCAACAAAACACATCTTGCCTAACTATTTATTGAGATTTTGTTGCTTATTTCAATTTTAACCTTTGTAAACTGATTATAGTATAAAGTTCTTAACCATCTGATGTCTTGATAGTCCAGTTCTATCTGTAGTAGTTTATCAAACAATGAATCATGTTGGACACTGTTAAATGCTTTATCAAATCCATAAAACAGATGTAGGTGCCTTTTCTAAACTCGTTAAACTCCTTAGATTCTTTTCACAGATTCTGTATGGACGGTTCTGTGTGATTGTTCAGCAGAAGTTTCAAGCTGTAAGACATAAAACTTATCAGTCTGTAATCATTGCATTTAATAAGTTTGTTTTCTTTCGATAGGGGTATATACATAAAGGTTGCCCATAAATCTGGTATACAGCAGCTGGAATATATTTGAATTAAAAATGCTTTTAGAATTGTATTGCTTCTATCATCCAAAATTTTTATTAGTTCTATTGTGATCTCATCGGAGCTATGTGGATTATAAATTTTGACCTATTATATGACTAGTTCGACTTTATTATAGAAAGATTGGTATTTTTGTTTCCTTGCATAATTATTATTGTTTGATTGGATAAATTACAATATGTGTCCTTAAAAATGATTTATTTGATTTGATATTGTTTCCATTCTTTGCATTGTTTGGCAGTTTTTATCAAAGTTTTATCAGCTGCGTTCTAAAAGATATATATTTTCTTCCTCTTATTTATAAGCTATTCTATTTCAAACAAACCAGAGCAAGGGGGGGAAGGGAATTGAGAAGTTTTCTTAATAAAACTCTTACAAGAAGTCAAGAGGTTTATAAAAGTATAAAACCCTTAAAAAAATTCTACAATTTCTTAATTTTTCAACATAATTTTTGTTTTATAAATCGCAAATTCAACTAAAAAACAAAAGAACTAGTGAAATCAATCAGAAATTTTCCGTAAATTCCAAATCAAGCAACATTTCAAGTAATAAAACCATTTTTTTGTTCTTAGTGGGCTGGGCAAAAAGAAGCATTTTTTTAAATTTTTGTTGTTGACGTATTTCTATGTAAATTAGTTGGAAAGTATAATTTTGTTTTGTGTATTTGCGATTTAAAGACCTAAAACTCAAAAAAACTGCAAAAAAATGAAACAGCTTTCAACATAAATTCATACAAATACACATTTAGCAGCGTTCAGAAAAACTAAATACCTAATATTACTAAAAATTTAAGTTTTGCAAACAATTCTACATAAAAAATAGTTAATGTCGTGCTTATCAGGCGTAGAAAAGCCTAACTAGAAAATAAAAAATTTAAACATTTTTTTTTCTTAACATTTTTTATTTTGTTAAATTTTTTGTCGCTTGAACCAGTTTTGGAAAATTTTACTCTTTGTTTGATAGCTTGTGGTTCAAATTTAGACTCAATCTATCCTCACCAAAGTTTGAGAATATTATTATTTTTGATAATCAAACATAAATCCGCCCGGCACTTTTACAACAGTTTTAAACCACACCCTATCGTGTTTATAATATTTTATGAAAATATAAAAAAAAATAGTTTTTAACTCATTTTAACGTAACCTAACCTAACCTAACCTAAAAAAATTGTAAACATTTCTTTCTAAGTGGACTTTTCTACGGCCAAAAACCACTATACTGACTATTTTTCATAAAGATTTGTCCACAAAATTCAAACTTTTAATAATATTTGGTGCATTATTCCTCTGAGCGCTAAAAGTGTATTTGTAAGAGTTTATGTTGATGATAATTTTGCAGATTTTTCGAGATTTAGACTCCTAAAACAAATACCCAGAACAAAATTATATTATTTTTTAAATAATTGAAATCAAAATTTGCCAACTTTAACAGTTAAATAAAATCTAAAAAATGCTCCTTTTTGCCCAGCCCACTAAGAACAAAAAAATGGTTTTATGGCTTTTGCGGCTTATAGACAGATTATAGACTTAAAATGGCGCTAGATTTGGATTCTACGTCTAATTGAATCTAATAGTATTTTTTTTTTTTTTTTAGTTAAAATTGCAATTTTTAAACAAAAAAACGACAAAAAAACTTAATAATATCATAGAAATTTTTTTAAGTGTTTTATACAAAATAAACCGTTCAAAAGACTACTAATAAGTTATAGAAACGGGAAAAAATACTAAAGCAATGAAATTGCTCATATTCCAAAAATCATTTTTTTTGTAATATTAGAAAGTATAGTGCGATTTTTTATGATTTTCTATTTTAGCGCATGTGGTGAATCTCTTTATATATTGATTGAATTTTGTTTTTAGCATTGCTCCTTTCTCTCATAAAATCTAGGAAGTCATATGTTATTCATTTTTTCTCCATCATTTTTTTTAAAGATTTTAGCATGCATTAGATTTTTTATTTTATATAACCTCAATTTGTATCGTTCGTATTTTGTTCTATGTCAGCAAAATTAATCTTACGTATAACAGAAGTTGCTGCTTCTTCTTTTTAATGTTTCCGGGGTTTTAAGAGGACTCACATTAATTGATGTACGTGCTTATCTTCTAATTAGTCTTTTAATTTAAATTTATTGACAGTAATTAGCAGAGTATGGTGTGTACATGACTGCTCCTGAGTAAAAAAATAATTAATTGAATCGAAACTATAATGTAAGTTTTTTCAATAAGAAATCTTATTTTAATTATAAAAGAAACATTTATTTATTCTTAAACAGTACAAAGTTTTTTACTTAAATTTAAAATACAAACTGCAATTACTTGTGAAATATAATATCTTTTAAATGCCCACATTGACTGTTTGCAAAAAGTCATTCTTTTGAAGTTGTTTCGCTCAACTTTGATGTCTAAAATTTTTAGCGTAAAACCTTTACGTAACTCTAAAGAAAAAGTCTAGCAAAACTCGCAAAAATCGCACAATCTGAGACGACCAGTTTGTATTTACAAAATAATGCTTAACACATTTTTTGTGCTGCACTGCAACTGTTTCACAGCTTGTGTGGCTTGCTTCCTGCAAAAAATTAAAATAGACAGGCCTAAATTGTCCAATATAAGCCAAAAAAAATCATTGAGCATTTAGCAGTAGAAATAATGTGGACTTTACAGCACCTTTGCCGTTCTTAAAAAAAGAAAAATCCCATGAGTCAACACAAACAGTAACTTGTTTAAGATAAAGAGATTTATCGACTATAGTTATAAAGTTTTGAGAGCCTTAGATGCGGCAGTTCTGTCTATTGACAAACCCACTGAAATAAAAATGGGTTTTGATGCTAAATATTTTTTTTTTTTTTAAAAGGTCATCCCTTATCTGCTTTTCCAGCACCCAAAAAAACAAAAAATTGATCAAACTGCTTTAATTTCTGCACTTTGTAAGCATGTATGTTAAGATCTTTATACAGTATGCAAAAGTTGGAGTGTAAGATCCTTAATTGCTGAACTTCTTGCAATAGACAAATCTAGGTTTTTTGCACTTAATAATAGCGGCAATGTTTTGGACTGATCTCGTACAAGTATGAAATGGTAATTTTACATCAGTAACTAGACCATTTTGTTCAAATTTTTCAATTACTTTGGAAGGTAATTCATACCAACCAAAAACACCACAAACTCTGCAAAAAAATTTACCGTGTCCATAATAATTTTTCATTATTTCTTAAACATTGTTGAGCGTGTATTGTACCATTTTTTTAAATCGCAAAACTTTTAATGGCAAATGTTGTAATTCAAGATAGTTTGGACAATCGTCCTTACATTGACATCTTCAATTTTGCTAAAATTTTCTACACATATTTGGGGTACCAATATATGACAATTTCTAAAATTTTAGATCTCTAGGTGCAATGCGTAAATGCGGCCATTTTATTTTTTTAGGAATATTTTGTCTCTTTTCAGTTTGTGTGCTGTAAATAAGAAAAAATAGTAAATCCCTTAAAAATAACCCATTTTTAGCAGTTATGTGTTATATTTCACAATAAAGCAAGCAAATCCAGTTTTTTTTTCAATTTTTGGGATTAAAAATACTATGTTTCATCATATTCAAATTTCAAGTCTCCAGGTGTATCGGAATCATAGGTATCAAATTTTTGATAGAATTGTATTTCTTCCATTTTTTGCGAATAATTTCAAAAAACCAATGGCGGGATCGTTTTTTACGGAAAATTTCCTATAAGATACACTCTTTTGAATATCATTTTTGACTATTTTTTGCTTATTTACAGCACAAAAACAGAAAGACAAAATATTTCTAAAAAATTAAAATAGTTGTCATTTACACTGTATCGCACCTAAAAATCTAATATTTTAAGAATTGTCATATTTCGGTACTCCAAACATGTGTTCAAGTTTGAGCAAAATCGGAGATATCAATGTGGCCGATTGTCCAAATTATCGTGAAATTACCCTAAAGGTAGATAAAAAAAGTAGATGTGCCAAAAAGCAAAACTTTTCGACAAATGGGAATTCCAAATGACCCGTTAAAATCCGTCAAATAGCCCATGCTAGCTAACCAGTTTGGCGCATTGACCATTTTTGCAACATTCGTCAAGAATGGCTCTAAATTATCTTGGTGAAACCTTCAATAATTGTAGCGCCGCACTACCAATCAACTCACGTCCAGTAGATAATATTAAATAGTGGCCGAGAAATATGTCAATACTGCAACATTAGTTAATAATTATAATAATTTGAACAACTAAATATTTTTATACATACACCCAGTTAATTAAAAATAAAAATACGCAGCATGTTTTTAATACAACAAATTAATATTATATTTTTTTAAAGCGCTGTTGATGATGCAGACTTGAACCCTAATAAGTTTCCTGAAGACTTTATATTTGGCGTGGCAACATCTGCTTATCAAATAGAAGGTGCTTGGGATGCAGATGGTATGTGAAATTTGTAAGTTGTTATAATTTAAACTAAAATAAATATCAATAGGAAAAGGCATATCACAATGGGATCACGTCACTCACGATCTAACATGGGTAACAGATAAAAGCACTGGAGATATGGCATGTGATTCTTATCACAAATATAAAGAAGATGTCAAACTCATAAAAAACTTAGAAGTCAATTTCTATAGATTCTCGATAGCATGGACTAGAGTTTTGCCAACTGGGAAGTTATCCGATGGAGTAAACCAACCTGGTATTGAATACTATAATAATCTTATTGATGAACTAGTTAAAAATGACATTGAACCAATGGTAACCTTATATCATTGGGATATGCCCATGGGATTATATGATGAAGGAGGCTTTTTAAGTGAAAGCTTTCCAGGACATTTTAATGACTATGCAAATTTAATGTATAAAAATTTCGGCGATAGAGTTAAATTTTGGAGCACGTTCAATCAACCCAATAATTGTTGCGATTTTGGAACTAGAGACGTAGGTAAAGTAGGTGACGTATATAAATGTAGTAAAAATTTACTTAAAGCACATGCAAAAGCCTATCACAACTATGACAAAAATTATAAAGTATCACAAGGGGGAAAAGTGTCCATGGTTATTGATAGCTATTGGTATGAACCTGCCACAACTGAACCAAAAGACGTGGTAGCTGCTGAGAGGTATATGCAATTTATGGTAAGTTATTATTAATATTTAATTAATATATAATAATATATATATCAATTACCAATAGACTGGCATCTGGGCACATCCAATTTATCATGGAGATTATCCATTAGATATGAGAACCTATGTAGATTATATTAGTGAAAAACAAGGTATTCCATCAAGGCTACCTACACTTACCCAAGAAGAAATTGAAGAAATTAAAGGCACTCACGATTACTTTGCTTTTAATCACTATTCCTCACAAATGGTTGCCTATAAAGAACCCGATTATTCAGCTGGTGTAGATAACAGAGAAAATGATGCTGCTGCAAATGTTTGGCAACCTGATGAATGGGAAGGAGAAGAAAATATTTCTACATGGTTAAAAGTATTTTTTTATAGTTTATTTATTCCCGCTTCTTGTTTATATTTTTATTTATTTAGAATGTACCTTGGGGATTTAGAAAAATGTTAAAATATATCAAAGATGTTTATTTGAATCCAGATATTTATATAACTGAAAATGGATTTGCTGATGAAGGTGGACTTGATGATACTGGCCGTATCGACTATTATAAAGTAACTTATTAGCAAACATACATAATTTCTATTTAAAAATATTTTTTTTAGTCGTATCTTAGTGAATTATTAAACGCAATATACACAGACGACGTACGCATAAAAGGATATGCTGCTTGGAGTCTGATGGATAACTTTGAATGGACTGAAGGTTATAGGTAATTTGAATTACTACGTGCTGTTTATTATTTTTTATTAATTTTTATTTATAGAAGTAAATTTGGACTCTATTATGTAGATTTCGACGATGAAAATAGACCTCGTACGATAAAAGAATCTGCTAAATTTTATAAAAATGTCGTAAATACTAAGCGTTTAACTAATTCAGGATCTACAATAACAACTTGTTTCAGCATTGTAGTTGCCTCTTTACTATACCTTAATTTATTAAGATAAAATACCATACAATTGTTTAATTGAATGAATTTATACATTTATTGTAAATACTAAATGTATCAAATATATTTTTATTCTAATCAAATTACTATTTATTACATAATATATAAATAAAACCGTGTCTGTCTACAAAGTAAAATGTTACAAGCTATATACAATTATTATAATTTAATTCAAGTCAAACCAAATGTGTAAGAAACTTTGTGTAATTATAATTTCAGATAATGATTAATAAAACAAAAATTAATTAACAGCAAACCATTTCATTAATTTATAAACTCAATTAACATAATTCCTAGTTAGTTTAATTTAATTTAATTAAATCGGAAATACCTGTATCGATATTATTTAATTGAATATACTATGTTATAATAATATTGTTGTGGATTTAGTACAATAACATATATAAAAAGAATTAAATTATTTGTTAAATATTATGTTTTGACTTATGTATAGGTTATCTGACAATTTTCAATGGTTCCGTGCGTAATAAATATTTTTCGCACGCAGCATGGTTGTGTAATGAAACGTATGATAAAACATACTTTTCTTAAGCAAGACTAGTTGAATAGTAAACACAACAAAAAATAGTAGTAGGTAAATAAACTAGTTTAATTATTTACCTACTCAGTGTACGGAAATCGGCAGACAAAAACAACAAAATTCTTTGTTTTCTTATAAAAAAAAAATTAAAAATTATATGTAATTTGTATCATTATTTAAAAATTAGTATTTAGCAACTTATTATACTACAAAAAAAGTTTTTTTTTTGTTATCTAATTTACTATGGAAACAATATGCTATCGCAAAAATTTCTTTTTATGTCAAACTTTTGTGACAGTTTAAAATATCATCGTCAAGTTTGGTTCCAATCGCATAACATTTGTGTGAATAATTTGTAACACAAAATCGTTACAAAACTATCGAAAAAAAGCAGTAACCCAAAGAATAATCAAGAGATAATACTAGCTGTGTATAGAAAAAATACTTCGACCAATTTTTAGTTCAAAATTGTGGCTAGAAAAATAAAAATATCAGAAACAAGTGTTTTTATAATTTTTTATTCTACATAAAGATTTGGAAACAAGGAACAAAGGGTTGGCACAAACAAAAACTGTGTAGACAACAAACTAAAAAAAAATTTGCACATAAAGTAATAGTTACAGTTTTGTAGTACTACAATAACAAAACTACAAATAATGCACGAATAAAAACTTAAAAGTTGCAATACACAAAAAAGATATTACAATTATGCTAAAAAAACTTTGTTCCAACAACTGCAGAGTGCATAAAGCAAGAATTTTTCAAAAAATAGTCAATATACGCGGTTTTAAGAAACTACAACTTTCAATTTGCAGTCCCGTCCTTGCCTCTGCTGCTTATATCTCTTTATAAAACTCAAAAAAGCACCAACCACAATTTTTATTAAATTTTTTTAAAAAAATTTAAAAACAATTTTTTTCAATTCCATAATTTCAATCGAAAACTGTAAGTTGGAGGTAAAAGTTGACTATATACATAAATGAAAGCTGAAAAAATTTGCAGTTAAAATAATCATATACATTTTTTTGTATTCCCAGCAGTTACAGAGTTATAGACCGGTAAAAAATTTAAAAAAAGTTTTTGTATTGTTACGAGCCAGTCTTTTTTGTTTGATCTTCCGTCTATTTTGACAGTTTTTCCCCTCTCCCCCAACTATTTGCCTTTGCTTCTACATAGCGTTCACAATTCGCGTAAGATACGCATCAAATTGTAGTGTCAGTGCGGTCTCTATTTTACTTTCCGTGTTCATGGAGAAAGTGTGGTAATCAACAATTTAACAATGTGTTTATAGATAACTATCAACAAGCAGAGTGATAAGGACTTAAAAAACTATTTATAGCTTAAACTTGCTCTTTACCCATTATCTTTATTCGAGGAAACTGGAAATGCGGAAAACAATAAAATTCGCCTTATACGATACTTTTCTTGTACTACAAAAAGAAGCCAATCTTACCAATTTTGAAATCGTTTTGGAAGGAGGATTACTGTTACTGTGCCCCAAAATTTCAACAATTTGCTAATGTTTTCAAGCATTATGCTGGCAAGAGCAGTACCGTTGTGTTTGATGGCTATTTAGCGGCACCATCCAGTACGAAGACAGTTAAACAAAACCAAAGTACAAGCTAAAAAAGTCAGTTGACATAAACTTTAAACACAAAACAAAAATCACAGGCAAACAGGTTAATTTTTTTTCTAATGAACACAATAAATCCAGACTTATTTCATTCCTCTTAACTGCTTTTCATGACCATATAATTAAAACAAAACAAGCATCTTTTTACGCTGATAAATTGATAATTCGCACAAAAGTCATAAAATCCTTAACTACTGACAAAGTAGCAACAGTTGGCAAAGATGTTGATCTTATTGTCCTTCCCATGACTTTAACCCTATCTAAAAAACAGATATTATTTGTTAAACCAAACCAGGGCAAAGTAGAAAGAAAGGTATACTCGAGTCAGCAAATGCAAACTCTGTTTTAATTTGTTCAAGAAGCGAGCTACACTGCAAAGTAATACTGACTTAATAAAGCTGAAGCTGGAAACAAAATATTCTTGGCATTGTACAATGCACCCCACAAGCAAACTTCCCTTAACATGCTAAAAAATGTCTACCATTTTATTGTTATTCATTCCTGTTACTTATTGCTTTAGCAAATAGTGTTCCACGTTGTTTCTTTGTTTCTATTTTTGTTAATTTCGGATATTGGGCATTATATGTTTTCCTATTCCGCTTTAAAAGCTATTTCTATATGGCACTGAAGTAAAATTTCTGTAACTTTATTTTTTTTAAGAGTCCTTTTTGACTGTTTTGAATCAATTAATTTTGTCATTTGTTAGTGCAAAGATTTGGGTTATTTTAATCATTTTTTATTTTTTATTAACACCCTCTTCTCATTTAAAAGATACCCCAAACTGATGGCCGTGTTTCTATTTTTAACTGTTATTTGGATTGGTTTGAAATTTTACTTTTTTAATAGAATTTTTGTTTGTTGGACCTGTACTAGCCTTGCCTCAAACTGTTTATAACTTAACCATTTTTAAAAACTGTATCTGATGGTAAATCTTAATATTGATAGAACTGCTGCTTTCCATCACGTTTGGCCATACCTGACTATTTTATCAAGGTTGACCTGCAGGTAGATGCAGTTATCAGAGTGTGATACGTAAAGTCATAGGTAAGAATTGAATACCCTGTAGAGACCACACTTTGCCTGTGACATTTTTGGCATTAATTATTGTAAGATTTTTCATCACCATCCAAAACAAAAATGAATAAATTTGCTGTAGCAAATAATGATCAAAATATTAATTGTATATGTTTATTAACGCACTTAACAAATGTACCTGCTTATTTTAATGTATAGAAAAGCCTGATAATTATCATAAGCACTGTTATCACTTAGCAAGTCAAATGTAAACTGCAGTTCATCTACCACAAAAGCACATCCAGCAACTTTGCTACGTTTTGGGCCATAAGTGAAAATTTAAGTATGATTTACGTAACTTGTATTTCTTTGCAAAATAAACTTAACACTTAACTAGTAAAATGAATATTTGTTTCTGTTTTCGTTATTGCAGTAGTAACATCCATAGAAGACCACAACAGTAAAATAGTTAGTAGACATCAGAAAATTGGAAATCTAGTTTCCAAAGTTTTCTGCAGATTATTGCAGTACCCAATTTTGCAACTGTATCTTAATGTTGTATAAACTGTTGAGATAATTATTATACAGGATATAAAATGTTGAATGTAAGCAATTCGCGTTGTACCTAACATTCAAGATTTTATGCCAAAGACAAAATTAGTTCTTTTACACAAAACACTACCAAAAAGTTAGTGCAGAATTATAGTGTACCCAATCCACAATACGTAATGAGGATGAAACTGCTACCTATCAAAAGTAAAAGTAACATTGTTTTTGTTCTGCTCCCCATGACTTTCCAATAAGTAACTTAAGCAAATTTAGTGCCGAGACACATCTTAATCTTTCATTTATTAAATGGCAACGCCAGGTCAAAAACCCGTCAAATTTGATACATAAAAAAACACCTTTCCTGTGGAAAAATAGATTTTCCTCTAAAATAAAATAAAAGATCTCCAAGTAAAGTTTGCTTTCTACAAAAGTGATGCAACGCTTTGCTAGTACAACATACATTGCTATAGCCCAGTTTATAATCCGGTTGATAGTTATTTCAAATTATCAACAGAAAGTTAAAAAAACTCTCCATTAACAATGACATACTGCAAATACCCCACAAATAAATTGTTTGTAAAACATTGTTTTTCCACAGCATATAATATGCTTTTGCTATAGAAATAACACCGATAAAATATTGATTTTCTAAAGAAAAAACGTTTTCAATTGATGCCAAACAAACAGATCAGTTGTAAAACAATAACGTTTAAAGCCCATTGTAAATTAACAGTTAAACTTTTTTTTTGTACAAATAACAATATTTTATAGCTTACGCTTGATGTTTGACCGTACAAAAGATTGTCAAAAATGTTGAAATTAGTAAAAATCCGTACATGCAATTTTGCATAAAGATTTGAGTAGCTGCAAAACTTGTGCTCAAGTTTTTGTCAAAAAAAACAAAAAAAACCTTGTCTTGTAGTTCTACAAGATTTACTGATTAATACCAACACTAAACTTGAGTTTCTAGGCACCCTACCCGGAAACAAAAACACAGTTGCAATAAAAGCGTCTCATCTCGCACAAATATTCATCCAAAAAACAAACATTGACAAAAAAATATATTAAGAAATTTTCCGCCGACTCCGTGACGCAGTTCGAAGCAAAAGACCAGATTTCTAGACGGCAAAAAAAAACAGTTGCATCACGACAATTTCTTCTCAATTATCTCACCTAATCCAGACATTCTTAGCAAAACATGGTATCAAGTCGTTTGCAAACCTCCATACTCTAGACATGGTTTTTTGCAACTTTTGGTTGTTTCTGAAATTAAAGTTGCTATTAAAAAAAACCCGTTTTATCGGCGAAGTTGAATACAATTTCAAAAGAAAAGTTTGAAAAGTGTTTTTGGCAGTAAAAAAAAAACGATAGGCCAATGTGTAGAAGCGCAAAAGACCTACTTTAAAGAGGATTAAAGTCCCAATTCCGTCATGTAAATAATAAATTTTTCCCAACCAAAAATCAATTACTTTTTAGACAAACCTCGTGTATATTATCAAACTTGTTAATTGAAAGAATATAAGCGCTGTAGATACCAATGAAACCAAACATCTGGTCCACCTAAACTTCTATATTAAATGTATTTATAGTTACATGGACACTAAACATGTATTAGACAAATGTCGCAAATTAATAAATGTCACAAATTCTCAAAATGCTCTGTCAGAACTAGAACCACTGTCCGCTATAAACCACTCTTGAATCTAATAGTCAAGTAAAATGCATATTAATCATGTTTTTCAGTAGCTAGTTAGGGAAATGAGTACATAGTCAAAAGTTTTCTATCTTTACTAAGTTTAAGTATTGGTAGTAATATAGTTAAAAATTGGCAAAAACAACATATAAAGCAGTATTGTGCGCTTCAAATATTGCCTAGTCAAATTCCAAACAATAAACAAAATGTTATATAGTTAAAAAAAAGAATATTAGAAAGAAGCGCAACGCTAATATATTTGTGCGTACTCGTGTATGTTGCTCCTATAGATGTGTCTGTCTTTGCCACAAACTGCATATCAACCATCTGCCATCTTTGAGTTTCAAAAACTATTGTCAAGATTTAAAGATGGTGGATAGTTGATAACTAGTGTATACGCATAAATGTATTAGCCTTGCGCCTCTTAATAAATTTTATGACTAAGCACAAAAATGAATAATTGAAAGTGGTTACTATCATAAAAATATTTTGAGACTGCAGACATTGCTGCAATACTTGATAAAAAAAAAATTGTTATCTTTATTTAAGATCACTAAATCCATTCCTAAAAACAGATTTGCCAATTTACGGCTACACATGTCACATATCACATTATTAAACCCAACATAGTGTTATGGGCATTAAAATCTCGTTTCTAATTACGCTTATAGATAATTAAAGACAAGAGTTGTTTAAATAGTGAATCAAAGAAACAAATGTCTAAACTGACATTTGGCAAATTATAGATTAAAGAAATGGTCGGTGAGAAAGTTAGATGTAGTTGAATAGTTACTAATTCTAAGACCGCACAACCAACATTTACACAACTTTTGTAAACAATAGAGTAATTACAAAGTTTTAGCTCATCAAGAGCCAACAGGTTGGCTTGCCAAATATTTTCTACTTCAGCTTACCGACTTTAAAATTAACTTTTTTATAGAAGTTTTGGGTATATTTTAGTCGACAGAGCTTCATACGCCCAAACCAGTTGGACATAAAGTATCGCTAAACAACAATAATTAAAAAATAAAATAAAAATAATAAATTAGAAAATTGTAAAAATATATAAAAAATAAACTTCTATTGATCTGAAGAACCAATCAAAATTTAAAACTATTGCAAAAAAATGATGAACATATAGTACATCTAATAACACTAGAAAAAATAAGAAAACAATTTTAGCAATTAAAAAAAACGACACAGCATTACCAAACATCATTTGTAGGAAACAATAAAAATATGAAGTTTTAATGTAGAAATGATCAGAGTGGTAAAATAAATTCCCAAGCAAACAATAAATATAGTAGTAGAAAAAAACAACAAAAAAAAACACAATTTAGAAGTATTTCAAACAAAGAAAATACTGCAACAAACGTGCATTAGACAAAACTTTATTTAATCTATCAGATTAAAAAGAATTTATGAGAAACGGACATGCATACCTTCATGATAAGTGTAGTTAAAAAGATATGGACTATGAGTAATGCAGATGATATTGATCTATTAGCACAAGATAAGATTTAAAGTAATTTTAAGACACTAAACAAAAGAAAAATAATGATTTAAGAAAATGACTCAGCAACAAAAATAAAATATATATATATATATAATATAAATATGTATTCATCATAAATTACAAAACGTAAAGAAAATAAATACTTGAGAATGACTCAATAAATTATAATTATAAAAGACACATTACACATATAAAAAAAATCGTAAATATATAATAGTTATTGTGAGTAAATTGTGTCTCCGACCAGTGAGATGCTAAGCACACTGTTGATGAATGCATACCAATCATTATTATATAAAAAACAATAAAAAAAATTAAAAACATTGAAAATCATTTTAGAGCAAAACTTGATTTATTTAACGTAAGCAAGTATATCAGAAGTCTATTAAAACAAAATAAAATAATAAATAAGAAACGCAGGGTATAGTTTAACAAGTATAGGTATAGAAAATAATAATAAAGTAATAATCCAAGATAAAAAACCTTGACTGTAAATAGAATATCAAAATATATCAAAAATACAAAATTAAAAATTGATGAGAAAACTATAGTTAAAAATAAAAATAAATCAAATTAGGTAATGCCACCAAGACAAAAATACAATAGAACAATGTTAAAAGAATAAAGTAGAAATAAAAAATAAGCTGATGTTGTTAACTAACAGAATAAAAAATAAAAAAAAAAATAAAACAATTAATTTGTACTTAAAAACATATTTCAAATTTCCATTAGAAAATCAAACTAATAAACATCAAAAAGTGTTATATCCAATACTCAAACGGTGTTGAATAATCAACAACAACACGTGATATTTAAATCGGTTTACTAACCATCAAAGTTAAACAATATTCTGGACAGTTTAAAGAGTAAATACCGTTCCGAGAAAAGTTCCTCTCATTAATATATCAATATATTAATATATATAAATCAATCAAATTACGACGCAGGAAATCCCTTGGATCATTAAAATCCCTGGTGGTCTACTTAACAGCGAACAAGCATGATTCAGCAACTCAACGTGAATGGGAAATACACGCTGTCGCAATACCAAACCCAACATTTCAAGATAATAACTTCACATAAATAAATTCAAAACAAGCTACAATTCCAACCAAAAAGAAGAGGAAACATTTCAAAACTCAATTGTAAGTAGAAATCACTGCTTTTGGCCACTGCCTAGGGCTAGTATAAGATGCCAATAAGCAATGGCAAGAACGTCAAATAATATTAGATACTGGAGCGTAATCTAATTTTATATCCAAATCAAGTACAAAAAAATTGAAGCTAATGTTAAGTGCGATACAAATCAAACAATAATTTAAAACCGCAAACAAGTAAATTTAAGTTATCAACTAATTGTTATCTCATCAAAACTATAACAAAAACACCAAATATGCAAACATTTTAGAATCCCAAAAAACATTGTATTAGCGGATCCTACTTTTAATGCGGCATCAAATATACATATTTTAATTGAAAATCGTCATTTGTTCCATAATGTGCGTGTTAAAATTTGCAAAACAACATACCATCCATTGCTGCAAAAAAAAAAAATTAGGCTGGTTAATAACCGGCAACTGTAGCTGAGAGTGGTGAGAATCCAGAAGATTTCCACGAAAAAAAATGCGTTCTGCTGTTCCAACAAAAATAAATATAATTCAATCAATAGATTGATTGATCAGAGATTAGTTGATGTTCCAAGGCGCCAACTTCTGTCAGTTGAAGAAAAGCAATGCGATTTTAAGCAAACTTCTTATAGACAAGTAGATAGCCAATTTGTGGTAAAATTACCTTTTAAGACCAATGTCACAACTCTTGGTCAATCAAGAGGCAGAGCTAAGAAACGCTTTCTAGCAATAAAGCGTAAACCAAGCAAATATCCACAATTTAAAAACAAATAAACGGTTTTTCAATAAGAAGTTTCATTTTGAATAGCAGGCTATTTGGGCAGCTGTCAATTTTGAAATTATTATCTCTTGCATCAACAACGCATTAAAATTATTAAAATTCACTACAAAAATTATGAAAAATTTTCAAACACAGTTTGCAAAACAAAGCACTTTTTGGTCGTCGTAAAGCACCTTCTCGGCCGGCAATAGTAAACCTGGTAAAAAAAATTGAGCTGTTGGGACAAGTTTGTGATGTGAAAAATCGAAACCGTGTGCTTCGCTCAAGAACACATGAGAATATTGTTGATGTAGCCCGTGGTGTTGAAGAAAACCCAGGTTTGTCAATTCCTTGTCGATCTTTAGAATTAGACATTCCACAAACGACATTACATAAAGACTTAAGTCTTAAGCATTTTAAAGTTCAGTTAACACAAGAACTCAAACCGATCGATTACCATAAACGTCGTATCTTTGCTGATTGGGTCCTTCAAACGCATCAAAATGATCCAAAATTACATAAAAAAATCATCTTCAGTGAAGATGTCAATTTTCACCTTAGAGGCTACGTTAATAAACAGAATTGTCGCATTTGGGGCCCAGAAACCCAAAAATGATTGTTAAAAAGTCTTTGCATCCTTAACGTGTCACTGCTTGGTGCGGTTTTTGAGCCGGCGGTGTGATTGGATACTTTTTTTGTAAATAAGGCTGTAGCAACTGTTACGGTAAATGGATGGCGCTACCGAGCAATGATTAATAATTTTTTATGGCCAAAATTAGAAGATATTGTTGTGGACGACGTTTATTTTCAGCAAAACGGCGCTACGTGTCACACAAGCAACAAAACATTCGTAATTTTGCAAGAAAGTTTCCTGACCGTGATATTTCTCAAAAAGGTGATCACAATTGGCCACCGAGATCCTGTGATTTAACACCTTTAGACTTTTTTGTTTGGAGCCACGTGAAAGATAAGGTCTATGCCAATGTTCCACAATGAATTCAAGACCTTAAAGATGAAATTTGTGAACCTGCAACCGTAACCGTGGCGGCCATTTGACTGATATCGTTTTCAAATGTTGATGGCATACCTTCCTCTTTACAATGAAATAAACATTTATTGATTTCTCTTAAAAAATACCCGTTTTTTTATTTATATCAAAATAAAACCTCTTATTGGAAAACCCTATATGTAAGTTTTATGCAAGAATACATAAAGTTAAATCACATAAAACGTGTAACCGATCCACTATCGCCAGAGAACCATAATGCCGAACATTGTTAGCTACCTCACTACGCGGTCATCAAACCTTCGAGCATAACAAAAAAATTGAGTGTACTGTTTGATGGCTCTGCAAAAACATTATCTGGCGTTTTCCTAAATAACATATTGATAACGGGACCAAAACAACAGGATGACTTAATTTCCATATTGATATGATTTTGAATGTATCGATACGTGGTCTCTGCTGACGTTACCAAAATGTACCGGTAAATTAATGTTCACAAAAATGACACAAAATACCAACAAATATTATGCAGCAGCAACCCAAGCAATATCCTATAGCATCTGATATAATTTTTCAAGATTTTTATGTTGATGATTTATTGACAAGTCATGATACGTTTAAAAAAATCAAAATTATCACCAAAGGAATAACCAAAATCTTCAATTTTAAACTGAGAAAATAGGCATTAAACAGCTCTTCTTTACTCAAAAATATATGCAATAATTCAGATGGATAAAATACAACCATGTTGATTCAAGTCAAACAAGCTAATACAAAAACATTAGGCATTCTTCGATACACAATTGGAACTGAAAATCTGCAACCACCACCAACAGGGTTTGAACTTCATATTGCATGCATATATATCCGCTCACAAATAGAAAATAAAAGCATTATAGTACGTCTTCTGTGCGCAAGATCAAAAGTGGCACCATTAAAAACCATAACAATTCCCAGATTAGAAATATACGCCGCTGTTCTACTCATTCGATTAATGGTTACGGTCAGAAACTTACTTCAAATACCTTCGGACCGGACTACCTACTGGTCAGACTCATCAATAGTATTAGCATAGATCGAGAATGACTCGTGTACTTTAAAGGTGTTTGTAACTCACAGAATTGCAAAAATTAATCAATAGTAAATAATTGTTTTATTTAATCTTCTATTATGAATTATTACGTAGTAATGGTCAACTCCATCAACTATATTAATTGCATATTGCCGTAGATTTATAAGAAATTGTGGTTCAATGCAAAAAACCAACCGGAATATTAACTACCAATAAAATGACTAGAGCAAAATAGACCATCCTTTGCTTTGTATAAAGAGAAGCGTTTTCCAAGAAAGTTAACTCACTTAAAAACGCAAAAGCACTGCACACAAAAAGCTTTTTCTTGATTTGAAAAAATAATACTATAAGTAAGTGGCCGTTTAAAACACTCAATTCTACATTATGATAGCAAGTATCAAATATTATTACCTTGTTCATCACACTTTACGACTATACTAATCTAAGGAGAACATCAGCGTCTGATACATGTAAGAATTCAAACAACGTTAGACTTGATTCGAAGACAATATTGGATTCTTGTAGGTTGTAATCCTATCAAAAATAAAATACGCCAGTGCATGCCGTGTTTTAAAGTTCAGCCAATAGTCAACAAACACCCAATGGGTAACTTACCCTCAGATCGTATTATTCCAGCCAGGCCATTTCAGATTTACGGTCTTGATTTTGCCAGGGTCCTATCTAAATCAAAGAAAGTAGACATTGCTCGAAAAAACGTTCAAAACTCTATATAACCGTTTTCATATGCTTTGTTACTTAAACAGTTCATTTAGAGGTGGTATCCGATCTCACGTCCAAAGCTTGCATCGGTGTTCTGCGGCAATTGAAAGCTAGTTATGATCATATAACGCTACAAAATTCATTGAATCAAACAACTAAATTAAGCGGCTGCATCAATTGTCTCATGCGCAAGTCAAAGAAAGTATCGATTGGAAATTTAACCCGGCCAGGTCACTTCACTTTGGTGGTCTATGGGAAGCAACCAAAAGAAATGTCAAGCATCACATTCCTAAAGTAATAGGTAAGGCTTTTCTTACATTTAAAGAATTCAACACCTTTATTGTACAAGTAGAAAGAGTGGTAAATTCTAGACTGCAACCAACAATGATCCGCTTACTCCTGCACACTTTTTAATTAGTGCAACTGTTAACAATTTACCAAATCAAAATATGAGTGATATACCCTACAATCGGTTATCACGTTGGGAATATGTGCAGAAATTACGTGACAATTTTTGGAAGCGGTAGAAAAGTGAATATATCCAGCAGATTCAAAAAAGAAGCAAATGGACAAAAAATTATATCAACCACATCAGCATCGGAAAATTTGTAGTCATCCAACAAAGAGTTCATCCTCTTCACTGGCCAATTGAACGCATAACTAAGATATTTCCTGGTAGCAATGGAATAGTTCAAGTTGCCATCAGGAAATGAAGTGTCTAGAACTGTGAGAAAATTAAGCATTCTGCCAATTGAGTTATAGTATATGTGAAAGACAATTCGTATGTTGCTCGATGTATTTAATTAGTGTATTGCGTAATCGAGTGACGGTGCAGCCCGAAATAACTTTGTTTCAAAATTCGAATTGGCTATGTTAATTTATTAATTTAAAAAGAAAATGTAAAAATCAGTTTTGTGACAAACATAGAAAAAGAAAGTCAAAATAAATGTTATTTTAAACTAGTGCATCGCGCAACCAAGTGACGGTGCATCCCAAAACAACATCTATAAGTATTCTAATTAGCCCTATGATTAAGAAAGCTATTGTTATTACCTTCAGATCATAAATATTATTAGATTCTCGCTATCTCGGAAATAACACATCTACGATAATATTAAAAATATTTTCCTGTAAATCTCTATGACAAGTATTTAAATTTATAATATATAAATTAATAAAATCATGTATCTATTGTGTGCCAAGTATGATAAGATATCTAGAAACTTCAAATGATTTTTGGTTTTCAGATTTGAAGTGTTATACAGATATTTCAAAACACTTATTTTAATTAAACATTATATTGCTTGTTCTTTTGTTTTACTTGATTTGTCATTAATTATATTATAAAAAAAATGTTTTTAATGTTTTGCGTTCATAATGACCTTGTTAAAAATTAGAATTTTATTATTTAACGCGTATCGTAATAGTCAATTAAATTAATTGATATTAACGTCAAATATAACATATTTATTTTAAAGGTATGTGTTGACAATTAAAATAACTAATAATATAACCTTTGTAATTTGATTTTAATAAATTAGAAATAGAAAGTAGACAAAATAGTATAACTCTTTTTATAAGACTATTTTGATTAAAAACTTGGCTTCGGTTTTTTTTAACTTAGACAAATCTAAAATGTGTCTTATAAAACTCGATTTTTTAGTATACTATTATGATATAAAAATAAATTAAAAAAAAACTATTAACAAACTTGTAATAATATATTAATAATAATATATTTGGTTCATGATACATATAGATACACAAATAAATACATGTTTGAAACAAGTCAGAAACAACAAAAAATAACTAATTAAATAACCAAGAAATCATTAACATTGTACGGTTCTACATCACATAGTAATTTGAAACATTTGTTTTTAAATACGTATAATTATATAGACTTATTTTTTAAATTTATCCTTAATCACTGATAATTAAAACTGATCAATAATTCAAAATAATAAAAAAAAAACAAATACAAAATATAAAACAAAATGTATTACAAATATGTTTAATATAAAATTGTAATATTAATAGAATTGCATGTGCATAATTAAAAATAAGAAAATACAAATATTTATACATTTGAAACAACTCGGTAAACATATCTATTATGTTTCTAAATTGTCTCTACAATTTTTTGCGATAATAAATAATTACAATAAATTGATAACGCATCGTATAAAAGTCAGCGAGGAACAGCAATAGGTAGTTTCAACAGCAGTGCCAGCGGTGGTGTTTTAAATACCATGAAACTGTTAGTGATATTGTGTTGCGCTTTTATAGCAAGGTAAAATAGAAATAAAATACCACTCGTAACCACTATGTAGTAACATTTGCATAATATTATTGTAGATAGGGGTACATCAAATAGATTTATATTACCGCCATTTTTAACACATTTCATATTGTAATTGAGTTTGCAATTGCTTTGTTTATTTACTTACTTTTATAAATAGAATGTAATAACATTAAAAAAAAACTATTTCATACAACGTGAGCATATGTAGGTTAAATTAAATGCGTTTAATATTATCATATTTTATAATAAACAACTTAGTTTACTACTGCGTAGAATAAAATTTAATTTAGTGATTGATCAATTGATTGTTATAAGTCATTCATTTATTGATTTTAAGTTATAAACAAAATTGCATAACATTAAATTTAATAATATAGACTGATGTCAAGTGCAATGAATTGAAATGTAGGTTGCAACTAAGTATCAGATGTTTCAATTTTAGTCATTGGCGGTTTTCTAAACTTTAGTGTTAATTTTAGCAATTGTCGGTTGTTAAGTTTAGTGGTTAATTAATTTTAAATAAATTATGTTTTATTTATTAAAACAAATGTGATTCATATGTATTATATTTATAAATTTACTTAAACTCAAATAGTGATTATAAATTATCAAGCTTATTTCTGATAGAGATCAATTTTAGTGACAAGTTTCTATTCAATAAATAATTCTTTAATTCACCAATTCAAATAAAAAAAAAAATAGTGATTGATAGCTGTCAAGTTTAGTATTTGATAAATATCCATAGTTGATGATTAAAAAGTTGCAAAACTGACAAATGAATTTTAATAAATGCTTATAAAAGTGCTAAATTTAATGACTGACAAATCACAAAATTAAAAATTGACATAAACCAAACACTAAAGATTATAAAAAAAATCAGTAATGGATTATCTTCTTCTGGTGCCATATCTGTCTTCAAATGTTCCTAAACCATGATAGTTTTTTTTGGCCAATCATCTTTTCTCTTCAACTTTGCATTGCATTATTAGACAGAGGTATCTGGGTACGGTAACTAAGTTTTCTTCATTGAACGCTGTTTAAAAATTATTTGTTTCTTGCTGATGTTCACAAAATGTTCAACATTCTGCAATAGCACCACATTTTGAATGTTAACAGTTTGTTCAATATTGCTATTGTCAAGGTTCAGGTTTTGCACCCGTAGAGTAACACCGACATCGGAGAGTCGTTATACTAATATAGTTGCTTAGTATTGATCTCTAACAATGTTTCTAAACATTTATATGCGAGTCATTAATTCTTCAGCTAAGCTACTGTTGCTGGGTGCAACCAAGATATTTATAGTAGGTCACTTTTTCAACAACGTCGTTTGCTAGTATTAGGTTAGTTGGATCTATCCTGACGTTCCCAGCCATCAACCATTTTGTTTTAATGACATAAACATAAAATAAGCTTTAAATACAGGTTAAATAGAACAAACAACAAAACACATCTTGCCTAACCACTCGTTTTATTGGCATTTTGCTGCTTATTTAAACTAATTATAGTATAAGGCTCTTAACAATCTGATGTCTTGATAGTCCAGTTCTATCTGCAGTTGTTTATCAAACAAAATCATGCTGGACACTGTTAAACGCTTTATCGAATCTATGAAACAGATGTAGGTGCCTTTTCTAAACTCGATGAATTCCTTAGATTCTTTTCACAAATTCTGTATATGCGGTTTTGTGTGATTATTCAACGTAAAACTTATAATTGGTTTAATTAATTGTTTATTTTTTTGGTAGAAATATAAACATGAAGATTGCCCATTAATCTGGTATACAACAGCTAAAATATATTTGAGTTAAAAATGCTTTTAGAATTGAATTGCTTCTATCATCCAAAGTTTTTATTAGTTCTATAGTGATCTCATCAGGGCCATCTTGTTTATTATTTTTGACCTGTTATATGGCTAGTTAAACTTTATTATAAAAAGATTAAATTTTTGTTTTCTTGCATAATAATTGTTGTTTGATTGGATAAATCACAATCTTAAAAATGTTTTGTAAATATTGTTCCCATTCTTTGCATTGTTTTGTTTAGCAGTTTTTATCAAAGTTTTCGCAGATGCGTTCTTAAAGATATATGTTTTCTTCTTCTTATGTATGTGCAATTCTATTTCAAACGGACCAGAGCAAGAGGAGAAGGGTGCATTGAGAAAGTCGCTTTAGTATTTTTTTCCGTTTCTATAACTTATAAGTAGTCTTTTGATTGGCAAAATAGAGAATTTTTTATTTTTTTTTTTTAATGCCAAAGTTGACAAATTTTTATGTAAACTAGTTGGAAAGTATAATTTTGTTTTGTGTATTTGGGTTTTAGAAGCCTAAAACTCAAAAAAACTCCAAAAATATGCAACATTTTTCAACATAAACTCTTACAAACAAATACACATTTAGCAGCGTTCAGAAGAACTATACATCGAATATTATTAAAATTTAAGTTTTAAAAACAATCTGGCATAGAAAAGCCAATCTAGAAAAAAAAATTTATACATTTTTTTTTACTTAAATGTTAATTTTTTTAGCTCATTTCAAAAAACATTTTTTGTCGCTTGAGCCAATTTTGGACAAAATTATTCTTTGTTTGATAGCTTGTGGCACAAATTTAAACTCAATTTATTGACGCCAAAATATGAAATAAAATTTAAAAAATGCTCCTTTTTGCCCAGCCCACTGAGAACAAAAAATTGGTTTTATGGCTTTTGCGGCTTATAAAGAAGTTAAAATAGCGCCAGATTTAGATTCTACAAAAAATTTCTGATTGATTTTAATGGTAAATTTTGTTTTGAGCTAAAATTGCAATTAAAAAAAAAACGATTAAAAAACTAATTAGATCCTAGATTTTTTTTTAGGAGTTTTTACCTTCATAAACCAATCAAACGACTACTAATAAGTTATAAAAACAAAACAAAATAATAAAGCAAGTTTCATTTCAGCGCATGTGGTGGATCTCATTATATTTTGTTTAATTTTTGTTTCTAGCCTTGAGCCTTTCTCCCACAATTTCTTTTTTTAATTTTTAGTATGATTCTAAATTGTCAGCAAAATTGATCTTATGAACAACAGAAGTAATTGCTTTTGACAGCTTCTTGAATGTTTCCGAGTTTTTAAGGGGACTCACATTAATTGATGTACTTGCTTATCTTTTAATTTGTTTTTTAAGTTTAATGAGAACAACTAGCAGAATATGGTCTGTGTGCATGTCTGCTGCTGAGTACGTTTTCACCGATTTCACTGAAAACGGTGATTAACTATAAAAAAAAAATTGATTTTTTCTTGCTGTCTGTCTTGCGAACCTTTCTACCTTTCTACCTTTCGTATATAGTTGCCTGTTTAAAAATTAAAACCAGCTATTTATTATAACTAAGCTATGTTTTTGCCAGAATTCCACAAAACAATTCTCAAGTTTTTAAGTCCTTTGATTTTTCTATACTTATTTTTTCAACTTTGGCATTAAGATGTTGTTTATTGTAAAAAATGATATCCAGTAAGTGCCCACCTTGACTCTGTTTGCAAAAGGTTATTCTTTTGAGATTGTTTTGCTCAATTTTGATGGCTAAAATTATTAGCGTCAAACCTTCACGTAACCGTAAAGAAAAAAGTCTAGCAAAACTAAATTGTACAATCTGGGAGAACCAGTTTATATTTTCAAAATAATGCTCAAAAAATTTCTCGTGCTGCACTGCAATTGTTTCACGGATTGTGTGGCTTGTAACGCCATCTTGCAGTAAATAAAAACTGTCTATGCCTAAATTGTCCAATATAAGCCAAAAAAAAATAAGTAAGCATTTTACAGTAGCAATAATGTGGACTTTACAGCCCCTTTGTTAATCTCAAAAAAATAAGATCCTATGAGTCAACACAAACAGTAACTTGTTTGAAATAAAGAGATTTATCGACTATAGTTATAGAGTTTTAAAAGCCTTAGATGCGGCAGTTCTGTCTATTGACAAACCCACTGAAATGAAAATGGGTTTTGATGCTAAACATTTTTTTTTTCTAAAAAGATCATCCCTTATCTGCATTTCCAGCAAAAAACAAAAATTTGATCAAACTGCTTCAATTTCTGCACTTTGTAAGCATGTATGCTAAGATCTTTATACAGTATGCAAAAGTTGGAGTGTAAGATCCTTAATTGGTGAACTTCTTGCAATAGACAAATCTAGGTTTTTTGCACTTAATAATAGCGGCAATGTTTTGGGCTGAACTCGTACGAGTATGAAATGGTAATTTTACATCAGTAACTTGACCATTTTGTTCAAATTTTAGTTTTACAAGTTTTACAATGACTTTGGAAGGTAATTCGTACCAACCAAAAACACCACATAAAATTTTACCGTGTCTATAATGATTTTTCATTATTTTTTTTGCATTGTTGAGCGTGTATTGTTCCATTTTTATGAATCGTAAAATTTTAAATGGCAAATGTTGTAATTAAACATAGTTCGGACAATCGTCCTCACATCAACATCTCCAATTTTGCTCTACACATATGTATTTGGGGTACCAAAATATAACGATTTCTAAAATTTTAGATCTCTAGGTGCAATACAGTGTAAATGCGGCCATTTTAATTTTTTAGGAATATTTTGTCTCCTTTCAGTTTTTGTGCTGTAAATAAGCAAAAAATAGTCAATCCCTTAAAAATAACCCATTTTTAGCATTTATGTGTTATATTTTAGAATAGAGCAAGCAAATCCAGTTTTTTTTAATTTTTGGGATGAAAAGTACTATGTTTCATCATATTCAAATTTCAAGTCTGTCTCCAGGTGTATTGGAATCGAAGATATCAAATTTTTGATAAAATAGTAATTTTCCCATTTTCAGCGGACAATTTCAAAAAACCAATGGCGGAATCGTGTTTTATGGAAAATTTCCTATAAGATACACTCTTTTGAATATCATTTTTGACAATTTTTTGCTTATTTACAGCACAAAAACTGAAAGACAAAATATTCCTAAAAAATTAAAATAGCCGCCATTTACACTGTATTGGACTTAAAATTCAAAAATTTTAAGAATTGTCATATTTCGGTACTCCAAACATGTTTGAGCAAAATCGGAGATATCAATGTGGCCGATTGTCAAAATTATCGTGAAATTACCCTAAAGGTAGATAGAAAAAAAAGTAGATGTGCCAAAAATAAAAACTTTTGGTATTTTGAATTAATTTGGTTTACTAAAAAGCAGGAAAAACTGACAGAATGCCCGGTACAAAATAAAACTTTTTGCCAAATGGGAACTCCAAGCGACACGTTAAAATCCGTCAAATAGCCTAACGTGTTTGGCGCATTGACTATTTTTGCAACACGCGTCTAGAATGGCATGCCACCCAGCATGTAGGGGTGCCACCCGACACGGCTCTAAAATATCTTAGTAAAACCTACGATAATTGTTGCGCCGCACTACCATTAAACTCAAGTCCAGTAGATATTATTAAATAGTGGCCAAAAAATATGTCAATATTGCAACATTAGCTGATAATTATAATAATTTAAACAACTCAATATTGTTATACATCATATGCTTTAACACACAATTAATTAAAAATAAAAATACGCAGCATGTTTTTAATACAACAAATTAATATTATATTTTTTTAAAGCGCTGTTGATGATGCAGACTTGAACCCTAATAAGTTTCCTGAAGACTTTATATTTGGCGTGGCTACATCTGCATATCAAATAGAAGGTGCTTGGGATGCAGATGGTATGTGAAATTTGTAAGTTGTTATATTTTAAACTAAAATAAATATCAATAGGAAAAGGCATATCGCAATGGGATCACGTCACTCACGATCTAACATGGGTGACAGATGAAAGCACTGGAGATATAGCATGTGATTCTTATCACAAATATAAAGAAGATGTCCAACTCATAAAAAACTTAGGAGTCAATTTCTATAGATTCTCGATAGCATGGACTAGAGTTTTGCCAACTGGGAAATTATCCGATGGAGTAAACCAACCTGGTATTGAATACTATAATAATCTTATTGATGAACTACTTAAGAATGACATTGAACCAATGGTAACCTTATATCATTGGGATATGCCCATGGGATTATATGATGAAGGAGGCTTTTTAAGTGAAAGCTTTCCGGGACATTTTAATGACTATGCAAATTTAATGTATAAAAATTTCGGCGATAGAGTTAAATTTTGGAGCACGTTCAATGAACCCAATAATTGTTGCGATTATGGAACTAGAGACGTAGGTAAAGTAGGTGACGTATATAAATGTAGTAAAAATTTACTTAAAGCACATGCAAAAGCCTATCACAACTATGATAAAAATTATAAAGTATCACAAGGGGGAAAAGTGTCCATGGTTATTGATAGCTATTGGTATGAACCTGCCACAACTGAACCAAAAGACGTGGTAGCTGCTGAGAGGTATATGCAATTTATGGTAAGTTGTTATTAATATTTAATTAATATATGTATAATAATATATAATTCAATTACCAATAGACCGGCATCTGGGCACATCCAATTTATCATGGAGATTATCCATTAGATATGAGAACCTATGTAGATTATATTAGTGAAAAACAAGGTATTCCATCAAGGCTACCTACATTTACCCAAGAAGAAATTGAAGAAATTAAAGGCACTCACGATTACTTTGCTTTTAATCACTATTCCTCAAAAATGGTTGCTTATAAAGAACCCGATTATTCAGCTGGTGTAGATAACAGAGAAAATGATGCTGCTGCAAATGTTTGGCAACCTGATGAATGGGAAGGAGAAGAAAATATTGCTACATGGTTAAAAGTATTTTTTTATAGTTTATTTATTCCCGCTTCTTGTTTATATTTTTATTTATTTAGAATGTACCTTGGGGATTTAGAAAAATGTTAAAATATATTAAAGATGTTTATTTGAATCCAGATATTTATATAACTGAAAATGGATTTGCTGATGAAGGTGGACTTGATGATACTGGCCGTATCGACTATTATAAAGTAAGTTATTAGCAAACAGACATAATTTCTATTTAAAAATATTTTTTTTAGTTGTATCTTAGTGAGTTATTAAATGCAATATACACAGACAACGTACACATAAAAGGATATGCTGCTTGGAGTCTGATGGATAACTTTGAATGGACTGAAGGTTACAGGTAATTTGAATTACTACGTGCTGTTTGTTGTTTTCTATTAATTTTTATTTATAGAAGTAAATTTGGACTCCATTATGTGAATTTCGACGATGAAAATAGACCTCGTACAATAAAAGAATCTGCTAAATTTTATAAAAATGTCGTAAATACTAAGCGTTTAACTAATTCAGGATCTACAATAACAACTTGTTTCAGCATTGTAGTTGCTTCTTTACTATACCTTAATTTATTAAGATAAAATACCATAAAATTGTTTAATTGAATGAATTTATACATTTATTGTAAATACTAAATGTATCAAATATATTTTTATTATAATCAAATTACTATTTATTACATAATATTTAAATAAAACCGTGCCTGTCTAAAAAGTAAAATGTTACAAGCTATATACAATTATTATAATTTAATTCATGTCAAACCAAATGTGAAATAAACTTTGTGTAATTATAATTCCAGATAATGAATAATAAAACAAAAATTAATTAACAACAACCCATTTCATTAATTTATAAACTCAATTAACATGATTACTAGTTAGTTTAATTTAATTTAATTAAATCGGAAATACCTGTATCAATATTAATTAATTGAATATATTATGTTAAAATACTCAATTAAAAAAATATATATATTTTTAAATTCTACCCAGTTTGCAATTTGAATAGATTAAACTATTGAATAATGCACAATTGTTGTGGATTTAGTTCATTTTATTTTAACAAGTAAATCTCATTATTATCAACTATTATTTTTTATACATGCAAAAAGTAATAATATGTTGGGTTACAAGCACAGTTTGATGTTCAGTTTCCACGAGTATGAACGTTGAACACGAGCCTCGGCAAGTGATGCAAGTATGGGCCCAATGTGTGAGTTGAATGCTTTTTCTACAACTGCAACACTATATAAAAAGAATTAAATTATTTGTTAAATATCATGTTTAGACATATGTATAGACTATAGGTTATCTGACACTTTTCCAATGGTTTTGTGCATGCTTGCGTAATGAAACGTATGATAAAACTTACTTTTCTTAAACAAGACTAGTTGAATAGTAAACACAACAAAAAATAGAAAAATAAACTAGTTTCATTATTTACCTACTCAGTAAACTGACAGGATTGATATAATCCTGATATAGTGTACAAAAATTGGCAGACAAAGACATCAAAATTCTTTCTGTTTTCATATAAAAAAAATATTAAAAATTATAATATTTTGCATCATTTTTTAAAAATATGTATTTAGCAACTTATTATACTACAAAAGGAGCTTTTATGTTATCTAGCTAACTATGAAAACAATATACAATTGCAAAAATTTCTTCTTATGTCAAACTTTTGTGACATTTTAAAAGATCATTTTTAAGTTTGGGTTTAATTGCATAACATTTGTGTGAAAAGTTTGTAACACAAAATCGTTACAAAACTATCGAAAAAAAAAAACAGTAACTTAAAGAATAATCAAGAGATAATAGTAGCTCTGTATAGAAAAAATACTCCGTCCAATTTTTAATTCAAATATTGTAATAGAAGATCTCTGGAAGCACAGTTAAAGAAATAAAAAAAAAAGTCGAAACTATTGCTAGAAAAACAAAAATATTAGAAACAAGTGTTTATATAACTTTTTATCTTACATAAAAATTTGGGAACGAGGAACCAAGTGTCGGCACAATAAATTTCCAAATTGCTTAGTCCTAAACAAAAACAGTGTAAACAACAAATTTAATTGATGACAACAGATCACCCCAAGTAGGTAATACTAGTAAGACAAAACTTCACTCCGGTCACAAACCCATCAGCTTTCAAGATTCCCGAAGGACCAGCGGTGTTAAAACAACCGGCAAAAAAAACAAGAAAAATGAAAAGACGTTAAAACCTTAAATGATAACGAGAATTGCATAAGCAATAATACCAAATAAATACCCCAACAGCTGCTCCATTGCCAAAAAGACAAAATGTATTAAATCTTTTGCAAACGACAACAAGAAAATTAATGGTATGTAGAAATGTTAAAGTTTGAGCAGATCAAAATACATTACTGCACAATTTTGCGGCCCTTGGCGCGTACATTATAGACAATAACATTAACTTCGCACTTTTCAAAGAACCCTGGCTTAATGCTATTATGAGATTTGTTTAGAGACCCAATAAAAATCAAGATAGCTACAGTAATAAAAGAAAGATTATTTTCAAATCCGGATACTATCCCTACAAAGAAATTGAGAATAGAGAGAGATAGAAACATCGAGTAATTTATGCTGAATTTACGTGTGAAAAACAGTCATAATAATAAACTAGTTTTAGTTGAAAAAGGTGGGAACAGTGTGGTGTGTGTGCGGAAAGTGCAGTTTAGCCGCGGAAAGTGTTGTGTCCACAACAAACTTAATATTTAAGTGCAGGCAGAAACATTAACCTAACACAACAAACACGAGGACAATAATAATAACTAAAACAATTGTGAAAAAGAGACGAACGTAAGAGCTAATAATTAGACAGTACTCCGTGGTGTAGCGGGCAGTGCGCGTGAACTCAACAACCGGCAAGTCGCGTCATAGGTTCGAGCCCCGAGAACAATTAAACTTTTTTTGTTTTTTTTTTGTTTTTTTTTTGTTTTTTGTGTTTTTAAATTTAAAAACTATAAATTAATTTAATTAGCTGGTTTAATTATTTAATATAATTAGTTAATTTAATTCAACTAAATTAAATGGACAGAGAAGGAAAAAGAAATAGAGATAGTGCTGAAAAACCGGAAATATTTCAAAGAAGCAAAAAAGTTCTTAGGTCACCGGAGCAAAGAAAAATAGAAGTGATAAGAAAAGTAAGCACTAACGAGCAAGAAAAACATTGTTCCGGAGAAGATAAGGAAATGGAGGAAATAAAAGAAATGATGCAACAGATGATAGTGGAAATGAAAAAAAACACAGAAGAAATAAAAATGGAAATGAGAAATATGAAGGAAGAAATGATAAAAAGAGAAGAAAAGTGGGAAGTAGAGAAAAAAGAACTAAAGAGTAAAATAAAAGCAATTGAAGACACGCTGGAACAAAAAGAAAGAGAAGAGAGAAGAAACAAGTTTGTAGTAAGAGGAGTAGAGGTACAGGCAGGAAAAGAAAAAGAAACCATAGAAAAAATGATAGAAAAAAACTTAAAAATAGAGACGGAAATAATTTCTGCCTATTCTGTGAAAAATGAAGAAAAACAAACAATAATAGCAGAAACAAAATCATGGGTACAAAAACAATATATTATGAAGAACAAAAACAAACTGAGAGGCACAAACATATACATTGAAAATGACTTGACCTTGCAAGAAAGACGAGTTCAGAAAGAATTAAGAGATATAGCAAGGGACGAAAAATCAAAGGGCAAAAGAGTATGGGTACGGTACAGAAAATTGGAAATAGATGGAGAGATATACAATTGGAGTGATCAAGATCAAGGAGTTTCAAAAGAGAGCGAACGCAAATCAAAAAAGTAATTTGTAGCATCAACACAAAAAAAGTAGACAACGCATGCAAGGACCAAGGACACGACTTAGATACAGAAAACAGAAAAAAACAAAAAACAGTAAAAAATAAAGACAGTGCAAAAAAACAAACAAGCCGAATTTTGTTTTGGAACGTAGCTGGGATAGACAACAAAGATCACGAGTTCTGGGAGTACATAAAAACTTTTGACATAATTGGAATGGTAGAGACGTGGATAGATGACAAGAAATGGGAAAAGTTAAAGCTCAACATGCCTGCCGAATACTTCTGGAAATGCCAACCAGCTATAAAAGAGAAAAAAAAAAGGAAGAGCTAAAGGAGGCATAATTACCGGCATAAAAAAAGAAATGAGTCAAGAAGAGGATGATGTTATTGAAATGGAGGGAATACAAGAACGAAACTTTTTGAGGGGCGGAGAAAAATATAAAGCAATAACAGTATATAGTAGAGGCATGAAAAACACTAGACAAAAGTTAGATACGCTAATACCAGAAACTGAAGAAAGAAAATTGATTATAGGAGGGGACTTCAACGCAAGAATTGGAAAGAAGGGAGAAAAAATCAAACACGAGGACACAAGAAACAGAGAATCAAAAGATACCACAGAAAATAGAGAAGGAAAAGAAATGATAGAAATGATAGAAGAGAGAGGTTGGGACATTTTAAATGGAAACATCACAGGAGATGAAGAGGGAGAATTTACTTATATAGGGACAAACGGGCAATCAGTAATAGACTACGTAGTTGTAAATGAGGAGGCGTGGGAAGAGATAGATAATCTTAAAGTAAGAATAAGAGTTGAATCAGACCACCAGCCATTAGAACTCTACTTAACTGGGGAAACTGTAAGAAGACAGGAAAATGAAGAAAAAAGTAAAGAAAAGATAACATGGACGGAAGAAAGTGTGATAAAGTACAAAAAAAACCTGAGAAAAATTAGAGAAAACGGAAGAAATGTCGAAGAGATAATGAAGGAATTAGAGGAAACAATTGGAGATGCGGTAGTAAAAAAACCATATAGAAGAAAAGAAGAAAAAATGAAAAAGAGCAAATGGTGGAACAGCGAATGTACTAAGAAAAAACAAGAAGCCAGAAAGATGTTAAGGCACTGGAGAAACAACAAAAGCACAAAAGAAGAATATATGAAAAAACAGAAAGCTTACAAAAATCAATGTAAAAAAGCTAAAAGTGAATTTATAAAAAAAGAAGAAATAGAAATTAAAAAAATAAAGACAGAAGCAGAAGCATGGAAATACATAAATAAAGAAATAAGAAGAAAACAGGGAGATATTGAGGAAATACCAATGGAAGCGTGGAAGGAACATTTTTCAAGTTTGTTTGGAGAAGAAAAGAAAAAAGAAAAAAAACTAGAAAGACAAAAGCCAATCCACCAAGCGGAAGAAATTTCAAAGGAGGCAATATGGGAGAAGATAAAAAAACTAAAAAAAAAGAAAGCGCCAGGTATGGATGGGATACAGAATGAAGCGTGGTTGTATGGTACGGAAGAACTGACTGAGAGATTGAGTGAGTTAATAAACAAAGTATGGAAGGGAGAAGGGTTTCCGAGTCAATGGAGAGAAGGTCTTGTACGCCCTATACACAAAAGTGGATCCAAAAAGCAAGTAAATAACTACAGAGGAATAACACTACTGGGTACGGCATACAAGATCTACGCCATGATATTAGAAGAAAAGTTGAATGAGGAACTAAGTATGAATGAGATAATTCCAGATGGGCAAGCCGGCTTCAGGAAGGGAAGAGGTACCATGGATAACGTATATATTTTACATCATATTGTGGAAAAAGAAATAGCAGAGAAAGGGGGGAAAGTATATGCGTTATTTCTAGATCTAAAGGCGGCATTTGATAGTGTGGATAGAGAGAAACTGTGGAAGTGTATGAGAGAGAAAGGAATTAGCGAGCACCTGGTAAGAAGAATAGAAGACGTGTATGAGGAGACAGCAAGTAGGGTATGTGTTAACGGAAAAATGAGTGAAAGATTTTGGACAACAAAAGGAGTAAGACAGGGCTGCCCATTGAGTCCTACTTTATTTGCAATCTACATAGCAGATGTAGAAAAAAAATTGAGGTTGGCTCAAGCAGGAGGGGTAATAGTTGGTAGAGAAAAAGTGTGGTCGCTAGCATACGCAGACGACATGGTAATACTAGCAAAAGAAGCGAAGGAAATGAAAGAGATGATGAAAAGTTTAGAAAAATATTTTAGAAAAAAAAGCTTAGAAGTTAACGTAGAAAAAACAAAAATTATGGTGTTTAAAAAAGGGGGTGGGAGAAAAAAAGTAGAGGACTGGAAATGGAATGGGCAAGGTATTACGGAAGTAAAATCTTTTAAATATTTGGGATATGTTTTTTGTACGAGTAACACCGAGAGCGAGCACATTAAAGAGATTGCTCGAAAAGCAAATAAAGTAGTGGGACAAGTTTGGGGAATAAGTGAAAGAAAATTTGAATGTATGAGAATAAAAGGGCTTATGTTTGATAGTTTAGTTAAGAGTATGATATTGTATGGGTCAGAAATATGGGGATGGAAGGAACAAGAAAAATTAGAAGCAATACATGTAAAATATTGGAGATGGGTGCTAGGTTTAAATAGAGAAACTCCAGCATATATTGTGCTGGAGGAAGTCAAAAAAGATAAGTTAAGAGTAGAAGCAGGAAAAAGAGCAATGAAGTATGAAGAAAGAATGAGACAGAGACACGAATGCAAAAAATTACAAGAATGCATGAAAGAGAAAATGAAAGCAAGAAATGAAAAGCTAGGGGAGATTAGGGAAAATTATTACAATAGAAATGGGTATGCAAGCCAAGAAATTGAAAGAATGAGAGAATCTGGGAGAGAGACATGGTACAAAGTTATGGAAAGAGATAGAGATATACAAAAGCAAGAAAGGAAAATGCGAGTGAAAGAGTCTAGGTACAACGCAAACTATGAACATATTATAGAAAATGAATTGCCAATGTACTTAGTGAGCGAAAGATATAGTAAAGATGACAAAAAGATGACAAAAAGATGATTGCAAGATTCAGATGTGGTAATGAAGAGCAAGTGACAAGATTTTGGATGGAAGAGGATTTGAAAATGTGCAGAATGTGCGGAGAGACTAAGGAAACTATAGAACATATGTTGAAAGAGTGTAACGAAATGAGAGAAGAACAGATGGAAAAAAATGAGATATTGAAAGGGGACGGAAGAGGGGTAGAATGGATGAGGGCAGTTAAAAAACGAAGAAAAGAAATAGACGAACAGAGAAGAAAATATTCTTAATTGTGTTAATTTTATAAGGATTAAGTTTTATTATTTTGGGAAGTTGTAAATGTATTTGTAAATGTAATTTTCAAGGCCGAAAGGCAAGAAATAAACGTATTATATATACTATCCCTACAATTAGCAGGGTCTTTTGATACCAGAAAAAATCTAGTTGCGGATCAGTAGCAACGATAAATCGCTAATCCTTGGGAGCAATAACACCGACATCAAAAAACTAACATAGTCATTATAAATAAATTTACCGACGTTTGAAAACGAAAATTTTTTTGTTATAACTTTATGTTTGCAAACTGTAAACCAAAGTACACAATTAATAATTCATTTAATTTTTTCTCTGCAAAACTTGTCGTTCACACGATAAACTGTAGGTCATAATGACTTTAAACCTTATTGTTGTGGCAAGAATTATAGCGTCGATTAAAGATGAACGAGAAAAACGTAAAACTGAAAGGATTGTTGGTAAAAGCCTTTCTGTTGTACAAAAGGTGTATAAGCGTTACTTGGATACTAACCAGAAAATCATTATCCGGGCAAAAAAAAGTCACATGACCGTTTTTTGGAGTCTACAAATTTGCGAAATAGAACAGCTTCTGCAGTTTATCTACAAAATCAACTCCATAAAGTTAGAGATGTAAATATTATTGCATTAACCGTTAGGAGAAAGCTTCTGGCTGCTGGATTGTCGCAAAAATTGCTACAGGTCCACCTTTACAGCGCCAAATTAGCACGTTTAAACCATTTAAGTCACCAAAAGCTAACAAAAAAAGTTGTAATGTAAAATTATAGCTAGTCCAGTACTTTCAGACATTATTTAAACTAAAGATATTAGCAAAAATAATTGATAAGTATATTTGTTGGTTGTACATTAGCTAGTTAACAACTGGAAAAAATCGAACATAATGCAGAATGCACTAAACAACGTAGAAACGTGGTGCAAAAAAATTGAACCATAGTGATTGATCATTTTAGAAAACAATAACACCAAGATTTAAAAAACTAAAAATTTATACAGTATATGTTATTTTTGTAATCTGTTCTAAATTATAGAAATTCAGCTGCATAGATTTACATTTATTATTTTATTTTCATATTTAGTATTGTCTATGATTATTATTGTACTAATGTCTTTTTTACAACATCCGGATTACTTATCCCAATAACCCAAATTATTTTCATTAACACCATCTGTACCTAGGTACAATCCGCGACTACCGCATACAAATACATGGTCCTTCAAACCGCATCCGTAAAACAACATCTACAATGGCTAGTGCTACTATTGTGAAGAAACTACAATGAAACAAAAACATCTGACTATAAAGATTTATTCAAATCCAGCTTCGGCTCTCCGTCATTCACAAAACTAAAAAACATCTCAGTACACCTGAACGCTTTTTGCCCCGTATACTAAGAGTTTTGTCAAATTTCCAACAAACTATTCAATAACAAAGTTGATATCTCCGAAGAACAACACAAATTTAGATGTCAATATTTAAACATTATTTTTCTCACAAAGCTCGCTAACAACAACAATTGCTGAAACTTCAACAAGTATTCAAGTAAAATTACCGACTATCAAGATTCCATCATTTGGAAGAGATTATGCAAAGTGGCCCAGCTTTTGAGAGTCATTTACCGCACTAATTCACAACAATCTTACTCTGAGCAATATCCATTCATTATTTACAATCTCCGCGACTTATGCTAAAAGATTTGGCCTCAAGCAACGTCCATTATCAGCTCCAATCGTCGGAGTTGGCAGAGCTAAGACAGACATTTATAGCTTTATCTCAACTCACATATCATCACGCGTTGATTTGTATACTTGTATGCTAAATGTTCTAATAATACCTATAATCACTGACAAACTGCCTCGCTACGTTATTCTTTGATAGGTGTACCGTCTCAGTCAAACTCCCAGCCAGATCAATGTCTTCAAATTGGATCACGCAGAAACATATAACGTTACTTGGATAGGCCGCAACACCCGTCAAGGCATCCGCCAACAGCCTAGTGCCACTCTGCGCATTTAGCTCGAGAACACCGTGACAGCCTCCGTAAGGAGCGGACGGCGCACATGCTGCGCCTTATTGAGTAAGTAAAGAAACCATAAAAAAAAATTAATGAAGATCATCTCAATACCCAGTTCTCTTAATTTTTGTTGTTGAGATTTTAGATACTACAGAAATGTAGTCCAGGTCTTCAAGATGTAAACAATTTTGACTATGTGTGATTAGAAACTTTGCACACCAAAAATAGTTAGATGGTTGCATCATAATCGTTATTGATGCATGCATCTGCCTCACCTGTTCTCTGTTGTGATGTGAGAATTAACGATTTAGGTGTGATCGATTGTCTCAGATGTGTCTATACCAAATAATGTTGGAACGTTTAGCCTAGTAACTTCCTGCATATCAATAGAAGGTGCAAGTACAATTTTATGACTTCTACAAACCACAAGAAATCAATCTATTAATTGGCGCAGGTTTTTTCTATAAGATTCTATGTGAATAAAGAATATTGATGAAACCATTAACCCTTTAAAAGAGCAAGTTTGGGTGGATAATCTTTGGTCAACTACCAACCAAAATAAAAAAAACTACAAGATTTTACTTCAATTGTTGGCTACGTAAGACTGAATAAATTAGAGTCTTGATTTTGGGAAATGGAGAAATACAATCAAGATAGAGTACTTGCACCTATCGACCAAAAATATGAAAAACATTTCAAAATAAACAGAACTCGTGATGCTACTGGTCGCTTTCAAGTAGCGTTGCCATTCAAGGAAAGTCCAAATAAGTTATCAAATTCCTATATATCCGCCGCTCGACATAAATTCTTTGCATTGAAACGCCGCCTTGCTAAAAACCAAAAAGTTTATGAGCAATATAGAGACTTTATGCAAGAATATGTGAACATATAAAACAAACAAATGGTGATGTACATTCCGGATATTATTTACCTCATCATTGCGTAATCGAAGAAGCAAGTTTAACTACAAAACTACGTGTAGTATTCAAAGGCTCTGCCTCCACGCATAATGGTGTATTATTGAATGACATACTTATAGTAGGACCCACTTTTCAAGATTATTTGTTTGCAATTATGTTGAGAATGAGAACCAAGCAATTTGTCATTACGGCTGATATTGCTAAAATGTATCGGCAAGTTAATGTGCAACAAGAAACCAGAACTATCAGAAGATACGGTAGAGAAATTCATCCGAAGACGAGATAACATCATATGAGCTCACCACCGCTACCTATATCATGACAAGTGCAGCATATTTAGCAGTTTTTTTCAATCAAAAGTCAAAGGTGTTTACAGGACTTTTACGTAGACAATCTTATCTCGGGAGCAGAAACTATTAACGAGTCAATTTTGATACGTGTAAGAGGCCGTTTGATCCATTCAGATCTTCAATTTAATTGACGCTGTCCGATTGTATTACCGTGTCACCAACTAACAAGACTTCTAATTGTCAGCATACACCGATCTCAGCTGCATGCCGGTGCACAAAGAACTATCGCCGGCATGAGATTAGAGTATTGGCCATTAAATGGACGTAGTCAGACGCGCAAGGTTACACGCAACTGCATACAGTGTTTACGCGTCAAACCACAAATTGAAGCTCTATTTATAGGCGCTTTGCCCAGTTATTGTATTCAGCAATTCCGACCCTTTTTGAAGACAGGAATTGATTACGCCGGATTGCATATGATTAAGGAAGGAGCTCGAAGATAAAAAAAAACAACAAAGGCATATATGTGTGTATTTGTATGCTTTTCTACAAAAGCTACACACATTGAATTGGTATCACAATTAACAATTAAAGTTTTTCTTGTCGCATTATCCCGGTTCATAACCCGACGTGGCTTAGTCGCAAAAATCTACAGTGATAACGCCACAAACTTTATTGAAGCTAAGAAGCAACTTGATGAACTTTATCTCTTTCTCAACGATCTTAATAATGCAATTATACTTGAGGATTCATTAAACACCAAGAAGATAAAATGGCATTTAATTCCACCTCGTGCTCCTCACTTCGGAGGAACTATGGAAAGCAGCCGTAAAAAGCATAAAAACTCATTTGCATCGTGTCGCAGGTAATGCTTCATTCACCTATGAAGAACTATATACATTGCTAACTCAGATCAAATCAGTTCTAAACTCACGACAGTTATGTCCATTGTCAGAAGACCCAAATGACTCCAGCGCACTAATTCCAAGACATTTTTTAATAGGTGAACCTCTCACATCACTTGTCAATCACATACTCCACAAAATTCCTGATGCCTGATTATCTCGTTGGCAACTCGTGGAAAAACTGAAACAACAGATATGGAAAAGATGATGCAGGAAGTATATATCGGAGCTCCATAAGAGAACAAAGTGGCAATCTAATAGCACTGCTCTACAAACAGGACAGCTAGTTATCATCAGAGGATAACATCGCACCTCTTCACTGGCAACTTGGCGGATCGAAGCAGTACATCCAGGTCCCGATGGTATTATCATAAGCGCCACCATTCGTACGACAGCAAGTATAACGAATAAATACTAATTAATTTGTAATTAAATGCAACGGTATTTAATGGGTGGCAGTATGTTATATCTTGTCATCTGTTTTAAATTATAGACATTTTTAGACGACAGCTGCATAGATTTACATTTATTATTTTATTTTATTATTTAGTATCGTCTATAATTATTATTGTACTAATGTTTTTTTTTTACAACATCCGAATTACTTATCCCAATAACCCAATTTATTTCCATTAACACCATCTGTACCTACCTGCTAATCCTTCCTATTATAAAATAGTCTCTTCTTTTAAATACTCTTACCCTTACCTATTTCAACTCATTTATTAAACCAATCGTTACCGTAAATACATATATCTTTCTATTAGCATTTTTATTGTGATTAATATTATATTTTACAATAACCATGCATTTTAATTTTTGTTAAAAAAACCGCGACTACCGCCTACAAATACATGCCAAATCAATAAACCTAGAAACTAACACCCGATATTAATAGATTATACAACGTGGTTATAAAATAAAAAATTAACCTTACAACAACCAAACTAAATAAAATATAAAGATTAGCATGTATGTTGATAACTAGAGCAATGAAAACACTTCCCACCAAACCCATAAAAATACTGCGATTGCTAGCACCACTGCCCTTGGTTGTAATAATAAAGACAAGACAAGCAGCGTACCAACTACAAATAAATAAACAAATTGTAAGTTTCAAAGCTCACACACTAAGAATTAACAAATGTGTTATTCCAGAAAAAAACATTAAAGATTTATGACAGTACTGCCGGATATATGAAGGCAGAAGCCAGAAGAAGTCGATTACGTCCTTAGGCAAAACATACCCCAGTTTTCAAGCAAATATATTTACTATTGTATAGTGCGCTAAAAACATAATCAAATCAAGACAATACTTTAACAGATTAAAAATTATAGTAACCGATAGCAAAGCGGCTCTACAGTAATAAAATCCAAACTGGCAGTAAATTGCATGATCAGTGTGGAAGCATTTGCCACAAACAATACAGTACGGTAAATCCAGATACTAAAATTAGAATGTAGATGATAACATTAAGCCAAAGCACAAGACAACAGGTACGTTTATTAGCATTTAACCTACTTTCGAAATCCATTACAATAATAAAAAACAAATAATCTGAAACAAACTTCAAACAAAAGTTTATATTTACTGAAACTTATAAATACTCATAATCTGCATCAATGGATGAAAGAAAACCCTCCCTCACTTAATACAACAAAGATCTTATCAAAGACAATGGTAAATTAACATTTGGGCTGTGTTAATGAATAATAATGTAGTTGGTCCACGCATTCTACCAAACCGACTTAATTCAGCCTTGTATCTACAATTCTTAAATGAAAATTTACCACTTGCATTACTTAATAAAATTCTATTAGCAGGTAGATTAAATTGTTGGTTTCAACATGATGGTGCACCGGCACATTACGGAATACAAGTCAGAAATACCATGACTCAAGGAGGTGAGCCAATACCATAGCCTCCTAGATTGCTGATATAATTCCATTGGATTACTTTCTATAAAGTTATTTGAAAAAACAAATTTACCGCAAACCGGTTGTGAATCCTAAAGATGTATTAACACGTATAATTCTGTATTCACGGTAAAAGTTAAACCATTTACATCTACACTATAATATATAAATTAACATATTAGATCAACTAAAATAAAATACATAATATATACAAAAATATATAAAAACAAGTTTAATCTAAAATACAATTTAGGTACACAATTCAATCAATATGATTTAATTGCGACCTAAACTGCGATTTGGTGCAAAACCAATTAAAATGATTTGGCAAACAATTCAAACCCGTTCAGTTCAGACATCACTAGTCCACGCAAAAACAAAAAATCAGCCCTTTTGCGACAAAGTTTTAGTGGTAGCAAATTGAACAAACATGCAATCAAAATCAACCGCTAAAATCCCCGATTTATAAGATAATAATCTAGCAAACTTATTATAAATTTGTTCATTACTTTGAATATGAATTTCGTAAGACGGACACTAGACTGGGAGCATATTCTAAATGAGAGCGCACTAAAGAACAATACAATAATTTAAGCGTACTTGGGAATAAATCTGTAATCAAACCCAGCATTCTCATAGCCCGGTTACACATATAGTTAATATGCTCGACAAATGTGAGTTTGTGATCAAAGATTACGCCCAAGTCTTTTATTTGAAAAACTTGTTTCAACACTTTATGATTAATATCATAACCGTAAGGTATTTTATTCAGTGTTCTATTAAAACTAATTGAAAAACATTTGTTAACGTTAAGAAAAAGATAATTATTATGACACCAAGCATTTACAAAATCTAAATCTCGTTGTAACAAATGACAATCATTAACAGATGATATTTTACTGTAAAGCTTTAGATCATCAGCAAATAAAAGAAAAGACAATGAATGAATACACTGAGAAATATCATTGATAAAAAGAAGGAACAGAATTAGACCGCAATGTGATTATAATCGCCGGTAGATCTCAACAGGAGAGAAGACCGGCGACGAACAACCAGCATGCCAAACATGTCACGACCCTCTAACGATGAAGCACATTTTGGAAGAATGCCGAGCCTACCTTCCCTACCGTAATCGGCTCGAGCTCCCTAACAACGTAGCGTCTATTTTATCAAATAGAGAGGAGTCTATGGGAAGGTGCGTCCAGTTTTTGAATGACGCAGGAGTCTGGCATCGAAGCATTTTACAGCTTCTTTGTCATCTGTGATATTAAGTTAGGTTGTGACATTAGGTTAAGTTGTGATATTAGGTTTAGTTACTTTAGTTTTTAGGCTTCGACTTTTACAGCTTCGGTGTCATCTGTGATATTAGGTTAAGTTAATAGATAGGTACTGGCATTAAAGTTTTTTTTTACAACTTTGTTGTCATTTGTGATAGTTGATTCTGTGATATTAGTTTTAAATTTAGTTTTAAATTTTATCAACTTTGATATTAGATTTAGTATTTATTTATTTATTTATTTATTTAACCATTTTAATGTGTTGTTTTGTTTTCCTCAGGTATATAACCTGAGGTTATTATTATTAAAACAAAATAAATAGCCAATGACCTTAGTAGTCGACGCTAAAATACAAGTTAAAAAAAATAAAAAAAATATAAAAAATAATAATAATTATAATAATATTTATTTCCCAACAGACGATATACATATCCAATAACAGGGAAATATCTACAAAATAAAATATAACTGTTGTATATAATAAAATATACAGTAATACTAAGTTAATTAATAAAATAATAATTGCAACAATAATAAAATAAAACTAAAATTTAAAAAAAAAAATGTATAAAAATATTAATAAAGAACAAACAAAAAAGACATGAAATATAAACATATAATTAAATAGACAATAGATAGTTTAACTTTGTAAAGCAGTTAAACAATTGGCACGATTTAAACTCTGAAAATGTTGCAAAAATATCTGTGGAGTGTTGTATGTGGTGATATGATTTAATGATTTTAATTAATGGTGAGTTATTATGATGACATGTTCTAGGAGTGGCATATGAAAATGTTAATGGGTTGCGAAGATTAGTAGAAGGTACGCGTATTGTGATATAATTTACTAGTGATGGGTTGTCAAAATGATAATGAACTATTCTATGTAATGAATTAACCATATTAATGTGATGATTAGTGACTATTGATGATATATTAAATTCATCTAATAATAATTGGTATGGATAACCCCTCTCCGGATAATGACGAGTTTTTATGATGAAGATGTTTTAAAAACTTACGATGTACATTTTCCAGTTGCATTATATAGAGTTGGTTAGAAGGTATCCATACAGGTGTACAATACATAAGCCTACTCATAATACAAATTGTACAATAATAAAATAGATGTAGTGCAAGTAAAATCTTTTGTAGTTCTTAGTATGAAACCCATTGTTTTCATACATTGTTTTACTATGTCTGTTATGTGGCAGTTAAAAGTCAAGTCAAGTCAAGACCGTTTTCATTACACCAGACACACAAATTACATAAATTTTGTTGTAAAATATCACAGTCGTTTAAAGTTATAATAGGTTTGTACAGTTTTATATCATCGGCATATATAATAAAATCACAGTTTAGGCTATCACAGACAAAATTTATAAAAAGTAAGAATAAAAGAGGACCTAAGTTGGAACCTTGCGGCACACTGCGGGTGGCAATATACTCGTAAGATGCATGTCCTTCGTACTCAACGCGTTGAATTTAACCTGTCAAGTATGATTTTATGACGCTGATAATATTATCATTTATATTGTATACTTTTAGGCGTACAATGAGTATATCATGAGGCATACGATCGAAAGCCTTTGATATGTCGGTATAAATGACATCCGTTTGAATTCTTTTGTCCATGTTAGCAGATATTTCTTGCGTAATAGTCATTAAATTTGTTAGTGTTGACCTTTTTTTAATAAACCCATGTTGTTGCGGAGAAAGCTGCAAATGTATTATGCTATAAACTTGTTCGGAGATAAAACATTCAAATTATTTTGAAAAGTTGCATAAAAGCAAAATAGGCCTGTAGTTTTCAATGTTTGATCTATCTCCTTTTTTAAAAACCGGGCAAATTTCCATCTGTTTGGAAAATGTCCAGTTTTTAATATTAGATTAAATATGTATGTGACTGGTTTAACAAAAACTACAGAAGTATCTTTTACTAAAAATTCGGGTATGTTGTCAGTACCCATAGTATATGAAATGTTTTGCAAAATGATTGACTATGTCTTGACCTGATAGCAAAATTGCATCTTTATATTTCATTACGCCTGGAATGCGACTGTGATATTTTTTTTGTCTGGATAAAAGACCCAAGTTGATTTGGATCTTTAGAAATATTTGATTCAGCATTTCTGATAAATTTGTAATAAGCTTTATTAATGTTTCTTTTTAAGCGTTGTTTAACTATGTTAAGTTGAGGCTGATTAACCATAGTTCGTCTACGCCAAAGTTTTTCTGTTAGACAAATATCACAAATTATATCACGGTTGTACCATTGGGGATAAGATCTTTTGCGTACATAACAAGTTTTTGGTACAAATTTATCACAGCTTTTGTATAACATATTGTATAAAATATCACAGGCATCATTAACACACATACATTTATAGAGACAAGACCAGTTTATATCACAGATATCTATATAGAGTTGTACCAAATCAGATTTTTTAAAATTATACTTTTGTATTTCTAAAGCTGGGTGGTAATCATCTTCAGGTACAAAAGAATCATTGGACTTTGATACATCGCACGTATGTTTATCAGTAATCAATACTAAGTCTAGTAATCGCTCCATATGATTTAAAACGTTGCTAGTTTGCTTAAGCTTCAAAAAATTCATGAAATTTATAATTGGCAATAAACTGCATGAATAATTATCTGCATTTTCCATATACAGCTTATAGTTTGGTAAGTTAAAATCACCGCATATTATTATATTTTCAACATCTAATGCTCATGTAATCAAAGAATAATTAATATTCAGCAGTTGTAGTAGAAATGGGTATATATACACAAAGAATATCTACAGTAGTGTGTTTTAAAAAGATACGGGCAGCAGCAGCATCAATATTTGAGATCGGAGAAAGAAGATTAATTTATTTACATTTTAAATTAAAATGAATGCCTATTCCAAAACAAAAATACAAGCGGATAGTTTAAGCTAGGGTTGCCGCTCACCCGCCCGAGTGTTAGTTATCAAAAAAATTAAAATTATTTTTTTCTGGTGCGTTAAACCTCTCTTAGTCACTAAAGGTGATGGTGGTATGTATCTTTCGAATGAAAAACACTTGGGTGGATGGGTGGCCCACTCCAGAACATGAGTATAAGCAGATAGTTTGAACTGAGGTTTCCGTCCACCCGCCCAAGTGTTAGTTATTAAGAAATTTAAAACTACTCTTTTCTGCCGCGTTTAAAGTTTTTTAGTCACTAGAGGTGAGAGTGTTATGTAATCCTTGGATGGCAAACACTTGGGTGGGTGGGTGGGTTACTCAAAAACATGAGTACAAGCAGATAGTTTAAACTGGGGTTACCGGCTACCCGCCTAAGTGTTAATAACTAAGAAATTTAAAATTACTTTTCTCTGCCGCGTTAAAAGTCTCTTAATCACTAGAGGTGATGGTAGTATCTAATTATTAGATGGCAACCACTTGGGTGGGTGGGTGGGCCACTGCAGACCATGAGTTTAAGCGGATAGTTTGAAATGGGGTTCCCGCTTAACCGCCCAAGTGTTAGTTATCAAGAAATTTAAAATTACTCTTTTCTGCTGCGTTAAAAACAACAATGGTGGTGGTTTGTGTTATGTAATTTTAACGACTCATTTACTAATGTTAAAGATGATTTCATATTTAAAGTATTGACATAAGTAAGATTTTAATTTGCATGAATTTATGTCTCTAGTTATAACTATTTATGTTTAATCAAAACTTGAAGTAGCCTGCTCACCCAGCCAAATGTTTGTCATCAACTAATTGGTTAGTTAGTCACTGTTTTGTAACTTGTGATATTTAACGTTTACGGGAATGAGAAACAACTATTTTTTTAATCACTTAGGTGAGTGGGCAAGTTATTACAGTTTAAACTATTTGCTATTCTGCATTTTATAATAATATAAATTTAATGCAATATATGTAAATATTTCACATAAACAAATATTCTAGAACAATTTGATAAATATATAAATAGCCAAAGAACACTTTATCAATTTCATTGTAAATCTTTAGATAAGAAAAATATAACACCTTATCTTGACTCAGTTCTTCGTGCGCAAGACGATAACGCTTAGTCATGCTCCTCCCTCACAGTATTGTGAGTCGTGTGCGTGAATTGATCGGACGTGTTTATTTATTAAGTGTATATTTTAGCATTATTCATAATAATAATTAGTAAATTAAAATTAAAACTTAGTGCGTGGAAGACATGGAATATTGGGGATTTTAAAGGTATGACGTGTAATATTTGTTTAAACGATTTAGTTGCGTATTCTATTGATAAAAATCAAATTGCTAATAATTTATTATTAAATTAAAACCGAATTAGTGTATTTATGTTAACATAATTATAATGTTTTGAAATATATACGTTTTATAATATTTTGAAAATGAAAACATGGAATGACTTGGTTTTATACTAGTTATTTCAGCATATTCTAGTCTTGGACTGCCAGCTATTGTAATACGCCACCAGACGTTTTGGCAATGGTGATAAGAGGTGCCGGAGATGCGGAAACGCTAACGAAACCCTCCCGCACGTACTAAACCATTGCCAGATGCATTCAAACGCCTGGCAGCAACGTCACAATGCCGTCCAAGACAGGCTTGCAAAAGCAATCCCGTCTAGCCGTGGACAAGCGCGTGTCAACAGGACAGTAGAAGGTATTAACTCCAACCTACGACCTGACATTGTCCTGTTGAACGAAAACGACAAGAGCGCAACTATTGTGGACGTTGCAATACCATTCGAAAATGGGCGTGAGGCATTCACACAGAGTCGGATAAGAAAAGTAGACAAATACCAAGAAGTGGCAACTCAGCTGGGGGGAAAAGGATATGAGGTGGTAGTGATGGCCCTTCAGGTAGGAGCTCTAGGCTCGTGGGACCCGGAAAATGAAGCTGTACTCCGGGCCCTAGGGATTGGCAAGCGGTATGCTGGCCTGATGCGGAAGCTGATGAGCAGCGATGTGATTCGGTGGAGTCGAGACATTTATATCGAACACTTGACGGGCCATCGCCAGTATACTTAATCTGTTTTGCTTTTAATGTGTTAGTGAAGTGTCGCGTGCAATGTTCTTTTATATACTGTGATATTACTTTTAATAATTTAGTACCTGATGATCAATCATAATATTGTACCTGATAACTTTATGTAGCGCTTAAATTATACACCTGTGATATGAATTTTTAAAATGTATGTTATGTTATTTTTATTGATTTTAATCTGTTAGTATTTGTTCAATTTTAGACATGCTCTATACACATGCATATGTTTTATTTAATTTTTTATCTATTCTTTATATTGTGAATTCTTTTATGATTCAAATTTCTTTTATCTTTATTCTTATACTCAAGTATTTATTTTTATAACCATTTTTTATATATTGAAATTATTTTTTGAATAAAGCTTTTAAATATGTTTCTTAGGGCGACAGGAAATTGGGTTCTCAATTGTAACAATGTTTTATTGATTGAATATTAATTTGATTTACATAAACATGCATATTTTGGTAGTTTTATTTAACAGTTTTCAGATTTGCAAACCGTCCAATTATGTGTTTTTCCTCTACTAAAAGTATCTAATTCAAACAATCATTCTAAAACAACAAAGTTTTAACATTTTTATATTTAATATTTATTAGAATTTGTTGTTTATAGATCTATTTCTTTTTTTATAGTTTGTTTTGGGTTGCAATACGTTATTAGTAGCTTCCTAATGCCGTTTCATTTTTTTGGTACATTATGGATTTTTTAAAAGTTTTTTTGGATTTTAGTTAGAGGAGCATCTGCACTAAATTGGGTTAATTGTTGAAGCCAACAAATTTTGTTGTGGTGAAAACTATATGATTTTTGACAGTTTGTAGTTGTTAGTATTTGACAGATTAAATATTATTTAACAAGAATGACAGATTAAATTTGACATAACTTGTGGCAGTGATCAACTTTGACAGTTTTGTCAATTTAATGCTTTATAACTATCAAAATAGTAGCAACTAGGACTTGTTTGACATGTTTTTATATAGATTTAAGCCTTCTTGATCTAAATTTACAATCAATTCTTAAAAAAATTAATAGATTAATTGTCAAAAAAAAATTTACAACAGAACTCGGTATAAATCAATTTCAGTTAAGTCCATTTGAAGCTTTATTACTAGTAAAATAGCAACAATTAAGGCTTGCTTAACATGTTTTGATAAAGAATCAAGCCTTTTAGATCTAAATTTGCAATCAGTTTTTAAATATTTCCAAAGACTAATTGTCAAATTGCATTTTACAGCAAAATTAAATATAAATAAATTTTGGTAATGTCTATTTGAGGCTTCATTACTATCAAAATAGCAACTGTTAAGGCTTGTTTGATATGTTTTTGTACAGAATTAAGCTTTCTACATCAAAATTTACAATAATATCCTCAAAAATTTCACAGTTATCTTCTAAAAATGCATTTTACCACTAAGCTTTAAATAAATCAATTTCAGTCATGTTTATTTTTGGCTTTATAACTACCAAATAAAGCTTTTAACATGTTTACGTATAGAATCAAGCTTTTTAGATTTTAATTTATAATTAAATCTTTAAAAATTTTACAACTTACTTCTAAAAATGCATTTTACAACCAAACTTTACATAACTTAGTTTTACTAATGCCTACTTGAGACTTCATTACTATTAAAATAGCAGCAATTAAAGCTTTTTTGACATGTTTTTGTATAGAATCAAGCCTTCTAGATCTAAATACACAATAATTTACTTAAAAACTCCACAGCCAACTTACCAAAATGCGTTTTCAGACCAAACTCGATACAAATGAATTTCAGTAATGTTTATTTGGGGCTTTATAACTACAAAAATAGCAACAAATAAGGCTTGTTTGACATGTTAACGTATAGAATCAAGTCATTTAGATCTAAATTTACAATTAAATTTTTTAAAATTTCTCAGCTAACTTCTAAAAATGCATTTTACAACCAAACTTTAGTTTTAGTTTTACTAATGTCTATTTGAGGCTGTATTACTACCAAAATAGCAGCAATTAAGGCTTCTTTGACATGTTTTTGTATAGAATCAAGCCTTCTAGATCTAAATTTACAATAAATTATTCAAAAATTCCACAGATAACTTGCCAAAATGCGTTTTATAACTAAACTCTATACAAATCAATTTCAGTAACGTTTATTTGGGGCGCCTCTTAGATTGATGAACCTAACAATAAAATATTAAAATTTAAAATAACAATTTCCCATCTTAATAATTTCTTAAAAATTAAGAAACAGACCTTTTAAAAATCCTTTCTAACGAGAATACTTAATCACAAATAAAGAACATTACTTCTTATATTCATTACAGCTTAGCATACACTTTACATTTCAAACGCAAACAAAATACATATTACAACGCAACGACTGTGAAACATCTACTTCATTATCAAGCGTCAAAAGGAATTTCGAAATCCTCTACTTAATAGTTTCAAACCTTGTAATCTTGTTAAAATTTTAAACGCAAGTGTATAACTTTCGAGTCGGTTGTATTCATGCGCAAATTATGTATAAGATCCCCCACTATATCTAAGTTAAATCCTCTTAGGACCCCTTTCTAACCTCCTAGTACCCCAAAAAAAAATTCTCCTTTTAATTATTTTCCTCTATCTGTTCTTATAACTTGATAGTTACTTGAAAATAGCTTGGTATTTTGCACACTTGCATTGCACATCTTCTTTAATTCCTGTCTCAGTTAAAGTAACAATGTCAATGTTCTGCAATTCTATGGAATTGTAAAACTGATTTGTTTTATTCTTTAGTCCTCTAACGTTTTGATAATAAATTGTTATTCTTGTACTTGTCAGCTGGGAGTGACGGAAACGTAGAAATAGAATAAATGCATTCTTTCAACAATATGAAAGGGATGCCGTCTGGGCCAGTGCTAAGGTTACTTTGAAGGTATTCAATACCATTAAAAACATTAAACAAACTAAATGAAAAATTTGAATGTATTACGTTGTTTTGAAACTCAAACGTTGGAGCTGTATGAACTTCAGAATTGTAAACAGATAAAAAAAAATCTGCAAACTTGTTGACATAATCATCCCCATTAGTGTAGATTAGGTCTCCATAGTACATTGTAGAGGGAAAGCCATTAGATTTTCTGGTTTTGTTGACAAATTTCTAGAAATGCTTTGGATTTGTTTAAATACTATTCTTGGTACGTCCAATATACTGCTTGTAAAGGCGAGCGCTAAGATTTTTACATAAAGTGCAAATAGATTCAATCTTATTATAACTAGATAGAAGTTTTGAAGATTTAAAACGTTTATGAACAACTTTTTTCAATTTAGTAAGTGAAATCAGTTCCTTGCTAAACCAAATAGGAAAGTTGTTTTCACGCCACAGTTTTATAGGTACGTAACAACCAATTGCATAATACAAAACAGAATAAAATAAATCAACACATACATTACATACATAGTGTTAGCTTGTGTTTATCGGAACATTAACAACCATTGCCACTTTTACATCACGATCATTTGTAAAACACAAGTCTAAAAACACACCCCTACTATTGGGTATTGTTACGCATTCAATGCTGTTTAAATATCCAAAAAAATTGGCTACTAAATATGCAGAATAAGTTTCATTGCAGACTACTCTATTTCCTAACTTATCATTTATCCACAACGCTACAGTAGACTATAATATGCTACAAACAGTTTGTGCTTCCATAATAAATCCTGTAAATGTTTGGCTCAATTTTGAGACACCCTGTATAAATAAAATGTTTGGTTTTCAATCAAGATAAAATTTTTTTTTTAATCAAATTGATATTAAGTCACAATCTGCCCTTATTCTAAAAAGTCCAAGTTTTTAGACAAACTCAAATTCTTAGAAAAAGAAAGGTAGTTTTTAGACTAAATTATTTCTTTATATTTTGGAATGTTAAAACACAAATTGCAAATTTATCAAGAAAATCCTCAGAAAGTAAACCAAATAAAAAAATAAAATGACGCATCTTTAAAAAAGACGTAAGAATGATTTCAAGTACATGCGTTAAAATTATCATAGCAGTATGAACTTAAGCTGTGACGGCATACATTACAAATTTATGTTTCTTCTAAGATTATTAACTTTAAAAGTAGCATCAGTTTTATTTAAAGCAATAAAAAAATTAAAAAAATTCTAGACAAAATTTAAAACAAAATCCCTTAAGATCATTAATTGAAAAAAAAAATTTACTATCTCATACAATGCAAGGAGAAAAATGTATATACATCATCTATTTATGACTAAATCTACCAAAAATTGAAATACAAAGTGATTCAGAGAAACTGCATAGTTTTGAAATAATTAGTACAATTTACATGAATTGTTTAGTTATTGACATTCAAACGTTTGTTATATCATAGAATGCCATTTTAGTTAAATAGATGCAAAAAATAACATCACATAAATGACAACTTTCTTCTTGCAATGCAAATTTGTTTAAATATTCAAAGTTGCTCTAAACATTTTCCAATAGTTCTCAATTAATTTTTTGCAATTCATAGCAAATAGCATCTTTCAACACTGGACTTCAAAAAATCTGACAAAAAAAATCACAAGCCGTTAGGTCAGGCTAGGGCACATCGCCAAAACGTATAATGATGCGTTTCTGAAAAATCTCCCAAAAAACTTTCATTGAGGCTCTTTCTGTATGTGGGCCCTAGTTCTATCCTTTTAAAACTATACACTCCCAAAATTTATTTTTAGTCGTTGTTTTTTTTACGCCAAATTTAGTAACAGCCCACCAGATTGTTACTTGAGGGCTATGCAGGAACTGTTGATATAACTGTTGTGGATTATCCATGGCCCAGTAATTGCAGTTTTGTATATTTTTATATTAAAATGTTGACGTAAGAGACGCTGTGTTTGAACATAATTATTGTACACGAACGCACACACGACTACGCCATAGTGACTAATATACCGTAGTCTGCAGAGTTGAATGACACTGTACAAGTTTCCCCTACTCTTACACTAGCTGCGTACTGCACGTTTAAAAACCATGCGGTTCCTCTAAATCACCCTGTATATATATTGCTTATTATACAATGCAATTAAAAAATTGTAAGACATGTAAATCATATAACAAAAGTTAAAATATAAAATGTATCTAATGAATGTAATATATTAAGTAAAAATGTAAAGCGCATATTCAAAAAAATACATACACAAATTACAAATTTACATATTTGATAACGTATCATTTTTAGAACTATTTATTATTTACATTGTCTCTGCTTTATAATAGAAGGTCGCTTCAATTTTACATATTGTCAATTCATTAACATGGCAACAGTGCAGATTTTTCTAATTGGTTTCTTAGGGTAAGATACATAATCTTAAATAATATTTAATTAACAGAATTAATTTAATTTTTAGAGCATTAACAAACGGTTATGAATCAGATTATATATTTCCTGATAATTTTATGTTTGGTGTTACTACATCAGCGTATCAAATTGAAGGTGCTTGGAATGCAAACGGTAAGTAATGACATTGCTGCTTCTGCTTTTATATTAATACTGTTTTGCATAATATTTAATAAAGGAAAAGGTCTTTCATTTTGGGATAACCTCACCCACAAAACAAATAGTGTTGCTAATGGTACTAATGGAGATATAGCTTGCAATTCGTACTACAAATACAGAGAAGATGTAAAACTTTTAAATGATTTAGGAGTAGATTTTTATAGATTCTCACTAGCTTGGAGTAGAATCCTACCAAATGGAAAAATAGATACAGTCAATCCAGATGGTATTCGTTATTATAACAATGTTATTAATGAAATTATCAAAAATAATATAACACCAATGGTAACTTTATATCATTGGGATATTCCTATGAAATTGCACAAAGAAGGTGGATTTAATAATGAAAAATTTCCTGAATACTTTGCCGACTTTGCGGAATTAGCTTTCAAATCATTTGGCGATAGAATAAAATATTGGTTCACATTTAATGATCCCAATTCTTGTTGTTCTTATGTCAACATTGTTAACCCAAAACAAACAACTTTTTATGAGTGTAGTAGAAATTTGTTGAGAGCACATGGAAAAGCTTATAAAATTTACGATAAAAAATATAGATCTACACAAAATGGAAAAGTGGCTATGGCTATTGATAGTGTTTGGTATGAACCTTTTAATAATGAAGCGGATAATATTGCAGCTGCTGAGAGATATACGCAATTTATGGTAAAAAGTTTTGTGAATCTATTAAATTATTGCTATAATCTTTTACGTTTGCAGTATATTTTATTAAAATAGTATAAGTTTAATAAGGATAAATGCAATAAAAAATGGTCTTATATAACAAGTTATTTATACTATTTTTAATTTAAATCAAAATGATCCGCATTGTCATCTCAGTTCTTTAATAAGTGTCATTAGAATACTCAATAATGTTTTATTAAAAGATTATTATAAATGCAAAATATAAAAACTGTTTCAATTCTTATTTTACTACCAAAACATTTGCAAAATTAAGATGAATTTACATAGTTAATTTCAATTTGGTCATTTTTGTACAAATATATTTTATATGATTTAGTTTACTTACTTCAACACTGCTATATTAGAAGATTGTTTGGTATTTTAATTAAATTGTGATAACAAAAATGTATTAGTTAGGTATATGGGCCCATCCAATTTACCATGGTGATTATCCAGAAATCATAAAAACTTATATTTCCGACATCAGTCATAAACAAAACTTGAACAAATCGCGCCTGTCTGAATTCGCCAAAGAAGAAATTGAAGAAATCAGAGGTAGCCACGATTTATTTGCTCTAAATCATTACACTACTAAGTTAGTAGAACATAAAGATTCTATTATTTCAAATTTGTCTACAAGAGAAAATGATGCTAGCGTTACCGTATGGCAGCCTGCTGAATGGCTAGGACCAACAGATCATCCCACATGGTTAAAGGTTAATTAGAGTGCTAATGTGTTTTTTAATTTTTTTTATAAATATTTATTAGGTTGTTCCATTGGGATTGAGAAAGTGCTTGAAACGTATTAAAGAAAATTACAATAACCCAGAAATCTATATAACAGAAAATGGTTTTAAAGATGTGGGCCAAATATATGATTTTAAACGAATTGAATATCATGAGGTAAATACATTTTTTGTAGTCAATACAAATTTTTAAAATGTTATGCCTAAGACCAAAATTTTTTTTTTTAGAATTATAATCGTAATAATAAATGCACTCTTATTATTACAGCTTTATCTAAAATCTATGTTGGACGCTATGAATGAAGACGGTGTCGCAGTTAAAGCATACGCTGTCAAGAGTTTGATAGATAGTTTTGAATGGTTAGATGGATATAAGTAAGTAAACTTTTAATGTGTTCTTATAAACTACAATAAAATTTATATTACTTTTAGAAGCAAATTTGGTTTATATCAAGTAGATTTTAATGATCCCGATAGACCACGAAAACCAAAATCATCTGCTTTGTATTATAAAGAAATACTATCATCACGAAGCATACCAAATCACGGATCGTTTGAAGTAACTTTAGTTTAAACAAATTTAACAATATACATATTTTATATTTTCTTTATTTATTTTATAAAATCCTTGTATTTTATTCATATTATCAAAGTTATTGATTTTATTTAATTATTTCTTTTATTTAAACATACATGTTTCGATGAATAATCGATTATTCATCGAAACATGTATGTTTAAATAAAATAAATAATTAAATAAAATCATTAACTTCGATAATATGAATAAAATATACACATTATTTTGAGATAAATTATTATATAATTTAATAATATAACTAATGTAATACAAAAAAATAAATTGACGATAAGAAAATTTTAGATCACATGTGCTTCAAGGGTAAGTACCATTATTTATTATTTTTACCAAAAATTTTATAAAACAAAGTTGTTTATAAACTGACGTAAAGTCTAAATAAAAAAATTTGAAATAAAAATTCGAATTTTGTAAAATAAAATATTAACAGTGGTTTTTATTTATTTGCATTATACAAAAAAATAAGATAGCCAATTTTGTATACGTTCATGATACGTCAGAATTTTATTTACATGTGTCATTTTCAAAAATAATAACAAAAGAAGCATTTTCATACTTTCCTAATTTATTAACACCCTTTTATATAAAATTTTATTGTGAATTCATTTTAATTCTATAATAAAGATTTTTTCCTTAATAGGTACCCCTATCCGCGGACACACTGTATAAGTATTTTTTAAGCATCTAAAGTTAAAACTTTTTCTATTGATATTAAAAAAGTATATATAAAATAAAAATTGAATGGTGAATGCAGTTACTATTTGATAGTAGTTTATTTTACCGAACAATGAGATTGTTAACCCAAGCTGTCAAAAACAAAAAAGAGACGCAAAGAGAAGAAGGGTAGGCACTCCTGAGAAAGGAACAACGAAAAAACTTCTTAAAAAATGAAAATAAAACACGACAGCGCAGTAACCCTGGTACGGAGACTAACAGAAGATATCGCAAAATTAGTGAATCAACTCGAGAAAATCCACAACACTCAAAAAGCAATAAAGGTGATTATAGGGAGGATAGCTAGAACCTTAACAAAAACGCTTCCCGCACATGATTTCATAAGAGATCTTACAGCGGCCCTCGGGAAACTTATAAACGTAGAAAACAAAGGCAAAAAGGCTGAAACCGCAGAAATAGGTACTCAAACGAGCAAGAAAAATGAGGACAAGATACAGCTTCTGGAAAGTAAGCTAGCATGCAAACTAAAAGGAAGTGAGCTTGAGTTGTTAATTTCCCTAAAATGGCCGAAAGAAACATATAAAATGTGCCGCTCAACTAAAAAAGAAAAGACGGCAGGTAAAAAAAAGACCTGATGTCATAACAATGAAAGGACAAGTGAAAAACAACAAAATTATTAATGATATTTTTGCAGAAACCCTAAATTAAAAGCTGTGGCAGAAGAAGGCTGCATTAAACGGGCAGGGTGATATGCAGTGTGACTTCGCATAGACTCTTTACAGAAGACGATGAGATGCAGGATAGTGATGAGAAACTTACTTTTCTCTTAACGCTAGAAAAAGACACGGACAAAACACGGCAAAACGCAGAACTTATCAAGGTACTGCGTAAAATTGCAGTCATTGCCAAAAAAAAGGAAAAAAAAACATGTGGCTTGCCTAACTTATAAAAGAGCAAACCACAAAGACTCTAAAAAAATCCTCGAGTATATAGGCAGGAAAGAAGAGATTCAAATAAACCTATACAAAAAAGAAAAAGAAGCAAACAGTCACCAAAAAGTAGAAAAGGAGATGTCAAAAGTCAGGAAAAGAGGTCGCAGAAATAAAGAAACCATAATAATTGCTTCAACACAAAGGGCCTTCTATGCGGACATAATAAAGCACATGAAAGCACATGATGCCACTAAGGAGGTTACGGTTGCAAAAATAAATAAAACCAGCAAAAATAGCGATAGTATCTGCGTACAGGACCGTCTCCACTAAAGCGATACAAATGATTGTCAAAACTATTCCGTTGCACCTGCTGGCTGTGGAACGATCATACAAATCTTGCAGTGCAGAGCACAAAAGGATGGCAAGGGAGTCAACGATCAGCAAATGGAAAGAAGAGTGGCAGGAAAATAGCAACACTACAAAATGAACAAAATCTCTTATCAAAAGCGTAAAACCATGGATTTCCAGAAAACACGGGTGCGTTGATTACTCATTCAGTTTCTAAGCGGACACAAATGTTTCTCGTCTTATCTGTACAGGTTTAAGCTGCGGGATAACAAAGACAACCCATATTGCGGCTCTAATGATACATCGGAGGAGAATGCGGCAGATGGGCTGCAGAAAGAGAAAGCTGAGCTTCCATCTTTGGCGCAGATGGACTAACTAAGCACAACATAACCACGCACATGCTGGACAGCAAAACAAAGTGGATGAGCGTAAAATCCGTCATAAACAGCATACTTAAAACAAAAAAAAGTGATAAAAACAAATGAAAAAAAAATAACCTGGTCAATGCAACAACGAAATTGCACCAATAAAGTAATGCCGCAAGGTTTTTCCATTGGTGTCTATGCAGAAACGAGAGGTGGTTTTAGTGGGTAAGACCCTTTGTAAAAAAGATAGTCACTCCCACACTGCCATGCGAAATAGCGTGCATAAAGCATTTCCAATTTCCACCTCTCTCTCTCAAAAAAAAAAAAAGTTGTTTACTTTAAGACAAATAAAACAGATTTACTATGTACTATATCACGAGTATAACTAAAAACCGTATTTCAATTTTCTACAAGATGATCATCGGACGGTAATACAAACAAGTAGATACAACAATTGAAAAAAATAATCATATTACCACCAAATGGTTTTTGCATTCAAAATATTAAAAAAATTTAAGCGTTCAGCCTCAGATATATTCACAACTCTTAAAAAAAACTACTAGTCTATTAACTGTACTAGAAATAAACAAAACTACAACGGCATTTCTTCAAAATGCAGTGCAATCAATATATTAGCCGATGGATGGCAGATGACTGTAAAATAAATCTTACATAACGTATTTACGTTGTTAAGTAAAGTCAATCCTAGACAACTGCAATCAGTTATGTGTTAACTCCCACAACAAAAAGTTTATCCTAGTATTATTCATCAACACAGGATTTCTGTAGTCTATATCAAATAAAGTTACAACATTCAGGCAAGCAGCTTGGACAAGGAAGCAATCATAAATGCACCAAAGAAATTTATGTCACGTAGTGGAAAGATATTAAACCTTTATTTTAACAACAAACCACATTTTGTTAAAACACAGCACAAGCTTAATTGCTAAAGATAAACCATGCACTATTAAAATATAACATAACATTTTATCTTACATAATAAAAAATGCAGTAAAATCAACCAAAAGTTTTGCTCTGACATATGAAGAAATAAATACATTATTAACATAAATAAAAATATTCTCGACCTTTAGTGTCATTAACCAAAGATCCGGAAAATCTTGCAGCCCTCACCCAGGTCATTTCCTAATTAAGGAAGCTTTTAACACGCTTCAAGAAGGAAATATTATGCACACACAAAGATAAATACTTCATTTCATTAGTTAAATATTCAGAAAATGACACAACAGTTTTGGACAAAGTAGTCTACAGAATATCTTTGGCACTTACAGCAGAGCTCAAAATGGAATAAAAACATTCTTCCACTAAAATTGCAACAGGGACGCATCACGGAACTACACCTAGGCAAAGATGGCATTGCCAAAGGTTCAGTAAAAACAACAATCAAAATCACTGAGATTGCATTAATTAAATAGAGTTACTATCTATAGAAAATTGAAAAAAAACCTTTCCAAAGCCCTATTCGGACCTTCAATCAATCCCAGTAATAAAATATATTAGTATTAATGATATACCAAACTATATTAAAAATTCAGTTTATATTTACAATGTAGCCATAAAATTGCAAACCATTTATGTAGTATTTATGTATGTTATTTTTGTAGCTGAGCAATATAAATAAATTTAAAAAAGTGCAAATGAATTAATAACATTAAACAAAGATAATAAAGCTTAAAACTATAATAATAATCAATTAGATACCGAAAACATGTTTAGTGTAAGATACTAGTCTTTTCAACATTTTTATCAGCCAGAAAAATAGTGCGGTTTGCAATCCAAGTCACCACAAACAGTATTGATAATCTAAAATCCACGGTGCTAGCATGTGCAATAAAATTGGCTTTTCAAAACTATCATTAAATGCAAAGAATTAAAAAAAAATATTAGTATAGTATTATAGGCATTTTCCATATGTTTACTATTGTACCTATCATAAGCAATTTTTTCACAATTTGTGTGTTGTGTTTCTATTGTCGGAACTTTTTGTTTAAGTTTTTATCTAACTTTGTTCATAATGCTTATATAGGTATTTTATATGTTAAATACAAGGATTCTTTTGATCCATTTAGATAAGTCCAAACAATAATAATAAAAGCAATTTCGTGTATTTTTATTATCACATGTACTTGGAATCTATCCATAGATACATCCAGTTTTTTTAACCAATGTAGCCTTTAATGTTTTTTTTAATCAAATTGTCAATTTAGAGATAAAGATGCTAAATTATAACAGCTCACTCTGTGCTAACTAAATTTTGTATAAAAGTTTTTTATCATCTCGCCTTTTTCTGTTGTATAGTTTGTATGTAATAGAAATAAAGTTTATTATTATTATTATTATTATTAATTGTAAATATAATTGTACAATTAGTAAAATAAGATAACGTCTTACAGAATAAACCTGGCAGATTTATCTATCTAACAATTATATTTTTTAGAACATTTTAGTTAACACCATTATCCATCAACCCTTTCAATTAGTAGCATTTCCCACTAGTTTTTTAACAATAGCGTTTTCTCCTTTTTTTAAATTTTGTTCACAGTAAATACTAAAAATAACCAAATATAAACACAACTTTTTAAGCAGATCGTCGGTTAATATACGTTTGGAAAAGCTGTCTTTTCATTTCTGAAATATCTTATATGACGGACTGTTGAGGCTGAACACTCCCAAAGAAGCCACGCTTATGGTATATGCTAATGATTTAGCAATGATGGTGGGTGTCAAAAAAACAAAAAAACTTTCAAAAAAAATAAAATACCACAGACTAAAACTGGCAACAGAAAAATCGGAACCGGTAATGCGGAGCAAAAGCATGAGAAGGCTTTTGACGTCAGTAGCCGCGTAAATCATGCTATACGCTCCGCCAATAAGGAGTTATGCTCTCAAATTTGATAAAAATGTAAACCCGCTAAACAGTTTGCAAAAAAATTTGGCCATCAAAGTCAGTAGGGTATTTAAAACAACCCCGAAAATGAATGCAATAATTCTAGAACGCCTAGTTCCTTTTACTCTGCTAGCTGAGGAAAGAAAGCGCACAAGAAGAAAAAGAAAATTAAAGAAGGAGCAAACTAAAACAAAAAATTAATAATAATAATAATAATAATAATAATAATAATAATAATAATAATAATAATAATAATAATAATAATAATAATAATGATATTTATTAGTGTTAGTGTTCCATATACAAAGTATTTACACACGTCAAAAACAAGAATAATACAAGTTAATATTACAATACATAAATTATTCAATTATATCAAAATTATGCTGAAAAAAATCTGCAAATGTATAAAAGGCATTACTTATCAGCATATTTTTGATAAATATTTTAAACTTATTAAACTCTAGAGTTTTGGTATGTAGAGGTAGCTTGATGTAAAATTTGATTGCAAAGTAATTGAATCCATCTCTACTTTTAAGCAGACGTTTAAAGTCAAACCTTATATGATTGTTTTGCCTTGTGGCATAATCATGCAAAGAACTCTGTGTGGTATATTGGTTAATATTGTTTTTAATATAAGGAAGACATTCGTAAATGTAAACACAATGTACCGTTAAAATACCCAACGCAATAAAACTGAGCTTACAATCATCTATATACCCAAGATCATTTATAATTCTGATTGCTTTTCTTTGTATCTTTAATACATTTGTTAAGGTAGGTGCATGACCGCAGTTTAGTATACCGTATTTTACAACTGAATAAACATTGGCATAATAAATTGTAAGCAATAGTTTTTGTGAAGTAATACTTTTTAATTTTCTCAATTGATAAATATACTTAAACATTTTATAGCATTCATAGGTGGTATGAGCTAGCCAAGTAAGTCTATAATCTAGCATTAATCCTAAAAATTGAACTACTTCAGTGATGGTGCTAATTTGTCTTAGTGAGAAAACTAGATGCTCAGTCTTACTGTCGTTAAGATTTAACTTGTTTGATAAAAACCAATCATTTATAATCGACTGTGTATTACACACATCTACTTTTAATTTAACTATATTTTTATTAGATCTTACAATGGTTGTATCATCTGCAAATAGTGTAAAATGGGCTTGGATATCACAATATGGCAAATCATTAATATAGATTAGAAATAAAATTGGCCCTAAAACAGAACCTTGTGGAACACCCATGCTCATATTTCGCGTTTCTGAATTTATAGAGTTCACTGTTACATACTGCAAACGGTCGCTCAAATATGATGACATAAGATCAATACTAGATTTACTAAAGTTTTTATGTTGTAGTTTGTTTTTTTAAATATGATGTGATACAAAATCGAAAGCCTTCCTCAAATTGCAAAACAGAGCATAAGTATGGCTATCAACCTCAAATCCATTTAAAATTTTATCAACTAAATGTTTTATTGCAAATACTGTAGATCTATGACGGCAAAAACCATATTGATTTTCACATAAAATATTATTTACTTCCAAATGTTGCATTACTTGTAACGCTAAACATTTTTCAAATAAATTCCCCACAATAGGTACAATTAAAATAGGTCTAAAATTACTACAAACAATTTCACTTTTTTTGAATACTGGAATAACTTTTGCCAGTTTTAAATCACTTGGAAATTGATTTGACATAATTGATTCATTAATAAGATTTGTTAGAGGAATCAAAATAATATTTAAAATTGATTTTATGATTATGCTATTAATATTGTAACAATCCATGCAACTAGAATTTTTTAGATTTAATATGATATCACTTAGTTCAATAAAGGTAACTTCTCTAAAATAAAATTGATTTGAAGGTTGCGGTGATTTGCTGGCGTAACTTATAAAACTGATAGCACTTGCAGACAAGTTATTGGAAATAGTCGGAGCTATGTCAACAAAATAATTATTAAACTGGTCCGGTGAGAAAGATTTAGTATTGTTAGTGCTATGGCTACTGCTTTGTGATTTGATTACTTGCCACATAGCCCTTTGAGGATTATTGGATTTATAGGTAAAGTCATCATTTGCTTTTTTTTTGGCTAATTGTATTGCAACTTGATAGTCTTTTCTGAGTAGTTTTAATTGAGTAGCTATAACATCAGAATGAACATACTTATTTAAGTTATTTAGATCTTGTATTTTTTGTCTCATTTGGAATAGATTATATGAGAACCAATTTACTATGTTCGTTTTATTTATATCTTGGTTTTCTCAGGAATAGCCTCAAGCATAGCACATGCAACAGTATTTATAAATACGTCAAATTTTGATTCTATGTGATTGGCAACAAAACTCCAGTCTACAGTATCCATTATGTTGTACAATATTAAAAGTCCTTCGTCTGTAATAGGTCTGTAATTAATGCGTTCATTGTTTTTTTTTTTAATTGTGACAAAAGTTGATGCAAAACTAATTGCTAAATGATCTGAAAAACCTAGATTAATGGTTTTAATATTGTATTTTGATTTACTTATGTTGGTAAATATATTATCTATAGTATTATTTTTCCTTGTACTTTCATTCAGTTTTGAATACAGTCCAAACGAATGAAATAATGATTGCAACTGTACGGTAATATTATTATTTTTTTGGTTAAATAATACATTAAAATCACCTATAATAATGATTTGGGTATTCATAGTGACTAGTATTTGCAAGGTTTCAGTTAGCTTGTTGAAAAATATGACCATATCACCAGATGGTGGACGGTAGACTGTAATTATAGTTAAGTTACTGGGTTTTATTGCTGCCAATTCAATATTGTAAGAGACGGTTAATCTATTTATTGATAAGATTGGATTACTTACAATGTATTCTTGCAACAAAATAGCTGCGCCTCAACGTTTACCTTTTTCACGGCAAAATCCTAAAACAATATTATAACCTTCAAGTTTAAAAAAATCAAGTTCATCTTCATACAACCAGTGCTCATTTAAACATAAACAGTTGAAATTATTATTCTCCATGTTATCAGAATTATAGAAATTCTTTAAGTAAGCATCCAGTTCATCAATTTTATTATTAACACTTTGCGTATTTATATGCGTTAGTTTAATTGAACTTAATGATGAATTCTTATCTGTCTTGGTTGATTGAGGTTGAGTTGAGGTGGTGAATTATTCATTGACAAAAAAAAAAATTGATAAACACCCTCTTTGGCCAGAAAGCTGAATCCATCACTGCTGCTTCAATTTCAGCGGGAATTCCAATTTTAAATAAAGTATATCCTTCATGTTTTGTTTTTAATGATTCGACAATGCAATTTGTCGATGTAGCAGTATCAAGAAACGATTTTATTTGTTGTGGAGTACAATTTTCACTCAGCGTAGATATAAACAGCTATTTGCGTTTTGTAACCGTTGCAGTAGGAAGAATACCTGTTGTTGCAAATCTTTTAAAACTTTGTGTAGAGCGCTTGCGGGTTACTGTTGTCCATTTGTCACCAAATGGCTCGTTGTATTTGGGTGTAGTATTTATATGATTTGTTGGTGTGCTTGTACCTTCTGGTGCTAATATATTTGCATACGTAGCACTTCCACGGGAAGTAGAACCATCTATGTGTTCCGTGGTGGAAATAATTTTGCTGTTTAAATTACTTACAGTTTTCTCTGTACTATCTTCACTATTAGAAATCAATGGTTTTACAGGAATCTGACGTTTTGGTTTACCGTTTGTTTTAGATTTGTTTTTGTTTTTTATAGAAATATTTTTAGTATTTAATAATTCTACTTGTTTGCAAAGATTTTCTATAACAATGTTCTTGCTTATCACTGTAGTTTTTAATTAATACACTTCTTTTTTTAGCGATATATTAAACAAGTGGCAGAAGATGTGGGCAAAGGTTGTAAAGCGACAGTGAACCCACAAGCTGATACCCAACATAAAAAAAGTGTACAAACAGGAATCATGGAGAAATAAATTCTTATCTTGCGCAGTGCCTTACAGGTCTAGGCAGCTTTCAAAACTACCTGAAAAAAAAAATAAATATGATAATAGATGATAAATGCGTGTACTGCAAAGCCAACACATCATATGCTGTTTGCATGTATCAGATGGCAAATAGAAAGAATTGATAGAGAAGAAGCCATGCAAATTAAACTGACCGCAGATAATATTTAAACCATTAATTATAAAAAAAATTAAAAATGCTTAGAGTCGAAATATGACTGTGTCATTTTTCGACTCTGTCTTACTTCTCCATTGTTTTTTTAGTAGTTATTACAATAAAGAAAATTGATCTTGTACCTATGCTCAATGCATAATTTAAAAGTTTCTTACCCCGGAGAACGTAAATCGATTGCAGTAGCTGTGTTCACAATAGAACCACCGTTACAATCTCAAAACACTGTAGACAACATTTTTCTAGTTGTTCCACCATACATTTACATTTTGCCATAAAAAGATACCAAACTTAGGATGCCTGCAGTAAATTTTTTGCTTGCAAGTAAGAAGTGGGGCATTTCGTTTTATAAGTTATAAAAAATATATTAAATTTGGTGATAACATTGATTAATAATTTGTTTTATCCAATTGATATACTTTTCGTACATAATAAGTGAAACAATTAATTTTCCAAAACTAATGTAAATCTTTATAATATTACATAACTATAAAATTTCTAACCCGCAAAAAGTTTCTACAGTCATTGCACCACAGATTTTCACTTTGAAATAAAAGAATTTATTTCCCAAATTAGTCAGATGCCTTATGTAAATTTTTGCAAGTTAAGTAAAACTAAACTAAATTAACCATCAATAAGCGTGCTGAGTTATTTACTCCGTTTTAGTATTACAACTCTTCGTGCAATTTTTCAAACTAATATTTCCATAACAAACTATACATCAAACAAAATAAAGAATACAGTATAGTTTTAAATGCCAGAAGATAGACAAATAAAAGAAGTATGCAATGCAAGAATAACAAAATCTAAAAAAAAAAAGATATGGAAAAACAATGTAGCAGAAACATTAAGCAGAAACAATTTAAGTTGGCAAAAAACAAAAACAATAACAAAGAACAGACCATCTAGAGACAAAGTCTAAAGACTGTCTAGAAACACCGTTTCTTGTCTCGTCTAGCGTCCACACTACGATGTAAATTTCTTAGTTCCCGGTTGTATGATGTTTTTAAATTATGAATTTTTTTCTATCTCTGTCACTGTCACATTGTGTTTTGAGCCAGAGATTTCATGTTCATTTTTCTTTTAATTAAGTTTTTAAAAAATCATTCTGAGATGAGACTTGTTTTTATCTATGTATTGCTGAACAGTAAGTAATAATATAACTATTAAATATACTTATTCATTTATTTTATTCTTACAATTCACATTGAGGTTATGGTTATACATTACAATCTCTCACTCACTCTCCAGTGATGCCAACCACCTTCCTAGTGTTGCCAACCACCTTCATCCTTGGTTTCAAATTCTTTCATAAGGATAGGATCTTCTTTGGCTTTAGTGTTCTTTTTCTGCGTCGGACCGGCTCGCTTTCTAAACATCCAATTGGTTGTTCCTCCATTTCTCCTTTTCTTTGTTCCTGGATTCTTTGTATGTTTGAAAGATCTCGTAGAAATTTTCTGTTTCTTTTTACAATCCTTTTGTCTGTTTCTACTAGGCATGACCTTGGTTCCTTAATTTGCTTCCGTAGTGTGACTTTCTTCTGCAGGTCCTTGTCTCAAATTTTTTGGCCTGGTTCCAACTTAAAGGTTTTTTACCTTGTGTCTTTGGTCATAATATGTTTTTTGATTTGCCCTTTCCGACCGCATTTCTTCCCTTATTCTCCTATGTTCCGGTGTGTGTGGTTCCACGTATGCACATGTTATTAGTAATATGTCCCTTAACCTTCTTCCCATTAACAGCTGAGACGGTGTTTTTTTATAGAGTTTATCGATAGTGTATCTAAGATGTAAAATTCCAATCCATATACATACTCAATCTCGTATTCAAAATTTATTAACCTCATTCTAAATCGCTTTAGCCTGGAACTTAGTTTATGAATTTCCTTTGTTTTCAGTATTGCAAGTAGTGGCTTATAGTCTGTTTTTAGTACAATTTTTTTATCTACTATGTATTGCTCAAAATTTGAACATGCCTAGGTAAGCGCAAAACATTGTTTTTTTAATTTGTATTCATGTATTTGTTGAATCCCTGCTTCTTTTAAAATTCCAATAACTTAAATGATTTTATACTTTCTTCTTAAAGTCTATCAATCCAAGATTTCTGAGCGTCCCAACAGATTTCTTTTGGTTTTTGCTACGTACATTTTTAGGATTTTTTTCCATTTATGTTACACCGGTACGAGTATTTCTACTTTTATATTGAGTTCCTGACCTCCAGGTCCTTGCAGAATTGTTTGTGTTTTTCTCAGTTTTACTTTGTCTTCAGTTTTTTGGTAGTCTGGATATCATTGTTACGTCAGCTCCAGTATCTATTTTAAAGTTCATCGCTCTACTTAGAAATGGTATGGGTACCAGGGTCCAACACACTTCTAATTTGTTTTATTTCTTTTCGTTACTGCTAGAGTTCCCCTGCTCTACCTCGCAGACGGTTCTACAAGTTCTATTCCATTCCTATTCTTTTTGCACTTCCCGCAGTTATATTTTCTTTCTGTCTAGTCTCTTTTTCTGATATTGTTTCTCTCTTTTATTGCTGTTTTGATTCCATTTTTCAGGTTTTTTGTTTATCATATCTATGTTTTCTTTTTTTCTCCTTAGTTCCATGTTTTGTTTCTTTATTTCCACTGATTGTTTTATTTTTTCTATTGCTTTCCTAAATGTCAATGTCTCGTCCAATTGCAGCACTTCTGAAAGCCGTGCGTTTCTAATCTTGATTGCCAATTGATCTCGGATGAGCTTTTCTTCCATGTTTCCATATTTGCATGACTTCCCGAGTTCCATTATAACATCTATGTATTCTTCTACGCTCTTACTCTCTGTCTGGATTTTTTATTGAACTTTGCTCGTTTGTATATTACATTGGTTTTGCTTACAAAATAATCCTTTAAAATAAAATAAAATTTTACTCTTTTTTCTGCGCTGTATTTAATATTATGCTCACCTCCATTCCAATATATAGTAGTAAATTGTTGATTTGTGTTTGCTTACCACATTTATTTAGCTCCACTGCCACTCAGTACCTTTAATAATTCTTTCTCCAGTTTGACCAATTTTCTATGTTGTAATTAATACTTTATCTGATGGTAGTACAGTGTTATGGGCTCTTGATATATTGCTTTAGATCGTGTTGCACTTGCAAAATAAAAATAAAAATAAATTGAAAAAAAGCAACAACTGTCGACTGCCAGCAGCCGACCTGTATGCAGCTTTTCCAACGCTTTTATATTGCAATCCGACAGCGATCGAATTTAATTTTTTGTTCTGTCTGTTGTATACTTGTATACAGCAAATAAAACAAATTTTTCGTTCAGAAGTCAATGGCTGCTGCAATGGCACTCGTACCGGAGCAGCAGCTCAAAGAAGCGATGAAGAAAGAACCCAAAGACGTCCCGGCCGGCTTCTTATCCCAGGATAAGAAAACCGCCGACTTTGTTTTGTCCCTAAAAAGCAGCGGATCCACCCCCACCGCCGAAGCTCCAAAGATGGAGACAATGGACCTGGGGCCCCTACCGGCGGGAACACACGACGCCACGACACCACCCCCTCCGATGATGAATCCGATCCAGACGTGGGAGGCCACGGCCCTGTAAAGCAGATACCGGGCCCAGTTGCAGTTGACGTTTCGACAGCGGTTCGTGCACCGAACGCCCCGCCCCCAACTTCCGATGAAGACGACGACTTCACCTCAAATCGGCGGGTGTGGGCTTCCACACTTAGTCAACCGCCAAAGAGAGATGTCTTGAAATTGTCATCAGACACGTTGCTGAAGCAGGACGTGAGTAAGGCTCTTGTCGATCTGGGTTTCTCCCCTTCCAACGTGCATCGTATGAGAAACAAGCACGTTAGGCTTAGCTTGATTTCGATGCAGCTTCCTAAAGGCGCCAAATCAATTGAAATTATGGGGTTAAAAGAACTCCTTGGTCTCAAGGTTTCAGTTGAGCCAAAAAAACGTGGTGGTGGCATTCCTAAATGTCACAAATGCCAACGTTTGGGCCATACGGCTAAACGTTGTTTTTCCAAAACGCCAGTTTGTCGCATCTGTTCCGGACCCCATCAATTGATGGTCTGTCCCAAAGACACACATCCTAAGTGTACTCTTTGCGCGGGTTCGCATCCCGCCAATTTTAAAGGATGTTTTTTTTAATCAAAAAATGTTGGCCGAGACAAACCACCGTTCCACCCAATCGTTGAGACTACCGAACACTTTTACGTATTTGGGGTTGCCGGGGATTAGACTAAGACATGGGACTTTGATTTTTGCAAAAAGATCATTGGACCATTCCGAAGTCGACACCCCCAAGTTAGTCTCTCTAGAATCAAATGCGATAGTAGTCAATGTACCCGGCTTAGAGACATTAAAAATTGCATCTGGCTATCTCAACCCGAGTAACCGAATCAAAACGGCGGATTTCGAATCGGTCTTATCTAACCCTCTCCACACAATCATTGCTTCAATTGTAAACACCAGGCGTGGAATAGTTTACAGACAAACGTCAAAGGTCGAACGTTGCTCAACTTTGCAGAGCAAAGAGGGTTACAAGTAGTGGGTCCAGAAGAACCCACCTTCTATCATAGCGCAGGGCACCAAGGGGACGTTCTTAATGTGGCTATATACAAAAACGTCAACCTGGTTTATTCCATCCGAGTAGTCAACGATATGAGTTCCGACCACCTCCCGGTCTTGCTAGAGCTCTTCAGAAAGGGGTTACCTGGGGAGGGTGGAAAGTTCGTCATCCGTACGGATTGACCCCTCTTCTCACGATCCCTAGAAGAAAGTATCGGACGCATGATTCCGGTGATAATCCTCTCGACCTATCTCGGGACTTGAAAGATGAAATTAAACTCTCTTCATGGTGAGGTGAGAAAAGCCATAAGGTCCCACAAAGAATTGTATTGGAAAAATACCTTGGAATCCTTCACGGAGGACGATCATCCAATGTGGAGGGTCTCCAAATCCTAAAAAAAAACAGGCCAGTCCCCATTCCAGCCATTCATGGCAAAAAAGGGGTACAATACTTGCCAAAGCATTTGCTGACAGCCTGGAACTCCCCGAACAATTGTTTGGACTCGGAGCACGTCAAAAGGCTTAAAAGGTTGGTTAGGAATGCTCTGAACGTTGCTGACGACGACGCGCCGCTGCAAAGCGAGAGACCGTTTCGAATACGAGAAATTATACAAAAACAAAAAATCCGCTCTGCTCCAGGCTCTGACGAAATACCTAATAGAGCGCTAAAATGGTTCTCGCACAAAGCGATAATGGTTCTCGCACAAAACGATAATAGTTCTCACCAATATTGCTAATGCGATACTTCCCACTAGACATTTTCCTACTGTTTGGAAAAGCTCAATTGTCATAAATATCGCAAAACCTGTGAAAGACCGGCGGTTTCCTCAAAACTACCGGCCTATCAGTTTACTATGCACCTTGAGTAAGGTCATAGAAAAGGATTACTTAGATTTTATTCAGGATCACGTTGATTCGAATAATTTACTTCCTTCGCATCAGCACGGTTTTTGTTGGAAGCATTCTTTGGTCCACCAGTTAAATCGGGTGACTGATTTCATTGTGAAAGGTTTTAGGTTGAAGAAAGCCACATGGATGGTCCTTTTTGACGTGGAAAAAGCCTTTGACAAGGTCTGGCATAAGGGTGTTCTCTACAAACTTCACAGCCAAAAATTTTCTCTACGTCTTATAAGGCTGATAGCCTCATATTTAAACCGTAGAACCTTAGCTGTTAGAATTCAAAAACACGTTTCAACCACGCGAAATATCACGGCAGGGGTCCCTCAAAACTCCATTCTCTCTCCGGTCCTTTTTAATTTTTCTGTTGCTGACATGCCTTTGGGATCAAAGCACGGGGTTAAAATGACATAATACGCAGACAATACTGCACTTTTGTACTCATCAAAGTCACCTCTGGTGATACCTCAAGGCTACAAAAAGCCACTGACAATCTGGAATGCTGGTTAGATGACTGGCTAGTAAAGGTCAATCCGGAGAAAAGCAAAGCCGTTTTCTTCACTCGGCGAAGGAACGCACCTTATGATAACGTCAGTCTCGACGACGTTCCCATACCGTGGTCCGATTCTGCTAAGTATCTTGGGATTACCTTTGACAAAAAGCTCACGTACAAGTGGCACGTGCAGTCAATACTCGATAAGGCTAAATTAGCTAAAAATCTTCTGGTTCCGATGCTGCGACGGAACAGTGGTCTCTCTCTCCGGAATAAAGTCCGGTTATACACGACTACCATCAGACCTATGATGACGTACGCGTGCCCCGTCTGGGGAACCGCCGCAAATACGCATCTAGATAGGTTAGAGTCGATCCAAGGCAAAACCTTGTGGTGGCTCACTGGAGCTCCATGGTTTGTCCGAAATTGCGATATTTAAAGCGATCTCGGGATTCCACCACTACGCAGACATATCGAAGCTTTGGCCGCAAAGTACTTCGACAATCTCTCGGTTCATTCCAATCCTAATCTGGCCCGACTCGCCGAGCCAGATAAGGAAGTTTCGCGACACAAGCGCCTGGTTAATCAATCGATTAACATATCCTAAAACTCCTTTCCTCTTCCCACAGCCTATAAGCCGCATATGTCTCCTTTTTTTTGACACTGTCTTGTCTTACAACTATCAACGAAAGGTTTATGAGCTTAAGGTCTCGAACTTCCAAGCAAATCACCGAAGGGGAGTTTAGTCGGTAGGCGCCTGCTTTTTGTGGGTGAATCCGACACTTTCAGTCCTTAAAAGATTCTCCTCCCAAGCATCAAAAAAAAAAAAAAAACTTGCATGCTTTCTAATAATCTCGTTAGATTATTTATTGATCTTTCAATTGTTCGATTTTTTTTCCCATTTTCTTGTTTAGCTAGGTTATTTTTTAGTTTTCCACGTTTTTCACGCTGTTCTCTTTATTTTACTGTATATCTTTTTTTATCTGACACTATGTAATGCTAGATAGTAATAACATCTCTATTGAATATACTTTTTCATTTATTTCGTTCTTACAATTCACATAAAAATTATGGTTACACATTACAATCTCTCACTCACTATCCTACTGTTGCCAATCACCTTCCTAGTGTCGCCAACCACCTCCAATCTAAATTCGTCTGTATATACAAATTTACTACAATTGATCAAATAAACGCCTAAACAAAAGCTAATTCATCCACAAATGCAAAGTAGATAAATTGGTTCTTGTCGGGCAAAAATATTATAATATATACTCTTATATGTTCTCAGACGTTGACGTCATATGGTAGTACATATTTAATTTACGTAAATAATTTAATGTTACTTTAAAAATATAGAAATTGCACTACAAAGAATAATTAAAAAAAAAAAAATCATCACAAAATTTTGTACCGCTTCGGCCTTTATCATGCTAATTCCGCTACTAATCCTTGTAGCTATTCTAACAAATGCGATAAGCAGTTAGTAAGTTCCAGTCAAATCACAATGTGAAAATCAATGTTCAATATAAATATTCAAATCAAAATATTCAAAACCAGTCAATACATAAAGGCAAATTTATTCATTAGTCTTGTTTTAGAGAACAGCTCAAATAATCTTATCAGATTTAGTCAAGTAAATTTTTAATAATTTACATTTAATAATCTTAAATAATCCTGCCATTTATTAACAACATGTCTAGTGAGAAACTTAATATTAATATATACAATATTAAAATTAAAAATACTTGTTAAAAATTACTCTTAGTACATAACATACATTTCCTACAAAATTTGCTATATTTAACTATAATATATCATTTTTATTGTAATCCAGCAAAATAACAACACAGCTTTATAATATATACCAAGAGCATATAAATATGATGCCGAAACCATTATATTATCATTTATACTATTTAAGCGAAGTTTTGCTTGAATGGAAAAAGTCGTGACTCGTCCCAGGTGCCGCGCCATTGAGCAAGAACAAGTGTTTCGAACAATACGTAACAAAACCGCAAGAAAAATGGGAATCAAAGCGCGTGCATTTTATATAAATTTTTATGCGACCGCATGTACATGGATGGCCAGCGCAGTAATTCAAATCTAATCTACTCCCAGCGCCGAGGAAGACATAGATCATGCCCTGTATCTCTCCGCATCGAACTAATAAGTATGAACGGCTGATTGCATTATAATTTCGCAATGATGTATGTGTTCCGCGCCATTTTGACCGGCCACATATCATTACAAGATGGCGCTTTTAATGCGGAAATCGAACGAGGGTAATAATAATAAAACAATTTAGATCCCATTACAGGATATTGCAAAAAAATATATGAAAACATTCTATTTGAAATAATTGCGTGGAATTAATATGATATTGATGATTGATGTGCAATTATTCTTTTTTTGTATTATAATTATAATAGATTGAAAAACAAGGTGTTTATAATTAATTCGAATCTTCTTTTACAGTTAGATTGTGTATAGAATTACAGTGTTAAATTATTTATGGTTATTACAGCATAAAGAAGATTGATATTATTTATTTATTAATCACAATACGTCAGGGAAAAATGTTCTTATATAGTACCTTCCGTGCAGAAAGTAATGCTATACATATTAAACAGTGTATAATGATACTGGTTAATACACTATTGGACGGAAGAAATGCAAATTTCATACTTTATCGAACCACCCACCCGCTGTTAATATAAAACTTCGGATTACCTATGTGCAACCTGGTCTGCTGTAATAAATTTCAGATCATTCAACATCCGCCTATTAATTTAATATTTTCAATGCGAAGTAGATGCACACGATAACTAGTTTAATTAATACATTTTTTTTTTTAATTTTATTAATAATGTTATTACGCCGCGATAGGTGATTAATAGTATTTTCTTTTTTACAATTGTATCTACGATCTTAACATCTTTGATTTAAGATAAAGTTGAGTTACTGTGCAATAAGTAGAAAAAATTATCAATTTATAAAAGCTTTGTGCAAGTTGTACACTTTTGTATACAAAAAAATTTAATTATTTACTAAATGTTATATAATGCCCCGTGCGTAATGTTTTTTCACGCAATATGCGTGCATAATAAAAAGTATAAATTTTCATACTTGTTTGTAGCAAAAACAGTTGCACAATAGACATATTACAGTAAGCAGTAAAAAAACAATACTTAACGCTTGTCTTTTTAACGGCGGTTCTTAACCTTTTTGGTTTGCAACCTAAAGTACAAATATTTTAAAGGTGCTTTTTAGAGGTTTGTTTTTCGAACTGGCAACACTGTTTCTTGCGACAGTCAATTTGATAGGTGACAGCTGATTTCATCATGAATAAACTTACGTTCAGTTTGCAAAACTTACCGTGCACTACGTCCATTTTACGGTCGACATAATCGTCCATCCGAGCAAGTTATTTAAAAAATCATAGATTGTTTTCGCACCACGCATAATCTGATTGATAATGTGCAGAAGAGCGTACTGTTGAGAAGAACCAGAAATGCTGTGATCTTGGCTTACAAGCTTACAAAATACAAGATTGTTCTTGATCCTCATTTTCACCAAAAAAATGTGTTCAGCGATGAGGCTTATTTTTGACTCAATGGCTACGTAAACAAACAAAATTGTCAAAATCAATTTATTGCAGAAAACAAGGGTTCGTTCCGCATAATCTCGCGTAACGAACCCGTAAATTGGCTTCCACGGTAGTGTTATATCACACCTATAGTATAGACTACTTTCTGTGGGGATATGTAAAGTCGCTAGTGTATGCCAATAAACCAACGACGTTAGATGAGCTGAAAGCCAATATTTGCCGCGTTATTGTCAATATACTGCTCAAAAAACTGGTCAAAAATTGGAGAATTAGATTGCACTTCATTCCGATCAACCGCGGCGCCCATATGCCCAAACCATGTTTTAGCAGTAATGACATAAAATTATCTTTCCAACAAAGCCAACACCATGGCGTTATCATGATTTTTATGAGTTTCATTTTAGTTCTAAAAAAAATACTTTTTATAAACCCCGTCCCTACTTGTTTTATTTTATTATATAATTTTGTGAGACTCATTCTGAAACATTTCTGTTTTAATACTCCCTCACCTTACATTTTAAGCAATTTTTCTTGTAACCAAGCTCAAACATTTGAGTTCAAGTAACTTTTCTGTATTTATTTACTACAGTACGGATTTGACTTTGCATTTCTGTGTTCAACTGAGTTAAGTAGTAAGAAATATGATCTTAATATGCTATATATTTTGCCATCATTAAAGCGATCAGCACGATTGAGTTTTTATCTGCCAAAAACCGCTTTATTTCTGTTTTAAGAGAAACGACTCTGGCTGCTAAATTTATTTGTAAATCTCTAGCAAATATCCAAATAGTATAACAAATGTTATGATTCTTTGCACGCCAATCTAAATATAAAAGAGTTTAAATCGCGCGCGTGCTTTTATAAAGTTTATAATTTTGATTTCATCCTTTAACACCTGTTGTAGATCTAGTTGCATATCTTGTGTAGCAAGTTTTCTCAATGTAAAAAGCAATATATTGTAACAACTTCTCAATTTATTTTTTTTATTTTAGCACAAAACCCTATCATTGCTGGTGCTTTATATGTACAAACTCAACAAAAATTTTCCACAATAATTGGTGTTTCTCAAAAAACTTGTCAAATAAAAGAAATATATCAGCCCAAGTTGTTGTTTTAGAAAGTTTTTTACAGATCAAAAACTGTAAAAAAATTCGTTTAATTGCGTACGATAGACTTTTTCAAACAAACTTACTATCAACACTATCATTTGCAAAGTGTTAATAAAAAGAATCAATGAAACAAAGCTAGTGAAGATACATACATATTGATCAAAATGATTTCAACAACAATATTAATAATGCATTGAAATGCAGAACCGTTTTCATATCTCATAGAAAAATACTTTTTATTTTTATTGTCAAATGAAGTTATCACTTATAAACTTTTTCTTGACAACTTGCCTTCCACTGGCAGAAACAAGCAAAAAAATGACAAATAACATTAGTTATTATTATTACTATTAATTTATTTCTTATTTTCATTTTCAAAATAAGTATAATTCATAAAAAATAGCTAATACGGTATACTTTTATTCTAAAAATTATAGTAACAAAGTGATTGACAGCTTTAATAAATTTTGGTTTTTCATATTACCCATTATAGAAAATAAATAAAACACATTTACTATAAACTATATCACAAATATATTTAAACCGTTACTAGTTTCAACTTCTTACAAGGCCATAATCTGACGGTGACACAAAACGTTCCGCAAAAGGAAGAAGATTAAATTATTTCAAACAAAGAGAGACTTATATAAATCGGTTTAGTCATTAAGTAACTTGATGGAAAGATTATTTTTTGATTGAGTAATTTCAAAAACTTCTAATAAATGTAATTTTCTGCCTTTAGAACAGTTGTAAATAATTTTAAGTTTATTAATTTCTGGGAATATGTGATTATTTTCTAAAATATGATTTGCAAAAGTACTATCTGAATGCTGTAGTCTAAAAAAGCAATAATGTTCTTTAAATCAAGTTTCAAAGTTTCTTTCAGTTTGCCCAATATATTGTGCATTACATGTAGGACAACTTAACCCAAACACTCATGATGTTAAAATTGTATTTGTGCGGTCTTTAGCGTTGAATAAAATTTTTGATAACTTATTTTGACATTTAAAAGCTACTTTATAATTAAATACTGAAAATATTTCCTATTTTCTCGGAGATGTTACTATTATAAAAATAGCAACAATTGACTAGATAATTCTAACAAAGCGTAAAATGTTGTAAACAATGCTGGATTTTACAATACACAAACATATAGTAATTACAATAAATAAGCAATCATATCCACATACCTAGTCTGCTCTGTCAAACAATTTTGAACAGACAATTAACATCAGCAATCCAATTGCCCAAGACAATCCACAAACTAAGTAATAATTCAAATACAAATCTTTATTCCAAAAACTGCAAACAATCAAATAAAATACACAAATGCCATTAACAGTGACCGATGCTTTGGCCTGCATGACAAACTCCTCTTAAATAGCAAACCACTCCATTTGCCAACTAGACAACATCAAAAAGAGAATTACAAATAACTTTAACACCAGCGCCGTAGCTAAGGCCCCGCAAGCCCCGCGGTGCGAGGGGGGGGCGACATGTTTTGGGGCCCCTAAAGCCTTAAGAATTAAATAACCAAATTAATTAGATACATTAATCAGTGTTATTTAATTATATATATATATATATTTAATTTTTATAAAATAAAAAAATAATGTTTAATTTACTATAAAGGCATTTCAGCCTGTCGCTCTCTCGCATTCTCGTGTTTGGTGTATTTTTTCTTGTCGAGCATAATGTTATTTAGTATATTTAAAATAAAAGTTAATTGTGCCAACTTATAATCAATCCAATCATTAGAGTACCTACATTTTCAACAATAGACACGATTCTGGTAAAAAACTCCAATAATTATTCTAGCTTCCTCATCAAAAGGATTAAGACATCATTGAGGATTTGGTTTTTGATTCTTTGTCGATGAAGGAAGATATTCCCTCAATTTATCAATTTCAAATGCAACAACAACTCAAACTTCACTCAACGTTAAGTTTTTAATGCAAAAACCTGAAGATGACTACATGGTCAAAACCGGTCGTTAATATATTTAATTAATAAAATACGAATATAGATTATAAAGATCTCATTTTATTTTATTAATCCAATATTTAGATTAAAGATTAAAGACTAAAAATTTATCAACAATCAAGACAAATAAAAAAAAAAATTTATGTATACGTTTGTTTGCAACCAAAAACAAATAAAACTTTTTCACACATACACGGTCCATATTGGGTTTTGTGTTTTTTTTTTCGTACGTAGGCTCAGTAGTAATCATAATGAAAAAAAGTCAAATTGTTGCCACGTTGTTTTTCTATAGAACAATTAAAAAGAAACGAAGAAAGAATACTATAATTCATTGGAAGCACCCTCTCATCGCTTTATGGGGGAATATTTGGTGCTTAATTGTTTCTATTAGGTACCGAATAAAAACCAAAAAAAAAACAACGAAAACAAACCAAAAACGAACCGAACCGAATGGAACCCCATACGTGTGAAACGAAAAAAAGGCGTTAAAAAATTATTTTGTAAGTATAATACAAACACGATAGGGGCCCCAAGGAAACACAACCTTATATGTAACATTTTTAGCGCTAGTTATTGCCAACTTGGAAAACGCATAAGCTTTTTTATTGCCACTGTTACTTATGTGACAAAAAATCCAAACAAAGTACAAGGCAACATCTAAGGCAAAACTAAATTAATATATTTTATCAAGTAATTATCAGAATATTGGTTATCTATGACGTTTAATGCACTCAACGAGTCTGTACTTCTAACCTAAAATATACATGCACTTAGTTGGATGTAAAAAGAGCTTTATAGATAATATACAGTTTTACAGTATAAATACTTGACAAGCCAAATATAAACTGCTACTCATCTACCACAAAAACGCAACCCACACCGATGCTACTTTTTGAGCCATTGGTAAAAATTTAAGTGGCATTAATAGCTTATCAAAAAGATCTCGTAAAGGGTTTCCCCAATTAACATAGGTGAAATGCCCCATCACGAATATCCAAATTACCTCAAAAATTACATTTCTAGCATCAAAAAAACATGTTTGGTAAAAATTTAAAATTTTCATACCTCCCTCTTTGCTATGGGGGGTAAAAAATAGCATTTTCTCGTTTTTTTTTCTGCACCTATTGAATAAAAAATTCTAAAAAAAATAATGGAAGTAAGGTTTTGGGTGGTCTTTAACACAATTTTACATCAAGTAGGTACCCTGGGTATAATATTTTTATCAAGTTGCAATGATTTGACTGTTCAAAACACGATTTATATATTGTTTACCAGACAAAAAACAAATTTTTTTTTTTTTTTTTAATTTTTAAATTCCAGATTAGTATTCCTGGCGTCAAAATTAGTCAGTAAACTAATTTTCATCAAAATCGGTAAAGGTAAAAAAAAAATCACCCCTATCAAACTTTTCTCACAATTTTAAGACTTTTTGCACTAAAAAAATCAAAACTCAAAAACGGTTAGTAATAGAGATATTGGACAAACATCATCTTCAGATAGATGGAATCTATTAAATTAATTAGTTAAATTTTTTTTAAATTTTATTCCATCTTATTAGAAAAAAAAATGAAATTCACATTATTGGCCGTCATTTTTAAATGGTTCAACTTTTTCAATTTTTATTTTTTTATTGGATAAAATTTATCAAAAGCTTTCTAACGATGTATAATAATAAAGCAGTTTTGCGGGTCATACTAACCCGAAAAAAAATAATTTGGTTTTGGGTGGTCCAGAAAAGTTGAAATTGATTTTAGGTTATCTAAACCTCGGATTGCATCAAATTTTATTTTTTTATTTAATAAACAATTGATTAATCTACATTTATGATTTTTTGAAATTTTTGCAAGTGATGCACCATTTTTCACAATCGATTTTGTTTTACTTTTAATTTACTATTAATTTAATAGATTTCATCCTTCTGAAGATGATGGAGTTTGTCCAGTGTCTCTATTACTAACCATATTTGAGTTTAGATTTTTTAGTGCATAAAGTCTTAAAATTGTAAAAAAAGTTTGATAGGGGTAGTTTTTTTGAGCTTGACAAAAATTAACTAATTTTGATACCAAGAATACGAAACTGACATGTAAAAACTTAAAAAAAATTGATTCATTTGTTTTTTGTTGGTTAAAAAATACGATAAATAGTGTTTTGAGCAGACAAATCATTGCAAATTGATGAAAATATTATACCCAGGGTACTTAATGCAAAAAATTTCGTAAAATCCAAATTTTGGTATTTTGAAAGCTATAAATGCTTTGCAAAGTCACAAAAGCAGACAAAAAACAGTATAAACAGCAAAAAAGTAAAAAAAAAAACAATTTTTAATAGTGGCGCACTAATCACAAAATTCCAAAAAAATAAAAGATGTAGATTTTTCAATTTCTTATAAAGTTAAAAAGTAAATTTTAACCCTTCTGGAATTTTTTTAAGGGTTGTAACAGGGTTTGAGGGGTTGAAAAAATTGTGTTTGAAGACCATCCAAAACCCTACTTCCATGATTTTTTTTAGAATTTTTCATTCAAAAGGTGCAGAGAAAAAAAAATAAAAACAAGAAAATGCTATGGGGCTATGAGTATCAAAATTTTAAAATCCTACAAAGCATGTTTTTTAATGCTAGAAAAAAAATTTTGATGAAGGGCATTTCACCAACGTTAACCAAAAGGACCCTTTGCCTAAAGCAGAATTTAAAACCTTATTAGTGAGTTTCGTATAGATTTTAAGCTAGTAAAACTAAAGTTTTTTTGACAAGTAAGACATGACGTAGACCTGTCATGTCAAAAAACAATCCATTTACTCAAACAACTTCTAGGTTGCATAATCTACAAACGTCAAACTTCCAACAAGTTTTTGTAATTTAACCCCGCGCGCGTTCTAATATCAAAAGGTTTTGCCAATAACCCAGAATTAAGTATTAATACAATTTGTCAAAATATATGCAAACCAATTTTCAATATTTTTAATAAAACCATCATTTGCAGCCAAAGCAGAGGTAGGTTTAACAGACCTACTTTTCCAGTTTCTATATTTAATTATTTTAAAAAAATCATGCTGTAAATTCAAACAAAACCACAAATTGCATCGTAGAAGAAGTTAATTATTTACTAAAGCGGTCATAATATATTTACGCAATTGCAAAGAAGATATATAATAGATTTATACAATTTAACATGATTAATTAAGGTTAACTGTGTTTGAAAACTATTTATTATTTTTAATTCAAATACTGATATTATTCAGCAATTCTAATAAATTATAAAATTTTAAAAACAAATATTTTATTAAAAGTAAATAATACAACACTTACATTATACACTTCAAGCCAACTAAGTGTTTTGTATACATAGTATAGAAGACGTACCTAAAACAAAAAAGAAAACTATTAAAAGTAAATACAGAGTAAACCAACAATATTGTAGATTTTTAGTAGTTTTTTTTTTTTTTTAAGTATGTACGTAATTTTTTACCACCATTGGCAGTTAAATGCTAAACAATACACCACCGTAGAGTGACATGTAAACACAAACGCGTGATCAGCTCGTAAACATATTCATCATTGTATGCAATGGATCGATCGTTAGGAGTAGGGTTGCTTGATCAAGATAATAATAATAATAATAATAATATAATTTATTTCATTAGACACGTGTACAATACAAATACAATACATATATACAAATATATACATATATATATAAATACAACAACATGTGTGAAACAAGTCAAAGGTAGAAAATACAAAATTAATAATCAAAAAATTCATTTAAGGAATATGGTTCAATATTAAGTATATACAAAAATGTTTTCCGAATAAATAGTTTTTTGTGAACAAAAAGTAAATTTTTAATATCTTGAGGAAGCTTCTTAAAAAATTTAAGACAACTGTATTCACAGTTTGTTTCCGTTAGTGTTAATCGGTGTCTTGGATATTCAAAGTAACCCTCTTTTCTTGTGTTGTAAGAGTTGGCAATTTTATATTTATTAAATGTATTTGGTGAGTTGGCTAAGTATGCAATACATTTATAAATGTATAACCCAAAAATTGTTAAAAGATTGTTAGCTTTAAATACATTGCGACATGAATCTAAATATTTCATTTTAAAAATAATTCTAATAGCTCTTTTTTGAATTTTAAATAAATCTTGCAAATCCGATGTACCTCCCCATATAATTATACCAAACTGCAAGCGAGAATACACATTAGCATAATAGACAGAAACTAGAGATTTTGTGTTTAAACATTTAGACAAAGTTCTTAGGGCATAGCAAATGTTGCTAATTTTTTTACAAAGGTATAATATGTGTTGGTTCCATTTTAAATTCTCATCTATATAGACACCTAAAAACTTTGTGCTTTGTATTACATTTAATGAGAGGTTGCCCAACTGTAATGTTTGTGGGCATGTAATACTAGATCTACTAGTTCTGAATAAAATACAAGAAGATTTACTCTCATTTACAATAAGGTTATTGTTGGAAAACCACTCTATTGTAGGATTTATAATACTGGTGCTGACTTCTATTATCTCTTCTAAAGATTTACCACGAATATTAATGTTAGAATCATCAGCGTAGTTAACTATTCTAGCTATATTGTTGTAAGGTAACAAACAGTCTGCAATATCATTAATATAAATAATGAATAGTAGTGGCCCTAGTGCACTCCCTTGAGGCACTTCAATATTTAAAGATTGAATTGTTGATTCACAATTGTTAATTACAACTTTTTAATCCCGATCTTTTAAAAAAGAAGCAACAAGTTTTAGCGCATTGCCTCTCACACCGCCATACTCAAGTTTCTGCAGCAAGATATCATGATCTAAACAGTCAAAAGCTTTTGACAAATCGAGAAATATTCCGCAAGTTACTTCACGTTTTTCCATGGCACTTATGATATCTTGTACATAACTTAAGATAGCGGAATCAGTGGATTTATTCGGAGTGAAACCATGTTGAAAATCATTAAAAAAAATCATTTTTTTTAAGAAAATTAAATAAACGTCCCGCTATTAAGTTTTCAAAAAGTTTAGAAAACGTTGAGAGAAGGCTAATGGGCCATTAGTAATAATAATAATAATAATAATACTTTATTACGGATAACTCCAGTTTACAATGTAGATAACAATACAAAAGACTATAATATAATAATTTGTTAAAATTGACACACACACACACACACACCCTCACACACACACACACACACACACACACACACACACACACACACACACACACACACACACACACACACACACACACACACACACACACACACACACACACACACACACACACACACACACACACACACACACACACACACACACACACACACACACACACACACACACACACACACACACACACACACACACACCCACACACACCCTCGCACACACACACTCACACGCACACATACATAATACTATAAATGTATACATAACTAATTAACAATAATGTTATGAGTAAATTTAAATTTGCTTTACACATTGCTTAAATTGATAAAATGTACATTTAAAAATATCAACATCGCAAGTATTATAATTGCGTAATATTCTAGAGACGGGACTGTAAAAACCATAGTTAGTAGAATGAAACTTAATTTTAAATAGATAACTATTTCTGGTAATATGCAATGTGTTAAAGTCTATAAGGTTTAAAAGTGTTGGACAATTTATATCAAAACTTAATAATTTGTACAAAAATTACATATCTGCAAGAAAACGTCTCTTTTCTAATGTATCCATGTTAAGAATGGCAAGAGTACTAACTGCATCAAAACTTTCTAAGTTGGTATTATGTTTAAAATGAGCTTGTTTTAAAAATTTTATTTGAATTTTTTCAATGTTTTGAATGTGTATGTTATAATTAGGCGACCATACTACTGAACAGTATTCAAGACCAGATCGTACTAATGAACAAAACAGAGTTTTTAGTAAAATGAATTAATAATTTATTCAAAATCAGTCAATCGAATCACAGCGGCCAAGGGTCAAGCATAGACAATTGTTTCGGTTCTACAAACCTCGTCAGTATGCCTTGTACGACCACGGCATCGCATGATAGCGAAGACAATTTTGAATAAATATTTCTGTGCTTATGAACACAATTGATATTATAAATAATCAAACGAAAGACTGGTTTGCCATCTAGTTGCAATTTTTAATACTAAAATGTCCGCATTAATCGGTATCATTTTTGGCCGCTGTGATTCGATTGACTGATTTTGAATAAATTATTAATTCATTTCATAATTTATTGGCGATTCAAAATCGTTATAGCCGCGAAATGACTGCCAATTGCATAAATGCAAAAATGATACCGATTAATGCGGACATTTTAGTATTAAAAATTGCAACTAGATGGCAAACCAGTCTTTCGTTTGATTATTTAGAGTTTTTAGTGTTCTTACACTAAAATCGCTTCCATATCTATTGATGAAACCAAGCATTTTATATCCGTGGCAAATTGTACTGTTAATATGATTTATAAAAGTTAATTCAGAGTCAAATATAACTCCCAGATCTCGAATTTCTTTGACACGTTTTAAAGAAAGGTTGTCAATATGATAATTGTAATTTAAAATATTTTTGGATCTGGTAAATGATATAGTGCAGCATTTATTGATATTTAGATTAAGTTGATTATTGATAGACCATTGAAAAAGTCTGCCCAGATCTTCTTGTAGCAATATCTGATCTTGAACATTTTCAACAACTCTATATATTTTTAGATCATCAGCAAACAGCTTGCAATTACTATTTTTAATGCAATCAGTAATGTTGTTTATAAAAAGTAAAAAGAGCAAAGGACCCGCATGAGATCCTTGGGTTATTTATATCATTTTTATCACCCGTTTTGTATATAGGCTTTACTAACGATAGTTTAAGTGAAGAAGGAAATATTCCTTCTTTAATCGCTTCATTGAAAAGATGACATAGTGGTTTGGAGATAGATTGTATAGATTGTTTTAACAATCTATGTGAAATACCATCAACTCCTTGAGCATTTTTATTCTTAAATAATTTAACTGTTTTTAATATTTCCTCTTCAGAGACAGGATATAAAAAAATTGATGAATTAACGTATGTGTTATTTTTATTATTTTTTTTTTTTTACATAATTAACAAGTAGAGAAATGATTATTAAATTGATTAGCTAATGCTGTAAAAACTTTACAATCTGGTAAGGTGTTATTACTAGAACTGTTGTTGAGTAGTGAACCTACAACGTTCCACATAGCTTTAGACTGGTTAGAAGAATTATTTATGATGCATTCATAATATGAACTTTTGGCTTGGTGTAGTTCATGAATGTAGTTTTTTTTAAGTAGATACGCACTATGTATAACAAAATATTTACAGTTTTAAAATAATTAAATTAATTTGTTCAGATTTGTGACCTATCAATAATCTATGCAATGAAAATAAATGGTGTTTTTGTTTGAGGCGGCAAATTTTAAATTGGCAACACTCTTACCTGTGACAGCTGATTTGACAGTTCTTGGTTATTTTGAAGTTAGTTTGGTTTTGCAATGTATCATGAATAAACTCACGCCGCAACAACGTTTGCAAATTGCTCAAATTAATTTTGAAAAACATAGCTCAAGTCGAGAAACTCGTCGGGCATTTCCTGCATTGTATGGTGTTCATAATTATTCATCAGAGCAATTAATTCAATTCAAAAAAATCGTTTTCGCAATACTTTTAATCTAAACGATAATATGCATCTAGTACGTTGTTGTACAATGCGCACACAAGAAGCAATTGATAGTGTGCAGAGTAATATTAATGATAATCCAAACGTGTCAATTCGTCATCGTGTTTAACAATTAAACTTGTGTCCAACCACTTTATAAAAAAAATTGCAAGAAGATCTTGTTTTACGAGTTTACAAGATTCAACTTATACAGGAATTAAAGCCACACGATCATCGTTCGCACCGTAGATTTGGTAAATAAGCCGAGAAAATCATTGCTATTGATCCACAAATTCATTTAAAATTTTTGTCAGTGATAAAGCAGACTTTTGGTTCAATGTCAACAAACAAAATTGTCACATTTAAAGCAATAATAATCCACAAGTCATTGTCAAAACACCATTACATTTAGAAAAAATTACCGTTTGGTGCTCTTTATGGGCGGATGGAATCATTGGTACATATGTATGTCTCAAAAATGGCCATGGTAGGAACGTTACAGTCAACGGTGAGCAATACAGAAGCATAATTGCAAACTTTTTTGTGTCTCAATTGGACAGCATTAATGTTGCAGACATATGGTTTTAACAGAAATTAATTTACTGAAAGAAACATTTCACAAACGATTAATTTCAGAAAATGGACCTGTTAACTGGCCACCTCTGCAATTTGACGACATTAGATAATTTTATCTAGAAATATGTCTACACCAATAAATTTAAAACAATTGAGCACAGCCAACATTTGACGCATCATTGCTAAAATACAGCTTAATTACTGCAAACAGTGTGTGAAAATTAGACCTCCAAATAACGCCATAAACAAACATTAATGCCATAAAATTATCTGTCAAATAAAGCCAATTTTATGTATATAAACATTTTTCCGTGTTGACTGTTTAAAGTACTTCTCCTCTAATACCCTTTACATTTCAAAGTGCTATTAAATTAAAACTACTATAATAAAATAAAAAAATTTTAAACTACATTTGAAACAAAATTAAAAGATAATATCAACAAAAAAAATTAAAAATTTAATCTAAGTAAAAATAAAATACAATTTAAAAAAATAATATAAATGAAAAAGTAAACAGCGCTCGAGACCACGTGATTTTGTCAAATGGATTTGAGGGTGTGCAGGGGGGTTTGCTTACCCCCTGACGCCCCATCAAAGCCAAACATACCCAAGCCAATTTAGTGTTTAAATTGACGTATAATTTGATGAAGGCGCCACTTTATTACTCTCTAAATAAACTAATTGTAAACCCATATAATTACGTTAATATTTACTAAAAAGCTTTGATAAATATAAAACAATAGATAAAGAATTTAATTTAAGATTAAATTATAGTATCACAATTTCTAATTTTTTTAATTTTAAATATTATTATTAATAGAATCGAAAATTCAAAATTTTAAAACTGTACGTTGAAAGTTTATTATTTTTTAAGCATTATTTTTTATATACTTTTTTACATTTAATGTTATAATAAAGTCAACAAACCGGGCAAAATAATTGAGTAAAATGTAGGCAACCCAACTAACTGGAAAAGGCTCTTAATGAAAATATTTAAAATTAAAACAAAAAAAAAACAAAAAAATCCCAAAAAATATTTGAAGCTGGTATAAATATGTATGTTTAAACATTTTTTTATTTGTCGCTATAATACTTATCATGATAATTTAACTTTACTTGTCCATTGGCAACCTGACAGAAAATAGTTGCAAAAATCGAAATTTAAAATAATTAATAGTAATATTGAAATATAGTAGCGTTATATTACGATTCCAAAACATATCTGAATGATACAACTAAGTTGCAGTTTATAATACGTACGTACTACGCCACTGTGTGTGTGTAATGTTATTAATTTTTAACTTGTGCAGAGTTGTGTGGAATTTAGTGCCTATAATTCTAAAGTTCGTATCATTCCGGCTGGTAATTATATTAGCAACCAGTCATCTTTACAATTTTAAGAAAATTCACTGGTTTAATTATTTTTATTATTGTAAATGTATTTAACCTAGAATTATAGTTTCCCGCTTACTGTTTTGTCGCGCTTCCCGTGGCGGTGATTTTAACTATTCGTACCAGTGGCGTAACTTCCATTTTTTAACGTGTAATTTTAAAATTTTATTATTAATTTTTATAATCCTGCTGTCTCTTGTGTAACCTTACCGTGGTCTACCTGTATTTGTTTTTAGTCAGTCACCAGTGATCGACCGCACCGGTGTGAATTGTGTCCTTGTATCAACCTTATCCTGTTTTTATTTATTTATTGCTCTAGTCATTTTTGTTTTTGTAACTGCATCTGTTATTATAATCGCTCTTCATTAACAAGCCCTAAGCTTGACGGAGGAGGTGTCTTAATTGCTACTAAAACTTGTTTTAATTGTACTTTATTACAACCTACATTTTTAAGTGTTGAACAATTGTTTGTAATTGTTAAGTTTAAGTTTGTATCATATATTATCAGTGCAGTCTACTTACCACCTAACTCGGCATGTGATAAATATTTAGATCATTGTTATTCCGTTGAATCTATCGCTGACAAATATCCAGACAGTAAACTAATTTCACTAGGCGATTATAATCTACCCGCAGCGGTATGGGTTAATGATGAGTTAGGCATAAGTGTTATTTTGTTTTTACTCTTTATTAATGATCTTGTTTATTCTATTAATTCTTCGTCTTATCTTTTATTTGCTGACGATCTTAAAATTTATAAAAGAATATCATCTATCGAGGACTCCATTAGTTTGCAAAATGACTTAGATTCTGTTCATTCATGGTGTCTTATTAATAACTTGTTGTTTAACACAAATAAATGTTTTTCGATAAGCTTCAACAGAACTTTAAGTAAAGTATCGCTTGACTATTCTATCGATAATAATGTTTTGGAACATGTTACACAAATAAAAGATTTGGGCGTAATTTTTGATTCAAAACTAACTTTTGTTGAGCATATAAACTATATGTGCAACTACTGACCTATCTCCTAGCACACTCAAATTACTTTATTGCGCTTTAGTACGTTCTCATTTAGAGTACGCTACGTCAGTTTGGTGTCCATTATACAGCGTTCATATATGCAATATAGAACGTATTCAAAACAAATTGTTTCGTTTATTATCGTACAAATTAGGCATTTCATCCGAAAATTACGATTTTAACCTCATTGCATTGCAATATAATCTTCCGCCGCTGAAATTCGGCGCAAAAGAGCCGATTTATCATTTTTACGTGGACTAATGATGTCTGAGATTGATTGCGAAGAGCTACTTGTAACTCTTCCATTTCAAGTCCCCAACAATAATCGCCGAACCAGACAGTCTCCATTATTTAGAGAATCTATACATACTACCAATTATGGATTTAATAATCCAATTGGTAGAATGTGTAGAATTGCTAATAGTTTCTCTAATAATATTGATTTATTTTGTGTTTCAAAATGTAGTTTTAAGTGTCAATTAAATGTGTTGATGAATAATTTTATATTTTGTTTTTATTTATGTATACTTTTTTCCATGCTTTTATTTTTCAATATTCTTTTATATATTTTTGTGTAATTGTAATATTGTTTGTAATTCATCGTTATTTATGTATATAATGATGTAGATGTAAATGGTTTTGTATATACCGTGAATAAAGTATTATTATAATATCTCAAACGCAGACAGATATTGCAATAAATATTCAAACAGAATACTTGTTATACCAATCCATTATTCCTCTACATTGACTATTGGGGTCGTTCACATTTTTCAAAAACAAAAATCGATTGGCTATAATAAAAAGACGCGCTGGATCTCAATCTCCAGCCACCGCTACCAAATACGGCCTCTGCAGTTGCGCGCTCATTTGAATTTTAAATCGACGCTTTAATCATGAAAATGGAGCGGGATTCTTAACGATAAAATGGACAGAGAACAAAAAAGTATGATCTGACCAGCGGGGAGAAGAGGAAAAACTGGAAACGCAAACGTCGCTGCGAATGATAATAAATCGACATCATTAACGCTAATTACCGCTGGGCCGGTGTCCCGAGGCCTGACGTATGATTTGTGACTAGCAGACCCAATAACTGGAATCAAACGCGATAAACAGCAAGAGAAATGTAAACGGTTTCACATGGTTATTTCATAAATCGAATGTTCAATTTCACACCGCATTAAAATAAACAACTCCGAAACGAGTAGATGGGAATTGAAAGTGATTTTAATTAATATTATCTCCTAAATTAACGTGATTAAGCTGAAATTATTTTAACAAGTTTAATTTATAACAAAATACTTATTTAACATGATCACGTAGACAAATTAGTATTTTTAATTGGTGACTGCTAGACCAGGAGTCTCGAGTTCGAATTTTGTATTTTAGTTTTTCTAGTTTATAAACATGTGTTGTGATAATTACTTCTTTCAAATAAAATCAGAAACTTAATAAAAAACATATTTTTATCACTTTTGTATTTTTGTTCAAAATATGTAATACTAATGTTTTCAATTATGGCGTATGTCAGTTTCAAAAACCTGAAACAATAATCTTCATGGCACATATCAAAAAGAAGTTGATAGTCACGCAACGATAAATGGAACGTACAATGCTCAATATAAGTTTGAAGGTCATATAAGGAACACAGAGATCCGCAGAAGAACCAGCGTGACAGACGTGATCAGACGCATATGCAAACTCAAATGAAACTGGGTAGAGCATATTTGCCAATGAAACTCGACAAAATGGACAAGACGAGGGTAGAACAGGGTTCAAGAAAAACTAAGAATAGCATAGGACAATCAATGAGAAGATGAACGGATGATGCAAAGAACGTTGCGGAAAGCACTGGTAACCGCCATAGACAAAAAAGTCACAGTAGATCAAAGCCGATGAGCTGGCTCCCAAAGAGTCAACCACAAAAAGTGTTGACACCCTAAACCTTAAAAATTATTACCTGTGATTCTCTAAAACAAAATTGCAAATCATAACAGGGGCCTTCACAAGAAGCATTGTCAAGTTAAAAAGCAAATGCATACATTGGGCATAAAAAAAGTCAATATATAGCAATGTCTTAGCATAACATCAAAAATAATCAAAAATATAGTTGCTGACGGTTAAATCAAAAGTTGCAAAAAAATGCCACCCAATTCAATTTAATCAAAATCTGTTTTTGTTTTTATTTGTTGTAAGTTGTAAATAACTTGCAGGTTGTAAACACTGAAGAATATAAGTGAAAATATAATAATAAAGTTTTATAAAGTTTTATGATGTTTATTTGAAATGCTTTCAATTATTTTTTGCCCGAAGTATTTAGAGAAAATTATTTATAGCATACATAAAACTTACATTGAATTCCTTTTAAAGAAACATTTTTATAATCTAGTTATAAAATAATCACCATTTGAGAATTCTATAGCCGTACACGTTTTTATTTTTTATTCTTTATTTACTTTCTCTAATCAATAAAATTATTGGTTCAATATAAACAATTTTATGAATCAAGCACCAAAAATCCTAAAATGTTAACATGGATAGAAAATAAAACTATGGTTGAGTGATTTGATTAGAAAAGTTTACATATACACATATTTAAATTTTGTGCCATATCCATTTATAATGGGTAGAATCAATTTATATATAACCATAATTTGGTAGTATGTGCTTACAACCCTATTAAAATTACTATACGATAATATATAATTCACAATCAATATGCGTTCGCACGTACTTCTTGCTTTTCGCAATCGACCTAAATGTAATTCCACATGACAAAATATCTCAGTCGTAATTTGTCCAGTGTTAATGCCACGGAAAGATTCGTGATTATTGGATAATTATATATGGAAATTAATAAGGTAGGGTGACTTTTCCCCTGTAGGGAATCGCGTGCTACCGAAGTATGTGGAAAGGTAAGGTGTTATTTAAGGTAATGTAATTCTGTTCAATCCAAATAAATGTTAAATTCGTTAAAACACGATCACCTATTAGGTGGATGTTAAAGGTATTAATCTTATTGAGTAGCCATTATTTTGATGTTATCCATACTTTTTATGGTGCAAAGACATACGAAATCAATTAATCTTGCTACACTTTATCAAATAATGTCTAAAAACCCTGAACAAAACAATGTATAATAAAAATGTATTATGTATGTAGAGCTCAAGAATATATTAATATAACTATTATATTATTGCAAAACGTCAACAGTATTTCTACATTGATTACAAATAAATAAAACAAACAAAAATCTATTTATACGTAATTAAAAGTAATATTAATTAATATGGTATGGATAATGGATATGCATACGGGTAATTCCACTTTTCGACTAATTTGAAAAAGTCGACCTCTTTGATTTTGCTCAAATTTTCAGGGATCAATATATGGATGAAAAAAATGAGATTCTCAACATTTTGGACCTTAGGGTGCGTTTATGCTGCACATCGCCGCGCTGCTCGCCAAGATTGGCGCTGCCAGCTGCTCGCACATCGCCATTCAGCAGCATAAATGCACATCGCCGCGCTGCTCGCACCTCGCCGTTATTTAATTACTATCGAGTTTTATTTTATTAATCAAATATTAATATATTATAGTTATTAATATAAGTTATATTATTGAATCAAAATATTTAATATAATTTATAATGTTAAAGAAAATAAATAATTAGTAAACAGATTCCAATATAAACTTGCGTACTTATTAATTGCTTATACAAATTCTTAACTTAAATTGCAAGTCAAGTATTATTTAATCTTGATTTGTGACAATCGATATGTATTTTTTTTTAAATAAAATATTTTTATAATGAAATTATTAATATAAGTAAAAATATTAAGTTAAAATAATTAATTACTATGCCACTTTAGTAAAAATACAAACATTGCTTTAACAATTTCTTGCTTAATGCGGATTTATTTCAATTAGATTCTTCATAAAATTATTGTAAACGCAACAAAGTTTTGATAAATTAATACACTACATGCAAATAAAACTTCATTCTATTAAATTGCATATAACCTCAACACGGTTTGAAGTAACATACTAATTAATTAAACTAATTAAATAAGTTTGATAATATAAATTACATTATGTTAACGTCTCACAAAACTGGCAATAAACGGACCAATCAGAGCGCTAGTTTGAAGATGTACGGCGATGGTCCGATTATAAAAAACAAACTATTTTGTTCACATCGCAGTGGCGTGGAATGTGGCGAGCAGCGCGGCGATGTGCGAGGTGCAGCATAAATGCTCCCATAAGATTATATAGGTTTGTTTCATCATCGCCACAACATCCCGGCGCCAATCTTGGCGAGCAGCCCCGGCGATGTGCAGCATAAACGCACCCTTAGAATACTGCCTGTTCAAAATGACACATATTTGAAGGTCAGAAATTTCACAAAAAAACGTCTTTTTTAACTTATTTTGTATTTCAATTTTAGGCCTCTGGAAAAAGATAAAAAGGTTTACGATAGCTCAAATTATTCCTTATTACATGTACTTTAAACCCCATATTTTTATATTTAGTATTGCGGCAGTCATTTTGATATATTAAGCTTTAAATATTATTCCAAGAGATCCCGTAAATTTAGCAAAATCGCAAAACTTTGTTTTCTTTAAACCGTTCTAACTTTGTCAAATTTTAACAAAATTTGATCCACAAGGTCTAGATTTCTTTGTGTTTTATTTCTTTTAAAGTGATCACACAAGACTTATAGAATCAATACGTATACACCACTATTTTAATGCAGAAAGTTGCACATATTTTCGCGATTTTCAAAACTTCTAATTTTCAATTCCTGAAAAAGCGCTGTCACCCTATGTCGAAAATTCTGTAAGTACTCGTTAGAGCACAAGAAAAAAGGTTATCTATATGAGAAATGGTATATCGGGCATTATCAAGAATTTTTTAATATTCATAATTTGTCAAAATTGGCAAACCGCACGTTTTTGTATCTCAAGTTTTGGGACTTCAGAAAAATATAAGAAAGTTTATGATAGCTCAAAATAGTCCTTATTACATGTACTTTAAAACCCATATTTGTTTATTTAATGTTGTGGCAGTCATTTTGATATATCAAGCTTCAAACATTATTCCAAAAAAAAACCGTAAATTTAGCAAAACTGCAAAATTAGATTTCTTCGTGTTCAATCTTTTTTTAAAGTGATTACACAAAACTTATAGAGTTTATACCTCTTCACCACTATTTTGATTGCACATGTTTTCGCAATCTTCAAAACATGTAATTTTTAAATCCCGAAAAAACGCTGTCACTTTATGTCAATTTCAGTCAAAATCTCAGTAAATACTCTTCAGACCACAAGAAAAATGGTTATTTATTTAAAAAAATGATATATTAGGCATTATTAAGAATTTTATATTCAAAAATTGTCAAAATTGTTTTTCAGAAAATCTAAATCACTTTTTGTCTATCTTGATTTGTTTACGGATTCTGTAATGGTAATTCTTTAGCAATTGAGATTTCCCGACAGAAAACAACTTTTTTTACGCGTTTTTTAGTGAAAATGTTTACCCATATTATTATCAAAAATACAACACTTACAACCACGCGACGCAGTTCAACAACTTGCATTTTCTCAATGGCTTCATGATAATACCCGATATACCATTTTTTATATAATTATACTTTTTTCTTGTGGTCTGAAAAGTATTTACTGAAATTTTGACTAAAATTGACATAGGAAATTATAGCGTTTTTTTGGGACCTCAAAATTACAAGTTTTGAAGATTGCAACATGTGCAACTTCCTGCATCAAAATAGTGGTGAATATGAATTGGTTCTATAAGTCTAGTGTCATTACTTTAAGGAAAGATTGAACACAAAGAAATCTAGACCTCGTGAATCAAATTTCTTTAAGATTTGACAAAGTTAGAACGGTTTAAACAAAGCATAATTTTGCAATTTTTCAAAATTTACGTTGTTTTTTTTTAATAATGTTTAAAGCTTGATATATCAAAATGACTGCCCCAACATTAAATATACGAATATGGGTTTTAAAGTACATGCAATAAAGAATATTTTGAGCCAATGTGGACCCTTTAATTTTTTTTCAGAGGCCCAAAAATTGAGATACAAAAATGTGCCGTTTGCCGATTTTGACAATTTTTGAATATTAAAAAATTCTTGATAATGCCTGATATACCATTTCTCATATAGATAACCTTTTTTCTTGTATTTACTAAAATCGACATAGAGTGACAGCGCTTTTATGGGACCTGAAAATTACAAGTTTTGAAGATCGCGAAAACATGTGCAACTTCTTTCATCAAAATAATTTTGTATACTTATTGATTCTATAAGTATTATGTGATCACTTTAAAAAGAGATTACACGAGAAAATCTAAACCTCGCGGATCAAATTTTGTTAAGATTTGACAAAGTTAGAAAGGTTTAAAGAAAGCAAAATTTTGCGATTTTGCTAAATTTACAGTTTTTTTTTGGAATAATGTTTGAAGCTTAATATATTAATATGACTGCTACGATAATAAACATAAAAATATTTGTTTTAAATTACATGTAATTAGGAAAAACTTTAGCCATCGTGGATCTTTTTATCTTTTTCCAAAAGCCCAAAAATTGAGATACAAAATAAGCTAAAAAAAGCGTTTTATTGTGAAATTTGTGACCTTTAAATGTGTGTCATTTTGAACAGGAAATATTCTAAGGTCCAAAATTTTGGGAATCTCATTTTTTTCATCCATATATTGATCCCTGAAAATTTTGCGCAAAATCAAAAAGGTCGGCTTTTTCAAATTAGTCGAAAAGTAATGGAATTATCTATACATATATTACTGAAATTCAGCATAAAAATGATTAAATATACTATTTAATTTGCATTAAAGCCATGAGTAATAAACCTAATACGCGCAGATGCAATTATAGTCAAAATAATTGATTGAGTAAGCCGTTATTATACAAGGTAATTTACACCAAAAGACAAAAAATAAATATTCGTGTTTCAGATTAGATTCTAAGCATAATAATTGATTTCCGATTTGTCTTTGTTTTGGAAATATCATGGTTCCAACTTGAGAGATATATTAATTTTAAATTCGTTTAAAAAAAACGAATAGTAAGCCTTATAATAATTTTAATCAATCACTCTAATGGTTACACAGAAAGAAAAACCCTTACTTCAACTTAGGTACAACTTATGATTCTCCACCGGCAGCTGCAATGTAAGTCTGGCAACGTAAAACCACTAAGAGCCGAAATTACAATAGTGGTTTAACTCACACATACGTGGATTAATGCTAACTGTGGATTAAGATATCTGGATAGCTAACTGGCGGAAATGGGCGATTAACGATTTAACTAGCAGTTTAAATAACCTTAAATTATGTGAGTTATGACAGTTATTACTTATAAGAAATGGGTCTATTATATTAATAGTGATTACTGGAAACTTACCTATATTTATAAGTAGTTATCCATATTTATTAATTTGCAATTTTGTTGTTAGATATTCAATATACCTATTTATTATATAAAAGTTTAATGTCAATTTTTTGACGCGTCAATTTATAGGTTAAAATTTGAGATACTTTGTTGACATAAAATATAGGAAAATTGTAATACGCGTTCCCACTAACTAGCGATTTAAATTTTAACTAGCAGTTAGTAAACTTACAGTTTAAACCACTATTGTAATACTGGCCCTTAGTTACAAACTGTAGCAAAATCTTGCTAGTTTTGAATGTTAAGTGCAGCATTCATAACTTTTTTTCGTAATTGCTTTTTATTGAAATTTCTTCTACATAAACTAGTTGTTTTACGTGACTTTAGAAGTAAAAACCCAGTGGATATAAATATGGCAGCCTAGCAGGCCACTGAACGCCCACCCATATATCTTCCATTAAAATGGCAGTCTCGTCATTCTAAAACAACTCTTATAGTATGCGGTGGCGCACCATAACATTGATGTGCTTAATGCAAGTGAAACATCTGCTAATACCACAAAATATGTATTAGCAATCAAAAACAATGTCTTCTAAATAAGTGTAGTTTTTGTACTGACCATACATGTTTATTTTGACAGTTATATAATAAAACAAATAAAAATAGAATCTTGCCATCGCAAAAATGCTAATTTTTGTACTTCTTTTCCTGTTTGTAACTGATGGACACGCCAAAAATGATAAGTTTTGAGAAATTTGGAGCGGGTTGCAATTTTTCTACTAGTAATACCTGGTTTGACAAGCATTATTTCTTTTCTTGCAACTTTGTATCGTCGATCTATAGGACAATTACCAAATCCACATCTTGGTATTTTTTATACTTAAAAAAAAATAGTCATAAAGTATATAAAAAAGTATAAAACAGATTTTACCATCAAGGTAAACAAAAAGTTTGCAGCAACTGCATCTAACAAGATGCATAATATACTAAACATAAGTATTATAGTGATAGTGTTAACAACATAGTAAATAACATTACATGAAGTTTTTAATGTAGTTTAAATTCATCATCATATATTTCAAAATCAATGCATAGATTTAAAAATGTCACATTTATCAAATTTGGTCAATCAAGGTTATATTCACCAATATTTGTATCAACTCATAATGTCACCAAATGTAATGTCAAACTCCCAACATTATATTAGCTGTTCATGTCTAAATAAGCACAAAATTTAAAAAATAACAACATTAATTTTAGAAAGAGTGTTACATACAATTTAACTGTGTTGTGTTCAGACATATACTGTAATTTAGCTTAGCTAGAAAATATGATTGCAACGTTTTTGGATCTAGAAGCAGCGGCATATGACCAGGTAGACTTACGACATTTTGGTTGACATTCCTAGAGCAAATAATCTGGATCCCCACATAATCAAGAAAAGATGCAAAATTTTTAAAATAAAAATTGAGACAAGGTATATTACATTATGCTAGGCTTGCTTATACACCGCGGAGCATAAAATTAGGTTCACTTTGTAATTTGATTTTTTTAGAAAATTTTAGTCTTTTACAGGTTTTTTTGGTTGTAACAGTTAACTAACTGATTGTTTGTACAAAAAAAAATTGTTGTTCAAAGTTTATTGAAAGTAATAAAAACAAACAATTTCAATTTGATGTGCTAAGTAATAAAAATGATCAAGTATACTTTCATATGCTTTTGTTAAAACAAACAAGCATAGTTTTTGTTTCTGTAATAATATCTGTCTGTTGAAAATTGTTTGTGTATTGTTGTTACTGATAGTGTTTTGCAATGAGCATAAATCCTGTTGTTGCTGCACGAATTGTAGCGGCTTTAGAAGACGCAAAACTGCAAGAAACGTTGATGTAAGTCTCTCGAGTTTACAACGAGTATGGCGGCGGTACAAAGAGACTGGTCTGCTCACTCGAAGACCTGATTTAGGGCAAAGCAACACAACAACAGTTAGAGATGACCGCTTTCTCGTTTCTAGTGCTTTGAGAAACCAAACGGTCACGGCAGTTTCCCTTCGAAATCATCTGCAAGAAGTGAAAAATCTAAACATAAGTGAGTGGACAGTTAGGAGGCAACTTTATGGTGCTAGATTATCTTCTTAAACTAGAGCTACTGGACCGCCGCTTTCCCGTAAAAACAGGATTGCAAAGTTTAATTTTGCACAAGAACACTTAGCTTGGACAAGAGCGGATTTGTGTCGCGTATTGTTTTCCAATAAATCATGTCTTACGGGTTCATATAACGTGTAAGTTGTGGCAACGACAAGGCAACAGATATGCTCAAGCATGTATTGTCGAGCAACTTCCATTTGGTGGAAAACCTATAAAATATCTTTTGACACTCGCACAGAGTTAATCTTTATCAAGAATTGGACGTTGACTGCGCATAGGTATCTGACAGAGTTTCTAGAAAACCATGTTTTACCGTTCATGGCTACTCTTGGTGTCAACGCAACATTTATGCATAAAAACGCACGGCCCCACACTGCTAGAATAGTTACTGAGTATCTTGACGATATGATTTGTTTGGCCTGCTCGCAGTCCAGATTTAAATCCATTTGAACATATTTGGTATAAAATGAAAAAACGTTTACGGAGACATGTGTTGGCCCCCAGAAATTCTAGAAAGCTTTGCAACATACTGGTGCAGGAATGGAACAATCTTCCACAGAATGTGATCCAAAATCTGATCCAAAGCATGCCTCGTCGTTTGCAAGCTGTTATCACTGCCAGAGAAAGAAATATTCGCTACTGAAGTCCTTAAACTTCCTTTTTTTCAACAAAAGCATATAAAAGTAAACTTTTTTATTTTTATTACTTTGCATATTAAATTGAAATTGTTCATTTTCATTACTTTCGAACTTTTTTTAAATTTAAGCTATTAGTTAGTAAACTGTTACAGCCAAAAAACACGTTAAATACACAACATTTCTAAAGAAAAATCAAATTACGAGGTGACCCTAATTTTATGCTCGGCAGTGTATGTCCAGAATTAAAACATACCTCCTTGTCAGTGTAGAGCTGCTCTCTAACGCAGACAATTTAGTAATATTCACAAGCCATAGAGATGCACTCCAGGCACCAGTCCAATTGAACGCTGTTATAAGACTGCTGAGCTCGTTTGTGTGAGAGAAGGACTTGTGAGGGAGATAATGTAAAGTCATGATTAAAAATAGTAAATTTATACATATATCTGAGTATTTGGCTAGATTCTAAAATAAATTGAAATATATAAGTAAACAGTAAGGTTAGAACATGCAGTCAAAACAACTTAGGAAAATAATCCAGTAATCATGGCAGTATTTTATAAAGCTTTTATTAAATTTAGACTTAAACACATTCCTTTTATTCCAACATTTTATAGCAAACTAGGACATTGTCAAATAAATTCAATATGCAGACTGCTTTCTCTACAGATTTGCCAAACATGTTGTTAAAAATTGTTAAAGCAATAAACGTTACGTCGACTGATTAGTAAGCGAGGTTTGGCAAACAAAAAAATTTTTGAATTAGAATTATTTGTTCTACTTATTAGCATTATGTTTATATATCTGTTTAACCTGCAATATACGTTTAAAACCAATACACTGTGTCGTGTAATATATTGCATCATCTCTGTTTGAACAGGTTATGGGCCCAGAAAAACGGCTGTAAGTGAACGAATTGAATAAGTTTATGAAAAACACAAGTTAAAGCAAAATCGTAAAATCTAAAGTGCAAATATTGAGTCCCCGTAAGAAAACAAACAATACAGATGTGTAGTGAATAGAACCTGTGAAAATGAGTACCCATTTTCAAATCGAACCGCTGAATAAGGATAATTATGACACTTAGCAAGTACAAGTTAAAGCACTGCTTGTTAAAAACGACGCGTTCGGTTATGCAAACTGAGAAATTGTTAAACAGAAGCCACAAGCAAGAAACGCAAACGCAGCAGCCATCGTCAAATGATTAAAAAATGATAGAAAAACTAATGCCCGTCTGATACTGTGCATTTTTCTGTATTACTTTTTATATAGTCGTCTGTACAATCCAAAAAGGTATAGTGTCATACACAAATACAATTTTCTATATAGTTTGTTATACACAAATATTAGGAAACATAATTTTATTGTATAGTTTCTGCAACACAAATTCACATATGTAAACAATAATGGCGGCGCATGTAGTCTGCTGATTTTAATTTTAATTATTAATTCTACTAAATAGAAAAATATACATGCTAAGAATGAGACATGAAAACAAATATTATAGAAAACTTAAGAATCATCCACAACATTAACCAAAATTAAAGCAAAACATAATTTTGTAAATGTTGTTTTGGAAGGTTAAGTCAACTAAATTAAAAGCGACGTTGACGTAAATTGGTAAATAAACATAACAATCTTAATCAGCTTACCCGCGCCGCAGTAAGTAGCCAATAGAATGCCGTCTTTCACTCATCTTTGCCACTATAAACTGCATAGTATCATACAGGAAAATATTAACTGTATACACAATTTATAGAAACTACTTAAGGTCAATTTGTACAATCGACTATATAGAAAGTTATACTAAAAAATGCATAGTGTTAAACGATCATAAGGTTAGTATCATACTACTAAAAACCCAAACAAACTTAAACAAGTAAAAGGGTGTGAAACATCAATGAAAATTTGAAAAAAACTTGAAAATATCTATCAATCCAGAAAACCAACACAATAAATTTGATTTTTTTACGCCGTAGACAAGTTAGATAGCATGGAGCAAAAAGGGAACAAAGCGGCGCGGCGCAAGGTGCCATGTAAGCCAAGGGACGAAAGAAGCAATACCGGAAACAAAATGATAAATCCAAGCAAGCTGATCCAACAAAACAAAAACATGTCCAAAAATTGCCCAAACAAAGCAAGAAATAAGACAACAAACGCATGTTTTAATGTAAATGTAGCAAACGTGACATTAACAAACGTATTACACGAGCCTGTACTCCAGACAAACCTGATGTCCGTAAGTAAGAAGCAAACAAGCAAAAAATTAGACAAAAAACGCATGTTTTAATGTAAATGAGAATATTCACAAACAGTGGTGACTCGACAGTGGTGCTATTTTACAGTTGTGCAAAAACATCGACCGTTTCAAAACCATTGACAAGAATCGAATCGGAAAGCTAAGTTTAGCTAACGAGGATGGAACAAACATTTCGGCAATCGGCAAGGTAGATTTTAAAGCTGAAAACGACGGAAGTGTAGCAAACGTGACATTGACAAACGTACTACACAAGCCTGCGCTCCAGACAAACTTGATGTCCGTAACTAAAATAACCGATAAAGATCACAAAGGCAACTTGTATGTAGTATTCGAAAGCAACGACATTTCTAATGAAATAGCATGCTAAACAATAGTTTTCAAAAATATCACCAAATAATGGGTAATTTAAACATGCGCAGCTTAAAGGACGCTTTAACAACAACTTAAAATTGGTAAACATACCAACAAATAAGCGGATAATCGGAAACCAAATGACCTTACGTAAAAAATTTAAAAATAAGAAATCCCGCTTGATTGCTTAAGATTTCTCCTAGACACCAGGTGTGTACTTCAATAAAACTTTTACCCCCGTCGCTATAATTGGCTCCATAAGTCAGTTTAAAAAAAAAACAAACCTAGAAGCTCCATAGTCAAATTGCAGTAAAGTAGACTGCAAATAAAATTCTTGTTTTAGAGAACAGCAAAAGTTAATCAGCAACTAAAAAAAAGATAAAGAAAAAAAAGTTTAACTAACAGGTTATAAACTTATTAAATCACACAAGTTTCTACAAAGTTGACAAGTTGTAACAATTGAACTAAACTGCCTATAATAAAAATACATTAAAAAAAACAAAGAAAATATTTTTAATATCATCTAAATCTTGTAAAGAAAATGAACTCAAACTTAATAAATCCATTACCACAAATAAACAAATTAACTATTTTGAAGTTAAAAAATCAGTTTGGTAATAAGTTGGTTTAGAGCATTTAGAACAAAACAACATCTCATGCCAACAAAAAAAATACTCAAAAGAACTACTACAAACCAACTTTCCAAACTTTATTTTGGTATAAGCGTATGATCCAGAATAGTTCAGCTTACCAAACAAAAATGCAGACAAAAGCTGTGACTAGAATAAAACTTAATAAATAATCAAAACAGCTCAAAGTGTACAATCATTGTAAGGAACCAGGAGCTAATAGGATATGTCACAAACATGATTAGCAGCTCTGAGAAGGCCTCTATGCAAAATCCTCAAAAGAAGCTTCGCACTTTCTAACATACTAAACAGTTAAAAAGCAGCCTACAAACAAAATTAACTTGACATCCTTCCTAAAAAACTGCCATTTACAAAGAATGTAAAATATTTAGAACTCATTCTTAGAAAATGTGACTACAAAGAGCATGAGTCCTCTTTGCAGCCAAAACAATGATCAAGCGCACATAGAAACCTTTAAAAAATATGACCAGATGACTATATGCGATTGTAACCAACCCCATAATTGTATATGAAACACTCGTATGGAATAAAAAAACCCATCCTCAAGAATCGACTACTAAACTAAGCAAAGTACAAAAATTAATTTTGATAAAAATCGATGATATTAAAACAACGGTAAGCAGCGCACAGGGTACAGATAAACAAATAAACAGATTTTTATTTAATCCGGAGACCCACAGACTAAGAGAAGCAGTTAAATAAAAAAGAGGTTGTAATAATGAAGTATCGCTTATCCAAAATCAAAAATAAACAAACAAAAAAATTATAAAAAAAACATATGATATACAGATACGGCTAAATATTAAACCAGTGTGCCATAAATATATTTGAGTCAGAATTAATCTAACAAACCAATAAGCATTAAAGCCAATAACTAAGCGGCATTACAAGTATTAAAATTAAAATTAAAATCTAAACTGGTTATTTTCTTGTATAAATAGTCTAGAAACATTGGCAATAAATAATAGAGTACACACGGTCTAGATAACAATGACTGGGTATAGAAGAAAACCTCAAAGCGGTTCAACTAGCTAAAACAGAATAGCCAGGCAACCTGCTAAAATTCTATATAAGATCAAACAACAAAATTAATCTAAAGTAAACTACCAGCAAAACTCTGTAGACATACTAACAAGGAATGAAGCACACAAGACCACACAAAACATCAAAAGCATAGTATCACATATGAGTCAAATGAGTCAAATGAAACTAAAATGCTTAGAGCACTAATAAAAACCGTTCATTGTAACTTGAACAAGTACATGCATAGAAAGACAATGAACGCGTAAGGGGCCGCAAATATGTGTTACATCTGCTGAGTAAATATGAGGCATACAATATGGAACTCACAACTCGCTTTGGCAAGAACAATCCAAAGAGTGTTTTTTTATAAGACAGCAATCTCTGAATTGGCAACTCTCTTATCTGTGACAGCTGATTTGACAGTTTTTGGTTGTTTTGAAGTTAGTTTGGTTTGGCAATTTATCAAAAATAATCTCAAGCCAGAGCAACGTTTGCAAATTGTTCAAATTTATTCTGAAAAACATAGTTCAGTTTGATAAATTCATCGGGCATTACGTGCATTGTATGGTGCTCATAATCGTCCTTCAGAGCAATTAATTCGAGAAACTGTGCATCGTTTTTGCAATACGTTTAATCTAAACTATTATCGTATTATCCAGTACAACGCTGTATAGTGCGCACACATAAAGCAATAGATAGTGTGCAGCGTAGTGTTAACCAAATGTGTCAATTTGTCATCGTGCTCAACAATTAAATTTGTGTCCATCTGATTTATGGACAATTTTGCTAAAAGAACTTGGTTTACAAGCTTACAAGATCCAATTTGTACAAAAATTGATGCCACATAATCATCTTTTGCGCCATAATTTTGCTAAATAGGACGAGGAAAACATTGCTATTGATCCACAATTTTATTTAAAAATTTTGTTCAGTGAAATAACACAGTTTTGGTTAAGTGTCAACAAAATGGTCGCATTTAGAGCAATAATAATCCACAAGCCACTGTCAAAACACCAATACATTATGGGCTTTATGAGCCAATGAATATTTCTTCAAAAATGGTAATGGTCGAAAAGTTACAGTCAACGGTGAGCGATACAGATACTTTTTTTTGTGCCTCAATTGGACAGCATTAATGTTGCAGACATGTGGTTTCAGCAGGACGGCGCCACAATTAATTTACTAAAAGAAAATGAACCTGTTAACTAGCTACCTAGTTCGTGCGATTTGATGCTATTAGATTATTTTCTCTGAGGAAATGTAAAATTCCATGCCTACAATTCTACGCATTATTTGCCAAAATACAGCCTGAATTACTGCAAACAGTGTGTAAAAATGAACCTCCAGACTACGCCATGTACGCTTCAGCCGCGGCGTTTTTTTTTTATGTTCTCTGACTCTAAAAAAACACCTTTTACTAGATTAAAACAATGTAGATCTTCATTGATATCTACATCAAAGAAGATAAGAAGTAAACTTTTTCCCTTTTACAGGTCAATTATCTGCACCCTGTATGTATAGCATCAAATAATATAATATTTTTAAAATGTGTGCGGGGTTGATGATAAAATCCATGTAAACACATAAATGTTTTTTGGCAAAATTTGCTGACAATATTCACAAAGTCAATACATAAGAATGCCAAATACATATTTTTAAAAACAAACATTATTACTTAGATAACACACACATAATTTTCGGTTCTTTATGTTTTTTGAAATATTAATGCTATTCTATTATATTATTAATTAAAATAATGATAAATATGCATCTCCTTCTTATTGATTTTATTCCTCAATACATTATATTTAGTGATAAGACAAATTGAATGAAAATAGTGTATCAATATTATTAAGAGCTCCATTAAATCTTAATTACTCTACTAACCTTTGGCGACAGCAACGAGGTGAGAAACGTCAACAACACATTTTTCACATTATTTATTAAACAGCGCAATAGAATTGAGTTATAGTAAGCACTCTTAAGCAACAAGTTTTTCTATATTTAATTCAATCTTGATACAATTAATTACATTATAGTTGCAAGACTATAACATATACACAAACCAACTTGAATATCGTCTCTAGTTGACAGAAACAGTACCAATTGCTAGTATAGCAATAAAAATTATATTTCAATTTCTAACAATTTAATTTTATGGAATTTTATTAACGTGTTGTATTAATTGAAACAGATAATAAATTAAGTAAGAAAATAAAACCGATTTTGATATAGTTACGGTTTTTAGCAATAATTCAGAGTTTTGCTTAAATTATTTTATAATTAAATTAAAACGTCTACCTTTCAATTTAATTATTTCATAGTTCAATAGAAATTAAAAATAATATAACGTTAATAATTGGTTTCATGTAATTAATGTAATTATACAAGCATACAGATTGAAATGATGTCGAAAGCCATCACAAATTTTACAATTGGATGGAGACATTCGGTAGAGATAGCATAAGAAAACCGAAGTAGACTTACACGAGCCACGGTTTTAATAATTCAGTAATTAACAATCCGCAAAGAGATAAATTAATCCTGTATGACAGCTCAATGGCGCATACATTCCACGGGAAACAGAAAAACGATTTAATTACAAAAAGCCGGAGATAAATATGAGAGAATTAAAATGGTCTCTTGAAATTATTAATTATCCACGATAGAGAATTTCATTCTAATTGAAAAAATATACAATTATTATTTGATTATTTTGTTTATCATATAAGGATTGATAATTCAGACTTATTATTTTTATATTTAACAATAATTAATTGAAGATGAAATTCTTTTATAAAATTATGCTTTTATTATCATATCAATTATGTGTGCTGTTTAATATATTAATATTATACCATGTAGTGTCAATCTAAAACAAAAAAATAATTTTTCTTAAATTTTGTTTGAAATTAATCAAATTGTTTTAGTAATTATGTAACAATATTAAAACTATTGAATCCAATCTGTTTGTAAGTATAAAAAGAAAACAATTATCTCTAAAGTGTTTATTACTAGCCAACTCTTTAACTATATGCGTCAAAAAGATGTGTTGGCTGTTAAATTTTCAAAAAAATTGATAGTCTAATGTGGCAAGTACTAAGTTGCAAACGCATTAGATAATTTGTTTGACACTATCCACGATAATTTTGTTTTTTTGTCGAATCGACTTGATTGATTGATTGAGTGTCCGTTTGATATGATTTTACCAATCAAAAACAACTTCAGAAAATTCCAGCATCAAGAGCATATCAATATCTCCAAAACTGTAAAAACTAAAATCAGCTTGCTTCAGGTTCTTTGGAATGTCATAGTTTGCCTTGTTTGCTTGACTTCCTTTGAATAATGTTCGGAATGACCACAAATTTTAATTTTTGTTGATAGGATTTACTTAATGAATTTATTTGTGTTGCCACTTGGTGTTTGATGGTAGTTAAGGAGTTTTCTATTCTATTTAATAGTAGATTTATTTTGGTTTTCACCAAACCTAATTTATTAGCAACAGATTCCGTTACAAAATTTGATTGCAAACCGTTATCTAATAACTTCAAAGATAGTTGTTGCTAATAGAATTGTTGTGGTACACACTAACCATTTGTAATTTGTTCTGCCTGGATATAGCTACATTTGTTTCTTTTACGTAAAACGTAAACATATGTTTTTATGGCAACGTTTATAGCTGCCAAACTTTTCAGTTTCTTAAATAATAGTTAGTGCAGAGTTTGCATTTGATACATTCTGGTGCTTGTGTCGTCATAAGAACTTTGAGCCATGTCTGAATTTTAAGACTTAATAAGTTTATCAAGTCTTTCAATTTGGGAGTTACATTTTACATTCTTTCCTCTTGTCCTTAGTGCTCATGTTAAATTTTGATGTAAATAGATACATCAACGACGTATTCTTAAATAGCTCTTGAATCTCTAGGGACCTGACGTGTTATTCAACACAAATAAACTTCTCTTACTATAAAGTATGTTTCTTTTAGCTTTGCTTGACTATCGACTATACCAATAACTAATAATATAGTTGTCAGCATGCAAATCTGCGTGTTATTACTTTTAAGAATTGCATTTAGTTCTTTTTCAATAATACGGTTAAAAAATCTCTTTTAAAAGTTTAAGTTTTACATCTCTAAACTGTCAATAAATATTTGTTAAAATTCCTAGCAAACCTTGCACTAAGAGTAAATATTAGTTTGGATAACAATATATTTTGTATTTAGTTTATGTTCATAAAATTATAGAAAATGCTGAGCTATGAATAAGACTTTTGGTTATTTAAAAAAGATCATTAATGTAATAATATACATTTGCAGCCCAACAGCCTAGCCACCGGTAAGACACCTGCTATCCGTAAGCAGCTGCAAGCTCCTCCACAAACAGCGCGGGACTGGCGCCAACCGCCTCACTACTTTCAGGATCAGATCACTTGTTACTCCACTTTTTACAAGCAAGTAGCAATGATTTTTCCAAGCTGGTTGCAGTTTTCAAGTTTCTATTAGACTTTAATATTTTCAGACACTGTCTGTCAGTCTAAAATCCAGACCTAAAAGTGGAACTTGCTCTCCACTAATTCTAGGCGTCACCTCTATGGTTGGCACAAAGTGCATTATGTAAATATACCCGTTATTTGTAAAACAGTCAGGAAGGCCATGTCACATTAGAGACAAACTTCTAGCAATCATAGTCGGGGGGAGTTTAGTCGGAAGGCGCTCGTGAAGGTAAATCCGACACTTTGTGAATCTTTAGAAAAATTCTCCTCTTAGAACAAAAAAAAAACAAATCAAAAAATTCAGTTAGTCGAGCCATAGAGACAAACATACGCGGACCAAGTCTACAGGATCTTGATAGACCAGATTTCAACCGTCTCCGGACCCCTGCAAGACCCACAACCGTAAACTGCAAGTCACAGGCAACGGTACCAGCCTGGTGCCGTCAACAACCAACAACCTTCACCGTAGTCAAATCCCCAGAATTGTCCGGAGGACTACCACATATACACCCGGTGCTTGCTGACCCCGCCCGAGTTTCAGGACGGCAACTGAACCTTGCCACGTGGAGGTCCACGTCGCTCTACAAAGAAACCACCAGCTCTGTGTGAGCAAAAGTGGAAGCGTCTGTGTGACGTGTGTGTTTGGAACCTCCAGGTTTGATCGTCTAAATGACGCTGTCTTGGAACCTTTGGGTGCACCCTAAATTAATCAAAATACAACGTTGACCTTCACGGAGGTATGCCGGTAACAATACAGATTATCTAAACGTTATCCTGGTCCCAAACGGCTACCATTTAAGTAGACAATGAAATCACAGAGGAAATACAAATGTAAAAAGTAATAAGACAAAGATGTGTATTATCTGTATTTCGAAGCAATAACTGAAGTCATAGTAAATGGTCAGCCAATCAATAATTTGAAGTAAGCAGATAATACTGTCATTATAGCAAAAACTCTAATCAATCTACAGAGAACAAAAAAAGATCAAAAACGTTATTCTACAATATGGTCTTAGAATGAATCTGAAAAACACAAAGTACATAACTAATTACAAACATCAATCCCAAAGTTATTCATAAACAGCAATATAATTAAGAAAACAACAAAATATAAATATCTTGGTATTTAGATATCATCGACTAAACACCTAAAATAAAAACCCAAATAGAAATAGCTCAAAGTACATTCTTCAAAATGCGTGATGTTTTGTGTGATTGACATACCAAGTTAGAACTACGTACTACAATAGTAAGATGTTAAACGTTTACTGTTTTTCTTTACGAAGTAGAAACATGGCTTTTGAAATGTGGTGTTATAGACGCATGTTAAATATGAACGTACTGGAGCGTATGACTAAACAATTTGAGAATGCAGCCACAATTCAAGGAAAAAAACTACAATATATAAGTCACATAATAAGAGAAAAGAAAAACAAATTATTCATATAATATAAACCTAAAGCAGTATTTAACATAACAGGTTACACTCTATGGCAAAAGTACCCTCTGAAACTGCCAAACATTTCAAGCTGTTAAATGCGGAGGAGAACACAGAGCACTGTTTTTGTCAAAGTTTTGATAGTCATTCTAAAGCAAAATTAATAAACATTTAAAAACTCAGAAATTCAAGAAATTCTACTGTACCTAAAAGCTTTATACAACTCACTAAAAAAAAAAAAAAAACAAAATGTGCAATAACTGTATACAATTTTTTTTGAAAAAAAATTAGCACGTGCTGTGTGCTTATTGTCCATGCCCAATAAATTTGTTTCAAAAATAAGCTGGAATTGCCCTTTCTTTTAAACGCAAATATTTGTTTCAAATTTAAATAACTGTACGTTAAAGTTTTATGTTAATAAATAAATGTAATAATAAAAACTAAAATTATTTTAAAGTCCTAGGACCCGTACAGTTTCTTAGAATCCACAGCCAGTTGCTAAACATCTTTTCCAAAATTGTTGCAAAGTTTCAAGTAAACAACACTGAAAACAGATAAAAATTGCAACATGGATTGCTAGTAATTTTCCTGCTTGAAGTAGACTTTACTTCAAGCAGGAAAATTACAAAACAAAATACAGAAAATGGAAAGAGTAGATATAGATATTCTGTACATCAGCAATGTGCAATGAACATGTACCACTTATGTGGTAATAACTCAAAACACAAATATAGCGTAGCTTTTATAATTAAGAAAACAATCAAATCGTCAGTACTCAGCATACCCCAAACCTCGAGAAAAATCATTCTTCTTCTTCTTATAGTGCCATACTCGCTACCAGTTTTCGGCGCCCCTCTCGTATGTTTGTGCTGCGCGATAATAGTTCCACACAAACATACGGGACCTAAGTTTAACGTGGAATCCAAACCACACCACTAGAGGGGTTTACTAGGCAAATACTTTGCTGGTTTGCCATTGCTTTGTAAAGGAGACGACCGCATCGAAATTTATTCGACAAATTAGATATTGCCGCTGCCGGGAATCGAACCCGGGCTGCCTGCACAACAGTGCGCAATCATATAAAATCAATCTAATACAATTTTACGTCCCAACAACTAACAAAACAGATGAAAAAATAGAAGAATTTTACCAACAATTAGAGAAAGTGCTAAAATTAACTAAAAGCGGTGATATGATTTTAACTGTAAAAAATTATAACGTCAAAGTTAAAATAAGCGCAGTGGATAACTTAGTGGAATGACACGGACTAGGAAAAAAACCAAAAACGAGAAAGATTAATCATATTTTGCCAAAAAAAAAAATGGTGATCACTAACACTTGATACCAACTACCTAACAGAAAACTATACACCTGAACATCAGCTACACATAAAAAAATATGTACGATAAAGAACTAAATCAATACTAATAAACCACAGATGCAGAAATGCCATCACGTCAGCAAAAACATTCCCTGAGGTTGATATAAGCTCAGACCACAATTCACTGGTAGCAAAATATATATATATAACTAAAAATAAACTTAAAAGAAAAACTAATACAAAAAATGGATGCTAGAAAACTATATAACAAAGAAAGAAGAAAAACATAGAAAAAATGCAATAATAAAAAATAAAAATGAAAAAATATTAAAAAACAGAAAAAACTAAAGAAAGTAGATAAAATGTTAAGAATAAATGACTAGTAAAATTCTTAATCTTATGGAGAGAACAAAAGAAAAAAGATATAATATGCTAAAGTATTCATAAAAATATTGGATAAAGATTAAAGAGGCAAAAGAGACATACATAAAACTACAATGCAAAAAAGCACGTAAAAAACCAAAATCAATAACAAAAAATTATTACAAAAAAAAAACGATCTTTACTATTCGGAAACAAAAACTAGAATATTTATCACACCTCATAATATGCTAAACTATAACACTATTCATAAAAATGCCGGAAAGAAGATTAAAGAGGTAAAAGAGACAAAAATCTTCAAAGAAAGCATGATACGTTTAATACACACAAAAAAATAAAAAAAAAAACAACTAGGACTTCTAAATGATAAAAATGAAAATATAATTATTCCAAAAAAAAAACTAAAACAATTGGAAAAGTACATCAAAAAGCTATTTTATAATAAAAGTAGCAACAAACAGCCTAAAATACAGAACAAAACTTAATTCCAAACACAACAAAGCGGTAGGCCCCAACCTAATACCACTAGAATTCGTATAACTACTAAAACTACAAATATTAGTTAACTTATACAACACTATTTACGACACAGTTATCATACTAGAAAAATGGCTTCAATCCACTTCCATAGTAATCTTTAAAAAAAAAGACAAGAGAATTACTGCATATTAATGATAATATCCGCACGTTGCTAAAAAAGTTTTACTTTAATATAAATACTAAAATCGGAGCAATGAGCAAGGCTCCAAACTTAAAACAAATTCTAGTATTCTAGGGTCGTAGCGCTGTTCAATGTGTAAGGGTACAGTGCCATGATCGAAGCGAGAATCGTCATTGTGTCCGCACCTTTATGAACCACACGCTAACAGTACTCTTTAAAATAATACACAACAGAATATTTGAACAACTAGAAAAAACGTTGGCAAACCTTAATTTGGATTTTGAAATGTTATAGGAACTAGAAGGACACAAATGTTAACCTACACTTATGCTTCATAAAATATAAAACTGTACTACAAAAATCTTTACTGTAATCTTTCTACGTTTTTTTTTGCAGTTTTGGCAAATTTGCAAAGTTTTTACACTGGCAAACATAATCTTTTTTTGTTGTTTTTACTGCTGAAGTTAAATCTTTTATAAGAAGAAGTTGCTTAAAAGTTTTAATTTTATTTGGTTCTATTGCTTTTGTATAGTTGACTTTGGTTTATTTTTATTATTAGCGGTATTGTGCATGCATAATTTCTTAGATTTGCTATCAAGTGCTTATATGTGTTTTTTAGCGCTCCGAGTGTTTTGTGGTAATAAGCATAAAAATTTAAGCTTGTAACACTTAAGATATTACATAATTCGTTAAACACATTTGCCTTTATCTATGACTATAAAAGACGGTATTCCAAACTTGAAGACAAATTGTTCTATGAATGTTTTAGCTACAGTGTTTGCTTCTTTGTTTACAATCGGATAATATTCAACAAGCTTACTAAGTTTGCATTATAACGTTAAAATATACTTGTTTAATCAAGAAAACTTTCTGAAATGTTTTTGATGCGGTGGTAGTAATTTCAAGAAATTGTTATTTGATATTAGAGTATTTATAGCGTTGACCAGTAATACAACAATTTATAAAATTTTCAATGTATTTTCTTAAGCATTGCTAATAATTAAACCTTGATATGTTGTCAAAAAAAATGTATCCCATCATGTCCTTCTGTTGGAAGAATGTGGTCATTAATAATTAATTTCCGTGTTGCTTTATCAACAATTTTAATTTTGTTTTAATAATACAGATAACTATTTTGCTTGTTTTAAGAATGTTTGACTGTTTTAATATTTCTTCAGTTTTATATTCCTCATTTCTAAATATTGATAACTTTTTATTTTATTGTTTATAGTTACAAGTTTTCTCAAATTTTTCATAAGTTTACCGCCGGTCAAGTAACTTGTTTTCCAATAATCATTACATTTATTTCCTTATCATAATTTACACTCAACTTTTTCAGTTTTGGCAACTCATTTTGATTTGCTATTTGTAATTCACTATTGGGATGGGGTGATTTAATAGTTTGACCATACCAGGGTGGTGATCAGTCCTGCGATCTACTTTTACCTCCGTTGATGACTTAGTATCACTTTCAATTACATGTTTAGCCTGTGCTCTAGTCATAATGTTTCCCTGTTTGTTTTTATTAATTGTAAAAATATTTATTTATTTACTAGTCAACGAAAGCCATTACAAAATAAGTATATATTTACAACTTAAAAAACATTAATTAAACATAAAACAACTAATACTAAAATAAGAATAAAACTTAAATAGTTGCAAAATATTAAAAAGGTCACTTATGGGCGACAAGTGCACGTCGCAGGGTATTAAGAGAATCTTTAAAAATATTACTTTAACTTCGTTAATATATATATATATAAATATATATATATATATATATATATATATATATATATATAGGTTTATTTTAAGTACTTTCGTCCTACATTAGTTACGTCTATTCTGGAGTAGTCCACCATGAGATTTTAATCCTACGTAGGATTATAGTTCTGCGACTTATATGGTTTAGCGCTACATTTTTGGGGTCAATAACTTGAACGGGTCTCTTGCCCGTGTAGCTCTAAAGTCAGTAATTAAAGTGCGTTTAGATTTATGGCCCCATAAAATTGTACACAGACGTTTATATGTGAATGGAATTCTTTTTTGCAACTTTATCTTTACAAATACAAATTGTGTAGGAAATAATATGAAAAATGTAGACATTTTATCGCTATTGTCTATATCCAAATGTTATTTAAATTATGCTTTAACTTTAAATAATTAATTAAATGTACCTAACATTTAATTAATTATTTAAAGTTTAATTCAACATAGATGAATATGACTTAAATTAAAATTATTTTTATATCTTATTGTAGTACAGTAAAAATTATAAAAAATAAACTTGATAAAAAACTTGTAGTTCAAGTTGTTTAATTACAACTACAATTGTTTTATAAAATACGTAATATTTTTTATTACTCCTACAAGACGGCATAAAAATTATTTTTAAAATCTTTTGACTGAAGGGGTTTTTAATATGCAGATTACAATATTGAAGACAGATATGAAGTTATAAAAGTAACGGTCACAGCAAGGTAATAATCATGTTTAAAATGTAGTGAAAATGTAAAAGAAGTAAAAATGTAAGAGTAATAAGAATGAAAGAGAAGTGAGAATGTGAGAGAATCGACAATGTAAAAGTAGTGAAAATATAAGAGTTGTGAAATTGCGAAAATAGTAAAAATTTTAGAGTAGTGAGAATGTGAAACTAATAAGAATCTAAATGTAGTGAAAATTTCAGAGTAGTAAGAATGTGAAAAAAGAAAGTATATAAGAATATTGAAAATGTGAGAAAAGTAAAATTGTGAAAGTAGTGAGAATGTGAGAATAGTAAGAATGTTAGAATAGTGAAATTAGGGAGAATGGTTAGATTAGTGAGATTGTGAGAGTAGTAAGAATGAGAGAACAGTAATAATGTAAAATTAGTAAAAATTGTAAGAATGTGAGAAAACTAAGAATATTATAGTAGTAAAAATATGAAAAAAGTAAAATGTGGAAGAAACAAAAATGTGAGAGTAGTGAGATTGTAAAAGTAGAAAGATAATGAGAGTAATAAAAATGAATCAGTAGTGAAAATGAAAGAACAATGATAATGTGATGATAGTAAAAATGTAAACGTATTGAGAATGTGAGAATAATGAAAATGTAAGAGCAGTAAGAATGTGAGAGTAATGAGAATGTAGGAATAATGAGTATGTGAGAATTAAAAAAAAAAAAGTATCAAAAATTTAAGAAAAGTAAAAATGTAAGAAAATTGACAATGAATTGAATAGTAAGATTGTTAGAATAGTGACAACGTGAGAATAGTGAGAATATAAAAGTATTAAGAATAAGAGAACAGTGATAATGTGAGAATAGTAAAAATGTGAATGTAGTAAGAATGTGAAAGTAGTGAGAATAGTGAAAATATAAGATAAGTCAAAATGTGAAAGTAATGAGAACGTAAGAGTAGTGAAATGTAATTCAAGCAACAATGTAAGAGTAGTGAGATAATAAAAGACGTGAGTATGTGAGAATAGTGAGAATATGAGAGTAGTAACAATATGATAATAGTGAGAATGTAATAGTTGTGAGAATGTAAAAGTAATGAGAATGTGAGAGAAGCAACAATGTGAGAGTAGTGAGATTGTAAGAGTAGAAAGATTGGGAGAGTATAAGAATGTGACAGTTGTAAGAATGAAAAAACCGAGATAATGTGAGAATAGTAAAAATGTAAGAATAATAAGAATGTGAGAGTGTTGAGAACATGGAAATAATAAAAATGTGAGAATAAAGAGAATGTAAAGTGGTAAGAATTTGAGAGTAGTAAAAATGTGATAAAATCGACAATGAGAATGTAAATGTAGTGAAAATTTCAGAGTAGTAAGATTGTGAAAGTAGTGAAAATGTAAGAATAGTAAGAATGTTAAAATAGTGAGATTAATGAGAATAGTGAGATTAATGAGAATGTGAGAGTGGTAAGAACGAGCAAACAGTGTTAATGTAGATGTATTAAAAATATGATAGTAAAATATAAAAACAGTAATTTGTAAAAGAAACAAAAATGTAAGAGTAGTGAAAATATCAAAATTACAACTATTATTTTTTCACTATTTTTACATTTTTACAACTCTAACATTTTTATTATTTTTATATTATCACTATTTTCACATTCTCACCACTTTTACATTCTCACAACTCTTACATTTTTACTACTTTCTTATTTTTACTATTTTCATTTTATCACTGTTCTTTCATTTTTACTATCTCTTTAATCTTACAATTTTACTCTTACACTGTAGCTTCTTTCACATTCTTGCTGTTCTCACATTCTTACTACTCTTACAGTCTCACTACTCCCACATTTTTATCAATATTACTAATTTCACTATTTTTACATTGCCACTATTCTAACATACTACTTTTACAATCTTATTACTCTCAGATTCTCACTACTCTCAAATTCTCACTACATTCACATTCTTAATACTCTCAGACTATTTCTATTTTTACGTTTTTTACTGTTTTTCCATTCTGACTACTCTCACTATTTTTCTATTCTCGCAATCTTACTACACTTACATTGTTGCTTTTCTCACATTCTGCATGCTCTCACTACTATTACATTTTTACTATTTTCACATATTTACTTCTTATACATTTGACTACTTTTGCATTCACACTGCATACAATGCTCACATTGTTGCATCTTTTACTTTTTACTATTTCCACCTTCTTACATTTTCACTACTCTTACATTCTCACTTATTTTACTATCTCTTTACTTTCACATGCTTACTACTCACACTACTTTCACATTTTTACTATTCTCACATTCTCTCATTTTTACTACTTTCACGTCTTTAATAATCTGATATTCTTAGTACTCTCACATTTTTACTACTTTCCTATTTTTCTACTCTCGCAATCTTACTACTCTCACATTGTCGCTTCTCTCACATTTTTTCTACTTTCAAACTTTGCCTACTTTTACATTATTTTTATGCTATCATACTCATTATTTCCACATTCTCACTACTCTCACATTTTTACTACTCTCATATTCTCACTAATTTCACATTTTTACTAGTCTTGCTATTTTTGCATTGTCACTACTCTCACATTGTCACTACTTTTACATTCTCTTACTTTCACATTCTTTCTACTCTCACATTCTTACTACCATTAATACTTTTAAATTGTTGCATTTACTTTCACTATTTTCACATTTTTACTATTCTTACATTCTTACTACTCTCACATTCTTACCATTCTTACATTCTCACTACTATCATATTTTTACTATTCTTACAGTTTTACTACTTTCACGTTCTCACTTCTCTCATATTTTTACTACTCTCACATTGTTACTACTCTCACATTGTTACTTTTCTCATATTTTTACTATTTTCACATTCCCATTTGTCTCACTATCTTACTACTCTCACATTCTCACTACTCTTACATCTTCACTACTCACACAATCTCACTATTCTCACATTCTACTACTTTCACGTTCTTACTATTTTTACTTTTCTTACATTCCCACTATTCTCACATTTTTGCTATTCTTACATTTTTACTACTTTCACATTGTCACTATTCTCACTTTCTCACAACTTTCACTTTTTTTCACTACATTTACATTTTTAGGATCAATAACTTGAGCGGGTCTCGTCTTGCCCGTGTAGCTCAAAAGTCAATGATTAAAGTGCGTTTAAATTTATGGCTCCATAAAATTGTACACATATGAATAGATTTCGTTTTTACATCTTTATCTTTACAAATACAAATTGTGTAGAAAATAATAAAACATTTTATTGCTATGTTATTTAAATTATGCGTACATTTAATTCATTATTTCTTAGCTATTTAAAGCTTAATACAACATCGACAAGTATGACCTAAATTATAATTATTATTTTTATATATTATTGTAGTACTGTAAGTTGTAAAACTTAAGCATAAATCATAAATAACTTATTAAAAAAATATATACATTTTATGATACCATAATAATGTACTTTATCGATAATCCGCCAAGCACATTGATCTGTCTGTTTTGAAAATTGTACCATAAAAATTATACTTATGAATGGTAAGTAGGTATATTTCGTAAGTATGATTAGTAATCCGTTCTTTCCGGTAATCCCTCAAAGGGTTGATTTTAATCTGCGGCAGTGTACTTAATAATAATCAGTATAAGACGTAGACGTATTCAAATTAGATTATTGTCCTGTTTTATTAATTACTAGATTATTGAGAAAATATATTGACATTTTTTTGTGTTTTGTGGATTACACCCTCTACTTTTACTTGTTAACTCTTATTTATTGCATATAAATAGTGTAACTGTATCTGTAATATTTATTAATGTTTATGTATTGATCGTGTCCGCACTCAGTACATATTTCTATTAGTTTGAATAATTTGATTGTCTATATTAGTTCGTGAAATTCGATTGTGTAATTGTGATGAGTAAAAGCAGAAATCAGAAAATTTTGGATCTAGCCATGTCTGCACATAAAAGGTAAGTTTTTTTTTTACTTTCTTGGTTATATAAATTTTATATGTTTTGATTAATATAATTTGGAAGTAGGATAAGGAAATTAAAAAACTAGCGTATGCTAATAATTTATTGCAGACGTTTTGATAACTTCGTTATCTTCCTCAGTGCTAAAAAGAGTTTAAAAATTACATTGCTGATTAAAATAAAAATTAATATTATTAAAAATTACAAAAACAATTAAAATTTCTTTATGCTATTTACATATATCACAATGATTTTCCTTTAAATATCAGCTATATTTGTCGTAATTAAAAAAAAATGCTATCTTTATTAAACTTTCAACACAGCACTTTGAAATAAACATTCACAATGACTATTATTAATTACATTTTGGTCACTACTGCTGTAGGTGATGAATCTGTAACAAGAGTTGGTTTTCTTAATTCTTTTATGAGAATTATTTGTTTCTTGTTTAATTTTGTTCATAAGTAATTTCTACTCTATTTCTGTCTAAGACTTATTTTATATGGTCCTAGAAATTTGTTATTTTTTTTGTTTCTAGTATTGGGGTTTTGTTTAAAAACTATTTGTCCTAGATAAAATTCATTAGATTCTCCCTTTTCATTAGATTTTGATATAATTTTATGTTTGTTGTCTTAATCATTTCAGTTATTTCTTGATAAACATGTTTTAATTTTTTTTATCATTTTCAACATAATCATTGTAGAAGGAAATTGATGCAAAAATTTTGTTTGGACTTCTTGATTAATTATGACCAAACGTTAATTGAAAAGGTGTGAAGTTAGTTAAACTATGTATTGAACTATTATATTCTATGATAGTGTAATCTATTAAATTGATATCATTTGGGTAATTCTCTTTTAGTAAACAAAAATGTTCCCTTATTGAATAGAATCTGTCTATGATACCATTAGATTCGTGGTGGGCCGCTGTAGTAAAACGTACGTTAATTTTATGTAACTTTAATATTTCTTTCACCATTTTATTATCAAATTCCTTCCTATTATCAACTACTATTTTTTTGGTACTCCAAATGATGTAAAGTATTTTATCAAAGCATCACTGATATTGATAGCAGTTTTTCCTATGATTGTGTGAACATTAACAGGGTATAAGGGGATTTTCGTGCCTATTTTGCTCCTTGAAAAATATATTAATAAATTTTGTTACTGTAATTTTCATGTTTATTCAATAGTAGTTTTGTTTAAAATATTTGATAGTTTTATTTATCCCTCTGTGGTTTGCTTTGCCTTTATGGTGATTTTTGATTAAAAGAATCTGTTCTTCAGTATTAGTAATTGTATTAATTTTTTTAGACATCGTATTAATGTAGGGCCTGTTTTGGAGAAATGCTCTAAGTATACTCTAGAAAAATCCTGATATAATTCTTCTTTGTAAAAATGCAAATTAATTTTTTTTTCAAATAGTATAATCTTTTAAGAAATGTAAAATTAGATTCGAAATGGTTGTACTAGGAATTTTTAAGGTAATTATTTTATAGTGTTCATAATTTTCTTGGCTAAAATTCCTATTCAATAATTTGTTATTTTGTTGATATATGTGTATTGCGTTGTCATCGTGGTATACTTTTTTGGTTCTACATTCTCCATTGCTAATCTTATTTGTATGTCTGCTATTATGTTAAATCGTTCCCTTGATTAAATTAAACTAGTGGTTTGAATAGAGTTTTAGGCTAAATACCGTAAATATTCAAGCGTCTTATTATTAATCTCTCCTGGGTTATTGATCATTGATTCGTCTTCTAAAGCGTTAATTTAGACTTCTGAGTTTAATTCATATATGTCTATATAAAAGCTTTTGTCAAATATATAATGAATAATTTCATGAACTTGTGAGTAATTTAACTTGTCTAATCCACATCCTAATTTTGGTTTGGCAATTTTGCATATGTTGTTGTTTAAACAAGACAATTTTAAATTTAATAAACAATTAAACAAAGTTGATTTTTTGAAATATTGATTTATTGTTATTATTATTAGTATTTAAATAGACAAAAGAATTTAATGTATGATATCTTGTTCTAGCAATTTTTCTATTTGTTTTTTAACTTCTAATTTATGAATTTCGGGGTAACAATACATTTTGATAACTATTAAAGATTTATTGTTTAAATTAATTTTGTGTTGAATTTAGTTAGTTGAAATTTGCTCGTTAAAAAATATATCGCGGTATTAGTGACTTAATTTTTTAATTGCCTGTTTTTCTTCTAAATTACTGTGTTCTATTCTATATATAAATCTATTCCAATTAAGCCATCGTATTTTTGACTAAATTTAAACAGATAAAATTTATGCGTTTTGATAGTTTTAAAAACTTTGAAAACTGGTATTACCATAACTTCATTATGATAGCTAGTATAGTGAGCAGTTTGAATGTTAAAATTTTTTTTTTTAAATTTAACGTTTATAGAATTTGTGTGCTAATTCTGGATCAATTAGGCTTCTTGAACTGCTTGTATCAATTAGAAAATTTGCATATAATTGTTTATATTAGTTTATATAGTTGTGGTATAAAAATGTATAGTAAGTTAGCATTAACTAAATTTAAATTTATCATTATGTGTGTCAAAGTCATTGTTGTGCGGTTGCAATTGTTGTTATTGTAGCTTATCATTGTATTCATAATTTTTATTATACTCATTACAATCATTTTTTTCAATAGAACAAACCTGTTGAAAATTTTCTAGCTTGTCAGAAAATTCTGTTACGCCATAGAAATTTTTAAGTGGATTTTTATTTTTATTTATATTTTCCAAAAATAGCTCAGTATAATTGAAACTTCTTTGTGGTTGGGTTGGTAGTCTCCTAGTGTTCTAGATGACGTTTTTTTATAATTTTCATTTTTGAAGGGTTTGTTTTAGTATTGATTTTGGTGCAAGTATTGGTTACGTTGGCTTTTGCAAGAAATAGGGGTGCTTTTGAATGGGAAAATTGTTATTGGGTTTCCATTGCATTTGAGGTCTTTGCATAAAATTTGATTGTTGAAAATTAGTTGAGAAATTTGGTTTTTGAAAGTTAGATTGTTTAAATTGTTGATTCTGAAATTTTTGATAAAAATTTCCAGATTGTGTTGATTTTTGAATATTTTGATTCATTGGACTCATTCTTTGTTTTGTTTTAAACGTATATTGAAAATTAAAAGTATTATTTCTATTTTGGCTATAGAGGAAGATTTCTTCTTCTATAACTAGAGACATGGCTCTTTCTAAACTGTCTGTTTCTTAAGCGCACATTGTTTTGTGCATGACCTGATAAGCGGTTTAGCTTATTAATGTCTTAAGTGACAGGTTATCATAGCTTTGTAGCCTAATTACTTTTTATGCTGGTATATTTAAAGTAATCAATTTTGCAATAATAAGGCTTCTGGCATCTTGACAACGCATGCCAAAAGTATAAGGTGTTTTGTTTCTATACGGATGCAAAGTAATCAAATCTTGAATCAAACAATCTATGATGCGTTGATCATAAAAGCTTAAGTTTAATAAATCTCTTATTTCGTTCCAGGTTCATAATTCTGTTCTTGAACCAATCAAGGCTCGACCTGATTTAATTGGAAGTTATTCGGGTTGGAAAACGTGTTAATTAAGTTTTTGTAATTGTCTATAAAAATTTCTAAAGTATGGAGGTTTTCTTTGTATTGAGGAATAGTATCAATATTTAATTTTAATAGTTGGTAGTTGACTGGTACAGCCACTTTATCACTTTGTAAATTTTACAAAGTCGTTTAAAAAACTTTTTGCGTAAATTGTTAATACCAATTACAGTATTTGTTTTTAATTTTCTTACTTAACTATTTACTTATTGTATGGTTCTGATAAGAGAATTTAAGGAGATAAGAAACTGTTTTTGTTTTTTTAACTTACAGTAATAAAATAATTGTATTCATTATTCTCGTTTGATTCCTCGTTTTTAACCTAGTGCCAATGGGATTCGGGCAATGCGTGTCTTTTGTCCTTAGTCTTCCTAATCTACGTTGTGCCAGGAGATGTTGGCGATGGTTGTCCTCCATTCTTGGTGTGGGTGACAGATGATGTGTTGTGGATCTTGTAAATCCTGTCTGGGGTCAGCTATGTTGTCCACTTCTAGATGTTGAGTCTATAATGACCAATGTAGTGTTGTGGATCTTGTAATTTTCTTGCTGTTTGTGAAGTTGACAAACTTTCACAGCACTTGTATTTTAACTATTCACTTCTCTTTGGTTCAGTTTATTTTCACTTTTTTTTGTTTTTGTCAGTTAACTATAAAAATAGACCGGTTTTGCAATTTCTCGTAACCGTTAGACAGATCCTACCAACTGCGCCAATTATAAGCTTATAAGAGAAATGATTTAAAAAAATAATATATAAGTTTTTATTACAAGATGAACAAATTGATGCTGTAACATAAACTAATTTAAATTGTTATTCTAAAAGTATTGATATAAATCAAAAGTAAGCTTAAATCTATCTGCAGGTGTACGGTGTTAATAATACATATTTTGAATAATATGTTGTTTGTTATTTTGCTGATCTTGCGTCTGAGTTGTTGAACTGGCGTTCATTTAACTTGTGAGAGCTGTTTTTTCTTTCTTGCTGATATATATACATATATAGGTTTGCAATCCTGTTTGTGGTTGTATAGTTTTTTGCTGAGATTGTTTAGTTGGACCAATGTATACTTTTTAGCAATCACTGCAGGGTAATGAATAAATAACATTTGCTTTTACATCTTTGTCATCTTGAGTTTTTAGTTTTGTAAATATATTTCCTACTGTTATGGTGTCATATACTCCTACTCGTCCTACTTTATTGTGTTGTATCTCTTTGTTAATGTGGTTAGAAATTCCAGGGTTATGTGGGAATCTATAGAATGGGAGTTTTTCTGGTGGTTTCTTGGTAGTAATATTGTCGGGTATTGTTGCATATAATATGTTTTTTACAACATTTTTTGGATAGCCATTTATTATAAATAGCAATTCTAGTTTTTCTAGATTCTGGACGTAAAACTGGTGATGACTTAAGTTTAGCACTTTTTGTTTGTAAGCTTTTATAGTATTCAGTTTTGTGTTTAAGGGATGATTGGACTGAAAATTAACTATTTGTTTAGAATGGGTAGCTTTTATATACTAATTAGTTATTATTTTCCCATTGCTCTGTCGAATTAACTTCATATCTAGGTGCGAAATTTGGTTGTTGATTTCTGTTTCCATAATAAAATTAATCTTGTAAAGTATGTTATTAAAAGTTGTTAATAGACTATCTTTCTTATCAGAAGGTATTGCAACTATAATGTCGTCCACATAGCACTTTAATAGTAGTATTGGATAGTCAGTGTTTTGTAACGCTTGTGTTGTCTTTATATTGAAAGTAGCTAGTTGTAAATGTACCAGTTTTTGCGGGATATTTGTAAAAAATGATGTGACATCTAATGATACTAAAATGTTTTCTGGAAGCTGTATGTTATGAATTAATTCTTTTAGTTGTAATGAGTTCTTAATGTCGTAGTGAAATATTGTGACAGTCTTTTAATGAGTTGTGTAAGAATTTTGATAGGTTATATGATGGTGAATTTATACAACATTCAACTGGTCTTAGTAGAGCATCTTGTTTGTGGATTTTAGGTATTCTATATATTTTTGGTGAGACAGAAGACTTTAATATTAATTGATCAATTAGTTTATTGGTTGTTACTTAAAATTTATTTGTCGTTTTTTTTTTAATTTATATGTTGTCGTGTCACCAAGTAATTGTTGTAATTTTACTTTATAATCATTTTTATATAAAATTACTGTACTGCCTCCCTTGTCAGCTTTTGTTGAGTTTATGTTTTTGTTTTACCTTATGTAGTCCATTTGTGATAATATTAATCATATTGGCTCGGGTTGTTTCTTTGATTCCTTCTGAATGGGTGTCAATAATATACCCAGTGTCTTTTATTAATCTAGGTATGTTAATATCTTTTATAATAGGTTGAATAGCAAATTTGTTACCCATACTTAATGTATTTTTAATAGGTGTTGGTAATTGAAATGTAGTTTATCAACCACTTACTCTGCTCAGTAATTGAAATAGTAGTCTGGTTATTTCTTAGTTTGGTTAGTTTAGAAATAGTATTTTGTTTTCTACGACTGTATTCCTTATTATATATTCTAATATTAAATTTATGTATATCATCTATTAGTGTATTAAGTTGTGTGTTGTTTATTTTAGATTGTATGGTTTTTAAATTAATTGTGTTAAGAGACTTAAATGTTAATTTTAATTTTAGATTCATTGTTTTTACCTGCATTGATTTTATAATTTTGTAAATATCATAAGTTGCATTGAATGTAGATTGGAATGCGTTTGTAACTTCTACATGACAACAAAAAATATCGTCTATTCTCTTCTATTCTCCATTGTGCAAGTTGTTTAAAAGGTTTTGTAAGTTTTTTAACGTAATTTTTCATCTCTTTGCCATATCCATTTTTAATGTACTTATAGAATGGCGTATTGTTCTAATTTTTATTCATTTCTTGGTTATATCCTGATTATATGTTTTGATTAATATAATTTGAAAGTCGGATACGAAAATTAAAAAAGAAGCGTATGCTAATAATTTATTGTCGACGTTTCGATAACTTTGTTATCTTTCTCAGGGCTTCAAATGCACGTTTTATTTAATTGTTTAAACTTGTGCCTTTACAAACAAATAGTATTAAAGGCTGGGAGTGGTTTAAAACAAAATTAGAGTATTTCAACTTCTTTTTAAATTCGTTTTTTTGTCTAGTAACTATTCTTTCAAATGAGTTTTAAGTAAAACACCCTGTGTGCAATGCAAAAACCAAAACAAAAAAGTTTTATTTGATGTTTTAAAGGTACGCCCAACTATGCACAATTGTTTTAAATTATTTTTATTAATATAAATTTAATTAAATAAACTATAAAGTATAACTAATATCAATGTTATTGTATTTTTAGATTAGCTGAACCCAATGATGCCGTTAAAAGTTCTGAAAAAAGTAAGTTTTTTGTTCTACCATACTATAACACTTCATAAACATGATTCAATATTGCATCTGTAGCAGTATTTTTATAATATTTGAAATATGAATGCAATAATGAATCAAATTATATTGCAGGTATTTCTGAAGCAGGTGTATCAGGATTTTGTAATAAACCTGAAAAGGAAGTTAGTGATATTCCTAGTACATCCAAACAAAGTGAGTTAGTATTAAATTATAAATATTTATACATTTATAATAATATTTATTTATTTAGAATTTGCAGATTTATCTGAAGATTTTAGATTAGATTCATCCACCACAGAGTTGGATTCTAGCGATGAAGATAATCCAAAACTGTTGCAACTCGGTAAGTTGATAACTATTACAATAATTATCACAAATTTATGTATATATTTTTTTTTTTTCAGATATATCTAAGTTTCGAAGTAAATATAAGCCTTACGCTTCATCCAAATTTGGTAAAGATGTAGCAGGACCATCAGAAACGGGTACTAAATTATTGGTGGAAAATATAATTGATACTTCAAAAATTTATAACGAAGCATCAACATCAAAAGAATTGCAAGATGAATATATATCTCATTCCTTATCACCTACTGTCAAAGGAAAATGTAAAAGGAGTAGAAATAAAGTCACATGTATTTTTTGCAAAAAAGAGCAAATGAATTTATCTCGTCATTTGTTATTGATGCACAATACTGAAGAGGAGGTACAAAATATAATATCAGTGCCTAAAAAATCTCCAGAGAGAACAAAACTTTTAAAAAATTTAAGAAAAAAATGCATGTTTGACCAGAACATCTCATCAAAAAATAAGATAGTGATGAGAAAATCAAAAATGGAAAACATAGAATATTTGCCTTGTCCAACCTGCCGCGGATATTATAGTAAATTATATTTGGCAAAACACGAAAGAAAATGTTCTGATCGTCTACCTAACCGAAAAAGAGTGTGTACAGAATCAAACAAACTACAAGGTTCTAACATAAACGTTAATGAAGGTTTACTTGAAAAAGTATTTAGGGACATTCGGGACGATACAATAGGTTGTATTGTAAAAAAAGACAAAACCATAAAATTATTGGCATTAAGGATGTCAGAAAAACACATGCACGAAAGTCATTTGACAAATTACATTCGCCAGAAATTACGGCAGCTGGGAAAACTGTTGTTGATTCTGCGAGAAGTTGATCCAACTATAACGAGTCTGGAAAGTAGTTTTGTACCCAATAAATATGATTGCCTTAAAAAAGCAGTAAAACGTTTGGGTAAATTAGATGACAATAATTTACAATACAATAATCCATACCTGCCAGCAAAAATGGGTGCAATGATTACTGAATGTGTAAATGTATTGATAGTACAAAACATAAAAGATGAATTAGACACAACAGAGCAACAGCAAAATTTAAATCGTTTTCTTGTTGTGCATAAAGCTGAATATGGCCAGCAAATTGCTCGAAGTGCCCTATCTAATATAAAACAAGATCAATGAAACAAAAAAATTGATATTCCTTCTATTGAGGATATAAATAAATTACAGCTTTATTTAAAAACACGGGCAGAACAAAGTTTTAAGTCTTTACAAAAAGAATTTAATTACCACCAATGGTATACATTGCTGAGATGTGCAATGGTAATGATATTAACTTTTAATAGACGAAGGACAGGTGAAGTTTCGCAAATTTTGTTGAAAAATTATGTAGAAAAACAAAAAATTATGGGCGACTCATTAAAAACGTTTAACCGTTTAGAAAAAATTTTGACGGACAATTTCCATAGAATTGAAATTTGTGGAAAATTAAACAGGCGGGTACCAGTTTTGTTATTGCCAATGCACATTGAGTATGTAGACATGATTTTAAAACTAAGAAGCAACGCAGGTAATAAAATAAAAACGTTATTACTACAGAAAATATTTATAGCATATATTTTTTAGGAGTTTCTGATACCAATGTGTATTTATTTGGCACATGCCATAAGTCTGGCTTTGTTCATTGCGCCAAAGTTTTAACAGAATTTTCGAAAAACTGCGGAGCTTCTAATCCTAAATCATTAAGAGGAACATTAATGAGAAAACAAGTGGCAACAATTTCACAATTGTTAAATCTCAATGAAAATGAAATTCAACAAATTGCCGATTTTATGGGGCATGACATAGGAATCCATCGACTACATTACAGAATTCCCGAAATTACGCAACAAATTACCAAGCTTTCAAAATTTTTTATGGCAGCAAATGACGAAGATTTGAATCAATTTAGGGGAAAATCTTTAGAGGAGTTAGAATCGCTACATCCATCCTTGCAAAGTGTAGAAAGTTCCGATGATGAACCTGATAACGACTTAGTTTTGGCAACAAAATCTTTGGCTACACCATCCACAAATCAAAATATTTCTTTAGACAAAGGTCCTGTTACTCCTAGAAAGAAAAATAAAGGTATTATAATTTAAAAGTATATGTTTTGTATACTTGTTATACATTTTTATATTTAGTGTTTATTGTAAATTTGTAATAAATTGTTAATTTTTAGTATTAAGCCCAAGGAAGTTAATTATGTCTCCAACCAAGAGACTATTTCGCAAAAGAATCCCATGGAGTTCTTCCGAAACACAAATCATTCAAAAAGAATTTGCAAAATATTTTTTAACAAAAACATTTCCAACTGGACAAGAATGCATGGGATTAAGACAAAAATATACAGAACTTGAACACAGAACAACCGTCCAGATCAAAGCATTTTTACAATACAAATGTAAATCATTGTAATTTTTTATGTAATATTTTTATTAACTAAACTTTATCATATAATAAAATTTATTAACCAAAAATTGCATTACAATTAACCAACCTTACTTAATTTTAATAAAATATAGTTTTTACAACTGAAACAAAATAAAATTTAGATTATTATGTTTCAAAATCTAAACACAAAACAAAACCAAGCAAATATCAGTTATAATTATAAGAATTTTTAATTTACAATTTTAAAAAATGTCATTAACATTATGATATGTACGCTTTGAAACTTCTATTTGCTAAATATTGGTTAAATTCGGTTATTTTGTGCATCATTTTTAAAATTCTTTAATTAGAAATGCTGTTATTATTATTGTTATTGTCGTTTTTAAATATTATTTGGTTATATTGTTATAATAGTATACAACGTTAGACCAGCCGGTAACCGTCGGCAAATTACAAGACAACTTTTAATTAAGAAAAACGTAAGCAATTTAATTGATATGAATATTACAGAAAGCATTCTTAATAATAAGTATTTTTTTCAAATAAATACTTAGTACTAGAAAGCATATTAAATAAATTATTATAAACGTAATAATATCTAAAAGAATATAACAAGTGAATTTTATTCCATTGAAAATTGTATTCTATTGAAACATTTGAACAAAAAATGTTTATGGGTTGCACGGTCGGCTATGGTCGCACAGCAGGAGATATATATGAGAATATATATGCCCGCAGGCATATTTTTGTGTAGTAAGATCTAAAGGGGTATCGGGCTACACAAATCGTGTAGGACTATAACTTCTATACAAATGTAGGACTAAGCCTCTTTAGACATGTATATATATATATATATATATATATATAGAGCTGAGCAAGTCAGGACAGTCAATAATCCCACGAAGCACTTTAAAAAACTCGTGTCACTTCAAAATTTTCTTTTTTCAAGACTGGTCATGTTAACTGAAGAGAGCAGTTCCGTGTAGCTGCCTGCAATGTTGCATTTATACGCCAGAAAAACAAACACAAATTTGAACAATTCAATAAAGAATAATTAGAGTACAAAAGTCACAAAACTCCTTATAGTTACGCTTGACAAATCCTAAAAGTTGATAAGCTTAAGCCACGACGGTATCGATATGTATTGTAAATAAAAGGCTTAAATCAAATAATAAATAAGTCACAAATAGTGTTACCTCTTAAGAACAATTCATTCATGAGAGAGTAACCATACATCACCGTAGACTAACGTCTAGAAAATGTCATCACTTTTTCCTTATTTAAATTAAGTAGTAAGTTATTAGCCTGACACCAACTAGAAAAAATCTTTACTTCTTCATTAAGTAGTACAGCATCATTCAAAGACTAAATTTTCATAAAGAATTTTATATCGTCCGCAAATAATAAATAACGCGCATTAGAAAAACAGTGTACCACATCATTAATAAAGATATTAAACAGTAGAGGTCCAAAATGTGACCTCTCCTTGTAGAACACTCAAAGTAACATTAATATTACGAGAAACGCACTGTCCGATGCGCACAAATTGAGATTTGTTAAATAAATAGGATTGAATCCCCAGTAACAAAGTGCTATTAACAAAAGCTTTTGAAAAGTCAGTGTCAATTAAATCTGGAATCCGTGTTGGTTGAGAGCAATTTTAGATTGCAAAATGGCAGTCAATTGACAGATAATTAACTTTTCAAAAACTTTTGAAATGTCTGATAAAATAGATATAGGTCTATAAATTGTTATCAATTTTAGCACCGGATTTATGAATCGGAGTGACATAAGCTTGTTTTCAGCAAGTGGAAAAGTACCCATAACCAAAAAAAGGTTAAATATAAGCCACATGGGCCGACAAAGGGCAAACGCACATTTGTTGAGAAAGAAAGCAGTTAATCTATCAGGCCTTAAACAGTTGTTGTTTTAATACTTATAGTTTGTTGACAACATCAGATATCTTTAAAACAAGATGTAATTCATTTATATGGGTAGGAATAGATGGTGGAGAATATGTGTTGTGTAAACACATAGATGCTGTCAGCAGACTGTAAACTGACCCAAAAAAAGAGATTTACAATGCCATCAGTGATGTTAATTTGAAAATTACCATTTGTGAAAGTTGATGATATCTGATTACTGCTACGTTTAGATTTGACGTGCCCCCAAAAAGCTTTAGGATTAAATTTAATCAAATCTTCCACTTTTTTTAATGTAGAATAACACGTATTAGCCAATTGCTTACATTTATCACGTATTGAACTAAATTTGTGGTAGTCAGATGCTGATCTAGACAGCACGTATGCTTTGTGTAATTTTTTTTAGTAAACACAAGGTCATTTAGCTCTCTTGTAAACCATATTAGAAATTTATAGGTTTTTTTTTATAACACGTACTTATTTTGGGCACATAATGGTCAATTGTGTCAAAAACTAAAGAATAAAAACGGTTACATGCTTCATCAATATTACAATCAACAAACATATTATCCCACCTTGTATTGAGAAAAGCATCATTTAAGAAAATGTAATCAGCATCCTTGAATTGACCGTGAAGTCATATTTTTCTAACCGCAATCTAAACTTTATTAGTCTACTGGACGGGTTAGTTAGACTAAACAAATAAACTATGATCTGCAAAAACTTCAAACTTTTGACCAAAAATATAAGGCCTCGGTAAAAAAAATCGGAATATTGCAGTATCGGTAGGCTAAGTAAAGCATTTTTAAGATTACAAAATGAACTTTGGCATTTTTTGGACCATTTGAATTGTACCTCTTTTTTCGATAAATGGTTTATTGGATGAGCAATGCCCGCAGAATTTTTGACAAATTTTTAATTATAGTTTGCAAAAGCAACAAACCGCTTGGTTTCATCAGCTGTTGTTAGAACAGAATACCTACGCATAACTTCAACTTCTTTTTTCAGGATCAAGGCCTTCTAAACTTATTAAATGACCTAAATAAAAAATTACTTTCTTCAAAAAATCACAATTACTTGGATTTAATTTCAATAAAACTTTACGTAGTCTCTCAGAAACTTTACTTAAATTTCTATTGTGACTCTGCAGATTATTACCAAACCCAAATAAATCATCAAGATAAATAAAACAATTTTTGTAATCTAATCTAGACATTGCCACTTCTTGAAACTAATTTTGAGCCCCATTGGCAGCCTAGTCATTTGGAATTGACTTCGACCTGTTGTGAATGCTGTATAAGATCTCATTTCCTTGTTCAACTCAATTTGATAATACCTTTGATTCAAATCAAAATGCAAAAAATATACAGCTTCTCCCAAAAAAGTTTCTTCTATGCATGGCAAAGGGAACTTATTATCTACTATATTTTTATTTACATAAATGTAAGGTGCTGACATAAGCACTAAGAATTGCACTTTTTGGTTGATGAGAAAATTGTCCTAATCAAAATGTTTACAACATTGTGCTAATTAGTTCTTTATGCTCAGTACAAAGCTACAGATGCAATATTTGTTATAACAACAAATAATCGAAAAATCAATCAAATATAAAAAACCGGCGTATATGTGATATACAAATATAACCAAAACGTTTGACCCAGTGAGGCTGAATGACATCACAACCATTCTAAGACAGAGCAACACCCCAAAAGAAATTGTTCAAATTATCAAAAACAACATTGACACAACCACCAACAAACTTATCAATAACAGCCTGTCTAAAGAATACGATAAGGAGATTCACTAAATTCAAAACTATTCAATCTGATTATGAACAAAATAATAAAAGACTTCAAGAACCCGACACTGTTTCAAAACAAATAAAAGAAAAATAACAATAATGTGCTGCTACACCAATTTTACGTAACGGCCAAACAATACGTGATACGTAAATAAAATCAACACATCAACAAAATGCAAAACACGAGAATTGCAAAAATTGCAAAAAACGGCAAACCACACTTAGGAAAACTCTCAACCAGACCCCCAAAAAAGTAAAAAGATAGCCTAGCACAAAAAGAAGAATAAACAAAAACTAGAATACCTAGGACACAACATAAAAGAAAAGAAATATAAGATTTTACAACTGATAACCCAGGGAAAACTTAATAAAAAGCGCCCAATAGAAAAAAAACCTCCAAAAATGATTCCAACGCACATTGATAGATCTCTTTAAAGCAGCTGCACTCAAAATGAAAATAGCCTTAATGATATCTCCTCCACCAAGATGCACTGATGTCGAATTGTGAAAACCAAAACAATTGTCTGTATTGGTCTGTCTGGTTGGCCGCTTTGAAGTTGAATAGAGTTTGGGTAATTGATTTTAAATCTTTGTATTTCATTAACTATATTTGATTGTCTACCTTTTTAGACATTGCAGTTTGGTTGTCAGTTGTGAAGCTGAAGTTTTATTGATAATATTCAGTTTCTTTGGTTGAAGCAACATGATGAAGCTACAACTACTTTGCACTACCAATTATTATCTAACTTGTGTTTAAGAGTACAAAAATCAATTATTCAAATTCATTCTTCACCATCATCACCATTGATAAAGATTTATAAAAACCAAAACAATTGATTTGGGGTTGGGTAATTGATTTTAAAACATTGTTAAAAAAATATATATATTAATCACAATTTTTTATTAGTTATAAATAATTTATTTAATTATTGTTTTTAACATGGAAACTTTGATATGTAATTTGTGTTAATATGCCAAACACCTGAGTGATCATCACCTGTTGATACACCAAAATAAGTAACATTTAAAGGAATTGGATCTACATATGTCATTAATGGTTTTTTATTGGGCATCTTTCCAGTCGTTATAGTGTTGGTGTTTCTATTTATATGCACCCAATACTTCTCAAATATTGATGAATTAATTATTGCTCCACGTTTAACTGCAACGTCGTTGCCAAAGGCATCTCTACGTATTACTGATTTACTGTTCTCCCAACCACCATAGACAATTTCGTAATACTTATTACCAAACACAAACGTTTCTGTTAGTGCAATATGAATATCGCTATCGGTTTTCACGTCAAATTCAAAGTAGTCGCCTTGTAACGGAAAGAATTGGTATATTCTTTGAACACTTTTGGTTTTTATTACTAAAATTAAGACATAATTTATTTTAAACATGATAGCAGCAAAACTTATTACTTATTTGAAATTTTTTTAAATATTGATTGTAACCAAATTAAAGAATTTAAAAATTTTGAAAAATATATAAATACAATTATACTAACAGTAACAAAAACATATTAATAATTTTTGCAAAAACGATTTAAACAAGTTCTAGTAACAATACAATATTTACTTCACTTGTATTTTGTACATAACATGATAAATTATTATTTAAATAAACTGTTCTTACCTATTTTAGACATATTTGCTATCAAAAATTAAAACAGCTGGATAGTTCTTACTATATAAAAAAGATTAAATTTAGATTATGAATTTATATAAGATAAATTCAAAAAAAACATTGATAAGATTCTGTAAAAAAAAATGTTTTTGCTACTATCAATAATTGGAAACGTTTGCTAATTTTCAATTCTACATATAAATTAATCTTTGTAAGATAAGATATATTTTCTTAAAAATATAGACAAGTAATTGTTTACAAACAATATAACAAGGATTTAGATTAGAGTTTTTAGATTTAACTCAAAATTAGTAATCTTTTTTCTACTTGTTAACTTCCATGCAGTTACGAAGTGCTTGTTCTTTTTCATTCATAACTTTTTACACTTGTTGCCAGTTCTGAGTAACACAAAAAATCATTAATTTTTAATATCGTTTGTCATGCCAATACAACTCAAGTCTGTTGCTAAAAATTTGCAGCTTTATTGGGCGGCTTGTTTTTGATCCTGCAGCAAATTGGCCTTATACTTTTAGAAAAGTTAAAACATTAAAAAAGTAACTTTGTAAAAACGTCTCACAATCACACATGCATCCTAGGGGAACGCATGCAGAAATGCGCCGAGTGAGAACATTTGCTTATGCCATCGCGCACCAAAATCAAGATTTTCTAAAATTTGTGTCTCATGTAGCGTATATTATGCAATATTGTCTCACCACAATCTCATTTTGTAATTAGTTAAGAGACTAACTCTTGAGCAGTTTGGAAACAAATAAATTAAAAATAGACCAAAATCACCAGATTTAGCCCCATTAGATTTATTTTTATTGGAGCAAGTGTATACGCCACAGAAATTAATACACAAAATGAAAACCTTCAACAACATCGAATATCTACTTCAAATACTTTAATCATTCATTATATAGTAACTTTTTTAATTAAAGCAAATTTCGATAAAAATTGAGTTTGGTTGGACCTAAGTTTATTAGTTTTTTTTTAGAGTCAAAACGTAGACATACTTTTTAACACCCTGTAACACTTTAATCAAAATTTTGGTATATACATTTATTATCCCTTACAATTACACATTTAAAATAATAGTAAAATATTTTTGTTGAAATAATATTATATACATACATATTCCTGTTAAACATTAATTCAATTGTAAAATCTATGCATGTTAAGATCGAATAGATAATGTAATACCGCCTCTATGAAAATATGAATAAATATTCTCTCCGTAATGTAATTGTTTTTAAATTGCCCATATTCATAAATCTAATAATTCTAAACGTGTCTAGGGTCATGTAGATAACACAACCGGTACATGTAAGACATACGGTGACCTCGATGGCGTGGGCGATAACAGACGGGAGGACAGGAGGACAGGTGCCGCCTTGGCAGCCGCGATGCAGTCAGCCAAAGGTCACACAACTTGTGGTCCGATCATAAAACGACCTTCGGGAAGGCCTCGCGGAAATCGAAAACGAAAAATCATGCGGTAATGATGACATCTTAATTTTAATAGCGGTTTTGATGTGTAATAGAAATTTATATCGCTATTACTTGGTAATTAATATAATTTTACATTATTTATAATTAAACAATAATGTGCTAATAAGCTTTAATATTAGGCTATTACACCTTGCTGATTAATGTAGACGTCTTTATATAGTTAGAGGAAAGTTTCGACATTAACTGTTTTTAAGCTGGTATGCTTAAACTTTAAACTAACTGATTTATAGACATTTGCATTTGTGATTATTTATGAAGAGACAGACTTAAAAATAATCCTATAAAAAGCTTACAATTAGGACTAAATAGCTTTATAAACACATCATGTGGGCATTCAAGGAAAAATTTAAAATATTTTTAACTGTATTTTTGAACTATTAATATAATTCCGGCGTTATTTTAAATATTTGCATTAATATAAAATTTGTTCAAATTAATCAAATTTTATATAACTAACTAAATTTATAGTTTTACACCTGTACAATGACAACATTGTTTTGCAACAATAATAGTCAGATTTTGAATCATTACTCAATGACTTTCTTCTTCATTTATACTCTACACATTTAATTTTTAATATTTATCTAATAATATCGGTTTTCTGTTTTTTCATCTTTTCTTTCACCTGCAATCCTTTTCCAACAATCGGTCAAACACTTGGATAATATAAGCAGTTTTCCATTTGGCGAAATACTCGTTTTTCAATGTAGAGAACATTCCACAAACGCCAAATATTTTCTGATGCGTTTGTCAAGTGTAAAACGCTCTAGCCCGCAATGATTAAAAATATAAAAATGTTTCAATTGAAACATATTTTATTGATCTAGATCTAAGCTATTTGTAAATATCAATAGATAACATACAAAATCAGCTAAAAAAATAATGTCTGTATACTTATTTGAGCTTTTGTCAAAATCAAAGAGGTTATTTTTTTTAAAGTATTATACATATTTTCTGCATTGTTCATAATCCTAACAATAAACGGATTCAACATAAAAAAGTTCATTAGCAGTCCTAAAGAAAATAATCTTAATAATTTAAGTACTTAAGCTATTCAATCTCTGAAGATTTTCAAGGCTGTGTTCTTTACGGAAACGAAGATTCAACATTACTGCTTTTCTGTTGTGGTTGAGCAAGATACGCCTACCCAATAAAGCTTAAATATTTCAAAATTAAGTTTGAAAATTAATTTAGTAAGATGTAGTCCGTGCAAAGCTAACCAGATTAATAGTCTCAATAAACACAATTGTGCAAGGTAGACTTGCACCTAAATACAAACATAGAAAATTATATTTTTTAAGTGATAATTAAGATTAAAAAATTTGAAAATGTAAGATAGTGTTAGCAAAGTTCACATTTGCAGAAAGTTTTGCAATACCGTATTACAAGTATAATTTATTTTTTTGGTTTGACTTACTCCAAATTTGGTTTAATTTTAAGATGTTCTGAATCTAGTTTTACAAACCAGATATAATAAAAATTGATTTATTGTACCAACGTAGAGCAGCTTTTGATGCAAAATGCGCAAACGACAACCCAAAACCTGCAGCAGTTGCTGTAAATTCTTTAAAAATTACTGTATTAAACTATTCTTAAACCAGAAAGGCAACTTTGAGCCGTCAAAATACGTTTTTTTTAAACAACAAATGTTCTCAAACTTTCTTTTTCTAAAAACCATTACATCAGCAATTAAGAAAGTTTTTGAACAAAAAAGTTAGAGTAGGTTAAACTACCACACGTCTGTTAATGGGTTTATTTTTGTTGCATGTCAATCTGCGGTTTAAGCAAGTTTGTTTCAACAGGTTTATTACGGTTATTACATTTATTAAGTTTCTAATTTTATTTTATTTAAGGCAAAGTTTACAAACTGCTTAAATGTCTTCAAAATAATACTTTCCACAACAGTTAGGTATTTTGAATATTATTTTTTCTTGAGCATGTTCTAGTTAAACGCAAAGAACCAAAACCTACATAAATTTAACACCTTATAAAAAAAAACCACGCTAACCATACACCTAAACTTATTTCTTTTCCATAACACTTATGTAAGCTACATCGCCATGTTAGTAAATTATATTTTAGTCAGTTTACGCTTCATGAGCTACACGTACTTTTCTGAAAAAAAAAATTAATTGAAGAATTGCAGTTATTTGTAAGAAATTAAAATTTTGAGTCTAAGTTTGAAGTGAATTAAAAAAAAAAAACAATTCTTGTAAACATGTCATGAGTAACCATTAGGTTACTTTAATAACGTCGGTTGAGTAGTTCAGCAGTAATTTGAAGAAATTTAGCTCTTTTTGTTCTTAATTTAGAATTAGATCCTGTTATTATCTAACTATCTATTGTTATTGTGCCTCTTGTGATTCGGATGTACAATTGTTCATTTATGTTTGGGGTAGACGTTCGAGAGGTTTCTTTGTGCCTGGCTTTGATGTCAGTGCTTTTTTTGCCAGCCTATGCGCGGATGTCATCGCTTTGTATCCTGTCTCTAAAACTAAGTCCTGATATGGATCTAAGAGTCTTCATTTCCGTTGCCCGCAGACATCCCTTTGTCTTACTCGTATCTGCTCTGGTTTCTACCGCAGATATTATATATGTGCACTTTGCTGTTTTTTGCAAGAAATGTTCTTTCAGATTACATCAATTGTTGACGTTTTTGCTGTTTGATTTTGGGCATAGTTGTATAGGTCTTTTTTGCTAGATATTTAAACCACTAGATATTTCAACCGCATGTCCTGTTTTTGTTGGTTTATCATCGATCACTAGTTTGCATCTGATTGGACTTTTTGCTATGACTATTGATTTAGTTTTCTTTATAGAGACCTGCATATTGAAATGCTTTTATATTATATTAAACTAATGAAAAAGCCGCTGCAGGTATTTAGTAAGCACATTCCTTGGTAGTTCTAGGTCTGTTCTGATGATTGGTATGTTTTAAAAGAAAGATGTTATTTCTTTTACAAGTGTTTTTCCTTTATATTTAATTATCTCGTTGGTGATGTTATCGGGGCTCGGCAATTTTCGGCACTTCAGTTTCTTAATTGTTTTTTTTATTTATAGTTTTTAGAAATGTTCTATCTATGTTTTGTCTGATATTGATCTTTCTTGCATAAGTTCGTTGATTGGCTTATTCCTGTTTCTGAGCAAGCTCTACATCATTTTCTGCCCTCTATATAGGTCGTGTTTGATGTCCTTTGGAGAATTTTACTACAAAATTTAGCTGTTTGTTGTAAACAATAATGGACATTGCTAAAAACACTTTTACAGAATCTATAAACGTAATTTATTTTTTATATATTTTATGTAACTTATACAAAATTAAATTAAGTGTGGTTTACTGACAGAACAGTTTTCACATACAACTGCTTAAACAATACGCTCTTAAACTAAGTAATTTGAAATAAAAACAAATATAAAAACGGCACTCATGTCTGCAGTACAGTTTTTTAGTCATAAATGCCTGTGGTTTAGTTTTTAATTAAGTTTAAAACATGTGATCTTTAAACATTTATAACATGATATTTATTGCATTGGCAACACACTCTTAAGAGCATACCTACCGCTACCTTGATTTGTAGTATTAATACTACAAATAATTTGATAACCAATTAATTTTTTTACCAGTACATTTAGAAAGGATTAAACTATGATATATCGATGTCTTTTAGTCAAATAATAGTTAGAAAATAGCCAAAAAAAAACCATCAAATATAGAAATAAATGCGTTTTTCTGTATTTTTGAATGCATTTTGTTGCTATTTGCAAATATAATTTCACAAAAAAAACTTTGACATATAGTTTAATCCTTTCTAAATGTACTAAAAAAAATCAATTATCAAATTATTTGTAGATGCAGCAATGAAGCCAAAGTTGCCGTTTTTGTTAAAATACTACAAATGAAGGTAGCGGTCGGTATGGTCTTAAGCCATAACTGTTGTCTTGTCTTGGAACCAGAGTAGGGCAAAGTGTAATCTGCATGACTAACAAATAAAATGATACTGACCAACAAATCATTACCAGCACGAATAATAAATAATGACTAATAAATATAAATAAACTTTGTTTTGATTAACCACTATCCGTATTTGATAATATGATTAGTCATTAGTTAGTAAAGAACGATTACTAATTTATTAGTCACTAATCAAAACTTGCATAGTATTGACTAACGAATCACAACTAACCAAGGTTTTCTGAATTATTTTAAGAAAATGAAAATGATTAAGAAAATTTATAAACATGAACATAAACATAAATAAAATTTAAAAAAAATTAAGGAAATTTAAGATAAAATTAAAAAATTAAAAAAAGTTAAAAAAAAATAAAATACATAATTTTTTAATAAGAAAAAATTTAATAACGTTTACAAAAAATAAAATAAATTAACAAAATTAAATAATTTAAAAAAAATGTTTAAAATATTTTTTTTAACAAAAAAAATAAAAATATATTTACTCTAAAAAAACTAAAAAAAATCTAAAAAAAAATTTAATATTTAAAAAAAACTTTTAGAAAAAAAAAAAAAAAAATGACATTTAAAAAATAAAAAAAAAATACTGAAATTTATGAAAATGTAAAACACATCTGAGTTTATTCACATACAAGCCTAAAAAATCTTATATGTGTGTAAAACAAAAAAACATTGACTTAGGGGTCATTAAAGACTTGCCAGTTGTAGCATGTACGCAGCCAGAGAGAATCAAAGAACTTTAAAAAATAAAAGTAAGCAATTACCTTCTTAACTTGCTAAAAAATTATCTTAGTGGTCTATACTAATTGATCAAAGAAAAATGTAGTATACCGCAGCTGAATACACCACAAGGTTCAGTTCTAGGTCCAATTCTAAAAAAACATTTTATACAAGATAATAAAAATTAAACCCAGAAAAGAAATAGAAATTTTTAGATTTGCGGACAACACTTCGATAAGCGTACACATAAAATCAAAAAACAACATTAAGAACAAAATAAACCAAACCATCAAGGATGTAACTAAGCTACAACTGCACAACAAAAAAACAGAAGTGGTGTTCGTATTTGACGGAAAGCGCCTTACAGAAATAAAAATTAATGCTCAAAAATTAATAATTGCCTCAAAACCAAACATCCAATACGTAGAAGTTATCTTTAACAATAACCAGGCAAAGCACTTGAAAAAAGCAAGTGCAAAAGCAGAAAAAGCGCTCACAGCACTGCCAGAGCTAATGACCAACGTAAACGGTCCCAGATCCAGAAAAGACTACTGTCTTTGGTTGTAATTTTTATTATCTTGTAGGCGGCTTCTATATGGGGTGAAGCAATAGAGGAAAAAAAAAACTACAAACTTAAAGAAAAGTTAGATTAAGTGTGAATACCTAAGTACTTCCCTGGAAGCGGTGTAGGTAATTGCAGTTTCAATACCTATTGATAACAGCAACATTAAAAAGAAATTTGCAGAAAAATGAGCAAATTACGTCAGAGATAAAACTGTAACATGGTTTAAACAATTTTAGAAAACTAATACAATTGATAAAATAATCTCACACATAATTGAAAATAGAGAGACATTAAACAAAACAACGTAACTTAGCAACTAATAAAAAAGTAAACAACACATAAGCAGGCGTAATGAAGTAATGCTATAGCAATCTTTTACACCGGCAAAGGAAAACAAAAAAAGTTTATTAGTTTGGTCGGGCAAACCCTACCTCTGGGTAACTCCAAACTCACACAAGAAGCCTTAAAAAGTTTTTTTTTTTTTTTTAGGAAATAAAAGTACGTTGCCAGAGTTGGGGTTGTATTAAAATGTAAAAAATTGTTATTTATATACTGGCATTAATGTCTTAAGGTTATGTAATTTGTCAAATCTAGTAAGTTGCTTCCAACTTATTACATTGCTGAAAATTATTTGACAGATTTAGTAATTTTTGACAGATGTAGTAAACCGGTTTGTAAGTTTTTAACAAATGTGATTACTTTTTTACAATATTTTTGGCAGTTTGGAACACTATTTGACAGGTCTGCTATATTTCTAACAACATACATTTTTATTGTAAATTGTTTGACAGATCTTTTTTTTTAGTTCTTAGTTAATGTTTGACAGATGTAGTAATATTTTTGACAATTTAGAATAAAATTTGATATATCAGACATATTATATTTTATTACATTGCTGTAAATTGTTTGACAGTGTTAGTAACTGTTTGATAGATGTAGTAACATTTTTGTTTATAAAACAATTTGACTGATTTATGTCAACTTATCACATTGTTAAATACTATATGACAGTTTTTGTAGTTTTTAGACACATAATGTTTTTGACAATTTAGTAACAAATTTTGTCAGATGTAGTATCTTTGGCCTAAAAATCTTGAATCCGCTACTGGGTTGTACAATAGCTGTAAAAAATTGTCAGTTTATACTACTAACTAATGCGGTCCAATGATTTGACGGCAAGGCCGTTCTTTAAATGAGTTAGTGTTCATTAATAGACAACTTAAACGCACGGTGTGGTGAATGAGTAAATCAGCGTTCGTTGCTTCAATTTTATTTAAATTTATTTAAGTTATAATATTTTGTTTTTTTTATTTAAGTTTTTTTTTAGTTTTAATTTTATTTTTTAATTTCATTCAATTTTTTTAAATATTCTTAAATTTAAAATTAGTAAGATGTAATTTTGAATTAATATATTTGTCTTAAATTTCTAAAAAAATACTTTCTATAAATATTTACTTTTTGAAGTTATTAATTTTTTTAATAAAAAAAAATATTAAAAAATAATTAGTCAAATAAATGCAATGTTATTAATAATTGACAAATACTAGAATACAAAGTAGCTTTGACTAACCATAAGTCAAAAGTAATCAACTAATAATCAATCTGTAATCGTAAATAAACTGATTAATGAATAATGAATTTAAAAAAATAATGTGAATAATGACTAATGATTGATTAGTTAGTCAGTAATCAATAATCAAACTAGTATTTTGACTAAATTGTTAGTCATTTACGCCCAACGCTAATTTATTAAGGTAATTGTCACATTTTTACTCTAAATGCTTATATTGTCAATAATCTTTTCTATTATTATTTCATAAGCTAACATTCTTGTTTTATACTGTTTTATTTTTTGCCAATTACAGATAACATCTTTTTTTTTTTAATTTTTATGTTTCTTAAACTGTAAGATTGTGTCTTTTATTTATTCCAAATGTCACTTACCGTATTGGTAGTATTTATATAGAATTTCCATAGTAGACTGCCTATTTTGATATGCAATTCAAATGTAAACAAAGTATGTGATTATTTTTTCTGTAATAATTGACTTGACGTTAAGTAGGGTTTAGGATTACATTTTATAGTGTAGACGTCTGTTTCAAAACTATTAAACAACAACAGTGTTCAATAGTACAGATTATTCAGTGCAACAGCGTGTGTTTTCCGTAGAAATCTACATTAGAACTGGTCCAATAAAAAAGTTTGGCGTGCATTTTGACGACACTTTAGTGGGGTAATGCGCCAACAATCAAAACAGTTATGGTATAGGTTTGTCACTAGCGTAAAAATGATTTTGTAAGAAACAGTATTGAACGAGCTTTTGTTAAATTGTCTAACAATTCTATAAATTATCAATCATTTGCTTTATGAATGTCCAAAAGTAGTCTTTACAAAATCCTTCATAACAATTTAAAATTTCATCCTTAGAAATATAATAGCATCTTAGCAATTAAAATAAAGAAAGAAATTAAAAATGTTTGTCAATTTGTTGCATTTTTTTATTTGGATAGCGTTGTTAACTAATAATATTCTTAAAAGTTTTGGTCTTACATCTCTGAACTGTCAGTGAATATTTGTTAGAGTGCCTAGCAAGTTTTGTACTACGAGTAATTATTTGTTTAGATGACCATTTGTGTTGTATTTTGTTTGTACAATGTCTATGAAAACATCTGTAAAAATGCAAAAACCTAGTTTCAGATGCCCATCTACATACTTGGGAACAATATTTAATATTAAATTTTAAATAAGTTTTATATACAGGGTGTTAGGTAAACATGCGGCAAAAATTCCTTGACCTATTCTAAAAATATTTTGTCCTGATGATTTCTTTGTTTCGAAGATACAAGGTAAACAAAATTTGCAACAACCATATTTGATATATGTTGAAATCATTAATGTAAATAAAAGTATGGCGTACGCTAATGAGTATACCAAGTACAAAAAATTGTTAACGATAACTTGTAACGGCTGTTTTATATACTAATGTACAAGTGGATTTCATTTGAATACGTATCGTCATTGATCATCACATGTATCGGTCGCAGTTGTTAAGATTTAGTGACGTTTAGCTGTTTGAAGTGTCTTTAATAGTTAGTGAATTCCTCTACCATGAATTACTATACGAAAGCCGAGATGACTAACATGCATTTCATGTATGGACTTGCTGATGGCAATTCATTACAAGCTAGACGATTGTATATTGAACGGTTTCCTTGCCGTAATATCCCCGACCAAAAAATTTTCGAAAACATTCATCGACGTCTTCGTGAAACAGGCACATTAAAACAAAATAGAGGGCCAGGAAGATCAATGTCAGTAAGAATGGTACAACTGAAACAAAATGTGCTGGACATGGTAAAGGAAAATACAACTAGTTCAACGCAAAAAATTGAATGTAAGTCATTGGACAGTTTAGAAAATTCTTAAGGGCAATTTGTTGTATCTATACTACATTCAATGTGTTTAGGTAGTAACCTGCTGACTTTCCTTCACGTATTGCGTTATATCAATGGCTTTTGCAAACAATAGTTATAATCCCTCAGTTCCTGACACATATTTTATTCATCAATGAATCCAGTTTCTCAAGAAATGCAATAAAGAATTTTCATAACCATGTGGAAACAGATAAAAATCCGCATCAGGTATGTGAAAATCGTTTTCAACATCAGTTCTTCTTAAATGTTTAGGTTGAAATTGTGGGCAACTGTCTGACTAGACCAATATTTTTACTAGGAAGACTTACCGGCAAAATGTATGCAAGTTTTTGGAACACATGCTATCTCAGTTTTTGAGTAATGTACTATTGGCAACAAGAATTGCAATGTGGTTTATGCACAATGGTACACCACCACATTTAAGTTTGGTTGCTCGTGATTATTTTACAGCAACATGTGGATATTGCTGGGTTGATCGATCCCCAGACTTTACCTCCAGGATTATGTCATATGGGGCTATCTAAAGTCATTAGTTTACACTACTTCAGTGGACAACTTGCAAAATTGGATAATTGCTGAGTGTAACTCAATTAGAAACAACCGTGTTTGAAAGAATTTTGCACTTAATGACAAGAAGATTGAATTTTTGTATCCAGGCTGAAGGAAGTTATTTCAATCATTTATTGTAGATTTAGCAATTTTACATGTACTTTTTGATGATAAAATGTTGTCACTGTCGCAAATTGTTCGCCCTGTATCTTTAAAACAAAAGAATTTTTCAGAAATCATCATAGAACAAAATATTCTTAGAATAGGCCAAAAAATAACCCCTTAATTTTTTGCCGCATGTTTACCTAACACCCTGTATATGCAAAAGTTGCACAAAAGTAAAAAACTGTTTATATCTATGAAGAAATATCAGAGCAATTATAAAGTCTCTTTTAAAGAAAATGGGTCCGGTAGTAGAAGAAAGATGTATTGGTAGAATGATAACTTGATAAGGCTAAAAAATGCGGAAAAATTAAAAGGATTGTTAAAAAAAAGAAAAAAGCAAAGTACCATGTAAAAGGATGAACAAAAAGAAACCAATAAGATAACAAAGAATAAGTACAAGTTTAAAATAACAAATTAAAAAAAAAACATAGAAAAATCTATGCAACAAAGTAGACAAGAATAGTTAGGCCTCGGATAAATATTATCCAACAAATTGCCCTAACAGAAAAAAATCAGCAATTTTTTTCACAGAAAACAAACAAATAAAATAGAGAAATATCAAGCTTAAGAATAAACTAAATATTGCAAATAGTAATCTAAAATTGAAGAAGTCTTTAGACTTAGAAACAGACTGTAAAATAGATTCAACCAAAAATTGAACAAGAGAAATTTTTCAGAAAAAAATCAGACCTGTACTCCTAGAAAAACCAAAAAAAGGGAAGAGCCAGTAGAGTATAGACCAATATGTTTTACAATTACGATTGGATAGCAAGCAGAATAAAGGAAGATGTAGATAGTTAACTTTTACAAAAACAAAAAAGATTTAAAAAAATAATGTCCACAATAAGAACCTTAAAAAAAGTAATAGGCATAGTAATAAAAACAAAATAAAGAAACAGGAAATTTGGAAGGAGATATTAAAACACTAAGAAACATGTCAATGTCAAAAAGTCAATAAGAGAATCTATATTAAACCACCTTATAAATAAAAACTCAAGATTTAGAGAAAGCGGAAATATAAAGATGTCGTTGCGTAGTCCCACAAAGATCTATTATAAGGCTAATGCTAAAGAACGTGTACTTAAACAAACTGTTAGAAATGAAAGCAATAAAAAAAGTTTAGGTTATATAATTTGCTGACGACACAACGATATTTGTGACATCTAAGACAAAAAAAGACTTAATGTAAAAGGCAAAAAAAAACAAATAAAACAGAAGTGGTGATACTATACTGCAGAAGAATACCAAAAAAAGTAAAGCTACAAATAAGAGATTAGAAATCATATCAAATCAAAAGATGCGACAAAATATCTAGTAATATGGCAATAATCTAAAAATGAAGAAGCATGTTAAAAAGTCACAATAAAAGTCAAAATAGAAAACATAAATTTACAAACAATCTTAAATAAAAATCATTTTGAAAAAATTGAAGCTTATTAATGTTATATCCAAACTTAACAATTTAAATTCTTGTAGTATTGATGAAATTAGCGGCAAATTTATCAACTGTATGTCTTTATGAAGTAAATCTATTATTTAAAATCATTAATGCGTCGTTTTTCTATCACAATTAAAAATAGTTCCTTCTTAAAAAAAAAAGAAATAAAAGTTACGTAAAAAACTATAGACCAATATTTATTCTTTCAACCTTTTTCAAAGTAAAAACTAAAACATTTAGGTTAGTGAACTACTATAAAAAATATAATATAATATCTGATACACAATACAGATTTAGACAATATCGTTTTACATATCAATACATATCTGAATTTTGATGACAATAAACATAAAATTGGTCTATTTCTAGACTTTACCTAGACTTTTAATTTAATTTGTCATAATAAAATTATCGATTTTTTGGACATAATTTTCCACCACTTTTCCACACATATTGGCCCTAACGTTGGCAATTTTGCGTTCAATATTGTTCCTAAGTTTGTCTAACCTTGTTGGCATAAATTAACGACTTAACGCAACCTTATAAAAAAAAATCCAACGTTAAATTGCATGAGCAAGGTGGCTATTTGACCGAATAATTTCTTGAGATCACACTATTACCAAACTTTTCCTTTATTAGATCAATTGTTTGACCAGCTGTGTGGCATGTGGCGCTATCTTGTTGAAACCACTTATTACTAATGTCAAGTTTGTCCAATTTTGGCCAAAAATAACAACAGCAAATTCTATTAACCGTAACATGGCGGTTATATTCATCTACAAAAAATACGGTTCAGTCACACCTCCGGCATGAAATCCACACCACACGGTTATTTTTTATAAATGCAATATTTTGTTTATTAACAAATCCATTAAGCCAAAGATAAGCTTCATCGCTAAACACATTTTAATAAAATTCTAGATTTCTTTCAAACTTTCTCAGAACCCAATCAGAAAAGTTTTGGTGCTTTAAATGATCAAGAAGCTATAGTTTGTTAGTTAATTTGATTTTGTAAAGTTGTAAGCTTCACACAAAATTTGCGACAGTGTAGACTGAGAGATTTCCAATTCCAGTAAATGGCGTAAAATCAATAGATTGGCTAATTTTAAAATAAAAAACTTACGACTGCAATACTTTCAGTACTGCAACCGGTGCATTGTCTTACTTGCACAGGAACATTCAATAGTAAATATGTATCAAACTCAAACTCAACTCAAATTTATTTACTTTAGCTCGCACAAACTGTCTGGTGGGATAATTATTACAAAAATTAAAATAACCGCTCTTTTAATTGCGACTACATACTACGAATTTTGGTAATAATGTTTAATAATAATCTAACGTTGCTCGTTTGTACACTTTACCATAATAAAAATGTAAACTAAACTGACCTTTTGACATTAACAATTCAAAAAAAGTTTACAGGTCGTTTCGTATTTAAATTCAAAATTGTTATTAAAAACCCCAATACATTAAAATCTTCTAACAAAATTATTTTAGCTTTTCTATGATTACCTTAAAAAAGTCAAAACTTTCAGAAAGATTATCAAAAAAGTTTAGAGACTTATTTGGATAACGGTATATGCTTGTTACAAAAAGAATTTATCCAAAAAATTTAGTTAAAAAATATGCTTGAATTGTACGTCGTCAGTCTAGACCAGGGGTGGCCAAACCTCGGCCCGCGGGCCGCATGCGGCCCGCCTAGAACATTTTTGCGGCACGCGAAGTTTATAACACTTTACAAAATATATGTAATTTATAATGACCAAGTTATAAATACCAAGTTGTAAAAACCAATTTATTTAAAAAATACATTTGTGCATCCGTATACTCAAAAATTAACTGTAGAAATAATTTTAAAAAAATTAACTTTGATTTTAAAATAATATTCTTGTGCATATATGGCAAATATTGTTTGTTTTATTTACGAATTTGCAGTTATAAATTTGCAAAATATTATTATTTATCCTTAGTCCATAATACCCTTTTTGGATGTCTGACTGTAATATTTTATAATTCCTTTATTCTTTTTTGCAAGCTTGTCTATCTTTAATCATTTTTGCTATCTCGCTCCACTCTATTCTTTTTTTTTTCTGCTGTTTTGTGAGCCTGTTTGGACCTGCTCTTTGTTTTTTTTCCTGTATTTTCAACTCATGTATTTTGTTTGTTATTCTGGTTCTATCCAGTCTGTGTATGTGTCCTAGCCTTCCTAGTTGTCTCTCCTCTATTACTGTTTCTCTAGGTTTAATTTTTAGTTTATTTCTTATTTCCGAGCTCCCCACTTTATCTTTTCTTGTTATTTTTTTAATTTTCATTAGAAATCTCATCTCCATTCCATTAATTTTGCTTTTATTTTTTTCTGTTGTTGTCCAAGATTTGCTCAAGTATATTAGGGCTGACCTTTTGTAATTCTGTTTTTATTTTCTTTGTTACTTCTTTCTTAACCAAGAATTGTCTTTTGAGTGCATTGAATATTCTTCCTTCTTTTCCAGTTCTTGCACCTATTTCCATGTCTATATTCCGTGTTTCTTCTATTATTGTAATAAGGTAGTTGTAATATTTTTCTTGTTCAATTATTTGTCGATCCAATTCTTGTGCCTCTTAGGTTTTGTCGTTACTACTATTGTCTTTGTTTTACTTGTGCTTATTTCCATGCCTATCTTTTTTAGTTCTTTTTCGTATATTATTTTGTTTCCTTTTAGTTTATCTTCTTTGTCTGCTATTAATATCATGTCATCCGCAAACATTAAGATTTGAATACCAATTTGTTCCATTTTTTTGTATCCTATCCTCGCCTCTTTGGCTCTTTTTTTACTTTTTTTATAGCCTCGTCAATTAATGTTGCAAAGAGTATAAGACTTAGAGTTTGCAGAATAATTAAATTATATTCTGTATCAATTTTTCACTTTAAAAAAATGTCTATAGTGAGTCTAAATCTAATATATGAATATATAATTTTATATGCCGCCCGCGGAGTTATGATGCATTTCCAAAGTGGCCCGCAAGATCATTTGGGTTAGCCACCCCTGGTCTAGACTATTCTTGTTGATTTTAGATGTAGATATAAACACAATGATTTTTAGCAAATTAACGTTCAAATGATAATCGAAACCTACTAAATTAAAACAATCTGGATCTTTACTGTTTATTTTGATTTCAGTCAAAAAGAAGATAGGAGGGTTTTCTATGTTCAAGATGCTGATAAACAAAATTTAAATTCTTTTTTAGATCACAAGTGTTAGAAAAGTAAAGTTTTAGCTTAGTGGCTAGAAACTATTTCAGTCTATAAACTTTTATTTTTTTTTAATTTCTATGCTTTTGATTCATAACACTTTCAATACACATTTTCTAGATACCATTTATATTTCCAGTTGTTTTTTCAAACACATCTATTGTAAACATGTATCTAAAGTATTTCATTTTTTTCACTTTAAATTTAGTTTCTCCTCCGCATTTATGATTTTTTTTTTCGACATTTTTTTAACGTTTTAATAAATTCTTTTTTCTTTTTTTTCTTTTTTTTTGTGATGTTGTTTCTAAGTGCTTTTCATTTTGTCTTCTTTTGCTTTTCCAAATTGATTTTTTTCTATTTAACTATTTATTTGTCTTTTTCTAGTTAATTGATACATATTGTTGACTAAGTAGCCGACTATACCATTCCAATTTTTTGTTTCTGTAAAATAATCTATTAATAATTCATCAAATAAATTTTCAGCTCCCACGCATTGCTTTGTAAAATACATTAACTTTTAATTATTAAACTTCTATAACTACTCATTGTTCTAATTTATTACTCTCTGCTGTACGATCAAAGCATATCACGATATTCAATACTTTATGTAAATATATATTTTTTTATAACCTTCTGCAGTTCTTTATCGTAAATGATTTTAATCTATTGAACAACAATTATTCATTAATTCTACTATCAATTCCGATACTGAATATCAAAATAATAAATGATTACTAATTTATCAGTCTTAATAAATTCCTCAAACAATCAAACCTGGTTAAAACCGACCAAAAGTATAAGTGCTTAAATAAAGCAAAATTAATTAATGAATGATTAAATCCACAAATAGTTTACGTCTTAATATGGTACAATCTCGTAACCTCAGACCGAGAGAAGCACGTTTCTATCAACTCAGCATTACTCAATTAGTATTCTAGAACAAATATAACAACATTACTTCAATTACCCAAAATAACTAAACATGTTATTATTAATATTATTACAAAATATTAATTCAAAGTGATGTAAAAATTGCCACAGAAGGTACTTCTATTGATTTACAATCTATCGTTATTTATTAATCAATCGACACTAGCAAATAGCCATATGGCTAGATAAAATATTCAGCTAGCTCTAAAATTGTTAATGATTTTGTTAGTTTTATTTATCAGCCACTTGAAAACTACTTAACTAGTTTTTATATTGAAAATAATATAAATATTAACAGTATATTATACATTACGTATTTTCTATTTCCTGAATAAATTACAGTAATGTAAATGACTAATACTATTAATGGTGATTTGTACACAGCATTTGTCACATTTTGTATCAGTTTGTTACCTCCGCTGTGTTATTCAAATGCGGCCGCAAAATCGTGATGCTCGTATTTTACGCGGCTCAACCGGTAAGTCACGTCCGACTACACATTGAACATCTTGCCGGTCACTCATTACGAACAGTCTTTCTATATTGAATTGTCCGCTAATGCGAGGATTAATTAACCCATGTCTCATTAAAATTCAAACATCTGTTTCGCACCTGAATGGACAATACTCGACCATTATGTTCATTAAATTCCATTCGAAATTTTAAAGTACAGAGGCGGAACTTTTTGATATACAATTTTAATTAATTAAAATTAAATGAATTTTGAAGAATAAATTAAAATAGTCAAATAAGGAAAAAAAACTTTTTGACATCTGAATGTGCTCCTGAAAATAAGTTCCCACACAAATGATTGACGTACGTAAAGAGCCATAAAAAACCAGTAGCCTGAATATATTTGACCGTTTAGTAGTCGCGCGACAAGAGATTATGAAATTAATAAGTCACGGCCGTTGGCTTACTGGAGACGTGTCGAAATCGCCGTTTCGTTTCGGTCGGATCAAATATGATAGAGATATTTAGTAAATGACATGAGAAACGAATTAAGTTATGCAGGATTTATCATAAATTTGCAACCTGTCAGTGTGTTTAGAGAAAAATAATTAACTTAAGTGATTTCCTTTATAATAAGTTACTTCCTTTCTTAAATATTATAGCTTTGTATGTAATTGTAATATACGTGATAATTTAGAAACATAATAATAATTTAAGTTACAAAACAAAATCCAATTATAATGTTTCATATTTACTAATCAGAAGAGAATTATTGTAGCACGTATTAAAGTATCAAAGACTTTGTAAAGTTAATTAATTATTTAAAAAAATACTGATAGTCTTCGTTGCAAGGCTCGTTATAGAAAATTTATCAAAACTATATAAGCAACTACCAAAAATGCTAAACATTAAATAAGAAACAATAGAAAGCAATAAGAAGAAAAATTATTTTCTCAAAATCTTTTGACTACTCAACTCCAATTTGAATAAAGCTTAAAAAATTATATTGGTCAAATAGAGATGTAAGTGTTTAATCGGAATTCGGTTGCCATATCGCGACGTCTAGACAATAATAGCCTTTAACAAAATCGGGCCAAGCAAAATACCAAGACTTGTATGAGCTGCCCTTGCCAATTTATAAGTTAATTATGTTTATAAATTAATTAATTAATCAAAATAAATTTAAGTATTAATTTTACTTTGCAACCCACTAATACAGTTTTTTAAGGTACTGCAAAATGATTCAAATTTAATAAAACGTTGTGTGCACAGTATATTAATTTTCGTTCTTATGCAAAACTTGTTTATATAAATTGAGTCGCTTCAAGAATTGCCTATGCCGGCAAATCACCTAAGCACATAAATTTTATGCTCAAAACGGTACGTAAGAAAGAGCCAAAATGTGACAACTTATATAATACGATTTACGCAGAGGTTTCCTTGAGAAGTGACCAAGATTGACCTTACAATTGAATATAAAATATATTATAGATTTGAAATGTGGATATGGATTAGCAACGCCTCAGAGATAATAGCGGTTATAGAAGAAAAATAGCAAAAACTTTAAAATTGCTGTAAAACAAATTGTTTAATAATTATGCTACAGTGTCAAGATCCACAGTGCTGCTTAGATGATTGCTTGATTGTTAAATGTGGAGTCAATCCTATTTTTAATAATAAATAAGTAGTTACGAGGGCGGATTGTTACGCTAAACGCTCTTTGAAATATGTTGGCAAGTTCTTACTTATACTAACTAGCAGTTGAATTTAATTTTGTTTTTATATTAAACAACTTGTTTTGGTAAAAATGTATCAAAATGAACGCACTTGCTTTTGGGATTTGAATCAGGAGGCTAAAACAAATTGAATCATGCAAAGAGGTTTTCAAATCGTTGTCACCCTGATGCAAAATCTATAAAACGGGAAAAAGATGACTGAAAACAGGCAATTTAAATCCTTGCAAAAAACGTCAACCTACACTAAGCGTTTATCAAGTAGAGCAAGTTCTTCTAAAATTTGATGATTTGAAACCAAGTACAAGCGTACAATTGTCTCAAACTCATATCCTAAAGACACTTTTCACAGATTATTGAGGAGAAATAGTTTGCCATCCATTTAAGCATCAAAAAGTTCAAGTTTTGCATGACAAAGATAGGGAGCTTCATATCAATTTTGTAGATGGTTGTTGTATAGCGTTAACAATGATCCAATATTTATTAAAAAAATTCTTTGAAATAATGAGTCCACATTTACTGAAACATGCATTATAAATACTCATAATCTGCATCAATAGATAAATGAAAACCTTCACTTAATATGCTAAAGATCTTATCAAAGACAATGGTCAATTAACATTTGGGCTGGATTATTGAATAATAATGTAATTGGTCCAAGCATTCCACCAATCCAACCTAATTCATCCTTCATCTACAACTCTTAAATGAAAATTTATCACTTCCATTACTCGATTCCATTAGCAGGTAAATAATAATTTTTTGGGGCTACTTGAAAAAACAAGCTTACCGCAAACCTGTTCTGAATTCTGAAGATGTAGTGGCTTGTATTCACTCTGCTGTTAGTAGACAATAACATGCTACAGAAAGTTTGCGCTTTCATGATAAATTGTGTAAATGTTTGCCTTAAAGTAGAAGGCGGCCTATTTGAACACATTATTTAGTCTAAGCAAATGTAGACAATATCTTGTTTTTGTTTTAATTATTAGTTTTTGATAAAGTTTAAAGTTAAAATGTATAATTTTTGTTTTTTATCAATAACTGTAATAAAAGTAAAATTTTGCACTCTTAATTTTCAATTTGTTTTATCCCCCTGAATCAAATTCTAAAAGCACGAGCGTCAACTTTGAAACTTTTGTATATGTATTTATGCTATGTTTTCATACTGTCTTATGGTTGTGAACTATATATAGTCGTATACCGCTTTAGGTGAGATGAGTTGTTATAGTTATAATTTAGTATTGTTTTTACAACATACACATTTAACACGTTCAAAGCTTTATAGCAGCAGTAAAAAAATATATATTTTTGTAGTATACAGAGTGTTTCAGACCACCCGTAGCAGCTTTTTATTTCGACAACGTTTGGTCAAATGTGACTGGGACAAAAATTGAAAATTAGTTATCCATTCAATACTTAATTTCCTCAAGTTGGCTTTGCTTTTTGTTATGTCAAAATATTTGACATTTGTGAATATTTGAAGTAAAATAAATTATTATTGTCAAAGTATTGAATGTGTCAACATGGTTTTTACAAACCTTAAAGGTTTTGATATGCTGATAATATTAGGTGAAACTATCGTGCTGCTGAGCAAATTTATGCTGAGCGATACCCTCAACAAACCAATTAGTCAAAAAATGTTTTCCAGCGCCTTGCAGAACGAGTTAAGACAACTGGTAAGCGACAGCCCAGCCACAACAAAAGTCAAAGTATCAGAAAACTTGTACAAGATGAAAGAGCACCAGATATTCTTGCAGCAATTGCTCTGGACCCAAACATCTCAACTAGAAAATTTAAAATCGATGCTGGAATAAGTTGCTCCACTGTTTGGAGAGTTTTATAAACAAACAATTTCCATCCATACCATATCTCTCCACTCACTTTACACCAGAAACTTGAAAAGCGGGATTCCATCACAAAATTTTATGGACAGATGAGCCGACATTGAAAAGCAACGGAGTTGGTAATATACATAATGCTCACTCCTGTAGTAATGAAAACCCTCATTGGTTAAGAGAAATTGATAATCAACACGTGTGGACCCTTAATGTTTGGTGTGGTATTTTAGAAAACCAAATAATTGGTCCGCATTTTTTTGATAGTTTATTAAACGGAGCTAAATACGCTGATTTTTTAAAATAATCTTATTAACCTTCTAGATGACGTTCCATATGCGACACGTTTAACAATGTATTTGCAACAAAATGATTGTCCAGCTCATTACGCAAGAGTTTCTCGTTAAAACCGTTAATCGCCATTTCCTTGGGCGATGGATTGGAAGGCTACGACCATTTCCATGGCCACCTCGTTCTCCTGACATAACGCCTCTTGACTTCTTTTTGTTGGGACGTATCAAAGACCTAGTCTATAAAGAGCTTTCGACCACGAGGAATAATATGAAGGAGAGGATACGGAATGTCTGCCGTTCACTTAGTGGAGATGAGATACTACGGGCCGTCGACGACGTTCGAAATCGGCTACAAAAGTTCATTGATTAAGAAGGAAGGCAATTTGAACATACCATAAATAATTGAATAATTGTTTTAATTATCATTTTCGTTACTTTCACAGTCTTATTTGAATTGTTAAATAAAATACTTTCAAACAATTGGCATTTTTTAATTATCGTAAATATGCAGAATATTAAAAAAACCTTTTTATAAAAGTTGTTTCTTTTAAAATGACTTATCAATTAATACCATACTTCACCTATGTTGCCATTTGAAATTTTAAAGTTACTTTCGGTTCCGCGTACATCCGGATTATTCCGGTAAAAAATAAATTTATCAGTGGATTTTTTGGGTTCACTTTAATAATAAATTTGTTTGTCCCAATCACATTCGACCAAGCGTTGTCAAAATAAAAGGCTAGTACGGGTGGTCTGAGACACCCTGTATATCTACTTTAGTGCTACGCGCATTATTTTTGTAACTGTTCAGAAAAGGCTAAAACCTAAATATAGATAGAGTAATAAGAATACAATTTTATATAAGTCAAACGTAAAAGAATTAATAGAGGACAGCGGTTCCAATACAAGCGTGGAAAGTTACTCAAACTCAGATTCAAAAGACTGTTGCTAAAATTGTAAATTTGCAGCTCAATACACCAGCACCACCAATTTCCTTTGCTGTACCTTTTGTAAATTTTATTTATAATACTATTTCGGGCAGTTTTTTGGTAATAATCTGATTACTCATATACTAATTGAAACCAACCATTATGCGGATTGAAAAAACAGAAATTATAAGTGGTATAGATTGACATCTGCAGAATTGAAATTTTTTTTAAGTGTTATTATTCTCAAAGCATTGTAAAAAATATCAAAGTTACCACAATATTGGTCTAAAAATCTTTTACTGATAACACTTTTTTTTTCAAAATGCTTGCAAAACAAAACATTTGATGTAATTTATCAAAACCTTTAATTTTTAAACAATAAAAATACGATAATACATGTATCTTCGAGTGGCACGTAACTATGGATGAGAGTCTTTTGTAGTTTACTTAGATTCAATATCATCAACTCTTTTCAAACAAGTCGTTAGACTTTCGCAGCGATGTAAAATGCTCAATAAAAAACAATATATTCTCTTAAAAAGAGCAAGATTTGAAATCAAGACCCACTTACTCTGTGAGTCTAAAAATAGAAAATATAACACCAAAATATAAATAATAGCACTTATTCTGTGATAACATCGTGGATAAGGAAAAAAAACGTTATTGTAAGACTTGGAGGATTTCATCTATTGATTTTATCCGGTCATGACTTTACTAGATTTTCTAGAATTTATTGACAAGAAACGTGATAAACATGACTACTATGCAGTAAATGCTTTCATTCGTTATAAAAAAATTGCAAAAAATAAACGTTATCAAAAACAAGGGCCTTACAGCAAAACTATAAATGTAATAAACGTTTATTTCTTGTCTTTTGGCTTTAAAAATTCTACAACTTAACAAAACATTTACCATATAAACTTAATTCATTTCTAATGGTGTGATAGCTCAATGGTAGAGCACTTGCATATCATGCGAGCAGTCCGGGGTTTGATCCCCAAAATATGACTGAAATCATAACTTGCTCTTTATCCACCAGCGTGGTTCGGAAGTCACGTTTTAAGCTGTTGGTCCCATCAAACCACTTTAAACAAGTCGTAGACTTACTGTGGCGATGTAAAATAGCCGTTAAAAGCATAAATAAATAAATAAATGTAACATATAATTTTAATTACCGTAAACCCTGTTTTTAATTAATTATTTATTAGTTTTGTTTCAATATGTTTTCTTTTTTTCGTTACCGCCATCATCCATTTTATTCCTACTCGACCTTCTTTTAGTACCTCATTGTTCCTCATTTATTCTTATCTCATCTCATTGCATTTTAGCATGTGTTCTATGTTTTCCCTTGCTTCTCCACACATTCTACACATTTTCTTTTCCTCGTCCATCCAAAATTTGCACACTTTCTCCTCATTTTCACATAACTCAAATTGTACCTAGATTCATTTATCCGTGTTCTACGCTCTTGCACTTGTATATCTCTATCGTTTATCATAATTTCATTCTACATACTGTTAAAATATTTTTCTCTGCATGTTCCCATTTTTCCGCTTTTTCCTTTTATTTTCTCCATCAGGCACTCTTTTAATATTTTACATTCATTTCTTTCTCTCACTCTTTCTTCATACCTCATTGCACGATATCTTGCTTCTATTCTTAATTGGTCTATTTTAATTCTTCCATTATTATGTATGTTGGGGTCTCTTTGTTTACTCCTAATACTCATCTCCAGTATTTTGTTTAAATAGCCTCTAATTTTCCCTGCTTTTTCCACCCCCAAATTTCCGCTCCATACATACCATATTTTTTACTAAACTATCAAACATCATTCTTTTTATTCTCATAAATTCAAATTTTCTTCTACCAATTTTCTATACTTGTCCTACCGCTTTATTAGCCTTACTTGTCATATTTTTTATGTGTTCGTACAAAAACCATATCCTAGGTATTTAGTATGTAGTCCAAAATTTATTACTCATTTAACTATTATAGTATTATCAAATAGTTACATTGGTAAAGATCGTAATAGAAGCAAAAAAATAATATTCACTTTGATACCATCCAAAATATGCTTTTCTTTTTTATTATCGTTCAAAGAAAAAGATAAAGTGCTTCTACTTGTAGCCAACAATCCAATTTATTTAAAAAAAAATGTGTATTGCAAGACTCTGAGAATGATATAAAAAAGTATCTGAATAAAAATTCAGTTTTTTAAATCTCTACTTGCTAAAGAAGATTATCAAAGTTATTGTTATGCAATGTTCTTAAAGCTTTGGAAATAAATTTACAGCCTGCTCACCAAAATCTTAAGATAATTTACAGTGGTTTTCTTTTGCACAAAGTTGTTTAAGGTCATATTTAAACATTTAGTTTGGTCTGCAAAAAATACGTTACGTACTTGCAGCAGCACTAAAATTTTAGAAAAAGTATGACGTTTAAAAAAGTACAAATTGGATAAACTTACATTTGATAAAACTATTGCTTCAAAAGTTATTCAAGAAAAATTTTCTATAAGAAACACATACAAAACTAACTTTGTACAAATGTTGTGATTTTATTTAAAAAAAATTAAAATCAAAGTTAAGCCTTTGAGAACTTAAATATAAATAACAATACAGCAATTAAAAAAACATTAATTTATTACTGTTAAAATTGTCGGCAAAGACATTGACCTTTTGGTCTTACTCAGTGGACTCATGTAGTCAACAATCGATTACTTTAAAAAACTGTAAAACTGTAGTAAATCTGTTTGCAATAATAATGTTCTTTAATGTTTTTAGAAGTTGCAATACCACATCGTCTCTTTTTAACGTTAGCAAATCAAAATTTATTAACACTTTTGAAAAACATGCGTTATCATCATAAAATAATTTTTAAAGAAGTCAATCCAAAAGTTTTGACGTCTATAAGAGGATTCTTTATTGCCTTATATGGCGGTGACAACAATTTATAAATAACCTACGCAAAATAAGTAACAAAGATAGTTTTTATTCCTTTTACTACTGAATCCAACAAAAAGCGGAGCACGGCAGCACATCATTTGTACCTATCAGTAAGAACAATTTTGGTTTGGATTTTATATAGTAACTGACAACAAACAAATTGCAGACTGAAACCGATTACCAAAACACCTAAACCCGCGATATCCAAACTTTGGAAGTTTATATCGTGTAAGTATAAAAGAACATGCGACTGTGAATTAGGCTAATTAGAGATACTACATAAAAAACGCGCTCTAAACTTTACCTTCATGGTGGTGTAAAAAAATAGTTTTCTTGTTTGTGTCAAATCTCAAAAACTATTACTAGTACGCAAAATACTTATATATTCTAAAGTTTAAGCGTAAATAAACTACAAAAAATTATATAGCTGAGTTTATATCACGATGGCAGAAATAGCTCATAAGAAACCTTGGTTGACAAGCTTTTCTAAGCCCCCCTTGCACAATATAAAAAAAAGTGACCTTTAAATCATTTGCATTTTCAAACGTATATAATGGTTGAACTATAACTACAATAACTATGACGTTAGACTTATAAAGCCACAAATTGATAATAAACCATGACCTTTACAAGTTTTCTTTTAACACTTTTATTCAATATAATGCTAGAGCAACGTTAAAAACTTCTACATTAATAAACTCAAACATATTATTTGTTTTAATTTATGTTTTTAAAATTATTGTATTTAATATAATTATTTAATAATAATAATAATAATTATTATTATTATTTCTATTACATAAAAACTATACAATAGAAAAAGGCGAAGTTCAGACTGGGTTTGATCTTCCACTTAACCTTGTAAATTTTCACAATAAAAATTTAGATCTAAATTAGCTACACTACAAACTCCTTTTTCTTCTAAGACTTTTTTGTACTTCATTCCAATAAATAGTTTAACCTTACATTTATTATACTCCAATAACTTTATAATTTAAGCAGCAAAAATTGTCACAACACATATTGTATGTTTTTCTGTACTAGTTTTTGTGTAAAATAAATGTAATCTAATCTATTAACAACAACAAAAATTTTACTTCTGGAAAAGTCATAATCGTACAACATTAACAGATTTTAGAAAAAGAAAATATAACAAAAACAACATGATGCGTTTAAATATAAAAATAAATTTCCAAAAATTACTCAAAACATTATCAGCTTGATGTGGTTAGAGAGCTCAGTATGTTTAGTGCTCCTGAGAGCAATGCCAGCAGGAGCAAATGCTCCTGGTAGGGCCACTCATGCTGGTAAGGTCAAAGGGAAGAATAGAAGCTAAGATAATTCACAACCGCAGCGTCTGTCCAGATTGGGCGGCTGCAGACAGCGTCTGTACCCAAAATGGGCGGCTGATTTAAAACCTGGAAACAGGACTTGCCAACTCGCAGGGCAAGCACGGCGGTTTAATTTGCCAAAACCTCCTTACACAACCGTACAAAACCATGAAAATTACGAGTTCTACAACAAAAATTCCCCAGGTGAGTAGAGGGTTACACTAAAAATATCACAATGACTCGTCAGTCTGCCCTATGGATTCTGGGAAAGGCAAAAATTTGAATAAATCTAACACCAACAAAAACCAAAAAAATTGTTTATCTATCGCGACTACAACATACGAATAATGAAACCCAAAGAACATCTAATAGAACTGAAAAGAGAGCTTGCTGGCATCAAGTGGGATATCATTGGATTATCCAAAACACGACTACCCGGTGAAAAAACGACCACATTAAGGTCAGGACATATACTAAACCAAAAAAACTCTAATAATAACGACCACTTAGAAGGTGTAGAATTTCTCGTCAACAAGAATATTAAACATAATGTAACCAAATACAATTCTGTGTTTAGCCGAGTAATATAGATCACAGTAAAACTAAACAAACAATACTTGATGCAAACTGTTAACGTCTACGCCCCAACTAGCACTTCCAAAGATAAAGAAGTAGAACAAGTATACAAAGATATAACGAAAGCAATGAAATTGAAAAAATCACTCTTCAAAATAGTTATGGGTGACTTTAACGCAAAAATTGGAAAGAATTCTAATACGGACACGGAATATGTTGGAAACTATCGACTAGAAGTAAAAAACAATAAAGGCAAAATGCTTGTAAATTTTTTGGAAAAGAAAAACCTATACTGCCTAAACACGTTTTTTAAGAAACCACTTCAACGCAGATAGACATGGAAAAGCCCAGACAATTCGGTAAAAAACAAAATCGACTTCATTCTAAAAAATAGTCGGAAAACATGCAAGGACGTAGAGATCCGGAGCCGGTTTAATACAGGGAGCAATTATAGGCTTGTCTAAGCATGTCTGCGGATTAATTTAAAACTGAAAAAAATAAGGTGATAAAGAAACCCAGATTTACAAACATCAACAAGTTAGAAGCAAACAAGGAAAAATACCAGAGAAAAGTAAAGAAATACCTAAAATCGACGGATATAATGGATATGAGTGTAGATCAGATGGGCAAAAAAATAAAAATAAGTATCCAAACAACAACAAAGAAAATATGCTTGAAAGCAAAATTGTCCAGTAGACCCTAAACTAAGCGCAAACACCATGGAAATGATAGAAGAAAAAAAACAAATGAAAAGTGGAACAGAGGAACAGTGGAGTATAAGGCACTGAACAGATTAATAAAGAAGAACATACAGCGAGACAAAGATATAAGACCAAAACAATTCAAACAACAATCAAAAATAACTCTAATATGAAAGTCTTAAGATCAAAACTTTCAATTAGAAAAACACAAATAACCAATAACCAAACTAAAGAACAAGCAAGGAATTGAAATCTCAAACTCAGAACAAACATAACAAATAGTTGAAGATTTCTATAATGACTTCTATGCATCAAAAAACCAGATAAGGAACCGGCAGAAGGTAGAGTATTGAACGTGTAATCAGAGGATGTGCTGGAAATATCAATACAGGAAATTAGATCTGCTCTGAGTAAGATGAAAAATGGAAAATGTCCCGGAGAAGATCGTTTTACAGCCAAAATGCTAAAGCTGGTTGAAAGCACGGTGGAAAAATCAATACAAACCTTGCTGAGTAAATGCCTGAGAGATAGTGTAATTCCCAAGTGATAAAATATCGCAGAAGTCATTATTCTTTTTAAAAAAGGGACACAACAAACATTGAAAATGATTGTCTTATCAGTTTATTATCGCAACTTTACAAACTGTTAACTAAAATCATGTACAACAGGCTTACGAAAAATTTAGACTTTTATCAGCCAGTAGAACAGGCAGGCTTCCGGAGTGGATTCAGTATAATAAAATTGACTATTTACAAACACTACGCACCGGAATATAGAAAGCTACCAAGTATAACGTACCGATTCACTTGGCATTTATCGATTTTCACAAAGCCTTTGACTTGGTAGAAACGTGGGCAATCTTACAATATATGAGAAATGCAAAACTAAACTCAAGATATGCTGCCATCATTGAAAATATCTATAAAAATGCTACATTAGAGAATAAGATTGAAGAAGAATTAACCACCAACAAAATAAACATAGGGGAATCAAAAAGGAATTAAGATCGATGTAACATGCCTCAATCATTACCGTTACGCGGATGATATAGTTTTAATATCAAACGATCCCGTAGAGCTGGGAGAGATGCTACAACAACTAAATGCAGCATCCAAAAGTATAGATCTAAAAATGTACACAGAGAAAACATAAATAATGAGTCCAGATAATCTCCACATTTTGTTAGACAACGTGGAAATTGAATGAGTAGACCATTATACATACCTTGGTCACGTCATTAAACTTAGAAAAGAGAATCAAACAGCAGAAGTCACAAGACAAATAGGTCTCACGTGGGCGGCGTTTAAAAAATTACGATATATATATATATATATTAGCAAACCATGACTGACCAATAAATTTAAAAAAAAAAAAGTTAGGACGCATGCATACTACCAGTGGCTACATATGGCTTAAAAAAATGAGTTTTACAAAAAAGAACTCAAACTAACTAAAAACAACACAGCGAGCAATAAAACGCTCTATGCTTGAGATCTCGTTAATGGAAGAAACCAAGAAAGAGGTAATCAAAGAGAGATCAAGGGTGACTGACATTATTGAACGCATAACTCAGCTAAAAGGACTGTCAGAGTTACTCATGAAGGCTACAGAGAAGATGGTTGGACAATATCAAGTCGGTCATCGGTAGAGACTGGTTTCAAAAAGCTCAAGATTGCCAGATGTGAAAAATATATAGGCCTATGTCCAGGAGTGAACGTTAGAAGGCTGATAAAGAAGAATAAGATGATTGTTCCTAAAGATGTTGTTAATTTTTGAAAACAAAACCAAGTATTAATAGCAAAACCAAATAAACATTAAAAACAAGTCTCAGTTTAATAAATATAGGTTTCCATTTTCCAAATGTTCAAAAGAAACTAAAACTATGTGAAGACGCCACAAAAATAAGCAATTCTCCAATCTCATTAATAAACAATTTTGCAATTTTTTTTTAATCTATGCTCTTCAATTTTATTTTTAATCATGTACAAAACTTTACTGATGCTGTAACAGAAGACTTGGATAATTGTTACCAAGTCTATAACAACTTTTCTAATACTTATCATCAAGTACAGCAGAACATATTAATTAAAAAAATGCATAACTTTGAATTAAGTATCAACATTATCTCCTTAATAGCCTTGTATCTGACATACTGTTCCACAACTTACATTTTACATACATAGAAACGTTAATTAAATTTTATTATGCATTTATTTGTAGCAAACTAATAATAAAATAATGTAATAAATTACAGCATTATCAATTCAATAATGTTTATATATATATACAGTTATTAATTTTATTATTAAAAATTATAATTTATTACAAAAACTAAACTTGATCGATATTAGTAGAACCATCTAACACATTGCAACGCAATTGCTGCCCATGTCTAAATATGTTAACAAATAAGTCTGTCTAGGGCAACATTACTAATTTATTTAAAAAAAAACTATGGCAGTTATTTTACTACAGCTATAGTATTTCTGAAAGCAACATTTATCTGTTATACTTCTAGAACACATTTATGTAAATAGGTTTTTGTATAGTTTATAATTTTAATCTTAAGTTGAATCTTTATAATTTCTGTACATATAAGTTATAATATTCACAGGTGACAAACAGCTCGATAGCAGTTACTAGAAAAGATTTTTAAAATATCATCTAAAGCTTAGATGACATTTAAAAAATATATAACGGTACACATATTTTATTTGTTAACTTTATAGTTACATTATTTTCAATCTTTACCGAAATCTTACAACATATGACGTGTGTATTTATTGTTATGCGTAAGATATAATTTACAGTATTGTAAACCCATAACTAAGACGATTTGAATCTATACTTACATAATTTTGTTAGAGCCAAATTATCTTTCATCTTTAAAAGGACTGATAGATTTCCGTAGGAATTGTTTTAAAATATTTACTTTAAGCTATAGATTCTATCAAATTTTATTACTATTATTTCTAAACTTACATTCAGATATTATGTACAATTTATTTTTGCAATTTTGTATTGAAATGTCAACATTTTATTTGTCATTATTGTAGTGAACAGTGCTGTTTGAATAATATTTACGACTAGAAATAACAAACACCTTTATTTTGAAACATATTACATAAATATTTTAAATCTCAAAATCATTATCATGTTCTTAAATTTATGTTCATTATTCACTTTAACTAAATTATAATAGAAATTATTATTGTTATTTATCTTAAGCTCAATTTACAAAAACTTAAAGGTCTTTTCAACTATTCCTTATAATTACAATGCAATTAAGTAAATTATATATAAAACTCATTTCTATTACATGTCATTTATTTTATATAATTTTGATAAATTTATTATTTCAACTACCATGCCATAACTTTTCGACTGAACTTAATATTCAATGCAACATTTATCCTTAATATCTTGAATCATTTATCATATTTATAAACCGAAATAAAACGCAATTCTTATATCGTGAAACGGGCTATGAATATTTAATCGCGTTTCTATAAAGAAAAAACGCGATTATAGAATTACTTTATTTAGGTAATTTAGGCAAATGCGATTCGGATTAAATCAATACTTCTTGAAGCAAACACGTAGAATATAAAATACTTAAATAAAGGTCTACTTCATTTGCATAATTGCAAATTGTAAGATGTTGGAAATTGAATTTTTATAATGTTTGAGATACTGCTACATGATAAAACTCCTCAAAATTAAAGGAAACGCTAAAAAATTGATCACTTCTTAAAAAAAATCTACTTTAGATTGTGCATATAAAAAAAAATAACGTTGTTATTTAGATTTTCTTCACTATTACCATTATTATACTTTCATCTTTATAATTGCTTCCGTAAAGAATGTAATAATTTTACCTATTTTACGCAGACACATCATTGTTGTTTTCACCGCATAGTGCTTTAGAATAATATAAACATGCAAGTCTAACAGTTATTACTCATTATTAATGTTGGTTCATATGTGAGCAATACGTTAAAAAAATCTATAAAAACCCTCTAGTCCAATTACTATGTACATTTGAAAATGCAAATAAAAAAATTTGCTATCTTTTTAATATTGTGTGTAGGGTAAAGGGGTTAGAAAAGTTTTACCTTAAGTTGTCAACCAAGATTTCGTACAAGCTCATTCCGTCATCTTAAAAAAAGCAAAAACACGTTTTTGCAATAACTCGACTCTTCGACGTGATTCAATAATTGCAATCATATAATTTTTTGTTGTTTTTTTAAGCTTTACAATTTAGGTGATATGACTTTTTACGTACTATTAATTAATGTTAATATATTGAACAAAAAGCAACAAAGCTAAAAAAAATTGAGTCTACAATTTTTTTTGCTTAAATTGACATTAAAAGTTCTTGAATTCCATTGCTCAACATGATCATACCAATTGCTCTCATAAATGAGATCAATAGATAGAATGCCGTTCCCACAACGTCGCAAGCAACAAGTAGTTGATCAAATGCAACAAAGAAAATATGCAGTTAGCGTTGGTATTGCATATTGACTGTTCCATTTCCTATAAAACTATTCTATATCAAAATTACGGCAAAGCAGCACCATTTTCTTTAAATTCAAATTAAATCTAGAATTGTACAATGCGTGAAAATTGACAAAGGGTTTTGACACTGGCAATGTGTAAAAGTATTGAAATCATACCAAATTGTGGAACTTCTAAACTCTATTTAGTTTAGACAACACGCGGATTTACAGTTTTACGCTTGATATTGCTGTTTAAAGCCATGCCTTCTATTACGTAATCAATAAAATGTTGACACCTATCTGCAGCAAAGAAAAATTAATTCAATGTATTTTTTTCTTTTAATTCTTGCAAAAAAAAATTGTTTTTACAATTTTGACATTCACACATTTATTATATAAATAGATATTTTTGTAAAAGGCACTTCTAACGTCCTAGCAAAGCAGTGTAGATGACAAAAGCACATCAAACAATTATTCAAATATTTAATACCTGAAAAACAAAATAGACTGCTAACAAAAGAAAAAGCAGGACCCAGAATAACAAAAATGGTATTAAAGGTAATCCATTTAGAAGTACTTTTTTAAAAATAAACAAAAATAAAAAAATCATTTTTTTGGGCAATCTATATGATTATACAAAAGGACCATTTTGTACATTTATTTTTTTAAAACTATTTTTTTTCAAATGTTGACTGTAACTACGACTAACATAGTCTATTAAATAAAGTCTAGAGCTGCGATATTTCATGATTTAGGCGGCCACCGGTCCGAGGCGTAAAATTTACTTCACGAAATTATTCTCGCAATAAAGCTATAGTTTCACAGGCTATGTGGCAAGTAGCGCTTTTTTGTTAGAACTAAATGTTGTCAAAATTATCGGTTTTAATTTAAGCAGCAAATGGTCTGTTATCATTGTGTGATAACGAGCGGCATTTACAGTTACGTTTCGGCCAACGTTATTTAAAAAAAAATATTTTTGCACCAAACCATTGTTTTGTTTCAGTGTAATAGCAGCTTTTAAATTTCTTCTAGTTGCTCTTCAGCTCAAGTACGGCAATATTGCCTATTGACGTAGCCATTAAGCAAGAAATAGGCCCCATCGCTAAACAAAATTTTGGTCAAAAACAGTAGATCTTCTTAAAGCTTTTCAATAGCTAGAGCCTGAAACGGTGACGATTCAAAAGGTCATTTTGTAAGCTTTTAAAACAAGACTCTTACGTAAAATACGCTAAGTTGTTCCATACAACAAGCCAAACTGTTGACAATAACGCCAAATCTATTCATCGCAGTCATAACGTACACTCTCAGCTACCGCTGCTATATTTTCTTCACTGCGTGCTGGATGTGGTCTATTTGGTTGCGTATTATCTAATAATAAATATTGTGTTTTAAATTTTTTAATAGTAATACAGCTGAATAATTTGTAGACGATGTGTGGTTCTTTTCAAAATAAAATGTCAAACATTACTGAACAAAAATACCATAACATTTTGACTCAGCGCACGCTTTATGTAACATAAAATCCTTAAAAAAGTACTTCTAAATGAATCACTTATTTACTATCAAAATATATGACTCATATAAATTTTTGTAACAATCCCCAAAAAACCCAACGCAAAAAATGTAAAAACTATTGCACATTAAGCCTGACATGACACGTCATACTAAAAATCCTTCTATAAGTAATACAAAAAAAATGTACAACAAACTAAACAGAAAGAAATAAGTGATAATAAGTTAAACTTCAAGAAGAGAGTAAGTACGCGTGCAGCACTGTTTAGTTTAAATGTTTTTTCACAGTGTTGTCTTGATGTGAACCAAAATAAATATACAAATTTCTTTTAAAAAGTGTTGTGTGGAAAAAAATCGTAGTTATGCAATCTCCAAGATTGGTTTCTATGCGCCTCAAACCAACTATTTAATGTAGCAGTAAACATAGTTCAAATTGTTATAATAGTTGCCAACTTTGTTAAAGATGGTACACTAAGAAGAATAATGTCCTTGCAATCAATTACTGCTGCTTGAATGATTCGTAGTTCTTTTTCTCAAGGGTCCTTTCTTTTTTTACCATTTCTTTAAAAAAATCTTTTAACTAGTATTTTAAAAGCAATTTACGGTTCTGATATTAAGAACTAATTTAAATTTTTCTTTTATTTGTTTTATCAAATAATTTATAAAAAATTTATAGTTGTCGGAATTCTCTATTAAAATAAAGTAAATAAGTTCATGCAAAATATTTACTCTACTCTACATTTTTTCTAGAAGATTGTTTTTTCTTAGTTTCTTTAACAAGTAGTGTATGTACACTACACAAATTACATTAATAACGGCAACGCTCCAAGATTAAAAGTGCAAAATTATTCAACATTTATCAAAATGTTGCGCAATACTTTTTTACTTGTTCTTTTCCGATACTAAATAAATTATTATTTGTATACTAAGCGGCAATTTAAAAATTTTAGTCGACAACTTAAAGGTATGTTTTTTATTGCTACCCCTTATTTGTATAGCTTGGTTTGGCCAGAAAGTTTACCAGACAAACTTTTAGATCCTTATAAAGTTGCAAATATTTAGGCATTAATCCAGTTTGTCTGTAAATAAGAAATATCCTTAAGTTTTATGTACATTTGTCTTCAAAAACCTGTGGCACCACATTTTGAGCATTAATATCAACTATTTTAATTTGTTAATCGGTTAATAGGTAAATTTTTTATAGATCATCAATAAAAAGAATATAAAGCTGCACAAATCGATAATCAACTTTAAAAAGGCAAAATGTGTTACAAAATACAATAAAACAACGTCACAAAAACTAATATATAATTTTAAATCTAACTCTAATAATATTTGTAGCAATCACCAGCCATCTGGCACCTATAAACTGTTTTTAAATTATAGAAAAACAATAAAAACGTTTTTTTTGGCTTAACAAGCACCTCAAAAATACAAATCAAAGTCAGTACTTGCCATTTACTAAATATAGAATAATAACATTATTTACTGCATCATGATATGCAAAGTTAGTCTAAAAAATAATCAAAAAGCAAAAATCAAAACTTAAAAAACTAATGGAACTAAAACATATTGACAAAGAGATTGGGTTAATTTACATTAAACATCTATACGCAGAGAAAAACAAAAATAACTCAGCAGAAACAAACACAGATCTCAGACAACAATAAACATAACTCAAACCGCAAAAGCTCTAGCCAAACTCAATTGACCCCTGACAGAATATACAATAAACTGTTGAAATAATGTAAGCTAACGCTAACAAAACAACTCATCAATGAATGAAATATATGTATATGTTTTGTAGATTTAAAAAAAACTTTCAACAAGGTGTGATAAAAGAACGTTTTATTCAAAGTATTGAAAACATCTACACCAACAATACAAGCAATGGTAAACAACAAACTTACAAAGTCAATCAAGGCAGAAACAGGAGCGAGACAAGAAGACTTCTTAAGTCCACTACTATTCAACTTGATTATAGATAATATAATAAAAAATGTTAAAAGATGCACAGAGTACAAAACAACCATCTGCAAAAAGACGCAAAATGCAGAATCTACAAATTGGCAATATGGTCAATTCTGACACACGGGGTGATTTGCGCAGACAACTAAAATGCAACAACTTCTAATAAACACCAAAATAAAGATCTTAAGATTGATTTAATGCAAAACCCGACAGAAACAAAATATCGAACCAGACAACCCAATAGACAAAAAACAGAATGAAAGAAAACAAGAACAGTAAGAGTAGCCCAAGACAAATCAAGTCAAACAACCTAATGCTAAACTATAAAATTAGAAAAAAAATAAATTAAAAAACTAAAAACTTAGCAGTAGAAACTACAGAATAAAGTCATAATTCCCGTGTAAAATATCCAGAAAAACTGTGCAAATTTGCCAATAGTGCTAAAAAAACTTTACACAAAGATCACAGTAAAGTTATTTGTAATAATTATTTTGTATAATGGGCAATTCTATTTTAAACGGACCCGAGCAAGGAAGAGGGGTGCATTGAGAAATTTGCTTTAGTATTTTTTTCAGTTTCTATAACTTATTAGTAGTCTTTTGATCGGTTAATGAGAGAATAAAACCTTTTAAAAAAAAATCTACGAGTTTTTTTGTCGTATTTTTGTTTAAAAATCGCATATTTAACTCAAAAAAAAATTACTAGTAAAATCAATCAAAAATTTTTCGTAGAATCCAAATCTAGCGCAATTACACCCTGCCTATAAACCATTTTTTTTGTTCTCATTGGGCTGGGCAAAAAGAATCATTTTTAAGATTTTTTTACTGCCAAAGTTGACGCATTTTGATGTAAATTAGTTGAAAAATATAAATTTGTTTTGTGTATTTGGGTTTTAAACTCGAAAAAACTACAAAAAGAGGCCTATTTTTCTGCATAAACTTTTTCAAATACACATTTAGCAGCGTGCTACACCAAATATTATATTACAAAAAACATGCAAAATTACGATTAACCCTAAACAAAGTATTTTTATATTGTTTTCTAGTGTAGCAATTCCTAAACGGCAAACGGCAATAATCAAGAAAAATTTCTTGAAAATTGTGAAATTATTAAAATATAGTAAATTGCTATTTAATTGTTTGATGAAAAATTGAAAAAATGAACTTCACCTGAGATTGTTGACAGCTTTGCGTAGGTACTGCTCAGTAGCTATTGGTCTGAGAACAAATCTGCACACATTTAAACACTTTTTTTTACGCAATTGTACAAAAATAGTATAAAAAAAGCTTTTGCGCACAAGCGACAATTTTATTGCTTGATAAACAAATATATGCAAAAAACTAATTTTAAATAAAACCCGTGTGTGGATATTTACCGCAATAGAGAGGCTGCAATGGTTGAAAAATAATACCGTGTCTAGGATGTAACTACCAGTAACCACTGTGTCATCCATTTGCATTCTCTGGAAACTAAAAAAATGCCGCAAAATTTTAAAGTTGTATTGGATAGAGCTGTGGAGATAATTAATCATGTTAAGAGCCGCCCGTTTTAAACACGCTTTTTTGCATATTGAGCATATCAGCTACGTGTGTAATTGTGCTATAAAAATGCTGGGGTTTGTGTATAGGATGTCAGATGATCTTTCTCTAAGTACTCTTAAACTACTTTACTGTGCCTGGGTGAGTTCGCATTTAGAGTACGTTCCGTCAGCATATTGAACGTGTGCAAAACAATTTTTTTCTAGGTTGTCCTATTGATCTAGTATATTGTCGGTTAATTTTGATCGCAATTACATTGCTTCACTATACAATTTACCGTCACTAAAACTTCAGAGCAAAAAATCAGATCTCTCATTTTTGCGTGTACTAGTGATGTCTGAAATAGACAATAAACAATTTCAATTCATTTTGTTCTAAATCATTGTTTAAAATTCAATTGAGTCATATTGAATAAATGTTATGTATTTTCTGTTTGTTATATTAATTATTTTATATAATATTTATATTCATTGTATTTTTATGTAGATGTAAATGGTTTTACTTATACCGTAAATAAAGAATTATTGTTATTATTGTTTAAAACTTACCGCCAAAGATTGGAATATGGATCACTTCTACTTGTTGTTAGACACATAAATGCAATTTCTATCAAAGAAAAAAATACTATTCGAACTAAAAGATGAACTGGTAGTCATATTTACAGAAAAGCCTTTTATCAAACAAATAACTAATGTCAATTGGCTGCTTAAATTGAGTTATCTTTAAAAAACTTAATGAAACTTATTTTCAAGATAAAAAAGAGCCCAATTTAAAGCTAAAAAGAGTTTTGGATGCAGGTGTGTTTTACTTTAACTTATCTCTAAAATTAACTAAATTTCACATAAACAAAAAATAGAAATTATAAAAAAAAAACCCAAGTAGTTTCATTTATTGCATTAAAGACATCTGTGCATTACATTTACACTGCCTTTCTTCTTTTCTTAAGTATTCAAACTTTAAACAAAGTAGTTGTACCCCATTTTTTTTTCCCAACTAGGCTGCCGCTTTAAAAAAGTTTAGGAACCGCTGTTCTAGTGAGCATACGTCAACGCAGTAGCTAAGGCCCCGCAGACCCCGCAGTGCGGGGGAGCCCAACATGTTTTGGGGCCCCTAAGCCTCAAGAATTAAATAACCAAATTAATTAAATACATTGATCAGTTATCACTATTGTTATTTAATAAAAGTAATAATACAAAAATAGGCTTAGCAGCCTGCCGCTTTTAGCAGCACGAACAAGCAAAGCGAGTGAGGGCTGCTAAAGCGAAGGGCTGCTAAAGCCTTTTGGCACGAGTTACACTCGATATTTTTTTGCCTGCCTCAATTAAAAACAATTTCAATGTTTATTATAATTTGTTACTACTGTCAGATTTTAATTTATGACGTCTACATATAAAATTTTAATTCACAGCCAATCAAACATCGCAAATAGCCGAAAAGTCCAATAAGCATATGCGGGCCGAAATAGTATATAGTGTATGAAGAGCCAAAAATAGGCTTTAGCAGCCCGCCACTTTTAGCAGCACAAACAAGCAAAGATTTTAAGGTAAGACATGAAATTGTAATTCACAGCCAATCAAATACCGCAAATAACCGAAAAGGCCAATGAGCATATGCTGGCCGAAAATCGCATTTTCGCATGCGGGCCAAAAAAAAATGCTTTCGGTACAAGCAGGCAAAAAATTGCTTTTTTGGCCCGCATAGGCCGAAAAAGATGCAGACAAAAAAAGGTATTTCAGCCGGACTGATCGTCGCCATTGTCGTTGTTTTTCGGCTGCCTTTAGTGCTTCTGTTTTTACATTTAAGTTGTGTTGGTTTGTTTGCATGCTTCAGCCAATGAAGAACTCGGTAGTTCCAGGCACATGCTCTCAATTCTTTAATGAGCTGTTACCATACGTATGAAGCGGTATTTAACCAGCAATAGTGACAGTGCAAGTGATGTTATAGCCTAGAATAACTTCAGTTTTGCATTTGTATTGCTCTTTATATTGTCGCTCTCTCATTCTCTTATTTTATGTATTTTTTCTAGTCGAGCATAATGTTGTTTAGTATATTTAAAGTAATCGTTAATTGTGCCAACTGATGATCAATCCAATTATGGGAGTACCTACATTTTCAGTATTTATTTTATTTAAAAAAAAAGTTTTTATGTATACGTATTTGTTCGTTTCACACGTATGCGGTTTGTTTTCGGTTGCAACCAAAAACTATTGAAACTTTTTCACACATAAACGGTTCATATTGGTTTTGTGTTATTTTTTTTACACAGGCTCAGTAGTAATCATAACGATGAGAAGTCAAGTTGTTGCCATATTGTTTCTCTATAGAAAAATTAAAAAAATCAAAGGGGGAATACTAAAATTCATTGGTAGCACCTTTTCATCCATCACTTTACGTGGGAATATTTGGTGCTATACTGTTTCTATTAGGTACCGAATACAAACCAAAAAAGAACCAAAAACAAACCGAAAACGAACCGAATCGAATAAAACCCCTTAATTGTGAAACAAGTCTAAGGCGTTAAAAATTTATTTTAAAGTATAATTCAAACACGAAGAAAATACTTGCGGGGGGGGGACCAAAATTTGAAGCTACGCCACTGGCATACGTCAGAAAACAACAAAAAAACTGCGTTTACTTCTAGCCTTAATGCCACTTAATGCCACTTATAACCATAACTACTAAAGTGGCGATTTGAAATGAGCCATCATAAAGCCAATATTAATGCGTACAGTTTCATTAGATGCTTGGACTAAATCTAATATATACAAAGTTTAGTCTACTGTAGATACTGAAGAAAGTAGCAACAATTCACGAGACAAACGGCGCACAAAGTCAAATATAGCTAATGATACTATTAACCTTTAAGTGCGCGCGCTGGTGTATTTCAGGCACCACTCTGACTAAATCAGCCGCCATTTTTAGCAAAGAAGACTCATGCTTTTGCTGCATTGATGTAACCTATCACAGATGTGTTAGTTATAAGCCCTGTCAGTTCTGTTCGTGTTGTAGCAGAGGTTAGTTTGCAATTGCGCAAAAACCTAGTCGCGGTTTTGAGTGGTGCCTAGAATACACCGCGCGCATAGGTGTATTCTAGGCACCACTTATTGTAGAAGACAAAAAAATAGGGTGACAACCATGTGGTGTAGTACAAGTAACATTAAAATATGTAAAGAGCATTTTTTCTTAATTTGAAAAAAGTACACTATTGATGGTGATAGCGAGGAAAATAGCGAGAAGTGTTTTTTAATATTTTTTTTTTAATGTTTCAATTATAATATTTTTATTTTTTTTTGTCTATAATAGTCTAATGTTTATAAATATACAATATTTTTGTCCACTATTTATTTAAAACGGCGATCTTTTAGTGCCATTTTAGAGCTGGTGCCTGGAATACACCACGCGCGTAGTTACGTTATGGTTTACTACGCGAGTAGTTAAAGGTTAAACTGACAAAACAAAGCCTAGTCTGTTCCATAATTTAACTAATTTAATCAATCAAACATAGACAATTCTTTTGTAAGCATATATTGGTTATTCTAAAAAACAGTATAACATTTTTGCAAATATCTTAAATTTACAATCCACTAACCATTTTATAAATTTATAAAAAAAAGTAAAACACTTGTCATCACGTAAAGTTTCAATAATTGCGTCATAAAACTTCTATTTATTCAATTAAAAATAGAAGAATAAGAAAAATAGTAATAAATAACATAAGAAGTTAATAAGCAAGAAGTTGATTGAGATAAATAGATTTAATTATCCACTTTGTATTTCTAGTAAAACATTTATCAAAAGATTTAACAATAAATACTTACAGAAAACTATTCTAAAAATTATATTCCTAAAGCAGAACAGTTCAATTGTAAACAATAGTAATCGCAGCATATTACACATCGCACAGAGAGTTAAATAGCATTAATACGCTATTTACTCTTATTTAGTTAAAGAATGTTTGATTTTGTCTCGTGAGTCCTACAGGATAAACCAACTTGGAAATTCACGTTTAACTACAAAAGATATGCTGAAATTCTTCAAATTGAACAGATAATTATCTTACATAGATAATAGATGGACCAAATGTGGACAATGATGAGATTACTAATAAAAAGCACAGGTGCAAACAATTTTCTAGATTGTGTGTAATTATAGAAAAAAAAGTTAATGATTATATTGTGTATTTTATGTAGACAGTAATATTTTTTAATATAATAATGTAAAACTATCAGTTCGCTTGAAGCAGGGCTATTACTTTTGAACTTACACATGTCACAAATGACAAAAAATATAATAATAATATATATTAAAAATACACATAAACTGACTGTCATGAGAATCTTTCAGAACTATCCGGAACGAAGAAATTTTAGTAATCTAGAAATAAGTAAAAATTGCCTGAATTCAATTTACAAACTATTATAATGTGTGGAATGGTAATTTGCGTAAGTAATTATAATAACTCAACTGATTTATTCAGATAAGCATACATATGTTAAGACGCTGCTATGTTTGTTAACAGTCACAAGATTAATAACAAATCTTATTTTTGCATTTCTTTTTTTTAATTTAATAAAGAATTTAAATATTTTTATTTTTATTCATTAAATAATAATTAATACATATTATTATAATTTGTCGATAATTTGCAATCAGTCTGTATAATCATTGAAAGCTATTCAATTATGGGATTCAACCATATTTGGAATACAACTATTGCGCACTTATTGTTGCGAAGAATGTTTAAAGCAATTAAATTACTTAATTTAAAAAAAATTATGTAATACAAAATTGTTTCATAAATACATAATCTGTATAATATCCATACAAAAAACTTTCTATTAATTATCCACAGAACAACGTCTCCCTCTTAATAAGCGACTCTTAATTAAAGTGACTTGTTGCAAACCCTACTAACTGTAAACGCGACTCGTACTCCATTCAGGATCCGTACCTTCATCGTGCAAACGACCTTTGGCATTAATCCGGGCGAAAGGATTTCTCCTCTCCTCATCGCGTAATTGTTATTTATCCGTGAGGCTCGGCTACGAAATGTATTATTATAATTGCCATTTTGCCGAAGGAACAAACATCTAGCTCGCCCACAGTTTCGCCAAGCTATTCGTGATCGATGCCGTCGTAACCGACAGACGGACAGATAACACCCAACAATACCGCGCCTCACCCATTGTTGATGGACAATATATTTTTTCTATTCCGAAACGACCCGCAGGTACTCACAATGTAACAATCAATTGCGCAATTTGTTTGGAGATAATAGAGACGTTTAGTGTTTGTATTTGAGGGATTTATTTATAATGTGAAGTGGGCATGTACGCGTTGATAGTAGATGGATTAAGCAAAGTGCTGTCTAATGGTTTTCTCTTAAATCTGTCAAAACAACTACGTTAGCTGTTAAACGAAATTACCTTTTCACTTTAATGTATATTGTAATTTAAAGAATATCTTTTCACCATCTACTATCTCATGTTCATATGTCATCTGTATAGAATTAGATCTCAATCAAAATATTACAATATAACTTGAGATTGTATGTTGGGTAAAATTTATTTTAAGTATCTCCACCATTCTAATTGCTAAAGAAAGTACATAAAAACTAACTGTCTATTAAATTATATTTACAAATAATTAATCTTATTTTCAAAAAGCAAGCATACGATTACACTACTACTAACTGTTGGTCCATCCAACCAGAATGTTAATTACGGAATGTAAACAAACTCAACTATCATGGAGAGTATGGTGCAGTAGTTTAGGCTGCAGCCAGCCTTATCGGCGTAAGGTTTTACTACTAAGATAATCCTTTTTTAGTCCGGAGTGGATTAATAATTTCTCCAGTGGTTTGGAATCCAATCAAAACTGTAGGTTCACCCGTAATGTAAGTTGCCAGCATTAAGGGCAGATAAGAGGCTAGCCGACAATGGCGTGAGTACGGCTAAAAAAACCAACATGAGCTACTAACATCAATAGAATCTTGAGTGAACTATTTAGTCGCCTACAATGCTGCAACCTGGATATTGCAAATGTATTTATTATACCTCAACTAATAATATAAAAAAATCTAATTATTATACTATCAGTAACAAGTAATTACTTTAAAAAAGCCCTTCAACGTAAATGGACATAAGCAAGTCCTGAATAAAATAGACATAATAATTGCTACATTGCTGCACCTAGCAAACTGTAAACTTTGTAACGTTTGTCTAAAAAACGGCACCATGCTTTTGCAATGAGATCAAGAAAGGTATTATCTTAATCTTTTACAAAAAGATAACATAACAAAAATAAAAAATTACCGACCAACTAGTTTGCTATTCTGTTCATACAAATAATCACAAAATAAATAGCCAATAAGCTACTAACTACGCAAACAGAGAGGTTTCATGTCAGAATACGATATGAATGACTACCTTTTAATTAAAAACCCTAACAAAAAATAAACATAATACAATATATCCTTGTTTTAATATTTGTTGATTATATAAAAGCATTTAACACTGTAAACCAACAAAAATAATATCCGCTCTTGCAGGATGCCGGGTAGATTCTAGATACTTAAACGTAATTACGTCAAAACCAAAGAAAGTTGTATAAAAAGAGGCGTACAACAAGCTGATGTCTAAAATTCCAAATTATTTACGGCGTTTTTAGAGTAAATGTTCAAAAAGGTGTATTTTGGAAACATGGGTATTAACATCAATAGAGAGAAACTACATCGTCTTAGGTTTGCCGATAGCATTTTACTAAATTGCGCTTTCAAAACAGTAGAACTAAAAATCTTAGTAAAACACAATACATGCCAAACTTAGTTATGAGTAAACACATTAGGGCAGATGAATACTTCATAAAACAAGTAAGCGCATATAAAAATCTAGGACACAAAGTATCGAAAAAAACTACCAAAACTTTTGATCAATGCGTTTACCCGTGCTTACCTATAGAGCAGATACAATTACCGAAACCAGAAAAACTGTATCAAATACGCGTAGCACAAAAAACTATAAAAAAGCAATGTTAGGTCTATCTCTCAGAGACAGAATCCCAAATACAAGAATACAAAAAATGACCAAAGAAAGCGACACTATAAAACGCATAACATTACTTAAATAAAACTAGACCGTACATAATGCAAAGATAGAAGATAGCAAGTAAACAAAAAAATCTAGAATAGAAACCACGTCTTTGAAGCAAAGGTCGTCTTCCTACAAGACAGACGGACAGCATCAAGAAAATCAATACAAACAAATAAAACTATTCTAAAAGTTATATTCCTGAAGCAGAACATTTTTCTATCCTTAATATTTTTTACCTGTATTATTTTATGTTTTGTCGTTTCTTAACTTATTTCTGTTTTCTTGCAAAATGTTTTAATTTGCCATTTCTAGCTGAGTTTTGTATAAATTTTAGTTAAACGTAGGTTTTTGGCGCTTTACCAAAGTCTCACTGACAAAAAGTTCTGCGCTATTCAAATCCTAAAAAAATTAAACAAAACAAAGTTCAAAATCAAAACTTAAAAATGTTCTGTTGAATGACAAACCCAAACTTAGAAAACGTAACCAAATTTTTATTTTGGTTGTTGTTGTTTATAATAATAAGCTTAAATAAATAATACTCAAAAAATGAAGTTGATCAAAAAATGGAACTGATCAAAAAATTCAACACGTTTTTAAAAAACTTAAATTACCGTTAGTTTATACAAGATGACCAAAACAGTGTGATTTAATTATAAAATAATTTGATTTGTACATTAAGAAGCAAATAACCTGTTATAAAGTTTTTTTTTTATTCATAACTTTTTTATTGCGCCCAGTTATTAAAATTTGTTTTTTATATAACTAACGTAACAAACGCTAAATTTCTCATCCAAAACACCGTGCGTTTAAGTCGTTTGCCAAATAACTATTTGATGACAATTTATCCAATCGCATCACTTCACTGCTGAAAAGTCACGTCGTCTTATTAACACAACTCTTAGATATACTTTAATATCAATGTGTTTATAACTGTTCTTTACTAATGCAATGTGCCATATAATGAATTGGAGTAGTCTGCAATAAAACTGCCTATTTAGTAGCCATTTTTTTTAGATTTTTAAACTGCATTGAATGCATAACAATACCCAATAGTAATAGTGTGTTTTTTGACTTGTGTTTCACAAATGATTGTGATGTAAAAGTGGCATTGGCTGTTGATGTTCTGTTAAACACAAGCCTACACCACTATGCTTATGTGATGTTAAATGTGATACCAACTGTAATATTTTAAAGTGTAACTATGATTTTAATGATTTTAAAGTTGCAGACTTTAGCGCTATTAATAGTTTTTTTATAGTGTTGATTGGTCTTTATTTTTTTATAACTGTGATATTAATGTATGTGTTGATTTGATTTATTCTGTTTTGTATTAAGCAATTAGTTGTTACGTACCTAAAAAACTGTGGCGTAAAAACAACTTTCCTATTTGGTTTAACAAAGAACTGATTTCACTAACTAAATAAAAAAAAAATGTTCATAAACGTTTTAAATCTTCAGAACTTTTATCTGATTATAATGAGTTTAAATCTATTCGCACTTCATGTACAAATCTTAGCGCTCGCTTTTACAAGCAGTATATTGCACGTACCGAGAATAATATTCAAACAAATCCAAAGCATTTCTGGAAATTTGTCAACGAAACCTGAAAATCTAATGGCAGTCCATCTACAATGTACTATGGAGACCTGATCTGCACTAATGGGGTAATCAACTCCAAGAAATTTGTAATTTTTTTTTTTTCTGTTTACAATTCTGAAACTCATACAATTCCAACGTTTAAGTTTCAAAACAACGTAATACATTCAAATTTTTCAATTAGTTTGTTTGATGTTTTTAAAGGTATTGAATACCTTCAAAGTAACCTTAGCACTGGCCCAGATGGCATCCTTTCCATGGTGTTTAATGCTTCCTTACGCAAATCAAAATTTCTTGATAAACAAAGCTAAGATTTTATATAAATAAAAGGGCTAAGGAAGACAAAACTAACTATAGAGGTATATGCATTCAATCTGTCATTCCTAAATTATTTGATCAACTTGTAACTGAACAAATACAATAGATGTGCAAAAGTATTATAATTAATGAACAACATGGTTTTTGTGAAAGTCGTTTTACACTTACTAACTTATTGTGCTACCAAAATTATATTTTAAAGACTTTTGAATCAAGAGTACAAATTGATTCAATTTACACCGATTTTTCAAAAGCTTTTGATTGTGTGAGCCACAGAATTTTGTTAACTAAGCTTCATGCTTAGGTTTACATCGAGCTGTGGTTATCTAGCTTATAAAAAAATCGTACTCAATGTGTAAAAATTATTATTTTTTTTTCACAGCCAATTTTTGTATATTCAGGTGTTCCCAAGAGATCACACTGCGGTCTAATTCTGTTCCTGTTTTTTATCAATGATATTTCTCAGTGTATACATTCATCGTCTTTTATTTTATTTGCTGATAATCTAAAGCTGTACAGTAAAATATCATCTGTTAATGATTGCCATCTGTTACAACAAGATTTAGATTCTGTAAATGCTTGGTGTCATAATAATATTTTTTTTTATTGTTAACAAATGTTTTTTAATTAGTTTTAATAGAACACTGAATAAAATACCTCACGGTTAGATATTAATCATAAGCCGTTGAAACAAGTTTCTCAAATAAAAGACTTAAGCGTAATCTTTGATCGCAAACTCACATTTGTCGAGCATATTAACTATATGTGTAACCAAGCTATGAAAATGCTGAGTTTTGTTTACAGAATGTCAGCAGACTTATTCCCAAGTACGTTTAAATTATTTTATTGTTCTTTGTGCGTTCTCATTTAGAATATGCTCAGTCAGTCTGGTGCCCGTCTTACAAAATTCATATTCAAAGTATTGAACAAACTCAAAATAAGTTTGCTAGATTATTATCTTATAAATCGGGGATTTTAGCGGTTAATGTTGATTGCAATTACATTACATGTATGTACAATTTGCCACCACTAAAACTCCGTCGCAAAAGAGATCTTTCGTTTTTGCGTGCACTAGTGATGTCTGAAGTAGACTGTCCTGGGCTTCTTGCATCTCTACCATTCAGTATTCCTATTAGCAATCGACGTACCAGGCAGATGCTATTGTTTAAAGAACTTACACAAAAATCGCAGATTAGGTCGCAATTAAATCATATTAATTGAATTGTGTACCCAAATTGTATTTTAGATTAAACTTGTTTTAATGTTTTTTTGTATATTATGGTATATTATTATGTATATTATTTTGGTTGATGTAATATGTTTATTTATATATTATAGTGTAGATGTAAATAGTTTAACTATTACCAAGAATAAAGAATTATTATAAAAGTGGTATAGCAGTTCTGCAGTATTTTTTTATGGAAATTTACATGAGGCAAAAAATTGTAACATCCGCCATCTTGAATTATCACCTACTTGGACTCAATCGTTTGGTCGACCGGCCGGATGTAGTTAGTCGTGCATGTGTGCGGAGTGAACGCCGCCGGCAGCGCTCTCTTGTGCACAAACTGGGATGTAGTGCCATAAGAGTGTGTAAGTGCAAGGGGTATACAAAAACTCAAAAAGAGTGAAATGGAGAATGAGTCAGCGTTACTATGGCAGAAAAAAACAAGTTGAGATAGACAATGTCAGCGCTGACAAAGCAAAACATTTAAGTCGTTTTCTGGCGAGCTTACTTGAGTTACCTAAAAGTATGTTTCAGTTACATTCGACGTCATACGCTAACGTCACAAAACAATACAATACAAATGACAATTTTATAACCAATAATTATGAACATATAATTTTTTTAATCTATTTTATGAGTTTACAGAAAAGAATCTTGTAGTTTTTATGTATATAAATGTTCCATTGTATTAAATTAAATCATTTTAACGCACATGTAAAGATAAATTAGCAAACGCACCTTACTTTTTACACATACGGAAGTCTAAATCTCCGTAAGCTTCAGTAACCTGTTTTCATGTTACTGAAGCATACTCAAGTAAGGTGTGACGTCATCAGTAAGGTCGCCAGAACACGAGTAAGGTGTAACTGCTACTTACCGAAACTTACTCGCCAAAAAAACGACTTTAGTTGAACGGTAGGACATTTTAATTAAAGTGACGACGATCTTGTCAAAAATTTTAATTGTTACGTCATAATAAATAAATTAAAGAAGAAAATTTTATGAAGCCATTGGGTGCGTACAAACATAAGAGCGGACCGCTCTATTAGAGTTTTGTTTGTGTATCGCATAAGACTAATTTAAAAAAAAATGTTTTGTAATAAAATAGAAAAAAAACATAAGATAGAAACGTGGTTTGCAAGTATCTAAAGAGAAAAAACGCCGATGTGGATCGGGAATGAAAATTAAATATCAGCAATTATCAGCTTCTATGTAATATTAGACAATTACTAAAATCTCTAACAAATGCATGTTTAACTTTGAATTGACTTTACTGCACACACACAAACAAAATTGTAAAACTTATTTTGTTCAAGCTACACAATTAGCTTGCATGAGCATATATAGCATCCTTAAGTTGTTAAAATATAACATCAAAATTATACCTGTACGCAGATACTAAATGCAACGTAAGAAACCTTTATTACGTGCAATTTGTTCAGTGCACTCTTTTAAAGAATCAACTCCATAAAATAGATTTATTTTAACTTATTTTACTAAACAGTTAAAAAACTTTTTATAACCTATGTTACGCCCAGTTATTATTTTTTTTTAAACTTCTAACACCAAACGCTTAACTACCCAACCACCACACCAAGCATAAACTTTCTACATTAATTAATTTAAAGAATTTTTTTCAATTTGTTTCAACCGTTGTCAGCTGATATTGTATACAACAGCATAACGTTACTGATGCACAAGAACTATTTTCTTCAAAGAAGTGTTCTTGCACCATTTCAACTTGCTTTAATGATTTTTGTTCAAGTCCTGTAGATCTTCTCTTCTTGCACGTTACTGCTACAACCTGCTATCTTTGTCGTGTATGTGTGTTTCCATCAATTAAGTCTGCATATTATTATAAAAAAGTTGTGATTCCAGGATTTTTAATACAACATCAATCATCATCATGCGTTTCTACTTTTTGCAGATCCTATGTAATTTTTTTCTAGTTTTCTTGGTCAGTACTTTTCTCCTTTCTTAAAATATTTGTCATCTGGCATCTTTTCCTTTCACTTTTTGAATTTGCATTCTTTCAATTACGCCCTTTAATAAATAATCTCTTCTTGGTGCATTCCCTATTCATCCTTTCTTTCTTTTTATGATTGTACTTACTACCGCTCTTTCTATTCCCGTCTTTCTCAACACTTTCCCATTCCGGATTTTATCGGACCCCTTAATAATAATAATACTTGTTTTATGGTATATAAAAAAATCATTTACATCTACATCATGCACATAAATAATAGATTACAATCAATATTACAATTATTTAAAAATAAACAAAAATAAATTGAAAAAAAAACTGACAAAAAAATATACAAGGTGATTTATACCAGAAAGCAAAACAATGTAATTCGTGTTCGAGATTGGATTCTATACAAAAAATACAAAATATTTTTTTTCCAGATTGAAATATATAGGGTGTCCAGGAAGTAGAGACAAACTTAAATTTGGCGCATTTTGTTCTGTGACAGTTGGCAGCCGTCAGTTTTTTTTATGTTTGTCATCTGATAACCTTTCCATTAGTAACCTGATCACTTTTGTTTGGTGAGCACATGTTTGATGTTTAAAATCCCACGGCAACCGTTTGTGAATTGCGTGTGAAACTCGGACGTAACGTTGCTCCAACCAACTCCACAGTTTGTAAGTTAATCCAAAAGTTTGAGACTACGGGTTCTGTTTTAAATGTTAAGAAAACGGGACAACCGCATTCTGTTCAAACACAAGAAAACATTGCTGTTCTGAGTGATAATGCGACCCTAAACTTCAGAAAATCGGTTCGCAATTTGCATGCGTACAAGATTCAACTTAGACAAGAGTTGAAGTTTGCAGATTTTGAAAAGAGACATAAATTTGCTCAGTGAGTCTTGGCTCGACAAACAAAGAACAATAACTTTACAAAAAGAATAATTTTCACAGATGAGGCGCACTTCTACCTCAGTGGATTTGTCAATAAACAGAACTGCAGAATTTCGTGTACCAACAATCCGCAAGTGACTGTAAAAAATGAGATGCATCCACAACACACGACTGTGTGGTGTAGGTTCTTGGCAGGAAGAGTGATCGACTCGTACTTTTTTGAAAATGATGAAGGAGCTGCCGTCACTGTGAACGGCGACGGTTACAGAAAATGCTTTCTGATTGGTTTTTCCCAGTTGTGGATATCACACATCCCATGAAACAATCTCTGCTCTGCTGAATGAAAAGTTTTTTCAAAAAATTATTTCATTGCGTGGCAACTAGGCCTGCCAGATCATGCGATCTTACGCCTTGTGACTTGTTTTTGTGGATATTTGTGAAATCAAAAGTGTACGTGAACAAACCACAAACAATATACCAATTGAAGGAAGAAATTCAAAAAGTTATTAGCAGCATGCCACCAGATGTTTGTGAACGCGTCATCGAAAACTTTAATGAACGCATTGCTCATTGCCGCGCGGCCCTAGATTGTCATATGGAGGATATAAATTTTCATACATAATTGGGAGATGTTACTTAATAGGTTTGTAAAAAAAATTACATTTTCAATAGATTTTATAAGTTCTATAGCACTTTAATATTCGTTCCTACTTCCTGGACACCCTATATAATATTATAAATAAATCGCAATAATCAACCATGCTGCGGGATGCGAGTTGAGTATTTTTTTCTTTTCTTCAAGATTTCATAGGTCAATCAATCAACAACATCAACTGTATGGAAAAACGTAACGTGTCTTGGTTATAAATAAGTACGCACAAATGGTTTTACGCTGAATGCGTCAGATGTTTGCATTTTTCTACTTTAAATTTGTTTACATATTTAATGATATTGTTGTTACATTGCAAAAGTTATTTTTATTTTCAGTCGCTAAAACACTAAAATCAACGTTTCTTGTGTGGCTTTTTTAATATCGTGCAGTATTTAAACAATTGTTATTTCATGTGACTAAATAGTATTTTGATTGAAAATGTATCCGTGCGTATAATTTTATTAAATACATTCCCACATTAATTAATTAGTTCCGATTTATAACTACACCGTATATAAAATGAAGTATGAAGAATTATATCTTCACAATTTCTTACGTGCTACATCCCATTCCATTCATTATATGGTATGAAATAATGTAACTGGGCATAAAAATCAAGATAATAATAAATAATCGCATAGATCTAAACAAAGAAAAACTTTCCATAAAATTGGTATCATCCATCATCCTGACTTATGATTGTTATTATTTATTCGTTTCCCAAGGGTATAAAGCTATATAACGTGTACAGTTATTCACTTTGGTAACATAATTCTACAGTTAATTATGTCGGAGCCCAATTTGACTGCACAAGAATCCGACTATTGTCTTAACAATCGGTCGTTTAAATGTAAATCGCGAGCGTCAGTTAATCCGTACCGATTTAATTTTATTTAGTCCTACATGCTCACGTAGGAAGACTTCTTCTTCCTAAGCAGATAGTCAGTCCGTGTCGTCCCCCGTTTACAACTAATTACCGCTTCTCGCATAATCCGTGCGCTGATAAATCAGGCGGCGGATTACTGAAATGCGCCCTTAAACCCTTAATTACCCGATGCGATGCTTGCAGTCCTAATCCTTGAATATTCTATTAAACAAGACGCGCGTACTCGGGGCCGGCAAGTACAAACAAAAGGGCTTTATCTCGAGTATGTAGATGCAATGCCATTGTCTAGGAGTTATACGGTTGGCGGAGGGGGCGAAGGTGTCTGTTTGTCTTGGGAAACGGAGTGAAAATGACGTGCCCGTAGATCCTAGATAAACGCGAATGCGGAGCGAAACATGTTTTAATGGGATTGCTTTTGTGGAGTAGCACAGGCGTATTGTTCGAATAAAAAGTAAATAGTAATTTATAGAAACGATGAGCTTGTTGTATTTAGTCATGGGATGTATGCCTATATATAGCTACAGTGTGCGCTTTAATTAATTTAACTTTGAAACACATGGCGGTGTATTGAAATTCATTTCAAAGATAACATTTATCTTACAATGTATTATGATTTGAAATAAAATATTAATTGAAATTGAAATTTAAGCATATTCATAGGTTTAAATTCACACAGTTTAAATTTGATGATTGGCAGAATGTGAAATAACAATAAAATTCATTTTCATAGAATAAATAATAAAAAAAGTTTTATTAACAAACGTAGTTTATCTGATGGTATTTTTAATTCACGCTGAATAGTACCCAAACTTTATTATTTGGAGAAAATTAGTCAGCATGACAAGTCACTTTCATTTGGTATAACATAGTTGTTAGTGGTATAAAAAAAATAAGTAATACTAATTTACTCATCTATAAAATGTAATTTTATTTTTTGAATTCGTAGCCCAATTTTTATCAAAATTTCAGATAATACGTAAATTATTTACAGTTAACAGGTACAAACTACCTTAAAGTATAAAATTTTTTTAAAAAATATTGCTATTTTTGTATATAAACTGTGCAATGACATTATAATTTTATCGTAAAAATCAGTTAAATAGTTTTTCGTTTGAATCAAAATATGTCACTAGTTTATCAGCTTGCCATTTTTATTAATTAAGTGATTTCAAAAGCGGTAGAGTAATCTTACCCAGAAAAAAAGGTTTGTCAATTTGTGTAGTTGCCCAACAAATGAGCATATGTCTTAGTACAATAGCTCAATGTTGGCGTAGAAACAAAGGATAAGAACAATGGCGGAGATTACGACCTGGACGCTCTAGAAACACTACAGAACGTGGAGAATAGGTTATTCAACTTGTTACTCTCCGAGACTAATTTTCAACATCAAAAACAATTGGAATTGTTTGGAACGGTTTAAGAGTTTAATCATTTGGTGTTAAGTCCGCTTTTTTCTTTGCTTGACCTTAACTCTGGTGCCATTTTATATGGTGCAATAAAAGACTACAACAAACTAAAAACAAAAGATAAGAAAAATTTACCGTTTGCTATGAAACGACATACAGTGTTTATACTCGGGATGATACTATAAGAACCAATTGCTTATAAAAGTAAGTCTTCTTTAGTGTTCATTTTAAAAACATTAAATGCAAGCAGCTACTATAACACGGTTTTAGAACATTATTGCCCTATAGGAAAAGGGCAAAAAGGGTCCAACAGGATGAACAAGTCTATAAAATATCTAAAACTAGCTAATGTTGATTTACTTTAATAGTTTCTTGATTTCCAGACCTAACATCTATTAAAGACGATGTGGATACAATTGGTAGTAGACTTTGCCATCTCAATTACCTAATATTCGAATGCGTATTTGTAAAGTATGAAAATTAATTCTTAGCAAGTTGCTAAGTGCTCTAAAAACCGTGGAAAAGTAATCATTATTAAAATAAAAGCAAAACTTATAATAATTTTTTGTTGGTTTTTTATTATTGAGCTACAGGTTTTTGTTGTTCTTTTACTTTTGGTGGCCAGTATAAGTACATAATGATATTATATAAAACCTTATAACTGTCTGAAAAATAACAAATTATTAAAAAATTTAGCCAAGCAATTTCTACTTGGTGGCAAAATATAAAAGGTTTCAATACTGTGAAAATTAGCAGTTATTTGCATTGGAGATTTAAGATTTATTTTTATTATTTATAGTCTTTTTGTTTATCTCTAATACCCATCTCCAGAATTTTGATTAAATAAACTTTAACTTTTCTTGCTTTTTTTATTACCAAATATCAGCATTCTTTTTACTCTCATATATTCAAATTTTCTTTTACAAACTCACCATACTCTCATTACCGTTTTATTTGCATGTGTTTCTTTAGTTGGTCCGCACGCCACGGTTAGCCCTTTACGCGCCAACTCGTCCGATTTAATGTTAACCTACTTTGTTGGTATGTACTTTCACCCATATCAACTTAATGTTATTTCCACAAGCTAATAAAGTAAGGGCATACTGACATTTAAAAATTAAATTTGATGTAGTTTTAGGCTTGTTTATAGCAATTCGGCCCGCTCTACTATCTGGTAGAATTTTAATTTTACTTTCAAGTCTTGCAACAAGATTCCCGTTTCAGAATCTTTGCCGGTTTTTAAGCTATCTGAGTAGATTATAAACAAATTGTTAACCACATTCTGCTCTTTTTGTTTATATAGCAAAAAAAAAGTTTTATGACAAATAGTAACAGACTACTCAAATAGCCACCTTCTATATTGTTATAAACTGCAATTATACAAAAAATCAAAAAAAACTGTTCTACTTTTTGTTTGTATATTATGTCATAATTACCTAAAAAAATTTAAACGCATCAAATCGCATGACTTTAAAATCCAACTAATGTTGCTATTTTAGGATATTAAGTTACTAAAAAACTTGAGCACCAATAACGAATTTGTTGTAGCAATATTTTATTATAAAGAACGTTTCTTCCACAACTTCTTCCAAAAGAAAAAAACTGTATGAGTTATCTTTAGACTAAAAAACCTCCTTTGTGCAAATAGAAAAAAAAATAAAAGCGTCTGATAAAAAAAAAGTAAAAAAATATGCAAACATACTAAGCAAATTCTATGTAAATGACAAAATGAATAATAAGTTTTGAACTAAAAAAATAACGTAAAAAAAACTTGCAAGAAAAAGTTGAAGATGACATTTAGATATTTTGTTGAAGTATAAAAAAAAACAAAAAAAAAACATAAACATAAAATCATTAGTGTTCAATAATTTTGTATGAAGTATAACGTTGTATGGAGAAGTAATTTTAAGATGGAAAGTGCAATAACAACTAAAAGCAGCTATAAAAATAAAGTACAAGAGGTAAATTGTAGTTTTAGGAAAACACCAACATAAATAGTATTTTGTATAACAAGAGTGGATAGTATGCCCATATCGCACGAAGACGAATTTGGAGCATGACGCTGCAGGCGGAGTGCTCCAAACGTCAAAGTGCGATATGGGCATTCCACTCGAGTTGTACAGGTTACTTTTTCTACGACTGATGAAAATCTGAAAATTATTTTAATTAATCATTTAACATTTTTTATATTGAAATAAATTCAGGTTATGTTTGACATCTGACTTTTCGCATAATTATCAAATTCAGAACTACCTATAATTTTGGTTAAATTATATTGTTAAAATATTTAATTAAAAATGTTTTTAAGCTTTATTGTAGAATAACAGTTAATAAATAATACGTTATTAATTTATTTTTGACATTTTACAAATAAAAAAACCATTTGTATTTAGCGACGTAATGAAATAAACATTGTGATTTGTATTTTTTGTTTTTATGGTTGGTACGGCATATCATATCCACATGGATATATGATACATATCCATTCAGTTAGGCGTGAATAAAAGTGACAATATATAGAAGAGAGTAGAAAAAGGTGATTTTTTAAGCGTTTGTTTTTAAAATTAAAAAAAAAAAACAGATAATTTTCAATAATGAATGAAATATTTATTTGGAGCGATACATCTATGTCTGCCATTTACTTTTTAAATATTATTTTATGTAAATGTTGCCCGCGGCTACGCCTGAGGTGGTCTATCTATAAGCTCCAGCATACTTTTTCCAACATTTTGGCTAGTATCTCACTCATGCTGCAATTGTGGCTGGCTTGTCATTGTACACAAGAGACTTCACGTAGCCCCACAAAAAATAGTCTAGTGGGGCAGATCGCATGATCTTGGCGGCCAATAGACTGCTCCAAAACGTGAGATTAATTGCTCACCAAACTCGCCTCTCAATTGGTCCATGGTATTGCGTGCCGTGTGACATGTGGCACCGTCTTGTTGAAACCACATGTCAACCAAGTCCAATTTTTCCATTTTAGGCAAAAAAAGTAAGTAAACATTGCACGGTACCTTACTCCATTGACTGTAACGTTGCGATTTTCATGATTTTTGAAAAAGTACGAGCCAATAATGCCGCCGGCCAACAAACCGCACTAATCAGTGCATTTTTCAGGGTGCATTGGCAGCTCTTGAACTGTTTCTGGTTGTTTGTTATACCAAATTCGGCAATTTTGTTTGTTGACGTACCCTTTTAGCCAAAAATGAGCTTCGTCGCTGAAGATAATTTTTTGATAAAAAAGTGGATCTTCATCCAATTTTTCTAAGGCCCATTCAGCAAACAAACAACGTTGTGGTAGGTCACCCTGTTTCAGTTCTTGCAGCAGCTGTATTTTGTATAGTTCCATACCGAGGTCCATACGTAAAATTTTCCAGGTGGTCAAATAACACAAGCCCAATTGTTGAAAACGGCAACGAATTGACATATCGCGATTTTTATTAACACTGGCCGATACAGCAGCAATTTGCTCTTTGGTACGCACTCTCCGCATACAGGTTGGTGTATTAATGTTCAATAAAGTGAAATTGGCACAAAACTTGGTCACAATAGCTTAAATAGCCTGTCCGGTGGGTCGGTTATGACAACCAAAAATGAACGTAATTTGCAAAACACATTTTTTACCAAGGATGTCTACTATACTATATACTGGATTGGCAACCACCGTATATTAACATAGGGAAATAGTGTGTCCAAATCCGTGGGTAGGCAACTTGCCATTGTGCCGAATAACGTTCTCACTTTTAGTATGTTTTTCTCTGTCGCACTAGTCACTACGCCATATACGATTTATATGTGCAATATTAACAAGCGAAATAATGGTTAAATACTGGGTTGCTTTTGGATGTAAATCTTTGAAACAAACAGGAAATGGAATTTAATTTCATTAGTAAGCATTTGCAATTAATATATGTTATGCAGTTTATTATAAAAAATATATTAAATGGATATAAACAATATTGTTGAAAAATAATTATGCTTTTATATGCTAGTTTTGTAATTTAATTTTATACAGAATAATTATTACCTTTCCCTTAAACATCTTGTATATAAAATATATGCAAAAATTCATAACAAACATTTTGTATTGTCCTTAATTGTTGTTTTTGATCATTCTATTATTATTTATATCATTATAGTTGTAATAATTTTATGAAGTAGATCTTTATGTTTAATACATTTAGACTCAATGTAGCGTATTATTAATACTTTACTTTTGAGTTTATGCACTTTTTTTGAATTATTTCTAATAAAAATTAAAAAAATTAGCAATTTTTTTAAAAAATTACTAACTCCAATTTTTTAACCGTGTAAAAAATGTATTATTGTTGCTATTAAGTAACTTAAGAGTTAATAAATAGATTTCCTTTATAAGATGTACCAGATACAAGTAAAAAGTGACATACGAATGCGTAACTTTAAAGCACGCATTGTTTACGGTTTGGTTAACAAATTATTATTTTAGTACTATATTATGTATATTTGTCAATATATTTTATATTTTAAACAAACATACAAGTTAGTATTATTTTTTTATTATTATACATGAATATATTGACTGTCTGTAATAAGAAAGTTAATTTTATTTTTTTTTAAATCTTATTAAAGTCATGATGATTGAAATTATGTTGATTTTTTTTAATAAAAAAGATTAGTAATACTTGGTAGTATAATTTGATATATAAAACAGTAAAATTCAGATTGTAATTATTGTTTTAAATCAATTTTTCTAAAATTCTGTCTCTCTTGGTTTCGATATTTTTCCTCACTTTAAGGGGCTTGGTTGCCAATCCAGTATATAGTATAACATCCTTGTTTTTTACAGAGCACAAATTTTTATAATAAAATTTAATGATTTGCAAGCGCTGTTCGTTTGTTAGTCTATTCATGGTGAAATGGCAAACCTTTACATGTCACGAATCATGCGTGACGTGTAAAAAAATTTACACTGAAAAAACAAATAACAAAAAAATCCTCCGTTACATAACACTATAAAAAATAAAAAAAGATCAAATACATAATATATATATATATATATATATATATATATATATATATATATATATATGCTAAAAGAATGCAGTGAGATGAATAAAAATCAAATAAGTAAAAAAATACTAAAAGGAGATAGAAGAAGATCGAAATAGATAAACAAATTTTGTTGTTAATACAGTGTTATTTGTTAGCATTGTTTATAATAGTTAATGTACCATTTACATTATTATTTCCATGCAGGTAGTAATAATAAAGACCTTTATTGGCATAATCATACATCCGTAGTAATAACACTCAAATAATAAATAAACAACATTCTTTTTTAGATTAAATAACAAAAAAAACAAACCTCTTAAAAACATAAAATAAAATTTTAAAACTTTACCCTGATAGATTCACTTTAATTATTTTAAATATTTTCACCCCTTTCTCATTTAAAAATTCTTTTTATTTTCTTGCCTGCATTTGCTCATTATGATTCCAAGTCCCTACTTTATTTTTACAAATCTCACACTTTTTATATTCTTCAGTCATTCAATATTTATTACCATTTTTTTTACTTCCACACCTAAACTTTGCAATCAATTGCTGAACATCTTCTAACTGGTTTTCCTGCAAATAGGCTGGTAGTTTATTGTATTCTTGAATACATTTGTATTTGGTATTGTATCTGCTACCATCAATTTTTACTTGCCTATCTTGCTGTTCTACCTCTTCTAGCCTGTTCAATAATTCTCCGTCTACATTTTTGCCCATTCTTCTACTCTAAATTACTTTTTTCATACAATTTCTTCCTTTTTATATTAAAATTTGTCGCACGTACACTTCTCTTCCATTCCTTCTAACTTTATTATTTTCTTTACTAAACTTTCATCGCTCTTTAAAAAAAAACTTTAATTTATACTTTAGCAGTTTTGCTGCAGCTCTTACAGTTGGTTTTCTGCAAAATTATATAGCCAGGTGTTAAAAACTGTACTCCTAACGCTTGCTTTAAAAATTTTAGTTGTACCTTTTCTATTAATTGCTCTTCTTTCACACCCAAGACTTCTGCTCTATATAACATAATACTTTCCATATAATCATAAATCTTTCAACTACTACCCATGCTTTCTTACTTACATATCGTACATGCTCTGTATTAGACCCATCACTGGCAAACATAAATCCTAAATACTTAAACACTTTTACCTGTTCAATCAATTGTGCATTCATCTTAAACTCTTCTGGATTGTTTTTTCTTTCTATTTTTCTAAATATTTGTTTTTATTGATCAAAAAACTTTTTTACTCTTTCAATCATCTCTTTCATGCTATTACTTGTTGGTGCTAAAATTACGACATTGTCAGCCTATGCTAGCAACCACACTTTTGTTTGCTTAACGTTTACTCCGCCAGCCTGGCTCATTTCTAATACCTTTTTTAAACTTGCCGTATAAATATTAAATAGTAAAGGGTTCAACGGACATCCCTGTCGTAAACCTCTAGTCACTCTAAATCTTTCACTTCTACATTCACCCACTTATACTCAACACCAAGTTTCCTTATATATTTATTTTACTGCTTCTATTACCTGCTCTGATAAATCCTTCATTCTCAAACAGTCAATTGTGTTATACGCTGCATTTAAGTCGATAAAAAAGATAAAGATCCTTCATCCATTTTGCCCTAGCTCTTTATCCACTATATATTTTAGCGCCCTCAAATGATTGGCTGTTCCTCTTTGTTTTCTAAAACCAGCCTGAACTTCTGGGATTAACTGATTTTTGTCTACTTCTAATTAGAGCATTCTCTCTACCATCTTTGCAAATATTTTATAGAAATTATCTATTAACGTGATGATTAGAGAACGGATTAAAAAGCATTAAAAATACGAAAAAAAGTGCTTAAAAAGGCATGAAAATATTGCTCAAAAAGCATTAATAAAGCACCAAACATGTAAAAAAGCATTAAAAAAGCATGACACAATTGAAAAAAAAAATAATAAAACCAAAAAAATCTAAAACTATAAAATATTTAATAAAGGTTTTATAACATATAATTACAGCAGTTTGAGTGATGATATTTTTTCCACACATTTAAAAAAAAAACTTTTCAATAACTAAAAAAAACTATCCACAAAAACAGTTAATAATTAAATGTTGCTCAAATTGTTTAACTGTAAAATTCTGCCTTTGATCACTAAAAATGTTTTTGAAAGGGGAAAAAATTTCTTTTGACATGCACACTTTTGCTTAAATTTTGCTTTAAAAGCTGAATTCATATCAAAATCTGGAACATTCTCTCCACTTAAAATACAGTTTATTTTATTTAATGTAGATAAACTTCAATTTTTCAAAAACACATTTTTGGATTTTAATTCACTGTGTGCCCAATATAGCCTAGTAGTTTTAAAATTGCATCTTTAAAAATTCTAATTATACTTAAGACTTTCATTTAACGTGTTTTCCTGTTTTTCTAGCAATTTTATGGCATGACTCACAAAATCGTAATTATCTTTTAAGAAAGCTAAATTATTTTGAAGTTCTTTATTTTTTAGAACTGCTTGGCAGGTTTTTACTGACTTACTTGCAGGATCCGAAAACTGTATTACGACGTTTTTAAAATGTTCAAAATTGAGAGAATCCCCGACCTACCGATTATTTTGGAATTATAAAATACAGTTATTTGATTTGCATGAAGAAGTGGCACTAAAATACGCTATGAGCTCAGTCGGGATTTAGAGAATTATATTGAACTTGTCTAAATAATATTATAAAAAATATCCAAGATCTTGATACGTAAATTTTGCTTTACGTTTTCTAAAGAATAAAATAATTTGCGTTTTTTTATGTACATTTTAATCCACTAAATTTCACAAAAAAATGATTTATCAAAAAAAAAGCACCAAAACTGAAGAAAAAGCTTAAAAATAAGCACAAAATCTTGAAATAAGCACCAAATTCAAAAAAATACTAATAAAAGAAAATGATGATCCTATAGTTAGCCGGATTTTCTTTTTTTCCTTTTTTATATAAAGGTGTTATATGTACCTTCCAGTTTTCTGGCATATGTTTTTTTCCTTCCCATATTTGATTGCATTCTTTGTATAATCTGTCCGTCACTCCAGCAGGCGCGTATTTCCAAGCTTCATTTGGTATGCCGTCTGGCCCTTCTTCTTTTTCATTCTCGATTTTTTTTTTAGTATTTAATTAAAATATTCGCTTCTAAAATATTTCTTTGTCTTAGCAAATTTTCAAAATGATTCTTTCACTTTTTTAATTTTATCTCTTCCGGAGTCGCCTTCTTGCTGTCATTGTTATGCTTAATATATTCCCACATGTCTTTTTCTTCTTTAATTTTGCTCACTTTATTTAACTCTTCTATTTTCCACTTCTTTTCTTTTTTCTTACATTCTTTTTTAAATTCTTTATAATGCAGGTAGACGTAACAATTGCTTTTACTACAGGAAACTTTGTAGATAATATGAAAAAGTTAAATAGGTATAAAATGGCTCACAAAAACTGTTTTATACCTTTGATATCGGTCTCCAATTTGTCGCCCTTTCAAGTCAACCAATTGGTGGATTTTTAAAATTAATGTCTGTAGCCAAGCAAAATTTTTAGAGATAATATTTTCAACCCTACATTGACTTGACGATGAGAAGAATTATTTGAAATCATATAGTAATTCATAATTTATGACATCTAGATATAAAAAAATCGCCCCAAAATATGTGCCGCTCGATGCGGACCGCACCCAAAAAATTTGCATACAAAAACTATATGGATGGATGGTCTAAAACAAAAAAGTTTGTTTTAAGCAGTAAATGTTCCTAAATTTAGATAAAATTGAATAGGGCATATTAAAAAACAAAGTACAAACAGTTCAAAAATGGATAAAAAGTGTAAAAAATATTAGAAATTAAACAGTAACCAACTTAAATTTTACTTTTAATAAGAGTATAAAATACTTATACACAATTACAAAAAGTTAAAACATAAACATATTCTGTGAGTGTCTGACAAAAAGTACGCACAATAAAACAAACAAACAAAAATAAGCAAACATTCTGCCCAATTCTTTATACATATTGTTATATAACATTGTTATCGTAAATACTACAAACCTGTACTTCAAGTACCGCTAACCTATATTAGCTAACAGTCCACACTTTAGACGGTTTTGGCTTAATATTAGTCCCATCTTAAGTAGTTCAGTGTTTTTTTTCTAGTGAGGTGTTGGCTTCAACAAGTAGCCTTTGAAAATAACTAACGTATGGCAATACTTTTCGGTTTTTTTCTCTGCGTAAGTCCTGCTGTTAATTTGTCCTAGTCATTGTCTCTAATGTGGTACTAGTTTAAAGTGGGCTAGTTTTAGTCTTGCAAAATTCACGCATTCTGTTGCGGCAACACATGTGGGAACAACATCTTTCCCTATACCCTATTACACTGGCATTTTTCTCTTTTTTCTCTCATTCTTGTGTTAGTCAGCCTAGATATATGCATTGTTTTTAGGTATCAATTTAGTTTTTCTATTCTTTTTTTCATAAATATTTTGTGCAGCTCTATAAGTAATCCTACATTTGCCAGTTTAACTTTTAGTAAGATTTTTAAATTTCTATTTGGGATTAGTTCTTTGTGTTTCTTAGTTACCAGATATACTGTTAAATTTGTAAAAATAAAAAAAAATATTATAAATATAAATATTTAAATATCTTATAGATAAAATTTCAAAGATTAAGTCTTTTGAATAAAATCCAGATAAAAATGGTAGTCCACATAAAGATAAATTAGAAATATTAAAAAAACAACATACTAAAGGTATATGAATTACCATTCTTCCTGACTAATTTGAAAGTTGCATTTTCTGTCAACCTCGAGATGGCGTATCTTGTGTTTGGAAATTGTTTAGTCAATTCCGTCAACTTATTTTCCTTGAACAGTTCTCTCCTTTTCTTCCTTATTTCTGTAACTTCTGTTGGTACTAATGTTTCAGTATATGTTCTTCTCTTGTCTCTCTGTTCCCCTTTCATTCCTTGGCAGGCATAGTTGATTTGACCTTTTTTGTTTCTTTCTTCTTTATTATTTTTTCCATATTTTTTTGCTTCCATTAAGCTTCTCGTTCTTCCGTTCTTTGTCTTCAATGACTATTAATTTGTGTGTTTTCTTACATTTTGGTTTACCTACATCTTAAAGCTTCAAAGTTTTCAATCTTTTTCTTCAGTACTGTCGATGCATGGTTTCTTAGTGCTCTTCATTTGTTTTCGTCACTCAGGCGTATTTTAATGATAGTAGATTTGTCTACTTTGTTTTCCAATACTTTTTCCAGCGTTTTCCTATCTTCCTCCCACGCTTTGCACTCTACTAGCGTATGTTCTGCGTCGTCATGCGTCTTTTCTTGACAAAATATACATTTCTTCTCTTTCTCTATCTTATTTATTTTTTGTAAGTACTTTCCAAAGGTTCCATGTCTAGTGAGTAGTTGTGTTGTATAATATCACGTCTTTGTTTTTTCTCTACCCATTCTTTTATGTCTAGTCATAGTTCCTTTGTCCATTCTCCCTTTTCTCCTTCTTTCCACTGTCTTTGCCATCTTTCTATAATATCTTCTCTTGCTTGTCTCTTTGCTTTTTGCTTACTAGTTCTTTCATTTATCATTTTTTTAATACTTAATCTATTTTCCACCATCAAACCTGCGGATAGTGCCGCTGCAATCACACTAGTGCCTCCTGCAATACCGTCCTGTACGCTCTGCAGATCCTTAACAAACTTGCTTTCATAGCTTCTCTTACTAATTTTCTGTTTTTTTTTTGTCTTCAAAGCTTTTCCTCATGTTTCTACGGCATACAATAGTTGCAATTAGCCCCTTTCTTGGTTCTTCCTTGTTCGACATAAACCTACTAAGCATTCCTTCCATTTGTTTTGTTCCTCTTACTGCTTCCTTAACCTGTTCATTCCATCTCTTTGCTTTAAGTGTAACTCCAAGGTATTTAATTTTTTTTTTCTATTGTTATTATTTGTTTACCTACCTGTATTTTTCCAATTCCCCTGTTTGTCTTCTTTGTTGATAGCCTCGGTTTTCTGCGGAGCCAGATGTAACCCTTTATTTCTGGTCCATCTCTTTATCATCTCTATTGTTAACTTTAAAATTTCATTTAGTACTTCTATGTCTATACCCCTACCTATCAGAGCCACGTTATTTGCAAATGCTGTTATTGTCACTCCTTTCGGCAGCCACATCCTGAGTAGTTAATTATAAATTAAATTTCATAGTACCTAGTACAAAACCTTGTGGTACTTCTCTAGTCAGCCTAAATTTTCCATTTTTGGTCAGTAGATTTCTCTCCAAAGGTAGTTCCATATGATCTTGGTAGTTTTATTTGTTAGTTTTTTTTGCTGCTTTTAATTGCTTCCCATAGTATGCTGTTGAACGCATTTTGTATACCAAGCGCTATTATGACACAGTGTTGTCTTTTTCTGTATGATCCACTGTTTGCTTCTTTTGCTATGGTTTTTACCTTTCAATGACTCCTAGATACGCTTTTCCCTTTGTAAATCTATATTGTTCCTGTTTCCATCCTCTTTTTTTTTCTATTTCCTGTTCAATTCTCCTCACAATAACTTTTTCCATAATTTTTGCTAATGTGTTGGTCAGTCATATCGGTCTATACGTCGTTGTTTTGCTTGCTTCCTTTTTTTTTCTCAATTCGTACTAGGTTTGCATCTTTCCAGCAAGCCGGAAAAATTCCTTCCTTCAGACATCTGTTTATTATTTGTGTTATCTCTATCTCATTTCCCTCTAGCGCTGCATTCACTATCTCCGTTGTTATCTTGTCTGGACCTGGTGCTTTATTATTAGGTAGTTCCCTTATAATCTGTTTTATCTCCTCCACTGTTGCAAGGACTGCTTTTGTTTTGTCAGCTAATCCTGCTGGTTCTTCTACCATTCCTCCAGTGGAAATCAATTTTTCAATGATTACGACTTCATCATTCTCTTCTTCTTTTAAGCACAGTATTTTCATTCCTCCTAATTTATTCATTACTATTTTGTATGGTTTGTCCCTAAAATCTCTGTCTATTTCTTTCCAGCATCTTTTCTTACTGTCTTTGATTGTAAAACCTTTCTGTCATTTTTCAGTTTCACCAGAAACTTCTCCCCTTCTTCTTTGTCTTTTGTTTTTTGTCTTTTCCTTTGTCTTTGATCTGGTAAAAGTTCCACTTTTTGTGACTGTAATCCAGATTGGTTTATAAACAGTTTTAAATTTGAATTTCTTATATCAATAACGCCTTGCAAAGCCAGTTTTTATTACATTCTACAACAGTGATGTATAACAACTGATACCCTTAAATAACTCTTTTTGAAATATTTAAAGATTTATACAGTTGAACTATCAATATTTTTCGTTTTAATGTTTTCCATTTTATCGTTGACTTTAATTATTAAACCAAAAATATTCCTGTCAATAAAAATAAATCTTTAGGCCATTGCCATTGTCCAAACATTTGACAATTTATTACTATACAAACTTATTACTTTTTTTACTAATTTTATTGAGTTTTTCTATCTTTTGTTCTTTTGGTTGCTTAATTTAAACAAATAATGACATCAATTAGCTACCAAAATTATGAAATTGAATGCTTCTAAACTTTTTTTTGAGTGACGTGCTATTTTATATAAAATACTAAATAAAATACAAATTTCTCTACAACAAAATATGTTTTTTATTTTTTTTTATATTTTATTTAAAAAACTAAAAGTTGACAACCTTTAAACACTCTTAAAACACTATACATTACAAATATAATAAAAATAAAAATTTTACTTACATTACAATCAAAGATGGCAATAGTATAAACGTACCTGAAATTAAAAAATAACATTTATGTAATACAATGTACATACAAACATTTTAACATGCAAATGTTATAAACCAATGTCATAACAACTATATATGCTACCAACTATTAAATTAAAAAACTAAATACACGTTTTGTTTATTTTCAAACTATCTACTACATGACATGTTAAAAATATTAATAACAATATATACCATGAAGTGTTATTTAATATACGTAATATATTATTTTGTGTTTACGATATAAATGATTATGTAAACAATATACAGCCAATCTACCAATTGCGTAGCTTGCCGGAGAAATGTACATTTATAATAACTATATTATAATAGACTTGTTTAAACATAGGTTGAGAAGCAACATACATAAAATATATCAACCATGCTTTTCTAAAATATCTTAAACCAATATAAAATTCACAGTATCAAATTTTATTCATTAAAATAATAAAATATAAGCAAATGAAAATCTGCACCTGTTTTTATGTCAAAAATAAGTAACAATCGAGATCTATAATATAATAAAATAACTATTTTATCATAATTCTTAAACCAAGTACTTATAAGTATATATTATTTAGTTATTAGTTCAGTAATTTTATTATATTCTTAAATTAAAAAATAAATTATATTAAAAGTTTTTTTTGACTACTTAGATTTAGTCTTCTATTCTTCATTAAACACTCTGTATATTTCTCTGGTTTAATGCTTATTATAAAATTCACATATAATTTACAGAGGATGTGTATAAAACAAATACTTTAAGTCGCTAATTGTAGAATTTTTTAGTGCAGTAAAAATTTGAATATATATACATATTTTTAAATAATCTTGCGTTCAAAATGTTTCATAAATATTATTGCAAGTTTAATTATAATATAAAAATGTAATAAGTATAAACAACATCAACATGTTATCCCAGATTGCCTGCCGTCATAAACTGACGTCTGGTAAGTGTTAATACCCTCCCTCAGCCAACAACTACATTATGAATCTTGTAAGAAACAAATAACTACATATATTATGAATACCGAAGCCAACTGTTACTATCGCTAGCAAATATTTAGATTTGTTACGTCTAACAAAACCTTTCATTATTTGTCAATCTCGCAACTAAAGAATTACTTCTTAATAGCATTATACAATTAAAAAAGAATGTCAGTATTATCTTCACAAAAAAAAACAATATTCAAGTTTTGTTTTAAATAAAAATTCAAGGCAATCTATTACATTATTCTCTATATTATGTATAGTTCAGACATTTCTTGCAGATTCAATATGCATACATGTTCGGGTCCTACTTCTAATGCAAATAAAATCATAGTATACAATTTATATTGTATTTGTAAACGGATTGTTATCGCTACGGGTTTAGTATTATTGCAATTTAATGGCGTTTAGTTCTAACTGTTAATTTCTTGGCAATAATATCTGCTGACCATGCATACTAATTACATTCCGATATCCATTAAACTCCATTTTAATGAAGGAAAATTCTCCAAGCGCATATTTTATTAACCACTCATCATTAATGCCAAATAAAATGTAAGTTTTGCAAGTACGCGAATGCACGCCACTGGTTGCCAAGTGTGTGTGTGTTGTGTGCCGACAGACGCTAATTGCTGTAATTTATGTGGGCGAGTACTGAACGTCTCGTAAATTTGTAAAGCGAACGTTCACACGGACATTAGTTCTGCATTTGCACATACGAGTCCGATTGGTTAAACTGCAAATGCAAAATTAACCAATGTGGGTTTGGATTGGTTGTAAAGATGTTTAGTTTATTATTACGCGTATATATAACGAGGATGTGCTTTAGAATACTAGAAAAGAGAAGGAATATGTATATTTAGTACAGTATCATAAAAGGGAATGTTGGCTCGTAATTAACAATTACTGCTATCTAATCTGAATGATCATAATCTTCATGTTGGATTTATCAGTATAGTATTTAGTTAGAATAAATTGTAGGATGGTCTGCCTACGTAAGAACACAAATGTTTGTGCACTTAAGATTAAAAGCATCCAAGAAATTTATACCATATTTGAATTTGCTGTTATTTACTGCATAGTTAATAATAATTTAGTGCTGAAAATAGTTGCTTAAACATATCATATATTACATTTTATTTGCTACATGTTACAAAATTATTCACAAATAATTTTAAAAAAACAACCGTTTCATCTATTTTTACAAATGTCTATCAACCTTTTTGTGGATATAAAAAACTAATTCTATTTCTGCTATTTTGATAATTGATTGAAGCAAAGCCGTTAAAAACATACACTTTCTTGGTTAAATAAAATGGAATATACTCATATAATCGTTGCCAAACATACAAAATCTAGATTCGACTTTTTGTCAAATCATATATTTTAATACACAGCAAAATATTGTAGAATAAAAACTCTATCCTGGTCAAATAATTAACAGAAATTCAAAACTAATTTCCTAATGCAATGAGTCAATTAAACTAACTGAATTTTAAACTCTATCTATAAATATCATGGTCTACCTGGTTAATCAGACCAAAAGTTGTATAGAGTATGAAAGAGAAAATGAAGAAAAATGCGTATTAAGACAGATATATTGCTATAACTTTAAACACTGTTAGGTAACTACATCAGTACAAAAATCTACAAATTTACAACTGAGTGGTATTTTGAGAACACCATTCCAGCAAATCTTTTAAAACACAAAAAACAATGAGCAAAACAAAAAATACAATACATGACACACTATAATATAATAATAAGCACTATTACAGCAAAAACTATAGCCATAAAACAAAATTCAGGTCAAATATAGTATACTTATACACAAACCCAAACAAGCAACCAATGATATAAAAGATGTTGTATACAAATTATACTAAAACTATAAATTCATCTAATAATTAGAAGCATGAAGGCACTCTTAGTTTGTGCAAAAAATAACAATCACAAAAAATATAATACAAAAATAAATCCAGAAATAAAATCTTTGCAGATGCAGAACTAATGAAAAACAAAATTGTTTGCATTGTTCTAATATTTCTAATATAAAAAAAAGTGAAAATAGTTAACTACTAATACATTAATATACACTATTAGTGTTAAATAAAATGGAAGCTATAATCATAAACAATTTTCTGATGTGTGTCCCAGCAATCAATTATTTAAGGTATTTTTTAGCCGTAAGTAAAAAACGCGCAAGTGTTTCCCATAAACACAAGTTTTATTTTTTTTTTAACACAGTACTTGTACTTATCCTTGTAATTTTTGTCAATTTAATTTAAAAAAAATATATATATATTAAAAAAAAATTTGAGAACCATAATGTTTTGTTTAGAATTAACCTTCTTTTTATCGTTATTTCACTAATATGCATTCAGTAAATAACTCTAATCCAACAAAACTAAAACTTTTAAAACCATTCTGACCATTGTAATATTTTACTAAAATCGGCAACTTTGGCGTCATTGCTGTTTTTACATATAATTTGATAATTTGGTTTATTTTTTTACCAATACCTTCATAACAAATCGAATTATAATATGTCACAGTATGTTGGACAAGTAACAGTTAAAAATAAGTCTAATGATAGATCACTGGTTGCAGTTAAAACTACAATAAAAAGTAAAACCATCATACTCAGTTTACTAGTATTAAGCATCAGGTAGCAGAATTTATATTAAAAGGTCTTCTTATAATATCTTGTCTGTGTATCAATTTTTTTTCTACCTCACTATAATAAGCAATCTCACTCAAAAAACACTACATTTAAAGCCAGTTATAAACTTCACAGGTTCAAATCAACAGTTTTCCAAATTACATAAAAATGCTCTTAGATTTAGTTTTTGTAACCAATAATCTTTGGTATAACATCAACTACTGCAAATATCTACTAGTACGCAAGGACAAATATTATTCTGCTTTAAAAGTTGCTTTTAAATTATACAGTAGTTCCAAAATTTACTAGAAATACTGATCAAGTTGAGTGTGATAAAAACGAAAATTAACTGTTATATTTTATAACGTAATTTACAAAAATTTGGCTTGTGTAGTAATAGCTTTTTAGAAAGTAATATTGGTAAATGTTTTGTAATGTATTAAACTTGTAATTGTAATCCAATTATGTATAAATATAATATACACGTTGGATTGTCTCTAATACTAATCGTGTGCATGTGTTTTCTTAGTTGGCAGTGTCCAGCCAAGATTCTTGTCATAATTTGCAAGTTCTTTCTGGCCATTTTTTTTAAAGACATAGTAAAGTTTTGGCCTCAATAAGTGGCTCTTGAGAATAACTAACGCATGGCAATATCTTTCAATTTTTTTCTCTGCGTAAGTCTTGCTGTTAATTTGTCCTAGTCATTGTCTCTAATGTGATACTAGTTTGAGGTGTTTGTTGCGGCAACACATGTTGTCCCCGGTCCATTTCTCCCTATATCTTATTTTTCTGCCCTATTTCATACACTAGCATTCTCTTTTGCTTTCTCCCATTCTTGAATTATTCAGCCTAGATATTTGCATTGTTTTTATGGGTATCTTCTTAGTTTTTCTGTTTTCTTCCATTTTAGTTTACCTAAATCACAACGCATCAAACTCCTCTATCTTTTTCTTCAGTACAGCAGTTGCATAGTTTCTTAGTGCTCACCATTTGTTTTCGTCACTTAAGCATATTTTAATGACTGTAGATTTGTCTACTTTGTTTTCTAATACCTTTTTTAGCGTTTTCCTATCTTCCTCCCACGTTTCGCACTATACTAGCATATGTTCTACGTCGTCATGCGTGTCTTCTTGACTTTCCTCTTTCTTCATCTTATTTATTTTTTATAAGTACTTTCCAAAGGCAGTAGTTGTGTTGTATAGTAACACGTCTCCGGTTTTTTCTCTACCCATTTTTTTTAATTTCTGGTATTAGTTCCCTTGTCCATTCTCCCTTTTCTCCTTGTTTCCACTGTTTTTGTCATCTTTTCATCATATTCTCTCTCGCTTGTCTCTTTGCTTCTTGTTTACTAGTTCTATCATTTACCATTTTCTTTATACCTAATCTTTCTTCCACCAAATCTGCAAGTAATGTAGCCGCAATTACTTCTAGTGCCTCCTGCGACACCGTCCTGTAGGCCCTGCAGATCCTTAACAAGCTTGCTCTCATAGCTCCTTTTACTTTTTTTCTGTTTTTTTTTTGTCTTCAAAGCTTCTCCTCATGTTTCTGCGGCATACAATAGTTTACTTCTAGCCGTAGTTGCTATTAGCTTTCTTGTCCCTTTTCTTGATTCTCCCTTGTTCGGCATAAGCCTACTAAGCATTCCATCCATTTTTTTTGTTTCTTTTACCGCTTTCTTAACCTGTTCATTCCATCCATTTGCTTCCAGTGTAACTCCCAGGAGTTTATTTATTTTATTTCATTTTTTTTTCCTTTAAGCACACTGTTTTCATTCCTCCTAATTTATTCGTTACTATTTTATATGATTTGCCCCAGGGATCCCTGTCTATGGATTCGTACATTTCTTTCCAGCATCTTTTCTTACTGTTCTTGATCGCTTCGTTTAAAGCCTTTCTATCATTTTTCAGTTCTTCTTCAGTTTCATCAGAATCTTCTCACCTTCTTCTTTGTTTTTTTACTTTTCTAGCTGTTTGTATTGCTTTTTTCCTGCTTTCCTTGGCCTATTGCACCATCAGTACGGTCCTCTTCTTCCTCCTTCTCTGTATTTGAGAATTGATTCTTCCGCTGCCTTCCTCAACTTTTCCGAGTACCTTTTGCATATTTCCGTTATATTCTCGTTTTCAGTCACTTCTTCTGCTTCCATAACTCTATTTTTCATTTCTCTGTCTATTTATATTATGTTCCATTTTCCTTCTGTATTGTCTTTCTGAACAGTTTGGGGCGGTAATTTTGTCTGCATCCTATAGTGTCATCTCAACACAACGCACTAGTGTGTTAATTTTTAGTAAGATATTTAAGCTTTTGAGTGTTAAAGCGGTCTAAAGTTTAGACCCCCACGTCATAGAAGTTGACCATTTACGCGCCAGCTCGTCCGTCTTAATGTAACCTCCTTTGTTGTAATGTTCTTTTACCTAGAGCAACTTGATGTTAATTCCACAAGCTGCTAAGGTAAGGACACAATAATATTCAAAAATTAACTTTATTAACAATATGTTTTAAGCTTGTTTATAGCAATTAGAACTCTACTATACGTTAGAATTTGGACATTCTTGCCAGATATTTTTTGGTTTACTAATTCCGTAACCTCAAAAGTTATACCAACTACTTCTACTTAAAAGATAGCCGTGTGCGTTCCTAGTGGTATATACATTTTGAGGTGAGATAGCTCAGTTATATTCCCAAATATGACTAAAATGATAATTTGCTTTTTATCCACCGGGGTGATTCGGAAGTCACCAATTAAGCCGTTGGTCCCATCGACCCCCTTCAAACAAATCGTAAGGCTTTTGGAGCAATGTAAACTAGCTGTAAAACGCGCAATAAAAAAGAAGTCCAGGTCTTGCAAGAAAACTCCTGCTCTAAAACTTTTATTGGTTTTTGAGCCATCCTAGTAGATTCTAATCGAATCATTGACCACATTCTGCTCTTGTTTATATTTACGCATATTGTATGGTTTTTGAAACACAAAACATGGGTGACATGTTATCTGTTTGCGCTCCTAACAGAAGTGTTTTTTTTAACAGCCTACTCCAGAAAAGTACATTACAATATGCAAAAGTCCAATGCGGTTACATTAACTTACGGTTATTATTTTGGAGTAGAGTTTAGTTTAGTTTAGTTTATGTTTATTAAATGTAAATAAATACATATAAATGAATAATAAAATAGAACACAAACTAAGTTTTTTACCACAAATACTTCATTGATATAAATATATATAACTAAAAATACATATCAATATAAACAAAAGTTTACGACTCAAGTTTCGACTTTTAAAGATCATTGTCAAGTTGTGAAGTTAATCCGTACATCCATACAAAATGTAAATAGTTCAGCAGCTCAATGTAAGAAACGTCCTACAACAACAAAACTTCGTTCTATGCATGCAAGTGATGTTTGAAAAACTCAAATGCAGTAGTAAAAATAAATGAGACTGCTTACTTTTTCTTAAATTATTTAGTAACTAAACAAAGTTTTTACTATTGCATTTTTGCAACATTCTTACATCTACTTTAAACGTCAGTTTAGTGTGCAATTGATTTTTTTGGTGTAAGCAAATCCTATTTTATTAAGTCAAATTACTTTACAGTGACAGTGAACTCAAATCGTTACATTCACATGTTAAATACGTTTTTTTTTGTAATAATAAATCTATTTATAGGCACAATTTTTTTAATTAAACTAATTGTGGCTAAAACGCTAGTATTGGTTCCCGAATATCCTCAATGTGGTTAGTTCACATAGTTATAATCTTGCAATGCTGCTTCTCCACATCTTTTGTCTCTTGCCCTAATAATAATTTCTTTAAACTTCTCAGTCTCATCCATTTCAGTAGTTGCAATAAAAAACAAAATCTTAAAATTTACCTTTTTAGTATTTTGTCACCAAGAGCCAAAATATTGATCTTTGTGTTTGGTATTGGTATCTAGACAAAAAAATGTAAAGTATGTTAATAGTCGCTTTAAAGTTTACTATATTATTAAATAAAAAAACATATCTGCTGGACGTTTTGTTGTCATAATGTTGCCAGTGCTAACTTTTTTATGAAATCTACTAATTATGGTCCAAAGACATTCAACATAGCAACTATTACTGTCTGCTGGCTTATTGAAATTATTAGGTATCAACAATCATAAAGCATAAGTCGTTCTGAAGGAATACTGGTTGTTTGATATGCTTGCTTCTAAAGCCAAAAAGTAATTTACATTTTTTTAATAGCATGTTTGGAAATACATAAGATTAATAAAATAGAAAACTCAACTGGGATGAGTTATTTCTGCACAATTACCATTTTGGCAAATGCGCAAACACCCAATCAAATGCAACTTGCTGCACACAGACAAAAAACAATGAAGTCAAGATCATTACATAGCCTATACTACACAGAATGCCGACGGCAGATTTCTTGTTAAGTTACCGTTAAAACAAGATGAAACAAACCTTAAACCAACCTATAAATTAATTAATTTTATGTATTATTTATTGAAGAAAAAATGTACTGATTTCTAGCAGGATAAACACACCAAATGCACAATATTTACTTCATCATTGGATCTTAATGCAATCCAGTACGGAAACCAAAATAAAAAATGTTTTTGTTGCATCAACACTTACCTCAACGAAAATAGCACTCAACAATATTTTATTGATAGAACCTACCATACAAGATAACCTGTATTATGTAGCATTACAATTCAGACAATGAAAAATAAAACATCAAAACCTTTAAATCATTATCAACTCAAACGTATGAACAAACATATGTATGGTGTACTTACCAATTTGGCCCCTTCATCATCTGGCCTATGATAATGTAAACAAATATCCAAATACATGTAATACTACTCTACGAGACTTTTATGTGGATGATGTCTTGACTGGGATTCACAACATTAACGCATAGAAATTACTCAAAAAAAAACTTACAATTATCCATGTTTCTGCAAAATACCCTTCACAAAAATAGAAGTCAAACCTAAGATGCATCAACAACAAATTAAAAAAACTCAACTCAATAAAAATTCTTGGATTATTCTGAGATTCTACTAACAATTTACTACTACTATTCAATTCAGATCTAACCTTCATCCAACTACTATTTCAGGCAACAAAGCAAATCATTTTTAGCATAATAACACAAACTTACAATCATTTTTGGGACTTATTAGACAATTAAGGCAATAGTCACTATGGCAGCTTGAACTGAACAGGGATAAGTAGTTGTCCATTAATCAGCGTGGACCAAATTTTATGACTGTTTAGTGCATGCAAACAGCATAAAAACTCTTAGACATTCAGGTAACAGTCAAAAAATTCAACTACACAGAGTTTGTGATGCGTTGGAACAAGCTCACAGTGCTCGTATTTACTAAAAGTGCAAAAATTCTTTAAAATGTTTTCAAGCTACATTGATTTTAACTAAATCTAGAATAACTTTATTAAAAACATTAACTTTAGTTCAACTAAAATTATGGCTGTTAACACAACTAATAACAAAGATAATTGAACCATTGAATTACAACATAGCCATTATTTATTACTAGTACAACTCTACAATATGCTTATCATAAATCAATCTACCGCTAACTCAGTTAAAAACATTTGTATCAAATCGTGTATTAGAGATTGAAGATTTGACAAACTGGCAACATATTTCTACCTCATAAAAACCCAGCTGATATAATTTCAAGAAGTTTATATGTTTATGATTTAACTTCTACCAGCTCTAATAGAATGCCCCAGATTAACTACTAACACCGAAATCAAATTGATTAACCAAAATTATTAATATTATTCATATTATTAAGGTAATGATTTTATTTTATTTATTTATTTTATTTTATTTTTACATACATGTTTCAATGAGTTATCATCATTTTCAATGTATTTATATTATATAATATTTCAAACTGATTTATTATTATTTAAAAAATTGTTTTTTCCCGCTACCCTGATATCCGTTTTTATTTATTTAAATTTCTATATAGAAATTTAAATAAATAAAAACGCTACCCTGATATCCGTTTTTATTTATTTAAATTTCTATATAGAAATTTAAATAAATAAAAACGGATATTAGGGTAGCGGGAAAAAACAATTTTTTAAATAATAATAAATCAGTTTGAAATATTATATAATATAAATACATTGAAAATGATGATAACTCATTGAAACATGTATGTAAAAATAAAATAAAATAAATAAATAAAATAAAATCATTACCTTAATAATATGAATAATATAAAAGGATTTTATAAAATAAAAATAGAAAATATAAAAAAAAAATTATTAATGTCAACTCAATCAATTTACCAGATATTAAGGCTACAAGGTTAGACAATTTTAATAATCAATAGTCATCATTATTTATACAGATTTATTTGCAATTGCAATCTTCTGATAAAACTATAGACTCTTTAAAATTTTTAGAAATAACATTATTGCATAACTCACTATTAAAAATTATGCAGCATAATACATTCTCTAATAAGATCAAAAATTTATCAAAATCAAAAAATTAAACAATTAACCAAACTGACCACTTTACATCCATAAGTCAATAAAGATGGCCGGATTTGTAAGGCTACTACAACATCTGATAACAAACACCCAATTGTGCTCAACTCCAGGCATATACTGACCCGTCTTATAATGATTTTTAATCACACTTAAATATTGGCCGCTATCTGATATAAATTTGGTTAGACAGATTTGTCAAATATGTATTTGCTACTTTTGTTCCAATTCAAACCCACCAACTATTGAAAACATTATAGCTAACCTTTTAGCATCTAGAGTAAACCATGGTCTGAGGTCTTGGTTATGCTGGACGTTTAATATCCAAAAAAGTAAAAAATGAGGACAAAAACAAATTCTCAAATCATATCTTAACATTTTTGTGTGTTTTGCAACAAAAGCTATTCATATTGAATTGTCCACAAACTTTTCTAAATGAAATTTGTGTCCAAAAGGAGCAAATGTGCTCAAATATGTTTCAAAAACAGTACTAATTTTGTCGGTACTAAAAATTTCAAAATTTAATCACTTATAAAACAACCATGTTCTAATATTGATCTAACAAATTCATTAAATAAAAATTTATTAAACCACAAATTCTTAATTTTGGTAGACTCTGAGAAGCTGCAGTTAAATCTGCTAAAGGTTTTATTAAAAAAAAATTATTGGATAAAAACTACATACTTATAACAAATTTCAGATTATGTCTAAACTTAAGACCATTGATCCAATTAAGAACTGATTCTTTTTATTTCATTTCATTCTTTGACACCTGGTCATTTCTTAATTAGTACAAATCTTCAATCAATTTCCCAACCCAACGTACGCAACATTTATTAAAACATATTACCAAACCAAAACCGTTGCAAACTATTTGTTTAACATTTCTGGAAACGATAAAATTAAAAATATTTCTGCCAACTCCAACATTGTTATAAATAAAAAAAAAACGCAAAAATTTTTCTAGCAAAAAAAACTCTGGTGGTGCTGAAAGAAGATCTCATTCCTCCTCAACAATGGCTTTTTAGTGAAAACCGCAAATAGATCTTTTACACGGGCAGTGGTTTATTCTTAAACAAACATTGCTTATTCTTTCAACGAGGGCGGTATGTTTGTTGCAAACATACTTTTTTTAAGCGCACTGTATATGTGCATTTATTTATTCACAAAAATATGCGCATATCAAAACTATTCCGAGAAGAGACTTTTGTGTGTAAAAAACTATATTTTAGTTGTATACAGAACAAAGCAAAAAGAACGTTCGACCTGCCTGATTTATATTACCTCGCAATATTTAATGTAGTATTAAGTAATGTGACGTCTAATTAAATATACATACATGTAACTTTTGAGTTAATTATAATATCACCACTTTATCAGTAAAATGTGTTTCATTAAACAAGCAAAAATTTAGCTTTTAAATACGCAACAATTACCTTTGTCAAAAATCTATGAAAAAAATGGGAAAAAGTCACATATTGATTTTGGCTTAGTTTTGTCTATTGGACAAACTATTTTACTAACAAAAGCCATTTTGATCAAAAAAAATTTTATATTGCAATATAGTTTAAATAAAGAAAATGTTAAAATAAAAATTATAAAATTAGGAAAGTACGCGAGCTTTATCTAACATAACTAATTATTTACAATATTATTCTTAAAACCTTTAGATCCAATTGTAGATACATGTTTAAACTTTCTAAATCCGGTCTCGGATTGCAATTATGTTAACCGATGCATTAGTTATCGTGGCGCCCCTATACATGTAATTCCCTATACTGGCCAAGAGTATAGAGGCCTCTTAAATATGTGTTAAAGTACTTTTATAAAATACTTTATAAAAAATAGTCTTAGAGCTGCAATGTTTAAAAAGCATGTTTTTCAATAGAATTTAGAAGAGATACTAGATTTCAAATATATCAACAAGTTGTAATCTCAAAAAAAATTAAAGAAAATTTAGACTGATTGTTTAGTGTAATATATGATACGGCTTATACCTCTAATTTTAAGTAAGAAGTTGGGGTTTTTAGAATTAAAATTGACTATATTGGAAGTATTTTAGTCAGAAATTTTTTCAAAAGCTTCTGCAAAAGTATAAATAGAATATTTAGTTATTTAGTTATTAGAAGAAGTTTATTAGGCTAAATCAAAAACAAAGCTTTCTTATGTAGTAGTTACTAGATTTTAAAATTTCCAAAGAGCATTTAAAATAATAAACAATCAATTTAAAGCAAGTTACCTCAAATGGTTTAATTAATAGATTGCAAACAACTATAATTAAAGTACACTATAGTATTTAATAAATAACTATATTAAAACCCATATTATTCAACATATATTACAATTTTTTTTCTGATGATACTTTTGTGTGTGACAATGGTACAGAGTAAAATATTGCGTTAAAAAACATATTTATTTTGTTTTTAATTGTCTATTAGTCGTTCATTAATAACATGTAATTTTATAAATTTCTACAGCATCTAATAAATTTATCCAATTAAAAAAATACATCTATATTAGCATTCGTTTATAGTTGGACAGTTACTGACAATTTTATGTGATTATTTAAGTTATTGCAAACTTGAAAGTGATTATTTGTAGCCTAAAACAAGGTTTATTTATATAAATAAATCTGCTCTCTAACGCTTCTAATGCAAATGTTATTAATAATAAAAATTGTTTATTCTTAGTAAATGCCATGTAAATAAATATAAAATATATCCTGCATTCATTAAAGACATTAATTGCATTAATAAATATCTAACAAACTCCTTCAATTATCACACACACCTAATTACATCCAGTTAACAATTTCTCTTTTACCTTATTCGTACAGTCCTAGGTAAAAATATCACCTATTTCATCACCTTGAATAACCGATTATTAATTACTACGGAAACATAAAACGTAATTAATGGGAATTTCTTTGTAATTACAAGTTTAGGACAAATTTCGCAACAACAACAACCGGAGACAACAGACTCGTCCAAATAAGTCACGGCGATTTAATGAGAATGTTAATTGCAGACTAAACCCGTCTTTGATTTCTTGGAACGTACCGTGTGGCACAGTCTTAATAATGAAAATCTTCTTGTGAGAAAGGTTAATTATTTCAGCAATAATCGTTAAATCTTATTGCCGATCGTTTTTGAAATTGAACTGTAGTATTGCAAACTTTTACTTATAATTTTATTACGATGAATGGATCGAGTACGAGTGTAATTGATTAAATGCTAATGCGTTTAGTTCGATGCAAGTGTAATAGAATTAAATGGGAAATGTTCTGTAAATTTGATAAATTGTTTTCAGTCAAATTGATCGCATAAATGATTTTATTGAAATAAATTATTGAATTTTAATTAAATCAATATGATTCTATTGTATCAATTATTTGTAGTCCTAAGTTAAGTTATTATATCTACATCTTACGACTATCCTATAAAATGACTGTATGTGAATCATGCATCAAAGAACTACCTATATTATGTTATCACATTAAAGAGGGGTGTTCCAAGTTGTCTGTCTATAATCCATTAAGCCTAATATATCTAACAACCCTATTTACCAACTAATTTAATTGACAAGTTCGAGAATTAATAATGGAACGTTTCTAATCTGTTAAGATGGTAAGTGATTTTGTTTTGCAGATTAATCCATTAGCAACATCAAATTTATCATTAAACATGCAATAAAGCTTGAATAATACAAGCTTTAATCTGCAATTTTATTATAAATACCTAAATACCTAAATCAATCAAGATATTAAATAACAATAAATAATTGTGAAACCAAATATATAAATAACTGATTGAAAATGTAAGAATACGCATTTTACTAGGTTTTCGTTTAGATACTCGTATCTAAACGAAAACCGATCTTGATTCAGAGTTTTATCATTTTTGTTCATCTTTTGTTTATATAATTTGTAATTGTTATTTTTATGTAAACAAGCTACTAGTCAGCATCTAGGAGTGTAAGAAACAAAACCTAAACTGTAAAATATCACATTACAATTTCAATAACACAAGAGCTTTGAAACAAAATATCAAACGCATTTAGTAAATTTAGTAAAAACTGATAATTGTCACATCTCCACAAAAAATTAAAAACAACTGTTAAAAACACACCATCACCTATCATCAATACGTACGTTTTTTATATGGGAATGCACTAAATCCCAACCAATCACCAACAAACCAAACACATATTTTTAATTAAATACTAATTCACGCTATTGCGGCTTGTTGCTCATTTGTTGCCAGTTCATGCAACAATAACACATAAACAAATATGTATTTTCCTACTTTATTGCAACTGTTACAAGCACTTATGCTCCAGTGGTGACAATGAATGTAGCAAAAATGTTTTTAAAATAATTTTTTTTATTTTTTCAATCAATTATATAATTTTCTTAAAAATTTCTATACAAATTAAAACAAATTAGAATTTGGTTTTTTAAATTTTAATTTATTTATGCCGTAAAAGTAGTAACAAGGAGGAGATGGTTCAAAGCAGCACAAGACAGAAAAATATAAAAAAAAGACATACGTCTAGAAGTGGACAACCGATGACTAAGGAAGAACATGTTGTTTTCTAATTAATTTAAATTTTTTTGTTTAAATTTTGCAATTTACATATTAATTTTACCTCTATCTACAATTTTAAATTAGTCCAGCTTTTCACCTCAAAAAAAATCCAAAAGTTTTGAAACTTTTTACACTGATTTCTAAGTAATTAATGAAGAATATAGTAAAAGTCCTGACAAATATGACACAGGCTCTAGCGGCAATGACCAAAAACAGGGCACTTTTTACGGTTTTTTGTTAATATCTTAAGAACTGTAGGTCGGAGGTAAAAGTTGACTATATACGTAATGAAATTTAATAAAGTTTGCAATAAAAATAATTAAATACATTGTTGTACAATCAAGGAGATTGGCTTCTTTTTGTAGTAGAAAAGTATTGTATAAGGCGGATTTTTGTTTTCCGCATTCCAGTTTTGTCAAATAAAGATAAACTGTAAGGAGCAAGCTCATGCTGTAAGTAGTTTTTCAAGTCTTTATTACTCTGCTTATTGATAGCTATCCTTTTAAACATCCTTAAAGGGTTGATCACCACACTTTCTCCATAAACTTTGACTGAATTGGTCACCCACCGCACCACTGATAATTAAAATTATGTTATTTGTTAAAAAAAATAAAAACTTTTTAACCACTAAAAAAGTTTTGCAGTATCAGCTGAATCTCTAGCTTTACGGGTTTCTTTAAAATCTCCATGCTGTTTACTTGTAGAAAACAAAATTCCTATAAACTCTTCAAGTAATGTACAAATTTTATGAGTTGCAGTCATTCCTGTACCCATCTGGCTAAAACACTGTCCGTAATTCCGCACACTCCTGTCAAACCACCTACGCTTTTCGTGCTACGCATGAGACTTATACAAATGTTTGAAGTTCTGATGGGGTCATAACAGAAGGTAGCTTTATCATGTCTTGCACGTACAAGTGGGGCTTGATTTGGCATAATGAAAATGTCCACATGTATAAAAATAGGGTAACATATTCCTCGCGCAGCTCAAATAACTTTTCCAATCACTTGAACGTTCTGCATGAATGTAATTCTTCAGCACAGTAAACATATTGAATAACAGGACTAAATTGATTGCTGTTGGCCCTATAACTCTATAACCGCTAGAATTATAAAAGAATATACATTTTTATTGCAAATTTTATCAGCTTTTATTAGGTTTATAGTCAACTTTTTCCTCCAAAATACAATTCTCAAGATATTAACAAAAAATGCCCTGTTTTTGGTAATTGCCGCCAGAGCTTGTCATATTTGTCAGAACAAGTATAATCGTCATTAGGTACCTTTAGATCAGTGTAAAAAGTTTTAAATCTTTTGAATTTTTTTGGAGGTGAGATCAATTTTTGGGCATATTTGATTGGAATATATAGTATATTTTTATATAAGAATTTTTAGGTCAAAAAGAAAAGTACATAAATTTTTTTTAGTAAAAGACACCTGACAATACTGCTTTACTATAAAGTTTAGTTTGGCTTAGAACATCTCGATCTGTTTTAACGCAAGTAATGCATCATCATAAATTAAACCTGCACAAAATTATTAAATACAACACAATTAGCAAATATAGAATTTTTCTCTAGCATAATACATAATATACTATAATATTAGTATTTATAAAAATTTCACACAGAAACAACTAGTTAACACAACCTCCTAGTATGTTTATATTATAACTGTTCATTAGTAGTGTAATGTGCCCTGCATGCAACCTCAAGGTCTAATCGGTCAATGTAATCTTAACATTTTTTACAATTATTGTGTAATTGCCTTTTAACGGCTGTTATAAATAAAACCTCATTGCCAAATAGGCTAGGTGTAAATAACAACCTTTTACAGCTTAGTACTCCAAGCATGCTACAGGTTTCAAGTATTTCAATGTCTTCAATGCTAATAAAATTGCTTTACACACACCCAAAATCACCTTAATCTATGTATTGTTGGCACATGTCCGCAAAGGGCGTGGCCTTAAAGTTAACAATACCCCACCGCAATTCAACTTGACAGCCAATTTGCAATCAAAATGACGTTCATTCATATAGTAGCATAGCAACGTAACGTCATATTGACATGAATGCAATTTGATTGCAATGTCAGGCCCTGGACAGAAAATGCTGAGAATCATCTACGGACTGCAATGGGTCAAATCATTTGAACCAAGACTACATGTTCTTTGAAGAGTAACTTTGACAACGTCTGCCAAGGCAGAACAAAAGTTTCCATCACTACTACAGAGTAGTGATGGAAACTTTTATTTGCCGTGGTGATCCGGTTCATTCGGATCGGTCACTGAAATGATTTGATCAATTTGACCCGTTCGAATTGAACAATTTGTTGCGTCATATATATTGTTTTTGATTTAAAAAACTGTTATGGCTGCTAAATAAAATATATATCTGACAGTGAAATTTCATACTAATGATTGCTCACAAATAATTAATATAAAAATGATAAAAGATATGTAAATCAGACCCTCAATGCTAGTTTGTATTTTTGCCAACATTATTTTAAACATTTATTCAATGTATCTTGCAATTTAATCTATTTTAGATTGAAATAAGATCATAAAACTAAAGCAACAAAAATTAAAGTTGGCGCAAACCAAAAGACCCGTTTGCAAACGATATACTAATCCGGATCAATCGGTTCATTAAAAGATTCGTTCAAATTGAACGAATCAGTCGCGAACGACACATCTCTACTACGGAGTGCATCTATCAGTCGCAATAAGCTTTCAGAAATAACTATAAAGACATCTACGTTGACCTTCGCCAAAATCTCAAAGTTTGCTATGTAAACTAAGTTTAAATTTACCAGCAGTACTAAAACCTTCATTGACAAATAAATATCCACATAGCACTCTTGTACCAAAAAATAATAAATACCAATATTTCGTGCTGTCGATTGAGGAGAAAATAATAATAACTTTTAGCAAGGGCCTATTTGACATCCAGAGACCCCAATCAAAATCTGTGGAAAAAGTTGGTCAAGACTTGTACCCTAATCAAAAAACCCTGTAAGAGTATTTTAAATAAATATCTTTTCAGCCCAGAAATCCCAAACAACATTTGTAAAAAAACCCTAAACTGGAAAGCTACTTCTTTAAACTTGATATAAGTTCATAACCAACATTGCACCTTGTTGATTAGGCACAGATTGAAAAAAAAAATCCAACAAAAAATATCACGCCTAGTATTTTCAACTAAACTAAGCTAACACTGAACGTAGTTTATTAGACAAAACTACTAATATATCTGCTTTGACACCGGACTATATGTAATCGTTTATTTCTTGCCTATTGGCCTTGAAAATTCTACAACTTAACATAACATAACATTTACTATATAACTTAATTTACAACTAATATAATATATATAATCTTAACAACCCTAAACCCTGTTTTTAATTAATTATTTATTAATTCTGTTTCAATTTCCTTTCTTCTTTTTGTTACCGCCATCATCCATTTCATTTCTTTTCCATCTTCTTTCAGTACCTCGTTTCTTCCTATTTGCTCTTCTCTCATCTCATTGCATTTTAACATGTGTTCTATGCTTTCCCTAACTTCTCCACACATTCTACACATTTTCTTTTCCTTTTCCAACCAAAATTTGCACACTTTCTCCTTATTTCCACATCTAAATCTTGCAATCATACGTTTTTCCATTTTTCCATAATTTACATTTTTTTTTAAGTACTTTGGTAGTTCATCCGTTATAATGTGTTCATAATTTGAATTGTACCTAGATTCATTTATCCGTGTTCTTCGCTCTTGCACTTGTATATCTCTATGCTACCCATTCCTGTTAAAATATTTTTCTCTAAATGTTCCCATTTTTCCGCATTTTCCTTTCATTTTCTCCTTCAGACATTCTTGTAATATTTTACATTCATTCCTTTCTCTCACTCTTTCTTCATACCTCATTGCACGCTTTCCTGCTTCTACTTCTAATTTGTCTATTTTAACTTCTTCCATAACAATGTATGCTGGGGTCACTTTGTTTTCTCTTAATAACCATCTCCAGTATTTTGTTTGAATAACCTCTAACTTTTCTTGCTCTTTCCATCCCCAAATTTCTGCTCCGTACAATAACATACTTTTTACTAAACTATCGAACATCATTTTTTTTATTCTCATACATTCAAATTTTCTTTTGCCAATTCCCCATACTTGTCCTACCGCTTTATTTGCTTTTCTTGTCATATTTTTTATGTGTTCATTTTCACTATTGATTGTACAAAAAACATATCCTAGGTATTTAAATGTTTTTACTTTTTCAATTTCTTTCCCATCCCATTTCCAATTTTCTACTCTACGTCTTCCTCCCCCCTTTCTAAAAGTCATCATTTTTGTTTTATTTACATTCACTTCCAAATCTTTTTTTCTAAAATACTAATCATTTCGTTCATTTCATTTGCTCGTTTTGCTACAACCACCATGTCATAAGCATAAGCCAAGCTTTGACACCGGACTAGTGACCAATCTTTTCAATTTTAATTTGATTGACCTACGCCCGGAAACAAAACCCAAACGCAGCAAAATTAACTATCATCAGTGACCAATATAGTTCCTTTGCTAAAAAACAAAGTCGTAAAACGCTGTGACTTCAACCTACACCAAGCTCAAGTAACCAAAGCAAAACCATGTGTTTGACACCGACTGGTCCCAAGCCATACCTCTAAAACCAATGAATTAGTGATTGCGTGTGAACTTTAGTAAGTCAAACCACAACCAACTGTGAACAGGACAATACCTAAACGTGATTATATAGTGAGAAGGAATCTAAGATCACCTACCAAAATCCCAACCTAAATGTACACCCGTGAGAGGATTGACAATTGTACCAGAAAAACGCAAAACCTTTTGTAAGACGTAGCCTTAAAGTTAAAAAAATTCTCCTCCACTACTCACTTGCTAGCCAATTTTGGCGCAATTTTGAATCCACAACATCAGCTAGGTCAAAAACTGTTAAAAAACATCTACTGGCCGCAATCGATCAAGTCATCTGAACTAGATATCCCATTTCTTATAGAGTGACTTTATCAACATCTTCCAAAGTCTTGCAGTATCCAACACTACTGAGCTGCATTTATCAAACGCCTTAGGTAATTCAATCTTGGAAGTAATCGGGAGATCATCTACGTAAACTTTTGAGAAAACCTCGGGGCATTTTAAAGGGTACCATTTATAAGACGTAATATGATGTACAGACAGTCTCCAAAAGTGTTGTTCTAATTTTTGAGGCATTTCTAAAGAAAACAAAGCTTGAACAAGCACTAACCCTATTTATTATTAACACATTTTTTCTCAAATTTATCAGCCAAAAGAACGCCGTTAACAACCGCTTCCGACAATAAATAAACAGTAACATATTTGTAAATATCTTTTAATAGCTGTAAAGTATCTTAATGGCATTAAGCAACATCCTCAAACAACTGTAAAGTATTTTAATCTAAATGGCTCAATTGGTCTATGCGTAAATAACTTTGTGTGTAACCTATTTTTTTAATTAGGAAAATAAAGATTCACTAACAGTTCTCATCATCAAATATTATCAAAATCTATAACTAGTCTATTACTTATGAAACACTTCTATACACGTAAATAACAATGTAAATAATACATTACCACTAAGAAAAAAAAAAGAAGAAAAAAAAAGCCAAAATCTATACTTATTAGCACTGTTAAAAAAAGGAAATTAACAAAACTGGTCTAAACAACCTAAAAGACTTGGTCTATTTTTCCGTATCATAAATCACACAAAAAATGTCAGTAAATGTTGTTTAGCGTTGTAACAAGAGCAACAAGTGCATAATCTTTGCAATGCCGTTTCTCTCCCACTTCTACTTGTTAGTAGGTTGGTCGGTAAGCGGCATTTTATTGCATAGCAATACCTTCCGGTTTATCTGCGTAAATCCTGTTAATGTTCTTGTCAAACTAGTCTAGATTTATTCTGAGATAGGCTGATTATTGCCTCGTGGATTTTCATACAGAATTTCTAGCGCGCATGCTGTCTCCGGCACCTGTCTTTCTATAGCCCCTATCTTTTGTCTGTCTCTTTTGCCTTTTTATATTTTTTTTATCTGCACTGAAATTCAGCTTTACATTTTCTTCTTTCTCCAATCCGTGTGTTATTAATTCTAAGTATTTAGTTTGTCCTCAGATGTGTTTTTAGTTTTTTTAGGTCTTCGTTCAGTTCTTATTTATTGTATCCTCTTTCCTTCATAAATAGTTTATGAAGTTCCATTAGTTGTATTCTTTTTGACAGTCCTAAAATTTGTTAATTTTACCTCCAGTGACATCCTTGTATCTCCTGCATCTCTTTCTGGAATTACTTCTTTGTGTCCTTTCGTTGGCAGGTATATTCTGACCATCTCAAAAGTTGCGTTATCCGTCAACCTTGAAATAGCGTATCTACCATTTGGTATTTGTCTAGTTATTTCTGTTATTCTGCATTCCTTCAACATTTCTTTTCTCCTTCTCATTATCTCTGCAATTTTGTGTGGTATCGTATTGTAGAGTCTCTGTAAATGTTCTTCCATTTTCTTTTATTTCTTGGTATGCATATTTGTCCTGTCCTTCCTTATTTCTTTCTTTTTAATTTTTTTTTCTGTTTTGTTGTTTCCATTTTGCTTCTTTCGTTTCTCTTTTTTTTCTATGGCTTTTATTTTGTGTGTTTGTTTCCATTGTTTTTTTTTTTTCTTAGCGCCCTCCATTTATTTTCATTTCTTAGGCATTTCTTAATGATTGTTGGTTTATCTACTTTGCTTTCCAATATTTTTTTTAGTTCTTTCATATTCTACTAGATTGTGTTTTGCATTATTGTGTGTTTCTTTCTGACAGAATATACATCTTTCGTCTACATTGACTTTTTTTAAATTTTTTGCAATGTCTTTCCAAAGGCTTCATGTCCGGTCAGTATTTGTGTTGTATAATAGCACGTCTCGGGTTTGTTCTTTAACCACTCTTTTATCTCCAAAATTAGTTCTCTTGTCCATTAACCTTTTCTACTCTATTCCACTGTCTCTGCCATCTTTCCACTGTCTTCTCTCTTGCTCTTAACTTAGCTTCTTTTTAGTGGTTCCTTCTTTAATTAGTTTCTTTATTTCAATCCTTTCTTCCACTATTATATCCGCGTGTTGCCGCAATCACCTCTACTGCCTCTTGTGACACCGTTCTGTAAGCTCTGCTGATCCTTAACGAACTAGCTTTTGAAGCGTATCTGCGGCGTATATTAATGATAAGTTTTAAATAATAACACAATAAGTTGTAGATTATTGATTTTTCCAACAAAACGTGTTATAGGGATTATAGGGATATTGTGTCTATTTTATATTCATTTATGTTGAGTATTTTTACAGCGTTATAAAGTTTTTTTAAATATTTTCCATTGAGCACCATACAAGTCGTTGTCCATGTTGTTTAATCAAATGCTCTCTTTTAATTAATTTTATTTCTGCGTTTACTCTGTTTCTTACTTAAATATATTCCGCAAAAGTTTGGTTCAACAATGTGCTCTTATATGTTAGGTAGCATTTTTGATTTAGTTTGGCAAGTTTCTTTACTTCTTGACAAAACGATAGTTTAGTGTGGTTTGTTGTGCTTTTAACTTTTTGTTTTCTAAACGCTTTTTCTGTTGCTGCGTTGATACATTTTTAAATTTTTACCAGCTGTATTCTACCTCTCATTCTAGCTTTAGATCGGTCTTTTTTAGCTTGCTAGTATTTGTGCGTTTATAGAAGAGTTTTATGCTCTCTGTTATTAGCGACTCTATATTGTACTTTTTAACCAACACTGTTTTTTTTTTTTTAATTTGTTGAGCACGTTCTAGTAAAATCTTGCAATGCATTAAAACAAGTCAATTGTGTTTTTACTATACAAATATTTGTCTTCATGTTCAAATCTAAACTAACTCTTATTTGTCAAAATAGACAATATATATTTAAACAATAAATAGAGAAATGACAACCTACTTAAAAGTAAGTATTATACATAAGTATAATAAAAACTAATTACATCCGGAGGTGCTTTTATGTACTGAACATACCGTCCGCCTTAAAAGTGTCTTTTTTCTAAACCTCAATTGGCAGTAGACAGATCCTCGTAATCATTCTTTTTTTGTAAGTTAATAACCATATTGCCTGGTTGCAAAGCCAATTTAAGATTTTTTCTAGACAAAGATAGTATAAATGTTTATTTGATGCCTTACCTTGAGATGGTATTTGTTATACGCTATCTGAGTATCTTTAAAATAGTTTGCACTCGGGAAGCTTTATTGTGAGCATGGCCTTTAAGTCTGGTATCATCTTCAATTCTAAGCTTACAAGTTGTTCCGGATGTTGCTTATTAAGTATCCATTTTGGACATTGCCACCATATCTCATTGTTGACCAATTGACTAAGCAACAACTCTTTGGAGCATAGATCTGCTGGGTTTTCGTGTGTTTGAACATGCCACTATTGATTTGAATTAGATACAAAATGTATTTCTGCAGCTCTATTCGCCACAAACGTTTTCCATTTTCTGCTCTGAAATTTTAGCCAATTTAACGTAATAGTTGAATCGGAAAACAGATGTGTATTGTTTATCATAACATTTATAGCTGTTGCTATTTTATTAACAAGCTTGGCCAACATTATCGATGCACACAACTCTAATCTTGGCATTGATACTTGCTTGATAGTCGCTACTCTGGCTGTGGCAGCAATTAGTTAGAGGTGTGGATTTTTTTGTCCGTTTTTATATGTACACAACAGCGCCATATGCGGATTCACTAATATTCAAATATCTATTGACTCTTTTAAAACTTTGTTAAAATTTCTGTTGATCTGTATGCCGTCTAATAATTTTAACTCTTTGTAATATTGTTGCCATTTGGTGTCGGTTTGTTGATTTGCAGATTTGTTCCAGTTAATTTTTAATTCTCAAAGACCTTGAATGATAATTCTTGCAGTTATGGTTAAAGGTGCCATTAACCCCAATAGATCAAATAATTTTGCCACCTCTGATAATATACTCCGCTTTGTTGTTTGTTTTTTTTTTGGAAAATTTTAATTTCATGTATTGTATTAGGTTAGGTTAGGTTAGGTTAGGTTAGGTTAGGTATATTCCCAGAGTTTTTTGTATTTTATCTTTGTCCAATGTCAAAATGTAATGTTCATGATTGGATTAAGCCATGTCTTTAAAATTATTTTGTCGTTTGGTTTCTATTTTCTCAACTAGAATCCGCCTGTAATAATTTGTCAATATGTTTTCTGATAATATTTGTCTCTTCTATTGTGCTTGCATCTGTTAATAGATCATCTACATAAAAATCACAAGCTACTATTTTGCTTGCTATGAGCTGTTTTTGTACACCTTCTTCAGCCAACTGTTTTATACATCAAGTCGCCAAATATGAGACACTGGCCGTGCCGTATGTTAGCGTGTTTAATTCGTATATTTGCACATTTTCATTGACGATGTTTTTCCACAATATACACTGTAGCTTGGTTTGACTTGGATCTATGTTTATTTGGCATACATTGTGGTGATATCTGCCAATATTACATACTGATGCATGCGGAATCTCAATAAAATGCAAAAAAGATCTTCTTGAACAACTGGGCCTACCATCTAACGATCATTGAGAGAATTACCACTTGTAGTTTTTGCTGAAGCAATAAAAACTACTCGTAATACAACATTTTTCTATATTTTGATTTAACTTTTGCAACGTGATGTGGCATGGTAGTCTTTTAATTTGTATTAGAATGGTTTCACCCAAAATCTAACCCAATCTCGTTTTTTGTATAATTGTTAAACTTTTGATTTGTCCTGTAGACATTAATTTAAAATCTCTCTCCCGTTTGATAAAATTAAAGGTTTGTTAATTTAATATTCTTGGGCAGTTTAAGCATTTGTCTGTCAATTTGTTGCCCAGGCAACTGTCCCGTAATATGATCCAGTAAAAAAAAAAATACCGTTTTTACTTGGCTTTCTACTGTCGATTAAATTCTTAAGAATGTAGTACCCATTGCATGCGCGTGGTTTCCATTTATTCCAGTAAGTATTGTTGCTGCTAGTTCTGTACATTTAGATAGTCCCAACTAACGACTCAGCTTGGCGGTCATAATGTTAACTTAGGAACCTTAATCAATATCGCACAAGCCTTATGGTACACTCCATGTTTATTCTTAATCAATATAGTAGGACATGATTTATGTTTTTATGGCCCTTGCCGGTGCTAACGCAATTACTAACATTGTAAATGGCAAATTCTGTGTGAGCTGTCTCTCTGTTTGGCAGATGTAGTAAAGTATTGTGTTTGTTACCACATTCTCTACACCCACTTAATTTGCAGGTTGTTGCCTAATGATTGGATTGTAAGCAGTTTAGGCACAATCTTTTGCTCCGCATCATTATAATTCTTTCGCTCACTTCAAAATGAAAAAAATTTTTGCATTTATAAATGCAGTGATTTTCTGATTTACACATGGCGCATTTACTCTTTGCTTCTACAATCATTGATCTGCGAGGTTCTGCTATATTGATCTTTATGTTATCATTTGATCCCAATGTTTCCAATAGTCGACGTCTTACTGACAAAACTGTTCTAACTCTTTCATTGTCGCCAATTTGTTATCTTCTATAGATTCTTCCCAATCTCTTCTAGTTTTGTGGTCTAGCTTCTTGCATATGATATACACAATTAGATCATCCCATGAATTCACTGGACGTCCAAGCAATAATTCTGGTATTTTCATAACGTTTCTTTAGAAGTTTTAACGCTACGGTATAATTTACGTTAGTGTGTAGTTTTTGCACTTTGCTTAACCCCTCATTGTTATCGACCATTGCTGTGAATAGTTCAAAGTAAGGTAACTATTCATCATAGCTTCTCGTAAATACCGGCAAATTGATTGTTGGCAGTTTAATCTTGTTTGTTTCGATTGTACCCGTAGACCCGGAATGCAATGACATCTGATTAGCTGCACCTTATGCTGTCTTTTCTCTCTTGTATTCATTAACAGCAGTCAGGAATTCAAAATACAATTCTTTAAATTCGTTTCTTCCTGTTGACGATATCTCTGAATCATCTTTCTTTTCAATGTCGACCAGGATTTGTTCAAATTGATTGAATAATTCACGAGTTTTTTCAATTCGATCTGATCATAGTGAGGTATCTCCATTAAAAGAGACAAATGTTTTCTATAACCTCATCATCGAAACCTTGATTACGACTTTTTTCTTTATCATTGCTGCATTATCCATGTTTGGATTTACGTTACAATACAGAATTTAGGTTTTTTTTTTTTGGTACTACTATAATATACTATTACTTTATTGCAGTAATAAAATTAATTCTTGTCAAGAAAAAACATCGGTAAAAAGTTTTGTAGCAGAAATAAACAGATATTAAATAATTTAAAAAAATCTTTTGTGAAATTGTTGTAGATATAACTTTAATCTATTTTACGTAAGTTGTAATATAATGTAAAATATAAATCACTCAGAAATAATCAATTTAGTACAGTTACAATTGATTGGAAAATATGTTTGCTATTAATTTAAATACGTATTATGATAAATAAAATATTAGTTTGTAACTTTGTGATTGGGAACAGCTGAACAAACATACATTTTACATAAATATTATTAACTTATATATTCTGTATGTTTAACATATATTTCGTGACCGTAGAACAGGTCCATTAAATTCATTGTTAAAATGTTCATTTCCTTGCCCTTTTACTGTGTGGTTTGCGGTTGTTGTATTATACATTGTATTTATATTATGACTTCATCAATATTTACATTTAATAAAATTGAGTAGTAAGTTGCGGCATATTTTCAGTAACTTTAAAATTTATATTTCAATTTATAATAAACACAGAATAATAAACTATTTAATAAATTAAGTCAAACTCCAAAGCAACCAACCAAATACAGACAATTGTTATGGTTTTCACTAATCGTTATCAGTGAATCTCATTAAATACTGCTAGTTAAAAACCATTTTTCGAATTTTTCAACAGTGTTATTACATTAAATATTAATGTATTTTTAATTATGTGTTCTGACTATGCTCTCATCTACTAATCGGATATCAAAAATGTATTTGTCTAAGCTGGTATTGATAAAAAGAAATTGCATTAACTGTGCAACATTTTTAATTATTTTATCACACAATTATTACAAATAACATTACATGTTCGTATTTTAGTTACCGAGACAGCGTACTTCAATTTCAATAGTTAGTTTTATCTATCTTCAGTGTATAATATAAAATTTAAATAAAATATAAAAAATAATAATACAGCTTCATTTTAATATAACACTAGATTTGAATCGTTTGGCGAGTCTACTACTTCTGTGCAGTTCACATACATACTTGTTGAGTACGCCAACTACGTTTGTGACCAGAATATTTAATTATTCGTCAGGCAGGTGATGCTCACTCATGCTGCAGAAGTATGTTTATTTTTTTCTACAAAATACATACCAAAACCAATCATTAGTCGTTTAGCATAAACAATAAATAATTGCTTAATACACCAAGACGTAAATTCAATAGTATCAAGAAAATATATTCATTAGCACAGCACGATCTCGGAAACATGAAATCAATAGTTTCATTTCCTCATTTAATTGTCAATTTTAATTAGTGATTTTATTTTGTGCGGCTTGCTCGTGCACCAGAGGCGAAGAAGAAACGACAACCATTAATGATCTATTGTGTTGAGAAAATTGCCAATATACAATTTAATTTCATGACAACTTTGTGGCAATTGCAGAAGTTTTAATTAGTGTGTTGTAAGTGTATACGACATTCTCTTTCTAACAGTTACTGGAACGACGAATTGAAAATAACGAAATAATTATTGTCTTGTGAAATGAATGGAAAGCATGGAAACATTATTTTAAAATTAGATAATAAAAATAAATATTAAATTAACATTAAACTTACATATACTATGTCTATTCAACCATTAGTTATTTAATAAACAATTAAAATTATTTTTCTTGTTAATATAATATAATCTATATATATATATATGTATATACATGCGGCAAAAATTCAAAGGGTTATTCCTTTTACCTATTCTAAAAATACTTTGTCCTATGACAATTTCTGAAAAACCCCTTTGTTTTGAAGATAAAAGGTGAACAGAATTTGCGACAACCATATTCGATATTTGTTGAAATCATTAATGTAAATAAAAGTCTGGCGTGATTATGAGTTTATCAAGTACAAAAAATGTTAACAATAACTTAGAACGGCTGTTTTGTCTACTAATTTACAAGTGGATTTCATTTGAATACTCATTTTTATTTAATAATAATAAAATATTCTACTTTGAAATATTTTGATTTATGGCAAACTAGTTTCACAAAATAATTTGCATTTTCAATGTCATTTATAAGCTTAATAATATAAATGGCATTAAAAATGCAAAATAGTGTGCCATAAAAAAAATATTTCAAAGTAGAATATTTTATTATTATTAAATAAAAATGAATATAAAAAATTTATACAAAATTAAAAAAAAAATATTAATTCATTTGAATACGTCTCGTCATTGATCATCACATGAATCGGTCGCAGTTGGTTAGATTGAGTGACGTTTGGCTGATTGACAAGTTTTTAAAAGTGAATTCTTCTACCATGAATCACTATACAAACGCCGAGATGACTGACATGCATTTTATGTATGAACTTGCTAGACGATTGCAGATTGAACGGTTTTCTGACCGTAATTTTCCTGACCAAAAAATCTTTAAAAACATTCATTGACGTCTTCGTGAAACACATTGAAACGAAATGGAGGGCCAGGAAAATCCAAGTAGTTTTACTCAAAAAAATACCAATACTTTGAATGTAAGTCATTAGACAGTTTAGAAAATTCTTAAGAGCAATTTGTTGTATCAGGCAGTACTATGTCAATGACTTTTGCAAACATTAGTTCTAATCCTTTAATTCCTGACACATATTTTTTCACCAATAAAGCCAAGAAATGCAATAAAGAATTTCCATAATAACCATGTGTGGGCATATAAAAATCCGCATCAGGTATGTGAAAATTGTTTTTAACATCAGTTCTCATTAAATGTTTGTGTTTGAATTGTTGGCGACTGTCTAATTGGACCAGTAAGACTTACCAGCAAGGTGTATCGTAACTTTTTGAAACACATGCTACCTCAGTTTTTGGATGATGTACCATTGGCAAAAGGAATTGCAGTGTGGTTTATGCACTATGGTGCACCACATTTCAGTTTGGTCGCTCGTGATTATTTAATAGCAACATACGGAGATCGCTGGATTGGTCAAGACAAGTTACACGCATGGCCTGCTCGATCCCCAGACTTAAATCTCCTGGATTATTTCTTACAAAGCAATCTAAAGTCATTAGTTTACGCTACTCTAGTGAAAAATTTGAACAACTTGCAAAATCAAATAATTGCTGGGTGTATCCAATTAGAAACAACCCTGGTGTGTTTGAAAGTACTCGGCACTCAATGACGAGAAGATTAAATTCCAGGCTGGAGAAAGTTTAAAACATTTATTGTAGATTCAGCAACTTTACATGTACTTTTTGATAATAAAATGTTGTAACTGTCGCAAATTTTGTTGATCTTGTATTTTCAAAACAAAAGGTTTTTTAGAAATCATCATAAGACAAAATATTCTTAGAGTAGACCAAGAAATAATTCCATACATTTTTGCCGCATGTTTACCTAACACCCTGTATACATATACTTTAAAGCTAAAAAATAATAAACAAATTAATTCTAAATACAAGAGAAGTTTAATGTGTAATTTACCTAGCTATGAAACAAAAATAAACAAAATTTAATTTTTTAACGTAAAAACCATTAACATTAACCCACTTATTCCAACAGTTTTCTAGTAACGCTATGCTTAAAAAAAATTGATAATTCTGCAAAAAATGACTTAACAGCGTTTTACAAGTTGTCATTTTATAAAAAAGCTCTTTCAAGTATTTTTTTAAGTATTGAAAAGATAATAATTTCAAAAGCAAAGTAAGACTGTAAGATGGATGGTTGTAATTCCTTAAAACCGCAATCTGAGAACTTCTCAATTTGTGCTTTGTGCACTCTGATGTGGTCGTGTAGAAACAAAGGTTTTGAGCATAATTTTAAGGTCAATTTTGTGAATATCTAATTTCAAACTTTTAATTGTGTATTTGTAAACATGTCCATTATTGTAATTCTCAAATTTTTCTTGCAAATCTGTTGTCCACGTAGTTTTTGTTCGGGAGCGGATTAGAAATCCATCGTTCTCATTTTTGTATACAAAACTCTTTCCTCACATATTTAGTGTTATTGTATTTATTTATTTTTATTTATTCAATTGCCTTTCTACCTTTCGGTGTAAGGCGTGCATTATTAATTTGTGTAATAATATTCGCAACATTTTTTACTATCTTTGGCTATCTTTTTTATTTCTTTCCAAGTGTTTCCTTATTTTGTAGCTTCATCCTTTATTGCGCTGTTCTATTCTTTTCTGGGTCTTCTTTTTTTTTATTTTCTTGTTACTTTTGTTTCATATTTTTTCTTGGTGTTTCTTTTTTCACTCATTCTTCTGATATGTCCAGACCATCGCATTTGTCCTTCCGTTTTTTTTTTGTAGTGGTTTTATTTCTAAATTTATCCTGTATGTCTTGTTCCTTATTAATATCTTTTCTTGTTTTGTTTTCGATCTTCCGAAGAAATCTCATCTCCATTGCATTTATTTTTTTAATTTGTTTTTTTGTCATTGTCCATGTTTTGCTATTATATGTTAATGATGGTTTTTTTACTTTTTTAATTACTTCTGATTTTGTAGTTTTTGATATAACTTTTCTGTTGAAGAATGTGTTGTTTAAAATGATATATAGTTTTGCTATTTTTCCTATCTTGTCATCAATCTTTTTGTCTAATATTCTTTTGCTTTGTATTATTGTACCTACGTATCTGTATTGTTCAATTATTTGTTCTATTATTTTTCCTTTTATTTCTATTGTATGATTCAGTTTTTCTCTCGCAATTATCATGGTCTTTGTTTTTTCATAGTTTATTTTCATGTTTATAATCTTTAGTTGCTCTTCTAATATTTCCATGTTGTGTTGAAGCTCTTCTTCTGTCTCTGCAATCACTGCCATATCGTCTGCAAATAGCAATTCTGCTATTTTTGTTATTTCCATCTTCCAATATCATATTTTTAGAATTTTCATTTTTTTCTTAGCTTGTTTTATTGCCTTATCTAGCACATTGAGAAGAGCAATGCGCTTAGCACACATCCTTGCTTAGCCCCTTTCTTCGTTTAGAATACTTTCGATTCCTTGTTGTTCATTCTTACTATGTTTTTGTTATTGTAGCTGGTTTAAAAAAATTTAAACTTTAAACATTTTTGCGCAAATTATTGCTATTAGAGCTGACAAATGAGTTTTAGAGTTGTTGTCAATACCAAAACGCCGGTAGTTTGTCAACAATATTGTTTCACAACAAAAGTTATTCATAATTGATATTTGTTTCAGGTAGTTTTTGACAGTTGTGCTTGTCAGTGCTTACTATTTCATTAAAAAATGGTACGCTCTTTAACAAAGTTTAAAAATTATTCAAATGTTATATCAGTCGCAACCACTTTACGTACTATAACTCAAATTTTCGGTTGTTATAACTGTCCAAGTCAAAGTACAATCAAAATTTTTGTGTAAAAAATTAAATCAAATCAATGTATTTACTTCATAATGTTCTTACACCAGTAAGACAAAGAAGTGCATAAACAAAACAAAAATTGCAGCTGTACGTCAGTGTTTTTTTAAAATTCAAATTTGACAATGTGTCGTCTATCTTAGACTTTAGGCACCAAATTATGGCTTAACCGTTTTGTAAACCATCAAATCTGACATATCTGGTTTAAAAATTAACTAGAAGCAATGCATAAACAATTCACTAAACTAACTGTCTCGTGTGCCTTTTGTGCTAAAAGAATCATAAATCTTTTTTTTTAGTGTACGTGAGAAAGATTATTAAGCATACAAGATTAGTTAAAAGTACCAAAATCCCTAAATAATTCTCCAACCAACTAAATTTAAACTTAACCTATGCCAAAGCCTGATACTGCGACAGCGTAATCTAGGCTACCGCCACTTGTGTAGGCTCCTAACAAGTCCCACCCATAAACCTAAATAATGGCAAAGTCAATGAAAATAAAAAAATATTTTTTATCACCCATCTTAGCAAGTAATGGAAACTCTACTTCCTTAGATGCTCTTTCAAAATAAAAACAAAAAATGTTTATTAACATTTTTACCAAGAGCTACCATTACATTTAATTTTTAGCTTTAGCTATTATACAATAAAACTGCAACCGATATAATGTACATTACAAATATTTAAGAAAATTATGAGTTAAAAAAAGAACTTATGTATGTTTCTTTGCTTCTTAAAAAAATAGTTAAACTTTGTAGTTACACTGTTTGTTGCAAAAATCGTGCAAACGTTGATCAAGTAAGGTAAAATCGCTTTACTGTTTGTAAAATAAAACTTTGTGCCAACACTAGAAAGAAACAATAGTTGTTCAACAACTTTTCATTGACCGTTTGCTCAATCTATATTTTGCCTAATGTTATAATTACACTTTTGTTTGCTTGATTAATTACTTACTATATATAGAACTCTTGTCCCCAATCATGTTTATGAGTAATTTTAATAATAGATTTGACTATGATGACGGTGTTCAAACTAGTATTGTCAAAAATGTTAAAGTTTTACCAACTCCATCAAACAAGCAGCTCATAAAAATATTCCGTTTAAAAAAAAACCTCGCAATAAGTCTGTTTCTTGGTACAATTTTGTAAGCAGCCTAATCTCAACAAACAACGTTTCTCTGTAGGTTCAATTACTCTCCAACTAAAGAAAACATATTAGCTTATTTAAAATACAATTTGTTGCAAAAAAACTTACAGAAAAGCTAAAAGAAAACCATGGTCAGAATACGTATTATTTAGTAATTTAAAAACCAACGTCAAAAAAGTGTGGAAAAAGAGACCGAGCCTGTTAATAACTTAAATATTCAGGCTAATAATTATTTTGCCGTTTCCAACAATGATAAAAATTTCTAAGAAATTTAACAGAAACAAAATTTTGACTTGTCATTATTTAAAGCGCAGGTGTCAATTCAATACACAATGCTATGCATATGCAACAGCCTGTGTTTGGGGCTCTTACCCACTAAAACCTTATTACCACTTGCCTTTTATCAGAAGTGATACGCCCGGACACGCTTTATGCGTAACTTAGATGTTTGCGTTCTTCATTTTCTTACTTGTTGATGATGATGATTCTTTATTACTTTCTCTTGTTCTATCGTACTGATTTTCTTCTAAATATAACAGTATACTTTACTCCAGTTTATTTCAGTGTTCAGCATTACTTGAATTATATTTTCTTTTAATATTACTTTATTTGTTTCTACTTTAATCCTTTTAATTGTCCATCAACACATTAAAAAAAAGTGCTCTGTTTCTACATTACAATGTTTACAATGTCTACTTTCTTCTTTTTATTCTTTGGAAATATACATTAAAACATCTATGCTCACTAGACTGGTTCTTAAGTTTTTCTTATGGAATTTTTTGTTTGCTTTTTTAGAAAGTTATCTTTATGCAAAAAAAGTAAACTTCAGCTTTTAAGGTTAAAAAAAAACACGTGTTGCACTACCTTTCAATTCAAAAAAATATTATAGCTTCCAGATTTGAGTTTTTTTATTCTAATTGTTACTAAATTTCAACGTATAACTTTACATCAACTTTTTATTTATTTTTTTAATTACAGTTTTTTTATCTTATTTTATATTTTACAAAAATCATTAAAATGTCGTATTGTACGTATTGTTCTTATTTTGTCAAAATTGTAGCATTCTAAGGCTCGTTTCACACGTATACGGTTCCATTCGGTTCGGTTAGTTTTCGGTTGCAACTGAAAACATATGAAACTTTTTCACACATACACGGTTTGTATCAGGTTTTGTGTTTTTTTTTTGTTTCTGTTAGGTACCGAATAGAAACCGAAAACAAACCAAAAACGTGTTTTTTTTATTCTTAAAAGTTGAAATTTAACATGGCTTACTTTTTTGAGTAACGATTACAAAAATTCCTCTTTTTTTTTAAACCAGCTTAATGTACACAGAAGATTGTGTAAGTTGGTAATTTACCAATCCCAATCCGTGTTCTTCCTATCCAATTTCCCACATCTTGGATTAGTATTTTTGTCCATTTTGCTTTGCTTTTATTTATTTTTTCTATTTTTTTTTTGCCTTTTGTTAATTATTTCCTTCTTCATTTCATTTTTTCCTAATATGTATTTATTTTGATGTAAACTTCTTTGCTCAACAATTAGTTTGATTGGCATTATTGACGCCATTACTAATACTGACCATTTTTTTCTGTTGTGTCATTAACGTATTTTTATAATTTGCATATTTCAATACTAATACTTAGAATCCGTACAGAGTTAATCAGTGCACCACCAAACTTGGTAATTTTTTTTATTTGATGAGAAACCGTCTATATTTGGCTTAATTCTTTCTCGGCTTTTCCAGTAACCTTTCTGACATGGTCTTTTATTGCAAGCTTATGATTAAACCATTGTTCTATCGTGAGTTTTTTTATTCTTCTTCTTCCGTACATGATTACCGCCTCGGTTTTATGTTTTGCTGTTTGCAATCCCTGCTGCTCTATCTTATTATTTATTTTTTCTAGCGTAGCATTTATTATGGTTACCATGTTTTCAGCCAATTTAGAAGTTATGTCTACCGCCGTATCGTCCGCAAAGCATACCAGGTTTACATCTTCATGAGTTATCAATTCCACCCCGTCTTTCTTCTTTTTTTTTACATATGTCATTTTGTTGTCCCCCTAGAAAAAAAAAGAATTAGGCACTAGTGGTGCTACGCCCACAAGCTATAATCATTTTACTTTCTAACCTTTTACGTATTTGTATCCAACCTTTTTTGTTCTGTTTTATACCCTTTTGTAAGTAGTAATTGATATTGGATTCAAAAGGATTTATTATTTATATATAATGTAGTTTAAAGCGTCATTGTTCTAAAACTGATCACTTTGTTTGGTTAGAAACAGCAATTCAAAATGCTTTATTGCAGAATCAACATTTTATTGTTGTATTCTTCTTTATTGGGAAAGCATATGACGTGATGTAGAGATACAATGTTCTACACATGCTTCATATATAGGGTATTTGCGGAAATATGTTAGTATTTATAGTAAGTTTCTTACCTTTCCGTAGATTCAAAGTAAGTGTAAGTAATATAAGATCTCATAAATTTGTGCACAACAGAATGGCGTCTCTCAAGATTATATTTTAAGCGTGGCGTTATTAATAGTATAAATCACTTTATCAAGCATCTGGTGAGCAAATGTATATGTGATGATGATGTAGCTATTGTACTTATATTATGTACAATAAGTTAAATTTTTCTGTCAGCAAAACGTAGTTAATTCATTTTTCTAAAAAACAAACTCTACACTCTTTCATTATATCTTAAAAAAACTTATTCCTGCACTATAAAGTGTTTGTTTTCTTCGTGAGAAATTTGACACTAATTTGTCGTTCTCATTTAATCGATCTCAGATTAAATATGTTCCGGCACTAAATTTGCTCCAGGTGTTGAGTGGTAAGTCATGAAAAGTAAACCAAATGTTTTAGATTCAGATGTCTTAAAATAAATATGATTGTTTACTTTATCTAAATCTCCAGTCATGTATATATCAAAAACATTAAAAAAGCGGACAAGCTTACCAAACAGACAATAGCTAACAACAAAAATTTTACAGAAAAAGCTTGTGCTTGGGATGTTTGTAGTTTTTTACAACTATTGACTTTGTGTGGTTGTAATAGATATTATACTGGCAAGTATTTACATTTAATCAGATCACATGTAGACACAACTCAAACTAAATACAAAACTCAAAGCTGACCAACAATGTCTACCAACACAAATAAGCCTAAACTTTTTAATTACATAGATTAAACGCATGATAGAGAAAAACTCAAAACAGTTACTGTAAGATAAACAGCAGTAAAAAAAATGTTGGCAAAGACTTCTCTTAACGCGATGTACAATTCGTATAGCAATAGAATATCTTAGTAGACAGCTTTCTTCTTTTTTATAATTTTTTTAATTTTATACGTTAACTGTAAATAGATTTACCCTACAAGCAATACTAGTCATAAGGAATAGATCTCCTGAGACAAATATAAAAGTGTTTAATAATATATCCGAATCCTCCAGTTGCTATATAAGTATCCGTTGCAAGATGGACACCGACAACCAGCCAGCCACTTATATGAGTCTCGTGAGACCTTTGTCTGTAGACATACTAACAACATAATTTTAAATATAATTTTTTAATAAAATTATGCTGAATAATACAAACTATATTTAATTAAATGTACTATTTCTTTAAGTATTGTAATGCATATTACAACTGATTTTATTTAACATGTAATTAAAATAGAATCTTAGTGTGTCTGACTGTTGAGCAATTTTACACAGACTTTTCATTTTTCATGCTGCCGCAATTAAAATTAAACCGTGAACTGGAGGCATCAAACCTGAAAGTCGGTAAATAATAAAATAAAGTAATGGATATCGGTCCCGGCTCTTCGCCTCTGTCTCCGTCGGACGATCGAGATAAACCGGTTGATAGAGCTTTGCGTCTAGTTTATTTTAATAAAAACAAACTGGACATAAATTAACTAATGGGAATAATTAATAAAGCCATAAAAGATGCGTGGAATCTCATAACTGCCTTTTTTCCTCCGCTCTACATGTGTATTTAGATGTACGGCTTTGCCTCTGAGGATCTCATAAATTACCGGTGATTTTTTTCGACCCCGGCTTTACGCTACTAATTAGTTTTGATTATATGGAATGCTCGATATTATTATTAGATGCTAATTATGTAACGGTTTGATTGATGGCTAGAGTGATTTAAACCATGGGTTTTAATTTTTTCCAAGCGCTTCTATTAATTTGTTTTTTTTGCTATTAGAGAGTGACTTGATTGATAAATTAGATGTAATATAGTACGTATTTCGATGGAGTGAATGCAAGTAAGATTTATTTAGTGCTAGTTTTGAAGGACTAAAACATCATTCCAAGCAGTACGTGTGTATATGCTGTGAATGTTATTTTGAAAGTTAGTAGAACAGTTTGCATTATAATAATATGAAAGTATGTATGTGATTGATGATTGTTATTGTATTTGCTATCTATATGGTAATTTATAAGTTTTACAAATTAAATTTTGACCTATATTGTAAGTGTAGTACAATAAAATCATTATTTTTTGGAACTAGTATTTCATGAGACAAATTGATGGTCATTACCAGTTTAACTAATCCAAGCATGAATTGGTTTTTAATTAGTTAATAATATCTTATTTAATTTTTTTTTCAATTTGTTTTCTAAGGGTTACAATCTCACATAATCTTCTCTAGAACGACCATGTTGTTGACATAGCTTTAAAAGTATCTAGAAAACTATGATTTCTTAATAGATGTAAAAGGTTTTTTATTTCTGTTCAAATACAATACATAATACATATTTACTAGGCTTGCTAAAAGTTCCAACAAATATTCACAGACAGTTCAGAGATGTAGGACCAAAACTTTAAAAAGAGATTTCTTTAACAGTACTATCGGCACATGGAATAAACTTTCAAATTCAGTAGAATCCTTGGGGTACACTTAATGTAGCCTTAATGAAATGAGATAGATAGGTGTTAATTTGAACTTCCTGGACACGTTTACTTAAATACGACGTTAAACATTTAAGCAATCAATTACCGACACCATATGCACTCAATTTGTTAAATAACAGGTCCATGTAGATTGCATAGACCTCATCACCACTTTCCAATGCATTGATTATATAATTAGTAAATACAAATTTGAGTTGATCTTTTTGAAAAAAAGCCGTGCTGTTGATAAATAATTGTATTTTTAAAAACACCAAAGAAGCGTTCATATAATAATTTTTCAAAAAATTTTGGCAGTACCAATAAGATCGTTATTGGTTACATTAGATTTGGAACCGGATTTAAAGACTGGTACAATATAAGATTGTTTTCACAAATTAGAAATGATTTTTAATAACAATAAAAACAAATAAATTTGGTGGAGTTAGGTAAGATAACGTTTGGCAATAGTTTTGTAGAAACAAGGAAAGTAAATTATCAGGTCCAGGACTACTATCAACTTTTAGTTTTGCCAATGCTTCCAGCACACAGTCTAAGCTGACTGGAATATTAGTTAAGTTTATAGAAATATTGAAAACAAACGTTGATTGAATGTATGTAGGAGGTTTATACACCAATGAGAAAAAGTCTGCAAAAAGATTGGCAATGTCAGTTCCATTTGTAGCCGTATTACTGTGTTAACACATTAAGGAGGAAACGCTGTTGGATTTGTTTTTACTACGGACAAAAAACCAAAATAGTTTTAAATGAGCGAGTATAGACTGTTCAACATTATCCAAATACTTCCTATAGCATAGTAAAGTCTCCGATTTGCAGTTAGATCTCAATCCTGTAAACAGCTTAGTCGGAAGCTAAAAGTGATGTTTTCCACTTTTTATGAGCTTTTTTCTTAGATAGAATTAAATTTGTTTTCTGAAAAAGCCAAGTGGGAAGCAGCAACGTTTGCTAACTGTGTTTTTAGATACATACGATCGATTACAATATAAATAACATCATAAAATATAGCAACCGCATCATTTACAGATTCACATATATTAAGAATAGACCAATCAGTGCGGGCCAGAAATTTATCAATTTTTAAGTAGTTAGCACGTTTAAAATCATATTTTAAGTAAGTTCCGTCATCAATAGCAGCACATTCTTTGTTTACAACACTAATAAAAAAAAAGGATGATATCTGTTGCAAGGAATAATATAAACGCATTTAGATACTTGCATAGTATTACTATTGATAACATAAATCTAAAATAGTATTAAAGTCATTGGGTATAGAGTTATATTAGTTTAAACCTAAAGCACTGACACTATCACAGCACGTTTTCACCGTAGATGAAATATTGGTTGGAGTTAACCCAGCTGAGTTTTCATCAGATAACCAGTTGATATTGGGCAGATTGAAGTCACCTGTGACTACTATTCTATTTTCAGGAAACTTCAAGATAGCATCTTCAAGTACTTCAACATGGCCAGCGTATAAATTCATAAGAGATCTGTGAGGTATATAACTGCAGCTAACAAGTAATTCAGACAGCTGAAATATAATTTTCACAATAACCATTTCAAGGTTATCATTCGAAGGTACGACTGTAGATTTTAGATTTTTCTTAACAACTATTACAACTCTTCCAGCACTGCTTTTAGAGCTGGTGTTAACATTCCTGTCCAACCAATAAACAATGTATCGGTCATCAATAAATTTGTTATTGGATATAGAAAGGTGAAGCCCAGTTTCAGTAAGAACCCATACATAAAAATCTTTTGTCAAACACAAACAGAAAGAATCAACTAACTTAGTACATAGACTTCTCAAATTTTGATAGTAAATTGTGAGAATATTTGTGGATTTTTAGTTACTACTTCTGCGTTCTCTGGTAATTGCTATCCGGAAGGAAGTGGCGCTTAGGATGCCAAGTCGTATGAAAAAACTCCTTGACGGCAATGCCAACCGGTCATTGTTTAGTGTCTATAAGTCGAGAAGTAAGTGATTCCTTTACACCTAGCTTAAATAAACAGGTATCTTCATTGATAGAGCCAATGTCTTCTTTCTGCAGATCAAAATAATAATAAAGCTTTGCGCATAGGTAACTTAGAACTCACTTCAAAAATAGGCTTTGCATGGTGAATCACTGTTGAAGCAAATAAAAAAGGAAGTCCGGTATTATTATTAATTGTAGACACGGACATGTTTTGTAACCACCATATTTGGAGATTAAGGATCTACCAAGTCAATGAAGCAGTGTTTTTCGGTCCAAAAGGTGTTGGACTAAGGGCAGCATCACGCAAGTTTAATCGCATTTCCACAAGATTGTTTTATTATCCGTAATAGCTTTGACTATGGTTTTAGTTAGACCCGCACATTTGTTGCTATAATCATAGATCATAGATTAGACTAACGCCCTGAAAAAGTTTCTACCAACAAATAGATAGCAGCTTCTCCAATATTAGCAAACTTGGTAATGAATCATATAATTTCACAAGCATTAGAAAAAAATAATTTTTATTCACATCTACTATACTGCTATGTAGATAATAGAATAATTACATTACCAACCAACAAAATTGACAGTACTTTATCAGTAGTCAGTAACGTCTATACAAAAATAAAGTTTACCATAGAAACTGAAATTGAAAATGATATACCTTTTTGTAGATATAAAATTAATTTGTCAAGAAAATAGACATGTTAGTACAAACTGGTATCAAAAACCAACTAATTCAAACCGAATTATCAACTTCAATCAATCATAACATATCAACCAAACTAAATACATTACAATCATACAAAGAACAAATGGTCAACTTAAGTGATCAAAAATTATATAAAAAGAATCTTGTGACAAATAGTAGATCAGTGGTAAAAAACGTGTTATATTCAAACATAACAAAACAAAAACCTACCAACTCAGAACAAAACCAACTTCTTCCATTCTTTAGAATTCAACTAATTCCACATACAACAAACAATATTAACAAAAAATTAAGTAAATGCAATGTATGTAAACTTAAGACTGTATAACATAAAAACAGTAGGTACACTCTAAACCAAATTAAACACCACAAAGAAAACAAAGTTAAACGTAGTTTATGAAATACCTTGTAGAAATTGTAAAAAATATTATGTAGGACAAACTAAACAATACCTAAATAAAAATCTGGATAACCACAAACAAGATTGCAAACCACAATACCGAGAGAAGAAAAAAACTGCTCTGGCACTGCTTTAATGAAAATCATCAGTTTAATTTTGACGATGCTATAATATTAAATACAGAACCTAATTATAAAAAGCGCGTAATAAGTGAAGTTGTTTATATTAACAAAACAAAAAATAATAACATTAATTTAAAAACCGACAGGAAAAAACTCTCAAATATGTTTGCAATTTTAATGTGCAAGTAGTGAATGTGTATGCAACTGGAACAACATCCAAAGTTTCACAAGTGTTTTTAAAGTGTCTGTATATGTGACTATGAATTTTTAATACCTGACAATTATAATAACTTTTTAAAGGTAATATAATTGTGCATGTTTGTAAATGTATGTTTTTTAAACATAAATTGTAATGTCTTGGACATTGTTACTAATAATTTATTGTATTTGTAATCACTGTTGTTAATTAAAATCGTTTTGATTTTAGCTCTGAAATAAAAAAACTAATTATAAGCTAATTTTTAATTATTTTATTTCCAAACAAATTTATCTTAAAGTAATTAAAAAAGATTTTGCTCAAATTTTTAAAGATCAAAATATGGATAAAAAAAAAATTCCCAAAATTTTGGACCTTAGAATATTGCCAGTTTAAAATGACACACATTTGAAGGTGAGAAATTTCACAATAAAACGTCTTTTTTAGCGTAATTTGTATCTCAATTTTTGGGCTTCTGGAAAAAGATAAAAAGGTCCACGATGGTTCAAATTATTTTTTATTACATGTACTTTAAAACGCATATTTTTATGTTTAATATTGTGGCAGTCATTTTGATATATTAAGCTTCAAACATTATTCCAAAAAAAACCGTACATTTAGCAAAATCGCAAAACGTTGCTTTCTTTAAACCGTTCTTACTTTGTCAAATCTTAACAAAATTTGATTCAAAAGGTCTAGATTTCTTCGTGTATAATCTGTTTTTAAAGTGATCACACAAGACTTATAGAATCAATACGTATACACCATTATTTTGATGCAGAAAGTTGTACATATTTTTGGGATCTTCAAAACTTGTAATTTTCAGGTCTCAAAAAAGCGCTGTCACCCTATGTCGATTTTAGTAAATACTCTTTAGAGCACAAAAAAAGGTTATCTATATAAGAAATGGTATATCGGGCATTATCAAAAAAATTTTAATATTCAAAAATAATCAAATTTGGAAAAACGCACGCAACGCAATAACTTTTTTTGTGGTCTGAAGAATATATACTGAAATTTTGACTAAAATCGACATAGGGTAACAGCGTTTTTATGGGATCTGAAAATTACAAGTTTTGAAGATCACAAAAACATGTGCAACTTCCTGCATCAAATAAGTGGTGAATATAAATTGATTCTATAAGTCTAGTGTGATTACTTTAAAGAAAGATTGAACACAAAGAAATCTAGACCTCGTGGATCAAATTTCTTTAAGATTTGACAAAGTTAGAACGGTTTAAACAAAGCAGGGCAATTCCAGAAACCCGTTTTTTTGTCGTTATTTAACTTAATCGCATTTTTTGTTTAAAAACTGCAATTTTAACTCAAAAAAATAAATTTACTAATAAAAACGATCAGAAATTTTCCGTAGAATCCAAATCTGGTGCCATTTCAAGTCTATACCCTGTCTATAAGCCGCAAAAGCCATAAAACCATGTTTTTGTTCTTAGTGGGCTGTGCAAAAGGAGCATTTTTTAAATTTTTTTTAACCGCCAAAGTTGACGTGCGATTAAGTTAAAAAACGACAAAAAAATCGTAGAATTTTTTTTTATGGGTTTCATACCCTCATATACCGATCAAAAGACTACTAATAAGTTATAGAAACGAAAAAAAATACATGAACATGTTTCTCAATGCACCCCCCCCCCCCCCAGCTCTGGTCCGTTTGAAATGGAAATGCCCAGCATAGTTTTGCAATTTTTCAAAATTTACGTTTTTTTTAATAATGTTTAAAGCTTGATATATCAAAATGACTGCTCCAACATTAAATATACGAATATGGGTTTTAAAGTACATGCAATAAAGAATATTTTGAGCCACCGTAGACTTACTTATCTTTTTCTAGAGGCCCAAAAATTGAGATACAAAAATGTGCCGTTTGCCGATTTTGATAATTTTTGATCATTAAAAAATTCTTGATAATGTCCGATATACCATTTTTCATATAGATAACTTTTTTTCTTGTATTCTAAAAAGTATTTACTGAAATTTTGACTAAAATTGACAGCGCTTTTTCGGGACATCAAAAACTACAAGTGTTGAAAATCGCGAAAACATATGGAACTTCCTGCATCAAAATAATGGTGTATACGTATTGATTCTATAAGTATTGTGTGATCACTTTAAAAAGAGTATAAACACGAGAAAATCTAGACCTTGCTGATCAAATTTTGTTAAGATTTTACAGAACGGTTTAACGAAAGCAAAATTTTGCAATTTTGCTAAATTGAAGCATAATATATCAAAATGACTGCCACAATATTAAACATAAAAATAATCCCAAAAGTCACCAGAATAAACGTCAATTTTCATAGACGTATGGCACTTTTTAAGTAAAGTTAATGTTTATTAAAAATAATGTTAAAAGTTAATTTACTATAATAAAATGTGAATTGTGAAGTATTGAAGCACAAATAGTGATTGGACAGAAGTGTTAATTGAATAATTAACCATTTTTAGCGTGTTTTATTTGAATCAGATAACCAAAACAAATTTATCATTTAAAATTAATAAATAATGTATTTCAGGGTATGCACCCATCAACATTGTGCTCAGTCTGTCCGTATAGGATTTAACTGCATTGCATTACAGCTTTCCTTCACACACAAACAGTTTAACGTTTCTCTTAATAGAGAGCATTGCGTTAACACCTTCGACATGTTAATTGAATATTTGAATTATATAATAGTCATTGTTTAAGGTTAATGTTTATTAAAAATATGTTTAAGTCAATTTAATAATAAATTATAAATTGTAAAAAGCAGTGTAAATTTGAAATAGTGTGAATTATATGTTATGCATACTATGAATTAAATGTTTAAGTTAAATGTACAATAATGTTTATACAAGATCAGAGTGCTATTATAGTCACAGTAGAACTACTAATCAGGATGGCACCAGATCGTACTCTCTTCAATCGCCAGAATTTCTTGTAAAAACGTTGTGAATTACAAATTAAATTTTATGCACCTGTAAGAAGAATCCACCTGACATACAGTCCATTGTAATTAAAGAGGTTGTTTATAATATAAATAATGATAAAATATTAAATAATAATAAAAGCTTGGTGGTTGTTGTCAATCCCTGTTAGTTACACGAAACAACTTTACCCTCAATTGGTGTTGTATTTTAAGGTAAAGAATAAATAAACATATATTTTTTTATAAAACTTTATTAAATTGATTCAGATACGACTGAAAAAAGTACAACTGTGCCATATTTATTGATTGTTCTACTGCAATAATAAATCTTTACTATAAAAAAACATTCTGTTTTTGTGTATATTGTAGTGTACATATAATTTAATCGTTCAATTCACAATTTTCTACAATTACCTATGATTATTATTATGTTAAATACTAAATATAAATATTTTTATTAATAATTAATCAAATAAAAACATTTGCTACTATTCATAATGGTAATTTTGTCAATTAAAATGTTTCTATCATTTTATTTAAGTTTATTTATTTATTCGTATATTATATCATTAAAATTGTTGTTTTTACTTTAATAAAGATTTAAAATAGTTCATCGTTGTGTATTATGTATTTATTTAAATTGTTAACATTGCCACAAATAAAATTTTTGTTCTTGTGTAAACACCATTGCAGATATAATTTAATAACTCAATTCACAATCTAGTACAATTACCTGTTATTATTATTATTATTTTTATAATGTTTATACAGAGTATTAATTTTTCAATAATGATTAAGTTGATATACATTTGTTATTTTTCATAATGGTTAAGTTGCCAATTAAAAAATAGAAACATTGTGTATCTGATTATTCAAATATTGTTTTTATAACCATTGAAATTGTTGTTTTTTCTTTATAAATAATGTTTTAAAATAATTCAACTTTGTATTTATTTTAATTGTTTATAATTTCATTAATTTCCACAAATACAAAATTTGTGTTACGCCTATGATGATAGTCAAGGGCAGTCTAACGCTATATTTTTTTAATATTTACAATAAGTGTATATTTGGTTGCCAACATCGTAAACTTCAAGCATTCTTGCTCACCCTGTATATATTTTCATTTTAAATGTATGTTACCGCGTTTGGTATTTATTATTGTTTGTATTTCAGTTTCATTAGCTATGAGTATAATTAGTTTTTTTACTCATTTTTTATTGGTATACATACGGCGTTATATTGCGTTTTTATTATGTCGTTTTCTATTAATTTATTTGCGTCTTCTACAGTGTTAAATGTTGTTTGCATCTAGATAAACCGGATATTTTTAAATCTGTGCATTTATCTAGTAATGTTTTTGTTTTGCTTGCTAGGCTGTCGTTGTCCGAGTCAGTTTGACTAATAACTAAAACTAATCTTTAATATTCAATATCTTCTGATTCGGCATGTATTTACCATATTGCATTATGATTGTTTATTGTAAATCCGATTACAAAAACTGGTTTGTTGTTGTGTAGATGTAATTGCAAAATTTATTGTATTATTCTGTAAATTTGGGAATTTTAATTTGTTTATATTTTCCGTATATTTAGTTGCCTATGTAACTTTTGCAATATATTAATTTTATTTCCTTGTTAGTTCTTTATTTTGTCCGTCTCCCATGTGTTCGTTTTCATTGTTGTAATATGACATGTTTTTTGTCCAGTGCTTCCCGTAGATTTTATTTGTGCCATTTGTTTTGTCGGCCAGCGCCTAAAGGCATTCTTTTAAGCATTGTGAGCCTTTTAATTTTGCTTTCTTAATATTGGTAAGTTTTGATATACCTTAACTGAAATTAACCATACATTTGTAATATATAATTTAAGTTAAGTATTGTTTTAAGATGGAATACTATACTGATTGCTTTTATAACATGATCATTGCTTGGCAGAAAAATCTTTTTATTATATATATATTCTATCTAGTTATACAAATTACTCGTTTTTGGAAATAGTTTCACAAATGAACCAGTGGCGGATTGTCTATGTTGGAAAACGTTTTAGTTTTTGTTAGTTCCGAGCGGTAGAGTAATTTTTAGTAAAAGGCTTTTTTCTGCGATTATAGTTATTCTATTTGTTTATTTTTGCTTATATATAAATGTATTATTATATTATAAATTTTTAAATTTACACTACAAGTCTTCCCATTTTATGCTACAAATTTTTAACTTTTGTAAATAAAATAAATGTATTCAACAAAATATGTTACTAAATTTTTTTAAATAATTTGCCAACGAGAAATCTGACATCTTTATTTCCATTTTTATTACAACTTGCTATTTAGCAACAACAATGTTAAATTTCAAAATGTGATAAATATTTAAAAATTATGTCACAACATAAAAATACCTGAATTTTAACGAACGAGACCATACTTGCTGAAACGAACACATTGAAGGCTAGATTTAATCAGTATAATAATAATATTTATTTAATCTTTTAAACCGCTATTGTAGAATACACAAGTAATAAAGAATTATAAAAGAAAAAATACTGTTTAAAATATGCAATGAAAAATAATAAACGCGTTAGAATAGTTACAGTTCAAATTTATCATAAAAATAAAACAATTTCCAGTTAGACACGCATAAACAATACAAGTTTGCTTACAATTATTGGTCAACGTTAACTTGGTTTTGTTTTAGTTTTTTTTATAATTCATTAACTTAGTTTGTGTAGGTAGTTTGTTGTATACAATGCTTCCAACGTATTGCGGAGATTTTTTATATATTTAGGTTTACTTGATATATTAGAATTTGTATGTATGTACAATAAAGTTTTGTAGATTTATATTGAACACACTAACATTATCTTGTGCTTAAAAAAAACTGAACAGAAATCTCTATAGTTTAAGTTGAATACCTCTCATATTGTTTCTTCTCTATTGTACTATTAAAATTTGGTGCTATTGATTTGAATTAAAAATGCCTCCCCAAGCAGCAATACCATAACATAGAATAGAATATACTAATATACAAATTAAAAACTCGCTTTAAATTGCTAATTACGTGATGAACCCGATTTAATTTATAAATAGTTTCCAAACTATGAGATTCCCATGTTAAATTTGAGTTATATTTAGTTGATTATTATTAGTAACAACATTTTTACACTTTAAGTTAAAATGTATCAATTATTTTTTAGCTATAATTAAACATTCATTGCAGCTTTTAGCACTAATGCATATTGATGTCTCATCAGCAAACATGCACAGTTTTACCTTTTTTAATGTGGTCTGCACAATTAACAAAAACTTATAAGTTTTAATAAAATTAAAAAAGTATGCAAGCTTTATGCATTATAATTATTCTTAAAACCCCTCGATCCAATCGTGAATAAAAGTTTAAGTTTTCTAAATCCGGTCTTAGATTGTAATTATGTTAACCGATGCATTAGTTATCTTGGCGCCCGTATACATGTAATTCCCTATACTGACCAAAGATACAGATGCCTCTTAATATTTTTTTTGTATTGTAGACTAAAAGGCTATTAGCTCATTTTTGTTAAAAGTAATACTGCAAACATGACTGCACAAAATGTTGAAGAGATTGCGTATGTTTCCACATTAAATGCAGCTTGTGCAAGAAATAAAGCCAAATAACTAACCAACACGCAACAAGTAGCTATTGACAAAAAATAACTCATAACCTGATCATGAACAACAAAACTCAATGAATTCATTAATAGCCAATAACCTACAAATTATTCAAAAGCAACAATTACACAAAGTGTGTGCGGAATTACAGAAAAAAAACATTATTAGTCCATATTTTTTTGAAAACTAATTCAAAGCTGCGTAACACATACTGTTTCTGTGCGTAAGTCAAAATAAAAAAAAGCTGGTTGTCTTTTAAGCTTTAAATGACCTTGTTTAATATAGTTTCAGATATTTTCAGAATACAAAATCTTGTTTAAAACGATTTTCCAATTGAAGAAAAAGTCTTAAAATATTCTTTCTATTTAAACCTAATTTGGAACAAACATTGTCCTTCAAAGGTCTATCACTAGCTCTCAGAAAAATGTATGCAAAATATTTATCACACATAACAAAATTCCAGATTAATTTATTCCTTCACTTTCCTAAAACTCACAAAATTCAATCAAAAGATAAATAGGGCAAAAGATTACAAAAAAAACGACTTTAAAGAAAGTGATTAATTTTGATTATTACTAGTGGCCGCGTAAATATGCAAAAACTTCAAGCAAAGGTCATTATTTAGAACCAAAAAATGTAATGTGGTGTAAGCAGTCTTATTAAAACAATATTAGTTAAAAAGAAAATCTTATTGAAACAAGATGAGTTTAGAAATATGTAGTTCTCTTTGCTCAAAAAACGCTGGCTGGTGTTAGAAGCTTTGTTGGAACAAGATGAGTTTAGAAAAACGTACTTTTCTACACCCAAGGAATGTTGGTTAGTATTAGAAATCGTGTTAAAACAAGATGGTTTCAAAAAAACATACTCCTCCATCCAAAGAATGTTAGCTGGTGTTAAAACAAGATGAGTTTGAAAAACGTACTCCTCTACACTCAATGAATAATGGCTAGTGTAAGAGACCTCATTGAAACAAGATGAGTTTGAAAAAACGTAGTTCTCTACGCCCAAAAAACGTTGGCTGATGTTTGAAGTTTTGTTGAAACAAAATGAGTTTAGAAAAACGTACTTTTCTACATCCAAAGAATGTAGAGGTCTTGTTAAAACAAAATGGATTCAAAATAACATACTCCTCCATTCAAAGAATGGAAGTTGGTGTTAAAACAAGATTATTTTAGAAAAACGTACTCCTCTACACCCAAAGAATAATAACTAGTGTAAGAAATCTTGTTCAAACAACAGGAGTTTGGATAAAATTACTCATATACACACAAAAATTGTTGGACAAACTAATCTGCTTTGATTAGAACAGTCAAGTTAAAAATTAGGTTCATTTTTGGCTTTGATATAAATTTTTAGGAAGCATACATAAAATTTGTGACATAACTATTATCAGTGGATTGATGCAAAACAGTTGATCAGAATAACACTTCAATTACAATTGGGCTAAATAAACTGGTATGATATCCAACAAAGTATCATCATCCAATAAAATATCAATGGGTAAAACTTCATTGAATTGAGGATCAGCCCAACTTTAAAGTAAATTTTGAATTATTGAATGCACTCAATAAACAACTCAATGCACCTACTTCACTCAAAGAAAATAAACATTTTATTCTTGATAATGTCAACTGTATATCAAATCAATAAGGATAAAATTGATTTGACTTCCTAAGTCAATTACTAATCGCCAGCGTCCTTGGTACTAATACACTGTATTTTTTCTCAGGTTTTAGCATCAGTTTACAATAGAATAGTTTACTGGCATTACTTTTATATATTCAAATTTTTTCAATTGTTTTATCATACTTTATATAACAATTATTTTGCACAAAATTAAGAATAAATATTTTGCTTCAATATTCCAAAAAGTGGATTAATTTTCTCCAAACGTTATGGCTAAATTTTCAAAAATATATTAAATCATTAAATACGTATAGATCTGCTTTTTTTTTCAATTAGATAACAACGTAGCTCTGCATCGTATTGATTGATTGATTCATTTTCAGTAATAAATGTAATTTTGTTTTGTTTTTGTTTTATAAAAAAATACAATATGAAATTTAATTTAATCAAATTTAAAAAAATAAGCCTTCTTAAAACTTTACTACGACCAAACAAGTTCTATCGTTGATAACAATAAATCCAGTCGTTTGGAGTGTTTAATTGGTGAAGTATCAAAACTTTCAAAAATTAAAAGCATTTTAAATTAATCATACTATTCTTAAGGTTTAAAAAAAAAATTTAGTTTTAGCTTGGTTTTTATATTTTTGGCACATTTTTATATTCTATTTATAGTTTTTGGCTAGATTTTGATAGTTTTTGACAAAATTTAGGCCAAATTTTTATAGTTTTAAAAATAATCTGGCTATTTTTATCAAAAAGGTTAATAAAATATTAAATAAAACGTTAAAAGACAAAGTAAAGTAATAAAAATCCGGCCAAAATTATAAAATATTAATCAATTTACATAAATCCAGCTAAAAACATATAAAAATTGATCAATATAATAAAAATCCGGCTTTTAGTATACAAATTTAGCTAATTTTTATAAAAAATCCGGCCGTTAATACCAAAAATTAAAGATAAAGTGATAAAAAATCCGGCCAAAATGATAAAAAATCACTTAATTTAAATTAAATTTTTTTTATTGATTTTTTTACAGTTTTGGCTGTATTTTTATAGTTTTTGGTTAAATTTTGTAATAAAATGGTAGTTTAAAGCCGGATTTCTATCATTTTTTAGTGAATTTTTATGTTTTTTGGACGATTTACTACAGCTTTTTTTAATTTTTGACTGTGTTTTGGTAGTTTGCGGCCGGATTTTTATAATTTATGGCCGGATTTTTGTAATTTACAGCCGGATTTTTTATTGTTGAGGTTAAATTAATATAGTTTTACCAAAAATACAATAAGTTTTTGAAGATTTAGCTGATTTTTTATACTTTTTGTTTACATTTTCGTAATAAATGGTATTTTGTGGCATGTAAATCATTTTGTTGGTTTTGGCCGGATTTTTGAAGTTTTTTATAGATTTGGGCCGGATTTTAGTAATATGTTAGCTTGCCAGCTAGATTTTTATATTTTTTGTTAAATTCACATCTAAATTTGATTTTGAATGGATTTTTGAAGTCTTTATTGTGTTTTTATAGTTTTTGGCTGTATTTTGCTGCAAAATAATAGTTTGGTGCCGAATTTTTAGTACTTTTGGCTTGATTTTTATAGTAAATATTTGATGAATTTTATATTATCATTTTTTTTTTTTTTGCTTAAATTTTTAAACTGTTTTTGTGTTTTTGGCCGGATTTTGGTTTAAAAAAGCTGTTTTGAGCTAGATTTTTGTAATTTTTGTGGTGTATGACCGGATTGATGGGGTTTTGTATTAAATTGATGCAGTTGTCTATGCATCCGACTGGTGTTAGTTTTGGCCGGATCTAGCTACGCAGTTCAATGATTGCGCGGAAGTAGTTTTGACTGGAGTTCCCGCCCGGGGTGGGCTGCCAAACTTTGAACAACCGGCTCGCTATTATTTATACAAAAAAAAAGGTAAATGAGTACATTGTTTTCATTTTTTGTGCCCACCCCTGGTTCCCGCCCACCCACTCATGTGTTTGTAAACCAATTTCTTGATCACAGATAATTGGGTGGGTGAGCGGAGCACGAAGTTCAATGATTGCGTTTTAGTAATTTCAACTAAATTTTTTGTGGGTTTATTGATTTTGCGACAGTAGTTTTGACTGGAATCTTCTTAACTGTCCTGTACTCTTCGGGCGTACTTGACCTAAATCTCAGTTGTAATAAATATTTTTTTGTCTAAAAATACAAAGTTTTAATAAATGTTGCAAACTTTCTCGGGCCAAATAAACCCAAATGATATAATTTGCAATTTTAATTTTGTATTGTAAAAATATTTTTGCTATTAATGTTTTTAAATTAATTATTCATGTAATAAAAATGCATCAAGATAAAATTTGAAGAATCCATACAGTTATAAGAATAATCGAAGTGCTAAACAAATCTTAAACTCTTCAAATTAGACAAAAAATTTTAAAGAAAAATGTCTGAAGACTGTTTTCACCTAGCGCACGCATGAAAAAGGGTGGTTTTAGAGTAATAGACATTTTTATATCAATTTTTGTGTTTTTGAATAATTTTTTGCATTTTTAGCAAAAACTATACGTTTTGGGCAAAAATACTTATCTTATAAAAGTTGTAGAGCAAAAAATTTCCAATCGATTTATGTCATTTGAATTTTTTTATAATTTTCCCGTTTTTCCGCTAGAAGCCGCAAAAATAAAATCATAATTTTGCGCGCTCACGCGGGCATTATTAAAAAAATCAAAAATTCTATATCGATCGTAAATACATAGTTTTGGTTGAAAATCTTAAAAATCAGGAAAAGGTCACAATTTGCAACATTTCTCATTATTTTTTAGCAAAAAATGCTCTCACTATCGGAAAATCCAAATAACTAATATCAATCGAAATTTTTTTGCTCTACAACTTTGATCTCTTGTAATTTTTTACCAAAATGCATAGTTTCGGCTCTAAGTGCAAAAAAATAAAATATATATTTTATTTTCCGCGCCTTCTAGCAGAAAAACGGAAAACTATAAAAAAATTCAAATGACCTATATCGATTGGAAATTTTCCGTTCTACTAATTTTAATAGAAATAATTTTTGGCCAAAATACATAGTCTTTGCTAAAAATGCAAAAACCATTAAAAACGCATAAAATGGAATATATGTATCTATTACTCCAAAACTACCCTTTTCCATGCGTGCGCTAGTTGAAAATAGTCTTCAGACAGTCCAAATACACTTAAGTATACAGGTCGCTAAGTTGCGGGTAAAATTTCTCTGAAAAATGTCTAATTTGAAGGGACTATCTGCTATACTATAATATAAAAAAAAAATAGAAATGTTTGTTCTTTGGCGACATTATAAATGGATCAAATAATACTCTTATAAATTCCAAAAAAAAAATAGATAATTATTATAATAATCCTGAAAATTTGTTGGTTTTTCTATTGGTAAACAAACCATTTCCAAGAAAATTGCAAACAAATGATCATAATTAGTTTACTGTATTATTGTAATCGGTAAATATTGTCATATAACTTTATAACTTATTGTTTTATTATTGTAATATATTCAAGCATAATGAAAGCTGGAGTCTATATGACCCAAATAACACAAATGACCGGGAGAAGAACAGCAAGGTTAATAAAAATATTAAATCATATTTAGTATACAAGTTTTTATTTACATCGTTAACTTGCATGGTAACTATGTTGTATTTAGATTTAAAGACTAATAAAATTGAATTACTTTAAGAAATAACGCAATAATGATATCAAGTTGCCAATTGGGCAATAAATGCTTGTATTATAATCTATAGCAGTCATTTTCCTTATTTCATTTTTATTTTGCAGTAGTTATTGTAATGTATGCTCATAGGTATGTATCTTACATACATTATTTTGCAATATCTTTTTTTAATGTAATTCAAATAAAAAACTTAATAATACTCTAAATAACGCCGATTGGTTTAATACATACCTAATTAAAAATAGTAAATCCAATAGTATTATCAACTAAATCTAAATTACAATACTATTTATCCACACTAATCTCCTAACTACTTGTTACCTTTATTTATCAGTTTAAATACGTCCAACAGAAAATCCAATTAGAATATCCAACTCGATTGCAGACTGAGACAATCAATCCAATATCAGGTATCCAAGCATTTAATAAGCACTCAACACAAAAGAAGAAAACCCATTACACTGCACTAGCATTAAACTATTAAATAAACTAAACTAAATCCTTAGTCGTCCCGAACTATGTAATTACCAGCACGCTACATTAACATGACAAGTTATGATTTAATATTATTAACGTTTCGCACACATGCTATTACACAACACTGAAAATTATATAAAATATCAGCAAAATTGCAATTTTAGGAAAAATAGATATTAACATAATTCACGGTTGGATAATTGGATAATTTACTTATATTAAAACTGGGTTTGATTATGTAAATCTTATTCTGAGAATAATAGAATGTGTCCGTTGGTAAGCTTATTGGAACTATATAAATAACTGAAGAGAATTAATTGCTTTAATATTTTATCAAATACCAACGTAACTAATTTTGAAATATTTTTAAAATATATTCAAGTTTAATTATTTTTAATTATTATAACACAATATACACATTGAACAGGACACAATTATTATTAATTAAATACGACACAAATCATATAATTTATTAATTAAAAACACTGTCGCGAACTAAACATGAATTAGTTTTATATAATTAGCGAAATGTAATACTTTTCTAAAATACTTTTAATTGTCCTTAAAGTTTGTTTGAAAAAAGTGTAAAGTTTTTTAGTGTTTATAGCCGTCGTAAGGTGGCAAAAAGTGAGAGCGCGAACTCGGATTCAACTCAACAGGTAGTCGAGGAATGATCAAACAGGTGCTTCGAGTCTGTGTAGCGCTTAGTGCAGCTTGTGTAGAGTATAAGAAGGTCAAGAAAATAACATTGCTGAACAGTGTGAAGCTGTATTGGTTGCATAGCTTAGAATTGAATGTCGACATTGTATCTTAATGTAACGGTGTATGCAAAGGATTTTATCAATGTATTTAATTTTTAAACGTCTTTGCAAAATTAAATATATGGTTATGCTCATTGCAAAGCTGATAAACATAAAATAACTAATGGCATCTAAACACAAACGTTTCCACTATTAAATATTAAGTAAATTCATTAACTTTTAAAAATATGAAAATTTGATAAAACATTTTATTATTTTTTTTTAATATTGATACATAAATAATTTATCTTGGTTAAACAGTGACTATTCTTTATATAATAATTCTGCGCTATAAAACAAATGTTTAATAATGTATTTTTTTAAGTTTTTATCTGATTAATATAAAAAAATTACTAATTCGATTTTGTGTTGCTTTTATTGCTGAATTTGATAAATTTTGTCTTGTATTAAAAACCAAAGTATTGTTTTTAATCCACTTTGTGCAATTTATTATTGCACAAAAGTTGTAAAAGATTACAGTGCTTAAAACAACATGGACTAGTCAATAGGATCAAAGACATAAATTAATAAAAACCAATAAAAAACGAGTTTGGGAGTCACGTTCAAACTGGCACACTTTCCCATAGACTCTCTTTATTCGACAGAATAAACATCGCATTGTCAGGAAGTTTGAGCCGATTACGGTAGGGAAACTAGGTTTAGCATTTTTCAAAAATGCACGCAGAAGGTTTTAGCTGATGAAAAGCCCTTTGACTCAGCATTTCGGTTTACTGTATCTATAGTGGTCTGAAGTTGATGTTTTGCCATACAGACCACTGATTCATCAATTTACAAACACTTTTTAACTGGTATAATTACTGAAACTGCAGTATTGTTAACCGCTATAGCAAAAAGCGATTGCTAATCGTCGACTCTTGAAGAACACTGTTCTTTAAACATAGTCTTGGAAAAAGTGTTTCCTACCTTAACTTTTTAATAAATTTTTGCTCTTACATAAAAGACTCTACAAACAAAGACAAACGACCACTGAGTTTTCATACGTTACGTGCAACTTTTAAAGAATTTTATATTTCTACGTCATATTGTACGCTTTCTGCAGATTAAAAAACACCGATGTTTTTTCTCTACAAAATCGTCTTGAATAAAATTTTCCAACTGTACCAATTGGTCAACCGTATCGTGATACTTTCTGAAAACTTAAAGCCTTTAAGATATACATCAAAAGGTTGTTGACTTTTTTTCAACGGGGGGTTACCCAATTTTTAATTAAATTACAAATAATCTAAACATATAAATATTATTAATATAATAACAGAGAAATACAAAACAAAAACAATATTAATAAAGATTACACATTAAAGATATCAAGATCAGATTCATTTATAAATCGACACATATGCTGCAATGGAAAGTTCTTAAAATAATTTGATCTACAAAACTCGCAATAAAATGTTTTTACGTTTCTAGTATGTCTTCCAGGTACATTAAAATTTACTTGACACAAAAGGCTAGGACAATCAATAATTCTATTTGCTATTTTTATAATACATTCAACATCATGTTTTTTCTTCTATCACAAAGTGTATCAAGTTGGATTAGTTCTTTCATTTCAGTACAAGAAAAGTTAAATAAAATATCTCCTTTTTATACGACAAATATTTAAGAAATTTTGTTTGGATTCTTTCAATTTGATCAATGTGAATTCTATAGAATGGAGACCATATCACAGAACCGTAATCTAAGATAGAACAAACTAGGCCACAGAATAGCGAGCTATTAGCAACGTAAAATGCTTTGTATGGCGTTTGATAAACCATAATATTCTTAAGGATTTGTTAGTAACATAATTAAAAATTTTAACAAACGTTAATTTGGTATCTATAAATAAACCAAGATCTTTAAAAAAATTGACTCTTTCTAATATCTGAGAGTTTATACTATAGTCGTATGCAAATTTAGATTTTGATTTATTAAATGTCATTACCTTAAATTTTTTTACATTTAAGTCCATACCATTAATAGTACACCATTTTTCAACATTTTTAATGTTGTTATTAATTAAAGATGCATCTTTAGCTGTTGTTACTGCTCTAAAGAGTTTTAAATCATTTACACGATGTTATTGACTGAAAAATTTCATTGATAAAAAGTAAAAATAATAGCGGCCTCAGATGACTACCTTGTGGAACACCTGAGGTAACTACTATTGCATCAGAAATAAAACCATTAACAGTGACATATTGAGATCTATTATTAAGATAGTTACTTTACTAGTTTAAAAGAATTCTTAATACGCCTATATTTTCCAGTTTTTATTAACAAATTGTGATTAACTTTATCAAATGCCTTTGATAGATCAGTATATATAACATCTATATGCTGCCCATTGATAAAAGCATTCAGAATATATTGTTCAAATATTTGAAGATTGGAAAAAGTAGATCTTCTTTTAGAAAAACCATGGTGTTGATCATTTAAAATATTTTTAAATACCTCATTTATTTTATCATAGACAATATCTATATGATCTATAATTTTGTATATTAGATTTATCTCTCAACTTATATATTGGTACAACATAACTGGACTTTCATATGATGGAAAATAACCTATAACATGGAATTTAAAGAGGTGGCAATTTTATTTTTACATTGCTTAAGTATAGAAGCTGGTATACTATCAAATCATTATTTTCTAAATTGCATTTATTTTGGATGTCTGTAAAATGTAAATAGCCTTCAAATTGACCAGAATCTTTATAGGTTTTATGTGCAATTTTTTTAGATGTTAATTTTTTTAAATTTTTGGAGAACCAAATGGGATAACTAGGGAACAAATTTGTGGTAAATTTAGGAACAAATAACTTGATGCAAGTATACAGTGTATCATAAGATACTTGTGTGCAGTCTTCAAGATTTAAACCCTTAAAAAAAAATTCCAATCCACAAAATTTATGTTATTCTAAATGCCCACTAAGTTGGCTTTTTTAAAGTGTGGGTTCTAGAATAATTTAATGTTTTGAATTCTATAATTTAATAGTTGTATGTAAAGCCGGATGATATTTATTGCAGGAAAGTAAATGATTGTCAGAACTACTAAGAAGCGTTTTTGTTATAAAATAAATTAAAACAATCGTCTTTACTAATAGAGAGCCTTCACTATTTCTTATTGTATTAACCTTGTGCATATTTAAACGAAATTTTTTTATTTAAATAAAGTCCTGACAAGTTCGAGGCACTGCTTTTTGATTTCATTTTACCATTTGCCCCGTTAAACCCTGGAACGTTATAATCTCCAATGATATGAATACTGGCGTCTACGCAATTGCCCACAATATATTCAACAGCTGAACAGTGATCCATATACTTTGAAATATTACTTGATGGTAGTACATAAACTTCGCCAAAAATGTAGCAGTTTGTTTAATGCTTAATTGTAACAAACATATGTTTGAATGTATTAAAAGAAGTAGCTATTCAACTTGAAATCAAATTTAAACGTACAACAAATAAAACACTATATTCGCTCTTTTTAACATTACTTCCTGTACTTCTATCTATTTAATAAATACAGAATGATGTTAATCCTAGTTCAGAAGATAAAATACCATTATAAAGATTTAGTTTCACTAAAAATTAAAATATCAAAATCACAAAGTCTTACATTATTTAAAAAAATTTCTAACTTGGTTTATAACCCATTGACATTCTGATAATAAATAGCTAATGTCCGTTTTTTTAACTATTTGAGACTTTATTTTTCACTAACTTTGGAACTCCTTCAAGCTGATGTTTTGCTGATATTCTAGTTTGCGACAATTTAATTCACTGCAAACTTTCTTGAATTTTGCCTGTTGTCTGGGAGTGTTATAGACACCTACACAAACTTCTCCAAGTTTCTTTCTTCTACAATATTTAATTATAGCTTTAGCTGATTCTTTACTATAAAAAATTACTTTCATCGGGCAAGATAATGATTTAGTAGAGCCAACACGCACCAATTTTTTAATTGTATAATTGGATATAATATCATGTCCCATTAATTTTATGACATTTGTTTCATCTTCAGATTGACGACGTAGATTTGGATTTGATGAAGGACATTTGGAAAAATTAAAAACCATAACGTTCACTGCTTTTTGTTGACGGTCTTGAATCTCAAGTATATTTTCATCTAAACGTTGTGGTTGGTTTTATTTAAAGATTACTATATCAGCTTTGAGTTTCATGTTTTCTTTTTTGAGACTTTTAACTTTTTCACCGATATTATAGGTACATGTAGCAAATTGCAATAAAATTTTCTCAGGAAATGCCTTAAATTGTTTTAAAAAGTATGTTTGCCTGAATTGACTACATTTTTGCTAGTAGAAATACGACTATCTTCTTTCTGTGATTTTATATATTTTGTGCAAGTAGGACATATCCAATCTTTATCATTTATCTTAGTAGAATTTGCAAAATGATGGAGTTAAAATTATAGAATTAAAATCAAAAATAAAACGGATTAAAGATTTAGTGATATAAACTGGGACACTCTTTACACTGGTAGGGTAGTTTACTAAACAAACAATAAATGGAAGACCACGGAAATAGTTACAAAAATAAAGACAAAGAAAGATATAAAATATGTTAAATAACAAATAAATAATAACAGAATAAAACCCAGCTGTTACGCCAGTGGTAAAAATAACACCAACCAGGTACGGAAGGTAGCGTTTATGCGCTTATTGGCAAGAAAAGTACATACAGGTTAACTACTTACAAACTCCAATTACTTTGCTTAACAAAGATAAAATCACAATCATATTATATTATATTAAAGACTAGACTATACACAATATCAGAGCACTCTTTATATTAATTAAATACAACTAAATTACTAAAACTTTAATCTTGCAAACAAAAACAATAAAACACGTCTTATAGACGCAGAACTTTGTTGGTAATGTTTTGGCCGTCACCTATAAAGCAGGTGCAACAGCCGGAAACTTATTTTTTGTTTTAACAGTGATTGGAAAATGGTTGCTGCTGTAAAAATGATCTAAAACATCTTACAAAAGACATCTGAAGATACAAAAGAACAAAAACGTTAAATTATTTGCTAAAAACCTTAATTCTATGTCACTAAAATGTGTTGAAGAACCCGTAATGAAAAAAAACGCATTATTTTGGTCTAAGATTTTTTTTACTAATCTTACGGCTTTTTTTATAGGAACCTCAGAAAGATTGTTGATATTAAAATTACCTATCAAAAGATATGGTAATGTATGACTTCTAGAGTTTAATTAAAATTTAAAAGATACAGGTTGCAGATTGTGACTTCTATTGATAATGAATTACATACTTTAGAGCCTAGTTTGAGAATTATTTTCAAAAAAAATTTTTTTTGTCAAATAACAACTCTACTTCTGGCTCTGCAACTCAGTAGTACGTCATTTCTGATTATTTTGTAGCCTTGGAGATTACAACTTTTTTAGAGGCTTGAAATGCGATAATTTTTTAAAACCGCAAAAAGGACGTATGCCTTACTAGTTTTATGTTTACAATAGTAGTGTCTGCAGTCATTGCAGATTTACTGAAATATTGTTTTCATTTTTTAATTAAGTTAAAGTATAAATATATAAAAAATAATTAATAAATAATTAACAAGATTACAGACATAAGACTTAATATTAAAATTAACATTGAAGCTGAAAAAAATTTGGATGCCATAACAATACAACAAATAAAACTTAAACTTTATACGACTGATAACATTAGAGTTATAAAATACTTTGATGCCAAGACCATAAAATAAATAAAACTTTGTCTTTATTGTGAATTTACAGTTTTTTACATTGTCTCAGAAATCTTACAACTTGTTTGAAAAGGTTTGATAGGACCAACGGTTTATTAGGTGACTTTCAAATCACCCCACCCCAGTGGATAAAGAGCAAGATTAAAAATATAAATAAAATACTAAAATTACAAAATATATCAGACGTTACTATGTTTCCGAGGGTTGTCTTGGTAAACCTTCTTGCCAGGCAGGTTTTTTTTTTCTTAACATTTCTTACTTTTTAATTGTAACTACCTCTTTGTCCGCAATATTGGAATAGAGCTTTTTTTCTTTCTTCAGTCTTAATAGATTTGCTCATTTTGCTGAAATTGTGGGATAGACAGACTTTTGCAATTTTTGTTATTATTATTATTTTGTTGATTGAAAATTGATTGAGTAGAAATTTAATTGACCCTGTCGTATTAGAAAGTCCAGAATCTAAGACTTTCATAATGTTTTTTAGCGTTTTTACTTGCTTCGGGCTATATAATGCAGCTTCAGATGCTACCAAAAAAGGTTCTTAGATTTTTAAAGGCTAATGATTAATTTTTGAGATTATTTGTAGAGGAGCATGACAATTGTTGCTATTGTCTTTTTAATTTTATTAAACTTGGTTTTTGTATTGATTAACTGAGGCATAATGTAGCCAGTGATATTGTTATGTGCTACTGATTTACTTAATTCAGCTTGTGCATATAATACGCTTGTTTTTAGGCTTGAAACAACAACTTTTGGTAAAGTAAGATATTTGTTCATAATCTTTATTTTTTGTATGACTAGTTTTTTTAAATATTTGACATTTCCTTGACTTTGCAAGTTTGTTTTTTTTTTGTCTAAGTTCTACATAACGCTTTATATTGAAATTGGCAATTTTGGGGTATTTAACGAGCAAATGTAATTTGGAGTTTCTATTGAAACTATAGGTCTATTTCGAACATACGATTTGGGCAGTTTGCAAACCGTTCAAACTATGCAGACAAACAAATTACTGTGTATAAAAGATTGCCTAAGGATGACAAATTTTTGTTTGTGTGCACAGTTTGAACAGTTTGCAAACTGTCCAAATCGTATGTTGGAACAGACCTAATGCCACGTTTTACAGTAATAATTCCTTGACCTACCATAGTTGCCTTCAAAAAATCTTTACAATAAATTAATCCTTTACATGTATTTTAGTTCTTATGTGGTAATACTTTTGATATTAAAGTCTTGCAGATGTTCTAAAAGGCGTTTTGTTTGAGCATTTAAAGTTGTTTTCACTAAAAAACTATCATTAAATTTTTTAATGTTTTTACTTTAACCTATAAGACTTACGTGGATTTTGCAATAAAGGACTCATTTTATAAAAAAGTCTTTTTTCATTCATACAAGTAGGTACCGAGGAACTGGTTTTGTCGCTACACTGCTTGTTTGCGTGGATTCCTTTGAAAGGGATGCGGTAATTAGGTAACCATATTGTATTGTATTGTATTGTATTAAACTTTATTTCTGAAATATATTACATATCTATTGGTGCAGCCCGATTAGGTACACCAACTACCGCTACCGGAGAATTGTTCTACAACTCCGGTAATTAACTGACTTGTGCTGATTTTGAGGCGTTTGTCAGATTTAACTGACCACACGGACATACCTTTTTATTTTCCATCATAAGAAGAAGTTGCATTTTACTTACCGCCAGGTTGGGAAAGAAAAAAGAAGAAGATTAGGGGTGGAAAATACAGATGACAGAAAAATGGGGAAAAGCAGCTAGAAGGAATTGCTTAGGTACATTTGGTCCTACCAGGAAATGAAACTCCCGCTAGCATGGCTTGAGTACAGACTACTCAGTTTCCTCACCACGACAAGATGGCACCCACAAGCGGCTATTGTGTAATTATCTTTGTGCTTTAATTAATAGTGTTTTAATTAACTGAATGGAAATTTCTTTTAATAAGAGCACTAAATTTGCTTTTACTTCTTTTGGATCTTGTGTTTTTAGTTTTGTAAAGATGATACCTACCGCTATTATGTTCCTAATTTTCCTACGTTATTACTTTGTAACATTTTTGTTTATCAATTGTTCTAGTTGGCAAATATAAAATGTTTTTTTACTACGCTTACAAAATATCTATTCATACTAAATAACAATTGCAACTTGGTTAGATTTTCCAGATAAAATTGTGCATTACTTAAGTTTAACATCGTCTGTTTATAAGCCTGTAACGTATTAATTTTAGTACTTAAATTGTGGTTTTATTGAAAGTTAGCAGTTTGTTTGGAATTAGTAGGTTGTATACGCTGATTTGTTATAATTATGCTATCGAATTGACAACATGTCTAAAAGTGGATTTGGAAGTTTGTTTTGATTTCTATTGTAAATTGAAGCTTGTGGTGTATACTGTTTTTTTGCTGGTATAGCAACTATAATATCGTCTACGTAGTAGTTTATAAACATCAAGTTTACTATTATAAGTGACGCTGGATTGCCTATACTATTGACTTCCAATTGTTGGTAAAATATATTTTTATATTAGAAATAATATTTTGTTAAGGTGTGGTTAATTAGTTGTAATATCAATTTTTTTCTCATGTTATGTCAAATTTCAGTACTATAATTTGAAGCTCAAGTTTTTTCTGTATATTATACCAATTTTTTTCAAGATACTATTGCTTCCTATAGCAAGGTGGTTAGTGTAGACAGACATACCACTGCATTTTAGCGAGCATTTAGTAACGGAGGGGAAACCAATGACGTATTTTAAAACGTCATATTTTCATACCACGCCATGCTACGCCTTATCTAGCTTTAATGTAGGTTACTGCTTTTTAATGTCATTATGAAATATACCTAATCATTCATTCATTATAAATTTTTTTTGACATATTCAAAAAAAAAGAATCCATGTAGTAAACTACAGGTCTTAAAGAAGTATCTTGTTTATTAATTTTTGCATCCTATAAACATTTGGTAGTACTGAGTTGTGTCGTTTTAATGTTTTACTACGTGTCTCTGTAATTAATTGATCGATAAATATGTTTGTTGTTAGTTTAAATTTAGTAGTAAGATTCTTATTTGTTTTTTTTTTTGTAGGAATTGGTTAGTTAGTTAATTTTGTGTTTGATGATATCTTTAGAAGATGTTGAATAGCAAAGAGTTTCCCCGGTTAACATAGGTAAAATGCCCACCATTACGAATATCCAAATTACCTCAAAAATTACCTTCCTAGCATCAAAAAAACATGTTTGGTTAAATTTTAAAATTTTAATATTCTCCCCCCTTTTCAATAAAGGGCAAAAAATAGCATTTTTTTGTTTTATTTTTTTTTCCGCACCTATTGAATAAAAAATTCTACTGAATTTTATGTTTTTTTTCTAAAAAAAAGAGTTTAATAAAAAAAAATGATTAATTTGATAGATTTGATCTTTCTGAAGATGATAAATTTTGTCCAGTGTCTCTATTACTAGCCGTTTTCAAGTTTTGATTTATTAGTCCTAAAAAAAGTCCTAAAATTGTAAAAAAAGTTTGATAAAAGTGGTGTTTTTGACCTTTACCGATTTTGATGAAAATTAGTTTACTGACTAATTTTGATGCCAGAAATACGAATTTGAAAAAAAACTATTTTATTTGTTTTAGTTTTGTAAAAAATTCCATAAATTGTATTTTGAGCAGTCAAACCAGAAAAAAAAGTATAAATAGCAAAAAAGTAAAAAAATCGATTTTAAATAAAATTAATCACAGTAAATTCCAAAGTGACTTTAGATTCTTAAACTGGGAAATAAATACAAATGATTTTTTAAATGTTTTTTATAGTAATGTTATAAATACATTAGATATTCATGCTTTTCAAAAACATATACAAGTACGCCGTTTAAAAAGCAATGGTAAGATCATGAAATTAAAAAACTTAGTCAACTTCGGGATAAATTGTTTGAAAAAGAATATTTTTCTAATATTAATGATAATTAGATTGAATATAGAAAATGTCGAAATATGGTTACATCAACAATTAAATTTAAAAAGAAAGCTTACTATGCACAGTTGATTCAACAAAATAGATATATCCCTACCCAAATGTGGAAGTTTATCAAAAAAGTGATCTGTAAGAATAAAAACTAATCAAAAATTTGGAAAATGTCATTTAATGGCTCTGTTGAATCAGATGTTAAAATAATTGCCAACAAATTTAATATGTATACAATAAATAGTATAAATAAACTTGTTGATTTAAATAATAACAATACAACTTTGGCAAAAAACAACAAAAGTCAACAAATTTGTTTTAATATTAAACCTATCAATGTAAATAACACAAAAACATCAATTACAAAAATAAAAAGTGATAATATTAACAAAAAAAAAATTAGCTTTGATTACAAAAGTTAGCAATATAGTAAACCACTGTTTAATAAATAAAATATTCTTATCTCAATGAAAAACATCACGTGTAACACATTAACCTATTAATATGGTACCATTCACAGATTTTTTTTTTGAAAAAATTGGTTTACGACCAACTAATGCAATTTGTTAAAGAACATAAAATATTAATAAAAAACTAATCGAGATTTTGCCACCATCATTTATGTGAAACAGCTTTGCAACTTGTCATAAATAGATAGAAGAATGCACTGGATAATCCCATAAAGAAAACTAAAATAATTGCTGTTTTTGTAGATTCAAAAAAAGTATTTGAAGTAATCAAAGGTATTACTTGCCAAACTAAATAACTTAGGAATTGACAAACCGATGTTAAAATGGTTTAAAAAATATTTGACAGACCAAAAACAAGTAACATCTATAAATGGAGTGGAATCAAATGAATTATTTACAACGCATGGTGTATCTCAAGGTACAATTTTAGTTCCACTGCTATTTACGTTGTAGATAAATGACATAAACGAAATAAGCCAGAATGACTTTGAGTATGTTAATTTGTTTGCGGATGATACCCTGTTGGTTGTCGAAGATAACAATATAAATGAAGGTGTTATAAAAATGAATGCTTTGTTACAAAAATTTGAAAGTTGGACAAAAAAAGAATCATTTAATTGTCAACACAGACAAAACAAAAGTAATGGTGATGGGCCATGATATGGCCAATCTCAACGTCCGAGTGTGTTTACTGGGTAAAAATGTAAATGAAATTAAATATCTTGGTTTGATAATTGGTAACAAATTAAACTTTAAAAGCCATTGTAAACAAGTGACATTTGAAATATCGGATAATTGTAAATACTTTCATCGTATATAAATAATCAATATAACCACATGACAAAAAATGTAATCATGTGTTTAAATTCACAAAGTTTTCTTCCTCATAAATGCAAAATTTCTAAATTGTTAGATGATAAAAAACCACTAATAATGTGTCTATGAGAAACTAGAGTGACTCCAGATATTTTTTATGTAGAGTTAAGTATAAATAATTATATATGTATTAGGTGCAATTCAGAAAGTAGACATACTGGCGGTGTACTAGTGTATATTAAAAATAGTGTATTTTTTGAAATTATAGACATAACGTCAGTTAAAAATAATTTTTGGTCACTAACTTGTAAGGTACATTTATTTAATAAGAAATATATTATTATAACATTATATCACTCACCAAATGGAAATCATATAAAATTTTTACAGTATTTACACAATATTTGTGATAATGAATACAAAAGTGAATCCAATAAATCTAATACGTATACAACAAAACTCAAAAATATTGTTATGAATACATGTATGTTGCAACTAATTAACACACTAACACAAATAACAAGCAAAACTTCGACAATAATTGACTTAATAAATACAGATAGTCAAGATATACTCGGTAGTGTTTATGAAACAACAAAAATAACCGATCATGAAGTATTAAGTATTGATTTTGTTCATAAAGTAAATATTAATAAATCAAGCTCACTTCTTTACATTATCAAGCGTGAATTATCTGAACACAATTTAGATGTCAGTATTCTTAATCTTACAGAAATTGACTGGTATCCTAATGCAACCTGCGTTAATATATTGTATGATAGATTTGAAAGTATTAAAACAGCAAAATTAGACCTGATTTGTCCCAAAAAGAAAACCCGCATTAAAAATCAAAACTGTCCTTGGCTTTATAAAACAGTTATTGCCGCACGTAAAAACTGAGATTATTCTTATAAACTATTTAAAATATCAGGATTACATGAAGATTGGTATCATTATAGATATATATTATTATTAACGTGTAACGCCACTGTGTGTGTGTAATGTTATTAATTTTAACTTGTGCAGTTTTGTGTAGAATTTAGTGCCTAAAATTCTAAAGTTTGTGTCATTCCGGCTAGTAATTATATTAGCAACCAGTCATCTTTACAATTTTAAAATTTTTCACTGTTTTAATTATTTTTATTATTGTAAATGTATTTAACCTAGAATTATAGTTTCCCGCTTACTGTTTTGTCGCGCTTCCCGTGGCGGTGTTTTTAACTATTTGTACCAGTGGCTTCCATTTTTTAACGTGTAATTTTATTATTAATTTTTATAATCCTGCTGTTTTTTGTGTAACCTTACCGTGGTCTACCTGAATTTGTTTTTAGTCAGTCACCAGTCATCAACCGCACCGGTGTGAATTGTGTCCATGTATCAACCTTATCCTGTTTTTATTTATTTATTGCTCTAGTCATTTCTGTAACTGCATCTGTTATTATGTCCGGCCTAAACTGTAAATGCAAATCTGTTGCACAATCGGGTGCAACCTGTAGCAATTGGGGCGTTATCTTTCATAACAGTTGCGCTATTCGTTACAAGAAATGTAATTGCGGTAATTTATTTGAATTGGATGATTCCGAACTTCCTAAACTTTATAAAGAAAATATTACTCTTTACCAAGTTTTATGTGATGAGTTGAGGTCGAACAATAAATTACTCTTAGATAAAATTACTTATCTTGAAGAGAAGATCACCAAAAAAGATAAAACTATTCTTCAATACGAAGCTCGCAGTAAACAACTAACTGTTCCTACTACTGCGCCGCTCACTAATGATACGGTGCAATTGATTCAACCTGCCGTTTTTCTTTCTTTGGCAAGCTCTGTTGTTAAGGGGAAAACTAATAAAAAAACTCAGCCAAGAACTCAAACTATTTTTGGTTGTGGCCCAACCAATGATAAACTGCTGGCTTATGTGCCTACTTCTTACGTACATGTTTCTAAACTTAGACGTGGAACTAAAAAAACTGGTATAGTAAATTATATAAATAAGTTTTTTACGATATCAGTTGATGTTGTTGAGTTAAAAGTAAAATCTGGAAACTACAGCAGCTTTAAAGTTTCTGTTCCAGCTAATCATGCTCGATCTATTCTTTGTAAAGATTTTTGGCCTGCAAATATAGCGGTCAAGAAGTTTATAAATTATGGGCGAATTAATAATGTTTCTGCTTAATCTTCGGTGGATTTTTGAAATCTGGATCCAGCCAACAATCTAAACCCGTCACCTAAAACACCAGCGGTATCTCCATTTATTCCCAGAATGTAGGGGGTATGAAAATTAAACTTAAAGAACTTATGCTGGCTGTAGCTGTATCTAACTACGATATTATTGTACTGACCAAAACCTGGCTAAATCAGACGGAGGAGGTGTTTTAATTGCTACTAAAACTTGTTTTAATTGTACTTTATTACAACCTACATTTTTGTTGAACATTTGGTTGTAATTGTTAAGTTTAAGTTTGTATCATATACTATCAGTGCAGTCTACTTACCACCTAACTTGGCATGTGATAAATATTTAGATCATTGTTATTCCGTTGAATCTATTGCTGACAAATATCCAGGCAGTAAACTAATTTCACTAGGCGATTGTAATCTACCCGCAGCGGTATAAGTAAATGATGAGTTAGGCATAAGTGTTATTTGTAATGATAGTTATTCTGCTCATTTTGTTTCCAACTGCGCTCAATGTATTTCTATACCTAATGATGGTAGTGTGTTCTTAGATTTATGTTTTTCTAACATCTGTGATATTTCTGTGATTAAAACTGTGGATGTTTTGTTAAAACTTAGCCAACATTATATTGCTTATGTGATTAATGTAAAATGTGATACTAGCCGTGATATTTTAATGTGTAGTTATGTTTTTAATGATTTTAAATATGCCGACTTTAACGCAATCAATAATCTTTTGTTGAATGTTGATTGGTGACCGCCCTTTTTTATAATTGTGATGTTGATATTTGCGTTAATTTATTTTACTTTGTGTTGCATTTTGCTATTGACTATTTTGTTCTCAAAAAACTATGGCGAGAAAACAATTTTCCAGTTTGGTTTAATAAAGAATTGATTTCACTTACTAGACTCAAAAAAACTGTTCATAAACGTTATAAATCTTTAAGACTATTGTTTGATTATAACGAGTTTCAATCAATTTGTACTTCGTGTAAAAATATCAGTACATGTCTATACAAGCAATATATTACTCGAACTGAAATCGACATTCAAAGTAACACTAAACACTTTGGAAATTTGTTAGCGACTCTAGAAAAACTAATGATTTTCCAGCTACAATGTATTATAAACAAAAAACTTGCAGTAATGGAGATAACTATGTTAATAGTTTTGCTGAATTATTTTCCTCTGTTTACGATACACAAACTCATAAAACTCTTTTGTTTGACTTTAAGAAAAACGTATTACATCGAGCATTTTCAATTAGTTTGTTGGATATATTTAAAATGATTGAGAACCTTATATGCAACTTTAGCACTGGGCCGGACGGTGTTTATATTTATTTAATTTCTACGCCATTGCATTTACTTTTTGAGGTTTCTCTTAATGAAGCTAAGTTTTCTTTAGTTTGGAAACAAAGCTACATTATGCCTTTACATAAATCTGAAGCTAAGGAGGATACTACTAATTATAGAGGTATATGCATCCAGTCTGCTATTCCTAAGTTGTTTGATTAAATTGTAACTGGTTAAGTACAATGGATGTGCAAAAGCATTTTAGTGGAACAACAACATGGGTTTTTGCAAGGGTCGTTCTACTCTTACAAATCTTTTTTGTTACGAAAATGATCTTTTGAATGCCTTTCAATCAAGAGTTCAAGTAGATTCTATTTACACAGATTTTTCATAGGCTTTTGATCGCGTTAATCATAGTATTTTAATTGCTAAGCTTCGGGCTTTGGGTTTTCATGAATCTGTTGTTGCGTGGTTGTCGAGCTTTTTGGAAAATTGTACACAGTGTGTGAAAATTAATAACTTTTTATTACAACCAATTGTTGTTCTTTCTGGGGTTTCTCAAGGATTTCATTGTGGACCAATTCTGTTTTTACTCTTTATTAATGATCTTGTTAATTCTATTAATTTTTTGTCTTATCTTTTATTTGCTGACGATCTTAAAATTTATAAAAGAATATCATCTATCGAGGACTGCATTAGTTTGCAAAATGATTTAGATTCTGTTCATTCTTAGTGTCTTATTAATAACTTGTTGTTTAACGCAAATAAATGTTTTTCGATAAGCTTCAACAGAACTTTAAGTAAAGTACCGTATGACTATACTATCGATAATAATGTTTTAGAACATATTACACAAATAAAAGATTTGGACGTAATTATTATTATTATAAACAAAATAGAAACAAAGTAGTAGCAGTAATTAGAAAAGAAAAGCAGTTATATAATGAACAAAAAATTGAAAAAAAATAAGAATAACCCTAAAAATATGTGGAAAACATTAAAAACACTAATAAATACAAAGTCATCTGTATCAAAAGTAATCTTTAATACAAATATTTATAATTCAGTAAATAATTCAGATAATTTCAATAAATATTTTAGTGACAGCGTTAATCACATAGTAAATAATATCACAAGTGACATTAAATATAGTATAAATTCATTACTATATATCTCAACATCAATGCAAAGTTTTAAAGGTGTAACATATTCCAAACTTAAAATGATTGTAAATAATTTAAGTATTAAAGCTGGAGTGAATGACATAAATGCTTTTCTTATTAAAAAATTATTCAACGTAATTGGTACTCCTCTTTTAAATTTAATAAACACATCATTTAATACCGGATGTGTTCCCGATACTTTAAAAGTTAGTACAATAATTCCAAATTCTAAAGTGAATAGTACAATCAAACCAGAAGAGTATAGAGGTGTAAATCTGTTACCCAAAATTGAAAAAATACTTGAAATAGCTGTATATAGCCAAGTTTCTGAGTATTTTATAAAAGGCAATCTGGGTTTAGATAACACCATTCGTGTGAAACGGCCTTGCAACTAATTATTACTAAATGGAAAACAATATTAGATAGCAACCAATTTATTGCAGCTTTATTTATCGATTTTAAAAGAGCGTTTGAAACGGTCAGTAGAGACATTTTATTAAAAGAACTTTATTATTACGGAATAAGAGGTATAGTTTTAAAATGGTTTGAGTGCTATCTTAATAATAGGTCTCAAGTAGTAAAATATGACAATAAAATTTCACAGCCAATTGATAGTGTTCACGGTGTTCCACAGGGTAATGTCTTAGGACCTCTTCTTTTTATAATTTATATTAATGACATTGGATCTGTTATTACAAAAACACATCTGAAACTGTTTGCCGATGATACCCTTATATATGCTTCAAGTCAACATATTCAAGAATTAATAAGAACATTAAATGTAGAAATGGGCTCATTATTACCATGGCTTAGTAGCAATAAATTATCACTAAATGTTACAAAAACAAAAGCAATGATTATTAATACAAAAAGCAAAATAAAACGAATCAATAAAAGTAGTTTACAAATTAAAATTAACAATCAAGTATTAGAATGGGTTACGGAAATTAAATATCTATTAGTTGAAATCTGAGTTTTAATAAACATTTTGAAACTTTGGTTGCTAAAACTAGTAAAAAGATAGGTTTTATTAGAAGACTCTCTAATTTACTATCTATGTACAGCAGAATAAACGTTTATAATACTGTAGTTAGGCCGCATTTCCAATATTGTTGCACAATATTGTATATGCTAAAAGAACAGCAAAAAAATAGATTGCAAATTTTACAAAATAAAGCTATGAGGTCAATCTTAAAATGTAATAGATACACACCGATAAAAGTAATGCTGTCAACCCTAAAGTGGATATCAATAAATGATCATATAAACTTACACACATGTATATTTATTTTTAAAATAAAAAATAGACTTTTTCCAGATTACTTTAATTTGTCATTGAATAGTGAATTTCATAATTACCCGACCCGGACCAATAACTTCTTTAGGCTTAATTTTGTATTTAAAGTCGCAAATCAAAAATCTATATTTGTTGATAGACTTAAGATGTTTAACAAGATTCCCGAAAACATAAAAAAATATAAACCTGTAGGAATTTTTAAGCAAAAGTATTTGCAATTTTTGACTGTTGAAACAACTGCTAATTTAGAGAAAATGTAATGTTATTTTTTATATTGTTAGATTTAGATAGTTCAGTATTTATTTTTTTTTTTACTTCTTTGATTAATATTAGTATATGTAATTTCTTTTGTGTATTTTAATATGAATGTGTATGTGTAGCAATTATGCTAAATAAATACCTATTATTATTATTATTATTATTGTTATTATTATTATATGTCAGTCTCTTGATTGTAAAAATAGATTTGTAGTGTATCAATCAATTATTAGTCTGCTACTTGTTTACTGCCCAACAATATAATTTTATTTAAATAAAACTGAACTCAATAGGTTACAGATTTTCCAAAATTAGTGTCACACCTATCAAAAACATGTTAGAAAAGTTAAAATTATTTTCAGTTCGACAGTCACTCTATTTTGGAAACGTGTTTTATTCACAAATTATTAAATAATTGTTTACCTGAATATCTGAAATTGTGTGTAAAGACTACCCAAAACCCTACTTTCATGATTTTTTTTAGAATTTTTCATTCTATAGGTGCGGAGAAAAAAAATAAAAACAAGAAAATGCTATTTTTTGCCCCCTATGGAAAAGGGAAAATAACGTCAAAATTTTAAAATCCTACTAAACATGTTTTTTTGATGCTACAAAAGTAATTTTTGAGGTAATTTGAATAGTCGTGATGGGGAGCATTTCTCCTATGTTAACCGGGGACCCTTTCTTGTTAATGCTAAGGATGCCATGTACATGTAGTTTTAATAAACCTTCTGAAAAAAACTCGCGTTTTATTTACATTAAATAATGTTTATTAGTGTTATTTATATTTACTTATTTTAATAATTTAATATAGACTCACTTAAAATATAATTAATCTATTTTATAGGTTTAGTAATAATCAGGTACAAGTAAATCATTAAAATTTTCTATGCAAACTAAAGATTAGCGATTATATTCACAATTTTTATGTAAAATTACAACATAAAAACAACAATTTTTTTCAAAAACGTACAAATTTTAGAATTTTACTTTTACTCTAAAACACATAAATATTTAGTTTCAGTTTTATTCATAACTGTTAAAAATGCTACTTCAATCAATCAAGTCTAAATAAATTAAACATAATAAATTTTAATTCAATACAACGTTTCATAAGCACTAAATTATTGCATTCATGGTGTTATTGTTCAATTTATTTTAGGTTATATGTTTTTTTATTATACTTTAATTCAAATTTAATAAATTGCAATACATACACTGGTTCAGTAAGGCATGTCTTGCAATCCTTACCTGATATGGGTAATATACCTGCATAAGATTATCTAATACTAGTTTTTACATAATTATAAATCTTATATTTTAATTTATGACATATACCTTCCGCAATTTTAATAAGATAAATATTATTTTAAATTATTGTTTATTATTTTGTTTTATTTAGCAATTAAAAATTAAACATAAATTCATTCAACAAAGTATTGTCTATGTTTAAAACCGTTTTAGGCCATAAAACTCTACGAATTACAGCAATAAAAAGTTTTACATGCTAATACAAGACATTACTGCAAAATAAATATTTTTTTCAAAACCGTCAATTTGGTGCCGAATGTTTCATAAATAGTTATGCATCATAAACTGTAATAAAATATTCCTAGACATACTTTGGAATAACAGTGATTTACTAATTATTGTAAGCTTGCTGCAGATTTGACTAATCGGTTATTGATTACTATAAATTTCCTCTATGTAGTTATGTTAATTACTTTTATACACCCTACACTTTCTACCTGAATATTATATAAATACGTGATTGTTAGGAGCATAAGATCAGTTACTCACAAATATTGTTGACGGACAGTCACTACATCTACATCGTTTATTACCACTAAAAGAAAATCTACCAATCATCTAATTGATATCCAATCCAAAGTGTATTAAAAAATACAAACATTTTAAACAATAACAACAAACGTAGAAAAAAATGAAATTTTCAACAACTAAGACTAAAGAACAGAGAGAGAAGACAAACCAATCAGTTCAGCGTAAATTAATAATTATATGAAAATCTACATGTCATCAAGATATATAACAAAACAACTTATGAAGAATGAAGAAATACATTAAATCCAAATGACAATCAAAAACTAAACAACACAACTTTAGTGAAAAGTGCTAATTCAAACACAAATTCTACCGTCAAGTATTTTATTATTAAATACTACAATAGTCGAATAGATGCATTGAAATAAATGTAAATAATATTCGTACTCTTGTTAAAATTGCGGTCCAAATTATACTACCAATTGCTAACAATTCGAATAGATGCATTGAAATAAATGTAAATAATATTCGTATTTTTGTCAAAATTGCGGTTCAATTATACTGCATATATTTTATATGTTGTTTAATACAAGTATATACTTCATGTATTTACATTATGTTATCAGGACGATTGATGTTGTTCAACGCTCCCATACGAATAAATGCAAATAATATTCGTACTTGTTGCTTTCCAAATTGTAACACTTGTTGGTTAAGTGGCACGTTTGTCTCTTTTTGATTTTGAACAATCTATTTTTCTATCTCAAATTTAACTAAATTGCTGCTTCGATCTCAGAAGCAATTTTACTGCGATTAATCAGATGCCATGTAATAGTGCTAACTCACTTAGCAAAAAAAAATTCACACTGTTGTGTAGATATTTTGTAAAAATCACAAGTTACTATTTTACTTGCTGTGGGATATTTCTGTACACTTCTGCCAATTGCATGATAACGTTAAAAACTGCAATATATGTTTTCTCTAAAATATTTGAATAACATCAAAGCTTTTTTAAGAAATAATGTGTTATTATTATCACTATCACAATATTAAAATATTATTTTTCTCATATCGGAAGAATGTTCTAATAGTTAAAAATTTGTAAACGATTGATATAATTTATTATTATTTGGTTGATAGTTACAAATTTAAAACATCGAAACATATATCAAACATTATTATTAGCATTTTTAAGTTCTGAAGTTTATCATTGCTTTCATCAGATATGGTATCAATTATTTTTCTCCAATTTTCATAATTAGAAAATAGAGATACATGTTTTGTTGTGTTGATACTTGTAGCATGTACTACATGTACATTAAAAAATTAAATTTATGAAAAAATTATGCTAAACTAAAAACATCCATATACGCGATTCGAGATTTTACCTCTCATCAGTCTGGCTTTATTTATTTAAACTTAATAATTGATTTGTAACTTACTTTGTCAATATATAAAATTATTTTTCTTAAAACCTTCGCTCTACTAGAAGTTCAAATTAATAATAACTTAAACTAAACATTTTACTTCTTGTTGAAACCAATTGTTGTCGATGTTTAGCTGAATTATTTGTTTCCAATAATTCAGCTAAACATCAAAATCAGTCAGCATGGCTCGATAGCGCTCGTCAACCGCAACAAACAATTGAGAATTGTCTTTGTTTTATATTTTGCTTATTGACGAAGCCATTTAACCAAAAATGAGCTTTATCACTAAACATTTATTAATATTTAATTAGTTAATTAAAAAAAAAAAAATTTAAATTGAAATGGGAATTTAATGCATTTTTTTAAACGCTCCAGTTTTTTTAGATGCTTTGATGCATGAGTCTGAGTCATATTATATTCGTCATAAAAATTGCTACAATCAGCAAATGGGGAATATATAGGCTGATGGAGTGGCAATTTACGCTTCTATTTATCTTAGACATTACGCAGGTTGAATCTCATAAAATTATACTAATTATTAATCGATAATGTTGATCATTAAGTAAGATTAGTAGTAATGTTAACAACTTTTGAAGCAATATTGACTCATTAGTAATGTTGTATATTGCTATGTGATACAAGAAAGTATTTAAATTGATAGTTTTATGTGATGTGGGGTTATTAATTTCAAAAATATTATTATATATTAGTAGGTGTTTATGGAAATTAAAACAAAAATTATTATTATAATTATTTATTTAATAACTTTTCAATTTTTCCTGTGATATTAAAGATGATATATTGCTAGGCAAATGTAAATCATCATCGCTATTATAACACTCACTTAAAATTTTATCATAATACGATTTAAATCCGCATCCTATCAGTATTTCTATTTTGCGATCAACAAATCTATCTAACATTTGATTAGTGGCTGTGTTGATACCCATGCTGAGTTATTGATAATAAGAGAGAAAATATAAATAAAAAAGGAATTTAGTAGAGGGTTTTAGCCGGTTCTGGATCCACCGCACCACCGCACGGGGTGGGGATAGGAGTGGGGAGGGTGGACCCCCTTACAAACTGATAAAGGGACTGAATTTTACAACTCTACCATGAACAATCTACTAACTAAGCATAATATAAATCATTATTCAACTTATACTACAATCAAAGCGTCTATAGCTGAACGTGTAATTAGAACTCTGAAAGATAAGCTTTATAGAACGTTTAGTTTTCGTGGCAAGTATGTGTGGATAGATGTTCTGGCTGATGTCACTAATGAATATAATAATAGAAAGCATAGTACTACTAAAATGAAGCCTTGCGATGTTACGAAGAAAAATGAACGATATTTGCTTAATACAGTTTATTCATATACTAAAATTCCAAGTAGACCTAATTTCCATATCGGTAGCATTGTTCGAATCAGTAAACAAAAAGTGTTGTTTGAAAAGGGGTATACTCCTAACTGGTCTGCTGAATTATTTAAAGTTAAAACCATACAAAACACAAATCCAGTATCATACTTACTCGAAGATATTAATGGCAGACCTATCCTGGGTGCATTTTACAATGAGGAACTGCAGCTAACAAAACATTCAGACGTTTACCTAGTTGAAAAAATTTTACGTAAAAAAGGAAGCAAATTCTTTGTGAAATGGTTAGGACATGATGATTCCCATAATAGTTGGATTGAAAAAACGGATGTATTGTAATGTGTATATTTTTAATAATAATAATAAATATGCTTAGAATATATTTTATTATCTTTTATTTTATTTAATGACAATAGAAATAATATAAAAAATCATCATTGATGGTTTTGACCTCTCTCCATATTGAATCTCTGAAACAGAAAATAATTATTATTAATAATTTAAAAATAAAAGATTAAATTTAAAATGCTTACCATTTTCAATTTAGCGCATTTTTCTAAGCGCTCCTTTTTCCTTATTTCTCTGAATAAATCATCTTTCCTCCATTTCTGAAATTAAAAAAACAGTTATTAATAATTTTAAAAATAAAATTTTAAAATTTAAAAACTTACCCTTTTCAAATGAATACGTTTCTCTAAACGTTTAAGCTTTTTAGTTGCTTCAATCCAAATGTCTTTGGAGGTTTGCACTTGAATCCTCTGCCGCTCCAATAATCGCTCTTCATCAAGCGCTTCTACTTCGCCCTCAATTTTGTTTAGAGAATCTTCGATAAAATCAAAATTATCCTCCAAGAGATCTTCAAGAGATGGCGTTGAGTTGGTAGTTGTGGGCGGCGGCGGTGAATCGATGATTTCCATGACGTCTTCAATGGTAGGTGTGGGCGGCGGCGGTGAATCGATGATTTCCATGACATCTTCAATGGTTGTTGGAATCATCATCATCAATTTCAATGATAATACTCGAGGATAGAGGATATAAATCCGTTATTTGATTTATATCATCATATAAATTATTACAATCCGCAAATGGGGAGTAGGTCGGTAAGTGGGGTGGTGGTGAATTTGCACTTTTAATAAGGATATTTTGTAGGATGGTAAATGCAGGCATGTTGAATAATGTTGTTGTACAAAAGGTTAATATTATCATCTAACGCTACATTGTTTATATATTGAATATGTAGTAAAAATGAAAGTTTTAAAAGGGGTGTTGCAGCAAAAGCTATTAAAAGTGAAAACAAACTCTTAAATTTGAATATTTGAAGCTATTAAAATAAAAGGTTTTTAACTATCTTAGACATTATACAGGTTGAAACTCATGCATTATGTTAATTAATAATCGATAATGTTGATTATTATGTAAGATAAGTAGTAATATTAACAACTTTTGAAGCGATAATGACTCATTAGTAATGATATATATTGCTAATGATTATACGGTGATTAAATATTTACGTTAAAACTATTAAAAGTGAGAGCAGGGTATTTATTATATTAATTCACTAATGACAACTTTCAAAAATGTAATGTGAATTTAAATGATATTATATATTAGTAGGTGTTTATGGAAATTAAAACAAAAATTATTATTATTATAATTATTTAATTAATAACTTTCAAATTTTCAAAGTCATAACAAATTTTATTAAAACAAGTATATAAACATTCCATCATTAGATATGATTTCATCATAGAAGTTGCATTTTCAGAGTATGTTTTCCGTGATATTAAAGATGCTATATTGCTATGCAACTGTAAATCATCATCGCTATCATAGCACTCATTTAAAATTTTATCGTAATACGATTTAAATCCACATCCTATCAATATTTCTATTTTACGATCGATTAGCTTTTTCAGATCTAATAATGTTTGTAACGTCTTCTCGGAAATGACGATGGTTAAACCTCTCTGCTGAATCCAAACGGTGGTTTTCTTGCGATATAGTCTTGTAGTTATTGTATGTTGATTCAACATTATCGGTTGTTCCATCTCTACTCCTTGAAAGCATGTTGTGGAAAATTGCATCCACTCTTCCTCGGTGAATGTGACACAGGAATTTGCACCCCATATTTTCACAATTGGTATGAACCCCGCTATTAAGCTGATTCCGATGGAGACGTTTTTTGAACTTGATTTATTCAAACAATATGTAGACTGTCCAAGAAGAACCTTTTCAGATTTCACATCATTGTCAAATTTTTTTAACTGTTCTTCTATCGGATCAATAAATCCTAAGTCTAACATGGTTGATGTGTTGATATCCATGTTAAGTTACTGATAAATTAGAAAAATAATGGAATATTGATTAACTTGTATTGCTGCGACGGTTAGAGCTTGTTTGAATGTTATTATGCGATTCTTCAATTGGTATATATACGGATGTTTAACCATGAAAAAAGTGTACTTTCACATCTGCTAACCTTGATTATTGATTGCATTTAATCAAATATTAAATTTATATAAAACATACACGTATGCAATTGCGGTGGAATCTTTGTATTTGTATGACTGGTTGCAAACATTATTCAAAATTGTTGTGCGCGGGGTAAATAGTTGACTCAATGTCTAAAAGATGTCATATAAAAACAAATATACAGGGTGTTCTATTATTTTTTTTGAAAAATGGCGGGAAAATTATACTGGGTGATTTAAAATGGCGGCCAAGATGGCGGAAAAGAAAATGGCGGCCAAGATGGCGTCCAAGATGGCGGAAAACAAGATGGCGTCCAAGATGGCGTCCAAGATGGCGGAAAAACAAAATGGCGGCCAAGATGGCGTCCAAGATGGCGGAAAACAAAATGGCGGCCAGGCGGAAAACAAAATGGCGGCCAAGATGGCGGAAAACAAAATGGCGGCCAAGATGGCGTCCAAGATGGCGGCCAAGATGGCGGAAAACAAAATGGCGGCCAAGATGGCGGAAAACAAAATGGCGTCCAAGATGGCGGAAAACAAAATGGCGGCCAAGATGGCGGAGCTCCGCCCCTTTTACCCCCACCCTTGGGTTACCCCGCCCCTTTTACCCCCACCCCTTGGATTACCCCCACTCCGCCACCCTCCCCACTCCTATCCCCACCCCGTGCGGTGGTGCGGTGGATCCAGAACCGGCTAAAACCCTCTACTGAATTTTGTTACATTTTAAAATATTATTATTGTATGAGATTATTATATAGTGTTAACCTTTTATAAGCACTTGCACTTCAATAACTATTAACTTGTATTGCTTTAATGTTTGAAGTTTGATTGAATGTTAATGTGTGTGACTCAAATTGGGATATACGCAGATGTTTAAGTCATACCCGCTTAAATTATGAAAAAATACCGGAATAAAATTTGGGGTTTTATAATTAATACTGCAATTTGAATAAGCGGCTTCAACAAAATTCCCTGTTAAATGACAATGATCTGCAAGGGGTAACTCTCTATCACAAATTGTAGAACTATTAAGTGAGAATTGCTCTTGAGGTGTTAATTTATTCATTATGCGTTTTAAATGTTCATTATAAATTGTATGTGAGTCATCAGTAAGTTTGCCAATAAATACTTTGGCGCAAATAGAACTTTCATCTGCTTGCTATAATTCACACATTTCAATATGTTTCCAAGTTCTATCCATTTTCAAATCAGTTGGCATGATTGTATATACTTTATTTCAATCATTCTGCATATAAAGTATTGGAGCAGCTTCTGATTTAAAACAAGTTAAACAACCATTGCATAAATGTGTTTATGGCCATGTTTGGAAATTTGTGGTATACTAATCTAGACATAATTTTTATCAGAACTTAGTGGGATTTAATCCCATCATCGATTAGTATTAAATTAATGCCCGCCTATTCTGAGTAAAATGTACGAGGCCCACATTATTAAACGCGTTAGTGTTATTATCATATTCTAACTCATAAACATTTATACTGATATCGTTTAAGTTTTCAATTTTATTTAAATATTTCAACTTGTTGTTGATGGCGGCTAAATTCATCACGGTACGCACAATGTACGCACATCCAGCTAACCGCACTACAGCGGTTAGCTGGATGTGCGTACATTGTTGTTGTTAGTCGGGTGGAGGGCAGCGGTGATGCACCAAGCCAGGCACATCTTGTTGTTATTCTGAATGTTGATACATGTCTCCCTAGATTTAAATTGTACTATAAAACAAAAAAATATTAGTAATGTATAAATAAAAATTATGATAAAAATAGTAGTAAATATAATAATATATAAGTACTAACTATTACCTGTTGATCGATGTAACTAGATCCGCGGATTGGTGTGAATTTGACAACTTCAATCGATAGATGCGACACCGACTCCAATGTCCAGTCGCTACCTGTTGTCTATAATTCAAAAAATATATAACATATAAGTTAGTAAATTATCACTTAATTTGAAAAAAAAAATTATTACCTGAAATTCCTCGTTTTTTGTTTTAATATTTGCGGATATCCCATCATAAGCGGTATTGATATCGGTGATTAAATCAACCGTTACATACTTAAAGTTAAATGATTTTAACTCCCTAGTATCATCATCGGTGTCCGCCTTCCCATACTGGGCAAATAATTCACAAGTAAATTTAATACTTGTGAACATTTCCAACTTATTTTGGACAAGGTAGACAACTCGATTTTAACTGCCGTTTAAAAATGACGAGATATCCGCACCGACACTGGATTCAGCATTTATTTTGAAACTTCCTATCTGATTCTTAAAGCAGCTGGAGACTTCGAAAATCCAATAGGCCGCCCAAACTTTGCGCCATGGGCTTGTGATATGCCCAGCGAATTTTATGGATGTATCAATTGTGATATTACATAGATCACATGACCGTATAGGGTTAGCATTTTCTATCCCACCATCATCATTACGTGTCTTCTTGGATGTGCTTGGGAGTGAATCGTTTGGACGTTGTCGCTTCCTTGTTTCGCTTCTCTTAGGTAATGCAGTTGACACTTGTTCACCATTAAATCCATGCATGGATTTTAGGTGCCATGTAATGGCATCCCTGCGAAATGTGTTGTATTCACATTTGGGGCACTTAATGCTGTTAATTCCATCATTGCAACAATCACCGTGCCGTTTGAGGGCATCTTTTCTCGTGAATGACATACTACAATTATTGCAGTTGAACATCTGCAATTAATGATAGTGATAATAATAGTTTCAATTTAAAAAATAGAAAACATAAAAACTTCAATGTATATTATTAATTTTGAAATAATTTAAATATTACGACTGATTCTAATATCATATTTTCATATTCATATTTTTATAGTTATTTTATTATTATATTTTAAATTATTTACGTAAATGAGAAAACATGAAAGATTGAACTATAACAAGTATATTATGGTTATCGTAATGTCTGGTTGTGTAAAAGATATTGGGGTGTATTCTGTAAAATTTTATGTTTATTTTAACAGCTTGTTAAAAATATAAATATAACAGGCTTGTTAATTTTTAACGTTATATTGATATTCTGTAACTGAAATATTAACATGGCTGTTATAATACATATTTTTAACAGCATGTTAAAAATTAGTCATGAAGTTAGATACAAATCTCTACATTTATGCGTAAAAGTCATGTCTTTTCTTGAACCACAAAACATTATGCGTCAGATTTAACCTCAAAATATGACAAACGCCGGTGCACGCCGGTGCTCGTAGGTAATCACAACACAATAATCGTATTAGTTTTAAAAGTGAATTAAAATGTTGAAACGCGAAAGAATGACTAAACGGCAATTAGAAAGCCTGATAACATATATAGAACAAAACAAAAAGTTGTCCTATGGGAATAAATAAATAATTAATTAATTCATTTAAATTTTAATTCTAATTTTATTATTTTGTTGGTTTTGTTGCAAAATTAATTTCAATCAACATATATGCTAGAATAACCAATAAATAACTACGCTTGTTTTATATCGCTGCTCAAAATACACAATTTTGCAATACGTATTATTTCTTATAGGTGTTTGCAGATTTAAAAATCAAATACAAGACACAGGTCACGATTAATTAAATATGATATTAAGAGGGGCAATTATAGCTACATGCGAGCAGTCAATTGACCAATTGTCCCTGGAAAGCCATACTTTTGAAAATACAATGTTTTATTTTGATCAATAAGATCTTACCGAGTTGGAAATTTAATCCATTTGTTTAATAGTGTCAATAATTTTACTAACTGCTAGTTGACTAATTACTATATTAGCAGATGCCTCAACATCCAACTGGTAACTACCATGTCCATAAAAATGCAAAGCACAAAAAAACTTTAAATAGTTTGGTGTTGCAGTATTTCTTCGTATAACTGCCAAATGTAAATGGAGTAATAGCGTTAATTAAATATTGAGCAGCAATTTTATTTAGACAAAATAATTAAAACAAACAAAGTTCGGGAAGTTCAAATAAATTGTACATATCCCATCCGTAGCTGTCGATTATATAATCTCAGCCGATTCCTTAAAAATACAAAATTCTTTTATTAATGCATGTTAGAATTATTTAATAACTTACCTTCTTCCTTTTTCATGCAAATTTTTATTTATTTGAATGGCAATATAACCTATTGCACCTGTCATTTTATAATTTTAACACCCTGTTAAAAATTAAAGTCATGTATTTACATGCCTTTAAAATTTTTAACTTAACAGGCAATTTTAACAGTGCCTGTTAAAATTTTAACAGATTTGTGTTTTATAGAATACCAAATATGACTTTAACAGGCTTTTAATTTAAACAGGCTGTTAAAATTAACATTTATTTTTACAGAATACACCCCAATAAATGAAAAAAATATAGATTTTTGATTTTGTTAAAACATAATCAAAAAATGATTTAAATTGCGGAGTAAATGTTGAATGTGATAAATAATGTATACCTAACTTTAAATAATATTAGTATGATAAAGTAAATATTAAATTATGTATTGTTTAATAATAATATAAAAAATATTTTTAAATTATTTTACCAAATAAAATATAATTGAAATTAATTTAAAAACAAAATTTACTGTTTTGAATGTTAGGGTAGAATAGGTAAAAATACTCGTGCTACTACTATTAGACTCTCACTGTTTCAGGGTTGAAGAAGCACTTTCGCTTTTTATATCAGTTGTGATTTGGCATCTATTCTGAAGCTTCCAATCCGTTTCTTAAAACTGATTAAAACTTTGAAAATGCCATCTCCAGTAGGCCGTCTCAACTTTGCTTTATGGGCTTGAGATCTTATATCTTCTTCGATGTGTTTGGATCTGGACACTGTCGCTTCCTTGCTTTATTATTTTTCTTTGGTAATACGGTGAGCACTTGCTCACCATTAAATCCATGTTTGCATTTTTGGTGGCGTGTAATGGGATCTCTTCCGGGTGAGTAGTAATCACATTCGAGGCACTTAATGTTGTCGTGCATTGCGAATATCTTTTGAATTAATTTTTTTTACATTTATTTTGTGAAAACGAACAATATGCAATTTTAACAATATTTAAGATTTAAACAGTTTTGTGTTTTTAAATGCTAATATATAAAATGATACTAAGTTTTTAACAAAAACAAAATAAAACGACTAAAAAAAATAAAGAAACGACTATTGTTTCTATTTCAGGATTAACCGCTAATAGCAATTTTTTCCATAAAAAATTTGATCTTTGTCAAAATGAATCGATTTTCAAAAAAATCATTCTAAAAAATCGATTCAAATAATCGATATTTTTCTACTAAATATCGATTCTTTTAATTTCGCGATTCAAATCGCCCATCCCTAGGTTAGATTGAAATTGTTAAATCTAGGATTGAAAAATGAGTTAACTGGTTATATTTAATAGTATGTCTCTAAACTTAACATGAAAATATAGAAACTAAATAAAAAATATAAAAAACGTATATAAAAAATATAGAGAAATTCAAAAATATTAAATTATTATGATGTAATAGGTTCTTCTTCATATGTATAAAAATTTAATATTAGTAGTATTGTTTGAGTAAGTAAACAAAAGGTGCAATTTGAAAAGGGGTATACTCCTAACTGGTCTGCTGAATTATTTAAGATTAATACCATACAAAACACAAATCCAGTATCATACATGCTTAAAGATATTAATGGGAGACCTATCCTGAGTGCATTTTACAATGAGGAGTTGCAGCTAACAAAACATTCTGACGTTTACCTAGTTGAAAAAATTTTACGTAAAAAAGGAAGCAAATTTTTTGATAAATGGCTAGGACAAGATGATTCTCATAATAGCTGGATTGAAAAAAACAAATGTATTGTAATGTGTGTATATTTAATAATGATAATAAATGATTTTTGAATGCATCAAATGTTATTATTTATTATAAACTACTAATGTTCATATTGATCACCGCTTACTTCTAAACACTTTACGGTATTGAATTCATGACATTCTCACCTGCGTAATTTACATATCCATTCAAAGTAAAATTCATAATAAAATAGAAATATCAACTGACATTTATTGCATAGCTTACGTTAAAATTTGCATCATTGTCAAGTGTATTTTTATTTTAAATTTGATTTATTCTTGGAAAGTAATTTGAACATTTTTTTTATTATTGACAATTAATCTACACTCTATATATTGCTAGGTGTATAAAAAAATAAAAAAATTAAAATTTTACAATTACATAAAAAAAGTTTATTAAAAAAAAAATACAATAAAATATGTCATAAATCATCACCATCGGTTTTGATACCTCTCTGCATTGAATCTCTGAAATAGAAAATAAATATTAATAACTTAAAATAAAAGTTTAAATTTAAAAGCTTACCATTTTCAATTTAGCGCATTTTTCTAAGCGCTCGTTTTTTTTCTTTAATGCCTTGGCTAAGTCATCTTTTCGCTATTTCTGAAACAAACAAACAATTATTAATAACTTTAAAAATAAAATTTTAAATTTATAAACTTACCCTTTTCAATTGCAAACATTTCTCTAAGCGATTGAGTTTTTTGGACGTCTCAATCCAAATGTCTTTCGAGGTTTTCACTAGAGCCCTTTGCTGTTTTAATAATTGCTCTTCTTCCAAAACTTCTACTTCGTCATCAATTTTTTTAAATGAATCCTCAGTAAAGTAAAATCATCCTCCAGGATGAAATCTTCGCAGTTGGTAGGTGTGGGTGGTGGCGGCGGCGAATCAACAATTTCGATGATTGTTGGGGGAATCATCATCATCAATTTCGATTGTGATATTGGGAGAGGTAAAAGGATAAAAATTTGTGATTTGATTTATATCGTCATATAAATTGTCACAATCTGCAAACGGGGAATAGGTTGGTAGGCGGCTCGGGGAATTTGCCTTTTTAATGAGAATATTTTCAATTATTCTAAATGCTGGCATAGTGAATGATGTTGCTGTTGTAGTTTGCGTACAAAGAACTAATACTATCATACGCTGCATTGTTTATATATTAAACATATAGTAAAAATGAAGCAAAGCTATTAAAAGTGAAAAGTAAATTCTCAAATTTGATTTTGTGAACCTAATAAAAATGAAAGTTTTTAACTATCTTAGACATTATACAGGTTGAAACTCATAAAATTATGTTAATTAATAATCGATAATATTGATCAATATGTGAGATTAGTAGTAATATTAACTTTCAAAAATGTACTGTGAATTTAAAATCTTATAATAGGATTTAAATTTGTAAATTTGTAGATGCTGTGGAATAAATAATTAGTAGATGTTTATGGAAATTAAAACAAAAATTATTATTATAATTATTTATTTAATAACTTTTCAGTTTTTCAAAGTCATAACAAATTTTATTATAGCAAGTATATAAACATTCCATCATTAGATATAATCTCATCATAAAAGTTGCATTTTCAAAATATGTTTTCTGTGATATTTAAGATGCTATATTGCTATGTAAATGTATATCATCATTACTATTATAGCAATCTTTTAAAATTTTATCATAATACAATTTAAATCCATATCCTATCAATATTTTTATTTTGTGATCGATTAGCTTTTTTAGATCTAATAATGTTTGTAGCGTTTTCTCAGCAATGACGATGATCTGCTGGATCCAAACGGTGGTTTTCTTGTGATATAGTCTTGTAGTTATTGTACAACGGTATCGGTTGTTTTTTTAGCGTTTTATTGAATCAACAAATTCAAATTGTGGTAAAAGCTTTGCAAGTGTATGACTAGTTTACAATCAATGGAAACTTTGCAACATTATTCAAAATTGTTCAAAATGCGCAAGAGTAAATAGTTGTTTTATTGTCCTAAAGATTCTAAATTGCTGCTTATTGTTTGAAAAGATGACGCGCTGGTTAAATAGTTGAATTATTTTCTTGTTTTTTCAACCCAACTATTATGAGAATTATCATGTTCTAACCATTTAACAAAGAATTTGCTTTCTTTTTTACGTAATTTTTTTTCTGTTTGAAAACAAATGTTGTGTAATCGAGTTATTGGTTACATTGTCTCATTTAATAATATTAGACGTTGAAAATGAGCGATTAAAATATAAAAGTGTTGAATTGTAATAGATATAAAACAGATTTAAATTTTTCAAAAATTGTACGATAACTTGAAACACAATTTAAACAATTATAAACATTTTAAATATTTAATGAAAGGATTTAATAAGTATGTATATAATATAGTAATTAAAAAAAAATGCGGACAGCGTATAATGCGGAACATTGGTCAAAGGCATACAATTTAACAATTTCTCTTGAAAAACTGATTGAAGTGTTTGATACTTACGAACGAGAAGCAGAGTTTGTATTAAATCATAATAATATCGATAAAACATTAAAAAAAAACAATTGTAAAATATGTTTATGGTGTTAAAATTTGCACTATTTTTATGCAGAAGAAGATTTGTGAAAAACGCTTTGTCTCTAATATGAAGCGATGTGGATTAGGGTTTCACCTAAAAGATATAAAAATATATTTAATAAAAAAAGAAATTTTAAAAATGGCAGCTACAATAATGACAACAACGACGATGACGACACAACGATGACAACACCAGAGATGATAAAGAAAACTCGCAGAATTAATAAAGCAATTAATGTGATATATCTACAAATATGTCAGACGTTTGCATATAAAGATGAAAGGCAAGTGGCACTTAGATGCAAATTTATTGTACAATTGGCATACATTTGATAATAAACAAATAGTTATTATTTATGTAATAAAAACACATTGACATTACTGCTTTAAGAGCTAAGTATTCTTCGAATTCCTCAACAGTTTGTAAGTGATTTTATAAAATTTGCTTTTCCTTTTAGTTTGAAGAAAATGTTATCAATATGTCTCTTATTTAACAGAACAAATAAGAGACAATGTTTTTAATTTTATAAGATTAAGAATTAGCCTATCATTCCAATTGATACAGTAATGATTTTTCATTAACCATTAAGCTTGCTTTTTATATTTCAAGTCTAAACAATGAATTGGGTATGGTGGTTTAAATATATAATGACCTAATTTAATTCCATCAAATGCTGCAAGATGAAAACTTATTCAATGATTTGAACCCTAAATAATTATAGCAATATTTTTGTTTTAAATTCACTTTTAACTTTCGCTTTTAATAGTTTAGGTCAATATTCCATGACCGTTTAATCATTAGTAACATGCCACATTACTAATGATTCATTATTTTTTTAAAAGTTGTTATTTATTTTAATGTTTTTTATATTTATAGAATTAGTATTATGAATATTTCAACGTTATCAATTATTTATTAGCAAAGGTCTCTATAACTTTGCATTTTAAAATAATTTGAGAGTAATGCGTAATGTCTAAGATGGTTAAGAACTCCATGAAGTCTCAATATTTTTGAATAAACATATTTTATATAATTCTAGTTATATTTTTGTTTTAATTTCTATAAACACCTACTGATATATAATGATTATCATTAAATAAATAAATGACGATAAAGTATATTCAAAACACATTTTTTATTATATATATATATATATATATATATATATATATATATATATATATTACAATCACATCTACAGGAGATATCCTTTTTATATAACATAACAATTCTGTGTTAACTATGTGGACGATGAGCATTAAGCTCACCACCCCCTCCGTAGCTTTTCTACAATATTTTTAAGTTACGTTTCTTTTTAATTGTAATGTCTGTCCGTTTAGCTATTAGTTATTATTAAATTTGTAATTTTGTAGGCCTGAGGATGCCAATAAACATTGGCGAAACGTCGCATTTTATTAAAAAAATAGTTCAGCTATGTTTGTTTTTTAAATAAAACTCCATTCAAAAATTGACTTATTATCCCGTTATCCAATTAGAAAATATATATATATATATATATATATATATACACACATATTACAATACATCTGTTTTTCTACCTTTAGAGCTTTTGTCCATAAGTATTTGGAAAAACAATCTATCACCGCTAATATAAATCTATAGCTCCCAAGCTTGGGATCTTATGTGCCCGACGAATTTCATTGAAGTATCGAATGTTATATTGCATAGATTCAATGACCACATGCGGCAAAGGAAGTGAATAAACTGCATTACAATAAAATACTTTTATTAATATAAAATATTTTATTATTAAAAAATTAAATTTACAATATTATACATGGAAAATTTATTATATATCATACAAATTAGAAATATCTAACCGAAACATTTATATAAGATTTTATTATTATTTAAATAAGTACATTTTTTTACTTTCTGAAATGAACAATTACTAAATCTATCAGTGTGATTTACACAGAAATGTGTACATTTTTCAAACTTTGGTGTTTTAATTTTATCTTCTAAATTTAATATTGTAAAATTCGGAAAATGTTTTTTTTTTATAAATAAAATTTCTTTAATCTTAAATCTATACATAACATTATACAAAGTCTTCATATGCATAATATATAAAATAAGAAATATAATAAAAAGAAATAGAATACAAATTTAAATATCACATGCTAAATCACAATAACAAATAATAAATATTTATCATATTTTAATAAACTAAATTCTAACAATTGCTGTTTTCTTTATTTGTTTTGCAAATAAAACTTTTTATTTGCGATCAAGTTCTATTTTGCAGTGCAGGTTCAAACTTAATGCACTCAATAATTGCTCTGGTGGTTGGTAGTGTTAACTCAACAAAATTGTTTCTAAAATTATTATAGACAGCACTTTTTTTCAGCTGTACTCCAAGTTTTTCTTATTTTAACTTTCTCGTTACCTGAAATTTTAATTTAAACATTAATTTAAAGTTTTTGGTAAAATTTAATTATACTTTACTTTTAACGGTAGTTGTTCTAGTTCGTCTAGTTGGTCGAGCTCTAATTGTCTTCATTACTGGATTAGTAGATTCTAAATGTCCACATCTTCCACGTTTTCTTCTATATTGTCTATATTGTCCAAAACATTCCTCTCTTCAATTTTTTCCAGTAGTTCAGTTGTAAATAAATTATCTATGTTAAGAATGTTTAAATTGAATTCCACATGTTTGTGAGGGCCGCCGTCCGATGCTATAATTAATAGCTTTGATATTTTGCAATATGGATTGCATCTGTTGGTAATTTATAATTTGTGAAAACCAAAATTATCTGTATTTGGTTGGCCGCTTTGGAGCTGGATTGGGTTTGAGTAATTGATTTTAAACCTTTGTTTTTCATTAAACTTAAAATATATGATCAAAAAATATGAAAAAAAAATTAAAATTATAAAAAAATTATAAAAATAATTCTATTCTTATAATTGTTGGATTAAGTTGTTAATAAATAATTATATGTTTTTGATTACATAACATAAAAATATTAATAGAGAATAAAATTAGCAACAATAACATATATGTATATATTTAGAGTCTTTTTTGTCAAATTGTGGGTTTGTGTATTATGCTTAGTTAGATAAGTTTTATTTGTATACTAATAGTGCAGTTTGTTTATTTTCTAAAAAAATATTTATTCTTCATTATCCAATTTAAATTATTGTTTATGAGTCTGAAATTTTTAATTTATTGTTTCTTTTAAAAAAAAAAATATCCAAATTTAAGAACAATTATTAAAGAAACGTTTATCCACAAATCTTTTACTATAATTTTTTTTATAGCAGAATAAATTTTTATATTTTAATTATTATTGATTTAAAATTGAGTTTTAGAAGGATATCAATAATCGATCATATAAACCTACAAACATGTATATTTATTTTTAAAATAAAAAATGGACATTTTCCAGATTACTTTAACTTGTCATTGAATAGTGAATTTCATAATTACCAGACCCTGACAGATAACTTCTTTAGGCCTAATTTTGTATTTAAAGTCGCAAATCAAAAATCTATATTTGTAGATGGACTTAAGATGTTTAACAAGATTCTCGAAAACATAAAAAAATCTAAATCGGTAGGAATTTTTAAGCAAAAGTATTTGCAATTTTTGACTGTTGAAACTATTGCTAATTTAGAAGAAATGTAATGTTATTTTTTATATTGTTAGATTTAGATAGTTCAGTATTTATTTTTTTTTACTTCTTTGATTAATATTAGTATATGTAATTACTTTTGTGTATTTTAATATGAATGTGTATGTGTAGCAATTATGCTAAATAAATACCTATTATTATTATCATTATTATTATATGTCAGTCTCTTGATTGTAAAAATAGATTTGTAGTGTATCAATTAATTATTAGTCCGCTACTTGTTTACTGCCCAACAATATAAATTTATTTAAATAAAACTGAACTAGATAGGTTACAGATTTTCCAAAATTAGTGTCACACCTATCAAAAACATGTTAGAAAAGTTAAAATTATTTTTAGTTCGACAGTCACTCTATTTTGGAAACGTGTTTTATTTACTAATTATTAAATAATTGTATACCTGAATATCATTAAAAACAATGAGATTTAATTAATTATATCATCACATTAAGGCTGCTACAGGTATTCTACAATTCAAGAAACTGCTAAAAACATATATGATATTAATTTATGATTCATTAGACGTATAGTAAATAAATTGAAAAAGTATTTGTAATGTTTTTAATTATTATAACATAATATATCATATTATACAGAATGTACCTGTAATGCTTTATACTTGTAATATATTTTTGTATGTAAATTTATTTACAGCAAGCTATATACTTATGTAATTATATATGTATCTTTTTTTACATTTAATAAACTACATAACATAAACACGCATAAGTTTAAAAAAATTATGGATGTACATTTTTTAATTACTTATGAAGTTAAATAATAAAATTTCATTCAATGGAAGGTTTAGATAACCAAAAGTAAATTTTAACTCTTCTGGAATTTTTTTTAAGGGTTGTATACAGAGTTTGAGATACTGAAAAAAAATGTGTGTAAAGACTACCCAAAACCCTACTTCCATGATTTTTTTTAGAATTTTTAATTCTATAGGTGCGGAGAAAAAAATGCAAAAAAATGCTATTTTTTGCTCCTTATGGAAAAGGGAAAATAATATCAAAATTTTAAAATCCTACTAAAAATGTTTTTTTTTATGCTAGGAAAGTAATTTTTAAGGTAATTTGGATGTCGTGATGGGGGGCATTTCACCTATGTTAACCGGGGGACCCTTTCTTGTTAATGCTAAGGATGCCATGTACATGTAGTTTCAATAAATCTTCTGAAAAATACTCGTTAGTTAGTATTATTTATATTTACTTATTTTAATAATTTAATATAAGCTCACTTAAAATATAATTAATCTATTTTATAGGTTTAGAAATAATCAGGTACAAGTAAATATACAAGTAAATCATTAAAATTTTCTATGCAAACTAAAAGATTAGCGATTATATTCACAATTTTTATGTAAAATTACAACATAAAAACAACAATTTTTTTCAAAAACGTTTACAAATTTTAGAATTTTACTTTAACTCTAAAACACATAAATGTTTAGTTTCAGTTTCATTTATAATTGTTACAAAGACAAATATGGTTAGAGTTAGAGTAATAGTATTTTTTAAATATAAAATGCTGCTTCAATCATTCAAGTCTAAATAAACTAAACATAATGAATTACAATACAACTTTTCATAAGCACTAAATTATTATTGCATTCATGGTGTTATTGTTCAATTTATTTTAGGTTATATGTTTTTTTTATTATAATTTAATTCAAATTTAATAAATTGCAATACACTGGTTCAGCAAGGCATGTCTTGCAATCCTTACCTGCATAAGATTATCTAATACTAATTTTTACATAATTATAAATCTTATATTTTAATTTATGATATATACCTTCCGCAGTTTTAATAAGATAAATATTATTTTAAATTATTTTTTATTATTTTGTTTTATTGAACAATTAAAAATAAAACATAAATTCATTCAACGAATTATTGTCTATGTTTAAAACCGTTTTAAGCCATAAAACTCTTTACGGATTACAGCAATAAAACGTTGATAAGGTTTACATGCCAATACAAGACACTACTACAAAATAAATTTTTTCAAAGCCGTCAATTTGGTGCCGAATGTTTCATAAATAGTTATGCATAATAAACTGTAATAAAATATTCCTAGACATACTTTGGAATAACAGTGATTTACTAATTATTGTAAGCTTGCTGCAGATTTGACTAATCGGTTATTGACTACTATAAATTTCCTCTATGTAGTTATGTTAATTACTTTTATACACCCCACACTTTCTACCTGAATATTATATAAATACGTGATTGTTAGGAGCATAAGATCAGTTACTCACAAATATTGTTGACGGACAGTCACAACATCTACATCGTTTATTACCACTTCTACTGTTTGAATAGTATCAACATTAGTAACACAAGAAAATCTACCAATCATCTAATTGATATCCAATCCAAAGTGTATTAAAAAATACAAACATTTTAAACAATAACAACAAACGCAGAAAAAAATGAAATTTTCAACAACTAAGACTAAAGGACAGAGAGAGAAGACAAACCAATCAGTTCAGCATAAATTTATAATTATATAAAAATTTACATGTCATCAAGATATATAACAAAACAACTTATGAAGAATGAAGAAATACATTAAATCCAAACGACAATCAAAAACTAAACAACACAACTTTAGTGAAAAGTGCTAATTCAAACACAAATTCTACCGTCAAGTATTTTATTATCAAATACTACAATAGTCGAATAGATACATTGAAATAAATGTAAATAATATTCGTACTCTTGTTAAAACTGCGGTCCAAATTATACTACCAATTGCTAACAATTCGAATAGATGCATTGAAATAAATGTAAATAATATTCGTATTCTTGTCAAAATTGCGGTTCAAATTGTACTGCATATATTTTATATGTTGTTTAACGCTCCCATACGAATAGATGCATTGAAATAAATGCAAATAATATTTGTACTTGTCCTAATTGCTTTCCAAATTGTAACACTTGTTGGATTCTAGTTAAGTGGCACGTCTGTCTCTTTTTGATTTTGAACAATCTATTTTTCTATCTCAAATTTAACTAAATTGTTGCTTCGATCTCAGAAGCAATTTTACTGCGATTAATCAGATGCCCTGTAATAGTGCTAACTCACTTAGCAAAAAAAAAATTTACACTGTTGTGTAAATATTTTGTAAAAATCACAAGTTACTATTTTACTTGCTGTGGGATATTTCTGTACACTTCTGCCAATTGCATGATAACGTTAAAAACTGCAATATATGTTTTCTCTAAAATATTTGAATAACATCAAAGCTTTTTTAAGAAATAATGTGTTATTATTATCACTATCACAATATTAAAATATTATTTTTCTCATATCGGAAGAATGTTCTAATAGTTAAAAATTTGTAAACGATTGATATAATTTATTATTATTTGGTTGATAGTTACAAATTTAAAACATCGAAACATATATCAAACATTATTATTAGCATTTTTAAGTTCTGAAGTTTATCATTGCTTTCATCAGATATGGTATCAATTATTTTTCTCCAATTTTCATAATTAGAAAATAGAGATACATGTTTTGTTGTGTTGATACTTGTAGCATGTACTACATGTACATTAAAAAATTAAATTTATGAAAAAATTATGCTAAACTAAAAACATCCATATACGCGATTCGAGATTTTACCTCTCATCAGTCTGGCTTTATTTATTTAAACTTAATAATTGATTTGTAACTTACTTTGTCAATATATAAAATTATTTTTCTTAAAACCTTCGCTCTACTAGAAGTTCAAATTAATAATAACTTAAACTAAACATTTTACTTTTTGTTGAAACCAATTGTTGTCGATGTTTAGCTGAATTATTTGTTTCCAATAATTCAGCTAAACATCAAAATCAGTCAGCATGGCTCGATAGCGCTCGTCAACCGCAACAAACAATTGAGAATTGTCTTTGTTTTATATTTTGCTTATTGACGAAGCCATTTAACCAAAAATGAGCTTTATCACTAAACATTTATTAATATTTAATTAGTTAATTAAAAAAAAAAAAATTTAAATTGAAATGGGAATTTAATGCATTTTTTTAAACGCTCCAGTTTTTTTAGATGCTTTGATGCATGAGTCTGAGTCATATTATATTCGTCATAAAAATTGCTACAATCAGCAAATGGGGAATATATAGGCTGATGGAGTGGCAATTTACGCTTCTATTTATCTTAGACATTACGCAGGTTGAATCTCATAAAATTATACTAATTATTAATCGATAATGTTGATCATTAAGTAAGATTAGTAGTAATGTTAACAACTTTTGAAGCAATATTGACTCATTAGTAATGTTGTATATTGCTATGTGATACAAGAAAGTATTTAAATTGATAGTTTTATGTGATGTGGGGTTATTAATTTCAAAAATATTATTATATATTAGTAGGTGTTTATGGAAATTAAAACAAAAATTATTATTATAATTATTTATTTAATAAATTTTCAATTTTTCCTGTGATATTAAAGATGATATATTGCTAGGCAAATGTAAATCATCATCGCTATTATAACACTCACTTAAAATTTTATCATAATACGATTTAAATCCGCATCCTATCAGTATTTCTATTTTGCGATCAACAAATCTATCTAACATTTGATTAGTGGCTGTGTTGATCCCATTGACCCATGCTGAGTTATTGATAATAAGAGAGAAAATATAAATAAAAAAGGAATATTGTTACATATTAAAATATTATTATTGTATGAGATTATTATATAGTGTTAACCTTTTATAAACATTTGCACTTCAATAACTATTAACTTGTATTGCTTCAATGTTTGAAGTTTGATTGAATGTTAATGTGTGTGACTCTTCAAATTGGGATATACGCAGATGTTTAAGCAATTAGAAAGTGTACTTTTACATGTGTTAATCTTAATTCTTTGGTGATGTGCGGTAGTAAGTAGTAGTAGTAGTTAGCTTATTTGTTATAGAATGTTTTATTCAATTTTTTTAAATATGAATAGACAATTTTTATAGTCACCAAATATGCACAACATATTTCTTAACGCTTTTAGCTTTTTAGTCCAACTGTTATTTATACAGTTTGAACATATTTCACCCTCAATACAGTCTACACATCTTATATCTACATAGTTTGCATATAATTTAGCACGCAGCCTAACAAACTCGGTCATTATTTTGCTAGCATTCTCATCTTTCATTAACACAACACAACTTTATTTATTAAAAGTATATTAAACACATTATCTAATGAATGAAGTTAGATGTGTAAAATTTATCGATATGATGTTTATTGTCTTGTAAATATTACTGGTATCTTTATTGTCAGGCTGTCAGTGTCTATATAGCACAAATTGGCTTATCATCACCTTTAGCCGCTCTAATTGAATGGCAGCTAAATTCTCATAGAAAATTGAAACTTATCTAAAGATTTATTATAAGAGCATTTAATTTGATATCCAAAACTATATGGTTTGTGTACATGTGTAATATTAATGAACTTAGCATTACTACTAGGTTCACACATCTGTATAGGTTTTGAAATAGTTTCAAAATCTGCGTAAATAACAAATGGGACTTTCATCTGCTTGCTATAATTCACAAATTTCGATATGTTTCCAAGTTCTATCCATTTTTAAATCAGAAGTTGGCATGATTGTTTATACTTTATTACAATCATTCTACATATAAGGTATTAGAGCAGCTTCTGATTTGAAACAAGTTAGACAACCATCGCATAAATGTGTTTTATGGTCATGTTTTGAAATTTGTGGTGATATACTAATCTAGATATATTCTTTATTAGATCATAATGAGAGCCCGTTTATTCTGAGTAAAATGTACAGGACCTATATGTTGGGTAGAGGGCAGCGATGAGGCACCAAGCCAGACACATCTTGTCGTTATCCTGAATGTTAATACATGTCTCTCTAGATTTAAATTGTGCTGTAAAACAAAAAAATATTAGTAATGTACAATAAAAAATATGATAAAAATAGTAGTGAATATAATAAAATATAAGTATTAACTATTACCTGGTAAGTCGATGTAGCTAGATCTTTGGATTGGTGTGTATTTGACAACTTCTATCGATAGATGCGACACCGACTCCAATGTCCAACCGCTACCTGTTGCCTATAATACAAAAAACATATAAATTAGTAAATTATCACTTTTAGAACACAATTAGAAAGAAAAATATTATTACCTAAAATTCCTCGCTTTTTGTTTTAATATTTGCGGATATCCCATCATAAGCGGCATTGATATCGGTGATAAATCAACCGTTACATACTTAGAGTTAAATGATTTTAACTCCCTAGTATCATCATCGGTGTCCGCCTTCACATAGTGGGCAAATAATTTACAAGTAAATTTAATACTTGTGAACATTTCCAACTTATTTTGAACAAGGCAGACAACTCGATTTTAACAGCCGTTTAAAAATGACGAGATATCCGCACCGACACTGGATTCTGCATTTATTTTGAAGCTTCCGATCTGATTCTTAAAGCAGCTAGATCACATGACCGTATGGGGTTAGCATCTTCTGTCCCACCATCATCATTACGTGTCTTCTTAGATGTGCTTGGGAGTGAATCGTTTGGACGTTGTCGCTTCCTTGTTTCGCTTCTCTTAGGTAATGCAGTTGACACTTGTTCACCATTAAATCCATGCATGGATTTTAGTTGCCGTGTAATGGCATCCCTGCGAGATGTGTTGTATTCACATTTGGGGCACTTAATGCTATTAATTCCATCATCTCGTGAATGACATACTACAATTATTGCAGTTGAACATCTGCAATTAATGATAGTGATAATAATAGTTTCAATTTAAGAAATAGAAAACATAAAAACTTCAATGTATATTATTAATTTTGAAATTATTTAAATATTACGACTGATTCTAATATCATATTTTCATATTCATATTCTTATAGTTATTTTATTATTATATTTTAAATTATTTACGTAAATGAGAAAACATGAAAGATTGAACTATAACAAGTATATTATGGTTATCGTAATGTCTGGTTGTGTGAAAGATAATAAATGAAAAAAATATAGATTTTTGATTTTGTTAAAACGTAATGAAAAAATGATTTAAATTGCGGAGTAAATGTTGAATGTGATAAATATTGTATACCTAACTTTAAATAATATTAGTATGATAAAGTAAATATTAAATTATGTATTGTTTAATAATAATATAAAAAAATATTTTAAAATTATTTTACCAAATAAAATATAATTGAAATTAATTTAAAAACAAAATTCATATAAGGTAAAATTACTCGTGCTACTACTATAAGACTCTCACTGTTGTGATTTGGCATCTATTCTGAAGCTTCCAATCCGTTTCTTAAAACAGATTAAAACTTTGAAAATGCCATCTTCTGTAGGCCGTCTCAACTTTGCTTAATGGGCTTGAGATCTTATATCTTCTTCGATGTGTTTGGATCTGGACACTGTCGCTTCCTTGCTTTATTCTTTTTCTTTGGTAATACGGTGAGCACTTGCTCGCCATTAAATCCATGTTTGGATTTTTGGTGGCGTGTAATGGGATCTCTTCCGGGTGAGTAGTAATCACATTCGGGGCACTTAATGTTGTCGTGCATTGTGAATATCTTTTGAATTAATTTTTTTTACATTTATTTTGTGAAAACGAACAATATGCAATTTTAACAATATTTAAGATTTAAACAGTTTTGTGTTTTTAAATGCTAATATATAAAATTATACTAAGTTTTTAACAAAAACAAAATAAAACGACTAAAAAAAAAGAAAGAAACGACTATTGTTTCTATTTCAGGATTTTACCGCTAATAGCAATTTTTTCCATAAAAAAATTGATCTTTGTCAAAATGAATCGATTTTCAAAAAAATCATTCTAAAAAATCGATTCAAATAATCGATATTTTTCTACTAAATATCGATTCTTTCAATTTCGCGATTCGAATCGCCCATCCCTAGGTTAGATTGAAATTGTTAAATCTAGGATTGAAAAATGAGTTAACTGGTTATATTTAATAGTATGTCTCTAAACTTAACATGAAAATATAGAAACTAAATAAAAAATATAAAAACTGTATATAAAAAAAATAAAGAAATTCAAAAATATTGAATTATTATGATGTAATAGGTTCTTCTTCATATGTATAAAAATTTAATATTAGTAGTATTGTTTGAGTAAGTAAACAAAAGGTGCAATTTGAAAAGGGGTATACTCTTAACTGGTCTGCTGAATTATTTAAGATTAATACCATACAAAACACAAATCCAGTAGCATAAATACAAGATATTAATGGGAGACCTATCCTAAGTGCATTTTACAATGAGGAGTTGCAGCTAACAAAACATTCTGACGTTTACCTAGTTGAAAAAATTTTACGTAAAAAAAGAAGCAAATTTTTTGTTAAATGGCTAGGACATGATGATTCTCATAATAGCTGGATTGAAAAAACAAATGTATTGTAATGTGTGTATATTTAATAATGATAATTAATGATTTTTGAATGCATCAAATGTTATTATTTATTATAAACTACAAATGTTCATATTGATCACAGTTTACTTCTAAACACTTTACGGTATTGAATTCATGACATTCTAACCTGCGTAATTTACATATCCATTCAAAATAAAATTCATAATAAAATAGAAATATCAACTGACATTTATTGCATAGCTTACGTTAAAATTTGCTTGTTTAAATTTGATTTATTCTTGGAAAGTCATTTGAACATTTTTTTTATTATTAACAATTAATCTACACCCTATATATTGCTAGGTGTATAAAAAAATAAAAAAATAAAATTTTTACAATTACATAAAAAAAGTTTATTAAAAAAAAATACAATAAAATATGTTATAAATCATCACCATCGGTTTTGATACCTCTCTGCATTGAATCTCTGAAATAGAAAATAAATATTAATAACTTAAAATAAAAGTTTAAATTTAAAAGCTTACCATTTTCAATTTAGCGCATTTTTCTAATCGCTCTTTTTTTTCTTTAATGCCTTGGCTAAGTCATCTTTTTGCCATTTCTGAAACAAACAAACAATTATTAATAACTTAAAAAAAAAAATTAAATTTAAAAATTTACCATTTTCAATTGCAAACATTTCTCTAAGCGATTGAGTTTTTTGGACGTCTCAATCCAAATATCTTTCGAGGTTTTCACTAGAGCCCTTTGCTGCTTTAATAATTGCTCTTCTTCCAAAACTTCTACTTTGTCCTCAATTTTTTCAAATAAATCCTCAGTAAAGTAGAAATCATCCTCCAGGATGAAATCTTCGCAGTTGGTAAGTGTGGGTGGTGGCGGCGGCGAATCAACAATTTCGATGATTGTTGGGGAATCATCATCATCAATTTCGATTGTGAAATTGGGAGAGGTAAAAGGATATAAATTTGTGATTTGATTTATATCGTCATATAAATTGTCACAATCTGCAAACGGGGAATAGGTTGGTAGGCGGCTCGGGGAATTTGCCTTTTTAATGAGAATATTTTCAATTATTCTAAATGTCGGCATAGTGAATGATGTTGCTGTTGTAGTTTGCGTACAAAGAACTAATACTATCATACGCTGCATTGTTTATATATTAAACATATAGTAAAAATGAAAGTTTTAAAGGGGCGTAGCAGCAAAGCTATTAAAAGTAAAAATTAAATTCTCAAATTTGATTTTGTGAACCTAATAAAAATGAAAGTTTTTAACTATCTTAGACATTATACAGGTTGAAACTCATAAAATTATGTTAATTAATAATCGATAATATTGATCAATATGTGAGATTAGTAGTAATATTAACTTTCAAAAATGTAATGTGAATATAAAATCATATAATAGGATTTAAATTTGTAAATTTGTAGGTGCTGTGGAATAAATAATTAGTAGATGTTTATGGAAATTAAAACAAAAATTATTATTATAATTATTTATTTAATAACTTTTCAGTTTTTCAAAGTCATAACAAATTTTATTATTGCAAGTATATAAACATTCCATCATTAGATATAATCTCATCATAAAAGTTGCATTTTCAAAATATGTTTTCTGTGATATTTAAGATGCTATATTGCTATATAAATGTATATCATCATTACTATTAAAGCATTCTTTTAAAATTTTATTATAATACAATTTAAATCCATATTCTATCAATATTTTTATTTTGTGATCGATTAGCTTTTTTAGATCTAATAATGTTTTTAGCGTTTTCTCAGCAATGACGATGATCTGCTGGATGGTGGTTTTCTTGTGATATAGTCTTGTAGTTATTGTACAACGGTATCGGTTGTTTTTTTAGCGTTTTATTGAATCAACAAATTCAAATTGTGGTAAAAGCTTTGCAAGTGTATGACTAGTTTACAATCAATGGAAACTTTGCAACATTATTCAAAATTGTTCAAAATGCGCAAGAGTAAATAGTTGTTTTATTGTCCTAAAGATTCTAAATTGCTGCTTATTGTTTGAAAAGATGACGCGCTGGTTAAATAGTTGACTTATTTTCTTGTTTTTTCAACCCAACTATTATGAGAATTATCATGTTCTAACCATTTAACAAAGAATTTGCTTTCTTTTTTACGTAATTTTTTTTCTGTTTGAAAACAAATGTTGTGTAATCGAGTTATTGGTTACATTGTCTCATTTAATAATATTAGACGTTGAAAATGAGCGATTAAAATATAAAAGTGTCGAATTGTAATAGATATAAAACAGATTTAAATTTTTCAAAAATTGTATGATAACTTGAAACACAATTTAAACAATTATAAACATTTAAAATATTTAATGAAGAGGATTTAATAAGTATGTATATAATATAGTAATTAAAAAAAAATGCGGACAGCGTATAATGCGGAACATTGGTCAAAGGCATACAATTTAACAACTTCTCTTGAAAAACTGATTGAAGTGTTTGATATTTATGAACGAGAAGCAGAGTTTGTATTAAATCATAATAATATCGAACATTAAAAAAAAAAAAATTGTAAAATATGTTTATGGTGTTAAAATTTGCACTAATTTTATGCAGAAGAAGATTTGTGAAAAACGCTTTGTCTCTAATATGAAGCGATGTGGATTAGGGTTTCACCTAAAAGATATAAAAATATATTTAATAAAAAAAGAGATTTTAAAAATGGCAGCTACAATAATGACAACAACGACGATGACGACACAACGATGACAACACCAGAGATGATAAAGAAAACTCGCAGAATTAATAAAGCAATTAATGTGATATATCTACAAATATGTCAGACGTTTGCATATAAAGATGAAAGGCAAGTGGCATTTAGATACAAATTTATTGTACAATTGGCATACATTTGATAATAAACAAATAGTTATTATTTATGTAATAAAAACACATTGACATTACAGCTTTAAGAGCTGAGTATTCTTCGAATTCCTCAACAGTTTGTAAGTGATTTTATAAAATTTACTTTTCCTTTTTGTTTGAAGAAAATGTTATCAATATGTCTTTTATTTAACAGAACAAATAAGAGACAATGTTTTTAATTTTATAAACAAGAATTAGCCTATCATTCCAATTGATACAGTAATGATTTTTCATTAAACAATAAGCTTGCTTTTTATATTTCAAGTCTAAACAATGAATTGGGTATGGTGGTTTAAATATATAATGACCTAATTTAATTCCATCAAATGCTGCAAGATGAAAACTTATTCAATGATTTGAACCCTAAATAATTATAGCAATATTTTTGTTTTAAATTCACTTTTAACTTTCGCTTTTAATAGTTTAGGTCAATATTCCATGACCGTTTAATCATTAGTAACATGCCACATTAAATAAATAAATGACGATAAAGTATATTCAAAACACATTTTTTATTATATATATATACACATATTACAATACATCTGTTTTTCTACCTTTAGAGCTTTTGTCCATAAGTATTTGGAAAAACAATCAATCACCGCTAATATAAATCTTTAGCTCCCAAGCTTGGGATCTTATGTGCCCGACGAATTTCATTGAAGTATCGAATGTTATATTGCATAGATTCAATGACCACATGCAGCAAAGGAAGTGACTAAACTGCATTACAATAAAATACTTTTATTAATATAAAATATTTTATTATTAAAAAATTTACAATATTATACATGGAAAATTTATTATATATCATACAAATTTGAAATATCTAACCTAAACATTTATATAAGATTTTATTATTATTTAAATAAGTACAATTTTTTACATTCTGAAATGAACAATTACTAAATCTATCAGTGTGATTTACACAGAAATGTGTACATTTTCAAACTTTGGTGTTTTAATTTTATCTTCTAAATTTAATATTGTAAAATTTGGAAAATGTTTTTTTCTTTAATAAATAAAAAATTTTTAATCATAAACCTATAACATTATACAAAGTCTTCATATGCATAATATATAAAATAAGAAATATTTAACATAATAATAAGAAATAGAATACAAATTTAAATATCACATGCTAAATGACAATAACATATAATAAATATTTATCATATTTTAATAAACTAAATTCTAACAATTGCTGTTTTCTTTATTTGTTTTGCAAATAAAACTTTTTATTTGCGATCAAGTTCTATTTTGCAGTGCAGGTTCAAATTAATGCACTCAATAATTGCTCTGGTGGTTGGTAGTGTTAACTCAACAAAATTGTTTCTAAAATTATTATAGACAGCACTTTTTTTTAGCTGTACTCCAAGTTTTTCTTATTTTAACTTTCTCGTTACCTGAAATTTTAATTTAAACATTAATTTAAAGTTTTTGGTAAAATTTAATTATACTTTACTTTTAACGGTAGTTGTTCTAGTTCGTCTAGTTGGTCGAGCTCTAATTGTCTTCATTACTGGTTTAGTAGATTCTAAATGTATTTCTACATCTTCCACGTTTTCTTCTATATTGTCTATATTGTCCAAAACATTCCTCTCTTCAATTTTTTTCAGTAGTTCAGTTGTAAATAAATTATCTATGTTAAGATTGTTTAAATTGAATCCCACATGTTTGTGAGGGCCGCCGTCCGATGCCATAATTAATTGCTTTGATATTTTGCAATATGGATTGCATCTGTTGGTAATTTATAATTTGTGAAAACCAAAATTATCTGTATTTGGTTGGCCGCTTTGGAGTTGGAATGGGTTTGAGTAATTGATTTTAAACCTTTGTTTTTCATTAAACTTAAAATATATGATCAAAAAATATGAAAAAATATTTAAAATAATAAAAAAATTATAAAAATAATTCTATTCTTATAATTGTTGGATTAAGTTGTTAATAAATAATTATATGTTTTTGATTACATAACATAAAAATATTAATAGAGAATAAAATTAGCAACAATGACATATATATATTTAGAGTTTTTTTTGTCAAATTGTGGGTTTGTGTATTATGCTTAGTTAGATAAGTTTTATATGTATACTAATAGTGCAGTTTATTTATTTTCTAAAAAAATATTTATTCTTCATTATCCAATTTAAATTATTGTTCATGAGTCTGAAATTTTTAATTTATTGTTATTTTTTTAAAAAAATTATGCAAATTTAAGAACAATTATTAAAGAAACGTTTATCCACAAATCTTTTACTATAATTTTTTTTATAGCAAAATAAATTTTTATATTTTAATTATTATTGATTTAAAATTGAGTTTTAGAAGGAAAAATATTACAAGTCAATTATTTAAAAGTATATTTTACAAAAAAGTACAATTTTACATATCTTTTAGATTTTGTCACCCATTTTTTTCATTTTTTCTTTGTTTTTGTTCGAAATATAACTTTTTAGTTGTGGCCATGTTCTGGATGATAAGCATGGTTCTGCTTTAATACATTTTATTATTTCTTTGGAACTCGGCTAGCTGAAATTTGTGAAACAATCCTGGAAATGATTGTATACTGCTCTTTTCTCCTCCATATTTTTCAATTTTTTTTTTGTTAAAACTAAAAAAAAAACATTAATTTTGAAATTGTTGAATACATCTTATACATTATACCATTTCTATTATCCGTATCACATATAGCACCCTTCACAATTTCCAAGTCTTTTCCTTCCTGAAGACAATCTATATTTTGTAATATATTGGTTTCCGTTTCGCCTGATTTGTCCAATTCAGTAAATTGAGTTTGTTGGCTTTTGCTTTGCTCTAACTCTCTTCGGTTTCTTGCAATCTTGAAATTTAAAATAAATCGTCTACATTTAAATTATTTAAATTAGAGCCAACATGCTTGTGGGGGTCATTTTCAGAGGCCATAATTAACAGTTTTGAAATTTTTGTTATGTGAACAGCGTCAGTAGATAACCGATAAAAGTTTTTATGAATTTGCAAATCATGCCCCATATACTTGGCCAATTCGCTTAAATCGTCTTCAGTCAAAGACAACACTTGCAAAATTGTAGCTATATGTTTTCTCAAATTTGTTCCAGTTATTAATTTTGGATGTTTTACATTACATTCTGCCACAATATCTCTTAGAACAGGTCCAGCTTTTAAATAAGAGTCTATTCTACGACCAAACAAATATATATTATTTTTGGAGACATTTGCCATTTCTTTATGCTTAAGCAGATTTTCCAATATGTCTGCTTGTAAGTTTGTAATTAATATTGGGACTTTTCTACCCAATTTGCCACGTGTTTCTATTCGGTAATATCTTTTAGATAAATTTTTTTCTGACGTGGATAACGTTTTATAATACTCAGATCCTTCCGATATATTATGTCTTTGCATAAATGTAGATATTAACAGCCTTTCTATGTCGCCAACTCTTTTACGGTTGAATAATAATATTCTACCCAATACACATTTACTGTTTGAATTTTTTTAAACAGTCGTTCTTCTGTAGTTAACAGGTAAGTATTAATTTTCTTAATGTCTTCCGTTAATGGAATTGTTTGAACTTTATTATATTTTGCTTCATGCAAGTTTTCCAACGATATTTTTGACACATCTGCAATAAACTTGGTATCCAAAACATTTAAAAATAACTTTATTTGTTTTAGCATGTTTTGTAATTCAACTAAATCATTAATATTTTCGATTAAATGAGTTCTATATACTTGACATACTTGTCTCAGCATTCCTCCTATGCTAGGGCCTAAGGATTTTATTTCAAAATTATTTGTTTCATTGTTATATTTGCATAGTACTTTAATTGCCATTACAATTAGTTTATAACTACGCGGATGCAGAATATCTATAATGGACTTAATGTTGGCATTTATACCCATTATGGTAATAAGATGTCTGCCTAATTATCGTAATTTCTGCCTAAAAAAATTGATCAGATGTTTGTCTTTAATATATTTAGTAGCCAAAAATGAACCATACAACAGTATTAATTTGTCAGTTTTTATAATACATGTAATATTATCCTGACGCATACCTGGCAATAATTTATTTTTTACTGTTTCATTTGCACCTTCATTTATTGGCAAAAGAGCTCTGCTGTTTAATACGCTTTTAGTATGTTTAACATACTTATCAACACATTTTGCTCTATGCGTTGATAAATATCTTTTACTATAAAATCCATATCAATTGTCACAAGCCAAAAACTCTTTAAAACTTTTTGATTTTGTTTGTTTCCTTAAAATTAATTCTGATGATGCGAGATTATGCTTTAGCATGTTGCAATTATATTTGAAATTTCCTTTATTGCGAATAAATAAAAAAAAATGTTTTCTTTCTCTATTCCCTTTGGGAAGGCACAAATAATCAATTACTTCAGATTCTAGTTTATGCTTTTGCTCTAAATGTTGAGGTAATTTTACAACATGATTGTTGCAATAAACGCAGCATGCCTTTTTATTTATTTTTGATTCGGTTGCCTTGGATGTATTGTCGGTAATTTGCTGCTCGTTTTTATCAAAAGTTTTATTCCAGGTTACATTTGGAGAAAATTCAATGGTTTTTTAGCAACCAGGTTGGGGATAAAAATCTTCAGCTCTCTTCACGCTTCTCCACGTAAGTTTTTGAGCAACCAGGTTGGGGATAAAAGTCTTCAGCTCATCCGGTATACTTATCAAGCTTCTTCTCGTAAGTTTTTGAGCAACCTGGTTGAGGATGAAAGCTTTCAGATTTTTCGGTAGACTCTATAACGTCAACTTTGCGCACAGGCACTCGCCTGACCAACACCGATCTTATGGTATTGGCCCCCCCTAGCTCAGTGGGATTTTGTGGGTCGCGGAACTCAACGTTATTTACTTTTAATCGAGTGGTGATATTTAAGCAGCAAGAGAAATTAAAAGTTGACTCACCAGTTGTATATGAGATAATAATTTGTTTGATTTTCCTGGGCTCCAATTGTTTTTGCTCTCCTTTTAATTTTAGGCTTCCGTGTTCGTCTATCTTTTTTTTTCTCGTTACTCCGGCAACAAAACAATAAAATCCGGTAGCTGCAAGAAAGGTGAGAGATTATAATAAAGAAATGTTAAATTATAATCAAAGTAACTTCCAAAATAAACAATTAATAATATATATTCCAATTACTTCCAAAACAAATTAATTGGATGTACACAACCGGTTTATATGCATATATACCCACTATGTTAATACTAAAATAACTATAACAATTATAGTATCCGCGGCTTGGACCTGCGGCACCACCATTCATAAGATTTTTAATATCCGCGTTTCCCCCCCCCCCCCCGTTCCCTCACACTTGCTCGATGGCACCGCTGCTTAGGGAAATCGTGGTATTTTGTAATAGACTCAATACACCAACTCTTAAAAGCCTACAAAAATTTAAACGACTAAAAAGAGAACAAAAAAATGAGGCTATTAACTAACCTTTAGTTGTTGGTCGGCTTTGAAAGGTGTAATAAACTCAACTGAAATATTCATATAGGATTTAAACAAATATATATATATATATATATATAGCAAACTAAAATCTATAAAAAGAATTAAAAATATAAAAGGGGCTTAATAAAATTTAGACATTACCTTGGCAAATTCAAAATCACGTGCACCGCCGTGTATTCAAACTGGTCCCGTTTGCTAAACAAGCTGAACGGGCTGAATTACACGAAAAAGGCAATTTTCAGCGAAAGCATTGCTTTTACGTAGCTTTTCGGTTAAAAAAACTATTTGAATTTTTGCGCATGTTCTCTGCAGAGTTGTCGAATTTAGCGCACGGTACACTTAACATAATTTAATGGACTTGATTTAAAAAAACAAATAAAATGGGATATATATATATATCTATACATAAACTTACAACCAACAACCAAACGGTAGCAAAATAAGAGTAAATTTTAATTGACAGGAAAAGTTTTATAAAGAAAATATTAATTAGTAACTATTCAACGCCTAAGAAGCAGTGGCAACCGCGCGTATATACTAAGCGTGAATTTCACGTTGCTGTCACTGCTGTCACTCAAACGTCAAATCAATGTGATAGTGACGGACAAATAATTAAATAAATTGAGTGTGCTTTCTTTAATTTGTGAAAGGATGTGAAACCGGATTAATGGATTAGGATTGCGGATTGAAGAAATGATAGAGGTAAGTTCTCTATGTAGGTGCATTTGACTAACGAAATTTTGTGTGGTGACAAGTTAGGTAAATGAAAACAAAAGCCACATGGAATCCAATAAAAATCAAAATAAAACCAACACAATTAGAAAGGAGACAGGAATTAAAATAAGGAAATAAAAGAAGGAAGGAAACCAAAATCACTCAACAACAACTGGCGTAAACAAGATATGTAAGTACCTGTGCTCATACTGCTTCAATAAACACCACTATAATAATTGTTCTGTTTATTTACATATTAATCCCACACCGAGGAACCACCATTAAACCAAAAATAATTATAACGACCGTCCAACAAATACCACCGAAAGAGAAGCCCAAAATAAAATGTCTATCTTTAAGGAAACTAAAATAAAATTAAATAAAATCGAAAAGAAAGGAAATGATTTAAATAATAATCTAATGTAAAAAAAGGTATTTATGCTTATTTTCCCTTAATGTGTTTTCGGCACGTGACAACTCATTAAGCTTCTCCACGTAAGTAAGTGCTTCTATGTCAGAAGTATATTCGCTGGAGTCTGAAGATGCAGAGGGAAAATATTCTGATTCAGACTCTTGAAATGGCTGCACAAAATTTATAATGGATAATTTGAGTGTGAAATCTGATTCAGATTTTTCAACCGTCTCCACAAAATTACCGACTGCGTCTACTTCTGTAGTATTATAATCTATTTCAGCATTTGAAACAACACTCCTAGTGTTGGGTGACTTAAGTTTATTATCATCATCAATTCCAATATTTTGTTTATTTGAGCATACTGGATATCAACAGCTTTTTCATCGCTATCAATTTTTTTCAAAGCAATCGGATTGTTGATGATTGAAATTTTATTCAAATTTTTTGAAGCTTTTTGAACTGCAGCTTTATTCATTTTTAATTCTAAAATATAATATATATTTTGCAAACTTATCAAATTTATATAAGTATTTTTATTTACCTCTAGGAAAAAGAGGTGTAATCGGACTTTTAGAGCTCACTTTAATTGATTTCCAATCATTATTCATTTCTTTGCTCAATATTTTTTGCTTCCATTTTGTAACCGCATTCATTGTTCCAGAAAATATAACTCTTGCCGGATATAATTTTCCTTCTGAATATCGATCCAATTTTACTTGCTTATTGCCTCCTTCCAAGTGTCTGAAATCTTTATTTTTGCATATATACAATATATGATTGTCAGAGAACCTGACCAAATGATATTTATCTAAAATAAAACTTATTAATTTACTTTTAATTGCTACAATCTTACCATTTAAATCTGGTTTTTTTGTAATCATAGCCTGAAACATAATTTTTTAATAATTAAATAATTATCAAGAAAAGTTGATCATCATAAAAAATCTACAATCTACAATAGACAAATGGTAATAAATGAATAATGTGTGAAAAAATTTATATTATTTTATAACAAGAGATTATAGTTCTTTATTAAATTATACTTGTTATAAATAAATAGATTTATTATTATCCAGACGTTTTGTATGTATTATTCATACATCTTCAGAGTAAATCAATTAATAAACTTCATATAAATCTTTATCTTTCTTACAGTTTCGGCTCCTGCCAGTAGAATTTTTTTTCATAATAATAATTACGGCTCCTACCAGTAATTATTGTAAGAAACATCAAAATTTATATGAATTTCATACTTAGTTTATTCATTGATTTATTTTGAAGATGTAGATAAAGCATACAAAATGTCACGATAATAAGTCTATTTATTTATAAGAAGTTTATAATTTAGAAAAGGGACTATAATCTCTTGTTATAAAATAATATAAATATTGAAGTCTGTTAATCAATAATATATTAAAAAAAATCTACTGTTATAAAACACATAAAAAGTTATACAGGGTGTACCACATAAAAATCCATTGACTATTTTTGCCAAAACTGTAAGGAGATATTTTAAATATACCTATACGCTATTTTACTGCTAATTGACCTTTATTTTGCATACAAAACTGGTTTTTTTTACTATTAATATAAATGATGCTGCTGTACAAAAAACGTTTTGATCTCTGAAATGTTAAAATATATTGCATTTGGTAGAAAATTAAATTTCAAATAAAAGTTTTTATACTTTCCGTTATTTTTTAACCGATTTAAATGATTCAAATGCATACACGCACGAATTTGCTAATGAATTTGCTCGTTGAGGCAAGAGCGCTACGAAGAGAAATGAGAGAATTGACCATACACGTACAGTCAGTGATGCCAACTCGAGGGATTTGTCCCTTTTTTAGGGATTTTTTAGTGCTTTGTGGGATTAAGGAATTTTTACTTTAAAAAAAGGGATTTTTTGATTTTCTTAAAAAATCACAATTTTTAAATAAGTTGTGATTATTTATTACAAATAATAGCTTTGAGGGTCCCGATCCGACTGGTTCTCTGTCTGTCCCATAGTCCCATACAACAATTTCGGTAGAGCAACTTGTCTTACCGCTAAGTACGTCAATGTTTCTTTGTTTTTTTAACACTCCCTCCCTTTCGTCCCATCGGTTTATGGGGTATTAGGTTAAGACATAATAAAACATTATAAAAAGGGATTTTTTTCCTAAAAAAGGGATTATTTTTAAATATTTGAGGGATTTTTAGGTTGCTGAGGTTGGCAACACTGCGTACAGTTCGTCACTTACAACGCGCATTTAGTTTGCCCTGTTTCTTTGTAGCGTTAACATGTCTCTCTTCACAAATGAGTTTAATTGACGCATGTTATGGATAAAATGATGGTTGCAAAGATGTTCTAATTTGCATATTAATTTATGTAACAATTTAAAAATGATCAAAAATACTTTGTTTTGTTATTGCATTTTGTAAACCCTATAATAAAAAAAACGATAGTCATAAAAAACAATGCTTTACTAATGTGTTTAGTACCTAGTTATTACTAGAAATTGTGTCTTTATAAAATTTGTTTTGATTTAAATAATTATTAATTAAATTAAAATAACATTTAATTAATTAAGAATAAACTTATGAAGTTAATATATTGGCACATTTACAGTAAAATGTTTCTGTATATAAATAAACATCGCACTAGTTGAAAAGTTGTACGATTAATTAAGATTAATGGACAAAGAAACATGATTTGTTTTAGTTTATTAATATTATTTAAAAATCATAAATTGAATAATTTTAATAAAGTTTTAATATTTAAAATAGATTAAATCAAATGGATTAATTGATTATGAAAATGGTATAGTAATAAAATTGGGTTGGGACACAACATTACTTCCCCCTCAAATTAAAAATTTTTATGAAAGAAAAATTTACCAATATAATTATGTGGAGTTTAAAAATTTACATTTATAATAATAATAATTAATTAACTAAAGAAACACGATAAAATTAATAGCTCATAATATTAAACTAAATATATATACATTTATTTTTATTTGAATAAAATATATAAATAGTTTTGATTCCTTCTTTTACTAAATAAACCGTTTAAAAATGTTTGATTCAATTAATTTAACCTTTACAACTTTTTATGTCAATACTACTTCATATGAAAACTTTTTAATTTTTGAATACTTAAATTTGTCTTACTTTGAAACAAATAAATTACAAACATAGACGCCAGTCTTCTTGAATCGCACATAGCTAAATTTCAAGAGCAGGATACGTCTTGATTTACCCGCCAGCTCTTAGCTAAGGTTTAATCAACTAAAACCATTTACAATCTTCAAAGATTTATGTATTGATTTTCAAAGTCTTAAAATGTAGAATTATACTTTGTCTCTAATTTTATTATTAAAATGTTGATAAAGAATCGAATCTATTTATAAATTACATAATTAATTTAAAATACATATCTAGCTATTTATATATATACATGTTTCGTATGTACCTTAATCATTTCATTTATACTGAGGAACGGCGAAGAAAGAAAATATCTTCGTGCGAGCGGCAACACGACGGCGACATTTTCTATTCTTCGGACGGCGTGGATGGCATCTTATGTTATTAGCAGCGGCGTCGTTGTCGATGGCGGCAGAACGGCAAAGGCAACTGGAATCTGTTCGATCCCAGCGCTGTCTCCAAAATGTACTATCTCTTGTTGATTGTTGTGGTTTGGTGTTATTTAATTAAAACACTTACTACTACTTTAATACTTTAATATTATTTATTAATAATTAATTCTTTACTTGAGCCTTGCGGCTCAAGCTCAGAGCTACCGCTCTTTTCAATACTTAAAATATAACTCACTTAAAACTATTTCTCTCGCATATTTATATTGGTAGATACTAGATAGGGATGAAACCGACCCTTGACCATAAACAGATGGTTTATAATCTTAATGGGTTTTTACAGTAATAAAATCGGGTTGGGACACAACAATTCTAAAGATTTTGTACATTATTTTAAAATTCCGTAAATGGCATTATCAATCAAAATATTTTTCACTGTTGTAATAACCATTTTAAATCAAAGAAATTCTATTTTCTACAAAATGTAAAGCTAGACTATTGTAATTCAATAACATAACATGTGTACTTTATTTGAATTCATTGAATAATTAACGCGTTATCAGTATTATTTTACTATTAATTTTACGTCGCTGAACTTAATAGTTATATATTATAAACTATTCATTTTTCCTATGAAATCAAAAGGTTACCAGAAATAATAACGGGACAATTTTACATACTAGGCGCTGTTAACTAACAGTGGTTAATTAACATAAAATGTACACAGAATCAAATTAGCACATGAAAATAAGTACACAACATACTAAAATATTACGTTATTTTCTCTAAATTATTCTTGACGGTTAAATCATAAAAACTATGCATTTTTGTATGTTTTTATACCCATAAAGTAAATTAAAGTGACGATCAGTGAATTTGAAAGAACTTTTATCACTAACACGTGTGCATTATGAACTATTCATTGCTGGAAGTATATTATTCGAAATGTAAAAAAGTGTTATTGTATTCATTTTGAAGAAAATAAAGGAAATGTTGTAAAAAAGAATACTTCATATCTTATAATCTGCTTTACTATAATCGATAATAAAAAAATTATATCAAAAAGTTGCTTCTAAGTATTCCTTAGAGATTTAAATAAGAATTTACAAATTTATTAATAAACATAGATAAATATTTATAAATACCTGTTTCTAATTTACTTTTTCATTTGATTTTTTGTTGTAAATTAAATTAAAAGTGTTTCGGTAATCAACATTTTGAAGTATATATTACTTAAAAAGTAAATAAAATTAGTTTTGATTATTCATTTTCTGTATAGTGAATATTAAAACCAGTAATTATAGTATTTTATAAATCACTTCTTTCCAATTAAATAATGATACAATATGTAATTATTATAACTAATTTTTCAAATGAACTAACACAACGATACAAACAAAATATAGGGTTTTCCAATAAGAAGTTTTATTTTGATATTTAAACAAAACAGGTATTTTTTAAGAGAAATCAATAAATGTTTATTTCATTGTAAAGAGGAAGGTATTCCATTAACATTTGAAAACGATATCAGTCAAATGGCCGCCACGGTTACGGTTGCAGTACCACATTCTTTTCATGAAATTTTCCATGACCAATTCGCACATTTGCGGCTGTATGTCCTCGATAACTTCACGAATTCCATCTTTAAGGTCTTTACTCGATTGTGGAGCATTGGCATAGACCTTATCTTTCGCGTGGCCCCAAAGAAAAACCGATCTTCTGGCATATGCTAATCACAAATCTACTTTAGACAAACATGTAAAAAATCTTGAAGTAGCAGGGAAATAATAGGATACAGTGTTCTGGCGTACTAAAAAATAATTGTATGCTATCATAACTGATTTCATTTGATACCCATATTACATTTATGCAATATTTGTACCATTGCCATTTGTTAATAGGAAGGACAACAGAGTACAATGTTGTGCAATTCTAAATAATTGTATTAGTTACCATATTTGCTTTTATTTGACATTTATATTACATGCAATATTTGTTTCGTTAACTTGTTTAGTAGGGAAGACGACAGGGTACAGTGTTCTGGGGTACTATTAAATAATTGTATGTTAGCATATTTGCTTTCATATGATACCCATATTACATTTATGCAACTTTTGACAATTGGGTGCAAAATTCTGGGGCATTATAAAATAGTTGTAAGTTACTTTATTTGCTTTTATTTGATACCCATATTACATTTGAGCAATAATTGTACTTTCATTTATTTAGCTGGGGGGACAATAGGATACAAAGTTTAGGAATATTATAAAACAATTGTATAAATTACCATATTTGCTTTTATTTAATACTCATCTTACATTTATGTATAATTATGCTCTTCTTATTTAATACTCATATTTTATTTGAACAATAGACAGACAATTGAGTACAAAGTTCAAAGTTTAAAGATGCTATTAAATAATGCACAAGTTAGATATTTGCTCAAAATTAAAATTTTATTGTTATTTTTATTGTGAATTGAATACTTCAAACTTTGCTTTGTAATTATTATTTTATGTTAATGACAATGACAATAAAATACCAAAATTAAAAAAAAAAATATATATTTTTTGTACCTACCTAATTATACAAACACGGATGATAATAAGAGGTAGTAGTAATGGGTATTATTGTAATTGATTAATAAAAAAAAAATTATTTTGTCTGACAAATATTTTAATTATTTTTACAAGGAAAGAAGTATTATATACTAATTACTATTTTTACAATAATAATTTGTATTATAATTTTATTATTTTTAAATTATTTTAGACCGGCTATTGTGTTTTATAATTATTGTGTAGCCTGGTCAAGAAAGGTCACAAATTCACCGACCGCTTTAAAAGGAGATATGTTCATTTGAGACGATAGCTTGTCGAAAGAAAATTTTATTAAACTGTATGCAACTCATTATACATGTTCCGTTCTCAATAATAAGTAAGATTTAGTATATGCAACTCTGTTAACAATATTTAGTATTGTGCCCTCTTATATTGTAAGTAAGAATTATCATATATGCTTAAGTTCTTACTTTTGGCCACGGACATGTGGCGACAATTTCTATACGTTCATGAACTGTAGTAAAGTAAGCTTGTAATAGCTTTTGCAGAAAGAAAGCATTATTTTAGACAGCATATACGTATAATCCGCTCTTTATAGTACTACTGTATACAATAAAGTAAGGATATCCTTACTTTTCTAAATAAAGCTGTCTTTACTAAACTGAAATAGTATTCAAAGCCTCACTTTCATACAAACATAAAGATATATATACTAGTAAAAAGTGCAGGTTCCGACCACCTGCAACAAACATTGAATTTATAGAATTCGGTTCAAGTACAAAAAGTTCGAGGATCGAAGGGTTGTTTACAATAATACAAATAGCATGGTTGCAATCTGCTTTTCGTTCATAGGTATCAAACACTTCAATCAGTCTTTCACGAGCAGTTGTTAAATTGTATGCCATTAACCAATGTTCTGTACTACATATTAAATCCTCTCTACTAAATATTCAAAATGTTTATTTAATTTATTCACTATTAATTTTTTATAAAAAAGTTATAAAATTATTTCACCACACAAATAACTGTAACACAAACCGATTCTTTCACTTAGATTATTTTGGTATTTTTGATTATAACCTATGTCGTCGCCACCATATGCACATTCCTTGGAGTCATCAAGTGATTGTTCAAATTTGTTTCAAGTTGTTGTACAATTTTTGAAAAATTTAAATTTGTTTTATATCTATAACAATTCAACACTTCTTGTTTCGTACCACTGTACGTGTGCACGTGTGGTGGTAGCTGAAGTATTAGATCACTTGACCAAGTGGTTGTAAAGCACTTGTTTCACGTCAAACGATAGATAGGTTTTATTAAATAAAAGATAGATTTGCGATGTTTTCTGTTTGCAGTATGCAGGTAGACTGTTTTTATTTTCTCCTCAAACATATTTATATACAAAAATGTCCATTAGTAAAAGTAATAAAAGGATTAAAACGCCTAATGGGGTTTTCTATGAGAAAATATCTATTAGTATAAGTAATAAAAGGATTAAAATGCCTTCTATCATATTATCCCCAATTGGCCAGGTGTTCATGCCGATTGTAGTTCCTGGTAAAACCCACAATAAAGGGTACATTATAATTCCAGTTAATATTACACCTAATAAAATATACAAAATAGCATTTACATAAAAGATAATATATGAGATAAACATATTATAATATAAAATGGAGATCGAACATACCGCCCCCCTTGAAAGGTCCCCTTTTAAAAGAATTATTCAGTGGGCATTGGACAGATTTTACTAGAAGCACGCTTGATGATGTCATTTGACGTCCTTATGTTTGCTGCCCTCACGATGCCGTCTTTGCCTGGAAATAATTCCTCGATGCATCCAAGCTTCCAGCGAAGGGGAGGGATGTTGTCCTCTTTAATTAACACTAATTGCCCGGTCTTCAGGGAAGGAGATTTCTTACACATGCCTTTGAGTCGTTGCTGGAGTGTGTGTAGATATTCCATCGACCAACGCTTCCAAAAGTGTACCGTATTGTGTTCGTAAATCTTTATGTTCTCAGCGGGATTATCTCTCCATAAGATTCTCTGTAGGTGTGTTTGTGTTTCGTCCAATTTGATTTGTCTGTACATTTTTTGAATGTCGGCGGTTATTACGAATTCGAATGTTCTGAATCTGGTAATTATGCTGAATAAATCCTGTTGTATGGTAGGACCTATTCGTAGAATGTCGTTAAGAGATACTCCAGACGATGTCTTGCATGATGCGTCAAAAACGACTCGTATCTTTGTCGTTAGGCTAGCGTCCTTTATAACTGGATGATGAGGTAGATAATATTGAACTGTTGGGGTGTCTGATGTGCCTTTTACTTCTTTCATATGCCCAAGTTTGCTATACTCTTGCATAAATTCAATATATTTATTTCTCAGGCTTTGATCTGCGCAGAGTCTCTTTTCCAAATATGTAAAGCGTTTTAAAGCCTTGTTGTACGATGCGCCAAGGGCGGGGCCATCTTCCTTTACGGGAAGTTTTACAATGAAACGCCCACGTGCGTCTCGCCTGGTGTTTGCTGTAAAGTGTTCCTCGCATAGTTGCCCGTTTTTTGTTTGTGTTTTGGAGGACATCTCTTCGAGTTTCCAAAATTTTGATATTTTTTCCTCTATGTCTTCGTGAATGTAATAAGACAACGTCGCCGCATTGATTTCCTTATCCAAAGTGCCAGAGACAATCCAGCCCAATTTTGTTTTTTGAAAGTACAATCCATCCTTTGATTGTATTTGTCCAACCATTAATAAGTCCCAGAATATTGAAGCATCTAATATTGCATCAATCTCCTTACATTGATTATATTTGGGATCTGCTAATTTAATCTGCTTTGATAGATTTTGTTGGGAGATTGTCAGTTAATCTATCCAGTATCAAGAATGTTGCTTCGCAGGTGTAATCGTTTATTCGGGAATGCAAGTAAAACACAACATCTATGTGATTTGTTTTAGTTATTGACTTTCGCACAAGCTGTAGATAAAATAGTTATAATATAATAGTGATGCTGAAGAGGGATGATTGCTATTGATGTTGAAGGTTCTGGCAAAATAGGCTCTGTACCATATAAAAGTATAAAACTCTTTCCAACTATACTTAATGATACACGCCTTTCTACATTACTAGCATCTTTTTACCATCTTGAAGCATTTTAATAATTTCTTCATAAATGATTATTAATTTTTGTGCATAAGGTATTCTATATGGCTTAATTAACAGAACCAATGCTTTCTAATTGTATGTTGTTTGTAACAGCATTTGTACATGTCAGAATATATTCTTCTAACAATAATAAATTACTAAACTTAGAAAATTTGTCAAAAATTTAATCGTTTTCTTTATATTGTTTCACTGATTCTTTTGGCTAACTAATCCTAACATTACTTCTGATGGGTTCTTTAAGACCCTTAAAAAATACTGAAATTGACTCATTTGTTGTGGCCACAATATACAAAATATTATTGTATATTTGCGGACCTGATTGATGCTGGTTCAATGTTAAAATAAACGCTCAACGAACGTGGTTTTACTTTGTTTATTTAATATATATAAATTTACCGACATACCGATAACCCAAATACTTGAGTGGAAAAAAACGGTGGGAGAAATAATAAAATAAACAGAGAAATAATAAAATCAACAGAAAAATAGTGAAATATATAGGGAAACAGTGAAATATATAGAGAAACAGTGAAATAAATAGAGAAATAATGAAATGAACAAAGAACCTAAACCGCTTTCATTGATGTTTTTATTTCAAGCAGTGGCGTCACAAACTTACTTTATTTTCAACTTTGTTTTTGCTAGAAATTTTTAACTCAAATCTTTAAAATCCTTGCTATAAATTATTCAACAAACATAATCGCTGTTATCATTCATATGATAAAATGAGTTTTGACTGCAACTAAAAATTGTAGTACATTTATTGTTGCTAATATTTCCAAGGTAATTGCAGAGGAATCAAAACAATTAAGTATTGATGAAATCAAATTTTAGTCCTAGTACTTGTCACTATCTTTATCATTTTACAAAAGGAAATTGAGCTGTTAATTTAAAAACTGTTTTGTTATGATTACATTTTTAAATTTGAAACTAGACAAACTAGACAACTTCTTGTTAAAAATAAAACGGCGCATGCGTAGTAGATACAAGAAATATTTAACCTTGAAGACAAAATACCATTTATTTGTTCCAAATTATATAACATGCTGCACTGCCAGCTGCAAAATACGTTGTGTACAGTGGCGTAGTTTAAATTCAATATTATATTGTAACTGCTTTGTCTGTTAAATAATCTTAATTAAATTAAAATATTTATTAATAATTGCTCTCGTTATCACTTTGTTGTAGTTCCCCTAAACTTGGTACCCTTTTGTTCTTCCAACTAAATGAATTAAAGGTACAAGTATTACTCAAACGTAATATGGGTATCAAATAAGAGCAAATAACATATACAATTATTTTATGGTACACTAGAATACCATGTACTTTGTACAGTTATTTTATAGTATTTTGTTTTTTAAGACTCTTAAACCAAATAAAAAGGGCAATCATTGCATTACTGTTCAAAATTGTTAAATTAAAAAAAAAAAAAATAAACAGAAGGTTCTTTAATCATAAACCTATAACATTATACAAAGTCTTCATATGCATATTATATATAAAAAAACATAAAATATTAAACATAATAAAAAGAAATAGAATATTAATTTAACTATCTCATGCTAAATCACAATAACATATAATAAATATTTAACATATTTTAATAACCTAAATTCTAACAATGGCTGTTTTTTTTTAATTTATGTTGCTAATAAAACTTTTTATTTGCGACCAAGTTCTATTTTGCAGTGCAGGTTCAAATTTAATGCACTTAATAATTGCTCTTGTAGTTGGTAGTGTTACCTCAACAAAATTGTCTCTAAAATTATTATAGACAGCATTTTTTCAGCTACACTACAAACTTTTCTTATTTTAACTTTCTTGTTACCTAAAATTTTAATTTAAACATTAATTTAAAGTTTTTATTAAAATTTTATTATACATCACCTTTAACGGTAGTTGATTTAGTTGATCAAGCTTTAATTGTTGTCATTACTAGTTTAGTAGATTCTAAATGTATTTCTACATCTTCCACGTTTTTGTCTATATTGTCCAAAACATTTCTTTCTTCAATTTTATTCAGTAATTCAGTTGTAAATAAATGATCTATGTTAAGATTGTTTAAATTGGATCCCACATGTTTGTGCGGGACGCCGTCCGATGCCATAATTAATAGCTTTGATATTTTGCAATATGGATTGCACCTGTTGGTAATTTATAGAAATGTTTGTGAACATTTATATCATGTCTTATATAATTCGTTAATTTTCTAAAATCATCCTCTGTCAAAGATAATACCTGGGACACCGTGGCAATATGTTTCCTTAAGTTTGTTACATATTGTTTCAATATCTCGAAGTATTATCGATTCTCCGTCCAAATACATAAATGTTATCTTTAGATACATTGGCCCTTTCCCTGTATTTTAAAATCAATTCAATAGCATTAGCTTGTTGGTTGGTGATTAGTAAAGGAATTTTTCTGCTTTTTTTTCTTCTTGTTTCAATTCTAAAATACGTTTTTGATAAAAGATTTGCCGAAAGAGTCTATATTTTGAAGTATTAAGAGTTTTTGCATATTTTATGCCTTTTTACTAATGATGTTATCAACAGGCGTTTAATACTGCCAACTCTATTTCTATTAAACAGTAAAGTATTTGCCAGCACACATTTTGATAGACTATCCCATATTTTATAGCCAAAATTTTTTAATTTAATAAATGGGCAATTCCACGTCAAGTGAGCAGTCCATACTTTTGGCTATCTTTGCCCAAAATTTGGAGTCTTAATCGGTGGCAACTTTTGAGAAATGAATTTTTGAAAAAAAAACTGTTTTTTGCGATTTCTGCGCGTGCGGAACAAGATAACAAAAATCTGACCGCTGCATTCGATTCCTTGGGAAATTTCCCATCGGTTATGACTAATCTAAAATTTTCCCAGACTGAAATGCAATTAAGATAAATAAAGTTAAAAATTGCCGTAAAATTCAATTGGCTCTACGAGCAAACTATGTAACCTAGAGGTCTGAAATTTGGCATGAAGTCATATTTTGGGTACTCAAATAAGTGTACAAAATTTGAGTTAAATCGGAGGGGGTCGCATGAAATGGACTGCTCACTTGGCGTGGAATTGCCCAAATATGCGTTTAATTTTTTTAATATCATCGTCATTGGAATGGTTTGAATTTTATTAAATCTAGCTTTGTGCAGGATTTCTAATAATATTTTTGAAATGTCGGCTAGTGTCTAAAACGTTTAAAAACAATTTAATTTGTTTTAACAGAGGTTGCAATTTATCAAAATTTAATGTATTCTCTATCAAATGTGTTCTGTAAATATGACATATTTGTCTCAACATGTTTCCATAGTTAGAACCTAACAATTTAACACCAATAAACATTACTATTTGAATCATATTACAAATATGTTTTATTGCCAGCACAATAGATTTATAGTTTTTCGGTATTAGAATATCAACAAAAGATATTGTGTTGGGATCAATTTCTGTGACTTGTATTAATAACCTCCCAAGCAAGTCGCCTTAACCTCTGCCGTATGAAATTTATTAAACACTTTTGTGCTATATATTTTGTAGCAAGAAAGAAACCATACAACAAAATAATTTTGTTTTTTTTTTGGACAGCGTCAGTAATATTATCCTGGCGCATTCCTGGTCAAATGATTGTTTTCATAATTTTATTTGCAGCATTGCCTACTGGCAGAAAAGCTTGGCTGCTTCTAACATGTTTTGCATTTTTAATATAAGTATTCACACATTTTATTCTATGTACCGATAAATATCTTTGACTATAGAATTCAAAACAATTGTCATATAGCAAATATTTTTTGTCTGAGTATTTTACTTTTTTTTTTTAAATTAAATTTGAAGTAGCACTACAGCATTTAGAACAACAAGTTTTTTAAAGTAAACACGGCAGATTTTTTTAATTTTTTGATTGGATAATTTTATAGGCAAACTACTTCTGCTTACTGATCTTGTAGCTATGTTCATCGTTATAAACAAAATGAATAGATTGTTGATTAGAGTAGGAACAACTAGGTTCCAAAAATATCCTAGTACTCTTTTGTGAGGAAGATGTTTCAGTAGGATGTGAGAGTATTGAACAACATGTAAGTCTGCATTTTTAGCTGTAAGTAGAGATGGTAATCTTAATTCTGGGCTAACATTTACATCAATATTATGAGCAGAAAACAACCTTGATGCTGAAACTATGTTGCTTAAATCATTATTAAAAAAATATCAGGAAAAGGTTTTTTGAATAGTTTTTCTAAATTATCATCTAAATTGCTCAAACAAGCTGAAGAAGAAATCTGTTTAGATTCATTTTTATCATAGCTTTTCAGAGCAAAATGAAAATAACTTGAAGATTCTTTAAAAGGTTATTCCAAACTGACTATAGCAATACAAACTTTACCTTTATCATCAAAATCCATCTTCTTGCTTGCTTTAAACTTTCCATAATCTGAAGAAAAAACTTGTTCAGATTCAGATTTAGATTCTTCAATTGATTTTTCAAAACTATCTTCCTCACAGCTTTTTAAAGCAAATTGAAAATTACTTAAAGATTCTTTAAAAGATTTTTCCAAACTATTTGTAGCAATACCAACTTTACTTTCATCATCAAAATCCATCTCCTTGCTTGCTTCAGGCTTTCCATACGCTGAAGAAAAAACCTGTTTTGATTTAAATGTTTCAATTGATTTTTTAAAACTATCTTTATCGTAGCTTTTTAAAGCAAAATGAGAATCACTTGAAAATTCTTTAAAAGATTTTTCCAAACTATTTGTAGCAAAACCATCTTTACCTTCATCATCAAAATCCATCTTCTTGCTTGCTTTAGCATTTCCATATTCTTCAAACTCCTGCAATAATAATTTATTTTTTTCAATTGATTTGAAAATGTTGGTCAGATTTTTTTTAGCTTTCTCCTTCCCGATTCTTTAACTTGGTAGTTGGTTTTGACTGAATTTCAATTAATACTAATTTTTCTCTCTCGCTTTGTTTCCAATTTTTAACAGCGTTCAATGCACAGGTAAAAAAAATTGTACTGGATATAATTGTTTATTCAAATAATAGACTAACTTAAGTTCTTTGCTTTATAAATCTAAATGACGAATATCCTTCTTTTTACAAATGTATAAAATGTGCTTATTGGTAAGTCTAACCAAATAATATTTATCAGAAATATTACAATGTATTAAACGTTGATTAAATTGAATAAATGTAATCTTACCAATTAAGTTGGGCTTCTTAGTATCCATAGCCTAAAACTCAAATTAATTTAAATCAATTAAAAATTTAGTATAAGTAATAAAAAAGAAGAAGATAAAGTTAAATTTTCTATATTATATATTTATAAATATTCCAGTGATTACCTAATATGCAATTCATAACTTTATAGTGCTTTGTTAAAATTATATTGTTGTGCAGTTATCTGAAAATATGTTATTTTAATTCAAACATTGCAAAACAGACTGAATAAATAATTCTTTGTGAATGTAATCTTTAATACCGCAAATTCTGGCCACATTTTTTTTATTTAAAGATTATTTATTATCAATTATTAAATACATAATATTTATTAATTATAAATAATTAAGTAAAAGTAATTAATTATTAATTATCAGTTTATATTAAAATGTATTGGCTCTGTTAACATTTTGAAAGTACTTTGAGTTGTCCTCAATTTTGTTTTAAAAACCAAGTTAACAGTGATTATTATTACAAAAGACACCACAAATGTGATTTGGATAGCACACGCTTGCTGTAAATGTATAGTAAATAAAATAAAAATGGCCCAGATATGCCTTGAGAATACAATTAATATCAAAATCGACATACATAATTAACAACAGTGAGTTATCACACCACGTTTTTCAACTAGCAAGACAATAGCAGTAGGTTTTAATAGGTTCCAACAATAAAATAATACAATAATTTACTGTTAATTCATAATTAAAATGAAAACCAAATCGGTTTATTAGATTCAGAAAAGCACGTTGAATTTACAGCGTACATCAAGATTTAATTAAAACCTAGTAGAATTGTTATTATTAATTAGTTTATCATCAGCTGATGATAATGCCAATTTGTTTTGTGTATAGTGTGGATGTATATGTTTTATGCTTCTAAATAAACTTTGTTTTCTATAAATTAATTCCGAATTAAATAGACAATTTTTATAGTCATCTCCGGATATCTGACTAGTAATGAGTCCCCGGGTTGTTGAGCTTCTCTTCGAAATGGGATAGAATTTAAATCACACAAATGTCACTCTTAACTACTACTTTATTATCATCTGCCTACTCTTTATCTCTACTGCTCATCTTTATGAACATGGTTATATATTCTGGTGAGAAATGCAGGTGGTCGGAAACAAACATTGAATTCAAGTACAAAAAGTTCGAGGGTCGAAGGGTTGTTTACAATAATACAATTAGCATGGTTGCAATCTGCTTCTCGTTCATAGGTATTAAACACTTCAATCAGTCTTTCAAGAGCAGTTGTTAAATTGTATGCCTTTGACCAATGTTCCGTACTATACGCTGTCCACATTTTTTTTAATTACTATATTATATACATACATATTAATTCCTCTTCACTAAATATTCAAAATGTTTATTTAATTTATTCACTATTAATTTTTTATAAAAAAGTTTTAGTTATTTCACCACACAAATAATTGTAATTCAATTCGATTCTTTTACTTAGATTATTTTGGTATTTTTGATAATAATCTGTATTTTTAAGGTTGTCGCTACCATATGCACATTCCTTGGAGTCATCAAATAATTGTTCAAATTGTGTTTCAAGTTGTCGTACAATTTTTGAAAAATTCAATTCTCTCATTGCTACTTAGCATTAATCTACAACTCCATTAGTTGACTTACACGTGCAGATTGGTTTTACGTCCTTGTCAGAGAAGTCTGCTACACAAAAGACCGTACTAACCTCAAATTATTTTTAATTAAACTGACCCAAACCTTACAGTCAGTTATCGTCTAAGGAAAAAAACATTCTTTGGCATCATCAAGTAATTGTTCAAATTTGTTTCAAGTTGTCGTACAATTTTTGAAAAATTTAAATCTGTTTTATATCTGTAACAATTCAACACTTCTTTTATATTTTAATCGCTCATTTTCAAAGTCTAATGTTATTATGAGACAATGTAACCAATAGCTCGATGACACAACATTTGTTTTCAGGCAGAAAAAAAAGAATATTAGAATAGATTAAATTCTGCAAGTTTTATTTTAAATTTGTCTTCTATATATTGTTACAAACTTGATGTTATTATTAAAACTATTTACCATGCTTAAATTCTAACTGCACGAAAACTAATCGTTTTGAATATTTATATTGGTAGACAGCTACAGAACCTACCCTTAACGAGACAGTTCTTAAACCCAACTATGTTAATGGTTTTTACAGTCATAAAATAGTAGGACACAACATTGATTCCCTTCAAATTAAAATTTGTATAAAAGAAAAATTCACCAATATAAGTATGCAGATTTTTGAAAAATAAACATTTATAATATATCATAATTACAATAATTAATTTAAAAAAAATACAATGTAACAATAAAATTAATAATTCTAACCATGTTAAATGATAAACATATATCATATAAATACAACTTTTATCATACAATGTTTTATTTGCATAATTTCAATAAAATAATATTACAAATAGATTTGATTCTTTTCTTAGTTAAATTTACACTTTTAGTAAATAAAATGTTTTAAAATGTTTAGTTTAAATTTAATTGAACCTTTACAACTGTTTATCTCAATTATAATTCTTTGATTGAAATCCTTTAACTAATGACTTAAATTTGTTTCCATGTTTTTATATATCTTAAATTTTATTAAATTTATAATTATGAGTTATTATCTTTCATTTTATAGAAACAAATAAATTTTCAGTCATTTCAAGAACAATATACGTCTTGATTTAACCCGCCAGCTTAAGCTGCCCAAAGGTTTAATCAGTTAAAACCATCTTTAAAGTAAATATTGAAATTAAAAGTAGAATTAAACATTATTTATGATTTTAGATTTAAAATTTAAATATAGAATCAAATATAGTCATTATTTAATTTATAAATAGTTAAAATTAAATAATGACTATAAAATGTCTACATTATACATATGTATATTTTTCATACCTTAAATATAAACACATTTGAAGATGAGAATAATTTTTTAACGTAGCAGCGAAGACAAACGGCAAACAAATTAAAACAAACTAAAATACAATTTATTTGCCTCGGATTTTGTAAAGATCAAAACCAAGCATTAAAAAAAGAATGTTCTAAAAACAAAAATTTAGACGTTTTTTTTGTTTAAAACACTTTTTGTGAATTTTGAAAGTGATCGTATTTTTTTTTTAGTTTTAAAAATTTATAAATATGGCTTTTATATAAACCATTGTGAAAGTTTAATTTTGAAAATAGCATTTTCCTCGTATTTAAATACACTTTTTGTAATTAAAGTGATCTAATTTTTTAATAATTTTATAATTTTATATTTGTATTTGCTTTTTATAGTTATTTTTATAGTTTATAGTACAAATGTGAATATTTAAGGCTCTCTTCGGAAAATGGTAAACACAAGAAATTGTCAAGCTGAAAATAAATATATGTAATTATAATTGTAATATTGATTAATGAGAAACACAAACACACTAACAAAATTTAAATCACTTTACAAAATTATATATCATAAACTAAAACAAAATATTCTTAGAAATTTTTTGTAACAACCGTGATTTACTTATTATAGTAAGCTTGTTGCGGATTTGACTAATCGGATCAATGCTAAAAATTAGTACAAATTACTTCTATGTAATTATGTTAATTACTTTTATGCACCCCACTTTTTGTTTCTACCTGAATATTATATAAATACGTTTTCGTTAGTAGCACAAGATCAGTTACTCACAAATATTGTTGACGGACAGTCACAACATCTACATCGTTTATTGCCACTTCTACTGTTTGAATAGTATCAACATTAGTAAAACAAGAAAATCTTTCAACCATCTAATTGATATCCAGAGTGTATTAAAAAATAAAAACATTTCAAACAATAACAACAAACGCACAAAAAAATGAAATTTTCGACAACTAAGACTAAAGGACAGAGAGAAGACAAACCAATCAGTTCAGCATAAATTTATAATTATTTGAAATCCTACATGTCATTTAAGACATAACAAAAAAATTATGAAGAATAAAGAAATTATCAAAAATAACTTCCGACGAAACAGTTAAAAACAAATATTTTATACCCAAATGGCAATTAAAAACTAAACAATATAACTTGTGAAAAGTTTAAAAAAAATTCTAACACAATTTTTACCGTCAAGTTTTTGCAATGTATAAACTATACAAGAATAGATGCATTGAAATAAATGTAAATAATATTTGTACTATTGTAAAAATTGCAGTCCAAATTTAAAAAAAAGATACTTGTTATATTACAAATTTATACATCTATGATAATATTATTATTATTATTAATTACTATCAGGACGACTGATTGTTTAACGTTGCTTAACAGTTGATTCATTCTAGCATGACAAGAATCCAATACACAATTTGAATAGATGCATTGAAATAAATGCAATTAATATTCGTACTTGTCCAAATTGCACCACCTGTTCCACAGTAAATTTGGATCATTTGTTCTCTGTTCTCTTGTTTGTTTTTCAACTGATTTAATTAAATATAAATATTACATCGTCTTGTAATTTTTGATTTGCTTTGATTGCCCGATATTGACATGTTTACTTTTAAATATCAATTTTTGACGTTACAAAGTTTGTTTGTTGATTATGTGTTTTGCCACAGTTATTAACTTTCACACAAGCTGTAGATAAAATAGTTTAGAATAGAATTTATGCTGAAGAGAAGTGATTTGCTATAATTGATGTTGAGGATTCTGGCAAAATAGACTCTTTTTAAGTTTATGCAATAAAGTATGATGCCGTTTTTACCATGTTCTGCATGTATTGCATTGTTTATTTAAATTTCTTACTTGACTTTTCCTTAATCTCGAGCTTAAAAGATGAAATTTGCTACAAGAATGAATTGAATGAAGACGTGCTGTTTTAGCCACGTGGAAATAATTGAATTTACGTCCTTACGCGGTCTCAGTAGATTGGGTAGGTTTTTATAATAAACGCTGTCTTCTTACTCTATGTATTTATTGCTGCTCGATTGCATGTTCAATAATACATAACTCTATTTTACATAAAATACAATATATATATATACAATTTATTAATGGGTAAAAGTGTACAGGGGGAAAAAAAAGGGTGCAATGATTAGTTTTTAACAACGAGTAATAAAATTCATATTTCTGGGAATTTAAGGGTTAATCAGGTATATAGGCTTAAAAATAAATACATCTGTACAAATAAAACAAATAATTACAAACGGATGTCACCATAAATAGCTTCCCAAATTCCACCAAAGTGTGGAGATTTAGGCGGTATAAATTCCCAAGTTATATCAATACCTTCTTTCGACATGGCGCTATCATTCCGAATTCGAAGTGATAAATTCTTTTTTGAGGCGCTTTAATTCTGAATTAGTTCCAACAAAATTGGTTCCATTGTCCGATAATATTTTGTTTGGTTTACCTCGTCGCGCTATAAATCTGCGAAATGCTGCTAAGAACGCTTGAGCTGATAGATCCGATACTACTTCTAAGTGCATAAGCAGATAAACAAACAAGCATATATTTTAAACGTTTTACTTCCACGAAAACCTCGTTCGTGTCCTTTAACAGGCCAATAGTTTTCTTTTTTTCATAAAAAGAAGCTGTTGGGGACCACAATGCAAGTTTATTCTATGATAGAATAAAGCCAACAACGTAGTTAAATGATGATGGCAATATAATTTGATGCCTTTGATCAAAATTTTGATTACAATTTTTTAATCTTCCTCCTACTCTTAACAAACCGTCATTGTCAATAAATGGAGAAAGAGAAAGAATTGCGGAATTTGAATGTAAATTTTTTCACAAAAGTTTTCCAGCGACTTGGACAAGATTTTATCCAACATAATGTAACCTTTGAATCAGACCACAGAAATTTTTTATTAAACTTAATTTTTAGTATAGTAAGAATACGTTGGGTCAATTTTGCAAGTAGTACAAGCAGTAAAAGAAGGTGCGCGCTAGAGCACCTCCCACCATTTTTTTCAAGGTCAAGGCCATTGCCATGGCCACGCCTCCTCAAGGCCATAACGCCCCTCCAAGGTCAAGGCCATTGCCATGGCCACGCCTCCTCAAGGCCATCACGCCCCTCTAAGGCCATGACCACACCCTTCCAAGGTCAACAGCACTTTTTTCAAGGCCAACCCCATTTTTCATGGTCACACGTGTTCAATTTTACTTATATAATGTTACTCAGCTGCATTTTAACTATTGAATATAACTTCAATTATAAAAGGTAGTAGTAGTAATGGATGTCATTAATTATTTTTATAAAATTAATATAAAATTAATATCTAAATTAATAAACATTAATGTAATTAAGAATGAAGATATAAATATTTTAAATCAAGTTCTTAAATTAATGAAGTGTGTATCCGGGTACTGGTGTATTTGTGGAGGGTTTGCATCATATTTATTAAACCGAACAAATTCCTATAAAGATATTGATATATTTACTAACACAAAAGAAGCACATTTAGTTATACAAAATGCAAAAAGTATAGGATTTAACTTTACACCAATTGTAAAAGAATATTATTCTGGAGGAGATCAAATGAATAACTTTTATTTACAAAGCAATGGACACATCGTATTTAATATAATAGTTAAAACAAATATGGAGTTTGGATCACATGAATTATTTTCAAATTCAATTATACGAGAATTTGATATGGGTATATGTATGAGTGCTATATATTTTGAAAATCGGATATGGTGGTCCATAAGTCGTAAAAATTTGTTACACAACAACAAATTTATTAAGAAAATGCGCATTCAGAAATATCATAATAGGATTATTGAGAAACAATTCCAACCACTTTCCCTTCGTATGTTGTGATTAGACAAATTTATTATGTAATTTTTGTGTGAAACACATTATTCTTGTAATCCGACCTCTTACAAACCAATCGGTTAGAACTCCGATAAGTTTTAAAGTAAATTTTATACTATTTAGTTCAACGTTAAGCATCACTACATTAATGTCTTTCGAAGAAGTTGCATAATTACCTCCTGTAGAGGTTCTTATTATAAACAATGGTGTAGAAATTCCAATGCTTCCCAATATTGCAACGGAATATTTTCAACAAAAAGCATACATTTTGCTTGGTATGATGAACGTGGATTTACAAGCTTACAAAGAAATTATTGTGGAATTTACTGATGAAGACTTGAACAATTTGGAACTAGACCCTAATCTTATTGTGTATAATCATAATTTAAAAATATTACGATTAAAACTGTATGATGAGTGTTATAAAATCCACATAAAATGCAACATTCGTCAAAAAAATGAATTAACACCAGTGGATTTATTTTCGTCAATTACTAGAGTATTGCATATATTAAAAAAACTTTCTGAAGATTGTGATCGAATGCGAAGAAGTATAGAAAATAAAGATTTGAAAATGGATTTAAGAAAAATTTATGATATGTATACACATGGGGTGGAATTGTATCAAAAAGTTTTAGAACATCATATTACATTAAAACAATTTTGTCAAAAATTTGAAAAGTCCAGTGTTTTATTTAAATATTTAAAAGAAATAAAAAAATTTCTTCCAGATGATATTTTAAATCAACCCAACATGATAGAAGTAAACAATACAATTGAAAACATACGTAAAAAACTTGAGAATTTATCGAAGGATGCTGGTCGGTTTAATAATAGGATTATACACCCATTTTTTGAACAAGATGTAAAAACTCTAATGAAAAAATATGAATATGGGATAAATACTTGCACAGAATTTATTTTATTAAATTGTCTATACACCAGATTTCAAGAAGTAGATGTATTATTTAATTTTGCTGCTGATATTAAACTTTACCTGTAATTTATGTATTAATGTTTTAATAAAAAATATATATTAAAAAAAATGTTTTATTGATTCATTACAAAATCATTATACAATTGATAAACATTTGATAATGCACACATAGAGACATGTTTTGAGTAATATAAACATTTTGATTCCGTTAGAGTTAAAGCTGGATGTTCATCAAATTCTTGTATAGGTATGGTTGTAAATTTTTGTAAAAAAATAACTTTTTCTCTTCCCTTAACATAAATCGTATCATCTTTGATGTCTTGTGGTATATTTTTAAATTGATGTTGTAGTGTAAACCCTTGACTCCAATTGATGCAATGATGATTATTGATTAACCATATAGCTTGCTTTTTAAATTCTGCTTCCAATAAGTGGAATGGAAAGGGAGGATTGAATACGTAGTGGGCTATTTGAGTGCCATTAAAAATTGTCAATTCTTTCGGTGAAAACTCTTTAGAACCAATATTAAATCCTTGGACGTCAATAACTAACATTTTATTTTCAATATAGAAAACTCTTTAAAAAGTTTATTTTTAAGAGAGTACAAATGAATTTGTTTTTTTAACCTTTTTAATTTTATCTTATAAATAATTAATCTTTTATTAAATTCTTTATCCATTTACAACTGTCTGACCGCTTTGGTGAATGGATTGTAACTGATCATCTTATCGTGAAGAATGAGGCATACAGCAGAAGTGTTGGCTTTTGTAGGTACACTTGTGTCAAATTCAATTCTAATTTCAACAGCATTTGATTGTAATGTTTCGTTTTGATTACTACAATCGATGAGTACTATTGGTGTTGTTTCCTTAAATTCCTTGCGATTAAAAAGAGGTTCAATTTCTTTGTGATAATAAGATTGTTGAAAATTTGCATACATTTCATATAATTGAGCATTTTGATTTGTTTTGAAATTTAAATTTAAATTATCATAAGGATATCTTTCAGAATTTATATAAACTCAAAGATTTGTGAGTTCATTATCATCAAATTGACTCATATCCTTAAGTTTTTTGTTTTTACGATCAGTCTGTAACCCAAAAATTATATATCTTGGTGTTTCTAATTGAGTAGCCGTTTTCACAGCCCATGTATGTCTTGTTGTTTCTGGCAACGCAGGATATTCATGTAATTCCCAAGATCTGAAAGCTATAGATAAATTCTCATTTTTTCCTAACAATTTTGTCAATCTAAGTTGTTCAGCCAATCCTACAGAAATGTGAGGAATTTTCCAATTGATTTTATTAATTGTCACCTTAACAGCTTCGTCTTCAGTAGATACAAGTGCATCAAGATCGGTATTACTGCGTATTAAAACCAGTTCTTGTTTGGTATTTATTATAATTTTCTTATAATCCTCAGCAAAGCCTAATAACATTTTAAGTGGTATGCAAACATTAAAATTTCCATCCGTATCTACCATGTCATCTTGTTCTGTAGCAGTTTTTGAAAACCATCCAGCGTTTTGTAATTTTTGATTAGAATTGAAGGATAAGTAACCTTTCAATGTTGATGTTAAACCAACATTTCTAGTAGAGTCAATAACAACACCATTTAATTTATAGCGAAGTTCACTAAATAAGTACGCAATACCGTTGTTAATAAACTTTGTTTTTTTTTTGTTTCTTAAAATCAGTATCAGCTTGCAATTTGGCTTCTATGTAAATGTAACTTTCACTTGGCAATGTGTATATATCTTGTTGTTGAATCGGAATTCTGATTTCATCATTGTTGTTAAAACTTGTTGATGCATATGGTTGATGAGTGTGAAATTGAGAATTTGCGATTGAGTTGTCGATAAAGACATTTTCTTTAACATTAAGTATGCTCATTATTTAATATAATTTAAATCCTAAAGACTTTAAAAATATAATGTTTTCTGATGTTAATCTACTGCGTGCGGATTGTCTAATGATGGAATTAGTTGTTGTAGTCAAGTTATATTGTAAGTTTTTGTAACCATAATTACGCATACTATGATATTGCACTACCATATTTAAGAATTTTTTTTTAAATGAAGTCCTACTGTGATGGTCTCTCCTCTGAAATTGACTATATTTCCGTCTTGATCCACTATTTTAAGTGTTATGTTATTAATAGTTGATGTATTAATTGGTAAATATATAACCGTTTCAGGGAACTGTACAATTTTATAACCTGGTGGTACCGTGGGAAAAAAATTGAAACAATGTATGACCCAATCTTCCGTTTCTATAAGAGCTGGTTGTTATACTACAATCCACACAAAAAGAATTTATTTTTAAAATATCTGTTGAAAAGTCTGATTTATTGGAAATATCTTTTAGTAAAATTCTTTTACTATAACCCAACAATGTTCCAATTAAATTTTCTTTAGTAAAATCAATAGGTTTTGTACATTTTATATGCACTTAATGTATTATTATTTCCTCTAATTTTGATATCTTCGTCATGCTTTTGAAGTTGTTTTTGTAAATATGTGTTTAAATCAGTAATTTCATAAGATCCTACAGGAATTGTAATTTCTTTATTGTCACCATAGTAAAATTTGTTATTGCTTTCATCTATGTTTGCAATTGAATAAAATGATTCAAAATTTGTTAGGCCCAAGACAAAATTTTCATCTTGTTTTAAATATAAAGGTGGGTTGAAAACTGCCTCTAGGATTGAACTTTTGCCAGTAAAAGTAATATTATAAGACATACTCGTTTAACATCAAACATACAAATGATGGATTTTTTATAATGTATTTTCATATAAAAATATTAAACATAAATGTCCACAATTATAGGTGTTATACTTTTGAAAAGCATCATGATTATATAAAATATTCTTTTTACCATCTTTATAAAAATATCTTACTAATTCTAAAGGTGGTTTTAAATTACCAAAACTGTCAAAATATTTAATATTATTATCATTTCTAATATAAGCTACCCAATGAGAACCAATTTTTTATTTTGTTTCTAAATTTACAATACCACATTCTTTTGCATTCATTTTAGTTGGTAATTCATCTAGCATGTATACACCTCTAAAATATGGAATGTTTTTTGCATATTTATACAAGTCAATATTGGTTAATGCTCTTTGTGGTAGCTTTCTTATTAGTTTTTTTATAAGGATAAATGTAAAGACCGTGATCACGTTTATATGGTTTCACATATAAACCATTACCAATTTTATAACCCTCTTTGCTATTTACTTTGGAATTTAATACATCTTCTTCCACTTTGTTATGTCGTTGTTGTTCTTCTAGTTGTTTTTTTAATGCTCTTTTCTTTATTATAGCTTTTGCAATTCCGATAGCGCCAGAAACTATAGCTCCTAAGAAACCCCCGCTTTGTGGTATTTTAATAATCCTTGAAGGTATTTTTCTTTTTCTTATATATTTTGTTTTACGTTTACCACCTTTACCTAATTTAATTTCTGCTGACATTACATTAGACTTTGATTTTGAAATTTTTCTTTTTGAAGTTTTTTGACGTCTTAGACTCATACCTAATTTGGTTTTTATTCGTGTCGTTTAGAAATATCAGAATATTTTGAATATGCAATATTGTATACTAAATAACAATACAGAATGTAGGTGTACTTATATATTCTATGAAGTATTGACAAATTGATCAGATTTAGAAACATAATGAGAGTTGTAAAACAAACTCAATCTTTACCAATTAACAATCAAGATATAAATTGTTCTGAGAATACGTTTCAACGCCATAGTGAGTTGCTTGGTAGTGGTAATAAAAGAGGATTATTTATTGGTTGTTCTGGGTGTGGAAAAACAAATATTATAATTAGTTTACTTTTGCATCCAAATGGTTTTAGATTTCAAAATGTTTATATTTACTCAAAAACATTACATCAGTCAAAGTATCAATATTTAAAAACATTAAACCTATAAAGGGTTTGGGCTATTTTGAATATGATAACAGTGATCAGATTACATCTCCACAAGATACTAATGAAAATTCAGTTTTTATATTTGACGATGTTGTATGTTACAATCAAAACATAATGAGGGATTACTTTAGTTTTGGTAGACACAATAACATAGATTGCTTTTATATTTGTCAAACATACACTAAAATACCAAAACAACTTATAAGAGATAATGCTAATATATTGATTATATTTGAGCAAGATAATACCAACTTAAAACACATTTACGATGATCATGTAGATGTCAATATGTTATACCAACAATTTAAAGATATTTGTTCCTATTGTTGGAGACAGAAATATGGATTTTTTGTTATTGATAAGGAAAGTGAAATAAAATCTGGACGCTATAGAAAAGGATTTGATTCATTTATTTATTTATAAACAATATATAAATATATTGTATGTTTGAGTTCCAACAGTTTGCATCTACATGTAGTTTAATAAACATCATGGACAAGCAATTAGTTAAGCAGTTATTAAAAACTCGACGTATTGTAAAAATAAAAGTTTCAAGATTTGAAATCTGATTATGCACAGTCGCAGTCACATATGCGATCGGCCTATCAACCATTAACCAAACCAATAGAAGACCTTATTGCAAATCTTAAAGTTAAATTAGAACCAAAATTTGAAAAAAATGAGGAAACTGAAGAAATTAAAAATGAAACACCAAAAAAGAAAAAGTATGGTAGAAGGTCATCCCCTATTAAAATGGAAGAATTTGTAACACCAACTAATACTACCATTGATACAAGTATTCTTCCACAAGTTTACGAGCACACCCCTTCTACATCCAATACACAGCCAATAGTCGAAGACCTATATGTTGCTAATAATGATGATGATGATGATGATGATGATGATGATGATGAATATGCAAATGTTGAAGTCCAAACTAAAAAGATGAGTGATTTGGATGAATATGTAAAACAATTTTCCACATTACCTAAAGCCTACATTTACGACATGATATCTGATACAACGAGGGCTATGGATCACACATATGGAATAAGAGTGGTACCAACTGAAGATGGAGACAAACATAATTATGCTATTGGTAATGGAGTTGTTACCTTCAGAGGTGATGATGTAGTTATTAAAACAGTTATAAATGGGCAAACTTTTGAACGCATATATACAGGTACACCGGGTTTGTATGAGTTATTATTCAAGAAGGTACTAACAGGATTTAGTAGTGTGGATGTAACTAATTATATGAAAATTGTTAATAAAACAAATGCAGCAAAACATGGTTATATACCAACCGGAAAATTAATAGGAACTAAACTACCAAAATATAATAACATAATTGCACCTTTGCTTGATAGGCGAAAAGCAATTCCGGTTAGACTCACACCTCAATTATTTCGTACAGGTAAAGCACTACTTGAATACGACAATAAGCCATTAGAATTTATATATTGGGACAATCCTAATGAATTAGTTAATCGTCTGCGCCTTCTAATTTCTTCCAAAGCTGCTGGGCATACTGGACATAATAATGAAATTACTTCAATAATGGAAGAGTTGCGAGAAGCAAAAATTATTAAATAACGGTAACATACATGTAAACTCTCATAAACTGATTGAGTTTTAAGAAATAAACATGACCATTGATAAATTTGGAAGTACACTTTATTCGAAACATAACGATATCGACATAATACTTCAATCAACATCACCAAAAAAATACAGTTATACAATTACATTAAATTTTTTTAGTGATACAACGCTCAACAATAGATATCTTTTATATAATACTTTATCAAATTACATCTTTCCACACAAATCGGCTACAATTGTATCGGTTTTCATTAGTAATAATTCTCAAATAAGAATAAACGGTTCACCATTCTATGAGAATGCTTTACGTAATTTACCTTTAAAAAGGGGGGATACTATAGAATTTCCGGAACAATATGTTGGTTGAAATATGGTAACGTTATATGCTAAGTTAGTACTTAAATGTCCTGTGAAAGAAGAATATAGTCCAGTTGTTGAAGAAAATAGTTAAGAATATGATAATAAATGTTAAACAAGAAATTGTTGAAGAAATTCACAAACCAGCTCGTAAAAATTTCAAGCTAAGATATGTTATAGTAAAAGGTCTTAAAGATTTAATTCAAGCAGATTTAGTAGAAATGATACCTTATGCTAAATTCAATAAAGGATTTAGATATATTTTAGTAGTTATTAATGTATTTTTCAAAATTTGTTTGGACATTTCCAGTAAAAAGAAAGACTGGAAAAGATTTTTCATATGCCATGGAAAAGATATTTCTAATTAAAAAAAATGTAAAAAATGTTCAATCAGATATGGGTACGGAATTTTACAATAAAGACTTTCAAATGTTAATGAAAAAATTCAACATAAATCACTATAGCACATATTCAATTCAAATGGCGTCCGTTGTAGAAAGAGTTAATCGAACTTTAAAAAATAACATGTGGAAACAGTTTAGTTTACAAGGAAATTATAAATGGTTAGATATTTTACCAGAAATTGATAACAAATACAATAATACCAAACACAGCACTATTGGTATGAAACCCATTAATGTTGACAATAAAACAGAAAAAGCTGTCTTACAAAATTCATACAATCATATAAAATTAGTTGACCCTAAAGCTAAGAAATTTCGTGTCGGTGACAACGTACGTATAAGTAAATATAGAAGTGAATTTGCTAAAGGATATACTCCTAACTGGTCAAATGAAATATTTACTATACATAAAGTTCAATCAACATATCCAGTAACATATTTATTAATCGATCAAAGTAAACAAGAGATTAAGGGTGGTTTCTATAAATATGAACTACAAAAAGTAAAATATCCAGATATATATTTGGTTGAAAAAGTAATAAAAAAAAGGAAATAAAGTATTTGTTAAGTGGTTAGGATTTGAATCATCACACAACTCTTGGATTTCAAAGAATAATGTCCAATAAACATCTTTTCCCATGTCTAGCATATAAAAGATTTCAAACGTACACAACCTTAGTGTTCGATAAAATGTCTTTGGATGATGGTGTTTCTCCTACAAGGTTTTCAATATTTGAAGAACGGTTGCTAACATTTAAGAATTGGGTTGGAGTTATAACACCCAAATCACTTGCCGAAGCTGGTTTTGTCTACTTACAACACATGGACCACGTTCGTTGCTTTTGCTGTGGAGTCAGTATTGTACGTTGGGAACCAACCGATACAGCTATGGGAGAACATATAAGATTGTCACCAAATTGTAAATTTGCGAAATTACTTAGCAAAGGAGAAGAAAAAAAAGAAGATCGAAAAAAGTTTAAGAAAACATCAGAACAGATTTATCATTTATTATTACGTAATGTATTACAACAATTACAAGAATAAATTTTTTTTTCTATTACTTATCTTTCCAAAATGATTCAAAATAATTAAATAAACTACATATTACAAAATTAAACATTTATTTATAAAACTAAAAATACAAAAAAATATATAAAATTAAACCTATAAATAAAAATATAATTTTTTTAATCTTTTGCTGCTGGTGGTGCTCCACGGGTCCTCAGTATAAAGTGGGGTATTGCCCAACTCATCTATTGCTGTTGCAGAATGTGTATTGTTGCCTATAAGGAAGGAATCACAAAATAATTAAATAAACTGCATATTACAAAATTAAACATTTATTTTTAAAAGTATAAATACAAAAAAAATTAAATTAAACCTATAAAAAGTATAAAAACATAAAAATTCAAAATTACAAAATTATAAAATACAAAAAGAAATATAAAAATACAAAAATAATTACAAAATTAAACATTTATTTATAAATATATTATTATAAAGTAAAAATACAAAAAAAAATTAAATTAAACCTATAAAATATAAAAATATAAAAATATAAAAATACAAAAAAAAATATAAAAATACAAAAATAAAAATATATAAAATTAAACCTATAAATACATATATAAAAATATAAAAACATTTTATTCATCTGCTGGTGGTAGTGGTGGTGAAAAATTTTCTGCTGCTGCTGGTGGTGGTGTAGTGCTCCAGGGGTCCACGGGAGTACTCGACAACTCAGCAATTAATGTTTCTGGAAGTGGATTGTTTCCAACCAAAAACGAATCCAACTCCCATGAAGCCATTGGAAAATCGTCGAATTCATGCATCCCTACCAATCTTAAAATTTGTTCAGGGATGTATCTGACTGCCCTTGATAAAAATGGCCGGATCATCGGATACACGCTCACTTGGCTGACAAACTGCATCATGCAGATGTCTTCTTCCAGAAACTCGCGACAAAAAATTGTCGCAAGTTTAAATGTTTTTAGTTGGTTGTTGGTCCACTGCAACACATAAAAAAACATATATGTTAAAAACAAAAATAAACAAAAAAATCATAAATAAAGAAAATAAACAAAAAAAAAGTAACAATAAAATATACTTACATCGTTAGATAATTCTGAAATGAGGCTTCTCTCCTCTTCCCATAATGTAATTTTAATATCCAAATAGTTGAGGAGATAACCAATCTCAGCAACAAATTGGGGGCTATCATTGAAGCACGGCATTTTTATTGAACTGTTATATGTTTTATTTGAACTTGCACTTGAACTTGCACTTGCACTGTTTGCAGATAAAATGCATACTGGTAGTGCAAGTATTTATACTATATCAATCCCACTATTTTTCTTAGTAGTGAGGAAAACAAAGTTGATGACCATGAACAAGTGCAGATGTGCAGTTCAAGGTCACAACATATATTTTACGCACAAAAAAAAAAAAAAAAAATGCAGTCACAAATTTATTAAAACAAAATTACAAATTATCAATTGCTTCGGAAATGATTTCATTTGCATTAATAGATAATTTACGCTTTTTAACATCTTGCTCCAATAAATCAGGAAAAATATATAAAAGTTCCTTTATTCCATATGCATTTTCGTTTGCATTAAATGGTACCATTAATGCCTCAATGTTTTGCAAACTATCACCATTCATATTAACCAAATTCCAAATTAAATTGTTGTAAAACGTTGAAAATTGTTGCCTCTTCAGTTTCTCTAGAAGATCTTTTACCAGCGGTAGCAATTTCCACAATTCCATAACTGATTCATTTGCTAACATTACAAATGAAGTATCTGTTTTAGAGGGCGGCAAGGGGCATGGACTGTGAGTTGGGGCAGGGGGCTGTGAGTTGGCGGCTGGGGGCAAGGTGGTGTTTTACAAGGTGATCTAGTCTGCAAATGCATGCAATTAAAACCACATTCCAATATTTTTTTTTATTTATTGCTTTACTACCTATCTGTATAAAGGCGAAACCACATTCCAATACTTTTTTATTTCTTATTTTACTTGTATAAAACCGTGTGTATTTTCAATCTTTGAGATAGTTGCAAAATGAATTCTCAAGAAGCACCTAACTCCATCTTACGGGGATTGTTAGAAACTCCGTTGAGGCGCGATGGGTGCGACTACGAGTTGAACGTTGATAATCAACCTCAACTTTATGAATTCTTTTTCGGGCCACCCCCTTTGCCTGAAATTTTAAATATTTCAAGTGCTGTAACTGTTAACAGCAATTTAACAAATATAGTTTTAACCCCCTGTCCACAAAGTATAGTGAGTGTGTGCATGGATCAAGAAGCCATCAATCCATCATCTATTCTTCAAGAGAGATTAATGGATTGTTCATATAGTGTTGACACACAGCCGTCTCTACTTACAAGCCGTGCTCATGTAAACTTGGCAACGCAGCAGTTGGGCTGACGATTTGTATTGAAATACATGTGATATTGGTAGGAAAAGTGTAAATAAAGTGTTTTCAATTCAAATTTAAAGGTAAGTCTAACAAATATTTATAATATGTGGATAGGAAAAATGTCATTCTACTTATTTTCTTGTTCTATAAGTCAATATCAATGTTTTTAATTTAAATAAAGCTGGTGTTTTGGTTTGGTTTGTTTTTAGGTTATGTGATTAAAACCAGTTTAAAGTCAATATTTATTAATAAATACACCTTTAAATAATAGTTAAATGCTGTATTTAAATAATTTAAATAAAGTGATATAATTCTATTGTCTGTTGTGCATATAATAACATGTACTTTTTATTTAAGGTGTCCGGAAGATGTATACACTGAAGACAAGTGGATCCCGAAGTTTCTTACAACATGAAGAACAGATAAATTGCACTAGTTTAACATAAACAAAGCAATGGACTCTTTTATAATATAGTGTTTGAGTGAAGTGTTTAAAAAAAAAGTGATATCTGTGATATTGTTTAAATTTTTTGAAGCCGATAGAGCCTGCGAAGAGAAAATGTCTAACGGATGTAGTTATTACCATAAGTTATAAAAATATAATTATAAATAATTATAAATTAGTGTCAGTAATGTCTTTTAAGATTGAAAACAGTAAACATATTTATTGTACGTAAGTAAGTTATTTTTATTGCCATGATTTTGTATGTCGTTAATTATTAATATAGCAGTTTCCTTTTCTGATATAAAAATAATTAACATGATGCTAATTTAAAATTAACTCTTACTGTAAAAATCAAATTGGAAGTATTCTGTTTAATCGTTAGAGCTTTTATTATAAAAAAATGAATTGTGCGATAACAATGCTTTTTTATTTTCTGGCTGGTATATCGCATAACAGCTAATTACAGGTAATAATTTATTTGTTGGCTATTTATATGTAATTTATCTGTATTGGACTATTCAATTGTTTCAACTTTAGTCTGTAATTTATATTATTACTCATTTTCCATTATTTTATCGATACGTATATATGAAGGTTTATGTATTTGACCATAAGAAACTAGTCAATTAGCCAGTAATTTAGTCAGTCGACTACTCTCGATTAAATTACTCGCTACTTGACATAATTTTTCCAGTTTTGTATTTGTGTTTTATTATTTATGTATATCTCCGGTCATTATTAAAAATTTATTTTTCACAAATTATAATTTTTATGTAGTATATTTTGTTAATAAAATTGATTATTATTGCCAATTTTGTATTTGTGTGTATTATTAATCATATCTGTGGTTATTATAATTTAGATTTTTCAGAAATTACCATTTTTATATAATATTTTGTTATAGGTAAGTGTAATTACATTTTACATACATTTTACATATTTATTAATTCCAGAGTTTTATTTTCATTTTTATATTTTTTTTAATTACAGTTTGATTTATATTATTAAAAATTACATTTATTTAATTTAATAATTTAAGTTTGTTATTTCAATTTGTAATAGCGAGTTCTCCCGTTCGGTCCGTACGTAGGCCTACCTATGGGCCCGAATGCGACGTTGCCAAGCGTATCAGCACGGCTTGTAAGTAGAGACGGCTGTGGTTGACAGCATTATTATGAACGTCATTAATCCCAATGACGGTTCTTCTTCCCGTGCCTCAACAACAACAACAATTGACAATTTCATGTGTGATAGTGATGATAGTGAGAATTATAGCAATTTTGAAAATGGAGTTAAACGTTGTTCAACTCCATATCAAGGGGACAACATCTACGGTACGACTAGTTCTTGGTGCGGTAGTGATTTTTCAAACAATAAACTTAAGTGTAGTGAGTCTCTCCTCGCGATTACTATAGACAGTTATTCGTGTAGTGACTCGGAGATTATCCCCGAAGTCATATTAATTAACAATTCCTCGTGTGGAAATGACTTTCCTCCAAATAAATTAATGTGTAGTGAGTCGGAGATTCCCCCCCCAAATTTAAATCCAAATACTATCGATTTGGATCTAAGTATGGGTTCTATTGAACAATTTAATCTAAATGAAAGTTTTAATACTTCTTTAATAGACAATGCAATGGACACAGCTATAGTGCGTGCGGTTAGTGATATTGATCGAGAAATGCATGCTCTCGAAAATTCAATAGACAACCGAATAAATAGATTGCAAGAACTATCCGATTTGAAAGCGCGGTTAATTAAAAAGTAGTTATTTATAGTAACCCCCTCTCTTCCATCAACCCTTTCCATTATTTCCTATCATTCCTGACAATGTGCTGACACCTCCCCGTGGTATTGTTGGGTAACGCCAAGATCAGCTTCCTTTAAATAAAATTCTCCGAAGAAAATAAAAACATTCAGTGTGCATCTTTCAAACATAATACACATCATGAACTGCTCTAAGTGTAATAAATTATACAAAAGTGAAAGGTCGCTAAAAAGACACTATAAAGAGAGTTGTGGTTTAAACAATGATTCACCTCCGAGCAAACAACAAAAAACAAATCCAGGTAAGTTTATTTTTTTAAATCTTTTTAAATCTATTAAGTTATAATATTTTTCAGATAAGTTTTGCAATGATTGTAAAACTATCATTCCGTCACGTTCATACAACAGTCATCTAAAAAGCTTTCACCATAAGAAGAATTGTTGTCTGGCTATAGATGATGGTGTAGAGTTAATAACAACTGCATTTAAAAGCAGAATTGTTACATATAGAGTCAAATCAAACCGCGACTATTTAAATTTATTTGATTTTATGAATGAAATTAAAGATAAAGTAAATAAATTAACAAAGTTGTAAATAAATTTTGTGCTGTTAAAATAAGTTTTGAATTATTTGGTATGTACACAATTAGTGAAAAAAAATTATTTGAAATAAAATCGTTCAATACTGCTAACAAAGTTGCAACTATCTCTACATCATTTGAAGAGTTGTATGATACTTTTAGACAAATTATCGACACAAAAATGTCTGAATTTCAAGAACGTGATTCAGGTAAGTGCTAAGTTGTAAGTTATATATTATTTAACTTAATAAATATATTATTATAGGTTGGGCGTTAGAAAAAATACTGTTTTTAAAAGTCAACTTCAACAAGTATAATCCTCTCCGTGCTTCATCATACATTCCACTGCCTACAGAAATTAAAAGAAAGCAAGCAATTGTAAACATTCAAAATGAAGATGATTGCTGTTTTGCATGGAGTGTTGTTGCAGCAGTACGCCAACCGACTGGAAACCCCAGTAAAACTTCATCATATGAACATGAGGTATTTAATTTTTATGATATAAATTTTCCAATTAAGTTAAGTTATATTGAAAAATTTGAAAAAAGTAATAATGTGTCAATTAATGTTTATGGTTTAGAGAATTACTTTAAAGATGGAATCAGAAAATATGAAATTGTTGGTCCTATGCATTACACAAAATTAAAAAAACCAATTCACATAAATTTGCTATTATTCAGTGATGATGATGGTATTAATCACTACTGCTACATTAAAAACTTATCTAAATTAGTTTCAACTCAAATTTCTAATCATCATCAAGCAAAACACTTTTGTGATGGATGTCTACAATACTTTAAAACTAATTTTAAATTATTAAGACATTTAGAAAATGATTGCAATTACTTGTATACACAAATTCCTTGCACGGAAACAATTACAATTGATAAATTTGGAAAATCAGTGCCACAAAATATATTAGAATTTGAAAATTTCCAAAAACAATTATCGGTATCATTTGTTGTTTACGCTGACTTTGAATGTGCTTTTAAACCAATGTTAACTTGCTCTCCTGATCCAACACAGTCTTTCAGTACTAAAACATATGAACATAAACCATATTCTTTTGCATACTATATTAAATGTAATTATGATGATTCATTATCAAAATTAGAAATTTGTCGTGGTTCCAACCCCGAACTAATATTTATTAAGAAATTAGAAACTGATTAAAAAAAATATATATATCACAAACATTTGAAACCAATAAAGTTGATGATAATGACGATGCAAGACAAAAATGAATATCTAAATTCAACAGTTTGTCATATTTGTGATACAACCTTGTCTGATAAAGATATAAAAGTAAGAGATCATTGTCATTTGACCGGAAAATTCAGAGGTGCCGCTCACTCCAACTGTAATTTACAATATAAAAATCCAAATCATATACCTATATTTTGTCACAATTTAAATTATGACTCTCATTTGTTTATTAGAAATTTGGCTTTAAATAATGAAAAAATTAATGTTATTGCACCAACAAAAGAAATATATATATCCCTTACAAAACAAGTTCTGGTTGATGTAATTAATAAGGAAAACGTACACATTCAAATGAGGTTTTTAGACTCTTCTAAATTTATGCCACAATCATTAGAAAAATTATCAAAAAATTTAAGTCCTCAAGAATGTATTGAAGTAAAAAAATATTTTAAAGATTCAAAACAATTCAATTTTATAAGACAAAAAGGTGTATTTCCTTACTCCTACATTGATAATTGTTTGAAATTAAATGAAAGAAAACTGCCTGCAATTGAAGAATTTTATGATAAATTAAAAGAAGAAAATATTTCGATAGAAGATTACCAACGAGCTTGTGATGTATGGGGTTTATTCAAATGTCAAACTATTGGTAATTATGCTGACATATATTTAAAATCAGATGTTCTAATTTTAGCAGACGTTTTTGAAAATTTTCGTAAAATTTGTTTGAAAAATTATAAACTAGACCCGGCACATTACTTTACTGCCCCTGGTTTAAGTTGGGATGCTATGCTAAAATTTACCAAGGTAAAATTAGAACTACTAACTGACATTGATATGTTACATTTTTTCAAAAAGGGTATCCGTGGTGGTGTTAGTACATGTGTTGGTAGACAAGCTGAAGCAAACAACAAATTTTTAACAAACTATAATCCCACTAAACTAATCTCATTTTTAATGTACCTTGATGCAACTAATTTATATGGTGGTTCTATGTCTGAATATTTACCCGAAAAAGATTTTAATTGGTTAACACCTGAAGAAATAGAACAGTTAAATGTATTTGATATATCTGATACATCCGATATAGGTTATGTTTTGGAAGTTGACTTAGAATATCCATCTGAATTACATGATACTCATAATGATTTTCCATTTTGTCCAGAAAACATAATTCCACCAAACAGTAAATTTGCAAAATTGATTCCAAATTTATATGATAAAAATAAATACATTATTCATTACAGAAACTTAAAGCAATGTTTAAATAATGGTTTAAAATTGAAAAAAATTCATCGTGTTATTCAATTCAAACAATCACATTGGCTTAAAGAATATATTGATTTAAATACTATGATGCGAAATGCATCAAAAAATGATTTTGAGAAATTATTCTTTAAACTTATGAACAATAGCGTATTAGGGAAAACAATGGAAAATTTAGACAATCGAATTGATATAAAACTTGTTAGCCATTGGAGTAAGTTAGGTAAACAATTTGGAGCAGAAGTATTTATAGCCAAACCAAATTTTAAAAATTGTTCAATATTTTCGGAAAATTTAGTTGCAATTCAGATGAATAAAGTAAAAGTGTATTATAATAAACCAATATATGTTGGATTTTCTATATTAGATTTATCAAAGACAGTTATGTATGATTTTTATTATAAATATTTAAAACCAATGTATAATAAAAACGTGTCATTATTATATACGGATACCGATTCACTAATATTAGATGTAAAAACTGATAATTTTTATGATGATATGAAACAAAATTTAAATTATTTTGACACATCCAATTACAAGGATGGTAATATTCATGACATAAAAAGAAATAAATCTATTTTGGGTAAAATGAAAGATGAATATGTTGGTGAACCTATTCAAAGTTTCTATGGTACCGGAGCAAAGGCATATTGTGTGGTAACACCGACATCAGTAACAAAAAAAGCAAAAGGGGTTAAAAAGTGTGCTATTGATAAACAAATAACGGTGCATGATTTCCAAAATATTCTAAAAGGTAATAACAAGTTATGTAGAATGTTTATTTTTCGGTCACATTTACACAATATGTACACTGAATTAAAAAATAAAGTAGCATTGACCAACTTTGATGATAAAAGATATATAATTCCTGATTCCATGAAAACATTAGCTTGGGGGCATAAATTATTAGATAGTGACCCTTGGAAACAAAATATTGATATGTTTTTTGAAGTAGCAGAAGAAATTGAAAAAGAAGAATGTGAACAAAATGTAGAGACATTATTTAGTGTAAATAATAAATCACTTTGGCAAAATAATATAGATCTATTATGGAAAGTGGTTGAGAATGAAGCACTCGTAACTTTTTAAAAATATTTATTAATAAGTAATATATTTAGTGTACATTTTATTTGTAATAAAATATAATATATAAGTAAGAAACAATGTTAGAATAATAATTGATAATATGTTAACAAAATTGTACAATGTTGAATTATTAAAACTAATGGTATTTTGAAAACTTGTTTGTATTATTTTTTAACCTATAAATGATGTTGTATCCTAAATGGTTGTTGGCATTTATCAAGGTTTTGCATGTTTTTGGATGGTAAATATAGTCTATATCCATTTGTTTCCATGTTGAATTTTTAATTGAAATATAACATTCGTTTGTATTTTTTGGTTTTGACACATACAATGTGTTGTTTAAAATTGTAGAGAGTAAAATAAAAGTTGTTACATTCATGGCGACGGCAAAAGATACAATAATCAATGTTGTTGTGTAACATTATATAAGTAAATGTTTTAGCCTGAGAATCAAATTGATCAAAAAAAAAAGTGGTGACTATGACAGGTGTAGCTTTAGAAAAGTGACATTGAAAAAGTGTGCCAAGTTGGCCTTGAAGAAGTGAGGTGAGTTGGCCTTGGAAGGGTGTGGTCATGACCTTGAGGAGGCGTGGTCATGGCAATGGCCTTGACCTTGGAGGGGCGTGATGGCCTTGAGGAGGCGTGGCCATAGCAATGGCCTTGACCTTGGAAGAGCGTGATGGCCTTGAGGAGGCGTGGCCATGGCAATGGCCTTGACCTTGAAAACAGTGGTGGGAGGTGCCCTAGCGCGCACCTTCTTTTACTAGAACACTCGCGCAAAGTTCTAACCTGGGTATAGTAATTTGTTTGATTGAAGCAACTCGACTTTTAGCCGTCAATAATTCAATTTTGTGTACGTTGCAGTCATTTATACTTTTAACATATATGCACGCGCCATATGCCTTTTCCGAGGCATCTGCAAATCCGTGCAGTTCGATAGTAGTTTGTGCTGATTGCTTGCCGTTTTAATTTGATTGAGTCTATTTTATTTATATGTGATAAATATCGTTTCCATTCATAATCAATTTGTGATGGCACTGGGTCATCCCAACTGCTTTTTAGTTTCCATAAGTCTTGAATAATTAACTTTAGAATAATAGTTAGTGGACTTAGTAACCCAAGTGGATCAAATAGTTGAGCTATTTGACTTAGAATTGATCGTTTTGTATAAGAAATTTTATCTGGGCATTTTTTACTGTTATACTGGAACTGGAATTCATCTGTTATTGCATTGAAAACAATACCAAGAGTTTTTGTTTCATTCGTAAATATATTTGAAAACTGTGAACTGTTTTCATTACTGGACTGAAAGTGATTGATCAATTGTTTACAGTTTGAATTCCATTTACGAAGTGAAAATCCCGCAGAAATTAAAATGTTTGAAACTTTTGTACAACGAATAATTAAGACGTCTAAGTTATTGGACCCTGTTAGTAAATCGTCGACGTACATATCTTCTTTGATAATACTTGAAGCTTCTGGATAATTGTCTTTATATGGAGCTGAAGCCGTTCCGTATGTGACGGTATTTAACTCATAAAAATTAAGTTTTAAATCTGGATGATCACGCCACACTATTTTTTGTAAACATTTTTGATCAGGATTGATTAATACCTGCCTATACATTTTCTCTATATCCGCTATAGCTACAAAACAGTATTTCCTAAATTTTATTAAGAGAGTAAAAAGATCTGACTGAATGGTTGGACCTACATGTTGAATTTTATTTAAAGATATATTTGTCGAGGTTTTTGCGGAACCGTCGAAAACTACTCTTAATTTGGTTGTAATGCTATCTTCGCAAGTAACGCAATGATGCGGAAGAAAATATTTGTGTTTTTTGTTTTTAGAAGAAATAGGAGACATATGTTTCAGATCTATATATTCAGTTATAAAATCTGAATACATTTGTTTTTGAGTAAGATTTTTATTTAAACGATTTTCCAAACTGTAAAATCTTCGCAGGGCTTGTGCGCGTGAATCACCTAATTCATACTGAACTTGTTTTAATGGAATAGAAACTATAAATCGACCCAATTGGTCACGACGAGTGGTGGTTTTAAAATGTGATTCGCAGAATTCTTCATCTGGTGTTAAAAAATTTGAATTTTTCTCGTAATTATCAAGTTGCCAGAATTTTTCTAATTGTGAATTCAGTGATAAACAAGAAACAACTTTGTTTTGATAATAATTAACTGGTATGATGCCTGAAATGATACAACCGAGTTGTGTATTTTGCATCTTTAAATAAGAATTTTCAATGATAATTTGACCATCTAAAATAATGTTCCAAAAAAGAGTGGAACCAACGAGTATGTCGATCGGTTTTGACTGATGAAATTCATCATCAACAAGTGAAACATTGAATAGGATATTAAAATTAAATTTTTCAAACGATATTTGAGGTATGTTATCTGTGAGTTTGTCAAGAATTAAACACGACATTTCAGTTGCAAATGATGAAGTTTTAGATGTTACCTTTAATGTAACACAATGATTAATATGTGACATTTTTTTATTCATTCCCGATGCTGTATGATTAAGGGTGCAGTCTCACTGCACCACCGTCACCAACTATCACCGTTAGCCACTAACCACCAAAATGTACTACGGTCTCACTACAGCCACTGGTGACCACCAAATATTTAAATTTCCCACTCTTTTCTATGTCAGTAGAAGAATGCTATATTTATATTTCGGGCCTTTTATTTACTAATGTAATTAGTTTATCAATGTCGGATGGTGTCCATGTTTCTCCCATGTTACCGTTTTTAAAATTCTCAAATATCAAAGCGAAAATGACAGATTATGTTTTGATTTGTAAAATATCAACTTAGTATGTTTCAAATGACGATCAACCGTTGCCGCGCTACCACCAACCGATTTAAAATTATGAAACGGTGGTTACCAAATGACAGATGCCGGCGAGAATAGTGAATCAGTGAGACCGTCGCCATATGATTTAACGTCTTCGAATTTTAGTTGGTGGCGGTGGGTGGTGCAGTGAGACTGCAGCCTAAGTGAGTGTTTGTTTAATTTTAATTTATTTACTAATGAATTTGTTATGAAATTGGATTGTGACCCGGAATCTAATAAAACACGAGCTTGGTGTGCCTTTCCAGATTGATCAAACACATTGACTTGAGCAGTACACAATAAAGATACATTATTTTTAATCGTTGAACAATTGACTACTGCGGAAGGTTCAGTTGATTTTTCGGTTGATTGAATGTTTACAGATTTTTCAAAATGAAGTAAAGTATTATGTGATAAATTACATTTGCGACATGCAGACGACTTGCATTCTTTTACATTGTGACCCTTTCGAAGGCAATTTTAACATTATTTCAACATTTTAGCTAAATTGAAACGATTTTGAATAGATTTATCAAGAAATTCGGAACATTGATTTATATAATGTGTATTGTTACACACTGGACAAGAATGTGAGCTTTTCGATGTTGAATGAGTTTATGTGTGATTTATTTTTTGATACATTTTGAGGCTGAAATCTACCTGATTCAAAAATATACGATTTTTCTAAGAGAAATTTTATTAAATGTTGACAATTAGGCAATTTATCGGATTTAAAATTATTATTCATATATAAATCCCATTCAGTATTAGTTCTTTTGTCTAGTTTTGATAGAATGTGAGGAATAAGGAACATCTCAAAATTTTCAGGATTTGATACTACGAATATATTGCTCAAGCGAATTAGCGGCAGATTTTAGTGAAGTAAAATCGAAGTTTAAAATATTTTTTGAATGTGCGTAAATTATTCTTCGACGTTAATTGAATCGATCTTTTAAAATATTGTACGCGACCATATAATTTGATGCAGTGGTTTCTAATGATTTAATAGTGTTTAATGCTACACCGCTTAAGGCAGATCGCAAATAGGACAATTTCTGAACTTCCGGTATGGAACCATTTTCATGAATGTGGGATATTTAGTGAAAACGAATTGTTGTTAACCGTTTAATAAAAAGAAGTCAATACAAAATTAGTACAATGTTTAATGTAACACATAATTATTTGAAACCGTTATTAGCCGTACACTTTTACTTTCCCTCTTGCGAGCCCGTCTTTCTTCTCGATGTTCGTCCTCCCTCCGCTCTCTCTTTTAGGACTGACCTATTTGCCCGTCGGACTCGGTCTCGTTCCATCTCTCTCTCTCGTAACGAACTCGTCTGTGGGAATTCTCCCACATGAATAAAACCCGTTTGACACTGTTCATAATTATGTCTTGAATTATATATATATATAATTATAGATCAGACCATTTTTGTGTGTAAAACGCACAAACTATCAAGGTCACAATTATATCTTGAAAAATTAGAACATGTTCTATTTTCCCATCTATAATCGACGCGAACGTGATGTGCGCATATCATTTTGTATTTTCTTATATTTTTTCAATTTTACCACTGCAGCTCCACATATTGCAATTGCTACCAATTTTTCAATTTGTTCTGCTTCCATTTTTCATTATTTTCATTAATTGTATAACTAACTGTAACAATAATCAATTCAAAACAAATGACATAACCTGCAAAGTGTAGTAAACATTGAAACTTGATTTGACAGAGCATAAATAAGGCGCATGCGTGGTTTATATAATTATATAAAGAATTATATATAGTGTCATACAGGATATAATTTTTATATATGGAATTATAGCACAAATTCTAATAAAAATTATATATATAATTCAAGACATATTTATAGACAGTGTCAAACGGGTTTAACCGCGTTAAATGCGTCCTCAAATGAACGCCACTTAGTAAAATCACCATCGAATGAAAAAAAGGGTGCAATGATTAGTTTTTAACAACGAGTAATAAAATTCATATTTCTGGGAATTTAAGGGTTAATCAGGTATAAAGGCTTAAAAATAAATACATCTGTACAAATAAAACAAATAATTACAAACAATAACCATAAATATAAAATAATTAGATATAATAAGACGTATTAAATAATAATACAATTTGGCGGCGCCAACACGTGCCGTGCTTTCACAAAATGCACGGCAATATTAACGCTTGCTTTTTGCAAATGTTTAAAATTGTTTGACTTATTGGAAGTGTCTAGTAACGTTCTTAATGCCACATGAATCTCTTTATGTATTAAATTAACAAAAATTGATTTAACATGCTTGTGAATTCCTTATCGCTTATTATTAAAACGATTATTTAATAATTTCTAAGCAATATTATATATTGACTGCTGATATGTTTAATAATTTTATTACATATCATATAAACCAGGCGGCGTAATTACTAAATATAATGCATTACAGCACACGGCACGCCCTACATTTTATAATCGGCCGCTGGTTGGTCATTTCAAAATATACTTGAACTCAGCACACTGTTACTAAATCTAATGCGCTACAGCACGCGTTTCTCAATATTTTAAACTTGAATAACTTTTATGTATAATGCTAAACAAATTTTAATCATATAACAAACAACACAATCGGGGCTATTCTCTATGTACATTGCTAGAATGTAAGCAAAATATATTGCTAACTAACAATATGTCATTTTAACAAATCTTGCTTGCTAACAAAATGACTTGTCATTTTAACAAATTATGATTACTAACAATATGAACTGTCACTTCAACAAAATTAATTTTTAATTACATTATTATTATTTTATCTAGAGATTTGCCACGCTTCCTGATCTGATGACATGAACATGACAGTTTGTATTGTTAGCTTGCAAGATTTGTTAAAATGACATTTCATATTGTTAGTTAGCAATATATCTTGCTTACATTCTGGCAATATGCATAGACATTTTTATTAATAATTATAATAAAAAAACGTTATTATTCTACATAAATGAATATTTATTAGTCGCGTAATGATTTCTTCAAGAGTAATTATTAACCAATTTAAAGTATAACAAAATTGTTAGCTAGCAATATGCATACAGAATAGGGTTAAATATATTTCTACTATGCAAATGCATAACATAAACAATGATCTCAGACGTGCTAGTGTTGCCTAGCAACGTAAACAAAACATGTTTTTTGTTTTGATTGGTTTGAATGTTAGTATGTGACTTATGCCCGTTTGCACCGCTTCCACTTATCTCGGATTATCATATATTAAGTTTCGCTTAAATGGACCTTAAAGTTTTAACGGCACACAAAATAATACTTAAGTATTACTCAAGTTAAGCCTCAAAATTGTAAGGCTTAAGGTGCACATAAACATAACTTATTATGAAATGTCAGTTTAAAATTTAAAAGATGGATTTAATCTTTAATTTTTATAATGATATAGATCTGGCTGCATTAGAATTAATTGAATATGACATTGATTGTTAAACTGAAATTTTAAACAATTATTAAAATAAATAATCTACAATTAAATTAAATTTATACAAAACTTTTAATTTTTTTTTATACTAAATATTATTTTTTATAGTTTTTAGCGTCATCTTTTTAATATCCAATTCTGCTATAACTATAAACAAGCGTGAAGTATACTATCTAATCGAAAACAATTGTTTCTTTTTCTTAAACCACGTCGTAGCTAAGAAAACAAAATTATTTACACGTGCAAACCAATTTAAGATAAGGTAAACCTTAAACTTAAGTGTAACTTACAAAAGGGTAAGATAAGCAACAAAACGGTGCAAACGGACTTTAACGCCATGGATATACTGAATACTAAATATGTATTAAAAACATCTTACAATTTATCATTTTAGTTTATAAACTTTAAAAACATGCATTATACGCTACTAACATTGTAAACTAACTATTAAAATGTTTCGGACAACAATTGGTTAATTGGATTCAAAGTTAAAACCAATAATGTGTTTGTGATAAAAAATTAATATCTTTTAAACGAGTCTACCAACTTGAACCAAATTTTAAATCAACATTACTACACGTATTGCTGACGTTTTATAGTTTTTCATAGTTAAACTTAGTATATGTAAAAAAAAAACTTAAAAATTCATTGGTAAAATTAACCTTATAACTTTTTTTACAAAAAACAATACAAAAACCGGCAACAATCGTAAAGCATCACTAAACATAGGATATTTACGCAAAGCATTTTGTTTTTTATTTTTAAACTTTATGTGCGTGTCATCTGCAATGGAAGTTATTTTAAATAAACTGAATTAATTTTTCTAGCGTTATTACCAACTAAAATAAGTTTTAACATTGTATACATTATATAAGCTCTGCCTGTGAGGAAACTGGGTGGATTGAGTAGCTCAAAGGAATCACAGCCGGTCCTAAGCTCGGATAAAAGAAGAGGGTTCATCGGCGAGGTCAACGACCTGCCTGTGGTAAAAAAACACAGAGTTCAAAGAACCAACAATTCAGCCTCAGATAGGGCAGGAACAACTAATAACGACCCGGCGAGAAAAAAATAAGCAACATTGGAAACCAAAAGCACTAAAATTCAGATGCTGAAAAGTAACATCCCTGAACAACAAAGACCAGGAAATTCTGGAAATAGAAAAACACAAGATCAACATTTGCGTAATCACTAAAACCAAGAAAAAAGAGGAAGGGAAACAGCAAGTATGAAAATTACATACTTAATACAGCGGCAAAGACAAAAACAAAAGAGCAAAGTCTGGCGAACTTAAAGACCAAAAGTCTACACATATAATAAGCGTTTATGTGCCCGACACCTCCAAGCCAAGAAAAGAAATAAATATCTTCTACAAGCAGTGCTCGACGGGATCGGACCACAACGTGAAGTAATAATTCTTGGAGATCTTAACGCCAGAATTGAAAGCAAATATATACCAGGAATAAAAAACAGATTTAACAAAGAAGTAACGAATAAAAACGGGAAACAACTAATCCAATTATGCAACAAAACACCTGTACCAACGGAGACTAGAAGAAAAAAGCTAGGCCTGCAAAATACTACAGCTGGACGATGTAAAAACTAAAATCAAACATAATAAAAGCAGCGGAAGAAGCACTAGAAAGAAGACGCTGAACGGGGGAAAGAAATCCAAATACCAAACCCTGCTTTACTCAAGAGGTCAAGACGCTGGTTGAGAAAAAAACAAAAGTTTTACCTACAGAACAGATCAAAATTAATAACATACAACGAGTATAAGCTTGTAAAGAATAGAACCAACAGCAAAATACAAGCAATAAAAACAGCATACTAAAAAAAAATCTCCAAGAATATTGAGCAAGACCTTTATGAAGGACAAAAAAAAGTATGGAATATGCTCAGAAAAAGGAAAAAAAAAACATAAACAAATACATACAAATCACGGAGAATTTAATGGATGATTGAAAGAAACACTTTTGGGAGCTGTACGCCGCAGCCAAAGACAACAACAAACATGCCTTAACACAAACAGATGATAACCCACTAAAAGAATAAAACAACTAACCAGCAAACTGAAAAACAGAAAGTTGTCTAACAAAATAATCAAATACGGGGGCAAATTACTATTGAATCAGATCTATGTTCTTTTTAACAAGTTACTACACAATAAGGACATACCGACGGAGTGGAAGTACAGCATAACAGTACCAATACACAAAAAGAGAGCAAGGACCGATCCAGCAAACTACAGAGGAATCGGATTCTTAAATACGATGTCAAAATTCTTCACAAAGATCTTTGAGGAAGAAGTTGCTGCCTCTGGGATATGCAAAGAACAACAAGGATTTAAAAAAAAAAACAATTCACGATAGACGCAATATTTACCATACGCCAAAACACTGAGAAAGCTATAGAATTTAACAGACCTGGTTTTATGTGCTTCAACGACTTCATCCAAGCCTTCAACAGAGTGAGGCTAACTGACGTTGTGTCCCTTCTGCAGAAAAGAAATATACACTCTAGCATAATAACTACCATTGCCAAGCTAAACATCAATAATTACACATCTATAAAGGTAGCAGGTAAGCTATCCGAGAAAATACCCGTAGCAACTGGAGTAAGAGAGGGAGACAGTATAAGCCCTGCTTTATTTTACATAATCATAGACAAAATTATCACAGAGGTCAAGAAAGTGGGGCGAGGATTTTGGGTAGGGGACAAAAAAATTAACGTGCTATGCTATGCTGACGACGCCGTATTGATATCCGAGAGCAAAGACGATCTGCAACGGCTTCTTCATAAGTTCGAACAAACCGCGTTAAAATTCAACATGCAGATATCGACGAGCAAAACACAGAATCTAACCGTAGCTAAGAAACCGCGCAGATGCAAACTTGCCGTATACAACAAAAGCGTAGAACAAGTAATGAACTTCAAATACTTGGGCGCTGATATAACAAGTAGTAGAAATTTAGTAAAAGAAGTAAAAACCCAAACAGTAAAAGCATTGTTAATATTGGGATATCTGAGGGATATAATATGGCAAAACAAGTACATGTTCATCGAAAGCAAGATAAGAATATACCAGACCTGTATAAGACCAATCATGACATACGATATCAAAACCAGAGCAGAAAACGCAACAACGAAGCGACTTTTCAGAACATCGGAGATGAAAACTTTGAGATGTATGACAAGGTGTAGTGTACGAGACCACATTAGAAGCCACAACATCAAAACGCAGTGCGACATTCAAGATGCGATGAGATGGGGCCGCAATAAAAGAAGAGAGTGGAGAGACCATGTCGACAGGATGGATAAGTCGAGGCAACCAAAAATTTCCAAAAAGGGACTTCCTACATCAAAAAGACCTCCTGGAAGACTCCCACAAAAGCTGGAACTTGGCGTCTCAACTACGGCTGTAATCGTTGAAGACAAACAGGATGCAATCCTATAACAAAGAAGAAGAAGAAGAAGATACATTATATACATTAGGTATATGATAAAAACGTTGAAATTTTGTAAATTTAAAAAAAAAATTGGTTTGTAAATAAATCACTGGCGTGCAAAAGATTAAAATAAGATTTAAATTTAAGAATAACAGTTTTTGTTTTTTTGCACGTTACTGTTTTATTTGCAAAACAATTATTTTGAAGTTTTTACAGAACGTAATGCATATAATGTATACAATGTTAAAACTTATTTTAGTTAATAAATTACACTGGAGGAATTAATTCAGTATGCTGCGCATCTAAAACATCACTTCTATTGCAGATGGCACGTGCAGAAAATCTACAAATAAAAATTTAATTAAACCATGTAAATAGCTTATGCTTTGTGCTAATTGCTATAATTGCTTATAAAAAAGTTGTGCAGGTTTACATTATTTAGAAATTTTTTGTGTTTTTTTTTAAGTTACTTTACTGCTTAAACCGCTGTGTATACAAAGTTTGGTTATGATAATAAAACGTCAGTAATACGTGTAATAATGTAGTCCAAAAATTTGGCTTACGTTGGTAAATCAATTTAAAAGATATTAATTGTTTATTCAAAACATATTTTTTGTCTTAACTTTGTATCTAATTAACCAATTTTTGTCCGAATAAATAATCCGGACAAAAAAGGGATTCTTGTTACTGTGAGTGACATATAATGTATGCTTTAAATGTACAGAACCCTAAAATAATAAAATGCAAGATGTTTTTAATATTTACTTTGTATTTGTATATATATCCATGCTTAATGCTAATGTTTGGTTATATTGTTACTTTTTTTCAGTACATGTATCATTGTTGTATGAACATGTATTTTTAATTAATTGTATCTGTAAAATAATACAAAATTTGTATATACAGAGTTGGGAAAATGTATGGAAACATTCGATTATTGGCTGCATTTTTGATTTACGTAAAAAATGACCTTTGTAAATTTTTTTGTAAAAATTTTAATCTATATATTGATGTATTTTAATTTTTAATATAAACCCTGTTTCAGGAGATATGACGTCATCAACAGATTTTTTAAATGGAACACTCTGTAATTTCTTTTATTTTTAAAAAGAGAATTTTTCTATAATAATATTAATCATATGTAATTGTAGTTGACTTATTGCTTAAAATATTCACTTATTTTTACGTTTTTTTAATTGTATTGAGAATAACAGAAAAACAATAATTGTTTTTAATTGTTGCTATGGTAATTGGAACATAATCTACTACAAGTTGTTTTGTTATTTTAATGAATTATTCCAAAAATAAATGAAAATACAAGGTGTATTTTTTATACCGATGATGACGTCATATCTCTTGTATTTAAAAATAAAATACATTATTATATAGATCAAAAATTCTACATACAAAAACTTTTATTAAGACCATTTTTTACATAAACCAAAAATGCAGCCAATAATCGGGTGTTTCTATACATTTGCCTAACCCTGTATAAAGACATGACACTTTAAAGAACTGCGCATATGAACTGTTTATATAATAAGTATTTTAACTACAAAGAACATTTGCAAAACAGTAAAGCAAAAATGAATATTTTTTTGTTACACTAGAATTTAAATTTAAGAACGTGTATATGGCATGTAATGCATAAGTAGTGAATGAAATAAACTCTACTGTTATGTTTAAGCACATCAGTTTACTGATTTTATTAAAGTATATGTATTACTGGATTGTGCAAATGAAAATCTATCTATCTATCTAGTTCATTATTATTATTATTAAAAATTTAATTGCACATACATGATTCATGTATTGTGTTGATTGTTTTATGATTAAAGCTTGTCTAGCATTACACATAAAAAAGTTATTCAAGTTTGAAATACCGAGAACGCGTGCTGTAGCACATTAGATTTAGTAACAGTGTGCTGAGTTCGAGTATATTTTGAAATGGCCAATCAGCGGTCGTTTATGAAATGTAGGGCGTGCCGTGTGCTGTAATGCATTATATTTAGTAATTACGCAACCAGGCGCGCTCGGACTTGTAGCATCGGCAAGTGATCGACTAGGTTTTAATATACTCAGTAGAACCTAGTCACTAGATAAAAATAATTGCTAAAAAATAAATTTAATGTACTTTTATACATTGAATATCAGGAATTTCAAAAATATAATATGTAAGGCGGTTAACTTAAAAACTTCTTGCGATCGACTGTTTGAGCACTGAGTTATAAACCATTTTATTATGATACTCGACACAAAATATTCAGTACATTTCCATCATCAAATTTGCAATTCAATTCAGTTGTGCCCATGTGACAGACACTTTAAGCATTCTATAAAGTTTTTATCTTATAATTATGATAAATACTCTCTCTCTCTCTGTGACTTTCCCCTAACTATTATTATAACAGTTTCAGTTGGAACCACTGTTGCTACATTATTTACTTTTTTTTCTTCTTTTTAATGCGTTTGACATTCAATATTTGATTACCATTGCTATATTTAAGTTGTTGAACATGTTTTCTTTTGAAATTTTAAAATCAATATTGTAACAAAAGCGTTTAGTTTATACTTTACCAAAAATTGTAAAAACAAATTTTTCATTATTAAATTTTATAGTAGTTCTACTATACCTTTTTTTGACACTACCTTCTATTTTCTCGCCGCTTAATTTCATATCTAATAAAATAGAGGTTAAAACACCAAACATGTTTTGGTTGGTTTCACATATGTAATGTGAACCTTTGTCTTCCAAACTAAAATTATAATTTGTATAAACACATATCAGCAGCTATCTTCATAGCCTTTTTCGCAATTTCCTCTATTAATATTCTTTTAATGTCAATTAAAGCTCTTGCTGCAGATAATATTGATTATATTTTTGAAGCCAACTATAAAAACTGTAAAATGGGATTTAACTAATTTGAATACCCAAAAATGAATAACCGTAGTTTTCTTTATATTTTGAAACAAAGTTTTATTTTTTATAATATTAGTATATACCAATACAAAATTGATTAAACCTTATATTGTTAAACTTACGCATATTGTTCTTTGTCACAAAATACAAACCGTAAAGTAAAAATTTAAAAAATAAAGCAAAAGTTTTGTAAGCATTGTGTTTATTTAATTAAAAATATAAGTGATATTGCCGGAAACTTGAGCCATAAACAAAGATATCATCAGCATTCCAATTAACAATAGTTGATGTTGAACAATGGTTTTCATGTTTGGCAACGATTATTTTGTCTAAATTGGTTATTAAAAAATGTTTGAGGACATTAATGAAATACGCAGAGTTTAGATGCCAAACAAAAAAGACTTTTGCATGAAAATTTGCTTTTTAAATCTAGTTTATTCTACATTTCTATGAAAATTAAAAAGTAAATTAAATAAATATTATTGTTCCCCATTGCTAAAAATCAAACTGGACAAATTTACTTATATAATTCTTTTTTGAACCTAACCTAACCTAACCTAACCTAAGGGTGGGGGTAAAAAAGGCGAGGCTAAAACGGGCAGGGCTCCGCTATCTTAGCAGCCATCGTTCAATTAATAGTTTTGAATCACCCAGTATAATTTTTCCGCCTTTTGTGATTTTTTTTTTAATAGAACGTACTGTATATTTATTTTTGCGTGACATATTTTGGGCAATGAGCCACCACAATTTTAAGGCTAGCACATGTGAAAGTGCACTTTCTAATTGGTTAAACATTAATATATATACCAATTTGAGAAGTCACACATTAACATTTAATTAAGCTTACATCAAAGCATTACAAGTTAATAGTTATTGAAATGCTAGTGATTATAGAAGGTTTTTTATATATTTTTTTTTCCCTTATTATTAATAACATGGACATCAACACACTCACTAATCAAATGTTGAATGAATTTGTTGATACAATAAAAGAGCAACTAAAAAAATTTGATAATTATGTAAAATCTGAAAAGGTTCTTCTTGGGCAGTCTACATATTGTTTGAAAAAATCAGGTTCAAAGAACGTCTCTATTGGAATCAGCTTAATAGCAGGATTCATACCAACCGTAAAAATTTGGGGAGCAAATTCCTGTACCACATTCACCGAGGAAGAGTGGATGCAATTTTCCACAACATGCTTTTAAGGAGTAGCGATGAATCAACATATTATTAACTATGCATCTGAAAAAAACCACAGTTTGGATTCAGCAGAGAGGTTTAACCATCGTCATTGCTGAGAAGACGTTACTATTAGATCTGAAAAAGCTAATCGATCCCAAAATAGTAATATTGATATGACGTGGATTTAAATTGTATCATAATAAAATTTTAAATGAGTTAATAGCGATGATGATTTACAGTTGCACAGCAATATAGCATCTTTAATATCACAGAAAACACACCCTGAAAATGCAACTTTTATGATGAGATCATATCTAATGATGGAATGTTTATATACTTGCTTTAATAAAATTTGTTATGACTTTGAAAAACTGAAAAGTTATAATAATAAAAATTTTTGTTTTAATTTTCATAAACATCTACTAATTATTTATTCCACAGCATCTACAACTAACAAGTTAAATCCTATTATTACAATCATTTTATATTTTATTATAATATGATTTAAATTCACATTACATTTTGAAAGTTGTCATTAGTGAATTAATATAATAAATACTCTACTTCTAATAATTATCAGCAAAGACACCCCATTTTTACTTTTTTCACTTTTAATAGTTTTAACGTAAATATTTGATCACCGTTTAATCACTGACAATATACAGCATTACTAATGAGTCATTATTGCTTTGAAAGTTGTTAATATTGCTACTAATCTCGCATAATAATCAATATTATCGATTATTAATTAACATAATTTTATGAGTTTTAACCTGTATAATGTCTAAGATAGTTAAAAACTTTTATTTTAATAGCTTCACATAATCAAATTTGAGAGTTTGTTTCCACTTTTAATAGCTTTGCTGCTACCCCTCTTTAAAACTTTTATTTTTATATTTAATATATAAACAATGTAGCGTTTGATGGTATTATCTCTCTGTACACATACCTTTTTAATGAAAAAATCCTTATTTATTTATTTATTTATTTATTTAATTCTAGGCCCCGTTACAGAGTAAGGCGTATTAAATACCCTTCCTCATTCCTCATTTGCGGAATATGAGTTTATACGATGATCAGATCACGGATTTATACCCTTTCTCCCCCAATATTATTATTGAAATCGATAATGATTGAAACAACAACAACAACAATCATCGAAATCATTGATTCGCCGCCACCGCCCACACCTACCAACTCAATGCCATCTCCTGAAGATATCATGCTGGAGAATAATTTTGATTTTGCCGAGGATTTACTTAAAAAAATTTAAGGTAAAGTAGAAGTGCTTGAAGAAGAGCAATTATTAGAGCAGCAGAGGACTCTCGTGCAAACCTCCAAAGACATTTGGTTTGAGGCGTCAAAAAAACTTGAACGCTTAGAGAAATGTATGCAATTGAAAAGGGTAAGTTTTTAAATTTAAAATTTTATTTTTAAAGTTATTAATAATTGTTTTTTTGTTTCAGAAATGGAGGAAATGATGAAACAAGGAATTAAAAAAAAAGCTCTTAGAAAAATGCGCTAAATTTAAAACGGTAAGCTTTTAAACTTAAACATTTATTTTTAAGTTAACTATTTTCTATTTCAGAGATTCAATGTAGAGAGACCTCAAAACTATCCATGATGATTTATTTATTTATATTATTGTATATTTTAAAATAAACTTTTTCTTTATAATTGTAAATATATTTTTTGTTTTTTTAAATTTTTATTTAAGATTTTTAGAGTGTTTTCTTTAATTGTCATTAAATAAATAAAAGATGATAAACTATATATATTCAAAAACATATTTATTATCATTATTGAATATACACACACATTACAATACATTTGTTTTTTCAATCTAGCTATTATAAGAATCATCATGTCCTAACCATTTAACAAAGAATTTGCTTCCTTTTTTACGTAAAATTTTTTCAACTAGGTAAACGTCAGAATGTTTTGTTAGCTGCAACTCCTCATTGTAAAATGCACCCAGGATAGGTCTACCTTTAATATCTTTGAGTAAGTATGATACTGGATTTGTGTTTTGTATGGTTTTAATCTTAAATAATTCAGCAGCCCATTTAGGAGTATACCCCTTTTCAAATAACACCTTTTGTTTACATATTCAAACAATGCTACTAATATCATAATTAGATTTATTTGGAGTTTTAATATATAAATAAACTGTATTAAGCAAATACCGTTCACTTTTTTTGTAATATGCTTCATCTTAGTGGTAATATGCTTTCTAATATTATATTCATTAGTAACATCAGCCAGAACATCTATCCACACATATTTTCCACAAAAACTAAATGAACTTTATAGAAGTTTATCTTTTAGAGTTCTAATTACACGTTCAGCCATAGACGCTTTGATTGTAGTATAAGTTGAATAATAATTTATATTATACTTAGTAAGTAGATTGCTCATGGTAGAGTTGTAAAATTCAGTCCCTTTATCAGTTTGTAAATTCTTTGGTATCCAATCATGCTCATTAAAAATGTCACTAATCGCTATACTAACACTATTCGCCGTTTTATCTTTTAGAGCTTTGTCCATAAGTATTTGGAAAAACAATCAATCATCACCAAGATAAGTCCCTTATTATCCCGTACATAATATCCAAATTCAGCCAAGTCCGCTTACCACAAATCATCAATCCCTTTAATTACAGTACGTCTACAATGGAATTTAATTTTTGCAGGTTTGTGTAATTCATTTACGACATCAGCTTTAATATAACTCATTATAAAAAAAATTTGTTGCGCTTTTATTTTTATAAATGGAATATTATCTTTACTATGTAAAAAAGTTTCTAGAAGTGCTGACTCATTTTTTTTATACCCCTATTCAAGGCTGTTGCAATATTTTTAACTCTTATAATATGCTTAACCATAATATTTTCAAGTTTTATAATATGAACATTAAGTTTGACAGCTGATACATTTTTTTCTACTTCTAAAACTGTTTCAATCACATATTTCTTAGTGGCCACATCATTTAAATCCTCAGGATCCAAAACATGTTTATTATAATTAATCGTTTATTCTGTAAATCATAATGTCCATCTGACGTTAAAACAAATCCTAGACCTGGACGTCTTCGAGCACAAATTCCGCTTTCATCTCTGAATAAACGTCCAAACTTGTCAACGCTCATTATAATTTTGTGTTATAATAGCTTTCCGAAGCTCTTCTTTAATTGCAAGAATCTTGTTGCCAACACTGGCATTCCCGGCATTTCTAGTAGCATGCAACAAACATAATCTATCCACCAACTTCTCAACATCATCCCAATATCAATATTGTATAGGTACTCTTATGCTAGAGTCAAACCCCTGACCATCAATAGTTTTTACAATTTTTGATTGACTTCTTGTTTGTGGTATAAACCCAATAAAGGTTTGATTATTTTTGTATATTTATATGATGGGTTTCCACGAAGTAGCTTCTTTGGTTAAAAATCACGATGGGCAATTTTAGTTTTATTAATGATATCACCATACATTTGAATGTCAGTATCATTAATTTTTTTGGGGTTTTTATTAAATAATAGTTTATACAATCCTGCAGTGCCAGGATAGTGTGAGTATCATCAATAATAATACTATCTGCATCAACAGTAATTATATTACGACCCATCTACAAATGTATGTGTATGCTTATCATAAACAATACCAAACGTCGTATTTACATTATGATAATTATTATTAACTAATATTTCAAAATATAATTTAGGCAGAGGTGATAAATTATTCATAATTAAAGATGTTTGAGGGGTATGTTGGTTCTATTCATCAATAATATTATTATCTTGAAGTTTCATTCTCACTCATATTAGAATCGTCCAAAAAGTTAAGCTTCTCTCGCATTTGTATCAATTTTGATATATACCCCCAAACTTCACTTAATCGAATAGCAGTTGAACTCTGAGGATATATTCTAGATGTTATCGGCGTGGATATATCAGGTTTCATAGTTGTAGGTGATAATGTTTTTTTTTAATATTTGAAGCAATTAATGGTTTAATATGTAAAGTTGTGATTGATTGTGGTTTTACTATAGCATGTTGCTTAGTTAGATCTTTAAGTGGACCGATGATTGGTTTATATAGTCTCTCAATCACCTCATCACTTTCATTACGATTTAATTTTATTACATGCAATTTTTGTCTAATCGACTTTGTAATTGTAATAAGCCTCTTCTTTGTTATATCACTCATTATTATAAAATTATTATTATTATTATTATTATTATTATTATTATTATTGATAGATCTATACTTGCTCACACCAGTTCTCACAATGATCGATTAATATCATAGCATGTATGTATATGGTAGCCTGACAGCTGAGCAGTCAGCTAACTAGCTGAACTTAAAACTGACGCTTGCAATGACTATTGACCAAAAATGAACATAATTATTATTCAAAGCATGTATAGGTTGTTAACACACAATTTTTAACTAATATGTCGCTTACAGTTTTTATCAAAAACAAATAAAAATTATACAAAAAAAGAAATTACAAATGATATTATATTCATTATCACTGTGAGGTGAAGTTGCTAGAAGGCTATAATCCACAAATTTTTCGTTATCATCAAACTCCCAGAGTCCCACCAGATCTTTACAAATCTACGGAATGTGTTTAGCCGCTCTGCTCAACAAATAACAAATATCGCTGACTGCAGTAAACTCGAACAGAAATAACTGTTTGTATTTATGATATGTACTGGGTTTTTACATCGCGTTAACGATGGGATTAGCGTCTTGCAAATCTATTTGGTATTTCCAATAATCTTTAAAGATGTTCTCTCTCTTTTAGCCATTAATTTTTAAGTATATATATTGTATATTATTTTGTGTTTAGTTAGTAAGGTTTATGATTTAGAATAAACAACATTAAAATTCTACGACGCGTTTTTCTTTGATAGTGTGAATAAAATTCTGTTTGCACTTTAAAACATTGGTCCTTCGAACCGGATACGGAACTTCTGGTATCAGCGAGTGCTTGGCGATCCGTGATACAAGCACACTATTCCAGAAAATACACATTTTCAAGTACAATAGACAAGTTTAATCAATCAGCATGGACGCGTTGATTAAAGAAATCAAAGGAAAGTGCAAAAATCTTAAGAGTGATTTAACACGATTATCCAATGACATTTCAAAAGCAGTAACTGCTGGACAAATTGACAAGCGTGTCAATAAGTGCATCGATATGTACAATGAACTTGGCAAATTGGAAGGCAAAGCATTTTGTGAAAGCGATACATATGAGGCGGACGACGAAACTGACGCGTATTACCACAAAGTTTTGGCAAGTGCTGCAGATTATTTAGACACCATAAATACGGACAGTACATCAACAAACTTGGAAAGCTTTGGTAACACGAAGATTACTCAAGTGAAGCTGCCATCAATAAACCTGCCGAAATTTGCCGGCGAATATAAAGATTGGATGGAATTTTACAATACTTTCATGTCGTTAATACACGAGAATAGTGAGTTAACAGAAGTGCAAAAATTTCACTATTTAAAGGCAACTGTGAAAAAAAAAAGCAGCCCAAGCGATCAGTGCTTTAAATATAACTGCACAAAATTATGAGGTAGCTTGGAGTATACTGAAGGAGCGTTTTGAGGACAAGGCAGCAATAATAAATTATCATGTAAATGCATTATTTAATACTCCAATAATGCAAAAAGAATCATTTGATTCTTTGAGATTGGTCATAGACCACGTAGTACAGCACACTCAAGCATTAAAAGTGTTACAGCGCCCAGTTGAACAATGGAACGATTTATTAGTTCATATGATAGCCACAAAATTTGACAGTTAATCACGACGAACATGGGAAGAATCCATAAAATCGAATGAAATCCCAACGTACAACGAACTACATGAGTTTCTTACCTGAATATGCAGAACACTACGCAGCATATGCAGTGAAAATACTATTGATTTTCACACTAAGGCAAATAAACCGGCTAGATCATTCCATGTAACCAGCGGAAAGAACATAGGATGTTATTTGTGCAACGAAGCGCACTATATTTATGCGTGCCAAACGCTTTTTAGAAAAACCCCATTGGAGCGAATCGAAATAATCAGAACAAAAAAATTATGTATAAATTGTTTGCGACCTGGTCATCTCGCTAAAGTTTGCACATCGAGCAATTGCCGTAAATGCGGAAAGAAACATAATACAGTTCTCCATTTAGAAGATGAAGCAAATTCTCAAGTACCCGGCATGTCTAGCAATGTTGGAAATCACAGCAGCGAAGACCAAGTGATTCTATCAACATGCCTGGTCAACGTCAACGATATACGGGGAAATCAACACGTTGCTAGAGCACTACTTGACTCAGGTTCCCAAGTAAACCTCATGAAGGCAAGTTTAGCAAAACGATTAGGACTTCAGTTCCAATAACAGGATTAGGGGAATCCAAAGTTAAAATAACAACTCGCGTGTCGACCATTGTGTCGTCTAAAGCCAGCGAATACGAAACGGAACTAAACTTTTTCCTATTGGATACCATCACTTCGCGAGTGCCGTATCAATCATTCGACAAGAATATCTTTGATATTTCTAAAAATATAAAACTTTCTGACATAAATTTTAACGAATCTCGGAAAGTTAAATTATTGATTGGAGCGGAGATTTTTTACAAACTTCTATGCGTGGGACAGATACACACATGTGAAGGCAACATTTGCTTGCAAAAAACGCCATTTGGTTGGATAGTGACAGGATGCGTACCACATACGCCCCAAGCAAAGACTTGTAACTTAAGCACAATTGCGAACTTAGAAAAAACAATGTCATTATTCTGGGAAAATAAGAAAATGCCTGGTGTTACCCGGTCCATAGAAGAAAAATTATGCGAAGCCGTTTTATAGTGTCACTGCCCTGGAAGGAGAACCCAATCAACCTAGGAAAATCAAAAGAAATAGCAGTTAAACGTTTTCTGTTCTTAGAAAAACGTTTAAATAAAGACCCACAAATGAAGATCCAATATCAGGACTTTATAAAGGAGTATTTAGATTTAGGCCATATGGAAGAAATGTCCGACCTGGAAGAGCAATACGCAGGATATTATTTGCCGCATCATGCCGTGCTGAAGGAATCAAGCATAAGCACACGATTAAGAGTAGTTTTCGATGCATCTATGAAAACTACAAATGGAAAATCATTAAACGATGTGCTACGAACTGGTCCAACGATTCAAGAAAATCTGTTTTCAATATTGTGCCGTTTCAGGACACACAAGTACGTTTTAACAGCCGATGTAAAAAAAATGTATCGTCAAATACTTGTAACTAAGAATGATGCTAAGTATCAACGAATCCTGTGGAGAGAGCACATTGATCAACCAATTGTCACATACAAGCTGAAGACAATAACATACGGCACTAGTCCGGCGTCGTTTTTGGCGACAAAATGCTTGACGGAAATAGCAAATCTAAACCAAGAGAAATACCCCGTCGCTTCAAACATAATTAAACGAGACTTTTACGTAGATGATTTGTTGACAGGCGCACAATCAATTGAAGAGATGGGACGCATACGTGGTGAAATAAGCAAAATGCTAAAGGAAAGCGGGTTGGAGTTACACAAATGGGCATTCAATTGCAAGAAGACATTGTGTGGTTTGGCGTCGCATGAACAAAATGTCCTTTCATGGGATAAGACGGAAACAATCAAAACATTAGGAGTACAGTGGAACATGAAAACAGATATGTTTGGCTATTCAACTAGCATACTGAAACCCACAAGGCGAATTACTAAAAGAGTAATGCTATCACAGATTGCGCCGATTTTTGATCCACTTGGCTTGATGGGCCCTATAATAATTGTTGCAAAAATATTTATGCAACGATTATGGATGGAGAAATTGCACTGGGATAAATCAGTCCCGAATGGCATACACACTGAATGGAACAACTTTATAAGCCAATTAGGGATCATTAATGAATTTCACATTCCCAGAAGTATCTCGTTTAACATGGAAAGTGACTACGTTGAACTCCACGGATTTAGCGATGCAAGTCAAGCAGCGTACGGGTGCTGCATATATATTAGAACCACGGACAAACATACCAAAGAAACTACTAGCACCCTGCTTTATGCAAAATCATTGGAATTGTGCGCTGCAATGCTACTCGCCCAGCTTGCAAAAAATGTAAAGAAAACAATAGAGCTGAAATTCAGAAATTGCTGCTATTATACTGATTCAACAATAGCATTATCTTGGATAAAAGCAGATTCAAGCAAGTGGAAAACCTTTGTAGCAAACCGGGTAAGCGAGATACAAGAGTTAACAGACCCTAACGACTGGTACCATATAGATACAAAGTCTAACCCGGCAGATATCATTTCAAGAGGGACTTCACCTTTATTGAACAATAAATTATGGTGGAAAGGACCAGACGTCCTGATAGCCAATACGGCGACGTTACCGTCATATAACTCATCGAATGATACACCAAAAGTAAAAAGAGTATTTATTCTCAACAGAGAACGACAAGCATTTGGTGATTTCTTGATTTTGCGTTATTCATCGCTCCAAAAGTTAATACGAGTTACCGCATTGTGTTTAAAATTTATTAAAAAAATCCAATGCATAAGAAGAACAGCACAAGGATTGCATAAGCTGGTAATGGATGACCACAAATGTCATGAAATGAAGCGAGAGTACGATTAATTCGACTAGTGCAGGAAGCTGAATTTGGTAAAGAACTCCAAGACCTACAGACAGCAAGACCACTAAGCAATGCAAGCAGACTGTTGTGTCTAAATCCGTTTCTGGATGTAAATGGGTTAATTCGTGCAGGTGGAAGACTTCGAAATTCATCGCTGCAATATGTGAAAAGGCATCCAATTCTTCTACCAAAATCTCATGCTCTCACCAAGCTAATCATTCGTGATGAGCACGTAAGAAACTTCCACACAGGTGCCCAAGCAACGTTAGCAGCTATAAGAAATCAATATTGGATCATATCAGCACGAAGTGCAATAAGGACAATTCTTCGTAAGTGCGTTGTCTGCTTGAAGAATAAACCAAAACCTGCACAACCTATCATGGGAGAGTTGCCCTATTGCCGTACTGAGCCAGCACGCCCATTTCTAAAGAGCGGAGTAGATTACTGGGGTCCATTCAACATTAAAGAAGGTTTCCGAAAAAGCAAAAGGACCATAAAGGCTCACGCGGCTATATTTGTATGCATGGTAACAAAGGCGGTGCATATAGAACTAGTCACTGACCTTACCACCGACTGCTTCCTCAGTGCACTTTGTAGATTTATAGCACGAAGAGGCTCAGTAAAGGAGATGTATTTGGACAACGCCACAAACTTTAAGGGTGCTGATAACGAACTGAAAAATTTGGGTCATTTATTCTCCTTAGAAAATCAAGAACTGATGACGAACATCTCGGATGTCAAAATGCAGTGGCATTTTATTCCACCTGGATCCCCGCATTTTGGAGGAATTTGGGAAGCGGCAGTTAAATCAGCTAAGCACCATCTTCGGAGAGTAGTTGGAGAAACGCTTTTAACATACGAAGAAATGTCCACGATGCTCACCCAAATAGAAGGGATCCTAAATTCGCGCCCATTAACGCCAATGAGTGATGATCCAAACGATTATAGTGTTCTTACACCGGGACACTTCCTGATAGGAGAGCCAATGAACTCCATACCCGAACCTGGTTTAATGCATCTACGGGTAAACAAATTAAGTAGATGGCAACACCTACAACAAATGACCACTTCTGGAAAAGGTGGAAAGATGAGTATCTCGTTGAACTCCAAAAGCGAATAAAATGGAAACATTCCAAAGGATGCTCAATTAAACCTGGGCAGCTGGCAATAATACAGGAAGACAATTTGCCACCTTTAAAATGGAAGAAAGGAAGAATTGAGGAGATCCATCCCGGAAAGGACGAAATAATTAGAGTTGCATCCATCCGAACTGCGGATGGTGTTATAAAACGTCCAGTGCACAAACTATGCGTATTCTTAGATGAAATTCAATCTTGAAATAGCATTTCAAGGGGGGCGGTATGTAAAGAATTATACCTGGGAAAACGGGACTACCTAGAATTAACCGGATTATAAAACATTAATTGCAACAGCTGCTTAATGGGATTGTAAAACTGTTTGTATTTATGATATGTACTGGGTTTTTACATCGCGTTAACGATGGGATTAGCGTCTTGCAAATCTATTTGGTATTTCCAATAATCTTTAAAGATGTTCTCTCTCTTTTAGCTCTTAATTTTTAAGTATATATATTGTATATTATTTTGTGTTTAGTTAGTAAGGTTTATGATTTAGAATAAACAACATTAAAATTCTACGACGCGTTTTTCTTTGATAGTGTAAATAAAATTCTGTTTGCACTTTAAAACAGGTAGTTTTCTTCAGACATAGTCTCATAATTATTATATGTTGATTTAACATTATTGGTTATTCCATCGCTTCTCCTTGAAAGCATATTGTAGAAAATTGCATCCACTCTTCCTCGGTGAATGTGATTCAGGAATTTGCGCCACAAATGTTTACGGTTGGTATAAATCCTGCTATTAAGCTGATTCCAATAGAGACGCTCTTTGAACCTGATTTATTCAAACAATATGTAGACTGCCCAAGAAGAACCTTTTCAGATTTTACATCATTATCAATTTTTTTTAGTTGCTCTTCTATTGTATCAACAAATTCATTCAACATTTGATTAGTGAGTGTGCTGATGTCCATGCTGAGTTATTTATAATAAAGGAAATAAAAATATATAAAAAACCTTCTATAATCACTAGCACTTTAATAAGTATTAACTTGAATTGCTTTGATGTAAGCTTAATTGAATGTTAATGTGTGACTTCTCAAATTGGTATATGTATACTAATATTTAACCAATTAGAAAGTGCACTTTTACATGTGCTATACAAGGTGTTTTATTAAAAAAAAGGCGAAAAAATTATACAAGGTGATTCAAAATTATTGATTTAAAATGGCGGCTAAGACCCTCTACTAAGCTATCAAAATATAAAAATTTATAAAAACATTAAAACAAATTTAAATGATCATGAGTTAAAAGGTTTTATATAATGAAGTTAGTTTTTCAATGTTACCAATAAGTTTTATGCAATCATACCATTAAAATATTTACTGGGATATGTTGAAGACTATCGTAGAGTAATCGTTCATATTAAACAGGAGCTAATATTATTATTGAGTAGTAATGTTAACTGTTATATTGGAGTTTCTTGAGCTAAATTTAATATTGAGAAAATTGAATGAAGAGTTTCGCATATACTTCTGAATGATGCGAACAAATTACAAATGTTTGAAAATATTGCACTTGAATCACCGATTTGTATACCATTCCGTAGATGGGAGCTACATGAGCTTCCATCTCTAAGAGAAACAGATAGAGATATTTGGTCAGTTAAAACATCAAGCAATCTTGAGAAACCTCGATATGTCATCATAGCCATCCAAACTGATAGAAGAAATCAAAATAACAAGAATTGTTCTGAATATAATCATTGCAAGATTAAAAACATTAGAATTCATTTAAACTCCAAATCTCACCCGTATGATGCTTTAATTCTTGATATTGAAAATGGTAATTATGCACTTGCATATTACATGTACTGCATGTTTCAACAAAGTTATTATAAACATCCAATAAGTGAACCACTTCTTGACTATGTTCAATTTAAGAAACAGATGCTTTATGTATTTGATGTATCAAAACAAAGTGAGAGTATCAAATCAGCTACGGTTGATTTAAGTATTGAGATGGAGGCGTCTGAAGCATTTAAGGCTAATACACGTGCTTACTGTCTTATCCTATGTGGTAATATCATTGAGTATAAACCTTTGTCGGGGGTAGTAAGAAGAGTAGCTTGAAATTACTCATAAAAATGTTATTTATTGAATTTGTCATAAAATGGATTTAATATATGTATAATATTAAAAAATGTAGTAATATTATGATTATACCACTAATATTATCACTTAGATATAAAATAAATAAAACTATTAATATGTTTAAAAATTATTTTTTTTTATTTTTACCATTAATATAAATAATATTGAAAAAAAAAATGGAAAACATTTAAATATCTAATAAAACATATAATAATTATTAATAAAAAGCAGATATGTAAATATTATATAATAATAATAGCAATAATAGTGCTTTATTTAACTTAACATGCAATATAAATGATAAATTAATTAAGGTAATGTAATTGAAACTAACTAACTAACCAATAAAATTAAAAAATAAATATAAGCATAATACTAACAGTACAATAATTGTACATACATCCTTAAAGATATTATAAACACGGATACATGTTAGCTGAAATATTTAAATAAAAATGAAAAATATGAAAAAAGATAAATGTTATATATTTGGAATATTATAATGACCCCAGGCAAGCGTATTCATACCGTCCTCACAAATAAAACGTTTATCATCAACTGATGATAATGCCAATTTGTTTTGCGTTATTGTGTGGATGGTATGTTTTATACTTCTAAATAAATTTTGCTTTTTAAAAATTAATTCCGAATTGAATAGACAATTTTTAGAATCATTACCGGATATCTGATTAGCCACAACATATTTTTTAACACCTTTATCTTTTTTAGTTCAACTGTTATTTATACAGTTTGAACATATTTCATCCTCAATACAGTTTACACACCTTACATCTACATAGTTTGCGTATAATTTAGCCCGACAAACTCAATCATTATTTTACCAGCATTCTCATCTTTCATTAAACCTAACACAGCCTTATTCATTAATGGTATATCATACACATTATCTGATGAGAAGTTAGATGAGTCAAATTTATCGATGTGATGTTTAATGTCGATAAATATCACTGGTCTGTATTTTTGATGTTAGGCTGTCAGTGTCTATATAGCACAATGTCACATTATCGCCATATAGGGGTTTTAAAAAGTTGTAATAAAATTCATACATAAGCAGTTTTGATAAATCTAAAACTGCAAACCCGGTATAAATTGGCTTATCATATATAACCTTTAGCCGCTCTAATTGAATGGCAGCTAAATTCTCATGAAAAATTGAGACGATTTTGAAATTTATAGCGATTTTTCGCGAGATACTACTATGTTACTAGTAGTATGATGTGGTAAGAGTAGTGGGAGTAACATCATTATTGATACAACTTCATTGCTCTAGTAACAAAAGTTGTCGCTAAAATGGCGTGGTTACATATATTAAAATTATAGATCAATCATTCTTTTTAAACTCTCTGATTCTAAGAAATTTCAAACAAATAAAATAAATAATTTTAAATTAAACAACTTTGTTGACAAATTTTATTTTTTTTTCTATAAAATTACGTTTTAATTTTTATATTTTCTATCTAATAATCAAATATAATTAACAAATTATATTTTGTACCTACTAAACATCAATTTAGAAATGTATATTGTAATTAAAGTAATTTATTAACATCCATCAAGTTTAAATATAACCTAAATCGTCTGTCAACGACATACTATAAGCAGTAACCTACGTCGAAGCTAGGTAAGGCGTAGTATGTCGTGGTATACGTATATATTGATTTCCCCTCCGTTACTAAATGCTCGCGAAAATGCAGAGGTATGTCTGTCAACACTAACCACCTTACTATAGTAAGCATTAGTATCTCGCGAAAAATCGCTATTAGTTTCGCGATTTAACATCAACTCGCTTGTCTACATTCTTCATTGTTTTTCCGAAAACTGAATTATTCATCAGCTTGTAAATTTTTTTTTCAAAATCATTTTTAGCTAATTGACGCATCGCAGTATTTAAGTCTATATATTTTTTAAGAAAATCAGACTGTTCAAAGCAAATTACGCGGTGAATTTTAATTAGTTTTAAGCCATGTTTTAAAGCTTGTTTTAAATTTCTATAATGGATAATGTATTTGTTTTTGTTATTGAGTAATGGAATTAGTTTGGAATTTTTAAATTTTAATTTGGGAAGTACAATATTTTCATCTAGGAAAGGCAAATCATTATGTTTATTATGTAGGTTTTTGGGGTATTCCAAATCTACTTCTAAAATGTATCCAGTTGATGAATCATCGGATATATTGGTAACATTTAAATTTAAAATTTCGGTTTCTGATAACCATCTAAAGCCTTTATATGGTAGAAATTGTGACATTGCCCACCCATATAAATTATTAGCATCCTAATAAGATAAATATATGCTGGTTTAGTAGTATCATAACTACTCATATATTTATTATTAGCTTGGGCATAACGAAGAAAACATTAACAAATGCCATCGCGTATACCCTTAATAATAAAATAATGCATTTCAATATCAGTGAGCAATTCTAACTCAATTTTAGTATATTTCAGCATGGCGTCCCAACTGAGGCCGGGGCTGTAAAATATTGTGCGGGCTCTAGACCGTATGTTTTTAAACATAATGTTCGAAATGCTTCAAATATATCGGCGAGTAAAAGAACATCAGTTGTAAGATATACATCTGAATAATCGCCGATATTTTTACATTTGAACTGATCCCACACATTATGAGCATGATTATAATCGTCACGCGTAATGTCGGTATTTGTGAGGGAGTTATAGAAAGATTTTTTAGATGGTAATTGCGTTTCTTGGAGCCGCTCAATCGAATCAATATATTGATATGGGAAAACACCCTTTCGAGTTAATAATTTTAATTCATCGGCTGATTTGCAAAACCGCGAAATTTCGATTAATTGGTCAGTGTTTAGATTTTTAGCTAGTTTATCTATTGAACTAGCCATAAACCTAAAGCTGTCTAAGAATCGTAATTTTATGTTACGAGCTTGTTTCACACCTTTTGCATTCATATATTTATCTACTTTTATTGATTTTGTAAATGAGATATATTTCATCAATGTCTCGATTGTCACAAGCGAGATCTTTAATAAAAAGGTGTGAATCATACCCGCCTAAATTATGTAAAAATACCGGTATAAAATTTGGTAGCTTATAATTAATATTGCAATTCGAGTTCGCGGCACCGACAAACTTCCCAGTTAAGTGACAATGATCTGCAACTTCTTCAGCAGGAGATCTCTATCACAAATATGGCATATTATAGCACTATTGAGTGAGAATTGCTCTTGAGGTGTTAATTTATTTATGGGAATTATGGGCTTTAAATGTTGATTATAAATTCTATATACATCATCATCATCAGTAAGTTTATCAATAAATACTTTGGCACAGTCATTGCCAGTGTATTTTACAAATTTATCTAAAGGTGCATTATACAAACATTTAATCTTATACGCAAAACTATAAGGTTGGTGAACATGTGTTATATTAGTGAACTTAGTATTACTATTAGGCTCACATGTCTGAATGGGTTTTCAAATAGATTCAAAATCTTCATAAATAGCAAATGGGACCTTCATTTGCTTATTATAATTGATAAATTTTGTGATGTTTCCAGGGTTCATTACCCCAGTTCTATCCATTTTCAAACCAGAAGTTGGCATGATTGTATATACTTTATTACAATTGTTCGGATCTTATATGCTCCGAGTAATAAACAGATTAGTGCTAATGACACCAATTTATATTTATGATAGGAAATATATTTTATGTAATGAAATTTCTTATAATCCTTTCCAGGTATGTTTAATCTCCTACAATAATAATCCCTACAATATAATTTAATATGGTACTTTCCCAACAATTCTTTCTAGGAATCCCCAAATTACCTAATTAGCAACTAACCAATCACAACACATTTTACACAATTTGAATGAGTATATATATTTGTAAATTATTTGTTTTAAGTTAGTATTAAAGAGAGTCTTTGCGATACCAGAGTATAATTTCTACCTTATCATTAAAGCATAATTTGTGTAAGATATCATTCTTACTGGTCCTTCGACAATTTCATACAATCAGAGAAATAGTGCGTGTTGCAATCTAAGACACCACAAAACATTTGGTCCAATCGAACCGGATTTTAAATCAAGACCTGAGTCATCGAATAGTCAAAGTGCATCAAGCAATCAACTCATCCATAGTTGAACTCAAGATGTCAAAAACCAAAATAGCAGCATTAACCCTGAAACGCAAGACATTTAAAACTCGCACAACACAATTAGAAACATATTTCAACAAGTTTCTCGACAATCCAGAACGGGATTATAGGCAGCTCAGAAGTCGTTTATTAACATTGGTGTATTCAGACTACAATGAAATTCAATCAAAAATAGAGGAGCTGGATGACACAGAAGATCAAGCAAAAAATCGACAAACGTTTGAAGACCAGTATTTCGAATTAACATCTCGAATAGAAGATGTCTTGAGTGGTGAACCAATAATTAGAACTGATACACCAGCATTATCAGTCAATTCAACTTCACAACAAGTGCAACTGCCAAAAATAACATTGCCCACATTCGCAGGGGTTCTAGAAGATTGGTTAACATTCTACAGTACATTCGATTCATTGATAAATGAAAACGGTTCTCTGAACAACGTGCAACGATTCCACTACTTGAGATCTTGCTTAACGGGTGAAGCATCAAATACAATTCAAGCATTATCAATCACCGATGCAAACTATGGCATAGCTTGGACAACACTACGCAGCCGATATGAAAATAAAAAACTAATCATAGAAAATCATATAAATAAAATATTTCAACTGCCTATGGTTAAAGAAGACTCCGCCAGCTCAATTAGATCTCACATCGACACATTCTTAAAGCACGTCAATGCTTTAGACGTATTAGGCGAACCAACAAGAGATACTTTATTGTTACATCTATCAACAATCAAATTAGATGCACTTTCAAAAGACAAATGGGAAGAATATCGTCTAAAATGCACGAATCCATCAGTTCAAGAACTAACCAACTTCTTACAAGAACGCTGCCAAGTCCTTGAGTCCCGAAACGCCAGTAAAAGTCAAAGGACACAACTACAACGAGTGCAAACTCCAAAAACAGATCGTCATCAAGGACACTCAGTCGTTTCATACACTAACACTCAAGCAAAATGCAAGTTGTGTCACCAGCATCAACATGAGCTATACCGATGCAATGCATTCCACAATTTAAATATAGCGGACCGAAGGGCAGAGGTCAAAAAACAAAACCTTTGCTTCAATTGCTTAAAACCAAATCATGGAGCAAATGAGTGCAGATCCAGGCAATGCACAAAATGTGATAAAAAACATAATACATTATTACATGACCAACAAGAATTGATAAATACACATTTATCAACATCAAGCGATTGCTATTCTGCCACCAATGACAGCTACAAAAGCCAAATGACCCTATTATCAACCACATTGGTAATCATAGTCGATAAACATGGAGAACATCGTCAGTGTAGGGCACTATTGGATAGTGCATCACAAACAAACTTCATCAGGGAGGACTTGGCCGCAAGTTTAAACATAAACACACAATCAGTCCGTCTCCCAATCAATGGTATCGGAAACGCAACGGCCACAACAATCACTAAAAGACTAGTGACAACAATCCGATCACGAATCAATGGATTTAAGGCTAAACTTGAGTTCTACGTATTACCCGAGATCACACAAGAACTACCAGCTAATTCATTTTCGAAAAATCAACTGAACATACCTCAAAACATTACGTTAGCCGATCCAGAATTTAACAAACGTGGAAGGATAGATTTATTGCTAGGAGCAGAAATATATCTCAGTTTACTAAGCATCGGACAGATAAAACTAACCACAGCCCAATTCGGTGTTACAGTGCAAAATACGCAATTTGGTTGGATAGCATCAGGAACAATTCCAACAACTAACAACTCAGAAGTGGTTACATGCAATTTGAATACATTGGAGACGCAAATAGAAAGGTTCTGGCAGTCAGAAGAAGTGAACACCCCATTACTTAAAACCACACATTGTAAAACGGAAGAACACTTTAACAAAACAGTATGTAGAACAGACGAAGGAGCATTTGTGGTACGGTTACCATTCAACATTGACCCTAACAACTTAGGCGACTCAAAAAATATGGCAATCCGCAGATTTTACAATTTGGAAAAGAGATTATTCAAAATGCCTGTACTCAAGAAGCAGTACGTGGAATTTATGCAACAATACGAGAAACTGGGACATATGGAACCAATTAATGATACCAATAACGGCTACTTTCTACCACACCATTGCGTTATTAAGGAAGATAGTACGACAACAAGGTTAAGAGTCGTATTCGATGGCTCCGCAAAAACTACAACAGGGTTATCATTAAATGACATTCTTCAAGTTGGCCCTACAGTACAAGAAGATTTATTATCAATCTTGCTCAGATTTCGCATTCATCGTTATGTGATTACCGCCGACATATCCAAAATGTACCGACAAATCTGGATACATAAGGATGATCGACAATATTTGCGAATTATATGGAGAGAAGATCCGTCACTACCATTGCAAATATATAATTTAAAAACGGTGACATATGGCACTGCGTCAGCACCATATCTTGCTACTCGAAGTCTCAAACAATTGGCAATAGAAAAACAAACTCATTATCCACATGCCTCCGCTGTTGTACAAAATGACTTTTATGTGGATGACTGTATAACAGGAACTGATTCACTTGAGGAAGCTAAGGAGCTTCAACGTCAATTAAGCCAGATGTTGTTAAAAGGGGGATTTCATTTGCATAAATGGAGATCAAATAACGACCAAATCTTAAACACTAGGATTACTGTGGAATTCAAGTAGTAATTCACTGCACTTTTCAGTGAAGCACAATATCCAACCTACACGTATCACTAAGCGAAATATCTTATCAGAAATAGCACAACTATTTGATCCAATGGGTTTGGTTGGACCAGTCATAATAAGAGCAAAAATACTAATGCAACGTGTTTGGCAACTAAAAATTGATTGGGAAGCAGCCGTTCCAATGGAGATACATACGTTTTGGCATCAATACAAGGACGATCTCACATCTATTGATACTATACAAATACCACGTCACATACACGAGCACCAAAAATATAGCAACCTAGAACTACACGGATTTTGCGATGCATCTGAGGCAGCATATGGTTGTTGCATATATATTAGATGTAAGACTACACTTGGCGCAATCAACACCAATCTATTATGTGCAAAGTCTAAGGTTGCACCATTGAAAACAATATCACTACCTAGACTGGAATTGAGTGGAGCAGTTATCCTTGCTCGTTTGGCAAAAAAGGTGAAGAGTGCACTCAAGCTGAACTTTGACAACGAATTCTACTGGTCAGATTCAACCATCGCACTTGGATGGATCCGCTCACCTTCCAACAAATGGAAAACATATGTGGCAAATCGTGTAACTGAAGTGCAAGAGCTGACAAATACAAATTGGAGACATGTGCGATCACATAACAACCCAGCGGACATCATATCTAGAGGTGTAAATCCAACTCAACTCAAGGAGTCAAGCTTGTGGTGGCATGGTCCAAAATTTCTACAATTAAACCAAGAAGAATGGCCATCGTTAGAAGATATAGAACAAAGTCTTCCTGACGAAAAACCAGCAGTAGCACTTCCAGTAATTGAAGAAATTAGCAGTATTATTACCAAGTGGTCTTCACTCTCAAAATTAAAGAGGATAGTAGCTTTCTGCCTCAGGTACATTCACAACTCTCAAGGGCAACCTAAACTTACTGGCCCATTGACTGTACAAGAAATAAGCAAGGCTACAACAGCACTTCTTCGAATTGCACAGAAAGAAGAATTCAAAGGTGAAATATACAGATTGAAACAGAATCTGTTGATTGACAAGTCAAGTAGATTGCGGAAGTTAAGCCCCTTTATCGACGAAGACGGGCTACTCCGAGTAGGTGGAAGATTAATGCATGCAAAACTACCATTCAATCAACGTAATCCAATAATATTACCACGGAACCACCCTTTAACGGAACTCATTATCAACTATGAACACTTAAAACTGATTCATGGAGGTGCTCAAGCCGTGTTGTCAGCAGTACGATCAACATATTGGCCGATGGCGGGCAGAAATACAGTGAAGAAGATCCTACATAGATGTTTACGTTGCTGCAAAGTCAATCCAAAACGACTACAACCAGTAATGGGACAACTCCCACAACCAAGAGTGCAACCAAGTCGCGCATTTACCAACACAGGTGTGGATTTTTGTGGTCCATTTCAAATGAAGTTACAACATTCTCGGGGAAGTCGTACAACCAAAGGGTATGTCAGTGTCTTTGTATGTTTTGCAACAAAGGCAATACACCTGGAATTAGTGAGCAGCCTGACCACGGAAGCATTTATAAATGCACTAAAGCGTTTTATGTCACGTCGTGGAAAACCATCAAACCTTTATTCAGACAACGGAACAAATTTCACTGGAACTCATCACGAGCTTGCAAGGCTTCGAGAGTTACTGAATTCAAGAGAACACAAGGACAGGATAAACCATGCACGATTAGAAGATAACATCACCTGGCACTTTATCCCACCTAGATCTCCGCATTTTGGAGGTCTATGGGAAAGTGCGGTAAAATCAACCAAGACCCAATTAAAACGAATAGCTGGATTAACTGCCTTGACCTATGAAGAAATGAATACCTTATTGGCTCAAATAGAAGCATGTTTAAACTCTCGACCTTTAGTGCCATTAACCGAAGACCCGGAAGACCTTGCAGCCCTCACCCCTGGCCATTTCCTAATTGGAGAAGCTTTCAGCACGATAGAAGAACCAAACATTATTCACCTAAAGGAAAATACTTTATCTCATTGGCAACGAATACAGAAAATGACACAACAGTTTTGGACACGGTGGTCCTCAGAATATCTTTGCCAATTACAGCAACGATCAAAATGGAATCAACCAGTGGCAGAGAATGCACAAATTGGGAATCTAGTAGCGATAAAAGGTGAAAACATTCCACCACTAAAGTGGCAGCTGGGACGAATCACGGAACTACACCCAGGAAAGGATGGCATCGCCAGAGTAGCCTCAGTTAAAACGGCAGCAGGCATCACTAAAATTGCAATAAGCAAACTAGGACTATTTCCCATCGAAAATTGAAAAGATTTCTTTTCAAGGCCGGCGGAATGTTCGGATCTTATATGCTCCGAGTAATAAACAGATTAGTGCTAATGACACCCTCGTCCTACTAAAAATTCAATTTATATTTATGATAGGAAATATATTTTATGTAATGAAATTTCTTATAATCCTTTCCAGGTATGTTTAATCTCCTACAATAATAATCCCTACAATATAATTTAATATGGTACTTTCCCAACAATTCTTTCTAGGAATCCCCAAATTACCTAATTAGCAACTAACCAATCACAACACATTTTACACAATTTGAATGAGTATATATATTTGTAAATTATTTGTTTTAAGTTAGTATTAAAGAGAGTCTTTGCGATACCAGAGTATAATTTCTACCTTATCATTAAAGCATAATTTGTGTAAGATATCATTCTTACTGGTCCTTCGACAATTTCATACAATCAGAGAAATAGTGCGTGTTGCAATCTAAGACACCACAAAACAACAATCATTCGAAGTATGAAGTACGAACAGCTTCTGATTTGAAAAAAGTTAGGCAACTATTACATAAATATGTTTTATGGTCATGTTTTGAAATTTGTGGTGATGCCAATCTAGACATATTTTTTATTAAAAAGTAGTAAGATTTAATTCCATTTTCAATTAATAGTAAATTAATATGGGTTGCCCGTCTATTCTGAGTGAAATGAACAGGACACACAACATTAAACGCGCTGGTATCATTATTATATTCCAGTTCATATACATTCAGACTAATGTTATTCAAATTTTCAATTATATTTAAATCTTTCAACTTACACGGAAAATTGATGCCGGTTAAATTTATCACGGTGCTATAATGCGGGTAGCTGGATGTGCGGGCATTGTTGTTGTTGGTCGGGTGGAGGGTAGCGGCGATGCAGCAGGCCAGGCACATCTCATCATTATTTTAAATGTTGATACATGCCTTCTTAGATTTATTTTGTGCTGAAAAACAAAAAATGTCGAGCTGCTACCTGTTGCCTATAATACAAAAAACACATAAATTAGAAAGAAAAATATTATTACCTGAAATTCCTCGCTTTTTGTTATAATATTTGTGGATATCCCATCATAAGCGGCATTGATATCAGTGATTAAATCAACCGTTACATACTTTGAAGTTAAATGATTTTAACTCCCTAGTATCAAATAATTCACAAGTTAATTTAATACTTGTGAAACTTATTTTGGCAAGGCAGACAACTCAATTTTAAAATGACGGAATATCCGAAAATACTCATTATAATATTCCAGAAAATATTACACTTGCCGATGACGAATTTTATATGTCCAAACCGATTGATATGCTTATAGGCTCTACTCTATTCTGAAACATTTTGACTGATGGTCAAATTATGATACAAAATACCCAATTAAAATTGCAAAATACGCAATTTGGTTGAGTTGTTTCCGGAACAATTACCCTTAGCAATACAAATATAAAGGTTATTTCTTGTTTATCCATTAACTTACAATTGGAAAGATTTTGGCAGTTAGAAGATATTCAAAACAACTTGAAAGGGTTAAGCTCCAAAGATAATTTTTGTGAAACATACTCCAAAAAAACCACTCGATGCAATGAGTCAGGTAGATTAATTGTTCCAATCCTGTTCAAAGATATTTCCAATAATTTTCAAAAAGATTTTATTCGTTAGAAAATTGTCTGGTTAAAAAAACCTTAAAACTTATGAACACTATTATATCCCATTACGTATGGAACAGCCTCTGCACCATATCTTGCGGTACAATGCTTATTTAAAATAGCAAATTTACACGAAATTGAATACCCGGAAGAAGCAAAAATGATACGTGTTTTTGTATATTTGTATGTAGACGATTTGTTGACTGGATGCAACGACCCCAATGTGTTGGTAGCTCGTTGCTTAAGTATTTCAAAAATCTTAAATTTCCTTTGAAAATGGCAATCAAATTGCAGTCAACTAAACAAATGTATTTCTAGTAAGAACAACGACGATTTGGACATTATCATATTTGACAATAAATCCAAAACACTCATTTCTTACAGCACACTCGCAAACAAATTCAGATATACGTTTAAAATTACTCTCAGAAAAACTTGCACTAAACGATCTATACTTAGCCAGACAGCACAATTGTTTGATCCTTTGGGTTTAGTGAGCCCTTTAACAGTAATTCCTAAGTTAATTATTCAAAGCTTATGAAAATTGAAATACAACCTCCAAAATTTATAATAAATGGAAAAAATAACAATGAAGAATCACTTAGAATCAACCGTCATGTCATATTAACAGACATTTGTCGCTCATAGAGTCGCGGAAGTTCAACATTTAAAGTCATCAGAAGATTGGCACCGCGTATTTTTGCATATTGCGTACGCTTTATTAACAAATTGAAAAAGATAACAAGTTATTCAAATCGAATTGAAGCACAAGAATATAACAAAACTTTAACATTTTTAGTCAAACTAGTACAAATACAAACATTTTCCACCAAAATTAATCAGTTAAAGTCAAATAAACCTTTGAATGCAAATTCTAAAATTCTAGCACTCTGTCCATTCATGGGCGACGATCAATTATTAAGAGTTGGTGGAAGATTGAGAAATTCAAATCAATCATCATATAAGACTGGCAAGTGTAGGATTCATTTCCTCAGGTTGAAATGCCTACCGACTAAAAACCGCCCAATAATGAATGCCAAGTGGAAGTTCGAGACCTTACGACTCATATACCTTCCTTTAACTAGAATAGATTGTATATTGTTAGATTCAAACCCTATAGGCTGCGAAAGATGGTGGGTTAACCTGAACTCTGTTAGTAATATTAATAATTAGAGTGCGGCTATTTGATTAACCGGGCGTTTGTAAAAGAAATAATATTCAATTGAAATCCGACATCGCACAAGTACACTTTGTCATTACACTTTTGTTATTCTATTGTAAATAAACAAAGTAAAACCAAGTTCGTTGAGCATTTATTTTAACATTGAACCAGTATCAATCGGGTCCGCGAATATACAATAATATTTTGTATATTGTGACCACACCAGTATGTTCCAAATTTAAAATATAATCTATTTTCTGTTAAAGTTGTAGCTCAAATGTTTGTGAACCAATGCAAGTGGCATCTTTAGCTAAAAGTATTTATTTTGTTATTTTCAAAGATGATTATTCCAAGTAGACAAAAAAATAAATCACCTTATGAATTATCGTATGACAAAGCTCCCAGTATTAAATATAAAGATATTTGGTACAGAATGTTTTGTTCATATTTCATTAGAAATGAGAAGAAAACTAGGTAGAAATCTGTTAATGAATACTTAGTTGAATATGTTAATGATTGTAAAGGGTATCGTATTTATGTTCCAAGTTATAACGATATAATTTTAAGTTGTGATGTGTTATTTAAACCAGAGAAAATATCTGCAAATACAATTATAAATATTTTAAAAAATACATTTCTTTTTTATTGAAGACCAAGATAAATCACTATCAAGATAATCAAAATAAAACAGAATTAATCCAAAATAGATCAAAAACGATTCTATTAAACAAAAGGCACCTGCAAGATAGATAGATAAATAGATAAATCTACAAATTGCCAAGAAATTATAGCAAAACTCGGAAGAAATTCTTTGGAAAGATGCTATAAAAGACAAAATTAATTCATTAAACAAAAATGAAACGTAAGTTCTTGTAGATAAACCTGAAAAATAGAAAAGTGATCAACAATCGCTTTTAAACTAAAAAAAAAAGATTAATGCGGGCAGTTCAGAACGATTCTGAGCATGACATACAATCGTAATCTCATTATTGTACATCTCATTAGCCCTAATCTTGTATACCAGATGGTTTTAATTCTAGGAAAATGTTATTTTATTTGCTACCTGGAAATTCCTAATTCTCAACCCTTTATTGACCATTTCTTGTTTTATTGATCTAAAATTAATATATATATATCAGCCTCAAACTGTAACGAACGAGTTGCTTTTAAACTAATGACGCAGAACTATCCTGTATTTTCATTTAATTGTTGTATTTTCATTTATGTTTGTTAACCTATATTATATTACATATTATAAGTGTTATAAAACAAGTTTAAGTTTTACTTTATCCACCTCCACTTTTAATTCAGATGCTGGCCTACCAGTGAGACACAAGGCCCCGATACGAACGAAACAGCATATATATGAAACAACCTGAAGGTTTCTCTGACGGAACTACGCAAGTTTGTAAATTATTAAAAAGCATATACCGTTTAAAACAAGCACAACGATGTTGGACAGAACTTTTTACAAATTTTAAGAATGTTTACAAAGCTTGCATTTCCGGTATGGTAAGTTGTTTAATAAACAAAATTAGACTATATTTGTATCAACAATATATCTACAGCACAGTGATTAAACGCAGCAAAATTAGAAAACAAGAAACAGAGAACGAATGATCCAAATTTACTGTAGAACAAATGGTACAATTTGGAAAGCAATTTGGACAAGTACGAATATTATTTGCATTTATTTCAATGCATCTATTCTTATTTTGTATTGGATGGAAGTATACACTTGTATTACAACATATAAAAAATATGTAGTACAATTTAAACCGCAATTAACAAGAGTACGAATATTATTTACATTTATTTCAATGCATCTATTCGACTATTTTTTTTATCTTGACGGTATTTTGTTTTTGCATTTGTGCAATTTACATTTAGATTTAATGTACTTGATTTTACTGTTCGTCATATGTTATAATTTAATGTTGCATTATTCTTGATATTTTCTTCATTCTTCATAAATTGTTTTATCATTATTCTTATCACTGGAGTGATTCATTTGTTGATTGCGTTCTCTTCGTCATTTAATCTTGACATTGACAATTTCTTTTCCAATATTTATGCGTATGTTGGCATTATTTAGAATTCTGGTTTGTTTGTAATTTTTTCAATAAACCCATTGGATATCAATTAGACAATTGAAAGATTTGTTTGTTTTACTAAATTAGGTAGAAGTAATTAAAAACGTTGTAGATGTACTGTACGTCAACAGTATATGTGAGTAACTGATCTTATGCTAATAACGATAACGTATTTATATAATATTCAGGTAGAAACAAAAAGTGGGGTGCATAAAAGTAATTAAAGTAATTACATAGATGTAATATAGAATGATCATTAGCGTTGATCCGATTAGTCAAATCTGCAAGAAGCTTACAATAATAAGTAAATCACAGTTCAAAGAATTTCTAGGAATATTTTGTTACAGTAAATAAATTTCAGAACGCAGAAATGCTAATAATCTGGATAATGTTTCAAATTTGTAACTATCAACCAAATGAGTATGAATTAATCAAACATTATTTACAAATTAATTAAAACTATTATTATTAAAATATTCTTCTAATATAGAGTTAAATGGGAACAATATATTAAAAGTGGCTGATTTATGAATGTGGTGTGTAAATATCCCTAACAAAATGGTATTTTGATAATGAATAATGATAATACCACATTTCATTAATTAAAGATGTTGTTCGTTACAATAATTTGAGTATTTTAGGAGGTAGATATTGCAATGCTAAATATCATTTTATTACCGAAACTCTATTATTGCTATCTGCAAAAGGTTTGTTAAACTTATCACCAAACGAATGGCTAAGCTCGACAATAATACAAACATACTTAGAAGTAATAGCAAAAAAAAAACCGGAAAAGGAAAATATGTAATAATTTTGGCAGTACACTGGCTATTACTGATAAAACAAATGAAAAAATATTCTACTATATATGATAAAAATATTAATCAACAAGAACAATAAATTGCATAGAAAAAATATTTAAGTAAAAAAAATAATTTTTATATTTATTTTACTGCAAATACTAGACAAAATAGTGGTAATTGTGAGGTTTCTGTATCATATTTGATTGAAAATCCAAAATTATTTTATTAGATTATCGATTAATTGAATTTTAGGCTGGGTTTCTTTATTATTAACAATAGGTGGGGTATAAATAAATTGAACTAACTACCATTTCGTGGAACACCATGCGTTGCGACAAAGGATTGATATTATGACGTCTCGCTTACGGTAGAATTAAAGAAAAAAACGGTAGTTAAACGCCAATTGCTTTTTATTATAAATAAATTTAAATTACATATTAATAATTTATAAAAAAACAACAAAAAAGATATTTAAAATTAATCAAATAAAAAGATTGCTATTATCAACTGATTATTTACACCGAACAACTAAATAACTTAATAAAAACAATTCTATAACACCGTTTAAAAAATAATCACATAAAAATAATAACTGAATATAAAATAAATGACTTATCAGTGTTCTTTGTGACGGACTTCGGCCTTCTTGGTAAATTTATTAATCCGACTATTTCTCTATTACATGGTCATCTCGCCTTGATTATTTAATTTGCTGTTTTTTAGAAAATCGTACTGTCATCTGCTATCTTATTCCACGTATATTCCAGAGGTATATCTCAATTATTTGTTTTATATAAAAGGTAAGGTAAGAGTCAATTATTGTCCTCCACGTGTATTAGATAGAGATATAACTAATTGTTTTATTTAAAACGGTAAGATAAGAGTCTATAATAATTAAATTATTATACAAAATATAATGAATTTATACACTTACCAATTATTCCAATTTACTCTCGGTAAATGAAATATAATTCACCATTCGGCACAATATTACATTAAATGTTTAAAGTGTGTTCGCCTCGGTTGAAAAGACCCGCTCTTAGCAATACTTCGAGGAATCTATCAATTTTTTTCAATCGTCAAATAAAAACAATTCAAAACAAATAAATATTAATAAACGTCGTTTTGCAAAAAATAAAGTATACGCTATTGTAAATAATATTATTTGTGTTATAAATATTCAATCTTAATTATTTATTATATGTTAACTGGAAGGTTATACTACTATTGTATATTTATATCTTTATGATTGTATGAAAATGAGGCTTTGAATACTATTTCAGTTTAGTAAAGACAGCTTTATTTAGAAAGTAAGGATATCCTTACTTTATTGTATACAGTAGTACTATAAAGAGCGGATTATACGTATATACTGTCTAACATAATGCTTTCTTTCTGCAAAGCTTACTTTATGATACTACAGTTTATGAACGTATAGAAATTGTCGCCACATCTACGTGGCCAAAAGTAAGAACTTAGGCGTATATGGTAATTTTTACTTACAATATAAGAGGGCGTAATACTAAATATTGTTAACAGAGTTGCATATATTCAATCTTTCTTATCAATGAGAGGCTTATTATAACGGAACATGCGTAGAGAGTTGTATACATTTTATTAAAATTTTCTCTCAACAAGCTATTGTTTCAAATAAATATATCTCTCTTTAAAGCGGTCGGTAAATTTGTGGACCGTGACCTTTCTTGACCCGGGTACACAATAACTATTAAATACAATAGCACATATGCCGTTCTAAAATAATTTAAAAATAGTAAAATTTATAAAACAAATTATTATTGAAAAAATAATAATTAATAACTTCTTTTGTTGTAAAAATAATTAAAATGTTTGTCAGAAAAATAAATTAGATTTTTTTCTATTTAATCAGATAGAATCATGTTAATATTGAAACTGATTTGTCTGTTAATTAATCTTTACAATTAAATCATTACTAATAGCTCTCATGATCATTCATGTTGTTTGTATAATTAGGTAGGTACAAAAAATAATTTGATTTTTTTTTTTTTAATTTTGTTTTTTTTTTAGGAAATATGGTTTTTATTGTAAGTGTCAATAAAATAGAATAATAATTACAAAGCAAAGTTTGGAGTATTCATTTCACAATGAAAATAACAAAATTTTAATTTTGAGCAAATATCTAACTTGTGCATTATTTAATAGCATTTTTAAACTTTGAACTTTGTACTCAATTGTCTTTCTATTGTTCAAATAAAATATGAGTATTAAATAAGAAGAGCATAAATCATGCAAGATAAGTATAAAATAAGAGAAAATATGTTAAATTGTACAATTTATTTATAGAACCCTATTGTCCCCTAGCTAATCGAGTTAAAGGTACAATTATTGCTTAAATGTGATATGGGTATCAAATAAGAACAAATATGCTAACTTGCACAACTATTTTATAGTACTCTTAAACTTTGTACACTATTGTCTCCCAGCTAAATGAATTAAAGGTAGAATTATTGCTCAGATTTAATACGGGTATCAAATAAAAGCAAATATAGTAAGTTGTAAAATTATATTATAGTTTCATTATTGTACCTTATAGTCCCTCCAGCTAAATGAATTGGGATACATTGCATAAATGTTATATAGGTATCAAATAAGAGCAAATATGTTAAATTCTACCATTATTTTAAAGTATTTCTGAACTTTGTACCCTATTGTCCTCCTAAGTAAATGAATTAAAGGTACAATTATTGCTCAAATTTAATATTGTAAAATAAAAGCAAATATAATAAGTTGTAAAATCATATTATATTTTTATTGAACTTTGTACCCTATTGTTTTCTCAGCTAAATAAATTAGACTACAATTATTGCTCAAATGTAATATGATATGATATACCTAATAAAAAGTAAATTCTTATACTATTATCAAAATAAAGCAACTATAAACCTTTTTGGATAATTTGTTTGCAAGTTTTGACAAGCTTTTTTAATGCAATCTTAAAAAAGTTTTATATTTTATTAATTATATAGTTCGTAAGGAGGTTTTAATATACATAATACTGAATGATTAAGTCACTCATCTTTTACAACAGTATCCGCCCAAAAAACGTGGTTGTTTGCCTAGTTCTCATAACCTTACTCAACTCACCCATTTTTCTCATATTATTTCAGAGATTACAACTACTGTTGAGTCTGTTTTAGAAACATTTGCTTATTACTGTTGTTATTATTACTAAACTTAAGCCGCGCTTCATCTAAAGTTATTTCAAAATAAACATTTTTTTTTACTAATTTCACATTTTACACTTTTCTTATAATCCAAAAGTTCACATAAAAAAATAAACTCTCTTTTTTATTATTAAACCAAAACAAAAGACAGTTAGTATTAAGCGTAAAGCATTTAACAGAAAATAATTAATTTTTTGCAGATTATGATAATGTAATACAATATGATAAAAGTGAGTTGACAGGAATATATAAAACAATAATTTTATTGCAAGGTTGTTCAAAATTTGTAAGACCTTCTTTTAAACAAAACAAATTATTTACTAATTAAAAGGAAAAAGCAGATATTTCTATCTTGCAATAGTTCTAGAAATTTCCAACTTATTTGATAAGATTTGGCATCCGAATTTTAAAAAACAAGGTCATATCTTGATCATAAATCTGTAAATTTTGTCAATTGATTTTTTGACAACAAAAGTATTATTTCTAGAATTGATTGTTTAATGTCTGTCTTCAAAATAATAAATGCTGGTGTTTTCAAGATTTTGCTTTTTTGTCGACTTTATTTTTTATTCATATTAATGAGCACAATTTATAGTTCATACTTTCCGAGGACAATATCGACAAACTTGTCAGAGCGTATTAAAGTTATGTACTAGGTTAGAATCTGTACCAATATTTAATAATTAATAAAGACTTTGAAAGAATATCTGACTGTAGTACTCTCAACTAAGCCAATTTTAACTTTTCAATGTTTTAAAATTAAATCAGACGTAACGTATTAAATGAAACTAAAGATGTATATCAAATCTTCTTTCTAATTACTTCTTTTTTGGATTGGCCATATATTTAAAATACTAGGATTTCTAAATAGACGTAAATAGTTTTTTTTATAGTTTTGTACAATTCTGTATTGGAATATTAGGAGAAACATTTGAGACTTAGACTATCTCTTCTAAATTTTATTAAAAACAAGTTATTTAAATTATTTTTGATTCAAAATTGACAAATGACTTAAATACTTTACAACATTGACGTAATGTTGCAGATCTTTAAGTTTTCTAAGTTTTTGGGTAAACAATTGTAATTGTAAGTTAACGTATTTGCTTTCATTTGATACCCATATTACTATTGGGCAATATTTGAACCTTTATTTGTTTAGCAGGGAGACAATAAGGTACAATGTTTTGGGTTGTTATAAAATAATTGTTTGTTATCATATTTGCTTTCATTTGTTTAGCTAGGGACAATAAGGTACAATGTTTTAGGGTACTTTAAAATCATTATATAAGTTAACACATTTGCTTTCATTTGATTTCATTGATATTACATTTGTTTAATATTGTACTTTTATTTGTTTAGCTGGGGAACAATAGGGTATAATGTTCTAGGGTACTATAAAATAACTATATATGTTACCATATTTTCTTTCATTTGATACCCATATTACATTTATGCAATATTGTACCTTTAATTGTTTAACAGGGGGACGATAGGTTACAATGTTCTGGGATAACATAAAATAATTGTATAACTACCATATTTGCATATTACATCTGTGCAACTGTTGTGTCCCAACTCCCAACCCGATATTATGACTGTAAAAACCCATTAAGATTATAAACCATCTGTTTGTGGTCAAGGGTCGGTTTCATATTCATCCCTATCTACCAATATAAATATGCGAAAAGAATAGTTTTAAGTTAGTTATATTTTAAGTATTGAAAAGAGCGGTAGCTCTGAGCTTGGGCCGCAAGGCTCAAGTGAAGAATTAATTATTAATAAATAATATTAAAGTGATAAAAGAGTTTTATATAATAACAACTACAACCAACCCAATCAACAAAAGAGTTACAACATTTTGTAGACAGCGCTGGGATCGACCACATTCCAGTTGCCTTTGCCGTTCTGCCGCCATCGACAACGACGCCGCTGCTAATAACATAAGATGCCATCCACGCCGTCCGAAGAATAGAAAATGTCGTCGTCGTGTTGCCGCTCGCACGAAGATATTTTCGTTCTTCGCCGTTCCTCAGTATAAATGAAATGATTAAGGTACATACGAAACATGTATATATAAATAGCTAGATATGTATTTTAAATTAATTATGAAATTTATAAATAGATTCGATTCTTTATCAAAATTTTAATAATAAAATTATAGACAAAGTATAATTTTACATTTTAAAACTTTGAAAATCAATACATAAATCTTTGAAGATTGTAAATGGTTTTAGTTAATTAAACCTTAGCTAAGAGCTGGCGGGTAAATCAAGACGTATCCTGCTCTTGAAATTTAGCTATGTGCGATTCAAGAAGACTGGCGTCTATGTTTGTAATTTATTTGTTTCAAAATAAGACAAATTTAAGTATTCAAAAATTAAAAAGTTTTCATATGAAGTAGAATTGACATAAAAAGTTGTAAAGGTTGAATTAATTGAATCAAACATTTTTAAACGGTTTATTTAGAAAAAGAAGGAATCAAAACTATTTATATATTTTATTCAAATAAAAATAAATATATATATTTAGTTTAATATTATTAACTATTAATTTTATTGTATTTCTTTAGTCAATTAATTATTATTATTATAAATGTAAATTTTTAAACTCCACATAATTATATTGGTAAATTTTTCTTTCATAAAAATTTTAAATTTGAGGGGGAAGTAATGTTGTGTCCCAAGTCCCAACCCGATTTTATGACTGTAAAAACCCATTAAGATTATAAACCATCTGTTTATTGTCAAGGGTCGGTTTCATCTTCATCCCTATCTACCAATATAAATATGCAAGAGGAATAGTTTTCAGTTAGTTATATTTTAAGTATTGAAAAGAGCGGTAGCTCTGAGCTTGGCCCGCAAGGCTCAAGTGAAGAATTAATTATTAATATATAATATTAAAGTGATAAAAGAGTTTTATATAATAACATCTACAATCAACTGAACCAACCCAATCAACAAAAGAGTCACAACAACATAAAATAATTGTATAACCTACCATATTTGCTTTCATTTGATACCTATTTGTGCAATTTTGTACCCTTAATTTATTAAATAAGAGGGACGGAAGGGTACAATGTTTTGGGGCACTATAAAATAATTTTCATAAACATTGTTTAAACTATATTTATATATGTTTTGCATTAATATCATAAACGCCGTCAACTTGCAATTTTAATTATATCTATTGAAATCGGCATACTTAAATATTTACTATTCATACTACATATTTCTTCTTAAATATAAGATTTAAAATATTTGCTTAATAAGGAATGTGAGAACGGAAAGCTATAAAAAGATAAATGCCTACAAAAAAATGTTTACTTTAAGATTGAATACCCAATTGAGAATCCCTTTTTGTATGGCAAGGCCAAGCAAGCAAAATTTAAATGTGATTTCAAACAAATAACACAAAATATATGCTCTTGAACATTATTATAATATTTATAGTTATAGTTTTCAAATGATTTGTTTGGATTTATATGACTTCACTTGGTTTAATATAATTACTCGCAGTTAGCGAAATAATTAATAATAAAATTTTATGATCAGTTTCAGTAATATTTAAACATGGATAACGTGTCTCAAAACCGTCAAATCAAATCATTTTTACATAAACATGAAAAATGCATTTTATATACATTTGTGTATTGTACCTTTAATTTATTGAGTTGAAACGACGATTGGGTACAATGTTTAGGGTGCAGCTGCAGAGACAAATTAGTCTAAGACCACTATAAAACAATTGTACAAATTACGATATTTGCTCTCATTTGATCTTAGATTTGAGTAAAACTTGTACCCTTAATTTATTAAGAGAGGGCGACGCAATTCTGTACCCTACAACATTCAAGAGTGTTATAAAATAATTGTAAATTTACTTGCAATGTACAATTTTAGGACATTGCAAGTAAATTTACATTAACTTGGAAATTTATAATATTTAGTGATTATATCTATTTTAATGTAAATATGGATCAAAGTTGCCAAACGTTTTCTATTCTTTTATAAAAAATTAATTTATTTTTATATAAAACTTAACAATCAAACACGTATTAAATAAAATTATCAATAATTTAATATAACTGCGATTTAAATGTAAAATTAAAAAAAATCGAATATTAAATACAAATATATTTCAAAATAAAAATCTCTGGAATGTCAATATTAAATGAAAATTATTTCCGATATTCATATAGTAAATCTTCTAACCTTGACCACTTTCAACCAGCTTGCTTTTAAAAAATTCTTAAAGAGCTACTACCAGTTGTACTATCAAATATTTATTGTTGAATATAACGCCATCTAATATTAAGTGTGTGTACACTGTACTTAACTAGTTTTACCGCTACGTCAGTGGCAACAAAATTCACACAATTTTAAACTGGACTCAAAAGTATGCAACTAACATTACACATAATAATCTTCACTTTATGTAGAACAGTAGCATTGTAAAATATGAAATATCTCGACAAATACCTTACTTTACAAATCAATTTTTACATTGGCAATTAGCAAAAGGTTTACAAAACTATTTTAGTATATATTATTAAGCAAATATGTTTTGTTACAATAATCCTGAGATAAAGATGTACACAACGATCTTCACTTTCATACCATCATGTATAAGTATATGTAAGTAAACTTTGTTAATTGTATATTGTTAAAAAATCATGTATGTAAGTATTCATCAATCTACAAATTCAATATCAATCAGTCTCTTTCAGAATGTAAATCATGGCAACTAAAGAAAAAATAGCAAAATTAAGCAATCAAAAAAGAATTGTCAAATACTTTGTGAATACAAAAGACGTTAATGAGTTTCAAGAAACCCAAAATTGATTGAACGTAATTTCCAAAGCTGTAAACAATGCAGAAAAAAAATTAAAATGACTATTACACCATAATATATATAATAAAATAAATTATTTCTAAGAAAAGTAGTGTTTCTTACCTTTGTAAGTATAAAAACAACATACTAAGATTACATAACTTTAAACAGTAAGCATTGAATAAAAACCAAATTAGACTAGTGTTTACAAACTTTCAATTAAACCAGTAACAACAATATTGCCAATCCGAGACGGAATAAACATGTCATATGCTAAAATCTTAACCAATCAGAACCATTAAAGTTTTTTTAACAAATTTTATTTTGTTTTTTTTTTAATTTTTTAGGCAGTAGTATAAACGAACAAAAGCAATTGTTAAAGAAATTTTGTATAGCATACAAGAAACATAAATTTATTGAGTTTTTATATTAATTTTACTGCAAAGTTCTCATTTAATGGACCTTTTTGGTCAAAAAACTATATATATTAGGATTTACTGATGTGATTCAAAATGATATATTTATTATAATTCCTAAAAAATAATAAAGTGTACTCCGTTAGTTAATAGTACGGTTGAAAAAAAAAATCTCTTTTAAGGAGACTGTTACGGCTCTACCTGAGTCACAACAATATACAATCCCTAATGCATTTATTATGCATTAATAAACAATATATTTATTGAGGGCCAACAATGCAATTATTATCCAAGAAATTATCCTGGGGTCATAAATAGATTAGAGGGTATTTCTACAATCTGGTACGTGATCTGAAGACATCAGATGGATTTCGGCAACAGGGCTAAGTGGGTGGTAAATATATTATTTTTGTTCAATTACTGTAGTTGTCGTTATCACCACTTAGCCCTAGAACATCAACCCCACTCCACAAGGTTACATAAAAGTAGCTGCACAGAAGAAGACGATGCGATTCATTATCATTATCAGTTACCAGTATTATTATTATTATTCAGTTGTTATACAAATTACTTATAGCAATTTTTTGTATTTTATTAATATATATTTTATATTAAAAGTGGTTTTTATTACTTAATTACGCTACAGAGACTACTAATGAGCTAAATCGATAAGTCAATGTAATAAAGCCAATATATCTTTGGGTATACTATACCTAAATAAAGTTCATCCAGAAACATCTAAACTGACTGCGCTACAAAACAACACCTCAAAGAAGACGTGTGAAGATAAAGGGTTTAGGAATTTTTTGATTTTTAATCTTTTTACGCGTGTTATAAAAAGATCAAAAACCAAAAAAAAGTTTCAGGTTATAATTTTTTATTCATTTTTTAATTATGTGATAAGTGATCTATTTTATATCCCAGAAAGCAGGCAAGGGTTGAATATTAAAAGCGGTATCAGTGATAGCATAGTCAAATACCCACCAATCTCAAATTGAAAGAGGCTGCATCAATATCCAAAATGATGATGAGCATAATTATATGTGCCTGGCTTGGTATATCATATTATTCTCAACTGACATCAGTCCTATATGTACATTTGAGTAGTTACAACATCGTTGAAAATTAGGTTAAACTTACCTGAGTTGAGTTATTGTAATGACACTTATAAATTTATTGTTTTGGGACCTATCTACTCTAAATTAAATCTTCATGTACTATGTATTAATTAAAAATATATCTAAATTAGTTTTACCACACATATTAAATATAAACTTAAAACTTACTTGTGTATTAGATGTCTAATTTTTTTCAAAGAATCTTTAGTTTGGTGGAAAAAGTACTACAATGAATGTTGGCGCCGCCAAATTGTATTATTATTTAATACGTTTTATTATATCTAATTATTTTATAGTTATGGTTATTGTGACATCCGTTTGTAATTATTTGTTTTATTTGTACAGATGTATTTATTTTTAAGCTTTTATACCTGATTAACCCTTAAATTCCCAGAAATGTGAATTTTATTACTCGTTGTTAAAAACTAATCATTGCACCCTTTTTTTTCCCTGTACACTTTTACCCATTAATAAATTGTATATATATTGTATTTTATGTAAAATAGAGTAAGTTATTATTGAACATGCAATCGAGCAGCAATAAATACATAGAGTAAGAAGACAGCGTTTATTATAAAAACCTACCCAATCTACTGAGACCGTGTAAGGACGTAAATTCAATTATTTCCACGTGGCTAAAACAATGAACGTGAAACGGCCGGCTAGCTATACGGATCATGTAAAACAGTGGTCCCACTTGACACTATCTAAAAACATGCTGCACTGCATATTTCTAGCTCTTTTCTTTATATGTACCTCCAAAAAAGAGTCACTAAATATCCAAAAATTTAGTAAAAATGACAAAATCAAAAAATCAAACTAAAATTTTCCTATAATTTCACATTCTGTTAAGAAAGAATATTAATCAGTTGGTAAAATCTCAGGAAATTGCGTTAATGAGATTTATGGCAATGGAACGTAAACTTCAAAGGAGTTCTGAACTGAAAATTATGTATACTAAATTTTGTTGAAATATTAGTTTAGTTTAAGTTCCAATGATAACTGTAGCGCCATCTGTATCTGTTTTAGAGATGTTCGAGAGAGGACGCTCATACGGGTAGCAGGGTATTATGTAGAAGAGTTTACTAAGAGACGTGACGCGAGTAAGTCGTAGTCGTAAACAAACATATAACCTCATGTTTAACAATATCTGTATCTTGTATTGTATAATAAAGTGTTACAACAAATATCATCAAAATACGGTCTATTATTAATAAACTCAACAGGTTATGGGCCCAGACACAAAATTCCACTGCGGATTGGCAAGATATTGTTAGATTACGTTTTTGAGGTTAGTCGCGTGGTCGCGAACGGACATTGTAATAAACGCGTAATAAGCGGTAAGTGCGTAAAATGGAAAAGTGCACAGAGTACGTTGGGATACCAACGCAATGTCGGCTTGAAAGCAAGCAAAATTGGAGTCTTTGGAAGTTCCAAACACGCGTTGTTCTCAACGCAGTGGGATGCCTAGAAGCGTTGGCCGAAACGAAACCGGCAACGATAGACGATGCGCAATAGAATCGCAAAGATGCGAAGGCGCAAGGAATAATAGTATCAAAACTCTCAGAAGAGGTTATCACGCATGTGATAAATTGCAAAACGGCGCATGAAATGTGGTCGAAGTTAGAAGCGGTGTTCGACAAGAAGTCGCAAACAAACCTGCATCGCTTGCAACAAAAGTTTTTCAACCTAAAATATGAAGGAGGCGGAATAAACTCGTTTGTAGCTAAGGTCAAAGAGTTAGTGGCTGAGCTAGCTGACAACAACGAAGCCATTTCCGAAAAAATGCAGATTGCCAAATTACTCATGGCACTCCCGGAAAACTACAACCATTTCTGTTCAGCCTGGGAATCGGTCGCCGCCACCGAACAAACTTTCGAGAACCTGGTGTCCAGATTAATCATGGAGGAAGAACGGCTGAAATCGCAAGAAGAAAAATCGGAAAAAAATATGGCGCTAGCAGCCGTATCCAAAGGTAAATGGACAAGAGAGAAACGAGAAAATAAACGTGAAAATAAAAATCGCGGAAGTGCTATAAGTGCAATAAAATGGGACACTTTGCGAGAGATTGTCAAGATAACAAAGAGTACTGTCATGCATGCTCGAAAATCGGTCATAGTGATAACAATTGTTGGTTCAAAAATAAAAACAAAAATAAAGATCGGTCGTCAAGTGCGGGCAAGAAAGACGAAAATACAAAGTACGCGTTCATTAGTGCTAACGCACAACCTGATGATGTCAGCGAGCAATGGCTCGTAGTCGACAGCGGAGCGAGCAAACACATGTTCCGTGCGCGTGACTTATTTGTAAAGTACTGCAAATATGAGCAAAGCAAAGAAATGATAATCGGAAACGGTGCCACAATCTTAGCGGTTGGTGAAGGAACAGTAGAGGGCCAAATGAAGGTTGGCAACGACTGGCACGAAGCAGTGCTTAAAAATGTGCTACATGTTCCTGAAATGTGCGTAAACCTGTTCTCTGTTCCGAGCGCGACTGAGAAAGGATACACAGTGAAGATCGACGCAAGTGGTTGGCATTTCTACAAAAATGGAGAATTACGTGCCGAATCAAAGAAAAGTGAGTCATCAAGATTAATAGTGTTGGATTTCAAATTGAATAAGGTAAAGTGCGCGTTATTATCATGGCACAAAAGACTGGGCCATCAGAGCCAAACAAAAGCAATCCTTAAAGCAAAAAACGAAGCTGTAAAATGCATGGCCACGTATCTTAAGTTGTGTGAAAACCAAAGAGACATTAAAATAAAAGTGTTTCGAAGCGACGGAGGTGGTGAATTCGTGAACAAGCAAATGGAAGAATTGTTTGACAGATACGGAATTCTGCATCAAACAACGGTATCTTTTACACCAGAGCAGAACGGTGTTGCCGAACGGGACATGCGAACGGTGGTTGAGGGTGCGAGAACATTATTGTTGGCAAAGTCATTGGGCAAGCAGCTGTGGGCCGAAGCCGTAAACACGACGGTGTTCATCCTAAACCGAACGATAAATGCGCATGGTAAGACACCCTACGAAATATGGTACAATAAAGAGAAGTTTGACATAAACCTTTTAAAGACTTTTGGTAGTGTGGTGTATGTGCATGTACCAAAACAAAAGCGTCTAAAATGGGACAGAAAAGCAGTAAAAGGTATCTTCGTTGGATACGGAGTAAACACGAAGGGATATCGCGTGTACTATGAAGACAAGCACATGATCAACACAAAAAGAGATGTAAAATTCATCGAAGAAAGTGTACAAAGTTATACTCAAACGGAACCTATCAATGTGCAAGAGGGAACACACGCCGATGCTGAAGCACAAGAAGCTGATGCTGAAGCCCAAGAAGAAAATGCTGAAGCACAGCAAGAAGAAGAAGAAGTGGAGTCGAACACCACCACAGATGATCAAGAGGGAGACCACGACAGCGATGACTACATCTCTGACGAAAATGAACAAGGGGAAGCACCGGAGGAGCAGTTGCGGGAACAGCCTCGCCGAGAAAGAAAACAACCAAGCCATTTAGATGACTACGTTACGGGATTCGTAGCCATTGAAGCAACGCCAAGCACCTATCAAGATGCGTCGTCAGGTCGCGATGCAGCATGCTGGATGCAAGCAGTAAAGGAAGAACTGGAAACACTCCAGCGGAACAACACGTGGACGGTAGTTCAAAACAGTGAAATTAAAAAAGAAAAACCAATCGACTCAAAGTGGGTATTTAAACTCAAACGTGACAATGAAGGCAATAAAGTGTTTAAAGCAAGGCTAGTGGCGCGCGGCTTTAAACAAGAAGTGGAAGATCTTAGTGAATTATACACTCCAGTAGCGAGATTAGAGACTTTTAGGGTTTTTATTAGTGTCGCATGTAAACTCAAATTGAAAATACATCAGCTAGATGTCAAGGGTGCGTTTCTAAATGGAAGCTTAGACGAAGTGGTGTATATGTATTTGCCAGAAGGAACTGAAGGCGGTGAAAGAAAATGTTGCAACTAAATAAATCACTTTATGGTCTAAAAAAGGCACCACGTTACTGGTTTGAGACATTCAGAGAAACTATTGTAAAATGTTTTTTTGTTCAATCTAAGAATGATTATTGTTTATTTATAAAAAGAACGAAGAACTCAAAAGTTTTCATTTTGCTCTATGTAGACGATTTACTGATCTTTGGAGACGATGACACTGAAGTTGAAGAGATAAAAAATATTCTCAAGTCAAGTTTCGAAATGAAAGATATGGGAGAAATAAATAAATATTTGGGCATAAAAGTAAATCACAATGTTGAAAGAGGAATTACTACTTTGTGTCAAAAGGAAAATCTGGAAAATGTTTTAATTAAATATGATATGTCAAATTGTAAGGCAGCAAAAATGCCAGCTGATCAAAACGAGGATTTTCAAACGCTTTAAAGAAAGGAGTCGGAAAGTAAAGATATTGAAAGAGAATGTAGAGGAATAATAGGCAGTTTAATGTATGCTGCAATGGGTACCAGACCCGATATCTGTGCTGTCTTAACTAAATTAAGTAGATACCAGACTTGTGCAAGCAACGATTTGAAAACGTGTTTAAAAAGAGTGCTCAGATATATAAAGGGTACTATAGACATTAAATTAATCTATAATTGTGACGGAGAGAATCCAACTCTGGTTGGATATGCAGACGCTGATTGGGCAGGCAACAAAGTAAACAGACACTCGACATCCGGCTATGTGTTCAAATTGTTTAACTGTACAGTGTCGTGGATTTCAAGAAAGCAACAGTGTGTCGCTTTATCGACAACTGAATCAGAATATGTGTCGTTGAGCCTCGCATGCAGCGAAGCCTGCTGGTTAGTAAAACTGTTAAATGACTTTGTCGAAATGAACGATACTGTGAGATTGTACGAAGACAATCAAGGAGCCATAAAGGTCTCAAAGAATCCAGAATGCCATAAGCGGCTTAAACATATAGACATAAAGTACCATTACATAAGAGAGATGGTGGAATCAGGAAAAGTTGAAGTGACCTATATTCCCTCACATGAGCAAATCGCAGATATATTAACCAAGTGTGTTGCGAAAAATATATTTGAGAAATTGAGAGACTTATTGTTCGGCTGAAATGTCTGCAAGCATATAATAAGAAACATTTGTTTATGTTGTTTTTTTTGTTAATGAGGCACTAAAATAATCAACATTTTTATTCATAAATAATAAAATATTCTACTATATAGTAGAAAATTTTATTATTTATGAATAAAAATGTTAAATATAAAAAATTTCTACAAAATAAAAGAAGAAAATATTAATTACTAAAATAATCATTGAGGGGAAGTGTTGAAATATTAGTTTAGTTTAAGTTCCAATGATAACTGTAGCGCCATCTGTATCTGTTTTAGAGATGTTCGAGAGAGGACGCTCATACGGGTAGCAGGGTATTATGTAGAAGAGTTTACTAAGAGACGTGACGCGAGTAAGTCGTAGTCGTAAACAAACATATAACCTCATGTTTAACAATATCTGTATCTTGTATTGTATAATAAAGTGTTACAACAAATATCATCAAAATACGGTCTATTATTAATAAACTCAACAAATTTATGACCAAACACAAACAATTAGGTTGTTTAGGATTAAGAAATAATTACTATTTTATTACTTCAGTAATGTATATTGGCGGGTTGTTAATTTGAATTATATTAGTAAGCTTAGTGTAATCGGATTAGTGTATATCTTACGGGCTTTATTTATGTCTGTATTATTTAATAGGTTATTGATGCGGGTAGTAATGCTATGAAAAACCCAGATGTAATTAGGAAATGCCAGATGCATTTTTAAGCCATATATTAATACTTTTGGGTCTGCGTACCCACTCCACTCAATATTTTTAGTATATAAGGCAAACACTGTAAAGCAAAAAGTGAGTTATATTTTGAAAGCAAATAGAGTACATACGCCTAAACATTACGAGTTTTTATTCTCAATTATACCTAAACGACAGATCTAATAATAGTTTATTAGATTAAACAAAACCACGATCAAAAAGCTGATCGTGATCGAAACATGGTCCTTCGAACCGGATTTGTTGTTAAAATCCAAACACAACTAAGCAACCAGTAGTTCAAGCAAGCAGCAGTTCCTAATTCGCCTTAATCAAATTGGAAATAAAAACAAAACATGGCTGAACAAATCGAAGCTCAATTGAAGGGAGCAAGTAAGCGATTAAAACAAGAATTAACGCGTCTCTCAAATACGCTCAAAGCAAATCCGAAGCCTACAGCACGCAGCATCAGAAATCGTCTCGATTTATGCGAAAACACTATGAAAACACTAGCGCAACTTGAAGAACAATTATATGGAATCGACGAAGAAACCGAATTTATCTCAGATGAGGATTTGGATGCTAGATATTATCAAATACGAGATAAAGCCTGGAAATTTATATCTGAAGCTGAAGTAGAAACAACTTCGATGACAGCATCATCTGGAAGCGGAATTACGTCACAAATTAAATTGCCGGCGTTAAACCTACCCCAATTCGCTGGCGCATACGACAAATGGGTAGAATTTCACAATACTTTTGCCTCATTAATAGATGAAAACCCCGACATCAAGAAAATTGAGAAAATGCATTACCTAAAAGCAGCGACTAAACTGGAAGCGGCGGAAGTAATTAGTGCCTTATCTATAACTGCCGACAACTATGATGTAGCGTGGGCTCTATTAAAAGAGCGATACGAAGATGCTCGAGCTATAGTGCAGTGCCATGTACAGGGATTATTCAAACTCCCTTTGATGCCAAAAGCTTCGTTCACTACTGGATAAATCTACACAGCACATACATGCGCTTCGTATATTAAAGCGCCCGGTAGAACATTGGGATGACATGTTGATACATTTAATAGTTCAGAAATTAGACGACAAAACAAGAAGCCAGTGGGAAGAATCGTTGGTGACGAAGGATGTTCCAACATTTAATCAATTGCGAGAATTTCTGACAATTAAATGTAGAACGCTGCGATCTTGCAAAGAAGACATGAAAGTGCCGCAACCCAAAATGGCAAGGAATTTATCAATTACGACCGCAACAAGAGCACTGAAATGTTACTTGTGCAATCAAGAACACCTAGTATACACATGTCCAAAATTAATTAATAAATCTCCGGCAGAGAGATTGAATCTAATAACAGAAAAGAAACTGTGCATAAATTGCATGAAATCAAATCATATCGCAAGAAATTGCAGATCAACTAAATGTAGAAAATGCAATAAATTGCATCATACATTATTACATATTGATGGCAACATTGAAGAAGAAGAGCCAGCTTCAAATTTAACAATAATTGGATGTCTGAATCAACAACAACTGCAGGAACCAGCTCAAGCTATATTGTCCACATGCGAAGTATATTTGGATGATTGCTGGGGAAACAAGCATTTGGTTAGAGCCCTACTAGATTCAGGTTCTCAAGTTCACCTTGTAAGAACAGAAGTGGCTAAGAAATTGGGATTAAACATGCAAGCAACTTCTTTACCAATATCCGGGATTAACGAGTCAACCACAAACGCCCAGTTACAGACAACCACAATAATGCATTCAAGACATAATAATTTCAACGCAAATTTAAAATTATTTGTTTTGGATAAAATTACATCAAACGTGCCATCTCAAACATTCAACAAAAGTTTGATTGAAATTCCAAAAAATATTAAATTAGCGGATCCCAAGTTCAACGAATCGAGGCAAATAGATCTTCTCATAGGAGTGGATATATTCTACAAGTTATTATGCGTAGGACAAATATGTACCACAAACAATAAGGTGCTATTTCAAAAATCATTGCTGGGATGGATTATATCAGGAACCACACCACCACATGTAGATTCTGTGAAATGCCACCTAAGCAATGTAAGGTTAGATAGTCGGATATCAAAATTTTGGGAAATAGAAGAACTTCCGCTAAGAAGACTCCGCTCACATGAAGAAAAGGCTTGCGAAGTTAAATTTAATAACACCCATCAGAGTTCACCAGATGGTCGGTTTATTGTCAAACTTCCATGGAAGGAGGATCCATTATCATTAGGCGATTCAAAGCAATTAGCTTTAAAGAGGTTCTATGCATTAGAACGGAAGCTATCAAGAGATGAAGATTTAAAAACGAAATATACCAATTTCATCTCAGAATATCAGTCACTTGGCCATATGCAACTAATGGAACCAATAGAGTGTGAGAAAAAGGGATATTATCTACCACATCATGCCGTCATAAATGAAGCTAGTCAAACTACCAAATTACGGGTAGTATTTGACGCTTCTATGAAAACAACAACCGGAAAATCTTCAAACGATATTTTAAAGGTTGGTCCAGCAATCCAGGATGAACTGTTTAACATTTTATGTCGATTTCGAACACATAAGTATGTAATATCAGCAGACATACAAAAAATGTATCGACAAATAAGGGTTTCGGAAGATGATGCAACTTACCAACGAATACTATGGCGGAACACTATTGAAGAAAATGTGCAAACATATTGACTAAATACGTTAACGTATGGAACTGCACCTGCATCATACTTAGCTACTAGATGTCTACAAGAATTAGATGAAATAAACAAAGACAAATATCCTACAGCTGCAAGAGTTATTACTGAGGATTTCTACGTGGATGACATGATCACCGGAGCTGAGAACAACGACGACCTAACAAAAATTAAAAACGAAGTTACAACAATACTAAATAAAGCAGGACTAATACTTCATAATTGGGCCTCTAACACCGAAGACGCGCTGCTAGACTGTCTCCCAGGCAAATCAACGGTTCTCACTTTGGAAAAATCTGATATGGTAAAAACGTTAGGAATCCAATGGAACACCAAAAAGGATACATTCGGGTACAAAGGTGCTAAATTTGATGTAGAAAAGCGAACTACAAAGAGGTCTATTCTCGCAAGAATATCTCAAATATTTGACCCACTGGGATTAATGGGGCCTATTATAATTAAAGCAAAAATACTTATGCAGAGACTATGGCAGGAAAAGATCCATTGGGATGAATCCGTACCAGCGCATATATACACAGAATGGAATAATTTTCTGATACAGTTAACGGATATTCATGACATCAGCATACCAAGATACTTGGCAACAAATAAAGCTTGTAATCTAGTAATGCATGCGTTTTTAGATGCCAGTGAGTCGGCATATGGATGTTGCATATACGTAAAATCTGTTAACCAAGCAACGGGTAGCATATCATGCAATATAATATGTGCTAAATCAAGAATAGCACCAGTGAAAACAATAAGTCTCCCTCGCCTGGAATTATGTGCAGCAGTTTTAACTGTACAATTAGTTAACAAACTACGTGGAGCTTTAGGTCTCAAATTTAAGAAAATATCATATTACTCTGATTCAACAATAACTTTAGCATGGATTAAGTCATTGTCAAACAAATGGAAGACCTTTGTTGCAAATCGCGTAGGCGAAATTCAATCAATATCCAAAAGTGAAGATTGGCATCATGTAAACACAAACGAAAATCCAGCAGACTTGATATCCCGGGGAACTATCATTGACAAACTGAAAGGTTCATACCTATGGTGGCATGGGCCTCAGTTTCTTTGTAAAACCAATCTGCCATCTTTGCCCATAATTAACTACGAAAACTTGGACGTACCTGAAAGAAAAATATTAATAATGCAAACAAATCCAAGGCTAAACGGTTTAGAATTGTTTGAAAGATACTCTTCATTCACCAGGCTTGTAAGAATCACGGCGTGGTGCTTAAGATTTATCAACATATGTCAACTAAAAAACAAACCTGAAAATGTTGCACTGTCAACAGATGAACTACAACAAGCCAAGACTCGATTAGTTAAAATGATACAGACCACCGAATTTGACACAGAGTTATTACAATTGCAGAAAGGAAAGGGTGTTGATAAACAAAGTAAGTTGTTATGCTTGAATCCATTTATTGATGACGACGGGCTTATACGCGTAGGGGGAAGATTAAGACATGTTGCATTACCTTATGATAAGCGATTTCCAATAGTAATACCATCAAAGCATCTCTTTACAAAATTAATCATACGATACGAGCATGAAAGAAACTTGCATTCTGGACCCGAAGCAACACTTGCTGTAATTAGAAGTCAATACTGGCCTCTAGCTGCCAGAAGCACAGTAAGAGGCATACTACGAAAATGTACCAGATGTCTTCGATTCAAGCCCACGATGAGTACGCCTATGATGGGAGATTTGCCAAGACAAAGAGTGATACCTAAACATCCGTTTCTTAAAACAGGAGTTGATTATTGCGGACCCATTCCAATGAAAGAAGGCAACCGGCGATCTAAGAAACTTGTAAAATGTTATGTGGTAATATTTATTTGCATGGTTACCAAGGCGGTGCACATAGAATTAGCAACCGACTTAACCACCGAAGCGTTCTTAGGAGGTTTAAGAAGATTGGTATCCAGAAGAGGATTGATTAAAGAAATATTTTCCGACAACGCCACCAATTTTGTAGGTGCTAATAACGAATTGGGTGAGTTGCAGCGCTTATTTTGTGTTAATAATCTGCGGCTAAAAAACAAACTGATAGAAGAAGGTATAAACTGGCATTTTATTCCGCCCCGTACACCCCATTTTGGAGGATTATGGAAAGCTGCAGTTAAATCTGCCAAGCGGCTTCTAAAGAAAACAATTGGAGAAACATCATTAACCTACGAGGAATTGTATACACTGATGACTCAAGTAGAATCCATACTAAACTCCAGACCATTAACTCCTCTCTCAGCAGATCCAAATGACTTGGATGTTCTAACGCCAGGCCACTTTTTAATTGGAAGGCCATTGAATGTAGTGGCAGAACCTGATCTGCAAGACAAACAAATTGAATCGATTATCTCGATGGCAGCTCGTGCAAAGATTGCAGCAACATTTTTGGAATCGCTGGAAAGGAGAATACTTATCAGAATTGCAAAAGAGGACAAAATGGATGGTAAACAAAGGTACAATTCCAAAAAAGAACCAAATAGCAGTTATTCAAGATGGCAGCACTCACCCGCTATTATGGAAATTGGCCAGGATCCAAGAATTGCATCAGGGAAAAGATGGAATAACCAGAGCAGCTACATTAAAAACATCAGATGGATTAATAAAACGGGCTATCCATAAGCTCTGCATCTTGCCCGATGACCCATCCTAATTTGGCGTTTCAACGGCGGCGGCATGTTTAGGATTAAGAAATAATTACTATTTTATTACTTCAGTAATGTATATTGGCGGGTTGTTAATTTGAATTATATTAGTAAGCTTAGTGTAATCGGATTAGTGTATATCTTACGGGCTTTACTTATGTCTGTATTATTTAATAGGTTATTGATGCGGGTAGTAATGCTATGAAAAACCCAGATGTAATTAGGAAATGCCAGATGCATTTTTAAGCCATATATTAATACTTTTGGGTCTGCGTACCCACTCCACTCAATATTTTTAGTATATAAGGCAAACACTGTAAAGCAAAAAGTGAGTTATATTTTGAAAGCAAATAGAGTACATACGCCTAAACATTACGAGTTTTTATTTTCAATTATACCTAAACGACAGATCTAATAATAGTTTATTAGATCAAACAAAACCACGATCAAAAAGCTGATCGTGAACGAAACATAGGTCACATGATAAAAAATTGGCATCGATTGTCTGTTATTTACATATGCCTATAAAAATCTTTGAATTAAATACAATCACTAACGGAACAGCTTAAAGGAACTATCTGTGTTATTTTGCAAAGCTCACCCAATTGCAAGTAACGTAATACGATATCTATATAAATCTGTTAACTAGCCCAACAACAATCGAACAAACGCAAAAACTTCAACAGATATTGACAAAAATTCTGTTATTAGCAAGTATGCCCTTGCGAAAGTGGTCACGTTACCAGATAGTACAAACAATAACTCAACATTTTTGGAAGCGTTGGTTTATAGAATATTTACAGATTTGTTGCTATTAACTCAAATTTTATCGACACTGCCAAAACAGTTTAATCATTTATATAGCGCATGGAATTCTGTAGATGATGGAAAGAAAACTCTAGACAATTTAACAGCAAGATTAATGACAAAAGAAATTAGGATCAAGAGCAAGAAAATTGTGAAACATTGATAGAATTGTTTGAAAAAAATAGGCATTTCTACAAAAGAAAATTTTTCAAATAAACTAATTAAGTGTTTTAATTGTGCCAACGTAGGTACGTAAAGAGAGACTGTTTTCAGTGTTATGTAAACAAAAAGGTCATAAAAGCAGCAATTACTTTCAAAATAGATATAGACAAAGCAAGGACAGTGCGTTTAATAATAAAAGTGAATCAATTGGTTTGGCATTAATACTGATGGAAACGGCGATGAAAATTTTTGTCTGATTAACTCCGGTGCGTCGGATCATAATGACAGGAATGGTTCGATTTTTAAGAATTTGAAAATTAACATTGGAAACGGTGATTTCATGCTAGCGATAGGCAAAGGTAATGTAAATATAAAGACTGTTGTTAATGGTGAATTTATATATGTCACAATGTATAATGTTTTGTATGTTCCAAAAATGAAACGTAAACGCTTTTATACAAAAAATGTTTAATGCGGACAGTTCAGAACAATTCAAAGCACGTTTAGTAATTAAAAGTTTTTGCCAAAAGAAAAATATTGATTATAAAGAAACTTTTGGCCCTGTTGTAAGATTTGGTACTGTACGATTTATGTTAATTATCATTAACAATAGTGAAAAAACTGGGACTCATCAAAGAAACAATAAATATTACCGTAAGCGGAGTATCGACGTCAACCTTAAATATCAACTGGAAAACAAAAACCAAAATCCACTCTCTTATGAACAACTAAGTGCAAGAAGCGACGTTCCTGGTTCTCGAGAAATTGACAGACAATCTTCCATCAAAATCATATAAAGGAAGAGGTTTACAAGTGCCCAAGCAAATCAGACTAGCCGATCCCAAATACAACCAACCAAATCGAATTGACGGGATATTAGGAGCTGCGTTATTTTGGGACCTGTTGATGATAGGGCAAATACAAACCAAAGACGGACGCTATTTCCAAAAAACAAAACTTGGATGGATTGTCTCAGGTCCGATATTACAAAAAAACGTCGAGACAACGACGACATGTTACTTTCACAATGACATCGACGAAAAATTAACAAAATTTTGGGAGCTTGAAGAGACTGTTCACAAATACCAGACTGCTGCTAATCGCAAGACCGAGGAACACTTCTCCGCAACTACCCGAAGAGACAAATTTGGACGGTTTATTGTAAAACTGCCAATAAAGGAAGACGCACCAATGCTTGGCAATCCTACAACAGGGCATTAAAACGGTTTCTGCTACTAGAAAAAAGACTAAGCGCTAATGCAGATTTAAAAATAAAATACACCGAATTTATCCAACAATATGAAGAACTTGGTCACATGAAAGAGGTGATGAGTCAAGATAGCGGATCCACAGTTCCATATTATGTATTTTCGACGCATCCTGCAAAACTACATCAGATGTATCCTTAAATGACACGTTACAAATAGGTCCTACTATACAGCAGGATTTATTCTGCATAGTAACCCGATTTCGAACCTTTGAGTTTGTGATAACGGCGGACATCAAAAAAATGTATCGCCAGATAAGGGTGGACAAATCCCAGACGCATCTCCAGAGGATTCTTTGGAGAAATAATCCAACAGAAAAAATTAAAACATTTGAGCTAGGTACCGTCACATATGGTACTGCGCCAGCTTCATACCTCGCTACAAGGTGTCTAAAGGAATTAGCGATTTTGGATGGTTCAGCGTATCCAATAGCTGCGACTATAGTCGAAAGAGATTTCTACGTCGATGATCTCCTTACAGGAGCCAGAACACTTGACGAAGCCAGTAATATACGCCAGCAAATAACAGCACTACTGGAACAAGGTGGTTTCGAATTACACAAATGGGCTTCTAATGCACCCTCTGTCTTAGAATCCATTCATCTAAAGAACACTTGTAATGGAATTTCCATCGATAAAAACAAGATCCTCAAAACTCTGGGATTACAATGGAATTCAATAAGTGATACGCTTCATTATGTCAATTCAACATCAATTAAATCACATAAAACACCAACAAAGCGAAATATACTATCAGATATTGCTAGTATATTTGATCCGTTAGGACTCATCGGGCCGATAACTATAACAGCAAAAATTATAATACAGAAAATTTGGAGATTAAAATTAGGATGAGATGAGTCTCTACCAATGGCTTCAGACCAGCTGGCAAGAAGTTTTAAGCGACTTACAACATTTAGAAAAAATTGCCATACCTAGAAGGCTGATCAACTGGAAGGAATTAAGTAGAATAGAAATGCACGCATTTTTTTACGCTAGCGAAGATGGATACGGCACGTGCATCTATATCTGTACAATCAACGAGTCTGGAAGTAAGGGGTCGGAGTTATTGTGAAAACAGTCTCAATCGCAAGACTTGAACTTTGCGCGGCAGTATTATCGGCTCGACTAATAAATCAATTTAGGATATCTCTGAATGTACACCTAGACCAAATATATTGCTGGACAGACTCCACAATAGTGCTGAACTGGATTAAGTCTGGCCGGGAATGGAAAACCTTTGTAGCAAATAGAGTTGGAGAAATCACTTCATAAACAAACACAAATGATTGGAGACATGTAAGGACTCAAGAAAACCCAGCCGACGTAATATCCAGGGGACAAACTTCCAACTTATTAGGAAAAAACAAACTATGGTGGCATGGCCCGGAATGGCTAACTCAGCCAAGTGAACAATGGCCTAATCTGAACGTCTGTATTAACCCTCCTAAATTATTACCAGAAGAAAACGCACCAAAAAGAATATGCCTCTTAAGCACAAAAACCAGCACCTTTTTTGAAGAAATTATAAGTCGTCATTCAAACTATAACCGTCTAATACGAATTATATCTTATGTCAAAAGATTTATTTTCAATTGTACTGGGCATCCAAAGCGTTGTGGTGTTCTGAAAACCGCTGAATTGTTCGAAGCAGAAGAAGTTTTAATTTTAAACGAACAAAAACAGCATTTTGGAGATGAAATGCAAGACTTAATGGGAGGCAAATTAGTTAAGAAAAGTAGCAAATTAGCCCGTCTCAATCCATTTGTGAACGTACAAGGCTTAATACAATAGGAAGATTGAGAAATGCATCATTATCATATCATCAGAAGCATCCAATCGTTTAACTGCACAGCAATTTATCGAAACTAATAATAAAATCGGAGCATGAGAGGCTTCTCCACAGTGGATCGCAACTTACGCTGGCTGTCATCAGAAGGCGATACTGGCCATTGGCGGGAAAAAGCATAATCCGGCAGGTCCTGAGATGATGTAATAAATGTTTTAGAGCAAATCCCGTAAACGTACGCTCACAGATTATGAGAGACTTGCCAAACCCACGAATAACTCAATCAAGACCATTTATGGTGACCGGGGTGGACTACTGTGGACCATTTGTAATCAAGCTAGGAAATAAGCGATCAAGGCAGCACGCAAAGGATTACGATGCACTGTTTGTGTGTTTTGCAACAAAGGCGGTGCACATTGAAGTAGTATCGGACTTGACTACTGAAGCTTTCTTTGCATCCCTCGAACGATTTATTGCCAGGAAAGGAATAGTCAGTGATATATACAGCGACAACGGCACCAATTTTGTTGATGCTATTAATAAAATAAAAAAAATATATCGATTGTTGAAACAATCAGAAACAAGTATTAATGAGCACCTCAATACAAAAAAGATACAATGGCATTTTATACCACCACGTGCCCCCCATTTTGGTGGACTGTGGGAAGCAGCGGTAAAATCTGCCAAAACTCACATGAAACGGGTGATAGGAACAACAAAATTGACATTTGAAGAGCTATCTACATTTCTGTGTAAGGTAGAAGCAGTGTTAAACTCTCGACCACTAGCCCCGCTATCCAGTGATCCAAACGACTTCGAATGTTTAACGCCTGGACATTTTATAATTGGTGCCGCTTTAACAGCATTACCTTGTCCAAATCTCACCCAAGTCACTGATAACAGACGTTCACGTTGGCAACACCTAGAGAAGATGCGTCAGCACTTTTGGAAACGATGGTCAGCGGAGTACTTACACACGCTACAACAACATCCCAAAAACATGTCAAGAGAACGTTCGGGCCCAGAAATTGGACAACTTGTGTTGATAAAGGAAGATGATACTCATCCACTACATTGGAAGCGGGGACGTATTACAGATATATTTCCCGGCAAGGATGGAGTTGTTCGAACGGCAAACATAAGAACTTCTACTGGTGTAACAAAACGTACTTCAAACAACATATGTCCATTACCTATTGTATGAGGTCACTTGAAAGGAGGACCTTTCAAGGGGGGCGGCATGTTCGATCTTCATTTTATAATATGTATATCATAGATTATCTTTTATGCAAAATGTTATTTGTATATATTTATTAACCGTATTTATAATGTACATTTTATTATGGGTGTTACCAGGAACTACGACCGGCCGATGAACACTTGGTCAATTAGGGATAATATAATAGAAAAACCCCATTAGGCGCCTTTATCCTCTTATTACATGCTTTATTACCTTTTATTATGTCGCTAGTAAACTCATTTAGTTGGGATAATCCGGCAGATGTTTTGAACCCTTTTTTTGTATTATTTCCTGTAAAATTTGGGTATATAAGAAATGTATTTTTATTAAATAAATCAGTTCTATCTGCATATTGCAAACGACAACATTTTATTATTTATCATCACACGTCTATATGTTTGGAAGCAAGCGATTTACAACCGCTTGAACATATTGAATAATACTTCCGTGCCAAATATCAATACTTAAAATCGTGGCATTGTACAGACATCATTTTTTTTAAATGAATCCTCAGTAAAGTAGAAATCATTCTCCAGAATGAAATCTTCGCAGTTGGTAGGTGTGGGTGGTGGTGGCGGCGAATCAACAATTTCGATGATTGTTGGGGAATCATCATCATCAATTTCGATTGTGATATTGGAAGAGATAAAAGGATATAAATTTGTGATCTGATTTATATCGTCATATAAGTTGTCACAATCTGCAAACGGGGAATAGGTTGGTAGGCGGCTCGGCAAATTTGCCTTTTTAATGAGAATATTTTCAATTATTCTAAATGCCGGCATAGTGAATGATGTTGCTGTTGTAGTTTGCGTACAAAGAACTAATACTATCATACGCTGCATTGTTTATATATTAAACATATAGTAAAAATGAAAGTTTTAAAGGAGCGTAGCAGCAAAGCTATTAAAAGTGAAAAGTAAAATCTCAAATTTGATTATGTGAACCTAATAAAAATGAAAGTTTTTAACTATCTTAGACATTATACAGGTTGAAACTCATAAAATTATGTTAATTAATAATCGATAATATTGATCAATATGTAAGATTAGTAGTAATATTAACTTTAAAAAATGTAATGTGAATTTAAAATCTTATAATAGGATTTAAATTTGTAATTTTGTAGGTGCTGTGGAATAAATAATTAGTAGATGTTTATGGAAATTAAAACAAAAATTATTATTATAATTATTTATTTAATAACTTTCAGTTTTTCAAAGTCATAACAAATTTTATTATAGCAAGTATATAAACATTCCATCATTAGATATGATTTCATCATAAAAGTTGCATTTTCCGTGATATTAAAGATGCTATATTGCTATGCAACTGTAAATCATCATCGCTATTATAGCACTCATTTAAAATTTTATCATAATATGATTTAAATCCACATCCTATCAATATTTCCATTTTACGATCGATTAGTTATTTCAGATTTAATAATGTTTGTAGCGTCTTCTCAGCAATGACAATGGTTAAACCTCTCTGCTGAATCCAAACAGTAGTTTTCTTGCAATATAGTCTCATAGTTATTATATGCTGATTTAACATTATTGGTTGTTCTATTGCTACTCCTTGAAAGCATGTTGTGGAAAATTGCATCCACTCTTCCTCGGTGAATGTGATACAGGAATTTGCGCCCCAAATTTTTACGATTGGTATAAATCCTGCTATTAAGCTGATTCCAATAGAGACTTTCTTTGAACCTGATTTATTTAAACAATATGTAGATTGTCCAAGAAGAAGCTTTTCAGATTTTACATCATTATCAAAATTTTTAGCTGCTCTTCTATTGGATCAACAAATTCATTCAACATTTGATTAGTGAGTATGTTGATGTTCATGCTGAGTTATTGATAATAAAGGGAAAAATATATAAAAAAACTTTCTATAATCACTAGCACTTCAATAACTATTAACATGTATTGCTTTAATGTAAGCTTAATTGAATGTTAATGTGCGACTCCTCAAATTGGTATATATACTAATGTTTAACCAATTAGAAAGTGCACTTTCACATGTGCTAGCCTTGAAATTGTGGTGACTCATTCACGGTTGAAGAATGATAGAGCGCTATGGGGTTAAAACACACTTTCACTTTTTATATTCGTTGTGACTCATTATCAATTGTGGTGGAAACTTTGTATTCGTGTGATTGGTTACAAACATTATTCAAAATTGATGTATGCATGGTAAATAGTTGGCTTATTATCAGAAAGATGTCGCGCAAAAATAAATTTACGGGGTGTTCTATTAAAAAAATTCAAAAAAAAATTGCGGGAAAATTATACAGGGTGATTCAAAATGGCGGCCAAGATGGCCAGCAAAATGGCGACCAAGATGGCGTCCAAGATGGCGGAAAACCAAATGGCGGCCAAGATGGCGAACAAAATGGCGGCCAAGATGGCGGAAAACAAAATGGCGGCCAAGATAGCGGCCAAGATGGCGGAAAACAAAATGGCGGAGCCCCGCCCCTTTTACCCCCGCCAAATTATATTATTATTTAATACGTTTTATTATATCTAATTACTTTATATTTATGGTTATTGTGACATGCGTTTGTAATTATTTGTTTTATTTGTACAGATGTATTTATTTTTAAGCCTTTATACCTTAAATTCCCAGAAACATGAATTTTATTACTCGTTGTTAAAAACTAATCATTGTACCCTTTTTTTCCCCCTGTACCCTTTTACCCATTAATAAATTGTATATATATTGTATTTTATGTAAAATAGAGTTAGTTATTATTGAAGTTATTGAACTTGCAATCGAGTAGCAATAAATACATAGAGTAAGAAGACAGCGTTTATTATAAAAACCTACCCAATCTACTGAAACCGCGTAAGAACGTAAATTTCCACGTGGCTAAAACAATTAGTAAGTAGGTATATTTAGTTTTATGACATATAATCGTAATCTCATTATTGTACATGCCGTTAGCCCTAATCTTAAATACCAGATTGTTTTAATTTTAGGAAAATGTTATTTTATTTGCTACCTGGAAATTCCAAATCCACAACCCTTTATTGACCATTTCTTGTTTTATTGATCTAAAATTAATATAATATATATCAGCCTCAAACTGTAACGGAGAGTTGCTTTTAACTATTGACGCAAAACTATCCTGTATTTTCATATAATTATTGTATTTTCATTTATGTTTGTTAACCTATATTATATTACATATTATAAATGTTATAAAACAAGTTTAAGTTTTACTTTATCCACCTCCACTTATAACTCCAAGGCTGTCCTAGTGAGACACAAGGCCTCAATACGAACGAAACGTACATTTGAGTATTACAACATTGTAGTAAATTAGGTTGAACCGAGGGTTGAACTTTCGTGAGTTGAGTTGATGTAATGACACTTATAAATTTATTGTTGTGAGACCTATCTACTCTTAATTAAATGTAGTCTGTATTAATTCAAAATATATCTAGATTAATTTTACCACACATTTTGAATATGAACTTAAAATATACTTGTGTTAGATGTCTAATTTTTTTCAAAGAGTCTTTAGTTTGGTGAAAAAGATGCTACGATGAACGTGAAACGGCCGGCTAGCTATAGGTATTATGTAAAACAGTGGTCAAACTTGGTACTATCTAGAAATATGCTGCACTGCATATTTCTAGCTTTTTTCTTTATATGTACCTCCAAAAAAGAGTTACTTCTAAGAATTTAGTAAAAATGACAAACTCAAAAAATACAACTAAAATTTTCCTATAATTTCACATTCTGTTAAGAAATAATATTAATCAGTTGGGAAAATCTCAAGAAATTGGGTTAATAATATTTATGGCAATGGAACGTAAGCTTCTAAGGAATCCTGAACTAAAAATTATGTATAATAAATTTATGACCAAACACAAACAATTAGGTCACATGATAAAAAATTGTCATCGATCGTCTGTTATTTACATATGCCAATAAAAATCTTTGAATTAAATACAATCTCTTACGGAACAGCTTAAAGGAACTATCTGTTTTATTTTGCAAAGCTCACCCACTTGCAAGTAACGTAATACGATATGTATATAAATCTGTTCACTAGCCCAACAACAATCGAACAAACGCAAAAACTTCAACAGAAAATGACAAAAATTCTGTTATTAGCAAGTATGCCCTTGCGAAAGTGGTCACGTTACCAGTCAGTACAAACAATTACTCAACATTTTTGGAAGCGTTGGTTTATAGAATATTTACAGATTTGATTCTATTAACTCAAATTTTATCGACACTGCCAAGACAGATTAATCATTTCTATAGCGCATAGAATTCTGTAGTTGATGGACAGAAAACTCTAAACAATTTAACAGCAAGATTAATGACAAAAGAAATAAGGATTCAAGAGCAAGAAAATTGTCAAACATTGATAGCATTGTTTGAAAAAAAAAAGAATGAAACGTAGGTTCTTGTAGATAAACCTGAAAATAGAAAAGTGATCAACAATCGCTTTTATACAAAAAAAAAGATTAATGCGGATTGTTCAGAACGATTCAAAGCACGTAGTAATTAAAGGTTTTTGTCAAAAAGAAAATATTGATTATATAAAAAGTTTTAGCCCTGTTGTAAGACTTAGTACTGTACAATTTATTATAAGTATTGCAGCACACAAAAATTTATATTTAGCACAGTTTGATATTATATCAACATATATGTAACAACCTTAAGGTTTCTCTGATGGAACTACACGTGTTTGTAAGTTATTAAAAAGCATATACAGTTTAAAACAAGCACAAAGTTGTTGAACAGAACATTTTACAAATTTTAAGGACTTTAAAAACACGAATACTAAAATTGTTACTTTCTTAGTTTAGAAATATGTAGATTGAAGCACGGATCAAATTTTATACATCAAAATATATTATATTTTAAAAATGTTAGACCAATTCAACATGAATGAGGCAAATACTGTCTCTACTTCTATTGAGCTTAATTTTAAAATTTGTTGTTGTTTTTGTACCTTTATTATTTTGGGGTATAGAGTTTTAGAGAAGGTGAATATTTACGAATTCGCTAATTAAATTTAAATGTTATTTTAATAATCCAAAAAATGTAATTACTTGTTTTCTTCTTTCTAAGCCGTAATGCGTTTTTAGAATGTTGTCATCTTATCCAGGTGGACAGGGTTTGACCCTGTAATAAATATGCCTCAAAGCGTCCCACATTAAGAGGATTTCATCCAGGATATTTAATAGCCGGTTTTCCCTAATGCAATACTAATAAAATATTTAATATTGTATAAAATATACCTGTTGTTTGTATATAAAAGGAGAAAATAAACATGTATAGTCGGTTGATATTGGTTAGCGACAACTACCAGACTACGTTAATAAACATATACTTTTACCCTGCAAAATTATTTATTATTATATATTATATATTTTTTCAGACGACGCACTACGACCACTCTGGCTCGGGCGATTACCAAAATCCGTGCAAGCCATTCTCGCCGCATAATAGGGTGAGCAGCTGGATAAGTTAGCTAATCTCGCCGACGCTATTCTGGACACATCTCCACAACACAGCATTGCTGAAGCAACAATTTCGTCAGCCATGGAAGCCATGTTCCAACAATTAACCCTATTAAGAACAAGAATCGCCGAAGTAACAGCAACCTTACAAGAGATTTCTTCAAGGAGCAATCAACACCAATCTTGCTCTCGCAGTCGATCAAGATACAATAATCGCAGCCGTTTACGAAATACATCTCAAAATGGAATGTGCTGGTATCATTCAAATTTTGGTGCAGATGCTAAAAAATGCAATCCGCTATGCAATTATGTGTCGGGAAACGAGAGGGGCAGTCGCTAATGGAAACCAGTGACATTTGCCCAAAGTCTCGCCGCCTTATTGTCTCCGATAAAGCCTTTCGGTTTATTTGAGTTTCCGTTTATGACTTTTGGACTCCGAAATGCAGCACAGACCTGTCAACGATTCATGGACGAAGTTTTCAACTCTCTACAATGTTAGTAGCTGAGCGATACGTATTGCCTTCTATAAAAACTCACATCAAGAGATGGGCTTCAGTTTCTGTGACCAGGTTTTTGTGCGAATTGAGGGTATCAAGAAAGGCTTGCAAATGCCATACGAAGATCCCTACTTAATGGCCGGTGTTCCCTAATGCAATACTAATAAAATATTTAATATTGTATAAAATATACCTGTTGTTTGTATATAAAAGGAGAAAATAAACATGTATAGTCGGTTGATATTGGTAGCGACAACTATCAGACTACGTTAATATACTTTTACCCTGCAAAGTTATTTATTATTACACCAAACACCTTACATGTCTCTTTTACCCGTACTGTGAGGGATATAAAATATGGAAAGTAGTTTTTAATGGTAAGTAATTTAATAAACAAAATTAGATTATGTTTGTATCAACAATATATCTACAGAACAGTGCGTATTCTCCTCTGCTAAGTACAGAAGTTGGCACTATTAAATCTCATCACAAAGAACGAATTATCCAAATTTACTGTAGAACAAGTGGTACAATTTGGAAAGCAATTTGGACTAGTACGAATATTATTTGCATTTATTTCAATGCATCTATTCTTATTTTGTATTGGATAGAAGTATACACTTGTATTACAACATATAAAAGATAATATGTAGTACAATTTAAACCGCAATTAACAAGAGTACGAATATTATTTACATTTATTTCAATGCATCTATTCGACTATTTTTTTAACTTGACGGTATTTAGTTTTTGCATTTGTGCAATTTACATTTAGATTTAATGTATTTGTTTTTACTTTTCGTCATATGTTATAACTTAACGTTGCATTATTCTTGATAGTTTCTTCATTCTTCATAAATTGTTATCTTTTATTTTATTTGTTGATTGCGTTCTCTTCGTCATTTAATCTCAGTTGTTGACAATTTCTTTTCCAATATTTATGCGTATGTTGGCATTATTTAGATATCTGGTTGGTTTGTCATTTTTTCAATCTTTGGATTGGATATCAATTAAACAATCAAAAGATTTTCTTGTTTAGATAGAAGTAATTAAAAACGTTGTAGATGTACTGTACGTCAACAGTATATGTGAGTAATTGATCTTAGGCTACTAATGAAAACGTATTTATATAATATTCAGGTAGAAACAAAAAGTGGGGTGCATAAAAGTAATTAACGTAATTACATGGAAGTAATATATAGTAATCATTATTATATATTATTAACATTGGGTGGGGTATAAATTGAACTAACTACCATTTCGTGGAACACCATGCGTTGCGACCATGGATTGATATTATGACATCGCGCTTACGGTAGAATTAAAGAAAAAAACGGTAGTTAAACGCCAATTGCTTTTTATTATAAATAAATTTAAATTACATATTAATAATTTATAAAAAAAACAACAAAAAAGATATTTTAAATTAATAAAATAAAAAGATTGCTATTATCAACTGATTATTTACACCGAACAACTAAATAACTTAATAAAAACAAATCTATAACACCGTTAAAAAAATAATCACATAAAAATAATAACTGAATATAAAATAAATGACTTATCAGTGTTCTTTGTGACGGACTTCGGTCTTCTTTGTAAATATATTTATTCGGCTATTTCTCTATTACATGTCATCCCGCCTGGACTATTTAATTTGCTGTTTTTTTTAAGAAATTGTGCCGTCATCTGCTATCTTCTTCCACATATATTACAGAGGTATAACTCATTTTTTTGTATTATATAAAAAGTAAGGTAAGAGTCAAGTATTGCCCTTCACATAGATAGAGATAGATAGAGACATAACTCTAATTGTTTTATTTAAAACGGTAAGATAAGAGTCTATAATAATTAAATTATTATACAAAGTATAATGAGTTCATACACTTACCAATTATTCCAATTTACTAAATAAATGAAATATATTTCACCATTCGGTACAATATTACATTAAACGTTTAAAGTGTGTTCGGCTAGATAGAAAATACTTCGCGGAATCTATCAATTTTTTTTCAATCGCCAAATAAAAAAAATTAAAACAAATAAATTTTAATAAACGTAGTTTTGCAAAAAACGAGGTATACGCAATTGTAAATAATATTATTTATGTGTTCAGTACCCTTCACGGTATGTTTTATGATGCCGGGTTTTTCCTGTAATTGATAATTTTGTATATATTTTCTTAATTGCATATTTTATGGGTCTATATTGTTGGAAGAATTGTTGTGCAGCTGCATGATTAGTTTATTGGGGTAGCGTCTGGAGACGGATTAGTGTGGCGCGGCCTAATGACATTTTAGTTTCTAGTAATTTATTCATAAAAACGATAAATGTTTACCTACCGAGGGTTTTTACAACCACCTTTTCTTAGAAAATCATCTAATGCATAATATCCCTACTTAGCTATGTTACCCCTTCTTAATCTTTATTTTTGTATATATACTTGTAAGGTTTATTGTAGTAGTCAGTTATATTTCTAAATGCAAATAAATACATACAAATAAAAATAGAGTTTATTTTTGTTCGTAAAAACATCAATCAATACGTATCTAATAAAAAAGCTTATTAGATCAATCATTGGTCCTTCGAACCGGATTTGTGCATCAGTACATACATATTTGTACAACACAACAATTCACGTTTTTTAACATCAATTAACATCGCATCCTAGCAATATGGATAAAGCAGCAATGGCAAAGAAGAGAGCCGTAATCAAGGCTTCATTCACACGATTAAAAAATCTCTTTGCTTCATTTGACGAAGATGTCTCATTACTCACCGAAAGGATCGACAGAGCGCGTGAGCTGTTTAGGCAGTTCGAAGAAATTCAAACCAGTATCGAAGAAGTAGATGAAAAGGAAATTGAGTCGTCAGAACGAGATAACTTTGAAAAATCATATTTCGAATACATGGACGCTGTCAATAAATATAAACTTAAATGGGCAGAACAAAGTACATCTGAACAGATCCCTAGCCGCTCTGGTTCTACAAGCACAACTGAAACAAGCAACGTTAAGCTTCCAACAATTAGTTTACCATCTTTTACGGGAAACTATAATGAGTGGCTACCATATATAGAATTATTCATGGCAATGATCGATAACAATGAAGGGCTGTCCAATGTACAAAAGCTACAGTACCTACAATCAACATTGAAAGGCGAGGCGTACCAAACAATTAAATCATTGGAAATCACTAACGCGAATTACACAGTTGCGTTACAACTTTTGAAACAACGGTATGAAAATCCCAGAATCATAACACAAACACACATCAGAGAAATGTTTGCTATGCCCAGCATCCAGAAGGAATCTACAGTCGCATTACGCAAGTTGGTCGACTGCACTTTACAACATCTTCGTGCTCTTAAGTCACTTGGCCGCCCAGTAGACTCATGGGACGATCTAATCGTGTATCTTATATGCACGAAATTAGACAACAAAACCCGTAGAGATTGGGAACAATCAATAGAAGAAACCAAACCTCCAACAATGAAAGAACTAGAACAGTTTTTGTCTGTAAGATGTCGATTACTAGAAACCTTAGGGTCAGAGGATAACCAAAAAACTGCCAAGTCGGAATCACGCAGAACAATGATTGTGGAATCAAAAGGAAAATGCTCTATGTGTGGATCAACAAATCATTTCGTTTACAAATGCGAAGAGTTTCTTCAACTTCCAATCAGCGGTAGAATTGAACGGGCTCGACGTGAAAGATTATGCCTGAATTGTTTAAAATTCAACCACAATGCAACGTCTTGCAAATCAAGTGGATGCAGAGAATGCGGCAAAAAACACAACACTTTGTTGCATTTACCAATTAATGAAGCAGTTCAGATAGAACCCAATACTCCCTGCACCAGTGTACACGTTAGTTCCAGCAGCCATCATACAAACGTCATAAATTATGTTTTGCTGTCAACAGCAATAATATTAATAAAAAATCAATACGGCAAATATCACAAAGCCCGGGCGCTACTCGACAGCGGATCGCAAGTCAACATTATGACAACAAAATTAATACGTCAATTAGGATTACCAAATCATAAAGAGAGAACAACGCTGACTGGCATAAATGGAAATCAGGCACCTGTAATGGGCACTACATCTACTAGAATACGGTCAACAACAGAAAACTATGACGGACCGCTTACCTTTCTTATATTAGACCGTATCACGGGACATCTCCCCGGGCAATTAATAGATACAAAGCTACTTAAAATACCCAATAATTTGACTTTGGCAGATCCACTCTTCTATAAATCAGGAGAGATCGATTTACTAATTGGAGCCGAGTTATATTTTGAATTAATGTGTACAGGCCAGATTAAGTCCGGTACAACAATATTACAATAATCCAGATTGGGTTGGATACTAGGCGGAACTGTGCCTTTACAAAATACAAAAGCATTATGCGGCATAGCATTACAAGAATTAAATCTGAATGTAGAAAAATTTTGGAAGATAGATAACATAGACGATAGAACTTCATGCACAGCAGAAGAGCATTACTGCGAAAAATTCTTCAAGGATACAACTAGAAGAGATGAAACGGGAAGATTCATTGTGAGTTTACCATTTAAAGATGACATTGAAAAATTGGGAGAATCCTATGGAATGGCTTTACGGCGTTTTTACAATATTGAGAAAAAACTTCTGCAACGTCCTGCATTGAAGCTAGAATATAGCGAATTCATACACGAATATGAGGAATTAGGACACATGAAAAAACTTAAAGAATATAATCCTAACGAAAAAGGTTATTTTCTACCTCACCATGCAGTAATAAAAGAAGACAGTATAACTACCAAATTGCGGGTTGTATTCGACGCCTCAGCAAAAAGTACAAGTGGGATTTCTCTCAATGATCTTTTGATGGTTGGACCGGTCGTTCAGGAAGACCTTTTTATGATTTTGTTGAGGTTCCGCACGCATAAATATGTGCTATCCGCTGATATTACCAAAACGGTAAAATAAGAGTCTATAATAATTAAATTATTATACAAAGTATAATGAGTTCATACACTTACCAATTATTCCAATTTACTAAATAAATGAAATATATTTCACCATTCGGTACAATATTACATTAAACGTTTAAAGTGTGTTCGGCTCGATAGAAAATACTTCGCGGAATCTATCAATTTTTTTTCAATCGCCAAATAAAAAAAATTAAAACAAATAAATTTTAATAAACGTAGTTTTGCAAAAAACGAGGTATACGCAATTGTAAATAATATTATTTATGTGTTATAGATATTCAATCTTAATTATTTATTAGATGTTAACTGGAAGGTTATACAACTATTGTATATTTATATGTAAGTAAACTTTGTTAATTGTTGTATATTGTAAAAAACAAAACAAAAATGGATTTTTTGAACCGGACGTTGATCCAAGTATTCATCAATCTACAAATTCAATATTTATCAGTCTCTTCCAGAAAGTAAATCATGGCAACTAAAGAAAAAAAAAGCTAAACTTTGCAATCAAAGAAGAATTGTCAAATACTTTATGAATACAAGAGACGTTAATGAGTTTCAATAAACCCAAAATCGATTGAACGAAATTTTCAAAGCTGTAGACAAAGCAGAAAAAAAATTTAAAATAACTATTACATCATAATATATGTATATAATTAAATAAATTATTTCTAAGAAAAGTTACCTTTGTAAGTATAAAAACAACATACTAAAATTACATAACTTTAAACAGTAAACATTGAATAAATTGTATTAAAACCAAATTTGACTAGTATTTACAAACTTTCAATTAAACCAGTAACAACAATATTGCCAATCCGAGACGGCATAAACATGTCATATGCTAAAATCTTAACCAATCAGAACCATTAAAGTTTTTTTAACAAATTTTATTATTATTTTTTTAATTCTTTAGGCAGTAGTATAAACAAACAAAAAATTTGTTAAAGAAATATTGTATAGCATACAAGAAACATAGATTTATTGAATTTTTATATTAATTTTACTGCAAATTTAATTAATCATGCTCGACAAAATATTAGTCATAGTTGTGTAGACTTTCTTTTTATCAAATCAGTTTATCAAATTATGTTTTCTTTTATTTATATTTTTAATTATTACTGATGATTTTGCTTACGTTACTGATACAGAGTAGTAGTAAATATATTTATTTTATGTTATATACAGAGAGATGATTTTATATATAAAAGATGAAAAATTGTTAAGTTCTCATTTAATGAACCTTTTTGTTCAAAAAACTATATATATTAGGATTTACTGATGTGATTCAAAATGATATATTTATTATAATTCTTAAAAAATAATAAAGTGTACTCCGTTAGTTAATAGTACGGTTGAAAAAAAAATCTCTCTTAAGGAGACTACTAATGAGCTAATCCGATAAGTCAATGTAATAAAGCCGACATATTTTTGTGTGCACTATACCTAAACAAAGTTTATACAGAAACATCTAGACTGACTGCGCTACAAAACAACACCTCAAAGAAGACGAGTGAAGATAAAGGGTTTAAGAATTATTTTGATTTTAATCTTTTTATGCGTGTTATAACTTATAACTGCATATTCCTAGCTCTTTTCTTTATATGTACCTCTAAAAAAGAGTCACCAAATATCCAAAAATTTAGTAAAAATGACAAATTCAAAAAATACAATTAAAATTTTCCTATAATTTCACATTCTGCTAAGAAAGAATATTAATCAGTTGAGAAAATCTCAAGAAATTGCGTTAATAAGATTTATGGCAATGGAACGTAAGCTTCAAAAAAATCCTGAACTCAAAATTATGTGTACTAAATTTATGACCAAACACAAACAATTAGATCGCATGATATAAAATTGGCATCGACCGTCTGTTATTTACATATGCCTATAAAAATCTTTGAATTAAATACAATCACTTACGGAACTTCTTAAAGGAACAATCTGTTTTATTTCGCAAAGCTCACCCAATTGCGAGTAACGTAATACAATATGTATATAAATCTGTTAACTAGTGCAACAACAATCGAACAAGCGCAAAAACTTCAACAGGAATTGACAAAAATTCTGTTATTCGCAGGTATGCCCTTGCAAAAGTGGTCATCTAACAAATCCAAAACTTTTAAAACGTGCAAGAAAATTACCTTTATGATTCCTTTATGATAGTATCCGATTAGAAAAAAAATTAAAATTTAGAAATTTTATGGAACCCATCTACAGATTTGTTTAATTATGAGTGCAAAGACTTCAGTAACAATACAAAAACAAACAAAGTATTTTATAGCTTAGATCTTTGACCCTTTGGGTTTTTAAGTCCTATAACTATAAATGCAAAATTAATTATGGCAGTCAAGGTAAATTGGGACAAATCAGTCCCAATAGAAGTCTTTACTCAATAGCGCAGTTTTGTCGAAAACGTGAACAATATTAATTTTATTCACATTTTCCTTATGTCTTAATTTCTAACCTGGCAGTATCAAATTGCACAGAATTTTTGATGCACCGGAGTCCGCTTACGGAGCATGTATTTACATACTTTGCACAACGGCAACGCCTTCTCCAAGTTTTCATTTTATTAGTAAGGACAGCACAATACAGAGTTTTTATAAGAAATTAACAGTTTAAAATTAAACAAACAACTACCACGCAATAGCAAAATTCTAAGCTTAAACTTCTTTATTGATGAGTGAAGTCCTAAAGTAATTAATGCATTGTGGCTCAAATACCTTACTTGCATCCGTACAAAATACATTTGTTCAAATTTTGTTAACGCATATTCAAAATTCAAAGAGTTAGCTCAAGTTTTAGACAAAACTAACAATAAAACTCAAATTATTGACGCCGCTAGAAAATATGGAATCTCTTTGCACTTTATTCCTCCTAGATCGCCTCATTTTGGTGGGCTCTGGGAAGCAGGAATAAAGTTGGTAAAAACTCAATTAAAACGTGTTGTCGAAAATACCATATTAAGTTACAAAAAATTTATAAATTTTTATTGCAAATAGAATCGATCCTAAACTCTCGATCACTCACTTTTTTGTTTTTAGATTGTTTGCGATACAATGCTATTATTTCTTACATGTCATAAAACAAAGATTTATGTTAATTGAATTTTATAACATTTGTAAGTACCTTTTTTGTATTTGTACAATTTACGAGGAGTTCCGTTTCTACACTTGTACTAGCTACACTTGTAACAAACTTGTAATCAGACTTGCAATACAATAAATGCTTTTTATGTGAAAGTTATTTTTATTTTAACGTTATATTAATGTTTGTGACATCAATAATTAGATGTAAAAGTTGTTAAGACAACAGTTAATTTACATCGCAGACGCAATCCACGGCCGTCTTCTGAACCAGGAAGAATATCAACTGTTGAAATCCTTATGTTGTATTGCAAATCAACATTTGTAAGAAGCTGTTAGTGACGCCATATTTGTCCACTGCCGTCTTACAAAGAAGTTTGATTTACATCCATCACGAGAAAGTTATCTAATACGTTGTTCACGGACCACTCTACCAGCGACGCCAATCGTCCATCATTGAGGAAGCCGTTACGTGAAATCAACAGCAACCATACATCTCCACAGTATCAAAGCTTTATTACCTTCTCTTTTATCAAAACAAGAAAAGTTTGCAGCAATTTTAAAACGAGCTGAAATATTTTATAATAATTCTATTCAATCGGGCATAACAATTGAAATTGTTAATAATTTTGAGTCGCGTCTCAGTGAAATTGGGCCTACGTTAGATAAACACAACGAGTTATTAGATGAAATTGAAATTATTGATTCAGAAAAGGAATATAATAAATGAAGGGAAGAATTTGAAAACTTGTTTTATTCAATTAATGCGAAATTTATGACAGTCATTAATACAAATCTAGTAAAGCTTGGCTCAGATAATCACGCAGCAAATGTAGAACTAGCGCCTTCTATAAAACTACCAAGTATAAACTTGCCAAGTTTTGATGGTTCATATGATATGTGGGGTCAATTCTCAGAAACATTTTTATCATTGATACATTCAAATAATACAATCAGTAACATACAAAAAATTTATTATTTGTGGTCATGCTTATCAAACGAAGCAGCTAATGTAATAAAATCATTAAACATATCAGCAGTCAATTATGATATTTCTATAGCGCATGGGATTTTGTTATATGTCGGTTCAACGACAGTGCGTATTCTCCTCTGCTAAATACAGAAGTTGGCACTATTAAATCTCATTTGATTAAACGCAGCAAAATTAGAAAACAAGAAAGAGGACAGAGAATGAATGATCCAAATTTACTGTAGAACAAGTAGTACAATTTGGAAAGCAATTTGGACTAGTACGAATATTATTTGCATTTATTTCAATGCATATATTCTTATTTTGTATTGGATAGAAGTATACACTTGTATTACAACATATAAAAGATAATATGTAGTACAATTTAAACCGCAATTAACAAGAGTACGAATATTATTTACATTTATTTCAATGCATCTATTCGACTATTTTTTTAACTTGACGGTATTTAGTTTTTGCATTTGTGCAATTTACATTTAGATTTAATGTATTTGTTTTTACTTTTCGTCATATGTTATAATTTAACGTTGCATTATTCTTGATAGTTTCTTCATTCTTCATAAATTGTTATCTTTTATTTTATTTGTTGATTGCGTTCTCTTCGTCATTTAATCTCAGTTGTTGACAATTTCTTTTCCAATATTTATGCGTATGTTGGCATTATTTAGAATTCTGGTTGGTTTGTCATTTTTTCAACCTTTGGATTGGATATTAATTAAACAATCAAAAGATTTTCTTGTTTAGGTAGAAGTAATTAAAAAAACGTTGTAGATGTACTGTACGTCAACAGTATATGTGAGTAACTGATCTTAGGCTACTAATGATAACGTATTTATATAATATTCAGGTAGAAACAAAAAGTGGGGTGCATAAAAGTAATTAACGTAATTACATGGAAGTATTATATAGTAATCATTGGCGTTAATCCGATTAGTCAAATCTGCTTATAAGTAAATCACGGTTATTCCAATGAATTTCTAGGAATATTTTGTTACAGTTTATGATATATAATTTTGTAATGTGATTTATGTTTTGTTAGTGTATTTGTGTTTCTCATTTATTTTATTTATTTTTTAATGAAAATAAAATATGGTAATAATTAATGTATTTGTATTACGACGAAATAAATTTCAGAACGCAGAAATGCTAATAATCTGGATAATGTTTCAAATTTGTAACTATCAACCAAATGATTATGAATTAATCATCATAACATTATTTACAAATTAATTAAAACTATTATTATTAAAATATTTTTCTAATATAGAGTTAAATGCGAACAATGTATTAAAAGTGGCTGTTTTATGAATGTGGTGTGTAAATATCTCTAACAAAATGATATTTTGATAATAAATAATAATAATAATAATAATACCACATTAGATTAATTAAAGATGTTGTTCGTTACAATAATTTGAGTATTTTAGGAGGTAGATATTGCATTGCTGAAAATCATTTTATTACCGAAACTCTATTATTGCTATCTGCAAAAGGTTTGTTAAACTTATCACCAAACGAATAGCTAAGCTCGGCAATAATTCAAACATAATAGCGAAAAAATCCTGAAAACAAAATGTAATAATGTTGGCACTGGCTATTACTGATAAAACAAATGAAAAAATATTCTTATTGGTTTCCACTATATATGATAAAAATATTATTTTCAAGCCAATATTAATCAACCAAAACAATAAATTGCATGCAATAAATATTTAAATAAAAAAAAAAATAATTTTTATATTTATTTTACTGCAAATTGAATAAATCATGCTAGACAAAATGATGGTAATTGTGAGGTTAATATATCATATTTGATTGAAAATCCAAAATTACATTATTAGATTATCGGTTAATTGAATTTCAGGTTAGGTTTCTTTATTATTAACAACGGGTGGGGTGGGGTATAAATTGAACTAACTACCATTTTGTGGAACACCCTCCGTTGCGACTAAAGATTGATATTATGACGTCTCGCTTACGGTAGAATTAAAGAAAAAACTGTAGTTAAACGCCAATTGCTTTTTATTATAATTAAATTTAAATTACATATTAATAATTTATAAAAAAAACAATAAAAAAGATATTTAAAATTAATAAAATAAAAAGATTGCTATTATCAACTGATTATTTACACCGAACAACTGAATAACTTAATAAAAACAATTCTATAACACCGTTTAAAATATAATCACATAAAAATAATAACTGAATATAAAATAAATGACTTATCAGTTCTTTGTGACTTACTTCGGCCTTCTTGGCAAGTTTATTTATCCGGCTATTTCTCTATTACATGGTCATCTCGCCTGGACTATTTAATTTGCTGTTTTTTTTTTAGAAAATTGTACTGTCATCTGCTATTTTCTTCCACTTATATTCCAGAGGTATAACTCAATTATTTGTTTTATATAAAAGGTAAGCTAAGAGTTAATTATTGTCCTCCACGTGTATTTAGATAGAGATTTAACTCCAATTGTTTTATTTAAAACGGTAAGATAAGAGTCTATAATAATTAAATTATTATACAAAATATAATGAGTTTATACACTTACCAATTATTTCAATTTTCTCTCGGTAAATGAAATATAATTCACCATTCGGTACAATATTACATTACATTAAACGTTTGAAGTGTGTTCGGCTCGGTAGAAAAGACCCGCTCTCAGCAATACTTTGCGGAATCTATCAATTTTTTTTCAATCGCCAAATAAAAACAATTCAAAACAAATAAATTTTAATAAACCGCGTTTTGCAAAAAACGAAGTATACGCTGTTGTAAATAATATTATTTGTGTTATAGATATTCAATCTTAATTATTTATTAGATGTTAACTGGAAGGTTATACTACCATTGTATATTTATAAGTAAGTAAACTTTGTTAATTGTTGTATATTGTAAAAAATAAAAAATGGTCTTTCGAACCGGATGTTGATCCAAGTATTCATCAATCTACAAATTCAATATCTATCAGTCTCTTCCATAAAGTAAATCATGGCAACTAAAAAAAAAGCTAAACGTTGCAATCAAAGAAGAATTGTCAAATTCTTTGTGAATACAAGAGACGTTAATGAGTTTCAAGAAACTCAAAATCGATTAAACGTAATTTCCAAAGCTGTAGACAAAGCATAAAAAAGAATTTAAAATGTATTACTCCATAATATATATATATATATATTTAAATAAATTATTTCTAAAAAAAGTAGCGTTTCTTATCTTTGTAAGTATAAAAACAACATACTAAGATTACATAACTTTAAACAGTAAACATTAAATAAATTGTATGAAAACCAAATTAGACTAGTATTTACAAACCTTTAATTAAACCAGTAACAACAATACTGCATAAACATGTCATATGCTAAAATCTTAATAAATCAAAACCATTGAAATTTTTTTAACAAATTTTATTATTAGTTTTATAATTCTTTAGGCAGTAGTATAAACGAACAAAAGCTATTTTTTTAAAAAATTTGTATAGCATACAAAAAACATAAATTTATTGAATTTTTATATTAATTTTACTGCAAATTTAATTAATTATGCTAGACAAAATGTAGGTCATAGTTGTGTAAATTATCTCTTTATCAAATGTCACTTTTAATTTGTTTTCTTTTATTTATATTTTTAATTATTACTGATGATTTTGCTTACGTTGCTGATACAGAGCAGTAATAAATATATTTATTTTATATTATATACAGAGAGATGTTTGTTTTTGATATAAAAGATTGATTGGAAAATTGTTAAGTTCTCATTTAATGGACCCCCAAGGAGACTAGTAATGAGTTAATCCGATAAGTCAAAGAAATAAAGCCGATATATCTTTGGGTACACTATACCTATACAAAGTTCATCCAGAAACATCTAGATTGACTGCACCACAAAACAACACCCCAAATAAGAAGAGTGAAGCTAAAGGGTTTGGGAAATATAACACGCATAAAAAGATCAAAAACCAAAAAAGTTTTAGGTTATAATTCTATTTTTTTTTTAATTAAGTGACAACTAAATAATGTATGCGTTCTATTTTATAACCCAGAAAGCAGGTAGGGGTTGGATATTAGAAGCGGTATCAGTGATAGATGTAGTCAAATACCCACCGATCTTGAATTGAGAGAGGCTGCATCAATATACAAACTGATGATGAACATGATTATTTATATGTGTCTGGCTTGGAATATCATTACTCTCAACTGACATCAGTCCTATACGTACATTGTGAGTTGAGTTATTGTGATGACACTCTTAATTAAATCTCCGTGTACCATGTATTAATTAAAAATATATCTAGATTAGTTTTACCACACATTTTAAATATGAACTTAAAACTTACGTATTAGATGTCTAATCTTTTTCAAAGAGTCTTTCTGTAAACTTTAAAGAGCTATAACTCCGAATTTATTAAATATAATATACTACATTATTACGACAATATTACTCAATTTGCTTGTAGTTTCTGGCATTCATTTTATGATTAGTTGATTCGGGACACCCTGTATAAAACTAAAATTGTATAGTTTTATTTTTATTTAGCAGGAATTATTATTAGTCCAGGTTTGTTTTTATTACAAAATAAACTTGTATCTGTTACAGAGATAAAACCGTGTGGTTTGGTGGCCAGTTTTCAGCATTCTAATCTTATCATTACAATTTTAGTTTGATCTTTCAATTCAATATGTTCTAATTTTAATATGACAGCATATAATTCATTAACAGCAAAATAAATTAAATCTGCTCATTTCCATGTATTATTTAAAATTTCACTTAAATCCACCATGCGGTGTTTCCAAGTTGAATTTCTTGTACAGAGAACCATATTTTCGTGTTGCCTATAATAATGACCGCTAAATATTAATTACAAAATGGTCGTACACTGTATTTTGACAACTTCAGGTACACGCAGCAGTACATGATTACCCTAATGTGATAGTTCATCTATATATAACACAAAAGTATTGAAATATCTTTCCAGCATTTCCATCGAGATCAAAATTTCATATTTTGATGCACCCTGTATAAATCAAATAATTTGTAAATTTACATATTAAAAGTTGCCGAAATATAGTGTTTTTATTATATATATATATCAAGAAAACATACTCAATTATTTACAAATACAAATCAACACAATATCCATGACATATTTGTTTAATTAAAAAAATGTACTTGACTAGCTCTTGAGTTTTACTACGGCATATAAAATCTAAAGATTACAGTAAATTTATATCTACAAAATATAACTCAGGTCCCCTCAATTTACAAGTAAACATCCATTAAATCATTAATGTAACAATTTTCATGATGATGAAAAGAATATTTGAATTACTATTTATAAAAAAAAACTACATAAATGAGTAATTTCTAAAATTAAATATGTTTTCTACACTAAATTTCTAACCTGCAGAAATTACATTTAAAATGTTTAAAAAATTAAATTGCTACTCTTTAATGATAATAAATAGATTGATTGATAAATAAAAATTATTAATATATACTTTTTTAATATATCCACAGCCCAATTCTTTGTCAGTCAACGAAATCATTCTAATACAATAGTATTTCCATCTGATAAAGTAATTTCTTGTTGCTCTACAATAACAACATCTTCATCTTCATTATCCGAGTCACATATTTCAATTGAAGCAATGCAATCCATATTGTTATTATTATATTCCGTCTTTACATGAACTAAGTTTTCATCCAAACTTTCCTTGAAAACTTTTACAATCATATTCCAATGGTCTTTTTTTGTCATAAATTGAAATGAGCCCTCCACAATTTCCATAAATATTGGCCTGGACCGTGTATGAAAATACAAATCTGAAAAAAATGAATGTTTAATTATACTTATAATAGTACACAAGATACTGCAAAAATGAAAAAAATCCTAACAGGCTACTACAAGTAAATATTTGATTTTTACAGCTTTTAACATTGCCCCAAAAGTCTTACGACTTGTTTAAAGGTGTTTGATGGGAACAACGATTTATTAGGTGACTTCCGAATCACCCCGGTGGATAAAGAGCAAGTAATTATTTCAGTAATATTTCGGGGATCAAACCCCAGCGTGTTACGTTTCTCACCGTTTAATATTGTAGATTCGCTATACGACTTTTATTTATTTTGAACAATGTCCATCAAAACATCTGAATAAATGCAAATATCTGCAACATATTGTAAAATATCTAAATCATTTGTTAATTTTAGATAAGCAATGATTTAAATAGTTCCTTTTTTAATGTACATATATAATACACAGGATATCCCATGACATTATAGCCAGATTAAGTTAAATATTGAAGCAGCCAAAACAATAAATAATATTCAGTGGTATATGTGTTACAAACAGTCTTCTTTACTATTGAAATATTTGCTTACATGTCAATCAGTGAAGCATCTTATTAAAGTTCATTTCTCTGTTTGCGCTTATTAACAATGTTGATATGATAATGACAACGCAAGAGTATGTTAATATCCAAAATATTTACGGTTTTTGTGATAAAAACTCATATTCTCGAGCAGCTTCTATGCTCGAGAATATGGTTTCATATTTCATAATCGGCGACTACCAGACAACTTCCAACAAGCATACAGCAAGTACTGGATAATAAACACATACTTCGAGAAGTTCATAATAAAACAAAGAGAGACGTCTGTTCGTCGTGTATCTACACAATTTAATGTACCACAAATGCAAGTTTAGAGAACATTAAAACGTCACGGTTTATATCCATTCCATATCCCGTCTGTTCAAAGTCTCTGTCTTTCAGATTTTGCTTGTTGTATGGAATTTTGGCGCTGGATCATTCAAAATCGACACCCACAGGTTTCATTCACGGATGAACATTTACAGAAAATGAACTAAGAACAGAAATAACGATTTAGTTTAGAGCATAACTTTATTAGACCTTTAAACTATATTTAGTCTAAAGATTACGTAAACAAAGTTGTGACTTAACGTCGCACAGTAAGCCCAATGACCCTAAAAGCTGGTATTCATTTAAACTTAAAAGTGCAGTGAATGCATTCGCTTTTTAGCCTAGTATAGCAAACACTTGGGCCCATAAAGCTACGCTTGTCTCAGGACCGATAACACCTATCTTGCCGTTTGACGTTGTAATTAAGAAAATTTGTAGAGTAAACTTTTGAGATAACTCAACAATTTTCAACGTATCAATTTGAATTTACACAAGCTAAAACGACTCACCTCACCTCGATTACTACGGCCGCCACCCACAAAGTATTTTTTTTTTCAAAATTCCTACATTTTTTGTTTTACAAGTTATGGTATGTAAAACATTTTGAATTTTCCAAATTTTCTTTCAAAATTAATGTTTATTTCTCAAAAAATTCGTTTTAATCATTTTTTTTAGACGGCTGATCATGACCAACGCCCTACTTTCATTTCTTGAGTGTTGGAAACGTTAACAGGAAATCCTGACTTTTTTAGGGAAATCTCATTAGCTACGAAGCCCGTTTCCATCTCAGCGAGTTCGTCAATAAACAGAAATGCGGAGACATGGGACCTTACTTTTTCAAAAACGACAAATATGCTGCGATTACAGTCAATGCGAATCGCTACGGTAGAATGCTAACTGACTTTCATTGGCCTATATTGAACAATTTGGGCATAAACAATTTTTATTTTCAGTAGGATGGCGCATTATTTCGCAAAACTCGGACATACTTTTACTCAAAGACAATAATCGTGCTGTTATTCCACAAATAGAGTTGTGCAAAAATGTCTTGCAAAACTTCCTAAAAAAAGTAATCGCAGAGAACATACTTATAAATAAATAAATGTTTCTTTTATAATAAAAATGGGTCTTCTTATTATTATTATATATATATATTTTATATAATAGGCAAAAAAAATAATTAAATTTGATATAATTAAAAGTCCTAAACATTATAACATGTAAAAATGTTTTATACGACAATTTTTTATTATTTTAAGTCAATCAATCTTATACTGGAAAACACTTGACAGAGAACCTAAATACCGTCTCAACTATTGACACAATGATCAACTAGATAAGACTTACGCTCTCAACCCTGCACTGTCCACAAGAACAAAATACTTAGAGGACGTCTAGATGTGTAATGTGTACCGCCTGTGACGCGGAAAGTTATAACGATCTCATTGGTTAGTAACAATATTTCAAACCAGCTAACACAAAAAGCGGAACTATAATTGGTTGAGATGTTGCGTACCCCGACCATTGTAATCCAAACTTTATATTTTTTAACACTCCAAACAAATTTTCTGGTATTGGACTCAATATTCAAAAACATTATGGCAGCAAAACCCCGTTCCCCAACAAACTATCCCAGCAGGAATTAGCAAAAAACACCATCACTAAATGGAGAGAAAAGTGATGCGTCCGGCAAAGAGCCTCACGCAGTGGTCCCCCGTCGGACGCATCACTCCCCCCCAACAAACTAACTCCGCAGGAATAGGCAAAAATCACTATCCATATCTGATTCAATTCATTTACTCTTTTTAATTCAAAATAATTTTTTTTTTTTAGGTCGGCTCTAATAGTTTCAAATATTTGAACAAAATATACTTTTTCACACGTACATTTTTTAAATTTTATATAATGATAAACTCACCAATTTGCTTTTCAAATTTTTACCGGAGAGAAGAACCGACGCCGAAAATTGCTAGTCGGATACCAACGCTGTAAAAAATGCTTCAATCCCGTTCTTTTAAAAACCTTTTATATGGGGAAAAAATAAAAAACAAGATTTAGAACAACTTTACTACAGTTCAAACTAGACTTTCATAACCTTGCTTCTAGAGTGCTCCCACCCATCCGCTCCAGTGTCCATCATCAAATGATTGGAATTACCTTCTCCTCTTCCGACATAAAAACGCTTGTAGAGAGAAGTAACTTCCATTCTCTTGGTGACAAACACTTTAATGGGTGGGTGAGCACTCCAGTTTAAACTACTCGATGGTAATCATAAATTAGAGTGTCCCACCCAACCATTAGGACATTGGCATCACCATCGTCTCTTACGTAATAACTTTTTAATAACGTTGCAGAAAAAAAGCAACTTCTAATTTCATCATAATTAATACTTAGAGTTTTGGGCGGAAACTCCAGTTCAAACCCCCCGCCTTTCTAGAGTGACCAAAACAATCGCCCAACTGCCCGTCGTCAAAGGATTGGATACCACCATTACCTTCTTTAACAAAAGACTTTTAACTTCCAATTTCTTAATAAGTAACACTAGGGCAAGTGAGCGAAAACCCAAGTTTAAACCATCCGTCCGTACTTATATTCTGGAGTGACCCACCACCCGCCCAAGTGTGCCTCATAAATGGATTGAACATCACCATCAGCTGCTTTGACCTTTAACGCTTGCAGAGTACAAAGAATTACAATTTCTTGATAATTAATACTTGGGCGGGTGGGTTTTGTTTATTTTCATAAACGTTATATATAAACTGTTATAAAAGTCATAAAATGTTTGAAATGACATTAACTGTTTTTGAGCTGACATAAATATCATAAGATGTTCTAAAGTTGTCATTATCGTCATAAAATGTTTCCAAACTGTCATAAAATTCCGTGAACTGTCAGAAACGTTATAAAATGTTTGTAAACTATCATAAAATGTTCCTGAGCGGTCATAAAATGATTGTGTTATAAACGTCATAAAATGACCGTAAGCTGCTAGAAACGTCATATCATAGTAGTAAAATGCCAATAATTGTTTTTAAACTATCATAAATTCCATAAACGTTATATATTTATAAAATATCATAAACGTCATAAAATGTTTGTGAATAGTCATTAATTGTTTCTGAGCTGTCATAAACTGTATTCAAACTGTTATAAATTGTTTTTGAGATATCACGAACATCAGAAAATGAGCGTGAGTCATAAATATTATCAAATGTTTTTTTTAAATATTCATGAACTGTCATAAAACTCATAAAACGTTCTTCCCGATCTAATTGATGTAGATCCTGTCAGGATTGGTCGTCAAGCGGCGCGGTGGCCCACAGAAAAAGCGGCCGATTTGGTCATTTGCGATCCGGAAAAACGACAATATCCAGAAAACGATGCGACAAAAAAAAAATTCGTCGGACCGCTGAAAGCCATAAAAAATAACAAAAAAAATAAACTTTTAATGGAGGTGTTCAAAAATTAAGAATTAAGAAAAAAAATGAAATTTTGTTAGAATTTAATATTAAAGACCATTCAATTGCGCTTCTTTCATCTAATAACATGTTTCAATGTAGCTTCTACCAATTGTGTGCTATTAAAGAAAAACAACCTCATTAAAGTTTCAAAAAATGTTCCCTTTGAAGTTGAAACAAAATTCCAATTTTTTTTTTAAATTTTTGACTTTTAAGCATTTTTTTACAAAAATAACAAAAAATAAATAAAAAATTCATTCTTTGATTTATGACATGAGTACGGTTAGAGATACATCCAGATATGCCGTTCAAAAAAGATGGACAACTCAATTGCCTATAATTTTTATATCTTATTATTTTTTTAATTTAGACATTTAAGAGAAATACAGTGAAGTCCGGTTAAAACAAACTCGAAAAATATACCAAAACCAGTTCGTTATATCCGAAGTTCGTTATAAACGGTAATAAAAAAATTATATTTAAAACTTAATAATGCGCGCGCATCTATGAACATTCAATTTAATATAACAGGTTCTATGATTCACTCTTAAGTAGGGTCTCCATATTTTTCCAAGACTCAACCGAGACATACAATTAAAAAAAAGCGACAAAAAGATATTTTTAGTATGACAGAATTGGTTGTTGTAGAATCAATCTTCAGTGAGAGAAATTATATTCATTATCAAGTTTCGACAATAAAATTTGAAAACATTAAACATTTGAAAATTTTGTTTTTAAATCTATTGTTTACGATTCTAATTCGCAATTACGCAAAAAAATTTGCTTTTCATAGGTAAAAATTGGTCATAAATTCTATTTTCTATCATTCTAATAATTTTATTCATAATAGCTTTAACTTCTATTATTGTAATTTCTTTTTAAATTTTTTGTGAGAAAGTTTTTGTTTACTTAAATCTTAAACCGGGACAATAAACAGTCCCAAAAAAAATTGTCGGAATACAGGGACTAAAAAGTTAAACCGGGACAAATTCAGGACGTATGGACACCCTACTCTTAAGTGACCTCAGTGACGCAGTGACCATCCCTAGATACGCATGCACAGTTTATAGTAGAGCAGACTTTTAGTTTCAGAATAATAGTAAACACAATAATAATAACTCATTATGTTTCAATTTTTACTCCAAAAAATGACTAAATCTAAAATATGGATATATAATTTTTTATGCGGCCCGCGAAGTTGTGATGCATTTGCAAAGTGGCCCTCAAAATCATTTGGGTTAGCCACCCCTGATATAGACCATTAATTTTAATAAAACTATTAAATTACAAATTTTATTTTATTTGATTAAAAAATATAGCTATTATTTTGTAATATTTTCTTACACTATCTTCTAATAGTAGGAAATATTAAAATAAGCATATTTTGTAAAATATTAAGTTAAGATCTTTAAAGCTTAACAATCAAAGTGATCGTGATTGTTAACTTAAGTTATTCATAACCACAAATCTTGATTTTGATAATCAAAATATTTAGCAAATGCGTTAATGAATACAGATCCTTTTAATGTTGTTAACTTAACAATTTCAAACATTTTCAAGTCTTATTTGCTTATAGAATATAATTACAAAGCAATCGGCAACTATTCTTAAAAAGGCCAGCATCTTATTATTGTAGTTGTAAATGTAAATTATATTCCGAGATACTGTACTACATTATAATTCCTTCAACTTACTTGAATAATTTTCTGAATAAACTAAAATATTATACTTACTGTCCTTATTTATTGAAAGTTTGATCATATCTATAAAAGCCTTCTCTCGAATATTCCACCATATCCTCCATTCACATAAAAAATAATCAATATTTTTTCTTCTATCGATGCATTTCAAACAAATCCCAATTTCCTTTTTATACATAATAGTAACATATTCCCATAATTCATCCATGAGAAAAGCTCCTATAATTTCACGCTGTTTGTATGCTTTAACATATGATTCCAGGACAGTCAACGCATAATGGAGATCACGATTTCGTTGAAGAAAATTAATACAATTACATAGCTCATCAGCAAACGCATGTTCCACAACTGATATTTTTAGTCTTCTTATTATGTTTTTCTTTTCCTGCAACAAAATTCTAATATGTTATCATCATCAAACTAATCGGATGTTTATAAACATTCTTTTTAATAACGCTAATAACAAATCTGACCAAGAACCTGTGCATAACAATTTAGAAAACAGTTTTCGCCCAAATAAATATAATATCGCCATCGGTTCTTAATTTAATCTGACCATGCAGTCCTGACGTCCGGCTTTTGGGTCTCAGTTTATATGCATCAAAGCCTGTGAACCAGCTATCAATTCTCAAATTGCATTACTGCTTATGGGAATATAAATATGATGCCTGGAGAGCCAGGAACTATTTTGTCCATAGGATTTTTTATTTTTTACTTGTAAATGAAAATTTGTACCAGCTATTTTTAACATTTTAAAATAAATTAAATTATGGTTTGTGCACTGAGGACAAATTTTTTTTTTCCTTGAGGGCGGTCAAAGTGTTAACTAATAAAAAACGTACAAAATATTCAATATTTGTTTAGCAAAAAACACTTATAAAAAGACTAATACTTATACAAATTTCTATTTCTTTTAAAAATAAATTGAATATGTGCAATTATTGCGCAATCATTATTTAAAGCTTCGCAAAACAAATATCATTGTTATATTGCATAAAACTAAATATCACCAATATACATATATAATACTACTCACCAATGGTGTAGCTATGATCTGTACATTAAATTTCGAATCAAATATTAAAAATTCAACATCATATTTCTCAAAATGCAATCCGTAAACGGGTGCTAATGATTCAGTGCTATTTAAGGTCAATCCGATGTTAACAAAATTGCTTAGTTGAAACAATTGCACAAACTTTTCAAGTAATGTGTGTTCTGGATCCAAAACAATTGTTGTGGTGGGTTCCCTGTCCATTTTGTAGCATCTGTTGTCTATTTCTTGAGGTGATAGACAATAAATAGTTCTTCAAAAATGCAATAATATATCACCTCAACTTCTTTTATATTTTGTTTATCTTATATTATATATTAAAAAGTGTTATATTTATAAATTTATTTCTTATTAAGTTATGTTTATTTAGTACTATTTTTATTACCAACAAATAAATTTTGAGGTTATGTTATTATTAAATTGAGATGTTGCAAAATTTCTTCAAAATACGGAATTTAATGGTAAAATACTTAAAAATTTTAGGGTAATTTTTGTGAAAAAAATTGACATATCTAAATAGTTACGCGTTTGTTATCACTTCATAGCTGCCTTTGAATATGTACTTGCAAAAACAAATATACTACCAAACCCGTTAATTCAAAGAAAGCCGCGCTCTAGGTACTAATTATAGACACTAGTTCCGTATTAGAACAATACACTGAATTAATGCAATAACTGCTTAAAAATGTTCTGCTGGAGCTATTGTTAAAGAAAAAAGTAGTACACTCATCTTTCTAACTAGCTCAGGAGTCAGTAATCTGCGGCTTTTTGAATGTAGAATTGCGAATCTTTTTAGTGTATTTGAATACAAAAAAATTAAAACGCATTTTTCATCATTATTTGATGTTCCTAAAATATTCTAATATTTTACAACGTTTTATTTAAAAGGCTCTTTTTATTAAACCAGAAATCAAATTGTTTATTAGATGTAGATGTTTTGCTTTTAAGTTTTAACAGGTAGAAAAAAGTCATACAACATGAGAAAAAAATCTGTAAATACTATTTTAGGTTATTACTGATTAGGTAAAGTTACGAAAGTAAAATACCATTGACATTATTGTAAGTTTAAATAAAATAGTTTTTTTTAATTAAATTTTTAAACAATTTTAAAAGTTTTTAACTTTGTTTTTTTTTCAATTTTTTTTTATGATCTGTGTTTTGAAAGCTTATTTTCTACGCGCCTTTTGACACACAAAAAATTGTAAATAGAACATGCAACATTTCCAGGTTTTTATTTTAGATTTGTATACAATGATAAATTTCTAATTACTACTAGATAGTTGAATAAATTATGTTAAATGTCTATAAGGTCTGTTCTAACATACAATTTAGACAGTTTGCAAACTGTCCAAATTGTAGGTTGGAACTGATATATCTTCTATACTTGATAAGAGTTTTTTGCATCTTTGATTGATTCAGTATTTGTGACATTTTATTGTAATAATATAATTCTTTAAATTGAAAATTATTTTTACAATTATAACTATGATATTATAAAACAAATATAAATCAAATTTTAATCACGTATTTTTTTAATAAATTGTTTAAAAATTTATAAAAGAAACAACTATTGTTATTTTCTATCAGTTGTATTAAAAATGTTTAAATTATATCATTAAATATGTAATGCATGTAGCAATCATTATAGTAGCATTGACCTTTAGCATTCTGTATTTTGGTATAATTGACAAGAAGATTGAATTAACTGTTATGTGCATCAAATTAACCAATATATTAAAAAATTTGCCCAAAGTAAAAACTGTCTTTATTAAGAACTGAAAGACTTGATTAATGCCATTTTTAATATAACATAATAAAATTCATCATAATACGTAACACAATTGCAGAACTCATACTAATCTTTAAATTTTAATATAAAAGTTATTGTACACTTCAACAACTTTATACAACTTAGAAAAACTAAAATAAAGCAATTACTACACAAAATAAGGACATCAAAACGCATTTGACTAAGACGTTTAATAAAAAAATGTAGTGGCAGCAAAAAGTATCAAAAATATAAAAAAAAATCAATTTGAAGTTTTTAAAAATAACAAAGTTTTGGCCCTTATTTGTCTAGTTCGATTAGCAAATTAAATCAAGCTTGCCGATAATGGGCAGCAAAAAAATCACAGGTTTAGTCTTAAAAAACTAAGAAGTCAATACAGATTTTTGTAAACAAATTATTTTTTGTAACAAAGTTTAATACAGATTTTGGTCAGGTGTTGAAAATGATACTGAAAAAGCACTTAACTAACTTTTTGCGGCCAAAAATCAAAATTTTTAATAAGTTTGTGCCACGTGCTATAAAAATACTGTAACAATTTTATTATTAAAGTTTAAGTTTCTTGGGCGCTTAATTAAAAAAAATATATATTTATGCAGTTGGGCGCCGTTAGACTTTGTTTTATTAGTTATCTCAAAGACAAAGTTTATGCTATTAAGCCAGAGACACGCTATTAAAGCTAACATTAAAACCGTTAGTTCAAAAATATAACCATATCTTAGTAAAAATGTAATAAAAAGTACCTTTTGTTTAGTGCAAAAAGATCGTATATAATATTTGAAATTAATAAGGAAAGATGCACATACTTAATAAAGCATTGCTTAAAAAATTAAAATGTAAGCAATTATATTTCTCTTCACTTTTTGTGTAAACTGAGTAGAATATCTTATTTTATTTTGATAGTTCTAAACATTCTAGCTAAAAATTAATAAATAAATCTTGTCATAAACATAATTAATATTTAACATAAATGTTTTGTATGAGAATAACAATTTAACATTAATAACATGTAAATCAATTAATATTTAAATACTGAAATAATTGATTATATTTAGTATGTTAATAGTTGTTGTTGTTGTGAATGGATGATGACATTCGTTGTGCAGCATCCTACTTGCCTCACGAACTTTGTAGCCATTACCGCTTTTTTTGAAATAAATGTTTTATCAATCAATAGCGTGTACCCACCAGATAGGAGTGTATACACGCCAGTGGAAGCAAAACTAAGTTAAAAGGAAGAAGGTAACATAAGGATAGAAATAAAACTTTTCACGAGCCAGAGCTCCGGCGGCTCTATCACAATCACAAACCTCGGTCGGGAAGGTGTTAGTAGTTGTTGGAGTGTAGTGAATGAGAGTTAAAGCTTAATTTTTGATTCTCTGACATACTCGCACAGAACAGCATAAACTTTGGTGAGTTTGGAGGCAATCAGTAGTTCCATGGAGGTAGCAAGTTCTATTTCACATTTAATTAATTTTGGCCATAGTTTCTGTTGTTTGTGTCTAAATCTATTGCATTCAAAAAAATAAGTGATTCAATGTACCAAATTGACCACAACAACATAGAGGGTTGCTTACAATGTTCAATCTAAATAAATGCCATAGTAATCTAAGGTGTTTTGATCTTAACCTACTTAGTTGGCCTACTTCCGCTTTAGTATGGGACTGTGTTTTTTTAAACCAAGGAGTTGGTTGCGTTACTTTGTTTAACAAGTTTGATAATATTTAGTTTACTTGGTTACAGAAGTTGAATCAAAAAATTGTTGCAAAGCTTGCAACCCCTCTCGCACGAAACTGGCATAGAGGTTGGTGTAATTGATACTAATATCATTACATTGCTTCCTATATCCCCGTTCCGCAATTTTGTTGGCTTGTTACCAAATAATCCTATGTGGCTCTGAACCCAACACCAATGTACTGCATAATCTTTGTTTTTAATGCTGCCTGCTGGAGAGCATATTGCACCAAGAAGACTCCGTTAGTCTGTAAAAATTACTGCCTTAGACAGATTGTAAAACGTGATCAAAATCAAGGCTCTATAAATAGCATATAATTCATCTGTAAATATCGAGGCATGTAGGAGTAGTTTTCCAGATTCTCCCAAGTGCCGTGAGGGCATGTAGACATTGTAAGCCGCCAAATAAAGGTTTAGTTTTACGGATCCGTCTGTAAAAATGTAAACAGACTCTGGACAATGATTGTAGATAAAACTTTGAAAAACGGTGTTTGGTGTGCTGCAATCAATGTCTGTTATCAAAAATTTGTAATATGTTATTTTCTGAACAAGTGATTGAAAGGGAGATAAAAATAGTTTTAAGAATGCGTTCTTGTTGATAATTCTTTCAAATTGTGAGATTTTGTTAAAAGCGGATATGATCATTGGGCATCCTTTTAAGGGCCAGAAAAACGGTTTGCCAAACATGTCACTAGCTCAAAAAATAACTTTGAATGTCATACCTCCTTTTATTTCTAACAGTTTTGCTACATATTTTTTGCCAACACCTGCCGTCTTATGTGCAGTGGCATTAGGCCAATTTCTACTTCTACGATATTAATAGGTGTGAAGTTCATTGCTTCTTTGCAAATTCTAAGGTTTTTTTCTGGAGACGTTCCTGACAAATACAGTTTTTTTCTAAGAATAACTCTATTATGATGTTTATAAAAGATAGTGGCATATTTAATTTAATCATTGCAGATTTGAGGTAACCAATACATACGTTATCATAAGCTCTTTGTATGTCTAAAAGCATACACACAGAACATGTTTTTGTGCCAGAGCTGATATAATATTGCTTTAAAAAGTAGAAATGTTATCGTAAACACTGTGGCTTTTTCTGAAACTAGTAATTCCAGAAGGAAAAATTGTGTTTATTTTGGACCATCTCTTTAGTCGCATTTTAAGGATGTTTTCAAAAGTTTTTTAAACACAAGAGAGAGTTGCAATAAGACGAAAAGCAGTATCTAAATCTAGAGATGGTTTCTCTTTTAGTATAAGAACAATCTTGATAATTTTCTATCCATCAGGAGTTGTTTCATGTTTTAAACAAGCAGTAAATATTTGCACCAAATATGCTTTAATAACACCTAGAGATTTGCATATCATAGAATACAAAATGTTGTCAAAACCAACTTCCTACCTTCCAACGCATAATGTAATTCAGATTGCTGTATCGGCTTGTTAATCATGTGCGGTTTTCTGCTAATTACCGTCATTAGTGTTAAGGTAAGGCCTAAAAATTCTAAAAAAATTTGTATGGTTGACCACACGTAAGAAGGTGAAGAATTTCTGTTTAGAGAACCGCAAATTTTTTTAAAACTTTTTTTTGCGCTGAAAAAGCGTTTTGGTTTCCATTATAACCTTCCTTGCCGCAACCAGACGGCAAAGCTTACTTGTCCTACAAAATATTAATAGAAACCGATTTCTCTTGTTTACTGCTTCAGTGCACTCTTTGTCTCACCATGGACAGGGATCTCGTTCAGCATTGCGTGGTAATGCAAAACACTTAGGGGAGGATAATTGTGCCGCGTCTACCAGCCAGGTCTCAAGTTCTTTGTAATTGGAAAACGGGTTATGTTTCTATTTTGCCAAAAGACAGTTTGTGTAAGAAGGCTAATGAATGTTCTTTAAATTAATAGGGTAAAAAAGATTGTTGGCAGCTGATCGTGTATAGTTAAAATAGATTTCCGTAATAATTGAAAATTTTTATCTTACTGCAACGTCTGGAGATATTATCACTAAATCTATGACATTAAGATAGATGTTTGTCGGAGAACCGTCATTTAATATTACTAGGCCCAATGAGTCTACAGCCGCTTCTAACTCTATTCTATTTTAGTTGTGATGGTGGTGACCCCATAAGGGATGGTGTTCATTAAAATTACCAACAATAATAAATTGCGGAGCTAAAAAACTCGGAGTTAAAAATGTTTATCTGGTTGTTTTTATTAAGTGATCTGTTAGGTGGCCAATAGCATGAAAGGATTGTGAGAAAAGAAGCAAATGTTAAACAAATTGGATAGATAAAGGGATATTAAAAGACGGGATTTCAGTTTTAAAAAAAGATGTATACAGGGTGCGCGTCGAGAGAAATGGACCAAACTTTAGGAGTGTTGCTCTCCTATTAGTGCATCACGAGTGTCTGCTTTTACTGTGTACACTTCATCTTTAAACCCGCCCATAAACAATAATTTAGTGTTAAGAAGTCTGGAGACATTGGAAACCAAGTAATAAGACCACCGCAACCAATCCTACCTTTTAAAAAGTTTTTGTGGCATACTAGATAAACATTTTTAATTACACTATAACGTAAAAACAAATAAAAATCAGATAACAAATTTAAGTTTTTTTACTATATTTTCACGTGTACAATACACTTGTAGCGTTTGATCCGTTTCTCTCAACTCACCCTGTATATATATTTATTTTGTTAAAACCAAGTTTCACAGATTGTGACCGCGTTTATGCATAAATCATGCACCAGTCTCGACAGTTCGGCCTTTTTGTTGAATCCTGACTGGATATTAAAACTAAGAAGACAAATTGACGTGAGATCCATGGCTTGATTGTACAACTAAATTATTCAAGAACGTAAGAATATTAGAAATTGATGCGTGTGCATTCTTTAGGTTTTAAGTCGAATACTGTCTTAATGCCTTAATTAATGTCTATACAAGGTTTTGAATAAATTTTGCATTGACAGATGATAACATGCTATCGGACGAATATGCTACAGTAGTATACGCCGCTTTGGGGGGAAGCAAGACCGTAGAGTTGAAAGACGCTTTTTCCGGAGATTTGTTGCATGTTTTCTTTATTTTATAAAACTGATCTTTTGACGTTTAGCCAATAGAATCATAGCAATTTCTAGCGTATAGATGATCGTCTGAGTTAGGGACTGGTGCCTTAACTGCTGTGGAAAAAAATTAGCGTTTTGGGAGGTATACCCACTCATACCTCCCAATACGCCAACTGGTTTAACTGTTGTAAAAACAGTGGAAAAGTTTTTGTTTTGTTAGAGACTGGCTTGTTTGACTGGATTCAACGACAATGCTTCATGAAAAAAGTAGTCGTGGTAAGCCATTGCCTCTTTAATTTTAGTGTGTCGTGAGAACTCAGGGCAGATCCTGTTAGCTAATAAAGTTTTAATTTCATTAGAATAGTGGCTGCCTTTACAATACATACAGCAGAGTGAGAGCGCCGTAGGACAACTTTCCAGTTTATGCAAACCGGAGCATGATGGGCATTTAGGTTCGGGGCTTTTGCAGATCTTAGAAGGGTGAGCATATCTCATGCAATTGAAACACTGGACCAACTTTGCTATGTATATGGTAACTGGACCAGAATTAAGATTTAAAATAAAAGTTTTAGGCAGAATGTGACTTCGGAAGATTATTAGTACTGTATTGAAAGATTCAAATCAAAACCCTTCTTCACTCTGAACTTTTCTATTAAAAATCTCAACGTCTAATGTATTTTTACCTCTAGCAACAATAATTTCTTTTACATCAATGTCTTTGTCTGTACCGCAAATTAATCCCTTGCACGATATGTAGTGTAGCTTTGATGCTATGATTTAGTAAAAAGGACTTTTTAAGCATTTATTTGCATCCATGAAACTATTAAAAAAAATATATATATTTCTACCTCTCGGTTCTACTTTGGATGCTGGTATTTTATCATTAATTAATTTAGAACATATTTCCATAGGAGTGATAGATTGGTTGTTAGTAAGCTCTATGTATATTTGAAATGGACCAGTATCAGCGAGGTTAAAACTATCAACAACTGCTGTAATAACACGTGTGGGTGCAATGGTTGAGTTGCCGTTACTATAGTTAACTATCTGATCTGCATTGATATTATCATCAACGTTATTAATTCTGTTTACATTATTAACCGTTACTTGTTTCATCTCAACATCTCCTTGTAAGGAGGCTCTCCCCGGACATGCTGGTGACTTGCCCAAGCTCTGCTCAGACAACCTCACCTTAAATAAAACAATTGAGACAGCACTGTTCCAACTCACCACGTGTTATTAAGCATAGGTTATAATGGAAAGCCAAATGATATTAATAATTGTTATGTTTTTTAAAGATTATAATAACTTTACAGACGCATATATCAGAAATGCATTTCCTCAAATGAAAATAAACGGTATTTCTAGGGTTGTTGAAGAAGACTACGTATTAATGTCATTATTCTGTAGATAGTGGAAGAGCTTAGAGCGCAGTTAGCAATCAGCAAACGATAAAAAATCAAACTTGCCATAAACCTGTTTGGTTTAATTTTTTTGATAAAATGAACAATTTGCTGTAAAAAAAACTTTCATCAAGTTGCGATCATACTTTAAACTCATCAACATCTACTCCTCTGATATGTGACATTGAAGTAAACCATTACAAAAAAAAGAGAACAACAATACAATTAAAAAAAAAACACGCTGCAGTAAGAATTGAAATAAAAAAAAAAAAATGTAATTAAAAGAGAAAAATAGCTATCAAAATATAGATAAATAAATGTTTTTTACACCCTGCCATTATGAGATTTATCGATCATTTTATGTTCTTATTATTAATATGCTGAATAAGAAGAAGAACAAATCGACTAAAAGAACCAAGTTAATCAACTAAACACTGACTTATTTTGTGGTTTAAAAGTAAATTTTTCTAATGTTTGTGTACTAAAAAAGAATTTAAATTTGGTTCATCAGTATCTTGAACATAGAAAACCTCATAGGTACCCTCATTTTGACTAAAACCAAAGTAAATAATAAAGACCCAGATTATTTTAATCTAGTAGATTTCAATTATCATCTTAAACATTCATATGCTGACCAACAAGTGTTTGTGCTTACATCCACAAACAACAAGCATATTTCAGACGACAACGTACAAAATTCAGAAATTACAACAACTACTGTTGAGGAAATTATAATCATTTACTTATAATGATAATAATAATAATATTAATACTTTATTGCTCGACAGAATAAAATTTTAATAATAGAATAAATTAAATAAAAAATATACATAATAATAAAATATAAAAATATAAATATAAAAATAAAATAAAGTTACAAAACTACAATAATACAAAAAAACAACATTTTAATATTTAAAAATTTAAAAAAATTAAGAAAAAATAACATTTTAATATGTAAAAAATTAATATACAAATGTACAAATGTAAACAGCTACTATAATTTAGAAAGTTGAAAAGTTACATAATTAAACTAAGGGCCGCTTTTACAATCGTCGATTAAACAAGGAATAGCGCTATCTAAGGAATATATAAAAATGCGCTTTTACAATCTCTTATAACTTATATCTAGTATAGTAACTAAGTAACGCGCACAACAAAATAGTGTATAAACAACGCATACGTCAATTTATAAGTCAGTTCCAGAAACGGCTACATTCGTAATAAATGATTTTTTAGAAAATGCATAAACGTGTTACAGCTAAAGTATGATTTGTTGCTAAAATTTTTGAACAGAAGAAAATTGATAATCGTCGAGCATTATTTCCTTGATTGACATAATTATTGGGACCTTCAGGTGGTTCGTCTTTATTTCTAGTTCTAATTTGGGATTTATTGAATAGAGATTCTACTCGAGTGTACGGGTGATTGAAATTTTACAATGGCCCCGATTACTTTAGGAGTCCTAGCAATTTCATAAAACTTTATTTATATGTTTCGAGGAGAATAAACCAGGGATAACTTATCCAATGCTGGAAGCAGTAGTTTATAAGTCATTATTGACGTTTCAATAGGTTATCTAGACTGTAACAAGGGCAAAACTAATGCTATACCAGGTATATACATTTAGATAAATTTATTTCTGGTATAAGTTATCTGACAATTGTAAAAGCGGCTCTTAGTTGGAAATTAAAGCTTATACTTGGTTTAAATTACAGTTGGTTGGATCACCTAATGAAGCTATTTTGTTAAAGTTTTTACACATAATATTAATTGGCAATTTAGACATTATTGCCAGCATTTCATCAATAAAAAGATGCTGAATTTCTGCTAAAGTACTGTAGAACGTAAAAATTAAGTTAGCCTTAAAAGTTTGGGCCAATCAATCTTATTGTGAAACAGTTTATGTAAAGATGCAACACTGTTTGCAATACCTACGACGATATAGGGTACCAAATAAGTGATCCATATTCTAGTTTTGACCTAACCAGTAAATAATTTAGACTGGTAACTACTTTTAAGTCAGAGAACTGTTTATACTTTCTAAGCACAAACCCCAACATTTTTTCTGGCAGATGATGTAATTGCATTTATATGTTCAAGAAACGATAATTTACTATCAAATATTACTCCTAAATCTTTCATTTGATTGCACCTAGCTAATGCAATATTATTGATTGAATAAGTGTACATTATTTGGTTTTTCTTTAAAGTATAGCTTACAACTTTGCACTTAAAAGCATTCAATTGTAACAAATTTATTTGACACCAATTAGAAATTTTATTTAATTGATATTGAAAAAATGTACAGTCTTGTTGATTTTGGACAACGGTGTATATTTCCAAATCATCAGCAAACAGGAGCTTTTTACAACTGATAACTGTTGAAATGTCATTAACAAACAGAAAGAAACTCAAATTGGACCTTTGTGAAATTTCTGAGCATAGTGTAATAATTGTAAGCAATCAGTAATCTCTAAGTTATTAGATAAGACTGTTTCAAAGCAGATCAAATGGATTTTAAAAAAATGCTTTTATTGCAGCATCGATTTAGAGAAAGACGTTCTTCTTCAACTAATCTATTGCTTTACCAAGTTTTTATTTTAAGCACGTTTGAAATTAATCAACTGGTAGATGCTATCTATACGGATTTTGCAAAAGCGTTTGACTGTGTTGGTCATTGTATTCTTATTGCTAAACTTACTGCTTTAGGATTTAATAACAGTATTGTAAATTGGCTAAAAAGTTACTAAGTAAACAGAACACAGTGCATTAAAATTAATATTTTTTTGTCTAAACCTATACTGGTGACATCTGGGGTACCACAAGTGTCGCATTGTGGGCCATTACTATTTAACTTGTTTATAAATAACTTACCATCAATATTTAAGTACTGTATTTTTTTATTGTTTGGAGATGACTTGATAGAAAACTATTTAAAAAAATAAAAAGTCAGAATGATTGGCATCAGATCCAATATGACCTAGATCAACTTTTGCAGTGGTGCAATAATAACAAGTTACATTTAAACATTAATAAACGCAAATCAATTACGTTTTGTTGATGTAAAAACACAATTGCTCATGCATACACAATTAATAACAGTAATTTAGATAACGTAAGAGAAATATGCGATGTAGAAGTCATAATAGATCATAAACTTACTTTTAATAGTCATATTCAAAATGCATTAAACAAGTCCAGAAAAATGTTAGGTTTTATGAAAAGATGATCAAAAAAGCTACAAATAGCAACAACAGTTTGTCTGATTAAAACATTGGTTAGATCCATACTTGAATATGAGTCATATCATCTGGAGTCCTTATTATAAAGGACAAATAAATATATTGAAAAAAATCAATTATATTTGTTTTTTGCATATCTACTCTGAAAAACAGTTTTTGCGCTTGTATTTTAGGGAGGGAAGTGAGCTTTCCCTCCCTAGGGAAGTAAAATCCTTTGTCTTCCGCTAAGGGTTTTGCTTTTAAAACACAGATGGCGCTAGTTAAAAAAATAATATTTTTATTGAATAGAATTCTTAATATTAATTATACTAAATTAACAGTAAATATTTTTAATTAAAAATTGAAATTAAATTAATTTATTACATGATTTAGTAATAATATTTTTTAATATTTGCTTGATTTGATATTATATACAAAAGACAGAACTGTTGACATCTAGTGTAGAGTGATTGTATTACAAAACTTCTTGGTTACGACATAACAATATTTGACAATTTATTGACACTTGAAGTATTAAACAAATTTTTTTTTTAATAATTTTAATAAAGTTGTAACATGTTATTGTTTTATTACAGGGGCAGGCAAAAAACAGTCGTAAGCACCACGGGCAAGAAAGCTTTTGCAGCACTTCGCTGCTTGCCGCTCTTGCTTACTCGAGCGGACAAACAGCGGCGTGCTGCAAACAGTGCTTTCCTGCCCTTGGTACTTAATGTACTATACCACTTATCAGTACACTTTAATTTGATTTGATGCTTTTAACTCTGACCCCAAAATTATTAATGCTGGTGTTCCTCAAGGTTCTGCTCTTTTGTTAACTTTATTTTTGATTTACATTAATGAACTTCTTTAAATAACTAAAAGTTCTATTCATTTATTCATGATAGCACCTTTCACACTTTATACTTTCCAAAGACCATATCGACAAATATGGCAGAGTTAGGTTAGAATCTGTAGCATCTATAAACAAAGACCTCAATACAATGTCTGAATAAAACAAATCATTTAATAAAATAAAAAAATATGGTTTTGTATAAATATAGACGAGTATTGTGTATAAGATAAAGTAAATAACGGATAAAATAATTTGTCAAAATATTTGTTATTTTGATATTTGTTTTTTAATAATATTAATAACAAATTATAATTAATAATAGTTAGTTATTTTGATTATAAAAATGTATTTATAGTGCACATGATCTTTTTTTATTTTTGTGTCCGTTTTGTGTTGAATTATTGTCTTTTTTAACATTTTCATTAAATTTGTTGTTACATTTTTAATAAATGGTATTTTTTTAAACTGAATATTGCTAGGAATTGAATTTTCTTTATTTTTTTATCTCTAAAATAGATTTTTGATGAAATAATAAATTATTTATTAATGACTTAGGATATCCATTATTGACATGTTTTTTAGTTTTATAATATTTTTATTGATGAATGTATGGTGGCAAAGTTTATTGATTCTACTTTTTAAACCCAAAACTAAATTTATTTTTTGTTGGTAAGGGTGATTAAAATAAAAATTAATGTTATCTACTTGATCATGTAGGTTTTTGATACCAATCTAATAATATTATATTATTTGAGTTTAACTTGACTTAGAGAAGTTACGCAATATTTTCCTCCTATTGCGTAAAATGTTTCATATCATGACCGAATATATTATATGTTATTATCAATTTTTCTAAAATAATAAATTCAACTTGGCAATAAAATGTTGGTAAGGATATTTGAAGCAAACTATTCATACAGGAAATTTTCAATCTGTAGGGGGAAAATAAAAAAAAAATAAATTCTAATTGCATAAAAAACGGCTTTTAACATCTTTTATAAATTTATCCGATAAGATGTAATTTATCTTTTTGAAAAAGACTTGTAGTCTTTCTTTACAAAGCTCTTTTTCCAATATTATTTTTTTGAAAAAATTATAATAGTAATCTGAAATCAAATCTTGTAATTGCGTCTTTGTTTATCGATCATCAAATTTATTTTTTACACTTGTCAGAAATTTCTTTTAAGGCGTTGTCTACTTTGTTTCCGGTAATCCGAAGTCAAGTACATACTGAATGCGCTACAAGATTAAAAGAGCAAAGTTATTGTCTAGTCCAGCAAGGTGTTACGCGATACTATATTTTTTTGATATTTTTTTTGTCTGTTGCGGTTGTTCACTTGGTTCTTTAAATTTTTCCGGTTAAGATTACTTTGTGGAGATAGAAACAACGCTAGTCTTTTATTACTATGTTTTTTGTAGCACGCACTGTAAACACTCACTGAGTGAACAGTTTTGTGTTTTTACCCTTACATCTAAAAAAGTCTCATCAACTTGGTCTTGGCCACAAAAACGTTTTTAATCAAAGATTTTTTTACAAATAAAACAATCGCTCATTTTTATAACAGATTGTTTCAAAATACGTATAATTTGAAAAACTCGTAAAAATCGCCTAAAATGTTAAAAAAAAATTCCGCTACAAAAAAGATTTTTTATATCTACACCTACTCTAAAACTCCAGAGAGCATTCTACTATTTTAAAGCGTGATGTTACGGCGGGCTTTGCAATGCAACGCGCTAAATGCTGTCATTGCAATAAAAAAAAGATTGTAGGTATTGTCATGTTGTGCAAGTTTATTTTGATTGCAAAAAAGAAGAAAACGGCAAAAAAAGATCTTATTTTTTACTTTTTTATTTAATGTCTTGACAAAAATACGTACGTAAAAAATCATATAACTTTAATAAAAAAGTAACAAAAAGTTATTTGATTACTATTTTTGTATAACGTCGGGGAGCAAAAGATGGCTAAGAAAGCTTATAGGAAATCTTGGTCGACTGAGGTTGAGCTTTTCTAAGCACTTCTCTTCCCTCAAAAAAACATACCATTGATTCATTTACATATATTTTTTGGATATTGGTGATTCAGCTAAAGAATACGCTATCTGGCGGCAGATTTTTTAACAAGCCGATGTTGAATTTTTGCCATGTTTACAGTAGTCACGGCAACACAGTGTTAATACATATCAATTTTATGACATATGAATAACGCATATCTTGTTTACTTAACATTTAATATACAAAAAATGACATAAAACACAGAAAACTATCATTTGAATAGCACATACCATAGTTATTCTAGTTAACAACTTAAAAAGTAATCTCAATATTGACTGGAGTATTATGTGTACATAGCAAAATGTACATACATGAACATATTGAGAAATTTACGTCAGATTGCTTATAATAGCTGTGTTCCATTTGACAAAATAGTCGCACTTTGTGCACTAATTGAGTAATTTTTGAATTTATTTGTCAAACGCGTTTTACATTTTTGATTTGTTTTCGAGGTTGAAAACGATCTACAAACGCCAAATATTTTCTAGTTCTAATTTATCAAATGTAAAACGCTCTTGCCTACAAAACTTTCAAATTTCAAAAGACACCGCGTGCATAAAGCGCTAAATGGAATACACTTATAGGGTGCGTACAGAAACATAAGAGCAGACCGCTCTTTTAGAGCGGTACTTGTTGCACCCGGAAATATACAACAAAATGGCAGCTCACCGTTGCCGATTTGCAAGGATGTTATACTATATACTGGATTGGCAACCAAGCCCCTTAAAGTGAGGAAAAATATCGAAATATGCAATCCGCCGTTGTGCCGCTTTAGCATCTCTTTTTATCTCACAGTCGTATACGAGGCAAGAGAGACAGAATTTTAGAAAAATTGATTTAAAACAGTAATTACAAACTGTATTTTACTATTTTATATATTAAATTATACTACCAAGTATTACTAATCTTTCTCATAAAAAAAAAGTAACATAATTTCAATTATTAATGACTTTAATAAGATTTATAAAAAAATAAAACAAACTTTCTTATTACAGACTGAGTGTATATTTGATAATAATAATAAAAAAGTCAAACTAACTTGTACATTTGTTTAAAATATAAAATATATTGACAAATATACATAATATAGTACTCACATAATAATTCGTTAACCAAACCGTGAATAATGCGCGCTTTAAAGTTACGCATTCGTATGTCAGTTTTTACTTGTATCTGATACATCTTACAAAAGAAATTTATTTATTAACTCTTAAGTTACTTAATAGAAACAGTAATAGATTTTTTACACGGTTAAAAAATTAGAGTTAATAATTTTTAAAAAAGTACAAATTTTATTATATTTTATTACAAATAATTTTAAAAAAGTGCATAAACTCGAAAGTAAAGTATTAATAATAAGCTACATTGAGTCTAAATGTATTAAACATAAAGATCTACTTTATAAAATTATTACAACTACAATGATATAAATATTAATATAATGATCAAAAACAACAATTAATCACAATACAAAATGTTTGATGTGAACTTTTGCATATATTTTATATATAAGATATTTAAAGGGAAGGTAATAATTATTCTGAATAAAATTAAAACACAAAACTAGCATATAAAAATATAATTATTACCCAACAATATTGTTTACTTGCATTTAATATAATTTTTATATTAAACAGCATAACATATTTTAATTGCAAATGCTTACTAATAAAATTAAATTCCATTTCTTATTTGTTTTAAAGATTTACATCCAATTGCAACCCAGTATTTAACCATTATTTCGCTTGTTAATATTGCTCATTTAAACCGTATATGGCGTAGTGACTAGTGCGACAGAGTAAAACATACAAATTTATACGGCACAACGGCAAGTTGCCTACCCACGGATTTGGACACACTATTTCCCTATGTTAATATACGGTGGTTGCCAATCCAGTATATAGTATAACATCCTTGCCGATTTGTGACAGAAGGTCGCCATTTTGAAGAGATTTTTTTTGCGCTTGATTAGAGCGGAAAAATTGGGTGTTAATTTAAAATTGACAACGGTAGTTGTCACATTTGTAACAATGAGTTTTCCACTAAAAGATTTAAATGACATTTTTAAATTATCTTACACAAATCACATAAACAGCACAACAAAAATATGTTATAATTACTGATAATCAATCCTCAGATTTTGGAGTTTTATGTTTATGTAGTTGGTGATTGTTTACAATAGTTGTTAACTAATGCTACCTAAAAACAGGAATCTGCACATAAAAAAGCAGCAATCGCTTTTTAAGAGCAATCGTCTTTTAAAAATCGGTTTGTTCACAAGTTCCTGTACGCGCTCAATGCTTATTTTGCAGCGATTACCAGTACCTGTACTCTCGCCGCTTTTACCGTGCTCTATGAGCGAGGGAAATATTACATTTGACTGAATTTGAAATTGTCTATTGCTAAATTTTGAAATTATTTTTTATTATTTTTATGCAAATGATCTATTAATGACAATAATTAATTGAAATCTTACTTCATTTCATAAAAGCAACAATTTTTTTTAAATTATTTTTGTATGCCATAATGATTAAATTACTAATTTTATTATCTTTATTCTGACATCACTTTTGCCAAAGTGTCTCTTTTCTCACTCCGTCTTTAGGAACGTAGCGATGTTAGTTTCTTGATGTTAGAAGATTTTGACTAGAAGTGGCAACGCTGAACAAATAAAGTCCAATGTCACATCAGTCACATGCGTACGACAGTCACGTCAGTGTCAGTCGATTTGACAGTTGCCTTTTCTTGTATGTATATAAATGTAGTGTGTAGTGTGCATAGCATGTGCATAAAACCTCGTGCGACGTGCAGTGCACTGGTTGATTATGCAATTATTACCATTGATTCAATAAACTCCACGTGCGGAAATGTATTAATGAAAAAAGTACCATAAACTGTGTGGCAACTTGCTGTGATAACCAATTAATGATCCTTTAGTAAATTTTAAAATAATAGTATGTCAACAAAGTCTCTCAGTATTAAAATGGGGTATGATATGAGATGGGTTGTACCAGCAATGAGACACCCCACAAGGTTATGGTCTTTTGCGAGCACCTTAACGGTAGCTGCAGTGGGTATCGTTAGTAAAATTCTAATAAGTAAGTTGAAGCTGCATAAGTTGAAGTGTGTGTGCGGTACAGTGAATGGGTTTCTTTTACAGAATTCTTGAATCATTCTAAAATTTATAATAGGGAAGTTATGGTTAAGGCGTTGGAAGAACGACCACAGAATGTGCCATTAATTACAGTATCCAATCATCATTCGTGTTTTGATGATCCTGGAATTTGGGGTGAGTACATATATTAAATTGTTTATGCTTCTTGGTTTGAGTCTGTTTCAACTTCCAAGATAATTGTATCAGCTTATGTTTATGATATAAAATTAAATGCTGAATGAAATATGAAAATAGCATGTATTGAAATAGTTAGAAGTGCTAATTATAGATAATCGTACTTCCACGAGATGCTATTGTATTATATTTAACTATTTCAATTCAGTGTTAAAACCGGACAATTAATATATTATCAAAAATTACTTTTTTTAGTGATTATTAACATAGGTAGTGTTTGCCTATTTTTGTATATAACATATTTTTTAAGCTCAAAAACTAGACAGTTTCAGTGTTTTCTTAATAATGTACAATTAAAAAAAAATGGAGTTTATCAGTGTTTCAAGTGACTTTTTAATTGACCTAAATATTGTATCGATGAGTGAGGGAATAGAATGGATGTGCAGCTATATTTATAAATATATAAACAATAATATTTGCTTTAGGGGAAATCACGAAAATCTTCTACAAGCTTCTGTTTTGTGCTATTTTGCTAATAATGTAGCAGTACTTGATTGGAAGTGAGATCTTTACTATTCACACATTATTACTACGATAATAGAGACCAATACATACTAATGTTAATATATACCCTATTACTTCATAAATAAACAAACAAAATGAGTTATAATACTTGTGTATGTCATATATAAAAATATACATTGAAAAATGAGAATTTAATTGGGAGTAAATGATAGTTTATTTTTTTTTTCTTGTGCTTTAGAGTAATTTTCAGTTTTTAAACTTGTGGTTGGCTTGTAAAAGCAGAAATTAATTATAATAAAATTGCACATATAAATTTTTTAATTTATAAAAGTATAAACAATTTTCAATTTTTTTTTTTTATGATAAAATTATGTTTAGGAAATATTGAATTAATAACAAATAGAATTCTATTGTACGACTTATACAAACATTAATAGAAAGTGATGGACTAAATTGGTTAAATGCAATAAAATGTGATTATATAAAATTACATTTAATAATATGATTGTTGGGATAATCTGTTCAAAATATATTTTAATTTTGAGTGGTTTAATTTAATTTGTGACAGAACATGAACTCTCTATGTCACGAATTAATACTAACCTGATAGTATTAAATATGTCATATGTGTATAAAGTGTGAGATGGACTGATGTTTGTGTATTCTATTCTATTCTATTCTATTCTTTTAATCATCAATTGTATTGTGAAATAATTTTGGTCATAAACATGAGATGGTGTAGCGGTTAGTGTATTGGACTACTATACCATTGGTTATTTACAATTTTTTTTTTACAAAACTAAGGTTAGAAAAAAAATGTGATGAGTAGCTTTTTTTCAAATAAGTAGAGAAACTTTAATAGGTTCTGTGTACTGTGTTAATGTTGCATGCACATCAAAGAACCCAACAAAATGAGAATAAAATTTATAAATGTAATTTTTTGCAAACATGACGGCATTCTAGTTAATTAGAAAGTTTGAAACAATTGACTCAAAAACTAATTCAGAACTAAAAAAAATATTTTTACAAAATATCAAAAATAAATACATTTTTTTGCAGACTTTCTAGATAATTAGAAATTTTGAAAAACTTAACCTATAAACTAATCCAACTGTTAGTTTTAGTAAATAAAAAAAAAAAATGCAAATTTTCAAAAATATTTTCAATTTTTTACGAAATATTGAAAAAGTATATAAATGTAACATGTCATTCTAGTTAATTAGAAAGTATTATTAGATAAATTTGACTTAAAAATAAGGCAACTATGTTTTAGTAAATTAAAAATAAGTATTTAATTTGCAAATAACAAAATATTTTTAAAATTTTACGAAATATTGAGAAAGTTTATAATGTGATGAAATAAAACAATAACTAAGTTTTTACCACAAATACTTTATTGATATAAATATATATTACTAAAGAATATATATCAATACAAACAAAAGTTCAAAACTTTTTTTGATTTTTGAATTCTATTGACAATTTAAATTAATAAAGCATTTTTGAAAAAAACTTAGTTATCATTATTATGTAATTTTTTACTAACATGATGTTCTACTTAATTAGAAAGTTTAAAAAACTTGATTTAAACTCTAATCCAATTAAGTCAGTTTTATTAAGTTAAGAAAAAAAAAATTTGCAAATTTTTATAATTTTATTAAATATGAAAGTTATTTTTTATCAAAATGTTGTACTAATTAATTAGAAAGTTTTGCAAAATTTCACTGAAAAACTAAGCCAACTATGTCAGCTTTAGTAAGTTTTAAAAAATATTTAATTTGCAAATTACATCATTTTTTTAAAATTTTACAAAATATTGAAAAAGTTTATAAATGTAGTTTTTTGCTAATATGAAGTTAATTAGAAAGTTTGAAAACTTAACTTAAATACTAAGCCAACTATGTCAGCTTTAATTAATTAAAAAAAAATTAGTTTTGAGACTTATTTTGGCAATTTTATGACTTAACTAATTTGCGTAATCTTATTATTAAGCTATGGCCGGCTTGGGGGTGTTAATAAATATTCATCATTTTCAGCTATGAAACAGTTTATACAGGTCAATATTTAAATAAAAAACATAAATGACTCTTAAAATCTAAATACACAAAACAAATTTATATTTTCCAACTAACATCAAAATACGTCAACTTTTTTTAGTTAAATTTGCTATTAAAGAAATGCGATTAAGTTAATAAACGACAATAAAAGTAAAAAAAAAAGGTTTTTTTTTAAGGGTTTTATATCCTCATGAACCGAGAACCGATCAAAAGATTACTAATAAGTTATATATAAATTTCTCAATGCACCTCCCTTCCTTCTCTGATACGTTATAAATACATATATACAGGGTGTCCGGAAAATACGTGTACAATGTTTGACGACAGACTCCTGACGTCAAAATAGGTCGATCTAAGCCGACTTAGTTATATCCAAAATTGTCTCGTTTAGCCGGTAGAGGGCGACAAAAATTTGTAAATATTAAAAAGAAATTACCTGTAACAATAATTTTTTAAGTGACCTTGTTGCTATGGCGTTTATGAATTTGACAATTATTGACAAATTGTCACCAGTCTATGAAATTTACTCAAGTATACGATCAACATTCTTGAATTACAAGTTCATTTTACCATTAAAAATGGAAAATTATACAAACTCTCAGAAAGTTGACATGCTCCTGGTATACGGGTTTTGTCAAGGAAATGGGCGTCAGAGTGTTAGGGTTTACATGGGGAGGTTTCCTAACCGTCGAATACCAAACCACCAAACATTTGCCAATATTGAGCGTCATCTTCGGGAAACGGGCAGTTTTGAGAAAAAGTTTGAAGGCAGGGGTCGTATGCGAACAACTCGAACTGTGGAAACAGAAGAGATGATTCTGGAAACAGTTGAAGAAGAACCAAGTACCAGTACCCGTCTCTTAGAACGTGAGTTAAATGTTCCTAAAACGATTGTCAATGAGGTTTTAAGAGAACAGTTGTTACATCCTTACCACATACAAAAAGTCCAGGAACTTTTACCGACTGATCCCCCAATGCGGCTTACATTTTGTCAATTTATTAGAAACAAAAGAATCCTTGTTCCAAATTTGTGTAGAAAAATTATGTTTACTGACGAGGCATGCTTTACAAGATCTGGGGTAACCAATCTGCACAACGAACATATTTATTTCGATGAAAATCCACATGCCATTAAAGTTGCACATCATCAGCATCAATTTAAAATTAATATTTGGGCAGGTATTATTGATCACTACCTTATTGGTCCCATTGTTATTCCAGACAGGTTAGATGGAAATATTTATTTAAATTTTTTGCAAGACACATTACCAATTCTTTTGGAGAATTTGCCCCTTTTACTTTGGAGGGAAATGTGGTATATGCATGATGGTGCCCCGCCCCATTTTTCCGTTGCCGTTCAGCAATACTTACATCATCAATATCCCAACCGATGGATTGGAAGAGGCAATGATGCATCAGTAAAATGGCCACCACGTTCTCCTGAGTTAAATATGTGTGACTTCTTTTTGTGGGGCGCTATTAAAACAGAAGTTTACAAGACTCCGGTAAACACACGCGATGATTTATTGCAGCGGATTTTAAATGCAGGCAACCATTTTAATAATCCCAAGACATTAGATAGGGTCCAATATCGTTTTTTAAAGAGTGTTAATAAGTGTATTCAGCAAGATGGCGGTCATTTTACACATTTGCTTAAGTAATGTTTTTGTTTTACTTAGTTTCTTACAATAGATACTTTCAACTTTGTTATACTTTTGTTTTTTTTTACGCCCTCTACCGGCTAAACGAGACAATTTTGGATATAACTAAGTCGCTTAGATCGACCTATTTTGACGTCAGGAGTCTGTCGTCAAACGTTGTACACGTATTTTCCGGACACCATGTATAAAGGGTTTTCCAATAAGAGGTTTCATTTTGATATTAAAAAAAACGAGTATTTTTTAAGAGAAATCAATAAATGCTTATTTCATTGTAAAGAGGAAGGTATGCCATTACCATTTGAAAATGATATCAGTCAAATGGCCGCCACGGTTACGGTTGCAGTACCACATTCTTTTCATGAAATTTTCTATGATCAATTTGAACATTTGCGGCTGTAAGTCCTCGATAACTTCATGAATTCCATCTTTAAGGTCTTGAATCGATTGTGGAGCATTGGCATAGACCTTATCTTTCACGTGGCCCCAAAAAAAAAAGTCTAAAGGTGTTAAATCATAAGATCTCGGTGCCCAATTGTGATCACCTTTTCAAAAAACAACAGCGCCGTTTTGCTGAAAATAAACGTCGTTTAAATCAATATCTTAAAATTCCGGCCATAAAAAATTATTAATCATAGCTCGGTAGCGCCATCTATTCACCGTAACAGTTGCACCAGCCTCATTTTCAAAAAAGTAGGGTTCAATCACACCGCCAGCCCAAAAACCGCACCAAACAGTGACACGTTGAGAATGTAAAGACTTTTCAACTATCATTCTTGCAACGTTGAAATGAATTAACTAACCTAACCTAATCTAACAATTTAATTTATAAATATTTGTTTTATCTTTAGCAATTATTAATTTTGATTTTAAGTATGTGTGTTTTAAATGCAACAGTAATTTTGAAGTTTTTATTTAAATATTGAGAAAGTTTTTCAGATAAATTGCCAAAAAAATTTATTGAGCAATATTTCTTATTATTCTTTTCATAAACAGGCATATTTGAGTTATGCAAATTTTAAACTGATTATACTTAAAATTTTATATATGGGCAATTTCATTTCTGTTTTTATTAGTATTAAATTAAAATTCTACGATTTTTTAAAGTTTTTTGTCGTTCTTAACTTTGACTTTGAAAAATCGCAAATTTAACTCAAAAAAAATTATACCTATTTTACCTAGGGTGGGTCTTAACATTTTTATTGCAAATTTTGTTGAGCCATGCGGATTTATGTTTGAGTGCCATAAATATTAATATTTTTAAAGTTTGGAGCCAACAGATTGAGTTTAAATGGTGCCGCAAGCGCGAAAACTCTCAAGCAAAGAGTAAAATTGCCTAAAATTGGTTCAAGCAACAATTTTTTTAAATTTGAATTAAGCTTAATAAAAATATAACCTAAATAATCTCATTTTTTTTTACTCTTTACATTTTTTTAGTTGGACTTTTCTACGGCTGATGAGCACAACACTGATTATTTTTCTGGCGATCTTGAGCCTTTTGAAACTAGTCTCTACCGATGGCCGACTTGATATCGTCTAACCATCTCCTTTGTGGCCTGCCTCTGCTCCTTTTTGTTTTCTTCGGCCGCCAATGAGTGACTCGTGTCTAGCGACGTGCTCTACTTTGCGCTATTTTAGCTGAGCTATGCATTCAATAATGTCAGTTACCCTTGATCTCTCTCAGATTACCTCGTACCTGATTTGATCCCTTAACGAGATCTTAAGCATAGAGAGTTTCATTGCTTGCTGTGTTGTTTTTAGTCGGTTTGAGCTCTTTTTGTAAGACTCATTGATTCTAAGCCATATGTAGCTACGGGTAGTATGCATGCGTTGTAAACTTTTTTATTATTAATTTATAATTTTATAAACGCCGCCCACGTGAGAACTATTCGTCTGTGACTTCTGCTGTTTGATTCTTCTTTCCAAGCTTAATGACGTGACCAAGGTATGTATAATGGTATACACATTCAATTTTCACGTCGTCTAGCAAGATGTGGGGATTATCTGGACTCATTATTTTCGTTTTCCCTATGTTTATTTTTTGCCCTATACTTTTGGATGCTGCATTTAGTTGTTGTAGCATCTCTCCCAGCTCTACGGGATCGTTTGATATTAGGACTATATCATCCGCGAAACGGAGGTGATTGAGGCATGTTCCATCGATCTTAATTTCTTTTTGCTCCTACTTTTTCCTACTTTTTCCTACTAGTTTTTTGAAGACGTCTTCTAAGCTTAAGGCGGATAGCTTTGGTGATATAGTATCCCCCTGATGCACTTCTCTTCCTATGTTTATTTTATTTGTGGTTAGTATTTCTTCGATCTTGACGTGTAATGTAGCACTTTTATAGGTATTTTCCATGAAGGCAGCATATCTTGAGTCTATTCTTGTTTTCTTTATAGATTTTAGGATTGTTCACGTTTCTACCGAGTCGAAGGCTTTGTGCAAATTGATAAATGCCAGGTGGATCGGTACGTTATACTCGGTAGCTTTCTCTATTCCGGTGCGTAGTGTTTGTAAGTCGAATCCACTCCGGAAGCCTGCCTGTTCTACTGGCTGATAAAAGTCTAATTTTTTTGTAAGCCTGTTGCATATGATTTTAGTTAATAGTTTGTATAGTTGCGATAGTAAACTGATAGGACGATAGTTTTCAATGTTTGTTGTGTCCCCTTTTTAAAAAGGATAATGACTTCTGCGTTATTTTATTCCTTGGGAAGTACACTATCTCTCTAACCTCTAACTAAGGTTTACTTAAGCAAATGTGTAAAATGACCGCCATCTTGCTGAATACACTTATTAACACTCTTTAAAAAATGATATTGGACCCTATCTAATGTCTCGGGATTGTTAAAATGGTTGCCTGCATTTAAAATCCGCTGCAATAAATCATCGCGTGTGTTTACCGGAGTCTTGTAAACTTCTGTTTTAATAGCGCCCTACAAAAAGAAGTCACACATATTTAACTCAGGAGAACGTGGTGGCCATTTTACTGGTGCATCATTGCCTCTTCCAATCCATCGGTTGGGATATTGATGATGTAAGTATTGCCGAACGGCAACAGAAAAATGGGGCGGGGCACCATCATGCATATACCACATTTCCCTCCGAAGTAAAAGGGGCAAATTCTCCAGAAGAATTGGTAATGTGTCTTGCAAAAAATTTAAATAAATATTTCCATCTAACCTGTCTGGAATAACAATGGGACCAATAAGGTAGTGATCAATAATACCTGTCCAAATATTAATTTTAAATTGATGCTGATGATGTGCAACTTTAATGGCATGTGGATTTTCATTGGAATAAATATGTTCGTTGTGCAGATTGGTTACCCCAGATCTTGTAAAGCATGCCTCGTCAGTAAACATAATTTTTCTACAAAAATTTGGAACAAGGATTCTTTTGTTTCTAATAAATTGACAAAATGTAAGCCGCATGGGGGGATCAGTCGGTAAAAGTTCCTGGACTTTTTGTATGTGGTAAGGATGTAACAACTGTTCTCTTAAAACCTCATTGACAATCGTTTTAGGAACATTTAACTCACGTTCTAAGAGACGGGTACTGGTACTTGGTTCTTCTTCAACTGTTTCCAGAATCATCTCTTCTGTTTCCACAGTTCGAGTTGTTCGCATACGACCCCTGCCTTCAAACTTTTTCTCAAAACTGCCCGTTTCCCGAAGATGACGCTCAATATTGGCAAATGTTTGGTGGTTTGGTATTTGACGGTTAGGAAACCTCTCCATGTAAACCCTAACACTCTGACGCTCATTTCCTTGACAAAACCCGTATACCAGGAGCATGTTAACTTTCTGAGAGTTTGTATAATTTTCCATTTTTAATGGTAAAATGAACTTGTAATTCAAGAATGTTGATCGTATACTTGAGTAAATTTCATAGACTGGTGACAATTTGTCAATAATTGTCAAATTATTAAACGCCATAGCAACAAGGTCACTTAAAAAATTATTGTTACAGGTAATTTCTTTTTAATATTTACAAATTTTTGACGCCTTCTACCGGCTAAACGAGACAATTTTGGATATAACTAAGTCGGCTTAGATCGACCTATTTTGACGTCAGGAGTCTGTCGTCAAACGTTGTACACGTATTTTCCGGACACCCTGTATATTACTCGGTTGGACACAGAGTTGTTTTTGGTTACATTATGTTTAATATTCTTGTTGACGAGAAATCCTACACTTTCTAAGTGGTCGTTAGTATCGGAGTTTTTTTGGTATAGTACATTACCTTAATGTGGTCGTTTTTTTTAATGGGTAGTCGTGTTTCGGATAATTCAATGATATCCCACTTGATGCCATCCAGCTCTCTTTCCAGTTCTATTAGATGTTCTTCGGATCAATTTTTGCCCTCCCCAGAATCCGTAGGGCAGACCGACGAGTCAGTGTGTGATTCCGAGTGTAACCCTCTACTCATCTGGGGTATTTTTGTTGTAGAATTCGTCATTTTCATGGTTTTGTACGGTTGTGTACGGAAGTTTTGTAAAATTATCTGGAACAGACGCTGCGGTTGTGGATTATCTTAGCTTCTATTCTCCCCTTTGACCTTACCAGCATGGGTGGACCTACCAGGAGCATTTGCTCTGGCTGGCATTATTCTTAGGATCACTGATCGTACTGAGCCCTATCACCACGTCAAGGTGATAATCCCCGAGACATAACGTCGTACCTTAAATCAGATCTAATGTTTTTATTTGGGGTTGGCGAAAAAATATTGAGTGTAACCTGTACTAAAATGCTTTGGCAGCCCTTTGCTTTTAGCAGCTAAAGCCGATTTATGATGTGTCAAAACTTCATGTTGCTTTTAGAAGGCAAAACTTCTTGTGAATTCTTAAAAACAAATAAAAGTTATAGATTATTAAAACTCTCTGCTGCTTTTAGAGTTCTATGAATAAAAAATTATTGATTATCAAAACTTTTTGTTATCTTTTTAGAAAGCTTATAATGAAATTTTATGATCTATTAAAACTTTCTATTGCTTTTATAATAATAAAAATATGGTGTATCAACTCTTCTTGTTACTTTTCATCAAAACTTATTGTTTTTAGAAAGTTAGGAATAAACATTTATGTTGCCTGTAGACTAAAAATAAAATGTTTTTATGGTTTTTAGAAGGCCAAAAATAAAATTTTATGGAGTATTAAAACTTGATGTTGTCTATAGAGCAATAAAAAGTTATTAAGTATTAAAACTTTTTGTTGTCTTTAGAAGGCTAGCAATAAAATGTTTAAGGTTTTACTTCCTGTTGGTTTTAGGGTTGCTTTTACTATCTTTGGTTAAACTAGGAACAACGTTATTTACGGAATAAATATGAAAATGAGATTTTACAACCCTCAGTTAAAGCATAGATAGGGTTTGGAAGGGAATAAACGGAGATAGCATATCCATTGCTTGGATGGTCTATTTCTGCTGCCAGGGCTAATCACTGTCTACTACATCTGGAAATTTTGCTGCAAATTCAGGAATTCCAACCTAAATTATTGGGTTTTTTAATGTGCACGCAACATCGAGGCAGTACAAGTGACCTACTAAAGTTTTTCTTCTTATCCGAAAGAAGGCGTACTCATAACAACACATTTTTCTTAACCAGAAAAACTGACCTTTCAGATAGAGGACTCGAACCCGAGACCCCTAGTGTAGCAGTCGAGTTCGCTAAGTACTACACCACCTGGGCGGTCTAGTGCTTGGAGCAGTAGTTATCTCTAGTATAGTAACCAAGTAACGAGTGTAACAAATTTGCGTATAAACAACTTATACGTCAATTTTTAAGTCAGTATTGACGTTTCAATATTGTTATCTAGAGTATACGAGTGATATAACTAACCCAACGTTTGTAAAATGCCTTGCGTGCTATACTATAGATAAATTTATTCTTTGTATAGTTATCCAACACATATGACAATTGTAAAAGCGGCTTTTAAAAGATTAAAAATTATATTTTATTGTGGTCAACACTCCTTGTTGCCTATAGAAGGCTAACAATAAAAATGTATAGAAAATTACAACGTTCTTATCTCTAATAAGCTAAAAATAATAATAAAAAGTTTATGGAGTTAAAAAAGCTCTCTGTTGCTTTTATAAGGTTATCAATAAAAAAATATGAAGTTCAAAACTTTTTGTTGCATTTAGAATGTATCAAAACTTTTTGTTATATTTTTAGAAAGCTTGAAATGATATATTAAAACTTTTTATTGTTTTTAAAAAGCTAGCAATAAAAATTTATGGGGTATCAAAACTCTGTTGCTTTTAGAAGGCTAGCAATAAAAATCTTCTTCTTGCTTTTAGGATGCTTAATATGAAATTTTATAGAGTATTAACACTCTGTGTTGCTTTTAAATGGCTAGCAATAAAAAAAAATGGAGTATCAAGCTATTAAAAAGCTTAAAATGAAGTTTTATGATGTATTAAAACTGCTTTTAGATGGCTAAAAATGTATGGTGTATAAAACTTTTTGTTACTTCTAAAAGCTTAACATGAAATTTTATGATGTATCAAAACTTTATGTTGTCTTTAAAATGCAATAAAAATTTATGGAGTATTAAAACTCTTTGTTACTCTACGATGGGTAGCAATAAAAAATATGAAGTATCAAATCTTCTTGTTGCTTCTAGATGGCTAAAAATAAAATGTTATGGTGTATCAAAAATCACTGTTGTTTTTGGAAATCTATCAATAAAAATGTAAGGTGTATTTTAATTTAAGTGCAAAGTTGAAATAATTTACCAGGTAGTGGCAAGGATTCTAAAGCGAATGGTGAAAACTATAAGTCCCTGCCATCTATGTGCCAAGAATGATGAACTAAGTTTACCGAACGATTAAGGGGAAAAATTACGCAATTATTGGACAAAAAATCAAATTTAAAATTGTCTATAAAACAACTGCGGACTGTTACTCACAGTTAAACTATCCTTAGTTTTGATTTTGTGGAAATTTGTTCTTCATTTGACATTTCGGTTATAATGATTTTCATATTTTTGTTGTTTTCTATTGTATTTTTTTATGCGTTCTGAGTTTTGCGTGGTTTCTAAGTGCATTATTTTATAAAAATTAAATTAACATGATATGAAAGATTGACATTCAATCTAGAAAATGCTCTTTTAATGCAATTTTTTGTTTGCGAAAAAATGCTAGGGGCAGCAGTTTTGGACACCTTGTATTATTTGCGGATATTATATGTACGTAATTTTACATCATAATAATTATAGTTTTCTGTGAAAACTATAATTATAAACCAATTCAAAGTGCAATTTATTTTTTCAATTCATCAAGAAATTGAAACAGAGTTCAAAGTTTAATTTTTATTGAGTAATTTACTGAACTACACAATTATGTAAAAATAAGATATGTTAACTATTGTGCCAACTAGCCACATTTGAATAATTTGAAGTCAGCAAATAAAACAGTTTGACATTATTTAAAAAGTCCTACGCATCACTTAAATATGTTATTAATTTATATAATTTATTCTACATACGTAATCTTATCTTACAATGTTAGAACCTTATCAGAATTGATTATATTCGTTGTGAACTGAACGTGTGAATTTTAAGATTATATATTAAGGAGAGGTCATAGATCTTTTAATCAGTCACGTTTATTCAGGCGTGTTTATGATGGGTATCCGTGTTTTCCACATATTTCTACTCATTTTACAGCTATTTGCGTAACAAATTTGGTTCATTAGAATCATTTAGTATTCTTAATAATGTGTTGAGTTGTGTTGTCTATTTAGGAGATATGACTGCATAAATTAGATGGAATTTAAAATTGTATTAAAAGCCGGAACAGTAATAAATTATTTAAAAATGTATTAAATATTTTTAATGAATACATACAATATAAATAATATTTAATATTTTAAAACAACTAATATTAAAAACTTGAAATAATTTCTTTTGTAAAGCCAACACGCGCATACTTTAGAATATACCAAATTAGTATATTTGAGGTCATTCCCGTTTCTATTTTCAGCGCATTGTCACCATGTGATTAAGGTGGCACCATTATATTTCAATTAGACAGCAAACTTTCAAATTTTGGGAAAATTTTGCACGAAATAATCGGTTATAAATTATTATAACGTATTTGAAGAATGACAATGATTGTTTACAAAATTTATTTTATAATACATACTAATAGTTTAAGTTAAAATAATTAAAGTAATTTTGTCTGCAAAATATGAGTAGGTACTTTTATAACTGTTACATTATTGAGAGCAACAATTTTATTGTCTAGCCCGTTTGGTGTTTAGCCAATGATTTTTTGCGGACCGCTTATTTATATTTTTGATTTTTATAAACTAAAAATAAATATTTATTGGATTGTTATGATTTTTTTTAATAACTTTGTATGATTAGACGTAACTCCGAATACTATCATGCAATCGAAAGTAATTTAATGAAAAATACCGTTGGCAGTTGTATGGCGAGAAAATCTAATTGAGAGAATTTTATATGGAGATATGCCAACGGAAAGTGAGTGAATAAGTTTTGAATGATATACTAAATAAGTGAGAAAAATTACATTAGGTTATTCTAAAAAAATAGTTTCTATGAATATATATGTCCGGAATTGATTTGATAGGGAGTTACAGGGTGTTAAATACAGGGTTTTCCATAATTAAACATCTTTTGTTGAGTAAAAAATGTTTCTATTACACTGATGTACAACTAATTTTGTCGGATTTATAAGGTTTGTTCCAACATACGATTTGGACAGTTTGCAAACCGTTCAAACTGTGCACACAAACAAATATTTGTCATCTTTAGGAATCTTTTATACACAGTAATTTGTTTGTGTGCATAGTTTGAACGGTTTGCAAACTGTCCAAATCGTATGATGGAACAGAACTAATCTCACCTAAACATTTGATCACTTTAAAAAAAATAATTGGTGGAATTCATGGAAGCTGTTTAACGTTAATCAGCGTTAAATGTGACAACATAACCTCAACATTCGATAAACTGTCAACTGTTGTCAAATTTTATCAACTGTTACTTTAATTGGCTTTTATGAATTCTATCAACTGTCTTCGAAATGCATTTTATCAACTTTAATACAACTTTCAGTTCTGAATGTCAAATCCGGCGAAGCATCTATTGCTGAGATTTCTTTTTGAATGCGGTACTTTACTTCTTCAATTATTACAGGACGACTTGCAACGCTATTTTTCTTCAAATATATAATTAAAATAAATCGGATGCAGTTAGGTCAGGGGACCTAGAGAGCCATGGCATATTTTCAAATCGAGAAATTATACAGTTGTTAAAAAAATCTAGCAGAATTCTCATGGAGTTTCTGGCTGTATGAGCTGTTCTATCTTGGAATAATATGGCTCCATCTTTGTATAATCAGTTCTGGGATGCAAAACCTTTGAGAAATTACAGTAGTTGTTGGAAATGGGCTACCTCCGGCGATGATACATGACTGTCTTCTTTTTCTTATTGATTGGCGTACACATTCAAAAATTTTAGGTGTATTCTGGATTGTTTTGCATGATGCAACTATGTGATTCTTTGAGTTTTGGATATTTTCAATTGGGGTGGAATAAACTAAAGATAATAGGTGGTTTCACAATTTAAGTCTGGGGATCGATGAGGCCAAGGTTGTGCTCCTGCTCCTATCTAACCATTCGGTAAAACAGCATCCATCCAAATGCATACGCGCAGTTTGGTTAAAATATCAATCCACACATTTAGCAAAAAATTGATGTTGATAACGAGTTTTTATTATTGCGTGTGGGTTGTTTTCGGCTCATAGATGATTATTATGAAAAAATCATATGTAATATCCCTAGTGCATAGAATATTGCCGATAATTTATTGGAATCTCACGAATACATTTTTGCGGACGGCAATCGATTGCCTATCGCGAAAATGTATGAGTGATATTTTAGTTTGAACGGTTTGCAAACTGTCCATATTGTATGTTGGAACAGATCTAATCTCATCTTGATCAATTTTTAAAAATAATTGGTGGAATTCATGAAAGCTTTTTAACGTTAAATGTGACAACATAACCTCGCGAAAATGCATGAGTGATATTCCAATAAAATATAAAGCAATATTCTATGAACGAGGGATATTTAATAAGACTATTTCTTGAGCGACATTACATCTTTCAGAATGACATTTTAATATTAAAAAAATATAAAATTCAAATTGCGTATGCTTATGTTCATTGTTATGTTCATTTATTGTCATAGCAACGTAACAATTATATCGGCAATTTTGCATTGAACAAATTACAGCGATAATTTTTACGTCATTACTGACAATACCACAATAACAAAAATTGTCGCTAAATACGTACGTGATTGGTCGAATTTCTGATATTTGCTAAATGTGATTGCTTGCTTTGACGGACGGATGACGGGAGGGAAATAGTCGTTTTTATTGCTCTCGTTATCAGCAGACATGCTCTAAACTTTGTCTAGTTTTTTGGCAGTACACTTGAGAGTGGTATTCTCTATACAAGCGCTCCGTATGTGATAATGGGTTTTGTCACCACCTTGCATAACAATCTGGTTATATTAAGTGTTAGTCTTCATGAATGTCTAACTATTATTTTGGTTGCAAAAACCACTCAAATGGCTTTTGTTGTTATATTAGTCACGTGTGTTGAAGTTTAGTTTAGTGTCGAGCGTTAGGCAGAAATTTTACTTCTTTTGACATCCGAAGTGTTACATTTGTGTACATTTTCAGGTTTTTTAGGCTTGTGGTGTTTTTCCGTCATGTGAACGGTACATTCGTTGTTTTGCTTGTGTTCACTGATAACCACTTTTTTTTCACCGTCTTTCTGCGGTATTTAGTGCACACTGTATTATGTTGGAGACGGTTGCTTCATACTTCTCGTAAGCAAGGACAGTGAGATCATCTGCACACCCTAGGGCAAAGATGCCCATGTCGTTGAGTATCTGTAGTAAGTACCACAGTGGGTGAATGTACCACCTTCTGTGGGCACCCGCCGGCGAATTTGGTTTCTAAAGTTTTTTCATATAAGGTTATGGTTACAGTCTGGTTTTGAGCATAAAGTTGCGCTATTGTTGCACGAAAGGGTCTATTCCTCGGCGCTCTATTTGCCCGTTTGATGAACTGATGCTGGTGTAATGATCGGGTCTTTAGTGCCTCATCTCGTATGTCATCATCATCAACCAGCCCGTTCCGTCCACTGCTGGACATAGGCTTCCTCTATAGCACTTCATCGTTTTCTGTCTTGAGTTTTGTGGATGCAGTTGTTTGCGATACTTTTTAGGTCATCGGTTCAACTCGTAGGTGGTCTTCCTTTGTTACGTTTATTGGTTCTCCACTTTAATATTTTCTTTGTCTATCTTTTGTCCTTCATTCGACCTACGTTGGCAGCCCATTTTCATTTGAGTTTAGTTATACGCTCGATTACGTCTGGAACTTTAGTTTTTCTCAGTAGGTTCTCATTGGTGGTATGGTGGTGTAGGGTTACTCCGATCATTGATTTTTCTTTTGTTGGGTTATTTTAAGTTTTCTTGCCGTATTGGCGGTTAGAGTTAAAGTTTTGCCCCATATGTAAGGACAGGCAGAATACATTGGTCATGTACTTTCCTTTTTAGACAATTTGGAATTTTGCTTTTAAAGATATGGCTGAGTTTCCCATATGCTGCCCAAGCAAGGTTGGTTCTTCTCTGCAATTTGCCGGTCTGGTTATCTTTAGATATTATGATTTCATGACCATATGTATTTGTAGACTAAACTTACGTTTGTGTTTTCGATGTTAACGTGTTCGCTCGGTACCAAATTAGTCATTACTTTTGTTTTCGAAAAGTTCACCTTCAATCCAACTTTTAAGCATGCGTTATGAAGTTCTTCTAGCATCTGCCTTAACTCTCCTAGGTTGTCGGTTATGAGGACTATGTCGTCTGCAAAACGATGGTGGTTTAGTTTTTTTCCATCTATGTGGATGCCTCTTGTTTTTCAATTAAGCTTGTTGACGGCCTACTGCCGGACCGTTATAAATGGTTTTGGGGACATGGTATCCTCCCTGTTATTAGTTCTGAGTATCTGTAATCATTGCGACACTTTCTCAATGCGTCTAACTATACAGATCGAAAGCTTTACGTAAGTCCACGAATGCAAGGGTCTGTTGTACTCTACTGACTTTTCGATTAGGACCTTGATGGTTTGTTATGGGTCGGTAGTTTTGCAAGTCGGGCTTATCCTCTTTTTGTGGAGTAAGATGGTAATTGCGTTGCGCCACTTGTCTGGAATTGTGCTATCGTGTAGACAGAGGTTAAGTAGTGTTTGTATTTTTTTCAAAGAAACGTGCCTTCTGCTGGTATTGCTTCTTTAACTATATTGTCTTTGCCGGGCGATTTGTTGTTTTTGTTTTTGAAAGGGCGAGCTTGATTTCTCTGATAGTGTTATCTAGAAGCTTGGTTGAAGATATTTTCTTGTGGTGTTGTTATTTCCAGAACTTGACGACTTTTATATAGTTTGTGATAGAACTCTTCTACCGTGCGTAGTATTTCCTCTCCGTTCGTTGTATTATTTTCTTGCATGTTCTTTAGTTTTGTTATTTCTTTCCTTCCTTCACCAAGGTTACTACGTAACACTTTCATGTTTTTGTTCTGCTCTATTGTTTGTTGGATCTTTTTGCTACGATATCTTCTGATGTCCCGCTTGATGGTTTTGGAGATTTTCCTATATACTTTCTTTAGTTCCTCTCTTGTTGTATTTGAGTTGCTTCTCATTTTGCTTCGTTTAGCCATTAAGTTTTTAGCATCTTTTTTGATTGTTTCTTCTTTTCTGGATTTAGGGCAGTTGGTATCTTGGCTTTTTTGTATAGCTTCCGTTATTGCGTCATTTAGACTTTCTATGTTTGTTTCTGAATGATCGTTATTTCTTAGTGTATCGGCAATGTCCGTTTTAAATTTATCTATGTCCAGTGGGGTTGCCCATGCTCTATTGGTCGTTGTCTTTGTAAGTTTGTACTTTTCTTTTCTCAGGTCTATTCGGATGTTACTTCTTACCATTCTGTGGTCACTTCCCGTTCTGCAGTTGTTGAGTACTGTTACGTTGTTGACTACTTGTTTATTATTGGAGATTATGAAATCAATTTTGTTGCGAGTTCTACCGTCCGAGCTTTCCCAAGTCCATCTTCTATTAAGTTTTTATTGAAGAAACTATTCATTTGGTATTCAGATTGTTTTTTAAGAGAAAGTACATCATCATTTTACCATTCATCCGACATGTCTCCGATTGGTTTGTTTTAATACCGATTTTAGCATTAAAATTGCCGTATACTATGGTAAACTGCGTTTTCATGTCCCCTAGAGCCAGACATATATCTTTGTAGAATATGTCCACTTCTTCGTCTACGTAGGATGACGTTGGTGCGTTTACTTGTACTATCTTAATAGTGTATATCTTGTTGAGGTTTAGTATTAAGGAAGCTACTCTTATTGAGAATTTCTTGACTGATAGAATGTCGTTACTCAAGCGTTTGTGGATTAGAAAGCCAACTCCTCTTTTTGATTTATCGGGTTCTTTTGCATAGTAATGGAGATGCTCGGATTTTTATTTTAATAGATCCTTGCCTAGTCTTCTGACTTCACTGAGGCCGGTTCGATCAGGCTGTCTTTGGACATGTGTTCTTGTGTTATATGTTTCAAGTTCCAAATTTTGTTGGTTACTTCTCTTTATAACTTTGCGTCGTTTAGTTATAATCTTAGACGATGAAAGCGAATTTTTGCCTCCCCATACTTTCGAGGCAGACCTTTTTCAAGGTGTGGGATTTTAGGCACCTGGCATCATCCATTTGTTATCTAATAGTTTTTGCTTAAATGATGTCAACCTGATTAGTCCGTAGGATGTAGCCAAAGCATACGTGGGTCTCTCCGGCTTTAGTATAAATACTACCTTGACCGCTCTTTGCCTGCTTGGTATTTGTGAAAGTGCTAAGCTTGTTCTACTTATTCTTGCATAGAGGCTTTTTTAACACTGCGAACCCTTTCTGTAGCATGATGCGATAAATTGGCTTCTGGTGACTTGAATGGTTTGAATATGAATATCTTTTATTTCAGGTTGCTCTGATTAATTATGATCTTTGCTTTTTTGTAGACTCTTTTGTTTGCCTTTCTGTGTAGCAGTTTTAGGACCTTTTGGTTAGGAGTTTCGTCAGCACACAGCCCGGTAAGTGTCTGCAGCAGTGCCTCTCACCGACTTTATGTTTTTCCCGTTTTTGGTCCGTAATGTTCCCGGTACGGTCTTTGCTTAAGGCTTTTTTAAAGGCGTGAGCATGTGAGACCGTTTTGAACGTTTTCACAGTATTTTCTCCACGGTTTTTTTATGGTTTTATTATATGCGGTAATACTGGTTTTATATGTGGTCCAATCACCATTTTTTTAAGCAATCTTGTTGAGGTGTGCTCGATAGTTCTAGGGTAGCTTTTTTCAAAATTGGTTTTAATGGTTGTTGGTTCATTATCATTATATCCAGCTTTTGTGATGTCTTTGCTGTCTTTGGACAGACCCCGGTTTGGCTAACTAATATTTTGTTGTATTGATCTCAGTTAGTTTTGGTCGGGTTTCTGTATTTCCAAACAACCATCGTTTGGAAATACAGAAACCGTCTTTAGATTTTATATTTTGGATAAGGGAGGTGGCATAATCGTGTTTGACAATATACGCAGCCCTGCAGTGATGAATTGATTTGCACGATGTTTAACATTGAACTGTTTCTCGGCGATCTTTGTCTCTTCCGGTTTGTCTCCGTCTTTTTTCTAGGGGGGCAGAGCCCGTAGCGTAGTCTTGGAGAAATTTAGGAAGAGTTTACCCTCTAGGTTAGCTAACTTCTTCGAAGCGCCTTTATCCATAGACAGGATGTGTTGAGTCTTTTTGAATTTTGGTTTGGAGTTGTCCTCTTAAATAAAAAAAATAGCCAGCAACGAGTGATGTCATTAGTAATTCTTTACTTTCTGGAGAGAAGTTATTTTTATTTGGTGCGGCGCTTTAACTAAGGCTCTTAGGACTTTGCGTACATATATGTAAATTGATTTGAAATTAATTAAAATCGAAATAAGAAGAGTTCTGTGGAAATAGTTATTATAATGGTTTGATAAGCAGTATACAGTGAATGAAATGTTGATGCGCTGTGAGAAAGTTGTTAACTACACAGTGTTAATTAAACATTTTCAGTAGAATTTCAAAATATAAGTTTGGTTCTCGTATTCAGTTCTTCAGAATATTTTTATTAGTTACTTTATATTTTGTGCTAACTACAGTTTTATTATATTTATTAACACAATTTTGTGTACGTCTGTACATATAATACAAACAACTTTTATCTGACTCTATCTTTAATATATTTAGTCAACAATCAACCAATATAAACTTTGTGGTTTTTATTACTGAACAATAAATTTATTTATTCTTAAAATACCAGGAAATTCCGACAATAGCAATATATAATATGTTTTTAATATTCATGTTATATTTATCTGCAATGTATCATTACATTACCTCGAAATGTGATGCATTAACACATCAGAGACATCATATTCTTTATATAAAATTTGATCCTTGTGCAACATGATTCTAGTACTTGCATATCTTTTATTGTGAATACAAATTAATATTATTATAAAAACTATATTAAATTATTATATTGCGCAATCCTCCCTCCTAGATTGTATACTTAACACAATTTAAGATAAGGTTTTCATGTAATATTAGTAGAAGCACATGTAATATGTACATATTGCGATATCAAATTAATAAATGTATGTCGCCTGATGTAAACTATGTACTATCAAAACATGTAAATTAAATAGAGAGTAAGAGAGTTTTTAAACCGGTTCAATGTAATAACAGAATACAATCATGTCAACGTGAGGCGGAAAATGAGAATCATCGGTTGTTATACTAATATTAATATTTATCATTATTTTAGATTTCAGAATTTTTATTTTTGAAAATGTTTAAAATATGTACATTGTTGAATACAAATATGACATTCATTTTTAAATATGCTTTTTTAGGGAGAGGCTAATGATACAAATAACAAGGTTTGCTCATGCGCGCTATGAGCACATGCTGCAATTGCTATTACGTTGTAATTTTTTTAATGTAATTCAAGTTTTCTGAACTTTTTTAATGAGTTAACTTTCAGATATAAGTTGTTTAATGTTATGTTCATTAATCATGCTTGTTGCAGAGGTATTTTGAAATAATTGAAAATATTAACTGTTTTTCTTTATACAGGGTGTTACACGACGTTAGGTTACAATTTTCTGTATGTAATCTTTAGACCAAATTTAGTTTAATAAAGTTATTTCTTAAAGTAAACCTTTTTCAAAAATAGTGTTTAATAATAATTTATTGATTTATTTTGTTGTCTTCCCATTGCATTTGCGGTCTTCCTCTACTACTGCTGAATTTTTCGTGGTTTCTATTGAGTTGCTTTGTGTGTCCCCTTTTCCTTTCTGTAGTTTGACTTGCGACGTGTCTGGCTCTATTTGACTTGCAATACGCTCTGTGATGCCTGTTACGTTTGTTTTTTATTGAATTGTTTCTGATTTGATTTCTTAGAGATATTCCCATTGATCTTTGTGATTTTTACAACTTATGAGCTTATGGACTTCTTTGTGATAGTCATTGTTTTTAGTCTATACGTGCATACTGGTAATAAACAAGTGTGTACACTTCTTTAGGCGGTCCATGCTAGTTGTATCCGATGTGTCTTTTGGTTTTCTTTACCAAGTTTAATTTTGTGGCCAAGAGTTTATAACATTTTCTATTGTTGTATTGTGTATGACGATGTCTTATTTAAGTTTATTTTTAGATCTACTTGTCGTGATTTTTTATTCAGTTCTGTCAGCATGGTGCTTATTTCTTGGATGTTGTTACTTATTAATACTATGTGGTTAGCGAATTTTAGATGGTTCATTTTGAAGACATTTTGGTTCTATTGTAGAGTTTTAATCACAGTTTCAAGTGCCAGTGTGAATATATTTGGCGACATTGTATCCCTTTGCTGACTTTTCTACTAAGGGGTATTTTCTTTGTCTCGATTCTGGCATCGTCTATTGCGGAGAGAAAGCCAATGTTTTGATGCTGTTGAAAGCTTTGTGGTAATACCAGATGTATTGGTATATTATATTTTGTTGCGTTTTCTATAATTGATCGTAGAGTTTGTAGGTTGACAACAGTTTTGAAGCCTTTTTGGAAGGTGGCTGATATAAAGTAGTAATTCATGAGTTCTACACCTGGGGTAGTTTTGTTTTGGAGTTAGACATTTTATGGCGTTGATGGTTTTGGCATTAAAACGCTACGCTTACCCTGCAGTTTGGCGAGTTTTGGGAAATACATTTTCCTACTTCCTGATGTAATGGTTATTCCGCTGTGTTTTGGGCATTACCTGCAGAAGAGGTTGAAGATTTAAGTCGGTTTGAGGTTGTTATCGGTGCCCCTTACCCATCTGATATTTTATATGATTCTACAAACAATAATCTATCATGCATTAAGTTTTATTGTAATAACGACATCATCTCAATCTTCTCAAATGATTTTTTAGAAAATTTAAAGCATGTTATCACCCAGACCAGATGTTTAGTAAAAACCTATGTTACACACTGATTGTGTATGGATTTTCAAAATCTTAAGAGTGGTTGTTCTTTCTGTTTATTAATCTAGTTTTGGTAAATGTTCTCTCATGAATAAAGTTTGTAGTTTGCGATTTTGAATGATCTAGCCGCAAAATTCTATACGACTAGAAAAATCTGTAGGTAAGAGGGAGATAAGCATTGTTGTTTTTGTGATCTGACTTATCTAGCTACGTCTTCAATATCTAGTTCTTCTCTGATGGCGCTGCTACTGATTTTATTACGTAGGGTTACCTTTTTTATTGTTCTAAGAGTTTTTATTTTTGTGCTCTTTATTAATTCTTTGGTTTTAAATATTTTTTCACGAGAACCCAATAGCTTAGGTTGGAATTTATAAATTTGCGGCAAAATTCCCAGATGTGGATTAGAAATAGACCGACGTTAAATAAATGAATTAACTAAGTAAATCAAAGATGGCGATACCAGCTTAGACGACAAGTAAGGAACGCGTTGATCTATGGATTTTAATGGCAAGGCCCTTTGGGCGGCTGTGGAAGAGGACGAAAGTTGCACCACCAGGGTACTGGTCGAGAACTTCAACAACGATTAGTCTAGGGTTATTTGTCATCTTAGAAAACTCTGTAAGTAAGGTGTGGAAATTATCATAAGTTTCAGACAACTACAAGGCTATCCAAGTTTTTACCGATTTGTTTTATAGAACAAAAATGCCAATGATACATCAACCTAATATTATTATTTAATTTTTTATTGTATGTAACCAAAGTTCTTTTGCTCTATATTTTTAAATTATCAGTTATAAAACCAATGTCGCAATCTTAGTCAGTCTCAAGTGTATGGAGATAAATTAGCGACTTTGAACCTTTTGGAGGCTAACATTATGCGTGTTATTGGCGAATACATGCCCGAAATAATTTTCTAACTCTAAATGGCACAATTTATTCAGTTAAATAAAGCTAACAAATTACCCCGGTGTTGACAGGCTTGGACCATAATACACTAATTGCGGATATAAAACTGAAATCTATTAAAAGGCAAGGCACATTGATACTATAAAGTTACAAAATAAAAATGTAAGTGACATCGTAATAAAAGTTCTTAACGAAAAACGGGACCAACTACCGAGATCTGAAGATGATACAACACCTGGTGGAGAATTATAAAAAAAACAATACACAATACATACAAGCTAAAAAGAGTGGAAAGAAGAATCTTTGGATGACTGATGACATACTTATCATGATAGAATTAGAATATAAAAAGTTTCAGCGTAAAATAAAGTTTGAGATTAAGGTGCTGCCTTAATCTAAACTTTTTAGTGCTGTGGATGGCCGAAAAATGCAAAGAGATGGAAGAACTAATCTCATTACACGGTACATGATATTGCCTGATATGTTAGCTTTATCAGTCGCAAAAAATAGAATATTTATAGGCTGGGATGAAGTTTTGTTTAAAATGATTAATCTTATTAATGGTGAAATCTCAGAAGAATGTTTGAATGAACGTTTATAGCAATTCTAAAGAAACAACACCTCGAAAAGTGCAGCGACTACCGCTTACTTAGCTTTATTGTCCGGTAGGGTAGCAGAGACGACGAAGATTTGATTTTTTGCTATCAGTTTGTAAGTCGGTGCAGTAGATGGGATGAAAGAATTAGTCATATCAGGTTATGGTCTGCAGTATTGAAGTTTTAAGTTTGATTTTTGGTCGAGTTTTCTTGTTGTGAACTGAAACTATTGACAATCCATTTTATGTGTGACTTAGTAATACAAAGTAAATATTAAAAACATCTTACATTTTATTATTTTAAGATTCGATACATTTAAAACATACATTATAAATCACTAACAGTAACAAGAAACCATTTAAATGATCCGGACAAAAATTGGTTAATTGGGTCCGAAGTTAAGACAAAAAATGTGTTTTTAATAAACAATTAATATCTTTTAAATTGTCTTACTAACTTAAGCCAAATTGGACAACATTATTACACGTATTACTGACGTTTTATTATCATAGTCAAACTTTGTATATGCAGTAGTTTTTGCAGTACAGTAACTTGAAAAAAAAAAAAAAAATCTAAATAATGTAAACCTGCACAACTTGTTTATGAGCAATAGTACAAAAACCGGCAACAATTGTAAATTAGTACAAAATATAAGCCATTTACATGGTGTAATTAGATTTTTATTTGTAGACTTTCTGCGCGTGCCATCTGCAATGGAGGTCATGTTTTATATGCGCAGCATACTGAATTAATTCCTGTAATTTATCAACTAAAATAAGTTTTAACATTGTATACATTATATCCATTACGTATATGGTAATAACGTTGAAGTTTTGTGAAAATTTCAAAATAATTGTTTTGTAAATAAAACAGTAACGTGCAAAAGAACAAAAATTGTTATTTTGAAATTTAAAATTAATTTTGATCTTTTGCACGCCACTGATTTATTTACAAATCAATTTTATTGAAACCTTTACAAAACTTTAACGTTATCATCATATACATAATGCATATAATGTATACAATGTTAAAACTTATTTTAATTGGTAATTACGTTAGAAAAATTAATTCAGTTTATTAAACATATAAAAAGTCACTTTCATTGCAAATGCCACGCACATAAAGTTTACATATAAAAATCTAAATGCTCTACGTAAATGGCCTATGTTTACGATTGTTGCCGATTTTTGTATTGTTTTTCGTAAAAAGTTATACGGGTTTAATTTTTTTAAAGAATTTTTAAGTTTTTTTTTTTTTAATTACTGTACCGCACAAACCTTTGTATATACAAAGTTTAACTGTGATAGTAAAACGTCAGAAATACATGTAGTAATGTTGATTTAAAATTTGGTTCAAGTTGGTAGACTCGTTTAGAAGATATTAATTTTTTATCACAGATGCTTTATTGGTTTTAACTTTGGATTCAATTGTTGTCCGAAACATTTTAATAGTTAGTTTACAATGTTAGTAGCATACAATGCATGTTTTAAATGTTTAAAAAACTAAAATGATAAAATGTAAGATGTTTTTAATACATATTTAGTATTATCAAGTCACTCACAAAATGGCCGCCATAAAATATTTTGCGTCACTTTATAAACGAGAGTCAGGTATCCAGTATATCCGTGGTCCTAGATTGTATTTCGGTTTTAGCGGAAATACGACTTTGACATCGGACGCGACAGCCATATTTGCTGCCCATGACATTTTTAGATTTGTTGGGGCCCGGACGCTTGAATTACTAGTTTCAGTTAGCAGCAAGAAAACTCGATTTGAAAATTCAACTTTAATTCAAACGTCCACCCGACACCGCAGAATACCACTTGCTATAATTTTTTTTCGGCTCTTTCTTCTGCACCTAGTTACAGATTGACAGCAAAAAATCAATCTACGTTGTCTCTGCTACCTTATCTTAAACTATTATGAGTTATATGTTAATGACCTTTTTGCAAGTAATCTATGCTTTTGGATAAGACTGAAGTGTGAGATAGTTCTGGACGACACATAATTTGCCTTTGGGAAGGCACTTGGGGTCTTAACGTCCTTCTACAAAAATGGCGTGATCATAGGAGAGACATGTTTGCATGCTTTGTACATTACGAAAAGGCTTTTGACTTGGTTGAGCATAAACGAATAATCAAGCATTATTGGATGAAATGGATCTAAAATTTAATAGCGTACGTATCAATACAATTAACTACGCAGATATTGTCATCTTGGCCAAAAGCATTGAAGAAATCTAGCTGCTTCTGGATAAAATCAGCGGTATTGGAGACTGATCAGGCTTACATATCAATATACTAAAACTCATGATATTTAGCCGCCAAAATCATGAAGGTACATCTCTCCACCTAAGTGTCGCACAAATAGAGACGGTTAACAAATTTGAGATGCTTCATAATGACACGTTTAGACCCGAATACAGAAGTGAAACGCCGAATTGAGTGTGTTTGCACATTTAATAAAATGAGACAGTTTTTCTACGAAGATTACATCAACCTTAAACTGCGATAAATAATGGTTAAATGTTATGTGTGGTCTATTTTAATATATGGCATGGAGTTGTGGACTCTCAATGTAGGTATAATGAAATAAATAAAAAAAAAGCTTTGAATTTTGGTGAAGTGAAGTGAAAAACAATGAGGTGCTACGAAGAGCAAATTCTTTTCTCTAACATCTAATACAGAAAAAAAAGCAGTTACTCCGGACGTATCTTGAGAGGGCAGAAATACTATCTACTCTAACTCATATTCTTCTTCTTCTTATTTTTCTTCTTTTTTTACATAGGCAATTTGCCTGTTCTCCTTCAATACGTTTCTCTGAGGTTGTCGTTTCATCATTTTCTTGGTCTTCCTGGAGATCTCTTTCCTATTGGTGACTTGTCTCTTGCGATCCTCACTATTTTTTTTCTCCAATGTTATCAACTGTAATTTCATTACTTTTTGACTAATTTGGATTAAAATATGGATGAATAAAATGATATTCCCAAAATTTTGGACTTTAGAATATTGACTGTTCAAAATGTCACACATTTGAAGGTCAAAAATGTCACAATAAAACGTTTTTTTTAGCTTATTTTGTATTTTAATTTTTGGGCTTCTGGAAAAAGAAAAGAAGGTTCACGATAGCTCAAAATATTCCTCATTACATGTACTTTAAAACCCATATTTGTTTATTTAATATTGTGGCAGTCATTTTGATATATTAAGCTTCAAACATTATTCCAAAAAAAAAAAACGTCAATTTAGCAAAATCGCAAAATTTTGCTTTCTTTAAACCGTTCTAATAGCCGTATTCTGAACATTTATTACAGCTATGTTAATTAACATTTTGAACGTTGCTAGGTAATATTTAAAAAACTCGATACCTGATTGGTTCAAAAGTGATTTTTACAGCGATGTTAGCTAACATCGATGTTAAAATATGTTCAGAATAGGCCCATAACTTTGTTAAATCTTATCAAAATTTGGTCTACAATGTCTAAATTTCTTTGTGTTTTATCTCTTTTTAAAGTGATCACACAAAACTTAAAGACTCAATACTTATACACTACTATTCAAAACTTGTAATTGTCAGGTCCCGAAAAAGCGCTGTCACCCTATGTCGATTTTAGTCAAAATTTCAGTAAATACTCTTTAGAGCACAAGAAAATGGATTATCTATATGAGAAATGGTATATCGGGCATGATTAAGAACCGCACATATTTGTATCTCAATTTTTGGGCCTTCAGAAAAAGATAAGAAGGTCTACGATGGCTGAAAATATTTCTCATTACATGTACTTTAATACCCATATTCGTTTATTTAATGTTGGGGAAGTCATTTTGATATATCAAGCTTCAAACATTATTTCAAAAAAAACTCGCAAATTTAGCAAAATTGCAAAATTATGCTTTGTTTGAACCTTTCTAACTTTGTAAAATTTTAAAGAAATTTGATCCACGAGGTCTAGATTTTTTTGTGTTTAATCTTTTTTTAAAGTGATCACACAAGACTTATAGAATCAATACATATTAACCACTATTTTGATGCAGGAAGTTGCACATGTTTTTGCGATTTTCAAAACTTGTAATTTTCAGGTCCCGAAAAAGCGCTGTCACCCTATGTCGATTTTAGTCAAAATTTCAGTAAATACTCTTCAGACCACCATAATTTTTATGTTAAATTGATGTAACAGCTTTTGAAGATTGTCATTTTTATTTGATATTAGGGCCGCGTCATCTGCGTAGCACACAATGTTGAGCTGTTCGTCTCATATTGAAGGGGAAAATTGTGGGCCGATTGTATCGGCGAATGGACTGGGATTGAAAGCGCGGCGCAACTTTTTAGGCTGGCAGAGGACCGGTACGCATTTGTCAAAGTTAGGGAGACCAAAAACGGCACATGAAAGAAGAAGAAATTAATCCAAAATCTTGTTCATTTGGTCAAATAGTATGTTTTATTCCAATTTAAAGTTTCTAACGCTAAAAAACACGCAATAGATACGATCGAACTTGTTAATTGAGAGAATGGTTTACTTTAGGCGGTAATGTTTGATGTTTTTATAGTAGAGGAGTTTGTCACGCAATGCAGTAATGGTTTTGACGATTATTTATTGTGGTTTAATGGTGTAAACGCTTTCTAACAAAAAAAAAAGTTGTTAGTTTAGGTTCAAATACTGAATTCATGAATTATAATTTATGAATTCTAATGAATTACCAACTAGGCGAAAAAATCATTATTATTTTCATGGTAATGCAATGCGATAATGATGTTCTATTGTATTGTTTCTTGTTGCATTTTATATTGAATTGAATTGAACATGCGATTCACATTCTAGATGTTTCAGGTCAAGCCCGGAGTAAGACCCTCAGTGTTTATTTCTTTAAGTAATTACATCAGAGCTCTAAGGCACGTGATCCGTTGGTGCTAAATAATAACTATTTCAGAGTTCTGTGGGTAGGTAGAAGTAAGTTTTAAATGATTTATAGTAATAATAATCATATGTAATTGTAGTTGACTTTTTGCTTAAAATATTCACTTATTTTTACGTTTTTTTTTTAATTGTATTGAGAATAACGGAAAAAGAATAATTGTTTTTACTTGTTGCTATGGTAATTGGAACATAATCTACTATATTTTGTTTTATTATTTTAATGAATATTTCAAAAACCATTGTAGACCTATAAAACCTTATATTATTGTAATTGTTGAAAAATTTTCTTTCTAAAAATAAAAAAATACTGGGCGTTTCATTTAAAAACTGATGATGACGTCATATTTCCTGAAACAGGGCTTGTATTAAAAATCAAAATACATCACTATATAGATTAAATTTTTTACAAAAACTTTTATAAGGTCATTTTTTTACATAAACTCAAAATGCAGCCAATAATCGGGTGTTTTTATACATTTACCCAACCCTATATATTTAATTTTAATTATGTTCATATATTTGGTTGAATATCTATAACATAAATATGTAATATAAATTAATTCAAGAAAATAAGTTTTAATAACAATATTTGTAAACAACCTTCATTTCTTACTTAATTATGCATGGTATTTATTAGATAAATATTACAACAAACAGGCTATATTGTTATATTATTCTGCTTCTTCCGAAATATAATGGCTACATTACATTCTGGAGTTTGATCTTTCAATCAGTTTCAACTACTATATCCGCTCACGCACTATATCATTATAGATTGTTAACAAAAAGTATATTATCTCAAAAGATTAGATTTTGTAAAATGGACACAAATTACAAAATTATTCATATATACAATTGTTTTATCTAGTTTATCATAATGAATGTATTAAAGTCAAATATTACTTAGCATATTTGAGTCAAATATCTAATGTCATCTGAAATATTATATTGACGCATTAGAAACTTTTTTATGTTCAAGGTTGATAATACATGTTTATATTCTAAGAAGCTTGTAATTCTAAACATATAGTACGTAATTTAATATTTATTATTTAATATTGAATTAGATAAAAACAATTAGTAATGTCGTTATACAATAAATTGATTCGATTTAACACTAATTTAGTACGCAAACTTATGCTAAAATTGTAAATGGATTATCACTGCCTTGAATAAATTTAAATCATTGCAGTACATTCAATGCTATTTCCGTTTTACATATATTTTATTATTATTTTATGTATCATTTTATTTATTACATATTACACTTAAAAAACAAGTGTTAATTTACAAACAATGGATGTTATTGAATAATTTTGAAAAGTTATTTTGCACTGAATCCATGGTCAATAAATATAGCAATTATTTTTGTTTTGTGGTTTTTAATAAAAAAATTGTTATTTATTTCATAATGTCATAAACGAACAATGACATTTGCAATAGCCTCAAGGCGGTGGGTGATAATTAATTTATGAGTTTGCATTTCTCTAAAATTTGCAGCGTAATAGTTAGAAATTGTTGTCGATATAAAAGTTGCTTACTTATTAATAGAAATAAAAGTTTCCTTTGGAAATATTAATGTTTTGTAAATATAAATAATGATTTATCAACTTATATGGCTAACGTGTGCCTGGACAGTACCTATAATACTTTTAATTAGGACCAGGAAATCTAGTTTTGAAATGTGTTATAATAACACTGTTTATCAAGGTGTGACGTCACATGTAAAAATCACATTTGTCAACACAGACGTGTTCATGTCGTTAATATACCGTAAAAAAATATTTATTTTTTTATTTGTTATAGTGCGTACACACTACAAACAACAAACAACAAACTGTCGTACCGCAACAACGTCGCGTAACATATCCCCGCAACACAATACCGTGCTGCACCGTGTTCTTGTGCTCTGCCGTACTAACTTGTTTAGAGAGCTGCAACATCGCCGCGTAACATTTGGCATAAAACCGACAAGCCGATGGGACTACAAAAGTCCCATGTTGCGAGTATGTTTCGTTGCGGCACTTTGTTGCAAGTGTGTACGCACTATATAGTTTATTAATTTTTTTTTTCTATCTTGTTTTATTTGTACGACTCTTTCTCATGTTATTCTCTTTTTTAATATATCTTTGCTAATCGGTCGTTTATCTCTTTGCCAATTTTTTTTTAATTTTCGATTATTGTCGTTAAACTTTCCACTTGTTCGATCTTTTGTCCGTGTAGTTGTTATTCTATAGGTTTTGTTTTCTCTTGATATTATCATTGTTTTAGTTTTGTCTATATTAATTTTTGTTAATTTCTTTTCTATTATGTTGGTATTGTGTTGTAGGTCTTTCTCTGTTCCTTCCACTATTGCAATATCATCCACGCTACATGCGTTGCTTTTATTTTCCCATGTCTAACTATGTTTTTGTTTTCTTTGTACATGGTTTTTAAAGTCTTTCTTTCTTGCTTTTGAAGTATTTTTTATAAACATCCACTTATTAACTTGCCGAATGCCTTATCTAGGTCAATGACACAGATATGGATATCTTTTTTATATTTAAAAGTTTCTTGCTTATTTGCTTTAATGAACTGGCGAGCAAAAAATGTAGGTCACTTTAAAATTATGACTTATTTTTTTAATTTTTTGTTTTAACTTTATGTTTGCAAATTGCAAAAAAAAAAAACCATTTATTTATCTGTCAGTTATTATCACCGTGTTACAGACTTTTATGAAACAGCATCCATTTTGCTCTAAACTGAAACTGCAAGGATTGTTGATAAAAGCCTTTGTGCTGTACAGAGATGACAGTTTTTTGGTGTGCACAAGTTTACGGAATAGAACAGCTTCTGCAGTTTATCTACGAAATCAGCTCCATTAGAGATGTACATGTATGTGAATAGACCGTTTAGGAGAAGGCTTCGGGCTGCTGGATTGTCTTGTAGAAAGATGGCTACAGGCAGACATTGTGTTGCACGATTGGTTTTTGCCCGAAATCATGCGGCATGAAATAATGAGGACTGGATCAAGGTACTGTTTTCAGATGAGCCGCGCTTTTGCCTCAATGGATCAGATGGACGTCGGAAAGTGTGGAGAAGACGCGGAGAAAGTGTGGAGAATACGCGGAGAAAGATACGCATTATTTTCATGCAAGATAATGCTAGACCTCGGGTAGTCAGAGTTGTCAGAGATTATCTGGATGAAGTGGGAATTTTGCAGTTTGATTGGCCAGCTCTCAGCCAGGATATGAATCTTATAAAACATGACTGGGATGAGTTGGGACGACGTATCCGAAAGCATACACCTGCTCTAAGAACTGCTCAGGAGCTAAGACAGTTGCTATTGCAGGATTGGAATAATATCGACCAAAATGTGCTCCTTAATTTAATTCAAAGTGTTTTTCGTCGACTTCATGCAGTCATTAATGCAAGAAGGGGTAATACTCGTTATCGATATAGTGATAAGTTTTTTTTTTTCGTTTTTTTTTCCATATTAGTCCTAGGAACAAAATTTGAACTTTGTCTGAACTGTATTTTTTTCATATTTTTAAAATCCGCAATAAAAACAATAAATATGCTTTATGATTCAACATTGAGTTTTTAATTTAGTGCGCCAAATACAAAAAACACAAGGTTAAAAAAAATATAATCTAAAACTAAGTCATAATTTTAAAGTGACCTTTATTTTTTGCTTGTAAGTGTATATAGATGAGATCTTGGGTGCATCTCTCTCTTCTCAATCTGCATTGCGTGTCTTTTATCGTATCCTTGATTTCGTCTTTTTTTTTAATTCTTGCTAGAATCTTTTTCGGTATGCTGCTGGTCGTTATTCTTTTATAATGATTGTAGGTTCCATTCTGTTGGCATTTTAGTACTTTCTGCTATGTTGTTTAGTAGTTTTGTTGGTTTTTTACGTTTTTCTTTATTGTGGCGTCTTTCTCTTGCTTTATTTATTCTATTTCTTGCATGTCTAAACAAGGGCGGATCTACCTGTAAGGCCTCCTGACGTTTATTTTAAAACCTGCCGCCCCCCAGAATTTACAAATTAAATTTTAATTAAATGAAAATTTGTTCTTTTTTTAAAACTGTTTCTGAGTGGGCTCTTTTCAATATTTTGCGGTGGGGCTCAAAAATCGAAGATCCGCTACTGTGTCTATATCTTTTTTTATTTCTCCAAGCTTAGGTTTTATGCTTCTATCAGTTCTTTAAATGTTGTCTCTATCTTTCAATTATTTTATTCTCTTCTGTGATTGTATTTTCTTATTCATTTTGCGCGAGTTAAAGGCTTTTTAACTCACGCGCTTGCATAACAGCACTTCAATTTTAAATTAATAACAAAGATATTTTTAAAATATTTTATTGAAAACTAAAAACACAAAATGTTATTTATTACAAATGTTAATAGTACAATTCTTGCAATCTTTGAACCTTTTTGTGCCTGGGAAATAAAACTCCTTCTAATGACGGCATGGATACCCGGCTACTACGTAACAAAACTACGTTTTACACATGCCGTATGTTGTTTCTGATAAAGAGGAATATGCTGCGGAACAAGAAAATTGTAAATTGATGCAGAGAACAAGCCGAATACTGAAGTAGAAAGTTTTGATCCAGATAAAAGCGCCGTTGATTTTGAAATCCTTCCACAAAGTGCAACTTTAGTTGGTAAAGATAGACTAACTGGTATGATTCTCCAATAATACAAGCTCAAACAATTAGACAAAATATTTTACGTCAAAATGTTTAAATCTTTTAACGAAATGTACAATAATACTAAGAGAAACTAATTAAAAAGAACCGCAAATAATCTCAAATTATAATAGTTTTTTTAGAGGTATAGAACTTTGAACTGAAATGAAACTCATAAAAATTAGGTTAACGCTATGGTATTGGCTTTTTGGAAATATAATTTTATGCCATTACTGCTTAAATATGATTTGGGGCATATGGACGCCGAGGCTGGTTCGAATTAAGTGCAATCTGGAAGTCAAATTTTTGACCACTTTTTCGAGCAGCCGGGGCCGTACATTGGCAATAACACGGCGAATATTGGCTTCTAGCTGGTCCAACGTTGTTGGTTTATTGGCGTACACTAGCGACCTCACATAATCTTACAGAAAGTAGTTTATAGATGTGATAGCCGTGACCGCGCGATGTGTGACATGTTGCGTCGTTTTATTGGAACCAAAGCTCCTCCACATTAACGCCATTTAAGTGGGGAACAAAAAAGTCAATAATCATGGGTCGATAGCGCTCTTCATTGACTGTCACGTATTGGCCGGCATCATCTTTAGAAAAATATGAGCCAATGATTCCACCAGCTCATAAAGCACTCCAAACAGTGTGTTTTTGTGGATGTAACGGCGTCTCAATAATGGCTTCTGGATTTTTCCCGCTCCAAATTCGGAAATTTTATTTGTTTATGTAGCCATTGAGCTAAAAATGACGCTGAACAAAGTTTTTGGGTGAAAATGAGGGTCAAGAGCAATCTTGTTTTTGGCCCATTCTCCGAACGTACGACGCATATAATGGTCACGCGGCTTCAGCTCTTGCACGAGCTGTATCTTGTAAGCTCGTACACCGAGATCTTTATGCAAAATCTTCTATAAGGTGGATGGACACATCTCCAATTGCTGTGCACGATGGCGAATCGACTGGTTCTTCTCAACACTACGCGCTACATCTGCAACAATTTCTTCGGTGCGCACTCAATTAGACTATTTGTAGTGCGAAAACGATCCAGGGTTTTCCGAATAACTTGCTCGGATGGACGATTATGTCGACCGTAAAATGGACGTAGTGCTTGATAAGTTTCACGAACTGAACCACGACTTCCGAAGTAAATTTCCACAATTTGCAAGAGTTCTTCTGGCGTAAGTCTATTCATGATGAAATGGCAAAACATACTGAGCAGAAATCAGCTGTCACCTAACAAATTGACCGTCACTAGAAACAGTGTTGCCAGGTCGAAAAACAAACCTCTAATGTTATACTGAACAACCACCAGAAGGTATATATGTAAGTCAACTGTACGGAATGATTTTTTTTGCTCAAATCACTTAAAATGCTTTCCTTTGCATGAATCCTGATCATGTGAATTTTTTCAGATTTTGTGAGCCAATTTCGAGTTATAAGCAATCAAAATTTGAAAAAAATGATTTTTTTGCATTTTTTTACATTTTTTGATCGTTTGTTACTTTTCAGGGTTGCATTTAAGGAACTTTTTTCTTTAAGATTGTTTAAAGAAGTATGTTTAACAGAAAAAAATTTCTTGAATTTTTTAAACTTTCTCAGAACTTAAAAAAAAAAACAGCTTTCATATGTGTAAAAGATCCTGAAAATTTCAGGAAGTGTCGTGCACTACGCTTCAGGATATCTTACAATGTATCTACAGAAATAATTGAAATTTAAGCCTTTATTATTTATATATAATATATATTTATTATAAGATATCTTGGAGCGTAGTGCACGGTATTTTCTGAAGTTTTTAAGGTATCTTTTGCACATGTAAAAAAACGTTTTTATCTATATTTGAGAAAAAAGAAAATCCCGTCATTGTTTTTTAAGAAAAACTGACCCGTCATTGTTTTTTAAGAAAAACTGACCCGTCATTGTTTTTTAAGAAAAACTGTTTTTTTTCTAGAACAATTGATTATCAAATTATATGTAGAAACAGCAATGAAGCCAAAGTTGCCGTTTTCCTTAAAATACTACAAATCAAGGTAGCGGTCGGTATGGTCTTAAGGGTGCGTTTATGCTGCACATCGCCGGAGCTGCTCGCCAAGATTGGCGCCGGGATGTTGTGGCGATGATGAAACAAACCTATATAATCTTATGGGAGCATTTATGCTGCACCTCGCACATTGCCGCGCTGCTCGCCACATTCCTCGCCACTGCGATGTGAACAAAATAGTTTGTTTTTTATAATCGGACCATCGCCGTACATCTTCAAACTAGCGCTCTGATTGGTCCGTTTACTGCCAGTTTTGTGAGACGTTAACATAATGTAATTTATATTATCAAACTTATTTAATTAGTTTAATTAATTAGTATGTTACTTCAAACCGTGTTGCGGTTATATGCAATTTAAAAGAATGAAGTTTTATTTGCATGTATTGTGTTAATTTATTAAAACTTTGTTGCGTTTACAATAATTTTATAAAGAATTTAATTGAAATAAATCCGCATTAAACAGGAAATTGTTAAAGAAATGTTTGTATTTTTACTGAAGTGGCATAGTAATTAATTATTTTTATTTAATATTTTGACTTATATTAATAATTTCATTATAGTAATATTTTATTAAAACAAATACCGATCGATTATCACAATTTTAGATTAAATAAAACTTTGACTTGCAATTTAAATTAATTACTTAATATAAAATCACTAGTCACTTTAAATTATGTTGCTCTTCTATTCAATTTATTGTAAAAAATGTTTTCCTGCGAATTGTTGTGTAATAATTTGTTTGTTTGTTTTCAGATCATACCGTTACAAACGTTAGAAATTTACAAACAATTTCGATTTGTTTGTTAAAGATTTTTTTTTTAAACTGTTCTATGCACAAACGTACTACATGGTGGTGCAAATGGAGCATTTACAAGCGTGTTCTATTGATTATTTGGTTTGTTTTTTGTCGACGGAAGGTCTAAAGGCGCCAGAAAATTACAATTTTTTTTATAGTTAAGTTATTTGTTTTATACTACTTAATTCAATTAATAATTTTAACTCAATAATATGACTTATATTAATAATTTTATTACAGTTATATTCGATTAATAAAATAAAACTCGACAGTAATTAAATAACGGCGATGTGCAGCATAAACGCACCCTAAGACAAGAATATTCTCAACACAACTTTAAGAAAGGGTACGGGACAAATCCGTAGAGATTTCCTCTACGGATGTGCAAAGCTTAAAACTTAAGTTTGGTGTTCGGAACCATTATGACCAAAGAGGCTTACGTATGCCATGGATTACCCAGTTTACCTATTTGACGATTTAAACTGCTGTTGATCTAAAGATCTAATCACCACTTTCAACTATCGTAATATTGTTTAGAGGCACCAGAGGGTAACAATAAAATATAGGTTAAAACTGAGTTTTTTACTCTTGCTCTTTAGATGTCAAGTTGATTTTACTGTGTGCTGGAGGTACACAATTTCTTAAATTTTAAACTATATTATAAACTTACTTACTCTATTTAATCTGAAAGTTTAATACAAAACCGATTGTCATAATCAAACTGATTATTTTGATTTCTGAAAATTCATGTTTATATTTAAGTGGCGTGGTTCTACTTTGATATTTTTTAATTGAGAGTTTTAATTTTATCAAATTATTGATAGCAATAACACGATACATTTTGTTGGTGATAATTTTTTATACGTGAAGTCACAACGAGACACAACAAGGTTAGTGTTATCATAACACATTTTAAAACCTGGTCTTCTCTAGGTATAGTTATTAAAAGTTGTATAGCAAGGTAACAGAGCAAAGGTCATCGAGATATTGTATATTATCGTAAGTTTGATTTTCAAATCAATTAATGTTTTTATTATCACCTTTGTAAGCTGAGATTTTGATGAAAAAATATTTAGCTTGACCTAAAAAATGTTTATACTATTCATTTTGTAACCTAAGATATATTATATTGGTTGGCCGCATGCTTGCAATATTATAATTAATTAATAAATAGTTATATGCAAGTGCACGGATGTTTATTATTAAATCGGCAACAAACTCACAAGTGTGATCTAGTTGATCACATCGGATATAACGCCATCACATGGGTCATAGAGAGTTTATTAACGTTGCGAGAATTTCACTTGCTGCATGAAGTTTAAGTTGCAATGCGAAATCTTATTTGGTTAAGTATTAAAAAGTTAGATTGCATTGTTTTTATATTCATATTCACTTTGAATATATTGTAGGCTATACATTACATCCGGCTCGAAAATAGTATAATGTTTATCCTGCGTTCTATTTATATTGTATATTATTACTATGTGTGTTTTGATGCAGGAGTTGTGAGTTTGCTATTAAGTTTTAAAATTGAAATAGCAAAATTATGTGTTGAAATATTAAATATCTTAATTTGAATTTGAATGTCTATTCTTTTTGTTTCGATGATTTGGTCAACATGTCTATCTCTTAACCTATTAATAATTAGAAATTTGTATTATTGTTATAATTTTTTTTTTAAATAAATGTTTATCAAAGAAATTTCAACAATGTTTTATTGCATTTATAAAAATAAATGTTAGAATTAATTTATTTGTCTTTTCTTTGTAATTCAAAAGTAAGAGTACTTTAAAATTATTATATTTTTAAAGAAAATATGCAAAAACTCACAATTACAACACAACAAAGATATTGTCCCAGATTTATATGTTCACATAAAACTGAGAATTTATTAAAGGGTTATGATTTCAATTCTCCACCTTACTCGAATAAAACAATAATATTTTAGGGTTTGTTTTAGATAGTTCTAGAAGCGTAGAAATTTTTTTTTAGCACATTTAATTGTTTATTAAAATTAACAATATCTCTCGTGCCAATGTTGGGTTTATCATCTTGAATATTTTTTAATGAACGTGACCATACCGTTATTATCTTCACAATGAGCATCTATGTATTGTTCTTTCTCAGCTTTTTATTCATATTTAGAAATTGTTGTTTGAGAATACTTTTACGTACATTTTTAGAGCACATGTCATCTATCGGGCTATATTAGTTTTTTTTTTAGTTTTTACGTTTATGAAACCATTAGAATTTTGAGTTTTTGAGTTTTATTTGGTTGTGTATTATTATTTGATGATGCATTATTATCTTTGACATTTGACTGTGGTATGTGAAAGTTTTGGTCTTACATTTCTGAACTGTCTGTGAATATTTGTTAGAATTTCTAGCAAGCAAGCAAGTACTATGAGTAAATATTTGTTTAGACGGCAATATGTTTTGTATTGTTTGAACAATGTCTATGGAAGTATCTATAGAAATTGCAAAGATCCACAACATTACGCCAGTGTTGTAAAGTATCTAAGTCGTTAGTAAATTTTGGGTCGGCAACGATCCGAAAGGCTCGTTTTTGAATAGAATTTTGAAGAGATAGTGTAGTTTTGGATGCTTATCCTTTTAGTGTACTTAGCGTTGGAGAGAACTTTGTTGATGATAAGTTGAGAACTTGGCAACCATTATTTTGAGAATAGTGGTTCCAGTTGCTACACACTTAAGCTGATGGCATCATTAAACTTTTTGTTTTCATAAGTACTAGATTCTTTGTCGGTTAATATAGTTTTGCTATAATTGCAAACGTTGCTCTACTTGCCGTACAGATATTTGATTGCTAATGGTGGGTAAGGACTCGGTATTGTGGTGCAAAAAAGTTATTTTTGGTCTTAACAGTAGTTTTTTGTTAATGACTTGCAGCAGGGTTTTCAGATTAACGGAACAGTTAATCACTTTGATGTGAATGTAATTTGCTTCTTGTTGCTACACTCTTGGAATCGACAAATTAAGTTGTTGTTTGGATTTTAGATTTGATGTTAAGCTCTGCTATGCCTGCACTAATCCCGAATCGTATGTGTTAGTTTGCCTTCATTGCTGTTTTTTTTTTAAATTTAAGAACGTAGTGAGGTCTTGGCCTCAGCAAGTGGCCCTTGAGAATAACTAACGCAGGGCAATACCTTTTGGTTTTCTTCTCTACGTTAGTTCTGTTGTTATTTTGTCCTTATCATGTCTGTCTCTATTATTAGTTTGAGATGAGCTGGTTTCGGCCTTGTGGGATTCACACAGACTGCTGCGGCAACACATGCTGTCTCCGGCTCATCTCATACCCTATTTGTTGTCTGTCCTATACTGACGTTCATCTCTCCTTTCTGCCATTCTATTATTATTCAGTCTAGTTGTTTGATTTGTCTTTAGATGTCTTCTTAGTTTCTCTAAGTCTTCATTCACTTCTTTGTCGGCGTATCCTCTCTCTTTCATGAATATTTTGTGGAGTTCCATTAGGTGTTTCCCCTTTGGTAATCCTAGATTTGCCAATTTAACTTCTAAGGATATTCTTGAGTCTCCATTTGGAATTATTTCTTCGTATCCCCTGGTTGCCAAGTATACTTTGACCTTTTCAAAGGTTACATTGTCAGTCAACTTAGAAATGGCGTATCTACCATTTGGAAATTCTCTGGTCAGTTCCGTCAGTTTGCTTTCTTTGAGCAGCTCTTTTCTTTTTTTCCTTATTTCTGCAATTTTGGTTGGTACTAATGTTTCATTGTATATTCTTTTCTTGTCTACTTTCTCCTCTTCCATTCCTTGGTAGGCATAGTTGTCTTGACCTTCTTTGTATTTTACCTCTTCATTGCTTTTTTCTATGTTCTTTTGCTTTCACTTAGCTTCTCTTTCCTCCTTTTTTGTCTTCTGTGGTTTTTGATGTGTGTGTTTACTTCTATTTTTGTTTATCTATATTTTGAGTTTTCAAACTCCTTTATCTTTTTTCTCATTACTGCCGTTGCATATTTTCTTAATGCTCTCCATTTGTTTTCGTCATTCAGGCAAGTATTAATTATTGAAGATTTATCAATTTTGTTTTCCAATACATTCTCTAACTCTTTCCTATCATTCTCCCACGCTTCGCACTCTATTAGCGTATGTTCTGCGTCGTCATACGTGTCTTCTTGGTAGAATATACATTTCTCTTCTTTCTCCATTTTGTTTATATTTTGTAAATACTTTCCAAAGGCTCCATGTCAGGTGAGTAGTTGTGTTGTATAGTAACACGTCTCCGGTTTATTCTCTACCCATTCCTTTATTTCTGGTATTAACTCTCTTGTTCATTCACCTTTTTCTCCGTCTTTCCACTGTGTCTGCCATTTTTTCATTGTATTATCTCTTGCTTGTCTCTTTGCTTCTTGTTTACTATTTCCTTCATTTACCAGTTTCTTTATGTTTAATATTTCTTCTACCATCAAGTCTGCGGGTAGTGTCGCCGCGATTACTTTTAGCGCTTCTTGCGACACCGTTCTGTAAGCCCTACATATCCTTAACGAGCTTGCTCTAGTGGCTCCTCTTATTTCTTTTCTGTTTTTTTTGTCTTTAAGGCATCTTCCCATGTTTCTGCGGCGTACAATAGTTTACTTTTGCTCGCCGTTGCTATTAGCCTTCTTGCCTCTTGTCCTGGTCCTCCCTTGTTTGGCATGAGCCTACTAAGCATTCCTTCCATTTTCTTTGTTCCTCTTACCGCTTCCTTAATCTGTTTGTTCTATCCTTTTGCTTCTAGTGTAACTACAAAGTATTTAATCTTCTTTCCTATGGTTATTATTTGTTCACCTACCTGTATTTTTCCGGTTTCTCCATTTGTCCTCTTTGTCGATAATCATTCCGCTTCCGTTTTTTGCGGTGCTAATTCTAGCTCTTTACTTTTCATCCATCTCTTTATCATACTAATTGCCAACTCTAGCCTTTTCTTTAGTACTTCTATGTCTGCATCCCTACCTACTAAAGCTAAGTTGTCAGCAAAATGCCGTTATCGTCACCCCGTCTGTCGGCCGCATTCTAAGAAGCTCATTATATACTAAGTTCCATAATTTAGGTCTTAGTGCTGAACCTTGTAGTACCCTTCTGGTCAGTCTAAATTTACCCTTCTTGGTCACTAAGTTTCTTCCTTGTAGATAACTCTATATTATCTTGATTGTTTTCTTTGTCAATTCTTTCTTTTTTGCTGCTTCTATAATTGCTTCCCATAGAACGCTATTAAACGCGTTTTGTATATCCAACGCTATTATGATGCAATGCTGTCTTTGCTTATGTGGGCCGCTGTTTGCTTTTTTTGCTACCGCTTTTACCTTCTCGATAGCTCCTAGCGTCGATCTCCCTTTGGTAAATCCGTATTGTTCACTTTTCCATCCATCCTTATAGAAGAAAGGGGTGGATCTTTCTCTATTCTTCTCACAATAACTTTTTCCATTATCTTTGCTAATGTATTGATTAAACAAATCGGTCTATACGTCTTTGATTTACCTGTTTCTTTTTTCTTCTAAATCAGCACTAAGTTTGCCTCTTTCCAACATTTTGGGAATGTTTCTTCATTTTGGCATCTGTTTATTATTTGTGTTAGTTCTATTTTGTTTCCTTCTAACGCTGCTTTCACTATCTCCGCTGTTATCTCGTCCGGACCTGGTGCCTTATTGTTAGGTAGTTCTCTTATGATCTGTTTCATCTCCTCCACTGTTGTCATATCTGCTTCCTCTTCTTCACTTGTCTCTGTTGGTTCTTTTACCGCTCTTCTTTTGGGGAACAATTTCTCAATTATTTTTTCTTTCCCTTCCTCCTTCTTTAAGCACACTCCCTTTGATCTTCCTCCCAGTTTATTTATTGCAATTTTGTACGGCTTTCCCCAGGGGTCCTTATCTATGGAATCTATCATTTCTTTCCAGCATCTCTTGCTGTCTTTTATCGCTTTTCTCAGTGCTTTTCTTTCCATTTTTAATTCTTCTTCTGTCTCTGCAGTGTCCTCCCCTTTTCGTTTCTGTCTTTTGATCTTCCTTCCGGTTTGTATTGCTTTTTTCCTGCTTTCCTTTATCTCATTGCAGCACCAGTACGGCCCCTTTATTCCTCTTTCCCTATACCTGGGGATCGCTTCTTCCGCTGCTTTTCTCAGTTTTTCTGAGTATCGTTTGCATCTTTTCTTGTGTCTTCTTTTTTCCCTTTTCCGATCGTGTTGTATTTTATATATTTATGTATGCCTTCATTGCTGGTACAAGGCATGCTTTAAGAAAAGGTAGCACAAATTCTGTTAAATTCTGAAAAATGTTAAAAGCTGGCATAACGCTCAGAGGTACAGAACACTCCAACTGAGTGGACTCACTCGCATGACTCACGTGTTAATCATACTAAATAACTGAAGATGTTACATTGATTGTAATAGTTAGCAAGAACAAGCAGCAATATTAGGGAAAAAAACTATTTAATCACGATATATAAACCAGGATTACGTCGTTAGTCATCAGACTTTATCAGATTTTTGGGCATATAGGCAATTGTCGATCTAGTCTAGTTCTGGGTTGTTGGTATTCTATTCAAAGGTGATTTTGAATTGTAGTGTAGTGGTGTGATTCAAGCTACGCGGAGGTGGCGTTGTGTAGTGCACACTTGGTTTCTTAGTGTGTGGACACAACGGCGATTCTAGCTTCAATTATCGAACAGCGCTCCGATCATCGATCAGTGCTCCGAGCATAGAACGAGAACACTAAAATTTGTTCTAAGCTTGGACCCTTGCTTACCGCTCGAGCCTCGTATTTATATTGAACTAAGACTTTTTATCGGCATGAGAGTAAAATTATTACATTACATTTTTTACTTATAAAATAATTTTACTCTTACGTCGCTAAAAAAGTTTCAGTTCAATATAAATACGAAGCTCGAGCGGTGAGCGAGGGTCAGAGCTTAGAACAAATTTTAGTGTTCTATGCTCGGAGCGCTGTTTGGTGATTGGGGCTAGAATCGTCGTTGTGTCCGCACCCTTAGAGCGGCGTTTACTGGGTTGGCCAGGCGGTCCAATTGGCGGTGTTTAGTATGCTAAGTGTTTTTGTTTCAACCCTAGACGGTGCAGTTTTGTGGTAGGTTATTGTTGGAAGCACGATGATCTATCCCATAGGTAGAGATGTGTTTACTCAAGTAGTCGAGAGTAGGGAGTTTGCTACTCTTAGGTGTACCTGCGAGAGGCTCACCGGTGTTTGTGGGTGCCAAAGGTTCTGGGGTCAATCTGAATGGCATTTAAAGTGGCTCACTGGTTGTTGTTCTACCCGGTTGGGCGGTATATGTCAGGCAGGCTACAGTGTTGTTTTAACTTTTGAACAGCTGTGTTTTGTCTAGCATAATATACTAAGGAGGAGCGGGTGAAATGCTTTCGGTGCGAACATTGGCGTCGAGAGGTTAACTATGGGGTTAGCTGTGATCCTAGCGGAGGTCTTTGATGTGGAGGTCAGGCAGTTGTCGCTTGCCTCTACCGTGATAAAATAGGGGTTGATCGGGTTTGGCCTTGCTTTTGGGTCAGTTGGTGATGTTTGGATTTTGACCAACTAGTCGGTTATTTCCACTTTGTTTGGGAGTTTTGAAGCGACTGTGATTTTGTGCTAAGTTACGAACCATTTTTTGGCGTTCTAATGTTATTTCGACTTACGAATTCTTTGAACGACTCAATATTTTTACTCTAAAAGGTTGGATAACGTATTGGCCATTGTTGCCTGGTTGTGGCTAGGGGTAGATTCGGTGATACAATGCGGTTTGTCGAAGTGAAAATACTTTGACGGGCTTTCGTTTTTTAGTCATAAAGGTAATAGCGATTTGGTTGGAATATTGTTGATATAGCTAGTTCTAGTTCTAGTGGTCAGAGTGCGAAGTTAGCGGCTCTTAGGTATACTTTGTAGCGGCCCACCGCTGTTTGTCGGTGCCAAAGGTTCTGGGGTCAACCTGGTTATGGTATCCAAAGCAGCTTACTGGTTGTGGTTTTATCTTTCTACCAGGTTGGGCGGTATTTGCCAGTCAGGCTTCATTGTTGTCGCTATTGGGTTTCAATTTTTTGACGGGAGCGTTGTTTTGCAATATTTTATATGGCCAATGTATAGGATGAGAGACTATAGGTCTGTTCCTACTTACGATTTAGACAGTTTGCAAACCTTCTAAACAAATATTGTTCATCATTAAGCAATCTTTTATGCACAGTAATTTGTTTGTGTGCATAGTTAGAACGGTTTGCAAACTGTCCAAATCGTTAGTTGAAACAGACCTTACACTAGAAATTATGATAACAGAAATATGCAAGCAAAGATACAAATGAAAAATAGAAAATGTCCCGGAGAAAACCACTTAACATCAGAAATGCTGAAATTGAGAGGAAAACTATTAGAAGACGCATTCCAAACTCTTTTAAACAAGTGTATGTATGAGAGAACAAATGGCATAATGCAGAAGTTATTATTTTATAAAGGGTGGGCCATGTAACGTTTGGAATTTGAACTACCGTTTATTTTGTTTTTGAAAGGTATAATGACATTTATTAGTTGACAGAAATTTAGTTTTATGTTTGACATTTACGAAATGGGACGGTTTACACTTGAACAAAGTTGGGAAATATTGAAAACTTACTTCCAAAGTGGTGAGTTTTACTCAAACGGTAAGAAATTCACGAAACAAATTTGATAGAAAAGAAGTGCTTTTAACGCAGTTTGTGGACCAATTTGTGAAAAGAGTTTGCGAAACTGGATCGTTAGTATATAAAACAACACAATCACGTTCTTGCCCAGTGCGCTCAGTCGACAAAATTAATGCCGTTGTTCAGAGTATGCGTGAACATGTCATTGTCATCTGTTTTGCATAAAGACTTCGGTTTTAAGGCCTACAAAGTTCAATTAGTCCAAGAAATGAAGCTACATACCATCCGATGCATTTTCAGTTTGCTCAATGGGCTAAAGATTGTTTGGCCGAAGATGAACATTTTTATCGAAAAATCGTGTTTTTTTATGAAGCTCATTTTTATCTCAGAGGCTGTCAATAAGCAAAATTGTTGCATTTAGGTATCAGAGAATCCACACATGACTATTGAACAGCTTATGCATCCACAACGAGTAACCGTTTGGTGTGGTTTTTGGAGCCGCCGTTACCGTCAATAGCGAACAGTAATGCCATGCTAAACGAATGTTTGTTTTCAAGAATTGAAGAATATGAAGTGGATGACATTTGGTTTCAACAGGACGGGGCCACTTGCTATACAGTCAACGTAACCATCGATCTTTTGCGCACTGTTTTTGGAAATCGAATAATCAGCCGAAATACTGATGTCAATTGGCCGCCTAAGAGCTGTGATTTGACCCTGTTGGATTTTTTTGTGGGGAGACCTTAAGGATAAGTGTTACGCTAACTATCCAGAAACGATTGATGCCTTGAAACACGAAATCGAAGTTGCTATTCATGCGATTGGAGCCCAAACAATCGAAAATGTACTGAAAATTTGGGTTAATCGGATGGGTTTAACGTCGAGCCAGCGGTGGCAGTTATTTGAATGATGTTTTGTTTCATTTTTAAATGAAAATATTTAATCTTTGTAATATACTTAATTTTGAAAAATTAGTTATTAGCTTTTTATTTATAGCCGATTCAAATTCCAAAAGTTAGATGTCTTACTCTTTATAAAAAAGACGACATCACAAATGTAAGAAACTATTGATCCATCAGTTTATTCTCACAATTTTATAAACTATACACCAGAATAATCATCAAATAACTACTAACCTGTAAAAAAGCACGTTCTTATAGATCTGGCTTTCATAGACTTCTACAAAGCTTTTGATTTTATTGAAGTTATTTCTAAAGTTATTGGACACGAATTGTCTCTAGGTATTCTAGCATCCTAGAAAGCTTCTACGAAAACGCATTCTTACAAGTCAAAATTGGAAAACTGAAATCAGATAGAATTCCTGTACATCGAGGAGTAAGACAATCCTATATTCCTAAAATTGTTTACTCTAGCGATGGAACGTATTCAAACAACTAATATGGACAACTAAAGGCATTAAGATATTACAGAACTGAAAACCATGCTCATACAACTAAATAACTCATCTAAAGCTATAGGTTTAAAAATGTACGTACCTAAAATAAACCAAAGTTATGAGTGGCAGGAAAATAGAGGTTCTAGTGGATCACCAAATAATCGACCATGTTGAAAAATATGTCTACCTCAGACACAAACTGCTGAACTCACAAGACGAACTGGGTTAGTTTGGGTTGCATTTTGAAACTTAAAACACATACTAAAAAACCGCACGATCTCAATCAACCTAAAAAGATTTACTACAAAAAGGTTGTACTGACTACCCGTTGTCAATTCTGGCGATTGGAATTTCTGTGTTTTCTTTCTCTCCTCTTCTTCAAGTTGCATAGTGATGGAGACATTGTTTTCTAAGGGTGTAGGCACCATGCCTTATGTTGTTCTTGCTCAGGTGCCTCTTGTTATCGGCATTGATTTGTTAGAGGGCGTCCAGAGGTCACAGTATGATTATTTAATGTTTGGCTTTGTGGTGAATGTTACTCAAGCATCCGGGGTGCTGTGCTGTCTTTGCTGTTTTGTCTCACATAATATACTGTACTGGAGCGGGTGGATTGCTCTATCTATGCTTTTTGTCTTTTGTTTTGAAGTTTATTTTGACAGTTTTTTAGTATTTTAAAAATCTGAAATAAATTAAATTATACGGGAGTAAAAAAATCTAGCTCTGAGTGAAAAAATAGTTTTTCTGAAACTAATAATTCAACTTTTTATCAAATTTGTCAAAAAATTGCACAAACACTAGTCATAACGAAAAAAATTTAACGAACTCAATTTGTATTTGTCTACCCGACAATGGTAATTAGTTAAATATGTGTTTTGAAAAAGAAAGTTTAATAAAAACTCTTCGAACTTATGTATTAACTTGGCATAAACTTTAGTGTTAACTATTAGATGTTGCAAGTTACAACTTTTGTTTTACGATTTTATAACAACAGAGTATATTGTATTAATGATATAATAATTTATGCATCAGACACTAAACCAAATGAAGCACTTAGATCAATTCTAAAAGTTTTTAAAATAACAAATAAATTTTTGTTACAGGTACATTATATTGGAGAAATCTACTACGGCCTCGTCGAATGCGATGGTCGTTGGCAGCCCATGACATTTGTTTTACGCAGGCATTACATTCGCAGTTTTTTATGTGGGGTAAATGTATACCTGTAATAAGAGGTGCAGGAGTCTTCCAACCCGCAGTCGACTTCTGCATAGAAAAATTACGCGATGGTGATTGGGTTCATGTGTTTCCAGAAGGTATGCATAATCCAATTTATTGTTAATTATAATATAATATTTATAATTTAGGTAAAGTTAACATGACTAAAGAGAATATAAGATTGAAGTGGGGAGTTGGCCGGATGATATATGAAAGTCCAGTGACTCCAATAATCATTCCAATTTGGCATATTGGGATGGACGACATGCTTCCAAATGAACCTCCCTACTATCCTCGACTACGAAAACAAATAACGTTTAATTACGGCCAACCGCTTGATTTATCTAAAGTCGTTGCTGAATTAAAAGCGAAAAAAGTTGACGATATGGAAGCCAGAAAACGAATCACCGACATTATACAGGAGGAGCTTCTTAAGCTAAAGGAAGAAACTGAAGGTTTGCACCAAAAATATTTCAAAACTAAGTCATGATAAATCGGCGGTCTTCTTATAGGAGGCGCCGGATAAATAGTTAGATTTTTTATGTAATTGTAAAGTTGTAGAGTTGTGATTATTTTCATATCTTGAGCCAAATTTATATATATAAGTAGATTTTTTAAATAATTACAATGTTTTATAATTAATTTTAAGACAAATATTTTGAACTATATTTATTGAGCCAAGTCAGATGTTTTACAACTAAATGAAATGTCAATATATATATTTTTTATTATTTCTAACCAAATTATTATTTTTTAACCAATTTTGGAATTAGGATTCGACTTCGAATTATTGTTAAGATCAGGGTTATATATACTAGTTTGTGATAGTGATTTTATAAACAGCAATAACATAGCCAAATTAATTGGGACCAATACATAGGTTTTTAAAGTCCTAATTCTTCTTTATATTGACATTTGTAACTTGACCAAAAGTTGACATAATATATAAGACTTGAAATATTTTTTTTGAAAAATTATTTTTTAGAAAACTTGCCAAATTAAGTAGATTTAGAAGAGTATATTTACCGTATAAAATTGTTGAGGGAGTAATAGATACCAAGAAAAATTTGAAGATGTGCTAACGTCAACATGCGTTAAAAAACAATTGTTTCATTATTTCATTAACATGAATTATAACGTACTAGAGTATATTATAGGAAGAATTAGAACCATAAAATGGTTTTACATCTTATATATATATATATACATATACGGTTTAGCTGTATTAGAATATAAGTGTATCTATTAAAAATAAATCTACAAATCTAAGAAGTCATATGGGCCTCGACCATGGCAAATCATTAATACGTCACAGATAGCATTTTCTTCAATAGATTGATGGTCTGTGTATGGCGACTCTATCTTTCTGTACACTCTGGGTTCCTACTCTAACTTGTCTAATCATCTTTCATGGCTTTCTAACATTTGTCAGTAATAGTTAACGCGTTTCCTACAACGTCTTCAAAGTATAATTCTGAATAAACACTGCACCGAATAGTAAGTTTAGATTATGTAAAGGCGTCTTGTGAATAATGAGTCCTTAGTATACTAATTCACGTATACAAATAGATAAAATGTCTTGACGTAATGCTATTTATATAAACATTGATTTTATCATTTTTTTGGTTGGTTAAGTGAGGTATTTACCGCGCACTTGTTTTAATAGGGAGTATGTTACTAAAATGTGCTGGAAGGTCTGTTTTGAACTAATCCTATAGCTTGTTTTGTCAAAACTTTTGCTTGCTTGTGCCAGTGCTTGCCTTATTTATTGTGGTTTTTACCTTTTTTAGTCTTAACCAAATTCTTGTTTTCTCAGATTAGCATGCGAGATTAGCTCCAATTATATTTTTTATGATCGGGAACGTTTGATTCTGTTTGGTAATTGCTAATGGTGACAGCGTTATTGTTGGTTTACTATTTTATGTTTTTGATTTAACCAATTTCTGATTGGTGTTGCTTTGGATGCGTACAGGAAAATGGGAACTCTCGCTCTTGATGGCTAGCGTTTGCTCCTAATTAATTCCTCTTTGCAAATTGGCATAGGACATTTTATTTATATATTTATTTATATCCGAAGTTTTGCCAAGCAGGAGCGAATGCACCGACTAGCGTCTTGTGGAAATAAGTTGGTTAGTTTTTATACAATTGAAAAAAAATCTTGCAATTTATGCTCAAGTACCTTCTACCTTCTGCGTTGGGTTAGCTATATTCTTCAAGAATGTTTCTTATGCTTTATTAAGGATGTTGTTCATATAGCGCTCAATTTTCTCTTTTATAGTTTGGGTTGTGGCTTGCTGGCAAAACTTTACACTTAAAAAAAGCGTAAAGCTAATACTGATTACGATTACACGACCAGGAACTGTCTCATGCAGTAATTGATTTTTTTCTTAAGCTATACAGATGTGGCACCGTCTTGTTGAAACAACATATTGTCCACGTTCACATCTTGCAATTTAGGCACAAAAAACTAGATTATTATGTTGCGATAGCCATCATCAGTAACTGTTAATGCTGAATTTTTGCAGAAGAATGGCCTGATCATGCCTCTAGCCCAAAGTCCGCACCAAGTAGTGTTACGTTTTACATGCATTTGTTTCTTAACGCATAGAATCTTTCAAGATGAAAGTAAGCGTCATTGCTGAAAATGATATTGTTCAGAAAATCAAGACTCTTTTGTTGTAGTTCCATAATCCATTCAACGTACTTTATTTGCTGTGCGTGGTCAGTAGGCTTTAGTTCTTGTGGCAATTGAACTTTGTAAGCATGAAGGTGCAAATTTTTTGTGAGAATACGCTGTAGAAATCTTCTGGAAGTGTTCAATTTTTGACTATGGTGTTTCTGAATACTCAGCTACACTCTCACGAACTGATTGGATGGTTTGTGTTGAAAGACTTGTTGAAAGACGGACAGAGAGTCTAAGATCACTAATTGATGCAGTCTTCCTGAATTTAGGCACAAAAAACTATTAACTGTTATTGCCTGATCAGCTGCATTTTTGTTTTGCAGGAGAATGGCTTGATAGTGTTTTCAGCCTAAAATGGATTTACCAATACTATTACGAACTACTTTGATGTTTTCTGTTGAACGACTTGTTGAAGGACGACCAGAGTGTCTAAGATTACTAATTGATCCAGTCTTTCTGAATTATTTACAGTTAAAGTTAAAACACTATTCCGACCATATTTTGTACAAAAATTGCAAATGCCAAAATGTCACTTGTTGGCAACATTTTACCGCACAACTTGAGCAACAATCAAATCCATCGTGAATTTTTTGGACACAATTTATAACAATGGCAACGCATACGTAAACGAGATTTTTGAGAAAGAATTGAGGATCGCGCGCTGCTTTCACTACGCCTCTTTTACTGCAACATTGGGCCTTTAGGCTTTTTTATTTTGAATAATAATCAGTTGGGAGTGTAAGGGTAACGATAGCTGGTTTATATATAGAAACCAAAAAGCATGCAACTATTGACGAATATTCTGGACACATGCTTGGTTGAACTAGTTACCAACGTTGGGACAATGTTTGTCATTTTCGGGGATGTGCTGTTGTTGCCTAACATTTCGATTTCAGATTTATTTTGAATAAACATTATGTAGGGTACCTAAATTAGGACTTTGTCATTAGCTGCTTAAAAACTGATATCAGAATTTCAGAAATCGACTTATACGTAATTTTAGTAAAATTTGCTTCTCAAGCCGTGAGTTTATAGAACAGATATAATATCTATTAGTTTTTGATTTATTAAAACTAAATTGTTATCTATTACTCTCGCAACTTTAATAAAACATTGGCTACATTTGATTTGTTTAATTTTTAAAGAATTTATATTTATTTATAATAACATATCAATTGCAGGCGTAAGTAGAACTAAAAATGTAATATTAAAACATGTGTATTTAACCAATAAGATAAAATGGCTACATTATTTAATAATTATTATTATGCTTGTACCTGTTGTGAATTTTTTTAGAATTTATATAAGAAAATACAAATGGAGCCATTTTTATATAATACATCACATGTTAGTGTATATACATTTAAATTAACTCATAAACACAATATTTATATGTAGTTATTAATTGTACAGATGCCACTTCATTATTGAGTTCATGTGTTTAGGAGTTAATATAAACATTTATTCATAGAAAATGCATATTATGAAATATGCATTTTCTTAAATAGCACAAATAAACCACTTTTTTGTTATGTTTTTTTTTATTTAGTAGTAGTACAATCATTTCTTTGAAGACATCACCACACACTTCTTTTTTTTTTTTTTCATTAGTAGAGTAATTTCGCTCGTTTCTACTGTAATTGTTTTTGTTGGATTTTCGATTGTAAAAATTAATTACTCGTTGTTTTATAGTGACGGAAGATTCGGAATCAATGGGGAAAGTGGGAAATTCATTCTAAATTAAATTAATTGAAACAGTAACGTAAAAACTAATATATAGCAATCGGAACTGTTACCTCTGCATCCTTATTTCCCAACGAAAATATATCGAGATGAAGAAACTGAAAACGCCGATACGCGTGTAGTTACGATGTAAGTTTTGTAGATTTCTTTTATGTTTAAACACATCTTACACTACGTATTAAGTGGCATTGTACTTTAATTTTTATTTTTTTTTTGTACAGTTTATTTATTATTTATTGTACATGTGTTCATGTAATAATGAATTTGAGTCAAAATAGGTGACACATGGCATAGTACTAGTCATCTACCAAAAATAGTTTGGTTCATTCTAAAAGTATTAAAAAGTGCACAATTGCTATTAAGAATAGTAAATATTTGTCCAGGTAAAAAAGCATTTTTTTTTAACTTGGTACTAGGTTTGTATGGGCAAAACAGAATATGATTGTGTTATTTTAAGTTGCTGTATGTGTTTTAGTGGCGGGTAGTTTTAGTACATACATTTTATAACTTAATTTAAAGAAATTTTTAATGGTAGCTGTAGTTTATAATGAAAAGAATTTATTAAATATTGAAATAATTTTCAAAATTGCCAACATGTCAACGTGAATTGATCAAAATTTGTACAGCAGCCCGCTTAAGAAACTGTTATTTTACATTTAAAATAATTGGCGTTTGCAAGGAATTGTACTTTTATCTAGTTTTAAATCTAGCGGGCTTTAGGTACGTCGTAAAATTTTTGATCTAGGAGCATTACCTAGAATTAGTCCTTTCAAATTAGACATTTTTCAAAGAAATTTTACCCACAGCTTAGCGACCTGTATACTTAGCGGAAAAACTGAAAAATATAGGAAAATTCAAATAACCTATATCTATTGAAAATTTTCCACTCTACAACTTTTAATAGAAGTAATTTTTGGTCAAAATGCATAGTTTTCGCTAAAAATGCAAAAAACCATTCAAAAACGCAAAAATTGATATATTTATGTCTATTACTCCAAAAACACCCTTTTTCATGCGTGTGCTAGGTGAAAATAGTCTTCAGACAGTCAAATACACCTAAGTATGCAGGTCGCTAAGCTGTGGGTAAAATTTCTCTAAAACTTTGATTTGTTTTCTAGTTTGAAGGGACTAAATAGTGTTATGTAGTTTTAGATAAAAGTAACAAATTTTCTTACTTTAGATTTTTTTTTTTCAAATACATGGTTGGGCAGAAAAACCTGATTTGTCGAGTGAATTGTGAGTATCTTGACCGATTCCGGCGATTGCGTTCTCAATTGCATCATTCAATGCTTTCAGGGTTTGAGCTTTGCAAATTTTACCTTTGAGGTATCTCCACAGAAAAAAATTGTTTGGTGTCAAATTTGGGGATTTAGGGGGTCATGGAACATCTCATCGCTACGAGGCTTTATCTTGCCGAAGGCTTCTGCATCATGTTCTTTCATTTTGGGCCGCAAAAAAAGAATTTACTGTCACAGTTGAGCCTTTTTAAAAAATAAGGCCCATTAATGCCTATAGAAGACACAGCGCACCAAACTGTCACTTTATGGCTGCGGAGTGGTATTTAGCGATTTTCCTGAGGGTTTTCAGTTGCCAGAAAGTTTAAAGTGCCAGAAAGGTGAAAATGCGCAGAAAGCGTCGTATACTGTTAAATAGACGCTCTGCCGCGATGATTTCGGCTCTGTTGGTTTGCCCAACTGGTTTATTACGAAGTGCAGGTCTGCTTTACATTTCCGAATGGTTTTAAGGTCAGAAACTCTGTCGTGACGGTCTAAACCGAACCGAATGCGAAAAGATTTTTTCCCATGTTTAAAAAATGTTTTAACAACAAAACCGCGTTGGTAGAAATTAGGAGGTCATTCTGCTTTGTTTGTGCTATTAGTACTATTAGGTGGGACAGAATGATCTTCCTACTTGCCAGCCCGAGTGTTACAGAACCAGATATTGGTGCAATCTTAAGGATTGAATGCCAATTGTTACTAATGTCAAAAGTGGGCGCAATTTCAATTTCACAAAGTAGGTGGGCGAGGATTATTAGTTTATGAATTGTGGGCGGGTGGTTTTAAATCTTGTTTAAGCTTACTTGTCGGTGATCAACCAATCTTAAGTAGTGAACATAATTTGCCCCTAATGTTAAAAGTGGGCTCAAAACGTATGGGTGGTTTTAGATCATGTTCTCACCTACTCGACTATTAGTGATCAAGAGGTTGGATCAATCTTAAATAGTAAACTTCAATTGATACTAACATCAAAAGTTGGCGCAATTTAAGTTTCTTAATGACAACTACTGGCTGAGTGGGCGTGGTACAACAATTCTTGGGTTGTGCACGGGTGATTTTAAATCTTCTTTCCGGCCACTTGCTTGAGCGTCTGTTTACAAGACATTAGATTAATCTTAAGTAGTGAACATAAATTGTCAAAAGTGACATTTCTTGACCACAAACGATGGTGTGGGTGTGCGGAGTACACTATGACCTGAATTGTGGACGGGTTGTTTTAAATCATGTTTTTGCCCACCTGCCGAAGTGTCTGTGATCATGAGATTAGATCAATCTTAAGTAGTGAAGGTTAATTGTCACTAATGTCAAAAGTGGGCGCCATTTCATTTTTTTATACAAACTTTGGTGTGGGTGTGCGAGGTACACTATGACCTGGATTATGAGCGTAGTTTTGAATAATATTTTTGCCTACCTGTTAAAGTGATGTCAAAAGTAGGTAAATTTTAATTTCTTGATGACTAACACTGTGTGGGCGGACGGGGTGACTCGCTCAGGGACAGTGATCCAGAGATTGGTTAAATCTTAAGTAGTAAACATCAATTGTGACTGATGCTAGAAGTCTGAATCCTACCTAGAGGCCAGTTCATTCTTTTACAGTTATCATTCCTTATCAATTTAATTTGACGAGAAAATTTACCATTCCAGACTTGTCGTAAATGTCCCAAATATTCCGACCGGAACCTTATAGAGAGTTTGCCCAAAAACTTGTTACGCTATGTCTTTTGCATATTTGACACGTTAAGATTACTGTTTGTGTAATATGTCGTCTTCTAAAATCCAATGCCACTTCCGTAATATACTAAAATGTCTTTAGGTTCTTACATGGTTGTGCTTTATTTTACCACTATCATAGTGGTACTTCGGTTTTTTGCTATCTAGGTGTTTTCCCCCTTCAAACTCAACCTAACAAAGTTTTCATGGCGATTAAACCACAGGAAATGGCTTGTCTTTTTTTGGTAAAAAATTTGCCAGTTATGTTAGCCTCTATAAGTACAGCAATGGGCCTTTTGGTGTCGGTTACTTCAAAATTGGCGGTTTTCTATTTCTTGGTCCATACTCCGGTATAGTCTTACAGTATGTCATTACAAATGACAACTTTATCCAAAGCTTCAAACTTGCAAGCAAAATCGTTTAAACGCACGTCATAAGAATAATGTTTTTGTTCTGCTGTCCTCAAATAACGGCCACTTGGGCCACACGTTTCGAGATGTATGACCGCTGCGACTCCGTGTCAGTTATCGTATGTACTTTCTTTTCATTACTTCCATTGCGCGCTCTCACTATTAAAGTTTGTAGAATTATAGGCGTCTCCATATGACTTGCTAAATCCACTTTTGTCACCACACAATTTTGACTGATATTAGGTGATTAGTTAATAGACCGTAGTTTGTCTTGCTTATCATTGTAAGTAAAAACCTGTTGTCAAGTTTGGACATTACACATCGAACGCGTTTTCTACACCTTCGACTGAATTGACCGATGTTGGCACATTTAAATCAGTTTTTTTCGCAAAATTCTCATTTTTTGACTACGCTCTTATTTATTAATCCTGCTGCTGTTGAAATGTTTTTTTTTAGCTGTTTTTTTTCTTTTTTTGGTCTTGTTATTTTTAGTACCCAGGTCAAAACCTTTAATAGCAAGCGAGATCCGTTCCGCCTCTTCTACTTTGGTTTTCAAAAAACATTTTAAAAGTTCCAGACGGTTTGCAATAGTAGCATCTGGGTTTTCTGAAAACTTTGTAGATTGCTGCCATACTCGCATCAACTCTTCTAAAGCATGACTACACTAGAGGATACAACATGGCGGAACATGTCCTAGTGCTCTCAGTTGTATTTCAATTTTGGAATACAACGTAGATATGCTTTGAATTGATTTGACATGGCGTTGTTGAGAAAACATACACTACAATGAGCAAACCTTCTTTTTTGAACTTTGCTTTTAATTTCTTTTTGTAGTTTTAAGGCGACCGTAGCGCAATGGTCTAGTGCGAGGACTGTTGAGCTGGCAACCCGGGTTCGATTCACAGCAATAATAAGATTGTCTAATTTGTCGAATATATTTTGATGCGGTCGTTTCTTTCTCAAATAAACTTCGTAACGAGTGCGCAGACTATGAGAAGAAGTTACCACCTGTTGCAGGAAAGCTATTAACTAAATTATTTATTCTTGTTTTACAAGTAACAGCTGATAAGGATACTGGAAATTATCTTACGGTGGGAGGTTTTGTGTATCTTTTAGTGCGAGTTTTAAAACGTTAATTATTCACACGTGTCACCATTGAATTTGACATGTTCAATTTGAGGAAGCTTAAATCTTTTTTGATTTACCATTGAATGTATATTTTGTGCGGTTTTATTTATATTACTACTTCACTTTTATTTACATTTATTTTGTTGAAACGAACCATTAACCGCGTACACTTTAGCTTATATTCGTCGCAAGTACTTATCCCCGAGCTCAAATAAGCATCACTAGCTTCTGCAGTCAACATCTCCTCAAACACGTCGTCGTCGGTGTACTAGTTGACTATTTTTGATGCCCACACACATTTTACTAACTTGCAATGTACAAGGTTGTCCATATTCGACGAAAAGATGTTTTTTTTTTTCAATTAATGGAAAAAACACATTTTTGGCTGTTCATGTTAAAAATCATTTAATAATAATGCTATTGAAGCAGATTTGTTTACATCACTTTTTGAATATGATATCTCGTAAGTGGCCGCCTTGAGCCTCTACGGCGTTTTGAGCCTGTTTTGCAGCTTTTTCCATGGTTTTAGTCAACATTTTGGCCGAAATGGCGGCTATTTCTTGCCGAATGTTGTTCTTCAGCTCTTCTAGGGACCGTGGCTTGTTGATATAAACCTTTGATTTCAAATAGTCTGCAGGCGTTAAATTTGGTGAACGCGGAGGCCAGTCAAAATTAGCATTTTTTGGCATGAAACGGTCTGGGAACGATGTCTTTAACAAATCTAATGTAGCTCGAGCAGTGTGCGGTGGAGCGCCGTCTTGTTAAAATCAGAAGTCCATAATCCATACCATTGGCATACAAAAATCGGTTAACATGTCCGATAACGCACCTGATTGACGGTTTCTGTTTGGCTATCATCTTCGAAGAAGTACGGCCCGATGACCATATCAGCACAAATACCGCACCAAACAGTAACTTTTTGGTCGTAGAGAGGCTCCTCATAAATAATTGGAGAGTTTTTGGTGGCGTAGAAACGGCAATTTTGTTTGTTTACGGTTCCGTTTAACGTGAAATGCGCTTCGTCGCTCATGATAATTTTCTGCCAAAAATGCTCGTCATCTTCAGCCATTTCAGGCAACAGTTTTTGTGTCACTTGAATTTTATACTTAAAGTTCTTAATGAGTTTCTTAATGGTATGGTCTGAACTGCCGGCAAAATAAAGAAAGGGAAACAATGATACAATTGCCATGTTTATGATTTGGTCTAATCTTCTTTTTAGGGTGCCGTCTTCTTTTGGAGGTTGGCTATCATCAAGGTAGTTTTTATTTTGGATGTTGCTGCTCTGAACAGATCTATCAATGTGCATTGGAACCATTCTTGGAGGTTTTCCAGCCATGAGATTATTCTCTTTCCTATTAAGCGCTTTCAATTGATTTTTTCCTGGATTATCAGTTGTAATATCCTATATTTCGCTCTTCTTATGATGTGCTTCAGGTATTCTAGTTTTTGTTTCTGAATGATGAAGATCAGTTTTTTTCATTTCGAATTATCTGAATTACTTTTTTGTTAGTGATTTTGGCTATCTACTGTATTTTGAGGAAGCATTTCTGCTCCAGTAGCCATGATATAAAACCGCTCAATGCGTATTCTTAATTCTAGATCTAATTTGATTTCTTTGTGATAATAGTGGTTTCATTTTAAATGAACGCAGGTCTCTTAAGGTCTGTTGTGTAATTGTTATCCTCATTTATTATTGTGCCTATGTATTGCTATCTTTGGACTTGTTCTATTATTGTGATCACAATTGTCAGTGTATGATGTGCTTGCTTCTACATGTTTTTATTAAAGTTTATGTTGATACGTTCCATCCATTGTCGTTTGCAGGACTAATGCTTTCTGTTTAATGCTATGATGGACAATGGCCGAATTTCTCTAACCTAAAGTCGTTCGTGAGGAAATTGATTTTTTAATATTCTTGTTCTATTGTTTTTAACATCATCATACATTGAATCAGAAAACAGTTACTGCGATGTTGCTACTAAAGTACACGAAAGAACTTGAAGCAAAGTATTTTTCGCGGAAGAAATGTAACTACATCGTTGGTTGTCAGACCATAATTTTGTCTACTTGATAATACTGTACTTATTTGGACGTAATTCTAGTGGAGGCGAGTTTATCCATAATACACTTCTGTCATTGGATATCTATGTTAGAACATGAACATACGCCATTAGATAAAGCTTTTTGTATATAAGATGATGATGACCCTGAAACATTAGTGTATTTGTCTCACACTGGGTGGAGAGTCAATTTACATAAAATACATAATTTATTAAATTTAAATAATAAAATTTGCTTGAAATGGGATTTGAACCTACGTCAAATTTCACCCAACTGAGTCAACCCTTGGAACTTTCTATTGATCATCTATTTTACTCCAGATAAACAAGGTAAGGTTAATGTGAATTTTTCATTGAAGATTGTTTAGTAAGTATGGAGAGTAGGTACAGCATTATAACCAAGCAAATGCCTGTTCTTTAACCAATAATCTTATGTTATGTTTTGATGATCAAAATATAGTTTTTAAACTTAATTTTTTTTATTGCCTGGACAAATATACTTCTTAATAGATAATAATCTTTCTTTTATTAAGAAAATGAGTATTAAGTAAATTAAATATGTAGGAAACATATTTGCATTAACTTATGTGATGCAATTGCTACTATTCTACGTAATAAAATCATCCTGTTACATACATCTACCTCTTTTTTATTATCATAGTAATATTTACTGATATTTACAAATCAAGTGTATTTCCAGCAATTAATTTAATTTGAATTATGACAACAATTTAATTAAACTAATTTGCAAACTAACTCAATAATTTATAATTACATTTGCAGTAGATATAAGATTTATAGTAGTAGTACTAGTAGTAGTAACATTTATAGTACAATTTTATTAATGATAATTACAATAAATAAAAAAGAAGCTAGTGGTTATGTCTTAAATTACATTTCCAACTCGGGTGAAATTTGTTTTAGTCTTAACGTGATTGTATATTTTTGTTTTGTTTGAACTTTATTACGGGTTGTTCTTTGATTAAATACTTTTTTAATAATATTATTTAGTACCTGATATTGTAACATTCTTTAAAATCAATTAGCAGAATGTTTCAACATTTGTCATAGTTGTTAATATTTAATTTAGTTTTGGAGTCAAATCATTATATGTAGTTTTAACTATTGCATTTAGTATAAAATTTTATTCATACATTTAATAAGTTCCAATTTTAAATGTTGTGTCAAGAAAAAATGCATAATTTTGCAAATTGATGTACCTGTTTTGCGATAAATGTAGCGCAAAATAATATAATAGTATAACTGTGATTTGTTTTTGTGGTTGGCAGCGTTACACGAACTATCCAGACTTTTGGTGAACATTTTTGCACTTCAGTTTGGACAAGTTCTTCATCTTACTTAAACATTAAAGCATCTCGTTTTGGACACGGAGAACAGCTTTTTTGGGAATGCATCTTACGCGCTTTAGGTTTTGCGAAAGTTTATCAGATTTATGTGCTTTCACTACTTCCGAACACTTGCTTTGCGAAATATACTTCATTTAGTAATACCATTAACCTTCAACATTGCACTGTTTCAGTTATTATCGACTGTTGTTGTTTGCCACAATCTTTAAGTCTGAATGAGTGAACAAGTTTTGATATTTTCAGATGGCAGTGCGAATTTTCAACAAATACGTGATGCATTAAAAGTGCTATTCTATACTTTTTTATGTAGATGGTCGTGTTGAGGTGTTCTGTTTAATTTAAATTCTGTTATGATTTTCTAAAGATTGCAAATAATAATCTCTCTTTTTTAGTGCTAATTTAATTTTAGTTTTTTCAGGTCTAGATCTTGAAGAAAACTATACATATTTATACGGTTTTTGGCATTGCATCTTAAGGAAACACATGTTTTAGAGAAAACTCTTCTTCTTGTTACGTTCTCTCTCTCTCTAAATTTTGGCGATTCAAATAGCAATTTTTGTTTTTGACACATCTACTGGAAGATCTGTTTGATGTGCATCCAAACTATACGTGCAGATCTTTGAGTCACGAGTTCTGTCTTCTGCTGATACATTGTTTTTATTAGATTTTTTTTTTTTAATTATTACTTGGAAAAGTTTATATATCTTTTCTTCTGTGAACTGTAGTTTTTCTGCTTATTTATGCAAGTCAGTACTTTGGTGATTGTTACTTTTCTATCCAAGTGATCTTTAACATATGTCTGTAAGTGTACATTTCAAAGTCTTCGTTTTTTATTTCTATTGATGGTTTAAGGGTATATCTTTTGCATCCGTGCAGGAGTATTGTGACATTGAAGCATACGGGTTTTTGTTTCTAGAATTATGTTTGGTCTGATAAAGAAGTTTTGCATATTAGGGAATGTAGTTCTTGCTTGTTTGATTTTTAATCTCACTTCTTTTGACATATCACTGTGTTGGTTTATTATAGCTCTGAAGTATTTAAAATTGAATACCTGTTCTAAGACATAGCCGTTGATTGACAGTGTTTGTCGGCGGTTTTGAGAATGACATTAGTTTGGTCTTTAATATATTCACATATAGACATCTTTTTACTATATCGTACAGTGCTGTTCCCTTCTCGAACGCGTAAACTATGAAACAGGTATGTAGGTCACAGTTCATGTCTTGGCATCGTTGGGCTAGTACATTCTGGGAGAACAGCGCTTTACGTGTTTTGACTCCATTTTGGAACCCGAATTGAATTTTGTTAGTGTAGTTCTCGCATTATATCCTGGTATATATTATGCGTAGGAAAATGTGACATAAGAATGTTTATTCCATAGTCATTGCATTGCCCATCTTATCTGTGGTGTAAATTGTATTGAATAATGCTGTGAGTAGTTTTAACCCGTGTCAATTTTGTTTTATTATCATTTTGGGCACTTCAGCATATACATTATCCGGGCCAGCAGCTTTCCTGTTTTTCTGGATCTTTATTGCGTGAATGACCTCTTCTTTAGTTATTTCAGATCCTAATTTGTCTACATCTGCCAGCGATGACGGCATGGTCGATTGTCTTCAAAAAGTTCACCACTTAAGCTTATCTTCTACTGTTATTTTGTTGGTTGCATCTCTCAGGATAGCAGTTTGTTGCTTTAGGCTTTTGCCTCCCAGTTCTTTGATCTTTTTAGGCTTCCTTTATTTGACCTTTCTTATTATTGTTCTATTTATCGTTTTGTATATTTGTAGGTCTGTGTGGTTTTGTTCCTTCTTCTTTTGTTCATTAGGCCTAGAATTTCTGTCGTCATCTATCCTGTTTTTTTAAATTATTTTCGATGTCGTTTAGTGTTGTTTCAATAGTGCTCCAAGACGTTTCTAATCTTCAAACATGGATTTTACGAGGGTAAGTGGTTTTTCTTATGGTGCCGTATCAGAATTCTGTCGTAGGTGCTTCTTTTGCATGTTTTGTGGTGTGCGATGATTTTACAGAAACATACTGGATCTACACTTTAAAGTGAATTTGGAACCACATCACTAGACCGAATTACTTGGCAGTTACTTTGTTATTTTGCCATTATCTTGCGAAAGCGGCGGCCGCATTAAAATATATGTTTACAATTTGGTTTTGTCGTAGTACGAGATCGAACTCGGACTGCCGGCATAACGGTTCTCACACTAAATCACTACGCTACGTTAGCATATATACGAGCTTAATTACAAGTCATTTCAAAATTTGTTTATAGCGAGCTTAAATTAAAAAAAAAATGACAGCACAAATATGACACAATATTGAGACATTCTGTATATTAATTCATTATTTGAGTTAATCAGATTTTAGACTTTATTATTCAACAATACTTGCATTTTTGCATTTATTATATAGAAAGTTGCTAGATCTAGAATCACCAATTGCTCAAATATTTCTTGAGACAATAATATTCCAATAAATAAGTTTTGAATAATTTTTGCGGAATTTTAGTTTAGAGATAGAATTTCTCAAAATGTAATTTACGAATAATTATTATTGGTGGTTCTAGTAATTATGGGTGGATTAATGATATTAAATGTATAGGCATTGGAGGAAATATAGTGATTTTAAACTCTTAAAAAATCAAAATAACTTATATGGTATAATTCATATTTAATATACAAATCTTTTTTCTGAATGTTTATATATTTAATTAAATTAAAAAGTAATTGAATATTACCTTATACAATATTTAGTGTTATAAATGTTTTCAATATTATCCGTGTTTAATCATCTTAATAAGAATATTGTTATTTGATGTTATTGTTCTATTCTTGTTGTTATGTTTTTTGTTTAAAGTATGTGAATTGTAGTTGGAATCTATTGTGATGAATTTGAAGTGCCCAAATTGGATTATGTTCATGCCAAAGTGCGAATGGTTCTTCCATGTTACTTTCCACTTTCACAGACCTATGTTCAAAACAAACATGTTTTCCTTCTTATTTGAAGTAATAAGTAGTGGAACTTAGTATATTATATGTTATTTGTTGCGAATTTTTATTATGAAATTAATAAAATTGAAATATTGTCATTTTTTTATATTTATTATCCTTCTAAACTAATTATATTAAATTCTTATGTATTGTTAATAGTTGTGTTAGGTACTTATTAATATGAATAAATTAAACAAGAACATGGACAATTGGGATAGCTTAATAGTATCGGGATATTTTATCAAGTTATTATTGATGGGTTGGGTGAGTAATATTGTTTGATATTTATATCATTTTATCATAAAAGTAATTTATATTTAAAACTCCTAGATCTGTTAATCATGGTAGTAGATTTTAAACAATCAACACATGAGAGTTTCATGTCTATTTGTGCATTGCTAGAATATATCAATTAATTATGGCACTTGTGGATTTACCAGATGGCTATATATTTCACTTCAAAATGATCTCAAATTAGTAAAGTCATTTGTCCATCATACTTTCCAACAAGTTCATTACCTATTTTTCGAATTGGTCTGTGTTCAATGTGAAGGTAGGTAGAATTACTTGGCCGGAATAATAGGCAACTTAATTTTCACAAAAAAACTGTGTACTCTGTTGCACTTATGGCTTTGCCCGTTTTTACATCCTTTTCTCGCGCTTTTATTTCACACATTCTATGGGCCACGCTGTACTGGGATTACTATAGTTCTACACAAACATGCGAGACCTACAGTTTAATTTGGAATCCAAAACACATCACTAGAGGGACTTACTAAGGCAGATACTTTTGCGGGTTTGCGATTGAGACGACCGCATCCAAATATATTTGATTAATTATATATTACCGCTGCCGGGAATCGAACCTGGACTGCCTGCTCATTAGTCCTTGCACTAGACGATTGATCTAGCGGTTATCCGTAAAGGATTGTTGATTTGACGATGGAGTTAAGCAATTTTCTTTTGCAGCTTGACGGTCAGTTTGTTGGGCAAAAGCCGTGGTAAGTTTGCTGTCCAGTTGACTATCGTTTTCATATGCTCTGAAAAAGTTAACTTATATAAGGTGTAGACTTTATTTCTCAGACATCTTTTCCGTCGCTTTTTCAGTATCACCGGTTTTGATAATGTTTGGTTAGTCATATGTTTATCTTTTCTAGTGGATTGTTGGTTTTATTCACTAATTTATAACTACTTGGCCACAACTACTACGGCAGGGTCATCTGGAAAAGCTACTGTCTTTATCCCTTTTGTAATTTTTTTATTAGGACGATGTTGTATACCGTAGTTTTTGCTTTAAGACCCTTTGGGAACTTTTGTTGTTACATTGACTTAATGGAGTTTTTGTTTGAATACGTAGCTCAAGATTCTGTTTTGTAAATAATGCGATATTCTTTCTAGTCAGTTTTTACATGATTTTATTTCACGATTTGGTATTGAAGGTGTTTTTAATATCTTTAGCAACTAGTGCGTCCCGTTTGTCTTTGCTTTTATGGTTTTGACTTCTTCTTCTACTGTTTTTAGACTAAGCTTCATTTTGCTCTTTTACATTGACTCGTAGATTTTACTAATAGTGCAAATTTTAGGTCGTCTGTCCAGTAGTTTTCCTTAGTAATCAATTTTAGTTTTGCCGTTTTTCACTCAGCAGGGAGGTCTGCTTTATCATAAGCTGGTTCAGCATCTAACTTGTATACTACGTTGCTTGCTGTGTACTACGTTGCTTGCTTGTTTTAGGGACTTTGGATGGATGTAATCTAGGTCACGAAGTTTTCCAGTTTTAAATGCCTGTGGGGCTTGTGACAGTTTTTTTCTTTTAATATTTTTATATTTTCTACTACTTTTCCGGGTTTCCTTAGGTTTGTGTTTTAAGGAAACAGTTTCTTCACTAAATGTAGTTTTCGGTTCGAAGTCAGCTAGTACGGTGGACAACTTCTCAATTTTTTATAACGATTTTGTACGCGTTTTTGTTTTCTTATTATGCCGTTTAACTCGTCGCGGAGATTTTTCTATTATTTCTTTTTCTTAACCTCTTTTTCATCTCGGAGTTGTTTTTTGTGGGTTTTATACTCTTGCTCGATTTTGCCTTCTGTCTCTTTGTCATTCTTGTGAATTTTCTATAGGCTTTTTTCATTGTGGTTGCGTACGTCTGGAGAGTCATCTTGTTGTCCCTATTTTATACAATGTTCTAAAGATTTTAAGTCATGGTCTTTTTGTGGTTTTAGCCTGTTTTTTGTGCGCATTTTTCTTTGGAAATATATGTCTTTGTGTTCAGTTGCGGTTTACTTGTCTAGGATTTTCCAGTTATTGATATATTTTTCAATATCTCGCGAAGAACAAGTAACATCTATAAAGACCGGGAGTTTGTCCTTACAAAAGTTGGTCAGTCGCTTTTGTATTTGACGATCATATCCAGGTTTGCCACTCTACAAGATTTTTGCGTTAGTATGACGCATTCCTCTCGGTCTCTTGACTTCTTCTTCTTATAGTTCCTTATCCTTTTCGGACGTTGGTAACCATTCTTGCAATCATTACTTTATTTACTGCTGTTCGGAAAAGCTCGGTGGTGATTATGCCAAACCATGTTCGAAGATTCTTTAGCCATGATATTCTTCTTCTTCCAACATCTCTTTTTCCTGCTATTTTCCCTTGTAGTATTTTTTGCAGTAGCTGGAATTTGCTTTCATTTCTCATAATATGCCCCAGGTATTGGAGTTTTTTGCATTTTATGGTGTTGAGGACCTTTTCCTCATACTGCATTCTGTGAAGGATCTCAGTGTTGGTTATGCGATCTTTCCACGAAACTCTCAACATCCTTCGATATAACCACATTTCAAATGCTTTTAGTTTCCTGCTCATAGCATTGGTTAGTGTCCACGATTTAACTCCGTAAAACATAACCGAAAACAAGTATCAGCGCAGAATTCTCAGGTTGGTATGCAATGTGTGGTTGTGGCTTTTTAGTAGGGATTCCATACTGTTGAAAACAGCTCTCGCTTTTCTCTTGACATCTTTGCATTTATAAGTTTATATCTGCATTATAAGCGTCAATGGTTGTCTTTGGAGATATGTAGCAGCAGTACATGGTAAATTTCTCCAGACCAGATAACCTTTGTATTTTTCTATTTTTTTTACTTAGATTTGCTTGTTTGTGAAGAACACGTTTATTTTTTTTATGCAATTCAGCATAGCTTCTTAAGTATTTTTTTTATTTGGTTTATTTACTATAATTATATCGATGTGCGTTTCTAGCGCCGTGGCACCTGCAGATATCATTAGAGATACACTGAAGTGACTATGTACCAATTATTATTGGTTCACCGATTTATTATTCTGTTGTGAAGTGGTAGTTGAAGGCTTTTGTAGTTGAATGTCTGAGTAGCGACTACTGATGGTATCATGGTTGATTCAACCATGATACCATCTTGGCTGATGACAAGATTTTTTCTTAATGTAGAAGATAAGCCAGTATACTAATAGTGCAAAACTTAAATTATATGTAAAAAATGTATTGTTGCCATCTTATTCTAACTATTGAAAGTTTGTACTAAGATAAGTATTTTTATAGGCTGAGATTGTCGTTACCCAAATTGTTGCTGTCTTTTTTTAGTTTGGGCATTGTTTTTACAGGATTATGGGTTATAACCGAGTAAGAGCAATGTTATTGCCATTGTTTCAAGTTATTCTCCTGGATGTTTTTCTACTCCAATCAAAAAGACTTGATTTATTTATAAATGTTTTTCTAATGTTCTTATAGATACGTTGACGAGTAGACTGGTTCTGAATGTACCGGCTGTAAACAACAACTTTTTATTCATCCGTAAGTAATAATTATGTACATTTGTCCTACCAGGATAAGGGCAATAGCCAAGTAGAGAGCTTTTTAATTTCTACTGACAAGCATTAACTAAAAACTTTACCACTTTTCAGAGCTAGGGCCTGGTTATATTAATGGAAAACCACTCTAGACGATGAATGGTAATAGACAGAAGCAGTTTTAGTATACAGTGTAGATGTAGAAGAAAAGTTCTTGGCGTAGGCAGCTGTAGTGGTTTCTAGAGACAAGGCTGGTTGTTGGTATATGCAAACGACATAATTGTGGAAAAAAATGAAAAATAAATTATTAGAGCTTTCAAATACAAGAATAATATATTTACTTTTGCTTCTATCAGATATGAATTTTTATGTTGCAAAGCTTTCTTCTTTCTACGAAGCTTGGTGGTACTTAGGACGCTTGCATATTGTTTGGGTCTCTGCCACTATTGAGGTTTAATATCCTTGTTCTATCTGATAAACTATTGATTTCTGTTAAGCGTTGTAAGTAGAGTAACTGTCATTATGTTTGTGATCTGGGCTGGTATGAGAATTATTATTACAAGGCAGAATTTATTTGTTAATGTGGTAAAATTGTAGATACATATCTGGTCATTGCTGCTTGAAAATGTACTAGCTTTTCAAACAATGGACAGATTTACAAAAAAAGTTAAAAAAAAATTCTTATTTTTCTCATTGTGTAGCGGTTTGACTTCCGAATCACCCCGGTGGATATAGAGCAAGATATTATTTTAGTCAAATTTTGGGGATTGAACCCCGGACTGTCAGCGTGCTACGCTAACGCTCTATAACTGTTTAGTCGGTGTAAAATAATAATGGGTGTTTTTTTAGAGGTATAGAACTTTGAACTGAAATGAAATTATGTTAACGCTATGGTATTGGCTTTATTGGAAAGATAGTTTTATGCCATTACTGCTTAAATATGGTTTGGGGCATATGGTTCGAATGAAGTGCAATCTGGAAGTCCAACTGACCACTTTTTTGAGCAGCCGTGGCTTTATTGGCGCCATTCACTGCGGAACGAAATAGTGAGTAGTCATGGATCGATAGCTCTCTCCATTGACAGTCACGTGTTGGCCGGCATTATCTTTAAAGAAATATGGGCCAATGATTCTACCAGCTCATAAAGCACACCAAACAGTGTGTTTTTGTAGATGTAACGGCGTCTCAATAATGGCTTCTGGATTTTTGTTGCTTCTAATCCGGCAATTTGGTTTGTTTATGTAGTCATTGAGCCAAAAATGAGCCTCATCGCTGAACAAAATTTGTTGCTGAAAATGAGGATTAAGAACAATCTTGTTTTTAGTTTATTCTCCGAACGTACGACGCGTATAATGGTCACTCTTCTTCAGCTCTTGCACGAGTTGTATCTTGTAAACTCGTAAACCGAGTTTTTTTTGCAAAATCTAGATGGACACAGCATTGCTGTGCATGATGGCACGCTTTACAGCTGCAACAACTTCTTCGGTGCGCACTGTACGACGTCTCTGCGGATGCACATTATCAATCATACTATGCGTAGTGCAAAAACGATCTATGGATGAATGAATAACTTGCTCGGATAGACGATTATGTCGACCGTAAAATGGACGTAGTGCACGGTAAGTTTTGCGAACTGAACCACGACTGCGCCAATGAATCGTTACACCGGTGAGTTAGTGCTTCTCTCTCCTCGGTTATCTTACTAGATAACAGAGGAGAGAGAAAAGGACCGTTCCGTGGGACTATGTTGCCGGAGGATTATGTTTTGAACTTATAGCTGAAGCTGGAGTGTACCATACACTTGGCAGCAGATGCCACGAGGGTTTTCATAAATTAATTAAAGTTTGGGAATGTTTTTTGTCTTGTAGTGCAAATAAAGGATGCGATTTAAACAAAATCTTCTTGCTGCTTAATTTTTATGTAGTTTAGTTAACAAGTTTGTTGCTGAAAGAGGTAGACACTTGATGCACACTATCTTTTATTAATGAACTTCTTTATTATTGTAAACAAACGAAGCAATTTAGAGTCTCAAAATGATTATACATATATCAAACTATTGAATATTCTATTCTATGCAATATAGTAGTTTTCAAAATCAACGTATTTAATAAAGTTTTTTATATAATTATATAAAATAAATATAATTTTTGTTTTTAGATGTGCGGGCAATAACTTAATTTGGGCATGGCAGAATTGGCGATTATGCCTATGATACGTAAGTATATAAATTTGCTTCAATGCTTCTTTTTCTATTTCTATGTGCGCTCGTCATTTCTATACCTTTCAACCGTGTATAGTCTTTACACGCATACTTCTTTAATTCTCATGTTTGTATTAATATTGTGTATACTCCATATTGACACCTTATTTCGAAAAAAGGCCAAATCCATTTTTAATCAAAATAAAACTTTGAATTTTTGAGCTAATATTTAGTTTGCTTCAAATGTGCTAATAGTATATCAACATTAAAAACAATTACGGTACAGAACAATCTGTTTATGTCTAATAGGAAAAGTAAAGTTTTTTTGTCAATACTGAAAATAGTGATGATCTGAATTAACTGTTTTTTGAATTACGGTATCAATCTATTAATTTTTTTATCTAATCCTGTTTTTTAAGCTTTGCTGTTATTAATTCTATTCTTATGTTTGCTTTTAGTTCTCTCTAAAGCACCCGCTTAGTATAAATTTGAGTTTGCAATTTTTGAGCTGATTTGTAATTATTATTTTATTTTTGATTCATTTTTACCTACCTTGGGTTAGGTAGGTCGTGTCTTTTTCAAAGTACATACATGGACAATATCATCTCAATAATTGCCTCTTTGGGTGGTACGAACTAGGGCTACGTATATGTTCATATCATTACGCATTTGAAAACATTGTACTTATTATTATATACTTATAATTATTTTATTTGTTTTAGAGAATACAAGAGGGAAAATGTTTGGAGATTTAGAGGAGGAAACGTGTTTATCAACTAATCAAGGCAGATTAATAACTATTGGTTTGAAAGTAATTGTGTTGATTTTAAAGGGCAACATTTAAGAGAGATTTTATTAAATGTTTTGTATATTTTGGGATCATACATTTAAACTGCGACGAAATAAATTGATCAATAATGATATTGAATTTTATTAACTAGTATGCGATTTTAGGTGATGTGTATCTTTTTGTGCTAATTTAATAAGTGATTTGTATTGAAACAAAAAAAAAATAGATTAGAACGTAGGGTCCTATATCAAAACCAAAAATATAGATGTTGGTTTTCATACTATGATCGGGTACAAGAATAAACAGAGAATCTTTTTTTTTTGTTGAATGTGCAACAGTTGAAGCAGTTTTAAGATATGTCAAGTGTTTTCCAATACAGGGTCTTATGTCTAAAGCAAAAAATAGATGTTGACGTCTATGCTACGGCTTGGTACAAGAATATTTATCGAATCAGAGAAGACCTTGTTTTGATGGATGTGCAATAGTTGATAAAGATTTTTTATGCTACAAAATAAAGTTATTAGATAGCCATTGATGGACACATTTTTTGGCACATTTGCATGCAGCGAGTAAAGTGGCACATTTACTTTTGACCTACACCATAAACATCCACGCCAATCAAACGATTATATCTATCGCCTAAGTAAATCGGACAGCTTATGGACGTTTCTGACGATTTACTTGACGTGGCTCTTGGCTGTCTGGAAATTTCGAAAGGTTACAAGTCATGCCAACTGCACGGATTATCTATCACTTTGGCTCGCCGCATGCAAATGTGCCGAGACATGTGTTCGTCTATGGCTAGCTAAAACTTTTAACCATGTGGCGTGCAAGTTGAGATATGTTGCCTCATATGCATGGCTCGTGATATGGCACGCCAAGTCAGCAATAAATGCACGAATTTTCCGTTACTTTGGCTAGCCGCATGCAAATGTGCCGAGAAATGTGTCCGTCATGTTAAATGAGGTGGCATTTGGAAAACTAAGCTTTGTATTAAAAAAACAAAAATTTACCGCAATACCTTAAAGGTTCTTCAACCAATGCATTTGACCAGTAATGACATATAAGGTACAGACATTACTCTTACAAAGAACATTATAAACAAATTGGTAAAAACCCAGAGCAATGGAAATTACTAAAATCACTCTGAGAGATTGAAAAGGAAACACATGGAAGTTATAAACGTAGCAGAATAGGACACAATACAAGAAAGCCGACGAACGATGGAGTGAAGGTTAATTCATTTATTTAACGTCACTTTCTTTTTGCTGCTGTGCCAATCACCTTTTTTAGCTGCAAATTTAGGACCTAAATTGTTGGGTTTTTATTTTATTTTTTTATGTAGTTAACGAAGACGAATATACCAGTTTTTTGAAGATATAATGTTGAGAGCTGCAGGTTCCTATCAGTGGAATTAAATACGTTTTATGCGGAGAAAACAATTTAATTTTTTAAAAAAATACTTTTTATTGACATAAGATTGAAGACAGTAATTTCATTTTTTTTATTTATGTACAAATCTAACAACCACAGCTAACTACGTAATATATTAATGTGCCAGTTGTATGAGATTTATACACTACTACTTACAACAAATAATTCCAACACTCCCACAAATTGCATACATACACATGAAAATGAAAACTTAAGTGATAAAGTTTAACAAATGTTTCATTCTAATAAAGTCATTTTTATTTAGGGCTTTTGTGAGAATATCGGCTGCTTGTACTTTCGTATTGACATATTGCAATTGAATTTGCCCTTTTTGATATTTTTCTCTTATGAGGTGATATTTAATCTCAATATGCTTGGTTCGGTGGTGAAAAACTGGGTTCTTTACGAGTTTTATGGCACTTTGATTGTCCACATTTATTATAACCGCACTTGTTGATATTTTAAGTTCATTTAGAAGCTACTTTAGCCACATAGCTTTTTTCACGGATTCGGATGCGGCGATGTATTCGGCTTTTGCGGTAAAACAAGCGACAGTCTTCTGTAGTTGAGTGCGCCACGTGATGTGCTTTCTCCGATCTTGATGACATAGCCAGTTGTGGAACGGCGTGTCATGATGTCCCCTGCATAATCGGAATTAGAGTAACCGATTATTTGGAGTCTCTCATCGTTTCGTCCATACGTCAATCCTTCATTGATTGTTTGTTTCAGATAACGTAGCACTTTCTTTGCTGCATTCTACTGTGGAATTCCCCAACTGTGTTGTTTTCTACTCAGTACATTGGTGATAAAAGCAATGTCTGGTCGACATGCAGTTGCTGCAAATATTATGGACCCAACTATTTCACGATAGGGAACGTTTTTGTTCATTTCTTCATCATTGTTTGAGATCGAAACTCCTGGTTGTGCTGGTACAGAACATTCAGCTGAATCTTGCAGGTAGTATCTGTCAAGGATTCCATTTATAAATCCTTTTAATTTGATTGAGATCGAGCCGCTTTGTGGATTACGTTCGATTTCCAGTCTTATGAAGTTTACAGATTCTAATTTTGAATTCTTGTTTTAAGTGTTTGTTCACTTTCTTGAGTGTCTCGCATGTTCTTGAGAAAATTAGTCCATCGTCCACATATATGACAAGAATGACTGCTTTTTCATTGATCACGCCTGAGTATACACACATGTCCATCAAGCATTGATGCAGTCCAATTTTGTTTAAGTATTCATTGAAACGCGAATTCCAACATCTCGGGGATTGTTTTAATCCATATAGAGATTTCTTTAGTTTACATACCATGTTTTGCTTAGAGTTCACACCTTCTGGTGGTTCCATATATATTTCTTTGTCTAGTTTTCCGTAAAGGATGCGGTCTTAACATCGAATTGACTTATTTCGAGCTTGTAGTGTGCTGCAAGTGCTAACAATGTTCTGATGGTGTCATATTTTGCTGTTGGGGCGAAAATTTCTTTGTAGTCTATCCCTTGCACTTGGCTGTAACTTTTTGCACATAATCTCGCCTTGTAGATGGTGTCGTCATCATTGCTTTTGACTTTAAAGACCCAACGTGAGCCGATAATTTTCTTGTTACTGGGGCAATGCTGTAACTCCCACGTATTGTTGTTATCTAGTGATTTTAACTCCTCTTGGGTTACTCGCTTTCATTTGTTCTTTTCGTCGCTTTCCATCGCTTCTGCATAGGTAGTGGGTAAGTAAACTTCAGTAAAATTTATCTCACCTTGTTCAAAATCATTCAGGTACTTTGGTTTCGGAATTTTATTTCTTGCACGCAGATTGTGTGTTTTTGGCTCATCATTGCCCCTATTGTTGTCGCTATTTAGATTTTTATTAAACATATCATCATTGGGCTTGTTATATTCTTCTTCATTTCTATCTTGAGCCTCTTCTTCGTGGTTGACTTCTTCAATTCTCTCTTGATCCTCTTGTTTGTGGTTGACTTCTTCAATTATCTCTTGATCCTCTTGTTTATGGTTGATCTCTTCAATTGATGTGTCGATTACTATGCTTCGTGGAGTCGAATTTTCAATGGTTGCGTTTTCATTGAAAATAACTTCTCTGGAAACTTTAATGCTGCCGGTCTCAGGATTGAAAAGCCGATAGTTATTTGAATTACCTTCGTATCCGATTAACAGGAGCTTTTCACTTTTCTTATCTAGTATTTTTTCGTAGATGATCGGGCACATGTAGATAAGCAATGCTGCCAAATACTCGTAGATGAGAAAGTGATGGCTTCTTGCCACACCACTTTTTGAGGGGTGTTCCGTCCTTAATTTGACTGTTGAAAGTTCTGTTGAAAATGTACACTGCTGTGTTTGCTGCTTCTCCCCACAATTCCTTCGGTAGTTCTTTGGTGAAGAGCATTGCTCTTACACTTTCTATTATTGTGCGATTTTCCGTTTCGCTCCTGCCGTTTTGTTGCGGCGTGTATCGTCCGGTTGTTTCTAGAAATATGCCTTCATCATTAAGAAATGAAGTGATACGATCATTTATGTATTCAGTGTTACGGTCAATTCTCAAACGTCTTATTTTGTGACCTTGTGTGATGCACATCTTAGTGAAGTTTTTAAATGTTTCAAAAACATCGCTCTTGTTTTTCAGCAACTTAATTACTCTGTAACAATATTATAGTACAATCATCCACACACATCAGAATGAATGAGTTTACCGAGCTGCGTTTTATACCTTTCGATTTTGTTGTGTTTGAGCTTGTGTTGTTTTACCAAGACACAACTCTCACAAAAGAAGTCTTCTGCATCGAGTCTCTTTGATTTACGAAATGACATCTTATACAAATTATTATCAGTTCGGCAACCTTCTGCAACAACAGTTTTGCCTTTGTAGATTATAACCGTCGATTTATCTTTGATGACTGAGAACGCTTTCTTTGTGATTTGACCTTCAGAAAATAAATTTTGCTTTAGGTCTGGTACATACCACACATACATTTGTCCTTCATACCACACATCATTGATTTGTTTTTCGAATCTAATTGTCCCTTTTGCTGAGACTTCAAGGATGGTATCATTCCCTAATTTGACATTGACTCCATTTAGTGGCGTCATGTTTTCGAACCATTCCTTATTGGCCGACATATGGCATGATGCACCGCTATCGAGCAGCCAGATTTTTTCTCTTTCTTCGACTGCTGACTGTGCTTGTTGGTTTCTTTCCACGTTGAAAGCACCTCCTTGTTTTTTTGGGTGATTTCTGTTCGTGCTTTGTGTTTCTTGTCCTTTTTTCGATGGCGCCCTGTACTCGCTTGCGAAATGACCTTTCTTGGAACAATTAAAACACGTTATTCTTGATTTATCAAATTTCTTCTTGGTCGAATGCGGATTGTTTCCGCTTGTTGTCATTGCTCTGGCTCCATCGGTTTCATTTCCGCGGTTTAAATTGCTTTCTTCGTCGAGAAGTCTTGCCGTCAAATTCACTATGGTCTGCTTAGTCTCATCAAGCGAGAGCCATGCCTGACGAAAAGCATGATATTTGCTAGGCAACGTACTAACGATTTTTGTCACGATTGCAACATCACTAATTGCATCTCGTGACTCCTTAATTTGTCGTGCTAAGGATTCTATTTTCGCAATATGTTGTGCTACTGTATCAGTGGTTTGCATCTGATATTGGTAAAATCTTTCATGCACTAACATTTTATTCGTTTCCGATTTTTGTTCATAAATGAAATCGAGTTTAATAAGAATTTCATTTGCTGACTCACATGTTTCAATCAGGCTAATTTGTGTTCGTTCCATTGCTGATGTTAAGATGCACATTGCTAGCGCGTCGTCTTTATTCCACTTGTAGAATTTCTTTTTCTCTTTCTCGTCGGTTGGGACGCCTGCTGGTTTCGGTGACGCTCCGATGGCGACGTCGTACACGCATTTTGCACGCAAAGCACATTTTATCTGGAATTTTCACTGTCGGTATTCTTTTCCATTGAACTTGCCAATATGAATGAGGCTGCTTGAGTCTACCATTTTCACTACTTGCACACTTTCTTTTGAATTAGTTTATCTTTTGGTGTCGCGAACTGTTTCACACGGAGGATACGCGGAATGGTCTCTTCATTCTTTGTTCACTACCAGTTCATATAAACCACGTGCTTTTAATTGCTTTAATATTTCTTGTTCACTCGCGACCACTGGGCCCATAACCTGTTGAGAGCTGCAGGTTCCTATCAGTGGAATTAAATACGTTTTATGCGGAGAGAACAATTTAATTTTTTTAAAAAATACTTTTTATTGACATAAGATTGAAGACATTAATTTCATTTTTTTTATTTGTGTACAAATCTAACAACCACAGCTAATATATTAATGTGTCAGTTGTATGAGAGCAATTTAAACACTACTACTTACAACAAATAATTCCAACATATAATTTTTAAAGGCGGTTGTTAACTGATATTAATTTGAGAACTCATTACCACTAATGATATTAGGAATTAATTAAGCCTGAAGTGGATACTTTTGTTTTTTTTTTTTTTAATTGAACGCTGGTTTGGCAAATCTGGGTTGCATCACTACTGTAGTGCATGCAAAGATTATCTTCTAAAGATATACATTTAAAATCTAAATACACAATATTGTTCTTTTTTCCAGTCACAAACTACAAAACCTGCATGCCACCTTGGCAGTAAAAGCAGACAGGCGCAGAGACGTTTAATAGAATGCTGCCCGAAAGTACCCAGCTGTGCACACAGGAAAATAAGTTGTGATCATGTGTTTGCACGGTATTATTGACACATGCGATTTATATCATCATAGGTTTAAATACATGGCAAGATAGAGAGCATTCAACGCGACAAGAATCTTTGCAGTATACCTATATCCTGCATTGAAATATCTGGCGGATTTGGACCTGAATGGTCTTGTTGTCATGCTATTTTGAAACTATCTCATCACGAGACACTGTATTATGAACGTGTAGGGTGCTGTTAATTACAGACAGATATTGCGTGAGTATGCAATTTATATACCTTGTTGAATACTTAAATCGCTACAAAACGTAACTAAATACAGAGAGTTTATAAATGAATGGTATTATGTAATCACTTTAAATATGCCGCCTTTTTAAAATCGTCCACTATACTACATATGTTTTCATATGTTTGCTTGACAGCTGTCAAAGTTGATCTGTCAAAACAAATAGTTTAGTGAACAATTTAAAAAAAGCGGCACATTTAAAGTGATTACATAATCCCATTCATTTATAAACTCCCTGTACTAGATTATCAAAAAACTTTTAGTTAGAATTATAGTTTAAATGAGTATGTCTGAAAGTTTTTGGATTGGGCTTGCAAAGACTTATACTATGATCCATTTTCATTGTATGTCGAGCGTCTCGATTATGTGCGGTGTATACACTTAGGCGACTCAGACTACAGAGATTTAAAGTGTTTCTATTTTTTACGTTAAGAGTACATTTTTATTACATAGTTACCATAGAGGTCCAATGTCCGCAATCTATAATGATTTATACTAGAGTTAGTGATATAATGGTAACGGTATTGTGCAATGCACTTTACATTTAGGTATACGTTATCTATAGGCCTATTCTGCCGATTTGTTATTTGCTTTGCAATGACTCGCCATTACCGAGCGGATAAGGAAAACTTTTTCAAATCTACACTTATGGCTCAAAAACTCTTCGAGGCTCTGGAGCGGGGCATTACTCTAAAGATTTAGACGTCACAATATTATTACCACTAGTAACACATACGACTAGCCTCCAGCTACTCATCGGGTGATGAAAATAATAACCCGAAAAATATCTGGTAAAAACGTGCAAATTCTAACGGGTAGCAGAGCAGCAATTTTAGCTATAAAAAAGCATAAAATCACATCAAGGCTAATACTAAAATGCTATAAAGGCCTCACATTGAGCTGTGCTGGACGAAAAGTTATTTCAACACATTAGGTAACGTAAGGCTGATGAATTGGCGGGCAAAGGATCAACCTTTAAGATGTGTGCACCTAAACTCTGGACCGCACTACCGCTAAAAAGCCTTTTAAAGCACGATGGTATAACAACCCGGGTTGTAGACAGGCAAAGAAGGCAATCGTTGTCCCAAATCCTCCAAAACAACCGACTACTACTTGCGACTGACCAGAAAGAACCTGCAAATCATAGCAGGGCACCCTCAATTAAGAAAAGACATGGGCATTGTAGATCCCGATATGCAGAAGATGGAAGACAGAACTACCGGACACGTACTATGTTCCTGGCCGGCTTTTTCCTACGCAAGAGCTTGCTGGCCAGCATAAAGGAAACTCCTCCAAGCAACATCCTAGCATATACATATCAACCACATAGAGGAGGTACAAACAGCATAATTAGGCTTAAGTGCAATGAACATAGTTTCACTCTCTCACTCAAATCCAGAAACGCAGTTCTAACTGTATACTACTTTGCTGCCAAATTTTATTCAAATTTTTTGTTAGGTTTACACTTTTCAGTTTTTAAATCTTTACTAACACTGATGGTTGAGAGGTTATTAAGTTTGAAGTTAGCTAAGGTTCACTTGAATAATTTAATCAGCCATCTCAATGTTTTAATAGGTCCAGTGCAATTACTTATATCATCCAAATCCCATTCCTGAGCCAATCAATCAATCAAGGGGGCGGATATAAATAACTTTGTTGAGCTAAGCAAAAAATCTGAATCCAGATTAACCATGAGTAAATTAACAGCCAGTGGCGACAAACCTGGCACCAGATAGGACTATTGCACCAATCTTTGGAGACCACCTCCAGAAAGCTAGTCCAGTGTCCAACTACAACTTGGACAATAGGCACCGACTCTTGTTTAAGATTTTATGTTTGTATAGATTTTAAATTTTCAGTACGAGTGTCTTATTGATTGATATTATTTAATAGTGGAATTGTTTCTTTAGTACTGATGGCATAAAGATACAACTTGAACCTTCCAATTAAGAACTCGGTTTTGGACACTACATGCAAAACATCTAGATGTATTACCTTACTCAACTGGCAGCGTCAAAATTATTCTTTCAACGTTAACCAGTATACGTCAAAATGGTATTACTACTTAAAAAACTTAAATGATTAGTCACCGTGAACGAGATTTGATGACATTTTTGTAATAATAATTTTATAATAAATAAAATTGTCTTCTCTAGTCGACATATTTTTTGTGCATGGTTCTTCTAAAAATATAATCAGTCAAGGAAAATTATAGTCACGACATTTTAAACTGCAGTATCTCAAAATATATATTGTAAATTTGATTTTATTCCACCCAACTTCTCAACAAAAGTTATATAATTTCTTCTTCTTGGTACCCTGCAAATACTAATTAAAACAACAACAAAAAAACATTAAAATATATTTATGGCTAACAACTAGAATCAACATTAAATAAATACTGCCCAGAAAGGAATCTTTAAAATAATACACATTGTTTTGCCTAATAGAATACATATCTAAACTTTCAAATCACATAATTGAGCCTTAAAAATATCATTAAAATCACATAAAACTCATATAATACACTTTTTTTTTAGTTTTGTTAAAATGCAACCTTAATATAAATCAGTCACATCAATAAAATATGGAATAATTTTAAGGAATCAATATTAAATGTTAATGTTTAATTATAAAAACAATTTAAAATATAATACTACTATACTAACTATAGGGCGTATTATGAATGCTATTGCTACTAGCACTACGCAGCAATTTAAGTGGTTTAAGTTTATCTTTAATTTGACTTAACCTATTTTCTTTAGGTACCGGAGTTGCCATTTGTTTGACTTTTTCATTTTCAATTTGTACAACGGATCTGAGATCAAAACTGAAATCTCTGTTAGGAATTATAGGAGTTTCCAAAGCTGTAACAGGCGAGCGTAATATTGAGAAATCGGTTTGATTTTCTTCAGGGGTATCGAGGTAAAATTTAGGAAAGCTGCTTTGTCTAATTATTGGTATTTCAGTTTTTTCTATGTTTAAAGTCAATGATTTAGATACTCTGCGTTCATGTAGCGATTTCTTGCGTAACTTCACTGGTCCTCCCAGTAGAGCGTTTGCGCTTGTTGATAGGTATTTTTTAGTAGGACACAGATTTTCTTCGGTAATTGTAGCTAGAGAACCATTAGATGTAGATATGTTTGAAATATCGAAAGAAGATGCCATTTCTTCATGGATTGTAGGTATTATAAATTGTGGCATTGGTTTTGGTGGTTCTCGTGGTTTTATCAATTCAGGTTCGAATGCTATCTTCCGTTGGGGTTGTTGCGTTATAGGTGTAGGATTATATTTTTGCCCAAATGGTGGATCATTTGCAAATATGGCACTTTTCGCTATGATGGCAACGTTGTCGTAAAAAGCTAAGTTGTCGTACATGTTGTTATTTTTTTCATCTTTTTTGACTGGCTCTTCTTTTTTTGGCTCTTCTTCTTCATATAAAGCAATATTTTCGTCATAGCAAAAATGCTTTTCAAAGCAGTGCCAGTAGATACTTTCGAGACAACTGAAACAAAAACAAAATTAATTAAATTATTTATAAGTCACAATGTACTGATTTTAAATAAAATTAAAAACTAATATATAAACATTGATGCAAATATTTTCATTTAGGTATTTTTGTTGATTTAAAATTAGTCTATAAAGCATTTGAGAGAATAATAATATCATAGTCGAGTGGCTTGTTGTAACTAATTTGTGGCTGAGACTAATCTGTATTACCAAAAACCTCTTTAAGATGACACTTTTAATTTGAATATTTGCAAAAAATGGCCAATGACTTAAACAACTATAGTAAATAAGTCTACTTTCTATAATACCAAAATATTAAACAAATTAGAAGCAATGTTTTCAGTGTATCTAAAATAATGACTTCTGGATGTAATAATTCCGCAAAGTAGGAGGTACAGTTACAGGCCAATTTGAAACAAGTCATCAAAAAAACTACAAACGCGAGAGTTTCATTAGACGCTTCGACTGAGTCTACTGAGTACGAAGCTCATGTCTAACGTGGATTGTAGAGCAAGTGGTAAACTGTCCTCAAGGTCAAACATGGCTTATGATAAGATTAAATTGGCGGAACAAAGCCCAGTATGTTCCTCAAACCAATTTAATTAATCGAACATTGCTTAATTAAGCTTTAAAAGTAAAATTAAATTATAGTGTACATTTTACACAGGCAATTATTTTCTAAGTAACTTGTTTTCGTCTTTGTAATACGCTTATGCACACGCCCAACGATTAATTCGTTTTTCAAGATTAATAATTATTTTCCAGTTATATAAATTGCAGCACTCGTCAAGGATCGTCCGAAATCTTCATGCTTGTTGAAAATAAACTCTTTTTATGTTCCTTGTACAATATACTAATTAAGCGCGGTTGTGGCCTTATACTAACGCCAAATTTTACATTACAGTTAATACAGTGTCATTATAAAAGTTTGGGATTATCTAATGTACATTTGTGCCGTTCTATTAAAATAGTTTGATGTGCGTAAATTAAGTTGCTAATCTTAGGATTCAATAATAAAAATATTCTTTTCATATGTTTACTGATATCGAAACCCTCGAATACAATCCGAAATAGAATAGAACCATTCCCTATTATCAAACCGCCTATTCCTAAAGTAGGCTATAATACAACTTAAAGGTTAGGTATTTAGAAGATAAAATACAAAAAACGGATATTACACTCACATGGGCTATAGGAATATTATTTAGAAAATAACTGAATTTTTTTATTTTGTGTTAAAATTGATAATAGGTATTATTTAGAGAAAAAGCTATCTATTTCTTTTTTATTTAGAAATTAAAAAAGTAAGTCTATACGGAGCTTATAAACGACCAAATTAATACGCGTACGTTTTTGCCTGTATGAAGACGAGATCTACGTACCAAGAAGTCTGTCAAACATGTATTCTGTTTTTGGTTTAACTTATATTTCATTGATTAACTTTTTATAAGATTTTGCTTCTACAATTTTGTACATGTGCAAGAAAGTTGTGATCTGCATTTAATTATTATTATAAAGCTTTAAATCAAGCAGACATATATACGTTGCTGTTGATTATTTTCTTTTCCCATTTCTGTCCTAGTTTTGCCACTCTTAACCACATCATTACCATTTCAGAAATACATGCAGCCGTTGAAGATAATGCATCATTCCGCTTTGGTCCCACCAGACGCACACTACCTCCTTATGATATGCAATGATTGAAATGTATTTTGAGATTTGTTGACACATAAACTTTCTTGTTTGGCCTTCTGCTCATTTTACTGAAGCTACTCGAGCTCATCAAACTTTTCTTTTCTACAAATTCTCGTACAAATACGATGACCGGCCTTTTCTTGGGCTTGTAGTACCAGATTTGAAGTGTCATCCCACTTTTGACATTGATTTGCCAAAAGTTTGAGAATGCAAAATTACTGTGCAGTTTTACATCTGTTAAAAACGATACAGACTAATAATATCTTGGATGATAAGAGCCAGAATGAGATATGTTTTCCGGTGCCTCATTTGTATATTTCGAACGTTTTAAGTTTTTTAATAACTAGGTTAACGTCCATGCAACCATTTCATTCATTAATACAGAAAACAAAGTTTAAGTTTATGCAATATTGGTGTTTCAAATAGTGATGCCAGTTCTCGCGCAATGTGCATCTCAAATATTTTTTGTGTGTGTTAAGGCCAGAATCATGTATGTAGATTTTTTATATGATTAGTTATAGGTATTGTCCGTATTCTTAAGATTGCAATGCAATCTGTAGCTGTTCTCTTCTTAGTTGCGCAATTTAGTGAAATAACCAGATAATTTATATTTGTTCGCATAGGCAAGCGATAACATAAGTATTATGAATTTTATAACCTTTATTTCAATCTGAGTTTGACAAAATTTATTAAAAGTATACTTTGTGAATTTTGAGTAAACTAAACAATGTCGGCAATTTCTGAATATGTTCGTTTTGAATCAGAAGCAAGAAACGTGGCCTTATGTCTGAAGTTAAAACTTAAGAAGTTAAAAATTAGTAGGTACTCATGAAATAGAAAATTGCTCGTGTTTTAAATGCTTTGTTGTAACGACCGAATAGGAAAGGGCTGTAATATTGTATTAACAGTGGTTTTTGTTAGCAATGTTTATAATAGTTATTGTCATTGAGATACTAGACGATAGCAAATGGTAACAATAGTGCACTAATGCAAGAAGACGAGATAGACCGAACCGACACGAATGGAACGGTGTGGGGCAACAACAACTTTGAGCGCGGGATGAGAAAGGAATCTTTTGCGCAATGTAAAGATGCCAGCGAATGATACGAAGTTCAAGCACGGTGTGGTGGTTGGGAGGTTCAGCGTGCGTTACGTCAGTTATATAAAGAACAAATTTATAAACTAAGCGTAACAATTGCGTACTTTCAACGCCTTTAATGAGCCTATTCCAGACGTCGAAGCAGCAACAAGGTCCTTGGTAAGAAGCTGCGCAACGACGGACTTGGGCCACTGCCCTTACCAAACTGACTTGATCGCCAGAGATTGCCAGATCAACCACGAAAACACTCCCGAGAGAAGCAGGAGTTCTCCCTGCTAAGTTCACTTGCAACACTTTGATCGGACCACTTACTCGGCAGATTCCGGGCGTCGTTTAACATCAAATTAAGACCTCTCCAAGTCATGGCCGATGGGGATTGATTGTTTCAGACCGACCCCGCGCTAAAAACGACAAAGTGCAAGTACGCAAGTACTTAGCCACCCACTAATTACTATTATCTCCACAGAACCCGGCAGCGGCCGTGACTAATTCATCACCGTTCGGACCGACAACATATACCTACACTTTAGTGGAATCCGAGAGAGCAATGCAGCAACAAAAATCTAGACACCACTGTCGGCTTACTTTACCCCCCGCTTCCAACAACATTGCAGCTTCCGCAAGACCCCTTGATATTGTCGATCAGCAGCTAGTAGACTCTCCGGCATCTTTTGAGACTACTAAGCTCACTCATAGTATTAACCCCTGGTTCCTCCGGGGAACTATACATCAACCACCCTGTGCTTGCACACCCCGCCAGGATTTCAGGACACGGCACTTTCACGTCGATCCTAACAAAACCATAGTCCTAGAGAATCAACACGAATTGAGTGTGCGTAGGCGTACACGCTGTGTTTGTCGACTACACCTTCTGTGTGAACGTGTTTGCAGAAACTTATAATTCGTATAAAAATGCATACTACACAACCAACCGCCACCGACGCTATAAAAACTTATCAAAATGCATAGTCTCACAACAACGATTGAAAATGACCACCTCCGACATCAATGCTTCCACATTAAGAATTGGAGAGTTGAAGAAATCCAAAGGATTCATATCGGGCTGTATAGGCGGCTATATAGCAAACAGCATAATTTTGGTCTAAATATTGACCCGCAAGTAAACAAAGTACGGCGGCGCTCCATTATGCATAAACCATAGCCGTAGCATTTTCCTAAATGTGACGTATTTCTCATAATTTATTTCATTTCTTTTTTTGCAACTATTGCCATATTGTCAGCATACACTAGCGACCACACTTTTTCTCTAGCAACTACTATCTCCTCTGCTTGAATCTCAATTTTTCTTCTACATCTGATATGTAAGTCGCAAACAAAGTAGGACTCAATGGGCAGCCCTGCCTCACTCCTTTCGTTGTCTAAATCCTTTTACTAATTTTTCCGTTGACCTACACCCTGCTTGCTGTCTATTCTTTGCACCAGGTGCTCGCTAACTCCTTTCTATCTCATACACTTCACAATTTCTCTCTATCCACACTATCAAATGTCGCTTTTAGGTTCAGGAATAACGCATATACTTTTAATTTCTTTCTCTGTTATTTCTTTTTTGACCATATTTTTTCCCTTTCAAAGCCGACTAGCCCGTCTAGAATAATCTCATTCATACCCTGTTCTTCATTTAACTGTTTTTTATAATATTATGGCGTAGTATACCGTACCCAATAGTGTTATTCCCCTGTAGTTATTTACTAAATTTTTGCTTGCACTCTTGTGTATCGGGCATATGAGACCTTCTCTCAATTGTCTCGGAAACTCTTCTCCCTTCCATATTCCATTTATGAACTCAGTCAATCTCTCAATCAAATCTTCCGTACCATACAACTACGCTTTATTCTGTATCTTATCCATACCTTAGCACTTTCGTTTTTTTAATTTACCATTTTGCTTCCTTCTACAATTTTACACTATAAGAGAAGAGTGTCATTGTATGGCAACCAACATTTACAATAAGATCCCTTTGGAAAAAAGCAAACAATTAAATCAATGATACTAGAAACATGTTATTATTTTTAGACGATTATTTTCCTGTTAATTTATTATAATTATTTAAATTTAAGATTTTTTGATTCAATATAGTTCAAAAAAATGTGTAATGTTTCTGTAAGTTTTAAATTTTGTTTTCATCAATATTGCTTTATACTTTTATTATGTTTGTAATCCACGTATTATTGTTTATATTCCATTTTTATTGTATGTCTAACGTCTGTAAAAATATAATCTTAGTTTTTATCAACCGTTGCGTACTGCAGTTCGATATTGAAAAATATGTAGATATTATTTTGGTTTGGTTATTGCAATAGCTTTATAAAGTTGGAAAAACAGACCACAGAAGATTTCCGAATAGGCGCCATAAAATGAATTTCAAAAATTAAGTCTAAATTTTCGATCTGCAAGAGAAGAAGAAGAACATGTCTTTGATGTGTGACTCATATTACTACCAGAAGAATTTTATCTCGTTTTTCAAATCACCATTAGCAAATCATTTACAAATTGATTAACGGAATGAAATGGTCAGAATGAGTATTTAAAAATTCCTCCATGCTTTTTCAAAATGAACAAATGATATGGAATTATTAGTGATTTATTTAGAACATTTTGAGAAAATTTATATAAGTTCCGCATGCATTGCGCAACATATTTAGTAGAAAGATTTAACAACGTTTTTTTATGTGTAAAGTACAGATTATTTTGGACTCGAGTTGTGATTTAGTCATATAGTTTAATGAAATCTAGTTATTAATATTTAAAAGCTGAATTAACTCATTGGTCATATTTACTCCTCGAAGGTACTTTGGTGTATAGCGATGAATAAGTTGACATAAACATGTATGTGAATTCGGTTAGATGAAATAATAAATGTGCCTATGACATCTGAATTCAGTGGCATTGTTAGATTTAGGCACTGAAAACATCTCGAGATCTCTTAATAATCGTTTGACTCAAGTCATTAATATTTGTCTGAACTGAAAATGAATACAATTACAATACAAAAGTTGTGTGCTACTCATTCATATTCCAATTTACTGTAAAAACTAATGTAATAATTATGTGTAAGTTCCTAATTGCAAACATTAGAAGAAATTATAATCTATTATTTAGATCCGTGAGTTTCATATTAAAATTTTCATTACAAAAACGAATTTCTATTCATCAAATAAAAAAAAACGACATAAGTAAAGTCACGCAAACTTTTTTACAATAATCAACTAGTTTATTAATTATATATTTTAATCATATAATTTTATATAATTATGATTTTCATTTATTTTAATTACACGTTTTCTTCAAGATTCTCTATCATAAAACTTTTATTAATTATATTATTAAATACAATTGTATATCATAATTTTATGGAATTATATAATTATGTAAAAAAATAATTATGATAATGTAGGATTAAATAAATATAAAAGTCACAGGGATTAATTTAATCAACAAGCTAAATAAATCACATTTTTAAGATTTGTTAATCTAATAATAGACATCGACAGATTTGAATTGTATTAATAATCATTAAAAGTTATATTTATCCAATCATTTTAGAACAAAACTTTAATATTTAATGTATATTTCAGTTTATAAAATTATAATGATTTTAAATGTTTGCAATATGGGTGAATTATAAATACAATCCAAGGATGTAAACATTTCAATCTTAATTAAACACAATTAATGAAAATATAGACAAAAATAATAATATTTTTGTTGTAAGAAACAGGATTTGTATATTAGTCTTAATAAAAATCTCAATTGATTAATTTGTTATGGTAAACTTCACTCTCACTTATACTATTATAAAAAAAATGTTTTAATATAAATATTTATTAATATAAGTAGTATATATTTGATTTTTTACAAATCTTTCTAAATTTTTGCAAAATTTACTTAATGACTCCAATATTTGATATTGGTTTATTTAGTAAACTTATTTGTGTATAACGCCGCTTGGATCAATTAATAAGGCGATTGCAAAAGTGCAGATAAATCCTGAATTGTGAATGTGTTTTTGCTGCACCACACCAGATTGGTGCAACATATGTATGTCATTGGTCTTGTAAGTGCCGTATAAGTAAGTCAGTAGTCCGTAGTGTCTTTTGTCCATCTTTACGCCAGTTTACCCAAAACATTTAGCAAACTAATGGGTCTATAATTGATTGACAAAATTTTATCCTTACCGGGTTTTGAAATGAGGATAACGGTTTCTGACTTCCATACTTTTGGAAAATATAAAAGTTTCAGCATGTTGTTAATGATGTGTCAGCTGTACTATGGCATTTTTTGGAAGTTTTTAGTACAGCATTGGTGGATAGTACCCGGTGTAGATGCTTTACGGGATTTTTGTTTAATGATTATCAGTCGTTCTTTCCCAGGCGTCGTAAGTTTGTTTATAGTAGTCTGTCGGTAAAATGTTACCAGTTATCAGATATTCCTGAACCGTTTTTGTTATGTGTCAATGTTCGTCGTAGTTAGTCGAGTTTAGTTTACGTAAGTCATAAATTCAGTAACTCCAAACCGATCTTTTGAGATGACATACATATACTAGCAATTGAATAATTCGTCAAACAAGTTTATATAAATATGAATATTTGACAATAAATGAGAGACCTACGTTTTTTTTTGTTAGAACATTTCATTAATGTCATGACATATTTGTTTTTATAAATAATAAATAAATTGACTATAAACTATTCCTTCAATTTTCTTAATTTTGTGGTAAAGTAATTCATTATAGTTTTTTGAAAAATCTAAATGGTTATTTATGTGAACATTTTAGTAGTTTTGGTTTCAAAATGAACGTTGAAGCTTCTGCTCTTAATTCAAGAAATCTAACAAAAGACGAAACCGATCGTGTCATATTTTTAGTTGTCAAGGGTCAAAGTTAATGATATAAAAATATGTGGCTGCAGCATTGAGAGTTCAGCAATCCACGGTAGTAAGAAAATTCAAAGAAACTGGGGAATACACACAACGTTTATGACAAGGTCGTAAAAGAGCAACACTGCACGTCGAGCCAGTTACTAGCTGAATTATACAATATCCAAATCTGCGAGTTATTAATCAGCTAATTGGGACTCGACTCTAAAATGAAATAGAAGTACTAAAAGGAAAAATAGAGCTGGCAATTGATATGATACAAATATGGATCAGAAGTAAGGGTTTAAAACTAGCAACACAAAAAACAAAGGCTATCGACTAAGAGGAATAATAGAGGAACAGGTAAGATACAGGTGGGAGATCAAGTGATAACCATAAGAAAAAAAATCAAATACCTCGGAGTGACACTCGAAGCAAAAGGATGGAATGAACAGGTTAAGGAAGCGGTCATGGAAACAAAGGAAAAAGAGAGAAAGCTTGGTAGACTTATGCCAAACAACGGAGGTCCAGGAAAAGAAAGCAGATGGCTAATAGCAACGGCAGCAAGAAGCAAATTGCTGTATGCCGCAGAAACATGGGAAGAAGCCATAAAAACAAAAAAAGATTAGTAGAGCTTACATAACAGAACAGTGTCACAAGAGGCAGTAGAGGTAATTGCGGCAACACCTCCCGAGGGTAAGATCTTGGAGGTAAGAATACTATGGAAAAATGACAGAGAAAATGAAATAGAGAAGTAAAGGGGAAATGGACAAGAGAATTAATCCTGGAGATAAAAGAATGGGTAGAGAAGAACTCTGAGACTTGCTATTATACAACACAAATACTGACCGAGCACGGAGCATTTGGAAAATTCTTGCAAAAAATAAAACAAATGAAGAAAAAAGAAAGGTGTATATTTTGTCAGAAAGAAACACACGATAACGCAGAACACACTCTAAAAGAATGCGAGGCGTGGGAGGAAGATAGTAAAAAACTAGAAAATATACTAGGAAGCAAAGTGGATAAAATAACATTAACAAATGAAGGGCGCTAAGAAACTTTTCAACAAACGTACTAAAAAAAAAACAATTGAAGAGTTTGACAATAGAAGAATATAGAAAAACAAACAATGGAAACAAACACACAAAATAAAAGCCATAGAAGAGAAAGGAAAGAGACGAGAGAAGCTAAATGGAAACAAAAAAATCAGAGAAAAAGATCAAAAAGAAAGAAACAAAACCAAACAATTATGCAAACCAAGAAACAGAAGAAAAAAGAAAAACATTTACAGAAACTACGATACCAAACAAAGTTGCAGAGATAAGGAGAAGGAGAAAAGAAATATTGAAGGAAAGCAGAATTACAGAAATAACAAGGCAAATACTAGATGTTAGATATGCTATCTCAAGATTGACTGAAAACGCAACCTTTCAAATAGTCAGAATATACCTGGCAACGAGAGGACATAAAGAAGTAATTCTAGATGGAGATACAAGGATATCACTGGAAACAATATTTACAAATCTGAGACAAAGACTGCCAAAAGAAATATAACTAATAGAACTGCATAAACTATTTATGGAGGAGAGGGGATACGATGAAGAAGAAGTGAACGAAGACCTTAGTAAGCTTAGTAAGCACATCTGAGAACAAATGCGTGCCGCAGATGATGCAAGAAAATCCGCAAGGCAAAAACCAGCCCACTTCAAACTAGGGCCAAATAGGTTAGTTTAAACAGGAACATTTCAACAACAGGATTTGCGCAGAGAAAAAAAAACGAAAGGTATTACCATGCGTAAGTTATTCTTGAAGGCCAATATCTTACTACGTCCTAAAAAAAAGGAATACGCGCAAAAAAAAAACAGCAAAAGGCTAGCAAGTATCTAGAAAACACAAAGTGGCAAAGCTAGCATTTACTAAAATACATGTAGAATGGAATTACAATAATTGAACAAAGGTTTTGATTACGGATAAACACAGTAGTACCTTCATATATTGGATACAATTTTATGCTTATGCATGATAATGCTCGATTGCACACTGCTTATATAGTGCAAAAGTACACTAATGAAGGTTTCAAATTTTAGATTGTCCTCTAGAAATCCTGACTTACTTATTATTGAACATGTCTCTTTTCACTGACCAAAAATACTAAGATTCAAAGTTGAACACGCAATTAAACTACTCAAATACAACAAGAGTTCTAGACATACTAATATATATCCCAAAAATTAATAAATTATCAACTAAGAAAACATTGATTTTTGTAGTCTTCACTTTTAATAGGATATATCCCACAGGAATGGCTCAAATCTACCTTCAAACTACTCCCAAAAAACACAAATCCCAAAAGTGCCGTGACTATAGACTAATAAGTCTAATGAGCAAGTCCGCAAAGTATTTCTAAAAGTTATCCATAATAGAATCTATCATAAATGCGAGTCAAACATGGGCACAAACCAATTCGGCTTCCAAGTAGGCATGGGTACAAGAAAGGCAACATTTACATTACTAATGCTCCTACATAAATCTTACGTCCAAAACAAAGACATCTTCATATGCTTGATAGATTTCAAAAAAGCATTTGATTAAGTGGACCATGCTAAACTGTTCAAGATCCTGCAGAACATTGGATTATACAAGAAAGACGTAATGGCAATTAAAAATGTATACTGTCACCAATTGGTCAAAATCAGAACCGACTCCACTTAAAAAAAAATCCATAAAGGTATTAGTCAAAGCTGAGTTCTATCGTCTATCCTGTTCTTATACTTATACTCCAAAATAATAATCAATAAAGTATAGGAAAAAGTACAGCACGGAGTCAGTCATCATCAATGGAACAAACATAACGTAAAATATGCTGATGATACTATTATAAAAGCAGACACATCTCATTGACGGCTTAGCCAACACATTTAAAAAAACTAATATAGGAATAAAAGCAATCAAAACAAAAATAATAAAAATATCTAGATCTCAGATCGTAACGATACCCATTACATCCAATAAAGTAATACCAGAACAGATAAAAATATGTTGGGTGCTGGTTTAACAACAAACTTAATCCAGACTATGAAATTAAATGTCGATTCGAACAGGTATAAGTGGTTTATAAAACTCAAAAGACTGCTCTCCAACCCCTACCTCAACTGAACCCTCAGACTCCGACTAGTGAAGTGTTATCTCTGGTTGGTTCTATTGTATGAAGCAGAATTTTTGACGATTACTACATCAGCTTTGAATCGATTAAATGCATCCTTAAGATCACTCCACAAATATAACAATATTTTAAAAGTTAAAAAAAATATAAAATCTAAACACCATAGAAACATGCAAAACATCATACCTGAGACACATACTAAGGAACAACAAATATCTTCTACCACAACTGGTCATAGTTGAAAATAGAGGAATCGACAAAAAGAAATTATCATAGCTAAAAAACATATCGCAACGGACAGCCTGAATTATGAAAATCTTATAAAAGAAGCTGAAGAAAGAGCAAGATTTACAGTAGTCATTGCTAACCTTCATTAGTTGAAGAAGCCTAGAAGAAGAAAAATAACATGACTGTGATTGCAACGGTTAGAATCTTCAAACTATTCGCGCTAAATGACCTAAGAGTCGCAATTATTAAGGAATGGAACGCTATATATTAAGACTATTAACATGTTACCGATTGTGAGCTATTAAAAAAAAATAAAAAAATGTTCCCTTGAATTTTTTCTTTAATAGCACACAATCGGTAGGAGCTACATTTAAACATTTTATTAGGCGAAAGAAGCGCAATTGAATGGCCTTTAATTTTAAATTCCATTTTTTTTTTATTTTTGACTTTTAAGCATGATTTTTAACCAAAATAGCAAAATAAAAAAATCATTTTTTGATTTATGACATGAGTACGGTTAGAGATAGATCCAGATATTACCTATAATTTTTACATCCTATTCTTTTTTTTATTTAGACTTTTCAGAGAGATATTTCGAATATTGTATAAAAAAAAACAAAAATGTTTTTGACATGCAGCTCCTAGAGTTGCCTATGAGTTTATAAATAAAAAAAATCGCAAATGAACCCCCCTACCCACTATAGAAATTTGTTACCCCTATTCATTAACACCCTGTATATTAATATTACAAATTTGAAAGGTAAAATATTCGTGATGCTATAATTATTTTGCATATTAGGACAATTTGTAAATAGTAATTCACGACTATTAATTCACTACATTATTATTTCTAATTCTCTAATATACTAATGCATGATTATAATCTAATCTAAATACAATTTTATTGATTATATATTAAATTTTTACAAAAAATTATATTGATGGTATTAATAAAAATAAGTTATCTATAACAAGCATATAATCTAGAAGATTAATTAGATTTAAATTTGAACATAATTATTATTTTGTCTAGCTTATATTCTAATCAAAACTAGAAAACATGAAAACTCCTTTGTATCTTATATTAAAATAGAATAAGAATTAAACTATATAGATTAAAAATAAATTCTAACATAATATAAAAGTTTTTCGATTCTATTAATTTTGACGAATGAATGAAATTTGATTTGTTTTTAATTGAATGCATTACTGCTAATTCGAGGTCAACAATGTTACACAATCGACATTGCAATGATGATTTTTGTCGTTTAAGTTGATTAATTATGAAATCTCATTAATCGACATACTATGTTGAAATTAGAAGCAATTAATATGATTAAAAAAATGCAATAGAAAACCAAACAATAATTTAATAAAAGAACTAGAAATATAATCTGATTATATTTAATTCAAAATTGGTAAAATTGTGAATTATTATGAGGTAATTAAATGTAAATGTTTAGTTCAAGTATACATTTTTATATTGCTTTTATCATAATTATAATAGTTTGAACCAATGGACAGTTAGATTAAAAAAAATGCATACAGTTTAGACAAAAGTTTTGGTATTTGGTTTTAGTATATAAGCACACAAGAAAAATTCTAGATCCTACAGATCAATCTCTGTTATCTAAATTTATTATGTTGCCAAAATACCTTAAAATTCAATATCAGTTCATCAGATAAAATAAATAATATAAAAGTGATTAACAATTACCTACTATAAAAGTGAAATTAGAAAAGAATATATATATATATAATATTTGGTGTTTTGGTTGAGATATACACGGTGGTTCAGATTGTTATTGAGAAACTTAAACAGTGTATTTAACCCATCATACGGAACAAAAAAGTTACTATAATCATAGATCTTTGAATTCTTCTTTATGAAGATTATTTAAAATTAATTCGCTTCTTGTATTTACTTATTAACAGGTGTTTCATATACTTTATCTTTTTGAGTTCCAATAGATCAAGATCTAGCAATCTTAGAGTTCAGGCTACTGGTTCTGCACAATCAATCCAATGCTGTGGATAATATGTCTTTAATCATCAATTATTAATCCAAAATGTGCCGGACCACCATCGCGTTAAAATTAGTTCCTATTTCTAAAATAAATAAACTTATGAAACAAAATCCTGTTCAATTTTGAAAGAAAAATAAAAGAGCTACAAACAGTGTTTTGTATTATACCAATCCAAACATTAACACTAAGTTCATTTTGAAAGAAATTTGGTTGAGTTTCGTGCGAGTTTTTATGTGATCAAATTTTGTTGGTCCGCAGAACTTTCACAAAAAACTATTCTTTTTTCCGGATCTTTAGGATGCTAATCTTGAATAAAAAAACGTCGGTGCACATCAATAAATACTTGGGACTACTACTTGGAAAACGCCTTTCGTACTTACGTAAGTTTCAGCATTGCCGTCGCAAAAACCATAAATAAAATAAATGTTTCAAAACTTGTAACAAATTCTCACTGATTACAAAAAATGTGTATTATTGACAGATGCATTACTAATTTATTTTACCACAACTTACTTTAATAATTAAACAAAAAAAGCATTTAAAGATACATATGTTTATAGTAACTTTTTTGTTTCATTTGATGTTTAAGTTTCCTAAAAACAATTTGAACCTCCCTTTATAATATTATACACACAATGATACTCGGCCACAATTATATTGTGCTATTCCATACGCTTTATTACTCAATTTGTGTAAAATGAACCTACTACGCATAAAACTATTAAAAAAGTAATAACGCCGACGTATCAGTTTTTTTTATAAAACAAACTTTTGCCTTATTTTAGTTTGTTATTTTTTATAATGTTATGACATTTAGTACATAGTTTTGTTCTTATTGTTTAAGTTGTATTGTTATTTATTGTTAAGTATTATATTCATTTTGACTCAAATACAAAAATGGCTACATTATAAAGCGTTATTTTAATACCAAGCTCAGATAATCCATCGTCAGATTGTTGGGGCTACTTTGGTTTTTTTAAGCTTATCAAGGTTCTCTTAAAACTTTTGTAGCTTCACAGTAATTCTCATAAAATCTAAAATTGTAACTAAGTCTTAGTTCATGTTACCTGAGAAGCCCTTATAACTCTTAATAAACTACTATACTCTAAATACTCATAGATTATTCATATTCAGTTCACTAAAGTACTCGTAAACTTTACTAATCCCTTTAAAATGTTTATTGATTTGTTTATTAAAGCACACACTTGGGCGCTAAATCCTTACTAAAAACTAAGAAAAGTTTTTCTAATTTATTAAAAGTCACAACGTACTGTAAATTTTCTAGAAGTTTTTCAGATCTGCAAAAGTCTTTCATAATGAGCCTGTAATATTCTAAGTAATCACTTTGCAAAATGTCTGAAGAATAAGGAAGAAGTGGTAACGTTTCCTATCCAAGTTACGGTATGAGCTTTAGCATTCATTATCCTATAAAAATAGTGCTTTTTTTTAATTGATCAGAGAATGTTGTTTCTGGATTAGTACTGCCCGTACAAATAGAAAACACCAGTAATGGTTTGGCCAGTTTTCAAATATTCATATTAAACTATAGGGTTTTCCAACAAGAGGTTTCATTTTGATATTATAAAAAAACGGGTATTTTTTAAGAAAAACCAATAAATATTTTATTGTAAAGAGGAAGGTATGCCATTAACATTTGAAAACAATATCAGTCAAATGGCCGCCACGGTTACGGTTGCAGTACCACATTCTTTTCATGAAATGTTCCATTACCAACTTGCACATTTGCGGCTGTATGTCCTCGATAACTTCACGAATTCCACCTTTAAGGTCTTGAATCGATTGTGGAGCATTGGCACAGACGTTATCTTTCACGTGGCTCCAAAGAAAAAAGTCTAACGGTGTTAAATCACAAGATCTCGGTGGCCAATTGTGATCACCTTTTCAAGAAATAACACGGCCAGGAAACTTTTTTGCAAATGCGACAATTCTGTTTAATAACGTAGCTTCCAAGGTGAAAATGAGCCTCATCACTGAAGATGATTTTTCAATCAAATTCCGGATAATTTTGATGCATTTGAAGGACCCAATCAGCAAAGATACGACGATTATGGTGATCGACCGGTTTGAGTTCTTATGTTAACTGACTTAAAAGCCTTAAGACATAAGTCTTTATGCAAAATACGGTGTAACGTATAATTCTAAAGATCGCCAAGGAATCGACAAACCTGGGTTTTCTTCAACTCTACGGGCTACATCAGCAATATTCTCATGTGTTCTTGAGCGATGCACACGGTTTCGATTCTTCACATCACAAACTTGTCCCAACAGCTAAACATTTTCCACCATTGTTAATATTGCTGGCCGAGAAGGTGCTTTACGACAACTAAAAAGTACTTTAGTTTTGCAAACTGTGAATTTTAATAATTTCAATGCGTTGATGAAACATGTATCGTTCCATTTTTAATAATGACGCAGTTTTTACTTGTCAAATGTCAAAAGATAATAGCTTCAAAATTGAAAGCTGCCCAAATAGCCTGCTATTTAAACTAAAACTTCTTATTAAAAAACCCTTTATTTAGGCTTCTGTCCATTAAACATTTAATACATTTTTTTAGTGTAAAGAAGCATTTGTAACGTGTGGTATTGATGTGAACCAATAATAAAAGCTTAAGAATTGGTAACCACTTTTTGTCGCAAATTAACAACCAATCAAGAAAAGATTCATCTTGGCTTGATAAATTTGCCAAATAAATTATAAGATGGTTTGCTTTGTTATCATTTGGTGGACCCATTTTTTTAACTTCCTGGTCTTCGATTACCTGGCCACGGTACAAACAAATGGTTTCAACATTCGTATTAAAAATTGCTGCAAACTGGTAGCACATTGCGTTGAAATTTGCCTTTATTACTAGATTTTTTTTGTTACCTTTAAACTAAATTGGTGTGGATTTAGGAAACTAATATGGACCTATCTAATTGTGAATGTCTAAGGGGTATATAGTGGGCCGGAGTGCGTCAGTGTAAATAACTCTCTAGGCTCAGAAAATAATCATTTAGGCAATGATCGCATAGCAATATCTTTCGGTTCTCTCTGCGTTAGTCCTGCTATTAATTTGTACCTATCATTGTTTCTAATGTGGTACTAGTTTAAAATGTGCTAGTTTTGGCTTCGCGGAATACACACAGTGTGCTGCGGCAACACATGCATTGTCCTTAAGTAGTTTCTTAGTTTTTTACACCTTTATTAACATCTTCCTCGTATCTTCTCTCTTTCATAAATATTGTATGCAGCTCTATTGGGTGTATCCCCTTTGGAAGTCCTAGATTTGTCAGTTTTACTTCTAGTGAAATTCTTGAGTCTCCATTTGGGGTTAGTTCTTCGCGTGGTTTCCAGATATACTGACCATTTTGAAAGTTGCATTGTCTGTTACCTAGAGATGGCGTATCTACCGCTTGGAAATTGCTTAATCAATTCCGTCGGTTTGCCTTTCTTGAACAGTTCTTTTCTTCTTCTCCGTATCTAGTCAATTTCGGTTGGTATTGATGTTTCAGTAAATGTTCTTCTCTTGTCTCTCCTTTAACTTTCCATTCCTTGGTAAGCATAGTTGCCTTGGCCTTCTTTTGTTTCTTCTTTTTTATTGTTTTTTTCCATATTCCATATTCTCGCTCTTCTTCCCTTTGTCTTCTTGAAGCTTAAACTCCTTTATTCTTCAGTACTGTCGTTGCATAGTTTCTTAGTACTCTCCATTTGTTTTTGTCATTCAGGTGCGTAATTGTATTGTATAGTAACACGCCGCCGGTTATTCTCTACCCATTCTTTTATTTCTAGTATTAGTTCCCTTGTTTATTGTCCTTTTTCTCCTTCTTTCCACTGTCTCTGCCATCTCTTTCCATCGTATTCTCCCTTGCCCGTTTCTTTGCTTCTTGTTTACTAGTTCTTTCATTTACTATTTTCTTTATGTTTAACCTTTCTTTTACCATCAAATCTGCGAGTAGTGTTGCCGCAATTACGTCTAGTGCCTTCTGCAACACCGTCCTGTTAGCCCTAGAGATCCTCTCCTCTCCTAGCTCCTCTTACTTTCTTCCTGCTTTTTTGTCAATAGTTTACTTTTAGCCGCCGTTACTATTACCTTCTTCTTTTGTTGGGCATAAGCCTACTAAGCATTCCGTCCATTTTTTGTTTCTCTTACAGCTTCCTTAACTTGTTTGTTTTATTTATTTGCTTAAAATGTAACATCAAAATATTTATTTTTCTTTTCTTTAGCTATTATTTGTTTCCCTACCTGTATTTTGCAATTTCCCTTATTAGTCTTCTTTGTCGATAGCCTAACCTTTCTCATCCATCTCTTTATCATCTCGATTGCCAACTCTAACCTTTACTTTAATAATTCTAGGACGATATTCCTACTTACCAAAGCCACGTCATCCGCAAATACCGCATCCTGAGTAGCTCATTATAGTTCAGTAGATTTCTCCCCTGAAGGTTACTACAAATAAATAATCTTGATAATTTTTTTTTGTTAGGTCTCTTTGTTTACTGCTTCTATAATTGCTTCCCATAATATGCTATTGAAAGCATTTTGTATATCTAGCGCTATTATGATGCATTGTTGTCTTTTTGTATATGGTCAACTGTTTGCTATTTTGCTATGTCCTTTTCCTTTTCAATGGCTCCTAGAGTCGATGTTCCCTTCGTAAACCCATATTGTTTCTGTTCCCATTCTTCTTTTCAAATAACACTAGGTTTGCTTTTTTTCAGCAAGTCAGAAATGTTCTTTCCTTCAGCTGAACTATTAGAAACGGTTTGAATAATGCTATCAAAAACGGCAGTGTCAAACAGTTTGATAATAAATGAAATCGTAGATGATAGTTTAATGAAAAAAGTGATAAACGTATTTTAAATCTAGTTATGCACTTAATAAATTAATAACATGTACTTGAAATAAATTTAGACTTTTTAATTATACTTAGGAATGTTTGATTAGATAGTGATAGCAATATACCAAATAATATAGGAGACGCAGTCACATAATGTTTTAAAAACACCGCTCCGCCACTATAATAGTTTGTCTAAAACAAAGGTTAAACAATTTTATCTTGAGAGTAATACTCCGTTATTTAGCTAATACGGAGAAGACAAATTGGTCAAGTTTCTGTACGTAGAAACAACTTGATCTCGTTATGTATATCCAGTTTACTTTTGATGCAGTTTCAGGTGTTGTGAAGAACTAATGCAGCACCAAAGAGTGTTTGTACTTGATCTGATAAAATAGTTTCTCTATGCATTTAGCAAGTTTTATACCAACAAGAGTCAAGTTTATGTATGACTATAATGCTGTGATAACGTTGCTGCTGTTTTTAAAAAAGCAACAATTGTTCATTTTTTCTATTCATGGTACAGTCTGTAGGATAGATCCCATGCCATGTTGCAACCGGATCAATTTCTTCGTTTTGTATCACCATGTTACTATGAATAAAACTCATTTAATTTTGAGTGCAAAAAAAAAGTTCAGAACTAAAATGTTCCTCGCTGAACATTTCATTTTTGCTTTCCTCCATTGCATATTTATCCTATAGACGGCATATGGCTGTCTTGCGGTATTTTTCTACATAATTTAAATTTAAAGATCTATATAATTATCTTAAAACATATATAGTTTATAATAATTACCATGATCACATAATTAATTCAAAAATAATGGTTATATAGTGTTAATTTACCTAATTATCCTTGAAATTTAAAGGAAGTTAGTAATTGACAACATAAACTTAAATTCACAATAGAATATATAAATATTTTTCAAGTAAAGGAATGTTTAATAATGTAATTATTAATAATTTAATACATGTATAATTACGTATTTAGTGTATTAATATGAACTATACGTGATCTTAATCTATACATACCTTGAAATTTATATTTTCATACTTGACCTATATCTATTTAATCGCCTTTTTTCATTTTACTACGTTGATAATATTAATTTTGTGTTATTGTCGCAATTATTTATATAATTTCCACTAATTATTGATTTTTTTAAATAAATTTTTGTTTTGTTCGACTTTGAATTGCAGAAAGGTCTGATGTTTTTGACATTTTTAAAATTTTTTGGTTTTGTATTTTTTAACAGGTAAGTTTTATTTAATATTTATTACACATATTTTTGAAATTTTTATCTTTATTTGGAAATAGCAATTAATTAGTCATGTAAGCAGAATGTTGATAGATGCCACTAACTTGGTCGGAACTATACGATACAACTTATCTTATAAATAGCAAACTTATCTTGAAAATAACTTGAATTCTATAGGTACACAATCTACAGTTTTCAGCAGTGACTTTTACCATGAGAAAAATACATATACAGGCGCCAACATTATGCGTTCAAGAAAGTGTATAATAGTGACCAACACAATTAAAAAATATAAACAATAATTATCATGTAAATAAATGTTTGTAGGTCAAATTTATTATACAGTGATACTGTAATATATTTTGAGCTGTTGAATAATAACAGTATATTAAAAAACGAGTTTTATAATATCTAACATAACCTAAAAACAAATTTAAATATTTGAAGGTTATATCGATTGATTTAATTGGTTTGTTTCTGTTATCAAACTTTAAAAACTAAATGTTCCGTATCGTTCCGGCCATTACAACGCGTCAAATAATAAAATTAATAAGCTACATAGCGATACCAAATAGCGTTTATGTCAATAATAATAACTATTATTATAGTCTTTAATATTATACTAGCTAAATTCATAATATTTCCAAAATTATTACTTAGAACCAAAATTAAGAAGAAATATCTTGAACTACTGTCATTCTAAAAAGTTCTTTTTGCTGAAAGTAAAAATATATATTTTTTAAGAAAGTATTGCCAGAAGAATAGACAGAAGAAAATTGACAAATAAATTGATAAAAGTTACAATCAATAGACTTCGCTGTAGATATTAATGAGTTATTATACTGTGCCACAATTTCCTCATACAACACAATGAGTACTGTGAAAGGACCAAATGGTCGTATATAAAATCGATGCACCATAAAATAGAACAAATGAAAGTACTTTTACAATAATCATAAACAAACATAAACGCTATCTTTATATAAATCTCAATTAATCAAAAATTAATTGTTACCAATTCGATACGAGATAATGTTTCATGCTGGTACGTGTTTGAGATTACGTTATACAGATTAAACCACATGTCATTTGATTGCTTGTGTTATTTGGCGATAAATCGAAATATCAACAATAAAATATTTTCTCTAATTATAAAATATATCTAATGTAATAATTAACTAATTTTAATCAAAAGAATAATTTTCAATGTCGTATTCGCGTTGTCATAATAATAGCTCAATGACCTTATATAGGATTGGGCTGTTAACCTTATGTAATTTTCTTTGGTTCATTAACTGAATGGATAATAAGTATGTGTAATGTATGTAATTACTATTAATTTCAAATTGTTTGCTTAATATGTTGAATGATTGAGTTTGGTCATATGATTCGAGATAAAATTATATTTCATATAGTAGATGAACACAAATTAATTTTAATCAATAAATAAAATAAATACACGAAAGCATAGGTCAAGTTTCTCGTTGAATAATAAATTCTTGTTAAATCTCTATAAATATTTACCTACCATGTCTTAAGTTTATTTCATTTAAAATATAAATATACTGCTTGACGTTAGTAAAGATGACATGAATATTTATAAATTGTACAGAAGTTTAAATTTCAATATAAATGCTAACTTTTTCTTATATTTTGATAATCATTTGAATTTTCGATTTGTTAAAGCACTTAGTAATTCGTCTAGACATTCTACACTAATACTTAGAATTAATAGTAATACAAAAGTATTTTTAAGTTGAAGTGACATATTAAGTAATTCCTAAATATCACATTTTTAAATTTAAAAAAACTGCACATTTCAAACTTTTGATATGTTGAAAGTTTATGTGCCCACTTTTTTCTACTTTAAACTTTTTGTTACGTTATCAGTTTTCTTTTTCAGCCAGTGGCGTACCTGCAAAATATTGAAAAAAGCCCCCGTAGAGTTAAAAATAGCGTATATTCTATACTTTTTCTTGGGATTGGAGGCCCCCAAAACGTCTCGGCTTACATACTATACAAGTTGTTCACAAAAATCATATGCTAATATAAAATTTTTACTTTTACCAGGGTACCATCTCGCCTAAACTATTTACCTCAGTTTAGAGGACGTCTTCAAAAACTAAATGGGACTTGAAAGGTATAAAGATTGATATCGTCTTAATCTCAAATGACCCAGTAGAACTAATAGAGATGCTGCAACAACTCAACCAAGTCCAATTAATACCCAGATATTGATAGACAATGTAGTCTCAAATGACCCAGTAGAACTAATAGAGATGCTGCAACAACTAAACCAAGTCCAATTAATACCCAGATATTGCTAGACAATGTAGTTATCAAATGCATAAAGCACTATACCAACTTTGGTCATACAATCATGCTAAGAACATCAAACTTCAAAAATCACTAAACGCGTAGGTCTTACATAAGCGGCGTTTAGTAAACTTTAATACATCTTAGAAAACAGTAGAATACCTATAAACTTAAAGAAAAAGTTTACAACTCATGCATACTATCAATGGCTAGAAAACAAGTCTTTATGAAACGGACAATTTTCGGAATGTTAATAAGATATAAAATTAAGAACGAGGAATTTGATAGAAATCAACTTCTAGGCGTAGTGCAACAAATAGCACAACTAAAATAAAGCTAGGTAAAACATGTTGTAAGACAAAACAGCAATAGATGGATAGTTTCAGTTACTCACTGGCGGCCAAGAAAAACCAGAAAGAGCAGAGACCAACCATAAAGCAGATTGCCAGATCATATTAAGCCAGCCACAAAGCACAAAATTGCAAAACGTAGAAATATTTTTTGGTTAACCTTTTCAAATTGTTAGAGCTATCACCGGTGTCAATGCTGGCAAGTTTCGGTAGCATTTGCGTTTCTGTTACTTGCCTTGGATGTTTCAGCGCCGATAGCGTTTGTATTACTATAGATGCTAATTAAGCTGTTTTATAAGTTTATAAAAAAAAGTTCATTCTGTTTCTTAAAAACAATAGAGACATTGAAGTTCTGTATATTAACACTATTACTGCTATCATAGCTGATCAAAAAACAAAAATTACTTTTGCCAAAATTAGAATCAAAAGATGTTGAATTGGAACGTTAGATCGTTGATTGAAAATTCTGTCAATCAACGGTTAATCTATAAAATTAAAATTTTTATTTAAAATTTAATGCAATTTGCAAATATAATTTGATGGAAATATTTTGGCAAAATATAGTTAAATCTTTTCTGAACTTGAAAAAATAAATAAATTATCAAAGTATATGTAAATATAGGAATGACGCCAAAGTAGCTGCTTTCACTACAATACGGAAAATTAAAGCAGCAGTCGGTATCCTCTTAATGACACTAAGTTTGGAATAAAAAAAGAATAAGCCAAAATAACTGTTCATATTCAATGTTTTATGTGAGGTTGACTAAGGTTATGCAAAGTTAGGATTAGGATTAAGAATGCATTATAATTAAAAGCCCTGTGCAGTAGTAAGTTAAATAGTTTAAGTATAAACTAAAAAAATAAAAATCTAAATATTATTTGTAAAAAAAAAAAAAATCTTCAAAATAGTTCCGGCGTGCTAAAATAGTAGGACCGTTTTCTAGTATTATTTTGCTATGGATTATTATTACAAAATTCTAATGCATTAATTAAAACTCAAAGGATTGTTGCCGTACTATAAAACACTAAGCGGGTATTTCCACCATCTAGTCGCTATAAGTGTTTCTGAACAAGACAAACAAATTTCTAAATACAAGTAGCCAATCAACATATTTGATGTATAAGGAAAACTTTTGATTCTTCAACCGCCACTGCACAAAATCAAGTGCCAGGGCATCGTATTTATAATGCATAGTCAGATAAAAAGGTTACACACATACTTTTGAAAAGTGAAACCAACACATTAAGTCCTTCAAAAATTTTCTACCTTAGCTAACAAAATAAAGACGACTATTCAGTTAAAATTTAAACAAAAAACAAGTTTACATATTTAATTACTCCACATTTTACTCCTTAGACCGGAAGTAAAGTTTTTTTTTTATTGAACAATATGTCAAGTACACTATGCACCCGATAAAATCGTAAAAAGACACAATTCATCATCAAGATCAGGAGCAGCAGCGGCCCCCTCCAGCACACAAGTTTTTAAGAGAACAGTGCCTAAAACAAGCATCGCCGCCGTATTAGAAGGGAACATCAGGTGACGTCAACACCAACATAGGACAAGTTGCAGAGTCAGTTTTATAAGCAGCAAAGTCAAAGTCGGTAAATTTCTAAAATTGTTACTATGTTGCAATTGAACCTCAACAAATTCAATAGTTTAAGTTTAGAATTAATAAACGTTCTAATAAATTCAGTTTGGTAGTTTTGCAAAAACAAAAGAAAAAGAGATTTGACAAAAAAATTTCTAGTTTATTTTAAAAGAGTTACTCAATTAAAGTAATGTGCGTCAAAGTTAATAAAATTGAAAAATGTAAAGTTGCAATGTCTTACAATGTATCAGAATTGTACACCACTTTAAAGATTTTTAGAGTTTCTTATTGAAAGTTCTTGCACCAAAAAGGCCTAATACCAAATTTTTCATTAAAATCAGATTTTCAATGAGGATCTTACCGCGGTTGTTTAACAGAGGCAAGGAACATTAACCAGTATTTTGTGATCTGAACAAAATGGAAAAATACGGTTTCAGAGACAAAACTGAAATGGTTAAAAAGTTATCTGAAAAATAGATTACAAAAAACGGAAGTAGATAATAAAAGGTGGGCCATCTTTTAGTTGAATTTTGAATCACATGTTTCTAGCGACGTTGTCAATTTTTGCAACACAATTACATGATTAAAGTGTAGATAGATACCTCCACAGACAGAAAATGCATTGTTTTATTTTGGAGTAACGTTTTGAAATACTGAAAACTCAAAAAATTGCTTACGTTATTTGAAAGAACTACAAACACTCCATAGATCAAAAAAAGTTTGTAATAAAAATGCGTAAAACTGGAAAGTTGGTAGACAATGCGCTCATCAAGCATACTCAGCTGAGGCGTTCTGCCAAAATTGTCTTCTTCTTTAAAAACGATGATTGTTACCGGAAATTGTTACAGAGGCTTGCTCACTAATTTTGCTGGATCAAATTAGAGGAATTTGATTTACGGCAGCTCTGGTTTTAATAGGGTGATATCCAATACTGCATATGCTACGACCAATCTTTTGTGCACCAAATTCAACAACCGCGTCATCAACCTTGTTGGCGATGTAAACTGGCCATCTTGCAGCTGCGACTTAACATGAATTTTTTTGTGGAGCCCATTGAAGAAAAAGGTATATGCTGACAATCTACAAACAATTGACCACTTGAAGCAGAACATTTGCAAAGCTATCGCCAAAATACCGTCATCTAAATTCAGTCATAGTATATATAGTCTTTTCTGCAAAAATAGGTAGCCGACGACATATATTTAAAATTTAATTTTACTAAATTCATAGTTTGAGATAAATAAATTGTGTCTTAGTATACCAAAACAAATATGCACCAACCGTTAAACGTAAAAATTGACAATATCAACTCAGTACACAACCAGAAAAAAATCGAGAAATAGCTACAAAACAGAAGAACGCCTGTAAAAAATTAAATTATCTTCAAAAATGCTAAAACTCGGAGGAAGTACTAAATGCCGTAAAAATATTTATTTAAAGTGTCTTGCTGAAGGAATCATCTTTAAGAGCTGCAATATGCACAAATAATCCTATTACAAACATTTACCGCTATGAAAAAATACCAAAATCAAAGTACACAAATTTACTGAACCATATTTACAAAAATAACACGTTCCAAGTAGTTCCAGTTAGTCTAGACCAAAAAGACTTACTAGATACGCTAGAGCAAGTAAATATACTTTTGAACCATGTAGGCCTTAAGATGAACTTGTCCAAGACAAAAGTCATGAGCTCCAAAGCTGATCAAGAACAAATACAAAACCAGATTATAGAAAAAATAGACAAATATGTATATCTTGGACATCTGATTAAATTTCGCAAACCAAGCTGCAGAAATTTCAGATTAGATAAATGTTTGGCAGCGTTCGGTATACTCGGATACATACTCTAAAACTACAACATACCAACTAGTCTTTAACGGATAGTATACTCTATGTGCATACTATCTGATACTGACGGTAAAAAATGCTAACTGACTAGAGAAAGAACAAACATAAAAAGCACTAGAGTCAAAGACATAATCCAGCAAACATTTGAACTTAAGTGGAGCTGGGCAGCGATAAAGAAAAATGAACACACAGACTGTTAGAATAGAGACCAAGAAGCACCACTCGCGACGGTAGAAAACCACAAAAAAGTGAATAGATACCAAGTCTCAGAAAATTGAAATCAATCAAACAATGTGCTAACACAAGCTGAGTAAATAGAAAAAATAGCATAACCATACGATTTTAAGATTAACAATTGAAATCGATAATCTAATTTGTAAAAACAAATTATTTTACTATCTGTTCTTGATGGCAAAATCATAAGAATACTGAATAAGAAAAGCAATCGAAAATCAAGTCGGCCTTTATTGGTAAAAATATAACATTGTTACATTTTAGACATAGTAAATCATAAAAGAGTTTGCAAGAATGTATTAGATGATATTAAAACCATTAACAATATTCATAGGGATAGAAATAATAAATATCTAACAAAACGATCAACTCTATATCTTGATATCAATACTTTTATTAAGAAATACTTTTTATTAAGTACAATAACTATAACTCTAGATATGTATTATGTATACAGTGTGTTAGGTAAACATGCGGCAAAAATTCAAGGGGTTATTCCTTGGCCTATTCTAAGCATATTGTGTACGATGATGATTTCTGAAAAACACCTTTGTTTCGAAGATACTGGGTAAACAAAATTTACGACAATTACATCATTTTATCATCAAAAAGTACATGTAAAGTTGCTGAATCTACAATAAATGTTCGGAATGACTTCCTTTAGCCTGGATACAAGCATTCAATCTTCTCGTCATTGAGTGTCAAACTTTTTCAAAACACACCAGGTTTTTTTCTAATTGAGTTACACCCAGCAATTATCCGATTTTGCAAGTCGTACAAATTCTCCATTGGAGTAGCTTAAACTAATGACTTCTGATAGCCCCATAAGAAATAATCCAGAGAGTTTAGGACTGGTGATCGAGCAGGCAGGTGCACCATAAAGCATTAACCACATTGCAATTCATGTTGCCAATGACACATTATCCAGAAACTGAGGTAGCATGTGTTTCAAAAAGTTGCGATACACCTCGCCGGTAAAACTTCTTGGTAGAAATACTGGCCCAATAAGACAGTCGCCCACAATTCCAATCCAAACATTCAAGGAGAACTGATGTTGAAATCGATCTTCACATACATGCAAATTTTCATCTGCCACACATGGTTGTTATGAAAATTCCTTATTGCATTTCTGGAGAAACTCGCTTCATCGGTGAAAAAAATATGTGTCAGGAATTGAGGGAGTAGTAATAATATATGCAAAAGCCATTGACATAACGCAATACGTGAAAGAAATCAGCAGAAAGTACTGCCTGAATAATTTTCCAAACTGTCCAATGACTTACATTCAAAGTATTAGCAATTTTCACAAAGACGTCAATGAATGTTTTCGAAGATTTTTTGGTCGGGGATATTATGGCCAAGAAACCGTTCAATGTACAAACGTCTAGCTTGAAACGAATTGCCATCAGCAAGTCAATACATGACATGCATGTCAGTCATATCGGCGCGTGTTCGTATAGTGGTTGATGGTAGAAGAATTCACTAACTATTAAAGACACGTCAAACAACCAAACGTCACTCAATCTAAACAACTGCGACCAATACATGTGATGATCAATGATGAGACGCATTCAAATGAAATCCACTTGTACATTTGTAGATAAAAGAGCTGTTCCAAGTTATTGATAACAATTTTGTGTACTTAATAAGCTCATTAATTTTTTGTTCTTTTTTACACACTTTTATTTACATTTATGATTTCAACAAATATCGAATATGGTTGTCGCAAATTTTGTTCACTCTGTATCTTCGAAACAAAATGGTTTTTCAGAAGTCATCATAGGACAAAATATTCTTAGAATAGGCCAAGGAATAACCCCTTGAATGTTTGGCGCATGTTTACCTAACACCTGTATATGTATATAATTGCAACATTGTCTAAATTATCTTTATCTGTAATATTACCGTCTCTAGGGTCTAACAAATAATATTATTATTAAACTCACACACACAAACTTTACACAAGCAAAACAAAAATGTTATTCATTTATGTTATGTGTTTACAACAATTATTCACTGACAGCTCAAAAGTTAAAAACTGAAACGTTTAAAAGAGATTGTTTAAACTTAACTATTGACGAGTGAAATAGAATTTCAAAAACAGTAGTTGCTAAAGTATATAATTGAAAACGTTTCAAGGTTGAACGTCATCTTTAATGTGATAGTTCGATGAGTTTGGCTCTTGAAATTTTTAAGATTGTTTGAAATAGACATTAATATTTATAAATTTTTCTGATCTTTTTTGGTAACATTTTAATAACTTTTCCACTCTATAAATTTTATGTATAAAGGATCATTATAATACCTGCTAAATTTTCCACCAATTAAGCTAATAATAATGAATTATGCATTTCTACAACCTAATCACTGTGATTGATTGACTGACTCACCAACACTTCCGATAACAGTAAAATTGAAACGCAAATTTGAATGTGTTCGTTATGCAACGTGAGAACAATGCTGTGAATTCAATGGATAATTAAAGGAAATTTATAATGCATGGCTTTTCGTCATGGATAATAAATGAAAAAATGCGTTTATAAACAAAATTGAATAAACCAAACAATAATGTAATTATCGATTTTATTCAATGAAAATTGCACGTATTTAAGTCAAGGTTTAAAATGTTAAACTATAATGAGAAAAATATAAAATTATTTATGTGTAAAGACATGTTTTATATTTATTTTCCACATAAATAGTGAAACATTTAGTTTAGTTTAAAATTATATATTTAGCATGCGGATATAAATTTTAACTAAACAAGAGTTAAAAAAAAGTAATTATTGCAAAATTTGTACTGTAAATCGTATAATTATAATTGTCTTTATTTGAAATATGACACAGGCGAAGTTCAGTTCTAGCATTGATCTTCCACTTAACATTAAATTTTCTAAATGATTTTTTTTTAATTAATTTTATAATATATTTAAATCATTACATACAATAGATATTTTAATTTAATTTAATTTTAATTTCTCCCCACTTGCTACTCCGTCTATATATATGTATGGCTGCAGAGCTTCGTTTTCAGGTCTCCATATTTATTTGTTCTTTGGTTTGTAGTTTGTTTATTTTGTTAACTATGTTGTTTATTATATTTTTTTACTTAATTGGTGTTTTGGTCTTGTTATTAAGGGGTGGACCATCTTTAAGTTGAAATTTTAATCATAAAGATCAAAGAACAAAAGGCTTTATTATTTTTATTTTCGAGTATTTGCGTCACTGTTTCCAGCGGTCTTTCGGCGATAGCTTTGCGATTGTTCTGCTTTAAGTGGTCAATTGTCTATGGATTGTTGGATTGTCAGCATACACCTTTTCCTTCAATGCGCCCTACAAAAAAACCCAGCGGTGTCATACTGCAGCTGCGAGGTGGCCAGTTCACATCACCGAAACGGCTAATAACGCGGTTGTTGAATTTGGTGCGCAGAAGATTGATCGTGGCATGTGCAGTATGGGATGTTGACCCATCTTGTTGAAACCAGAGCTGCTGTAGATCAAGTTCCTCCAAACTGTTTACAAATATTGGGCCGGTGGTTTGATATAGTGTTCCCGCCCAAGTGACAGTTATCAAGAAATTTGCTTATTCTCACACTTGTTGCGTTTCTGCTGTTTTTAATATGACAGATTGAATGACAGTTGTCACTAATATTTTCAAAAAACGTTCTAGAATTGTCAACAATGTTTTAGAACTGTCAAAAATCATATAGAAGTGTCAAGAATTTTCTAAAACTGTATTAATTATCTAGAAGTATCTTCAGAGTGTTCTAGAAAAGTTAGCAATGTTCTATAACTGTCAGAAATTATCTAAAAATAATTTAGAACTGCTAAAAATATACTAGACCTGTCAAAAATGATATAGAAGTGCCAAATAAGTGTCAAGAATGTTCAAAAACTGTAAAAAATTATCTAGAAATGTCAAATAAGTATCAAGAACGTTCTAGAACTCGACAAAAATTTGAAAAATGTTCTACAATTGTTAGAAGTGATCTAGAAATGTCAAATAAGTGTCCAAAACATTCTAGAACTGTCAAATATGATTTAGAAGTGTCAACGGTGTTTTAGAACTATCATAAATAATCTAGAATTGTTTAAAGAGCCAAAAAATGTTTTAGAACTGTCAAAAGTGACCTAGAAGTGTCAAAATTTTTATAGAACTTTTAAATAAGTGTCAAGAATGTTCTAGAAACTGTTTAAAATCTGAAAAATGTTCTACAATTGTTAGAAATTATTTAGAAATGTCAAATAGGTGTTCAAAACGTTCTAGAACTGTCAAATATGATCTAGAAATTTCAAGAATGTTTAGAGTTATTATAAATAATCTAGAACCGTTAAATGAGCCAAAAAAGTACTAGATCAAAAGTGATCTAAAAGTGTCAAGAATGTTATAGAATTCTCAAATAAATGTCAAGAATGTTCTAGAACTTATCAAAAATGTTCTACAATTGTTAGAAATGATCTAGAAATGTCAAAAAGATGTCCAAAATCTTTTAGAAGTGTCAACGATGTTCTAGAACCATCATAAATAATCTGAAACTGTTAAAAAATCAAAAAACGTTCTAGAACTGTCAAATATAATCTAGAAGTGTAAAACTCTCAAATAAGTGTCAAGGATGTTCTAAAACTGTCCTACATTATCTAGAAGTGTCAAATAAGCATCAAGAACGTTTTAGAACTACAAAAATATGAAAAAAACGTTCTAAAACAGTTAAAGATGATCTAAAAATGTCAGATAGGTGTCCAAAATGTTCTAGAACTGTCAAATATGATCTAGAAGTGTTAATGGTAGCGTGAAGTTAGTAGTAATTTTATGCAAAAGTGTTGTCAATAGATTTTCAAAATGGCGACAAAAATTATATTAAAATCATTTTTAACTAATACTGTTTTCAGACTACTCAACAATGTTTACATAGCATTAAAAACTGCCTAGCGGAAATTTGCAACAATTACGTAGTTGGCAACGCGTATCGCCCTCCACACTAACCAGAAGTTGGCCAGACTGGAATAGTCAAATTTATGTTTGTGATGTTATTTTAATAGAGCATGCAGAAACGCCGACAAACAACGTACTTTATTTTAATTCTACAATAATTTATTATATATCTATAAAATGTCTTAATTATATTAATAAATATGTCCAATTAACTAAGCCAACTGATAATATTTTATGACAAACTGACAACTCGCTTGACATCTTTGAAATTTGTTGAAATATCAATATGAAAACTTGAACCACTCAAAGATAACACCCTGAAAGGTTCATCTCGATAAACAGCACTAAAAATAGTTTCCGATGTAGTTGGAATGTTTGCCAAAACTTCTCCGGATCCTGCGAGTTGTTAGAATTTTTTAGTCCGACCTCCACTTAAAATGGTATTTTTATAGAATTTCGCAACATAAACACCTTTATCATCAAGATTGTAACATTTACACGCATTGCAGTTTCTGTAATCCCATATAAATAATTTAGGGCCTCCACCACATAGCATCCAAGAATTTTTTAAATCGACAGCGCTTATCCATTTACCTAAATTATTTCTAGCAATTTTACTATTCTTAAATGGTTCTATATGAGCGATCAATTGACCCGTTCTCAAATCCCATTTGTTAATATATTCATCTTCCCTAGCGCTTCAAGATTTGCAATTGATAGTATTGCTTTCAATTGCAAAAATGCAAAAAATGATTTTTTGGTTAAAATTAGAGTCAACATTCAATTTATTTAAAGCTCACTGAACAAAGCAGAAACAAAAAGGTCGGCTATTTTAATTTCTTGAACGAGTTGCAAACATACCGAGGTTTTTCCGAAGAATCTACCTCAAAGTGGTTGCTGACTTTTGCACCGAGTTGATGTTCCTGGTTGCTTGCGTACACTTTGAGCCACAGAAGCGACAATTTTGGCAGAACGCTTTGGATGAGCATGCTTAATGCGCGCATTGTCCAGCATTATAGTTTCATGCACTTTTTTTACAAACTCTCGTATTCCTTCGATCGATGGCGCTTCATTTCTTCCAAACAACGTACGCGCTGTTGCAGAAAAATGAGACCGTTTTCAAAATAAATTTTTAGTATTTCAAAACGTTGTTCGAAAGTAAAACAATGCATCTTCTGCCTACGGAGGTATCTAACCACACTTTTCTTATGTAATTGTGACGCAAAAATTGACAGCGTCGGTAAAAACATGTGATTCAAAATTCAACTAAGACATAGCCTACCCTTTATATACTGTTCTTTTATTTTCATTTTGAAGTCTTTATAACTTTTTTCAAGTAGTTGGTTCTACGTAACTAGTCTATTGTCAGTATATATATTTTTTTGCTTTTTCTGGCATTGTTGTGTATAAATATTTATTTTCTATATCCAATATTCTTTTTCCATACAAAATATTAACTAATTTATTTATGCATTACAATAGATAACCTCTAATCCAACCTTTTAATATCAATTAATAACTAATTAAGTAAACATAATTTAATTGTACTATAAAAGTTATATGTTTTATAATCTTTTTTGGAGATTACACTAAACATAAATCTTGTATAGAATTTACCGCATTGTACAAACTTTTTGTGCAGTTTTTGATGAACGTTGGTTGAAATATAAGATTTTTGCGCAATATTTAATTTTTTTATTAAATTTCTAAGCAACTTTAGGCACATTTTATGCAATAAATGTTATTATTTTGCATATTTTTTATGAATTATGATAGTATAATGAAGTAAAATGGTTTTTATGCAAATTTTGATTTAATTTTTTATATAAATTAGTTTTCTGAGCAACTATGGTTGAGTTTCAAAAAACAAATATTTTTTCTGTGTAATTTTTACATCATAAATCGCTTATCTGTGCAATTTGTTATTTTTGTTTAATAAAAAAAAATAACGATTTAGATTTATTGCATAATATTTATTGTAAATATAAAAAAAAGCTCCACAATACAGTAGGAAATACTATAGCTGATAAGCTAGCGCTAGGAGTCAACATGTGTTTACATGAACAATAAATCGCACCTCTTCTCAAAAGCGTTACCACTTTACTAAAAGCAAACATATACCACGCACTAAAAATACAATGGTAAAATACCACAGGCCATTATTACCTACAACTTTCTAGAAAAAACTTGCATATATTAACTGGAATCTTGTCAACTTACAAAACACATGCATACGTTGCAAATTGAAAACATGTAGAGAATGCAAAATTGATGACAAGACGGCCAAACATGTATTTATTATACATACCCAGTCCTCTCATACACAAAGGAGTCTATGTTGGAAGAGAGCTAGCTCGACATGACCAGCTTAAAAGAAACCCCTTCAAACATTGTCCTGCGGGACAACGGAGTGAGGTTACCACTAGGGGTGGTACGAATGGCCTATTGAGATCAAAGTGCAGTAAAATTTGATTCACCTTCTACCCAAAATCAAAAAATCGAATAATTCGATATTACATAATTGGTTTATAGCTTTTTTCCAAAAAATCATACGTAGTTATATGATACAAAAATCTATATGTAGTTCTGGAGCCACATGTACCAACCCCATTTCACAATTACAGCCAATGCTGCTTGTTTCCAATCTATTTTAACCGTCATCAATTGTTATTTTATGCAAACCTATCATTTTACTTCGGAAACGGCGGCAGCGTGGGTTAGTTGCTTAGATGCTTGCCTCTCATGCTCTCTCCTGAGTTCAAACCTTTCCCTGCCTTATTTTTTTTTTTGAATTTGTTCACCGCTTTAACCGCTTCGGCATTCATGGTTTCAGCAACAAACAATAATCATCACGCCTCATTTCATCACTCCATACTCAGAAAGACCTTCAGCCTGCTAGAACCAGGTTGGTGAAGTCGGTAGAGTATAAAAACGCTAATTTAAGTTTTTACTTTGGAAAAAGAACTGTACATTCTTCCCTTGGCTCGCGTTGCCTTGGCTCACTTCACTATTTTCCGTTCGACTCAGTCCAACAAAATCTTGCCTTCTCTTATTTGCTACGATCCCCTATCAATCAATTTTTCAGATTGTTTTGCGACCCCATGGCGTATTCTCAGCGGTTGTTACGTACGTCAAAATCACAAAAAATTCTCTGGTCTCTATAAAAAGCGGGGTCACTAAGTTAAGGTTTCAAAATCATAAAATTAAAAAAAATATGACCCTTCTGGCCAAAGGTTAATCTACTCAAAATTTATAATCTTGATATAATTAATTAATTATTTTTTTCTTGTTTAACATGAAAATAAAGGCAAAACTGTCATACCTCCAAAACCCATAAATAAACTCAACACACCGATGGTTGCATCTTAAGTTAAATGCTTGTGCGTAGGTGCAGAACTAGATATTAATCTATTACTATCTGGTGGGTGAAGGGCGACGGCAAAATACACCAATTAATAAAACCAGCCTAAGTGTCAACCTCTTCTGCACTAGCAACCCAATCATGGCGGTATAACCATTACAATAAGAATTAAGAAAATGTAATTTTACCATCTTCTAACCCACGTAGTAAGAGTGGGAGATTATGACTTTGACACCCTATCATAGCAAATTTTAAAACAGAATGAAGTCTCCAGATAAGTACATAATATTCGCTTTCATCGTCTAAAAGTACACAACGCAACAAAACTTAGAAATCGCAAGTTACAACACAAGAACATTTATATCAGACTGACTGAACTAAAAATTAAAATAGAGAAAATCAAATGAGTTATTGACCTTAGCAAAGTTAGGAGACGCGGTGAAAATCTATTAAAACTTAAATTGAGAGACATTTTTTGAACAAACCGACAAATCAGAAAAAAAAATGTTTTTTGCACCACAGACGATTGAATAATGACATCCTATTAATCAGAAAAATTTTAACAGGAGTAGTTTCATTAATACTAAAGTTAGTACAAACATACGCACCAACGTCATTTCAGACGGACGAAGAAGTAGACATATTTTACTAGAATGTCTAACGCTGGGTTTTAAAGCCAAAATCAGTCTTAAAACAAATAAATTCAAAACATGTATTAGAAAATTCGGATTAGAAAAAAGAACTTGTAGTAGAATAATAATAGACTTTCTCCTACAAACCAATCTCTATTAAATGGATAGTATTTTCTATAAAAAACCACCAGCTGGCAAAACTCTTTACCGTAATCGAAAGCGATTTTATAATCTCAAATAATAAGCAGATAGTCAGAAACGTAACAGTACTCAACAACTGCAAAATGGGAAGCAATCACAAAATGGTGAGAAACATAATCCAAATAAACCTTAGAAAAAAAGGTATAAACTTACAAAAGACAAGAAAATCTGGATCCAAATACACCAACAGACTACCATTTATAAAGCATGAAAAGTCTAGTTAAAAACTAGTACAGTGCAACAGCCCACTGGCCCTTGCTTTCGTGGATTTTCATAAAGCCGACTTCAACATAGTTTAGTTAAATGCTGTTATATAAAAAATATTGTACTGATTACAGATACTGAAAACTAATTTATAACATCTACCAACACGCTACAATATCAGTAAAATTACATGAAAAGACTAACCCCATTAAATATAGAAAAGAAGTAAGACAGGAAGACACCATACATCAAAACTGTTTATAAGCATTTTGGAGTATGCCCTCAAGAAACTCAATTAAGACACAAGAGGCTTCACCATACATGGTCAACATAGTCCTCATAGCTGACAACCTAGAAAAGCTAATACAGATGCTACAACAATTACAACCTAAATGGTTAAAAAAAAAAACTGGATTCAAGAAACCCAAAAGGCTATGAAGGAGGCCTATGTCCAACAATGGATGGAAAGAACTGGTTGATGATGATCTGATATTATAATAAAACTACAACAACCTATCTTATTCTATCTTAACAACAGCTTTGCCCAAAAACAAAAAAATGCATTTGACAAACAACAATTTAGTTTTATAAAACAAATTAAAATAAAATAAAACCAACTTAAACCAAACAAGTTACTAAAAGCCTGCAAAAACGTCATAGTTTTAAAAATCCTTAAAAGTATTGAAAAAACTTAGTTTAGTATCTGATGTCCTCCCTCTATAGTAAGTTGAATCCATAAAAATGATGTTGAAAATATTTATTACAATATTTTGGAATTGAAAATGTATGATTTGAAGAAAGCCGAGGTACAAAATCTAGTTGCAAAAATAGATATGTTTAATAACATTTTTTAAATAATTCTGTAAGCTGATATTTTTTACACAAATATTGTGATTTGTCTTTATTGTCAAAACAAAATAACGGTCTTTGTAACCCAATTGTAAAATATTTAAAAATAAATAATTTAGTAAGAAAACATTAGGCATAAGTTTATATAAACTTTTTCATATTTTGACTATCATTTAGATAGTCTCTAGAAGATTATCGTGCAGTCTCATTCTTTACTATTAAATTTTTAATAATATTAAAAATAATAAATAACAAATAATTAGTCAATAAACTTAATAAAACGGTAATTTATTAAAAAATATATCTATAATTGATAACTGTTTTGTCAATCATTAATTACTTTTATATTTTATATCAATTCCTATCAATTAGTCAATAACCGATCAATTAAATCAAGCCTTACAATATGATTTATATCAAGGATATCTATAATACACGCCTCATTAAAAAGAATATTCAACTTAATTTCTACTATATGGATTTAATAATAAAATGTAAGGTATTTTAAAGTTGAACAATTTTATAATTATGCAAATTAACAACAATATGCGTTTCAAAACAACATAATAATATATTAAAATTGTGATAAACAACTGATTCACTGGATGTAACTGGTAGGTATAATAAATACGTTCTATTCTATTGATAAATAAGTGGAAAATACGTGTTTGTATCATCTTTTTCTAACTTGTGGACCACCTGCAATTATTGCTTTCACTCAAATTGCGCAATTATTTACTGTTAAGACAGATTTCGCGAAATTTACTCTATGCGAAAAAAAAAAAGGAAGACCTTCGCGGCGAGGAAGTGCCCGTACACAGCCTCGCACCAAGGTGAGATCGTAAATTCACGTGGTCGCGGACCTTCGAGTAAACAAAAATGTCAATAGCTACCAGGAAGAGGATTTACTGTCGCATAGATTGTGATGAGAAGTATTTTCTTAATCCATTTTATATTTATATAAAAATTACATGTAATTAAACGATTATGATAAAGTTGCTGTATTTTTTTGTCTCGATCCATTCACTCGCGAAATGCATTTAATAGATTTAAGTGGTCGTAAATTATGAGTCACGATTGATTATAGTTGGAAATTTACCTTAACTTTCTCATTCGAGCGGAACTACGAATTTAGTATACATTATGCAAATTTGTTGTTTAATCATTTATTAAGATGAGTTGTTTAATTTTTTCGTTTATACTTATTGGTGTCGCATTGCTTTAAATTTAAAAATGATCATTTTTGAGAATAGGTTTTTTAAGTTTTAGTTTAATATATACCTATTTAATCTCCACACTACTATTGAGATTAGTATTAAATACATAATAGTTTAAGCATATTGTGTAGAAATAAAAACTGCTCACAACAATCAGGACTCATTTCTATTTAACTATTTATCTGTCTTAAAACCATTGTTGACAATTTTAATTTACTCGAAATGATTTAGTGTTCTATTATCCGCTATTTAAACAAAATACTAGTAGTACTGAGCTCTCTAAGTGCACATTTTGTTTGCGTTAATACTCTTCATGCATTGAAATAACTATAAACCATAAATTAAGGAACACCAAAATAACGTGCACAGTTTTTGATAAATTTGCACAAAACATTAAATTAAATAATAAAAAGTAACCATTGTGTTTTATAGAAATAAGTTACTATCACAAAAGTTTTATTAGTGTCGTTCTTTAAGTAAAATTTATTTATCAAATCAATTTATAATCCTCTGTCAAATAGCATTTTACTCTACTACATTTTAATCATCAGCCACTTTTCACCAGAGAAGAATCTTAGTCATGTTGGAAAGTAAAAGAGCGTATAAACGTTTGAAATGGTTTCCGTTGTGAGATTCAAACTCACGATCTTTGATGCAGCAGCCGGATGCCTGGATTACTGCGCCGCGTTCCACATGGTATTACTCACTGACTGGTATAATTATATCTATAATAGCATGGCGCATCGTTAACATCTGTAAAATTCAATGTATATTTGCCGTTTTTTAGCTCACATCGCTTACAACAGAGTTTGGAGTAAACAAGATGAATTTAACAATACTGTACAAGTAATAGTTCCGTTTTGGGGTATTATGACAATATTCCTTTATTTAAAACTGTAAGAAATGTTGTTTTGACTGGCACATTACGATGGGTATGAGCCAGTTGTAGTTATAACATATAAAACATATTGAAAACTGTCTCCTACTGCAGGAGTTAGCCTATGCCTATCGAAAAACTGGAAAAAAACATATTTGCAGTGGTATAAGTAGCGATACAAACCAAACCAGAAAAATAAGAACAAGAATAGAGAAATGCCTTTACAGAAATGAATACATTCTTCAATAATAACGATCTCCCTAAATTTCAAGGTAAGGATGCTTTGTTGCTATTTCTTCTTAATTTTAGTATACGGTATGGAAAGTTCAACACTAAAAAAAGCTCACATGCATAAAATATAGGCTTTTGAGATGTGGTACTACAGAGGAATACTGAAAATATCCTGGACTGATCATGTGACAAACATAAAGGTGCTAAGAAAGATGCAGAATTAAAGTACTTTCTAGTATTAAGGCCAGAAAACTAAGATACTTTGGAGATGTAGCTCCATCATTATCGAAAATAAAATATAAGAGAAACAAAATGTAGGAAGACCCAAAACTTCGTGGCTCAAAAATGTGCGGAAATGATACGGATCCAGTACAACAGAACTAATTAGAACATCAGTAAACAAAGTAAATATAGCATTAATGATTTCCAATCTCCGATAAGAGTGGAACAAGAAGAAGAAAAAGTTGTAATTGCTCTATTAGAACAGTAAAAATAAATTCAATGAGAAAGCAGTTAAATACTCAAGACGCACATTTATTGAAAACTGGAAATTCAAGTGCAACTTAAACACATAAAAATATACAAAAATAATTGAAATATCAAATTGATGTTTTAAAGTTATATTGTAGAATGATTATGATGTTGGACTACTATGATACAATGGCACTAGCAGAAGGACAACTTAAAGTGCACACAGGGCTTTTTTCTAAAACCGTTTCGTGATACTTTGTTTACAATATAGCAGATCTGAACAAGGGCATCGCAATTATTGAATAGAAGTAGACCAAAAAAAAGATTTTGTTTGTTATTGTTGAAGTTCAACACTAAAAACAAAAAGATCTAACTTCTACTTGTTCACAATGTACTCCAATCTAGAATAATAGAAAACAGAAGTGACAGACGGAAAAAATGTGTCTACGTCTATGGTTCCAAAACTTGGAAAACAATCCGTTAAATATACTGGCACATTACACTATTTTCTCGGGTCGGACCATAAACAAATTTCTTAGAACCAATCAATTCTTTGGGCAAAAGCTGGTACGCATCCACGTAAAATGCTATGCATACGATAAGATAAAAAGCGTCATTTACTACAATATGCTATTGAGCAATATAACCATCAATTTTGAGAATTGTTATAATCAGATAAAATCAAGCAATTTTGTGGTTGATAATCACCATCCGCATACTGCTATAGTTACAACTATTCAAGAGATTGGTTGAAGAGTTATTCCAAATCAGCTTTGTATTCAAATCTTCTCTATTATTTTTTTAAATCTTACTTGTTCTCTATACAACTATCTCCAAACAACCTTCTTAAATTAACGAAGCTGTTCTTAAAAACTGGCTTAACAACTTCATTACCTCCAAAACCACCATCATCAAATAGAAAGTCAACCTAACAATTTTAAACCACTGACTGAGGAATATGATAAAACAAACTGTAAACCTTAAATTGTCCCGCCAAAAGCAAAACACTGCAAAAAACCGTAACAAAATTTTTATCAAAATTTCAGGTAATATGTAAATAATGATTAATATTTCATTAAAAAAATCATTAAGTTTTTGATCAATTTAAAATAAAATAAATTTGTTGCTATTTTTCTGATAAATTGTACAATGACATTACAATTTTATCATGCAAATCAGTTAATTAATTCTTCATTTAAATTAAAATATGGAGCATATTTTCGTTCGTCAGCGTGGCGTTTTCTAACAACTAAGCAATTTTTAACGGGGTAGAATAATCGGGCTCAGATAAAGAAATTTGTCAATTCGTAATATTGGAACAACGGCAAAAATTACGACCTGGAAGCACTACAAAATGTAAAAATCGGGTTGTTGCTCTTCGTGTTTGACTTTTAACGACACAAACAATTGGAGATGTCTAGAAAAGCTTATCTAACAAACAAATTCTTGTCCAATCAGCTTACCAGAGAACACAATTATTTGAGCTCAAGTCGTACTGTCCTTTCTTGTGTTTACCCTTAACTCCTCACAATAAGAAGTGCCGTCTGGAATGGTGCAATGAGAGACTATAATAAATCTACTAATAAAAACATGTTATCTTTAGCGACAAATCAAGATTTTGTTTATATGCACATAATGGCCGTAATGTAGTTAGACGTTGCCAAGGAGAACGACAAAATTTACATTTTGCTGTGGAACGAGATACAGCTCTCACAGGCGGGGTGATAGTAAGGAGAACAATCGCTTATAGAAGTAAGTCTCTAATGTTGATTCCAAGAACATTAAACGCAAATCGCTAAATTAACACGGTTCTAGAACCAACAATATCCAACAGAATAATGCAAAGCCGTATACAGCTAAGATTACTATAGAACTCCTAAAATTAGCTACTGTTGATTTGCTTCCATGACCTTCTCCTATTGATCACATTTAAGTTACTATCGGTAAAAGACTGGGACATCTTCAGCCACCCCACTCACTTACCTGATATTCGGATGCCTATTCAGGAAGCTTGAAATTTAATTTCTCAAGCTGAGATTATCAATTTAATTTCTAGCATGCCTTGGTAAGTTACTCCAGAAATCGTGTAGAGGCAAATCAAATGATGTCAATCATTTTCTATCTATCTTTGATTGACTTGTTCCTAATTTTATCTTTTGACAAAATACTGAGCGTTGAGCAGCATTGATTTGATTTCGGTTGGAATTATGTTTTGTAAAGCTGATGTGGCCACTCGCAGTATACAAGAGTCACTGTTATTTTGAGATTTATTTATTTAATATTATATTTTTTCCGAAGATGTACCCAAGTTTGCCAAAGCCACCCATGTGAGTTTTAACCGTCTAGCTATTTCTGCAGTTTGGTTCGCCTTCCCTATTGTGTGGCTTAGGTACGTACATTGCTCCACACATTCTATAGTTGTGCTATCTACCAAGAAGTGGGGATCCACCGGACTCACAATTTTTGTCTTATTGATGTTTATTTTTAGACCTACCTCTTTTGCTGCTTTATTGAAATGTTGTAGCATTTGCTCCAGTTTTATGTCTTTTGCAATTAGTGCAATGTCATAAGCAAATTGAAGTATACCCCGTCAACATTTAGCCACATATTTTCCCATTGCAGTTTTTTTGAAAACGACTTCTAGGCCAAAAGCGAATAACTTTGGTGAGATTGGGTCTCTTTGTCGCACTCCTCTATTTATCTTACTTAGTTAATGCTTAGTCCTTCCTCGATTTTTACGTACAGTGTTGCAGGACTTGTATCGTTTTTCAAACGCGTTTTCACCTAGCTTTAGTATCTCTGAAGTAATGTGATCTTCTTTTGAACATTTGCTATTTGTCATTTTCTCCAGAACGGAACTTATTTTTTGTATTGATACTGCGAGTATCTTTTCCAATCCAATGTTCAGTAACTTGACTGATTTCTGCCGGATATTTCAATTATGGTGTTTGTGTTCATAAACTCAAAATAGAAAATTTGTTGAAAATTTGTAGTAATGGATTCATCAAGTTCCAGTTCATCCTTCTTCAGAAGATTTCTTCTTCTTATAGTGCCATACTCGCTACGAGCGTCGACACCCCTCACGTATGTTTGTGGTGCACAATAATAGTTCCACACAAACATACGGTACCTACAGTTTAACGTGGAATCCAAACCACACCACTAGAGGGATTTACTAGGTAAATACTTTGCTGGTTTGCCATTGCCTTGCAAAGGAGACGACCGCATCGAAATATATTCAACAAATTAGATATTGCCGCTGCCTTGAATGGAACATGGGCCTGCACAACAGTCCTCGCACTAGACCATTGTGCTACGGTCAGAGGATTTAGATGATATTAATAAACGTTTTTTTTTATTTTTTCTTATAATTCTGTTCATGTGTATAAATTCCATTTTTACCTAATTTGTTATAACTTGTTTCCGTGGTGTAGTGGTTATCACATCCGCCTAACACGCGGAAGGTCCCCGGTTCGATCCCGGGCGGAAACAACTTTTTTCAATTTTGTCTAAAACAAGCAGCAATCTTTTAATTGAAGTTTTATTTTTTCTTTTTATAATTTTTCAACTGTGGGAGAAACTTTAGACTCTTCAAATTAATTGAATTAAATTTGGATGTAAAATTTTAACAAAGCTTTTTTTGTATTTGTTAGTTATCTTCCGTTATTTTGTTTCTAATAATATTTTTATAATTTAATTAAATATCTATTAAACATTCTTTTTCAGAATCACTAAAATCTTGACTTTTTTCATAATTTTATATGATAAATTTGAAACTAATCCGAGCGGCAATATTCATAGAGTTGAGAAACACCGGGCATAAAAGTGGTGTCGGTGCAATTCAAAAAAACCCGATCGTGACAGTCCGTTAAAATCAATTGGTCCAGACCGACCATTTTGACCGTCGGATTGTGTGGGTTATTAAAAATCTGTCAGCTTAATTTTTTTTCTCTTTTCAATTACTTGATTATAGTCATATTAAGTACAATTGTAGAAGCTTTGTTTTATATAGGGTTTTCCAATAAGAGGTTTTATTTTGATATTAAAAAAAAAAAACGGGTATTTTTTAAAAGAAATCAATAAATGTTTATTTCAATGTAAAGAGGATGGTATGCCATTAACATTTAAAAACGTTATCAGTCAAATGGCCGCCACGGTTACGGTTGCAGTACCACAATCTTTTCATGAAATTTTCCATGACCAATTTGCACCATTGCGGCTGTATGTCCTCGATAACTTCACAAATTCCATCTTTAAAGTCTTAAATCCATTGTGGAGCATAGGCATAGACCTTATCTTTCACGTGGCCCCAAAGAAAAAAGTTAAAAGGTGTTAAATCACAAGATCTCTGTGGCCAATTGTGATCACCTCTTCAAGAAATAACACGGTCAGGAAACTTTTCTTGAAAATAAACGTTGTCCACATCAATATCTTCCAATTCCGGCCATAAAAAATCATTAATCATAGCTTGGTAGCGTCATCCATTCACCGTAACAGTTGCACCAGCCTCATTTTCAAAAAAGTAGGGTCCAATCACACCGCCAGCACAAAAACCGCACCAAACAGTGACACGTCGAGGATGCAAAGGCAATCATTCTTGGATTTTCTGAGCCCCAAATGCGACAATTCTGCTTAATAACGTAGCCTCCGAAGTGAAAATGGGCCTCATCACTGAAAATAATTTTTTGTTGAAATTCTGGATCATTTTAATGCATTTGAAGGACTTTATGCAAAATACGGTGTAATGTCGTTTGTGGAATGTCTAATTCCAAAGATCGACAAGGAATCGACAAACCTGAATTTTCTTCAACACTACGGGCTACATCAGCATATTCTCAAGTATTCTTGAGCTATGCACACGGTTTCGATTCTTCACATCACAAACTTGTGCCAACAGCTCAAATTTTTCCACCAGGTGAGTCCGGTGGATTTCCACTTCTTGTTAGATAGCACAACTATAGAATGTGTGGAGCATTGTACATACCCAAGCCACACAATCCAGTTAGGAAAGGCAAACCATGCCGGCCAAGAATGTGCTTTTCGACGACCAAAAATTGCTTTAGTTTTGCGAACTGTGACTGAATAATTCTCACCATTTTTGTAGTGAATTTTAATAATTTCAATGCGTTGTTGAAGCCTGTATCGTTCCATTTTTAATAATGGCCTAGTTTTTACTTGTCAAATGTCTAAAGATAATAACTTTAAAATGGACAGCTGCCCAAATAGCCTGCAATTCAAAATGAAACTTTTTATTGGAAAACCCTTTAGAAGATAGTTTTAATATCTACAATTGTTTTAGATAAATTTAAAAAAAATGTTATACAATATTTATTAAGAAAATCTAAAACAACGCTGTTAAAATTATACATCTCCAGCGTACATACATTTATAGTTATACATATTACTATTGACTCATCATAATACTAAAAACAGCTGTAAAATATAACCAGTTATCCTCAGAAAATGTCTATTAAATATTAGTCATAATTTAACCAAGATGTCATATAATTATAACTACATTGTTTCTTAGAATTTAAGTTATTTTCAATATTAATTTTTCTCATTGTTACTTATATCAGATGAATTTCTAGTAAGATAATAATTTTATATAAATACATAACGTGTCTGGAAATGTTTAAATTTCTTAGTTGTTTGGTTGGTAGATAACATATTATCAATATATATATTAATAATTTAATTCAGTTTCCCACTTTTAGTCTCCTAATGTGTTGAGTTATTGTATAAACCTCTCACTTCCCTGCTTTAATCTGTTTAATCAAAGTTTGCCATAATATATACCTATTCGTTTTAGTAAACCAATGTCATAAAGAATTTATAATTTTCTATATTTTTTTTTTCAGTTAATTCAAAATATCGGAAAATAATTTGTATTTACAATTCAATGATTAAATGTGTCAGTAACATTGATAAATTGTATAGAATATAATTTTCAATATAAATTCAATTGTTAGCCTATTAATCCCACGTAGTGCAATCTTACAATTAGTACATTCGGATATAGTACAACGACCTTAATATAACAGATTCTATATATTTTGAAAGCAATCAATGCCAGAGAAAGGTCAGTTCTCGACGAGGCTTCCAATATGACATTTGCATATGAGATAGCTAATGCAAACTATAATTGTGATAAACTAGTGATATGTTTGAATTATATCAGAATACTCAATCATGTTATGTAAATATATAGAAAATTGTAAGGTTCTTGTAAATACAAATATTTTATATACATAACTTGTACTATAACTACTACTGATCAAATCGTTAAATTAATTTTATTTTTATTTTCATTTTTTTTAAATAGTTTTCAAGTTAAATTTGGTATATTTGATATGATGAGTGGCAAATATTTCTCTTATCTACTAAAGCACTAATACTTTTTTTATAGATCATATCCTGCCATTGTATTATTTATGCAGAAGATTAAATGTACTAGCGTTTCGATAATCCCAAACGTGATATTAGTTCATAATTAGATAGGACTGGAAACGTCTACGAGATATAGCCTGAGTTATGTACAAAGAATATTAATAATTTAAATGCATAATCGTACATTATGTATTCTGATGATTAAAATAATCATTTAAATAAAAATATGTTTTTAAAAATTTCATAAATTTAATACCTTTTTTATTGACAGTAAAAATACCATGTCATTAATACGTCAATACAAATATTAACTTTGATATATTTCAATATTTTTTTTAGTTTACAGTAATGTGTAAAAATTTTGACACTATACGGTAAAAAAATGTAAATTCATCTGTCAAAATGTTAGTGAATTGTCAAAAATTTTACTACATTTATCAAAAATTTACAAAAAGTTTTTAGCATTATGATAAGTTAGCATAAATCTATCAAATTGTTTTTTAAACTATCAAAAATTGATACATCTGTCAAAAAGTTACCATATACTTAAAAAAAATACTAAAACTGTCAAACAATTTAAAATAATGTACTAAAATGCAATTCGTTTGCCTGGTATATTAAATTGTTTTTTAATTGTTAAGAATGTAGGCCTGTCAAAAAGTTAATAAAAACTTTAAAAAACTACTTTATCTGTCAAACAATTTACAGTAATAATTTATAGTGGCATAATATAGCAGACCTATTAAGGGGTATTACAGCCAAAATACTGTTAAAAAGTATTAAATTTTTCAAGAAGATACTAAACTGTCAAAAAGATTATTACAATCAGTCAAAAGTTACTAAAACTATGTTTATTAAAACTTTTTTGTTTGTTGTGGTTTGTACTACCACCCCCTTAAAATTTTTACATTATTTTTTTAACACCCTGTATAACGGTTAATAGTTGTCAGTGAAAAGGTCGGAAAAATAACAAAAAACTGTTAAAATGTTGGAATAAATAAGCAAAATCTGTCAAAGTCTACTCTATCAGTTGTCAAAGAAGTTACACTTAAACTGTCCAAAAATAAATGGTAGTCCTTTTGTTTGTATTTTATAACTCAAACAATTTTAATCAGTTCCTGTAATCTTTAAAAAGTTCTAAAATAAAAACAATTTTGTGTACTAAAATTAGAAACAATGTATCAAAATTGATAGTTCCTAGGTGGTAACATTTTCAACAAATAAACCAAAAGTCTTAATAAACAGATTGAATCTAAAACTAAACCGAAAATATCATCCGGTTTGCGCAGCGACAAGTTACGTTTGATAGAACCACTTCCAATTATAGTTTGTGTTCCTGCGGTTATCCACTCCTGTAAATTACATCCAGGTCTTAGATAAAGTCAAACCGGGTCAGCAAAATATTAAATCTTATTCAGAGACAATTTAGGAAAAAACGTACAATTATGTAGTTTTTTAAATTTTATTTTGTAACTCTTTTTTTCCATGTTGTGTAGACAAAATTACAAATCTTGATATATCTGAACACTGTGGCTTGCATAAACACGTGCATAATGTAAAAATAGAGTCCAGGCGGATACTCTATGCAGTGGATGTTTAGAGAACATCGCTACATCTGCTGAGCGAGTGCAACGCATATTATGCAACAGTCACGCAACAAAAGCTTATGGACTTCATTAAGAAAACCAGAACTACAGAAGAAGTAACAACCAGAGTCGGATAAGAAAAAAAAGGCTCCTTGAAGGAACAACTGAAAAAAGTTTGAGGAAAACCGCGTATATCTATCAAGAACGACATACAATGCATTATGTATTGAATAGAATCTTTCAACGTCAATAATTTATTGGGCGTATTATGCATTACATTAACTAATCAAACTAAGGTTAAGTAGAAAAGAGCAATAAGGACAATGAAAAAATCTACACCAACAGATATTGCAATGGTCATAAGCAATTAGAACGCTAAGATTGTCAAAAGAAAATGTGGAGAATGAGTTTGCAAATATGTTCTTGGTCTAAGAGTTTTGCCAAGAAAATAAAGTGGCCATTAATAAAAATACGTTTTATAAATAATAACTACTTAAGAACAATTGTCAAAAACAACAATGACTTAACTCAAAAAATAAGAATAAGGATTGAAAAAGCCCATGCTTTATGATATGAAGACATGGACATTAAATAAAAGCAGTACTAATTAATTAGAAACTTTCAAAATGTAAGTGTATTGAAAAATACTTGAGGTATCATAAAAAGACAAATTTACTAATGTTGAGATCTTAAAAAATGGATAAACCACAAAAACCCTAAATAATCATCAAAAGACAAAAACTTATAATACCAACTATTGCAGCTGATCATGCAGGAATAGATTCAGAGAAGAAGCAGTACTGACCGCCGACGTACATCTTGGCTATGAAATTTCAGAGAATGGTTCCAATGTACATCTACTCAATTGTTCAAAATAACTGTTTTGGAAACAAAAAATAGCTATAATAATTGCACTTAAAGAAGAAAGAAAACCAATACGACAAACAATGCATTTTTTATTGCTTATTTTGGTTGTGTGGTGACAATAAACAGTACTTTTTTAATGACTTTGCTACGTTTGTGTAAATATAATGCGATGTTGATTAAAAAACCTTGTATGACGAGAGCCTTTAGTTGTGTTTGACCATGGCATAGACTCAAAGTACATATCTACAGTTTTCTTAGATATCAAAATGAAGTGTCATGTTGTCTATTTTTGCTATTAGTTGAAATGCTTTTTAACAGTACAAGAAAACAGTTTTCTCATTTTTTTAAGTATATTAAAATCCAATTGTATTCAAGAAAACACACAATTTTCTTCTGCATGTAGATGTCAATGAACATACAAAGCACTTTATTGTTACCATAGCTTGTCACATATTGCAATTGGTCATGATCCAACGAGTCAATAGAACATTGGCCGTTAGCAAGGCGTTGGGTGATTATGTGTACAAAAATGTTGAAGGCAGAGGACCATGTGAACAACTTGTCTCTCCCGAACCCGAGATTTTTGTCCGCGATCGCGATGACGGGGAAGACAAGTTTTTGGTTCTGGCCTGCGATGGAATTTGGGATGTGATGTCCAACAAAGAATTGTGTCAATACATATATTCAAGGTTGATGGTCACCGATAATTTGGAAGAAGTTACTAGTGAGGTTATTAATACCTGCCTGTACAAGGGTAGTAGAGATAACATGAGCATTGTTCTTGTCGTATTTTCGGGGGCTCATAGACCTACAGCGGAAGCCCTTCAAGCCAAGCAAGATTTAGAGGCCATCATACAAAGGCGAATGAAAGGTAAATTCGTGGAAATAAACAACACCTTTTGAAGCAAGAATAATTGAACAAAGCTAGTCATGCCAATTAGAAACTATATAGATACTTTTATTTGTTTGTTTGTAATTTTTATATTAATATGAGGTTTAAAAATCTTTTATTTAATTTGATATTCTTTTCTGCTTGCTTCTTGGCTACCAGATTATAGTTTTGTATAGCCATTATATTTCCATAATACCAAAACTGAACCAACGTTTCGTAAAACAATGCATGTCGCCTGAAGTATGGTTTGCTCAACCGGCTCCACCTTATGTCAATCAATCTCAACAATTCTTAATAGTTTACACGAGAAAGCAATGTTTCCAATACTTCTGAATCACATATAGAAATTACTTTAAACACTATTTTCTATCTAAAAGTTAGTATACTTCTGTATTAATCCAACAAATCTACTTTTTAACAGTTAGTTATCTAAAAACTTTTAATAATCAAATATTTATTCATGAAAACTATGTAAATAAGAATTTATTTACATATTTTATAAAATGTTATATTCATGACGATGATTATTCTTAGAAAAAAAGTACAGTGTAACATTTACTTTATAAACCAGTATATGATATTGAAAAGTAGATACTTATACTCATAAATACGTCTTGTCCATGTGGCATTCAAAAAGAAATACTAGGTTGTGCACTGATAGGATACAAAATAAAATATTTATGTTTACATTTTACAATTATGCTCTTGGATAGTTATTTTTTATGTAGCAAGTATAATGTGATTTATGTATGTACATAATTAAATATGCTTCTCGTTAATGAACAAAAGTCCTTCACGCCGACAATATGCTAAATAATAATAACCGCACGAATCGTGTTTAAAGAAATTATATGAATTATAAAAATAATGTAAATATAATTAAATTCTAGTTATGTTGTTATTGTTTTAATATGATGGATTATATGAGTATTATTTAGTTCTAATACTTTTAATAGAAGGTTTGTTATGAAATTGAATTATATTTTGTATTACAATGTGATAACACAGTAGTAAAAATAACAAGGCGCGTGCTTCAATGTTCATATTCGTACTTGAAATTGTATCTTAATCAGTGGAATCCACTTTTCTATCAATTGTATTAGTATTTGTTTCAGGGCGATGATAATCAACAGAAATTTCTAGATTTGTATAGCTCTCGTCATATATGCAGTGACGCCCGTGCTCTTGAAACCTGATTCAGCAGGCCAAAACAAATCGAAAATGCCGCTACTAGTCAATTTTTGCCAATGGCTGTTAAACTATCCACATTTTATTAAAAGTATTATGTAAAGTAACAAATCCACTTTTACATAGATAGACATTAGAAATATTCTAAATCTGCATAAATGAAAAGAAGAATACGCTCATACAAACTGTATACAATTTATCAACAAAGATGGTCATTAAACATTTAGTGTAGGCTATTAAATAGTTGTGTAATTGGTTCACAACTTCTACCTAATCGACTTCAACGTTGTACCTTAAATTTTTAACAAAAAAATGTCTACTACCACTGCTCGATGAAGTTCCGTTAGCAGATAGAATAAATATTTGGTATCAACAAATAAAACATTTCCTGAATGAAAACTATCCTAACATGTAGATTGGAAGAGATGTACCCACACCATGGCGTTCTAGATCACCAGATCTAAATCTTTTAGAATTCTTTTTTTGAGGCTATTTGAAAGAAAAAGTTTAGCACAAATCTGTTATCGGACCTAAAAATGTCATAAATCGCATTCACGCAGCGGGGGTTCGTGCTTTAATTTGTGCCAATGCTTGCCTTTAAGTATTTGTGGAAAAATATATAGATAATATTATTCTTACTTTTTTTTTCTAAAAATAAAATGTTTTCTGAAGTACTTGTTAACCAAGTGTCCATAAAAAAATTAAAAAAAAATCTACTTTTTTTTTAATCTATTAAATCGGTTTTCAAGAGCAAGTAAATATAAAAAATGGGTTTTTTACTTAAAGTTAGTTAAAAAACTTTTGAGATGAAGCAGCTATGGATGTGATGTGTAATAAGAAATATCATCTGAAAAAAAAAAATTAAGCGCATGGGAGCTTTCGATAAGTCAGTAGTTTCATTTTCAACCAACAACCCACTAACAACAACACACAAAAATAAACGCACAAACATGCTGTGACTAAAAACTTAAAGAAAACAATTAGCTATATCATATTTTCTGTATGCTTTAGTTGAAATTACTTGATTTTGAATTGCAGATATTGTTCCCTCGGTTTCAGGGAATAGGTAACCTGTAGTTAAGTATACAAGATTCAATTTTATTGTTTGCTACTTTATTAAGGTTTCTATAAAATTGTAATTTATTTTGGCTCCAACTGAGTTGTCGTTGTTTGTACACCTCTAATATTAAAAATTGGAAATTGAAAAATAGTGCTAAACAGAGAATGAAATAATAAATTGTATTGCTTAATTTTACATCTCATAGTTTTACACTGAGCATTTAGTAATATTTCTAAATTAATGAGACCGTGTATTCTAAATTTGGTAAGTTCCATTCGTGTTTGGCAATTTACAGCTTGTATGGCTGTTGGAAACCAAGATAGTACGCCAAATGTGATTTAATCATATTTTTTGAGTTAATATTAGTTTTTAAAAATTTACATGTTCGACCAATATACATATTTACGGCAGATTCTTTAGCTTTGGTGTTATCTAATCCTTGTGCTTGGCAAATTTCAAAATTTTTATAGTTGCTACCCGGAACTATTAATGTAATTATTTCTCCACTCAGCAAATACCATTTAAATCTTTTTTAACGTGCAGAACTGCGTACCTTTTTAATCTTAGTTCTATTTTAATATCGATACTAAACCGGAATACTAGCTTCATTAGCCCTTTCAGTTGTTTTGAACCATTACCATACAGTTTAAGATCATCAGCATGTTGCTAAGTAGTATAAGAAGGTTTATACTGTCATCAATTATAAACTTCTAGGTACATTTTATGCTCTACTGTCGTATATATGCATTGTAATTTTTCTTTTATTAAAAAAATACCATAGCAAATTTTTCAATAGGATGCATTGAGAAATTTGTTTTAGTTTTTTTTTTTCAGTTTCTATACTTATTAGTAGTCTTTTGATCGGTTTATGAAATTTTTAGTTTTTCTTTTCGTTTTTTAACTTAATCGCATTTTTTGTTTAAGAACCGCAAATTTAACTAAAAAAAAATTTTACTAGTAAAATCAATCAGAAATTTTCCGTAGAATCCAAATCTGGAGTAATTTCAAGTCTATACCCTGTCTATAAGCCGTTTTTGTTCTCAGTGGGCTGGGCAAAAAAGAACATTTTTTAATTAAAAATTGACGTATTTGATGAAAATTAATTAGAAAATAGAAATTTGTTTTGTGTATTTGGGTTTTAATGGTTTAAACTCAAAAAAATCTGCAAAGTAGACCTATTCTTCAACATAAATTTGTAAGAGTTGAACCGATCAAAAGATTACTAATAAGTTATAGAAACTGAAAAAAAAAACTAAAACAAATATTTCAATGCACCCCCCCCCCCCCCTGCTCTGGTCCGTTTGAGAGTTGTCAACCGTAACAATTATTAAATTAAAAAACAAATTTACATCTAATTCTTTTTCAATTTGTCTCCTCAGAGCCACAATCTCAGATAATCTTTTATGAAACAACGATGTTGTTGATTGATATAGCTTTGAAAGTACCTAAAAAAAGATTTTGTAATAGATGTAAACAGTTTTTTTTTTAATTCTATACAACTTTATAACTTAATATATATTAATATAAACGTCTTTGTTTTGAATATTGTTCTCAAGTATGGAGAGAAACATCTGAAGCAACACTATCTCTTCTAAATTTATAAACTTTAACAAAATGCATACACGTATTGCCATTTAAACTTAAAATTACTTACTCGTAGTACAAGACCTGTTAGCAATTTTAACAATTATTCAATAATCAATCAATAATAATAATCAACAAATAGAATAAGCTTTTAAATTCAGTATTTCCCAAAACCATATTATACAGTATTAACCATAACCATTCAAGGTCAATGTTCACAAACTGCTTGAATCTCGTCTTTGATAGTTTTTTTCACTCGTTGAAATTTAAAAGTATTTTTATGTTCTTGTATATAGGCAATTCCAGAACGGAGCAGAGCAGTACGCATGACATGGGTGGCATTCGGAAAGCTAAACTTTATTCTGAAAGATCCCGAGGTTTCTATAAATTTAAAAAGAAAAATTCATGACATGTGTATCTTTTCCGTGATGTCATATGGTCTAGAGACTATGGCACTGACCATCAAAAGTGCCAATAAATTGCGAGTCACACAGCAAGCAATAAAACGCGCAATGCTAGGAGTAAGCCTAAGAGAAAAGAAACAAAATGTAGAATTAAGACAAAAAACAAAAGTACGCTACGTGATCTAAAACGTAGCTACAGCAAAACGAAGATGGGCAAGTCACGTCACTAGGCAGCAGACTACTAGATGAGCAAAACTATTAATGCAATGGAGGCCAAGAACGCATAAGAGGAGCATAGAACGGCCGCAGATGAGATTGTTGGATGACATCTACCAGCAGGCAAGAAGACACTAGGTCCAGCTGGCACAAGATAGAAAGTCGTGAAAACTTAAAAAAGAAGCCTACGTCCAGAAGTGAACAGAGAAAAGCTGCTAAAAAAGAAGAAGTAGTATTTTGATCGTAAAAAAAATCTCTAAGATTTTGTTTAGTTTTTTGTCGTTTAATCGCATTTTTTTAAGAGTTTTATACCCTCATGAACCGATCAAAAGACTACTAAGTGTTATAGTAACGGAAAAAAAAAAACTAAAACACTTTTTTAAATGCACGTCAAACGTCAGACCTGACTTTTAAATTAAAGTAATAATAATTGATAGTTTGCAATAAATAATAACAGATATACTTATTTTATTTCTACCTTTTATGCTTATTTTCTGTTCCCATATGGGTTATTGATTCGTGGTATTGATATACGTTAATACATACATATTTATGAGATTGATATATGAGTCAGAATTTTCATAACTACACGTGATACACTGATGTTTTGGTTATTTTAACATCCGCCAGAAACAAACTTCGAGAATCTGACCAAATAACAAATGAATCAATACAATTAATTCAAGTAATGCGGCTGATAAGACAAAGTAAAATACAAACTTTTTATGATTCCATTATGCGTAACATTGCACAATATTAATATTAAGATGTTGGAATTACATAACCTTTTTCGTATATCTATATAACGTATGCACATTTGTTATATTTTCATCCAATTAGCAATTCTATAACTATAGATAAGACATACATTACAGTAGCATTAGTTACACGTAAATAATTAAAAATATGCAAATTTACATTTTATTCTTCGAAATAATTAGCGACAAGTTTTGCTTAATTAGACATTCTTATGGTTAACATCTTTCTAATTTTATTACAAACCGGATATGTCACGAAGCAGTATTTCTTAAATATATTTATAATGTGTTTTCGCAGAAATTCAAATAGAGCATGTAAAAAATAACAATTATTATTAAATTCGCGTAGAAAATGTAGAAATACCTTAAAATTGTGAAAATAAATAACGTTAATTCATTCCGAATTAATGGGTTATTATTAGCAAATTTAATTTATTGTTAGCGGTATGATAACCAATTATTTAGAAAAATAGTAATTTATGACCGCATTAACAAAACTTATAAATGATAATTGATTTAATAGTCAAAAAACAATAATCGATAACCATTGTGACGTACATGAGTTAGTGAATAAAACATAAATGAATGTAATATTTATAAAAGTCAAATAATCATGATAGATTCGAACGAATATTGTTTAATAATATGCACAATTTATTACCAACGAACAAAAATTTAAATTGTTAAAATTAGCACAAAAATAAATCATTTTAGTAGATTGCAAACTACAAATATATATTGTTTCAATGTTTGAATTTTATTTTTTATTCACATACTTAATGAAATACTTTAAAATATTGATATCTATTCTAAAAAACATCAACGGACGTGGTTTGACCTTCGGTATAAATGTAGTTTATAAAATATAATATGTATTACAAATTTTACAATTAATACAAAAAAATTAATATTTTATTACTTTTCGTTCAGATATTTGTCTTCATTTTACACGTTCAATCCGTTATTATTAATTCCTATTTATAGTGATTAAAAAAATGAATTTTGTTCATTTGGTTATATTACTACCCCTAATATTATTATTCAGTATTTTTCAAATAATTTCTGATTTAGGAAACTAACTTTAAAAAGATTATTAATTCTCATAATTAATTTTGGGTGAACAAAATAATATTTGTTTACATAAAACAATACAATATTTGTTTACATAAAATAGTAAGCATCCCAAATTTTTAAAACATCCGGATTGCGTGTAACAAGTTCTATATACAAATATTTTCGATATATTTAAATAAACTATTCAATAAAAATTTAAAAAAAGTAAGAACAAACTTACTTTTGACAACACTTGCAGCACATTATTTCCTATGAATACACAAAACTGTTGTCAAATTTTATTATTACTATATGCCTTCTTCTGATAAGATCTTTCTTATCTCAACACGATAATATTCCATTGCAGATAAAAAATTACACAAATCACTAAAAATTATGTCGCGACAGGTCACATGTAGTTTTTATAATTTTCACTAGCTGCAGAAAAACACGCTCGACCGCAGTCAGCCTTCATCTCATTTGATTATTACAAATATTATATTGTGCGCGTCTTTCGGAGCGTTTGTTTTCGGGGTTTACTGCAAGCACTTTACGCGCGCGCACCTCTAATCACAACTGCAAATAACGCGCGCGGAGCGGCTGATCGCATTGTAATAATGTAAGGATGGGGGAAATTATGAATTTCGATAATGCGAATGGAGTTCGATTGCGTATGTACGGCTTAATTGTGATTGTGCGTGCTGCTCTCTATAACAAAATTACTTATAATCTATATGTGACTTTTCTTTAAGTGGATTTTGATATTTTTTGCACATGTTTAAATGTCATACAGTTTCTCATTACATTAATCTTTATTTGGTGTGACTTTTAATATATACATTATTGAATCACTGAGAAATATTCAAAAAAAAAAGAAAAACATTTATATTGTCAAAATTTACTTACAATAATAACAAAGTGATGGGAAGATATCTGTTAAAATTATTTTCCAACAATTCAAAATTAAATAAAAATATCTTACTATAAATACGTGTAGAAAATAACATTGAAATGTTTTTGGATTAAATATAGATTTTTGTTTATAGAAATTGATAAATGTGGATATCAAATATAAACTGTTATTTAAGTTTTTTATATTAACATTTATTCATTTACGAGGAAAGAATGCCTTAAAGTTTATTATTTATGAGTGTTTATCATGTGTATATTGCTTAACGCAGATTTTATTGAGTTCATTTTATTTCAATTTTATTGCATATAGACATCTAAATTATACTGTTTAAATTAATTAGTCTATTGATTTAAACAGTCCTATTTTATTCCGTAACTTGCCGAATTCTGATTCTCCCAGTGCCTTGGTTAAGATGTAGGCTAGTTGCCAAAGCGGTGAACGTTTATAAGGTCTTCCACTCTCCAATCCGCCTTATTAGCGTGGGGTTTTATGACTAAGATCCTCTTCTAATCCGAAGTACATTAATAATCTTTGGTGTGGTTTGAAATTTACTGTATGTCTACCTGTAATGTAAGTTGCCAGCATTACGGGCAAAAAAGAGACATGATTTTATAATGTGTATAGTTTTGCCGACAAACGTATGGCTTCCTGGTTACTATTAAAGAGTTCTACACACTTATCATTTCTGGGCCTCTTTAAATATTGTCATATATTTTGCAACAGTGATTGATAGCGAAACAGTTTTCTGTTTACTGTTTTCCCATAAGATCATAGAACCACATAACTTAAAAGAATATCCTGTATATGATTTTCTGTCTATTAAACAAAAATTATAAACAGTAGTCTTTAGTTTCTTTTTACCATAACTTAGTAATCGCTTAGCACTTGCACGCTCTAAACGCGATATCAAGTCTAGTAAGCAAAGCTAAATACATCAAACTTCCAATCAGGTTCTGATAAAGCACACCACTCGAGTCTACTAAATTTAATTTATTTTTTAAAAGTTTTAACTTTTTTACAATCATTCATTCAATAACTGATCTATATAACCTTACTGACTCAAGGTTTATACATCTTTCTATTTGCTAATATTTGCAGGCAATTCTTTTTGAAAACTTTAACATTCTCCTTTGACTTAATATTTAGTAGAAGAAATTAGCAATTCTACCCTACTAAATTTGATATATCTAACTTATTAACTTTTTTTAAACTTTAACATTTTTGTTTTGATTTTTAGTAGAAAAAATTATTTATTCCACCCCATTGAATCTAATACCTCTAACTTATTAACAATTTTTTCTTTAATATTTTTTATTACAGTTACGTCACGGTTGGTGATTATTTTCTTTGTACTTGGGTTGTACCTTCTGTAACTTTTAGTTGCTTCTCTGTCCCATTTATGTCTGCAAACTTTAGGATTGTGCACTAGAGCTGTACTCTCGCCTTAATGTGGTTGATATTTGGTTTTCTATTATAGCATATTTCAAATGGAGTTTTTTCTACGCCTGAAGCCACAGAGCAGTTTAAGATGTAACACGGTGTGTTACTAGCTTTGGTCCAAAAATAAACATTTGGGTTTTTTATAATACTTTGATTAAATCTTTCAAAAAAATTCTTTTAGAATTTGTTTTTATATTTTCCTCCTTTATCTGTTTTTAAAATTCTAATAATTCTGTTATAATCATCAATAAATTTGACAAAATAATTCAAGCTTCTTATTGATATCTTTTCTATAGATCTACAAACAGCATTGCAAATAACTTTACAGCTTTGTTTTTACATGTCTGTTTGTTCTGTGTTTAATCCATCTACTAAACCTGTCAATTTATTTCAATTTTTTGCATTTGCCAGAGATTGCTGCTATTAATTAAATTTTTTTTTAGATTTAGTTGGTATATATTGTTTTCTAATTTTGCTATTCCAACAAGGATACCGTCTTTGTTAAAAATATTGCAACCTACTTCATCAAATTTAACTTTGTTGCCGCTGTTGATCAGCTAGCCCATGGATAGTAGATTTGTTCTTATATCTGGAACAAACTGCACAATGGTTGATTGAATCTTTTATTGTTTATTAATGTTTGCATTTCCACATCACCGGCTTTCATAACTGAAATTTTTGTTTGATTGGAAATTGTAATTTTTGATGGTTCTGGTTTATTAACTAGTCACGTTTAGTTGTTAAATAAAAACTTGTTTCACTATCTACAACCAATCTGTGCTTTTAAATTTACCGTTTGCAAACTTTAAGCATATGTTTGCTTATTTGGACAATTTGACATGAAATGTGCTGTTTTTTTATTATTTAAAACAAACAATATTTCTTTTGTCTTTGTTCCTTTTGTTTGCTATCTTTTTACCATTTTTTTGATTTGCAGCAAAATATCCGATCGTTTTGTTTTAATAAAATCTGTTGTAACCTTAATTTCAGTGTGTTCTACCACCATTATTATTGGCGCAAATACCTTGCTGGGACTAGTGAGACAACCCATTTCTCGTCAATCTTAAAGCCTGTGCTACAGGGTCATTATAAAAGTTTGGTACTATGTAACCATCTAATGTACGTTTGTGCCACTCTAGTGAAATAGTGAAATTTTGGTGTGCGTAAATGCAGATGAAGTTGAACTGTCAAAACAAAGTAACTAGTTTAGTGCACAATTTTAAAAAGGCGGCATATTTAAAGTGATTACATAATCTCATATTTTTTAGTTTTGTGCAACTTTTTTTTACTAATTTAGTTTCTCTTATATGCATATATAAAGATGGGTTAAGAGTTTGCTTTAGCATTTGTCAACACACTTGCGTACGTTTCAGTATTATCGAGGCATTTTGATAATCCCCCCAAAATGAAAACGTTGTCGATGCCAAGCAACCAATCTTAATTCTTTTTTTTTTTTGCCAGTTAGCTATTAAGTAACTTATAGCCATATCTACTATATATCAGCTTTGTTTAAACGCACTATTAACTTTTAGCAAAAAGCTTTGGGCCCAAAACCCATTAAAATGTGATGGTTGTTCAAGTACAGGGTGATTATAAATGTTTGGAATTATTTAACCCGTGAAAAGGCGTAAATAAAGTTGCCTATCTTAGGATTCAATAATAAAAACATGTTTATATGTTAAACTCTCAAACACAGTCCGGAATAGAATAGAGCCATTCCCCATTATCAAACCGCCTATTCCTAATGTAGGATTCAATAATAAAAATATTCTCTTTATTTGTATACATTCTTATAACATTGCTTGCTTGACAGCTGTCAAAGTTGAACTGTCAAAACAAATAGTATAATGGACAATTTTAAAAAAGCGGCATATTTAAAGTGATTACATAATCCCATTCAGTTATAATCTCCCTGTACATACCACAGTTTATAGTATAATTTCAACAATTTTATCTTTGAATTTTTTCACTTGCTTCACATAAATTGCAACTGTTAGATGGCAGAGAAAAGCAGTTTTATGCTACATAACCTAGATTGAATTGTTGTTTGTTTGGTCACTGTACTAGAAGTCTTTTTTAAATTAACTTTTTTATAATGACAAAACTTTTTGACAAAAAGATTTAAAGCATTGAATGTTACCGTCAAATTTTGTAAAATTATTTAATCTTTATGGATTTTTGATAAAAAATCGTTTTATAATTAATTTTTATGTAAGTAAAAATAAATATGTAATTAAACTATCATAATTTATTCATTAGTATATTTATAAACTAATGTAATTTAATCTACACCTATTCTCTGCGTTAATACAAGGCATACTGTTGAAGGTTGCATAAACTGAATTATTAGTTTATGTTTTTCACCATGGAGAGATGCATATGCATTTATGTCGTTTATTTATTTGCAATAGTTTACAAAATACCTTTCTTGTTTGTTTGAATCTATTTTTGTGCCAGAAAGCTACAGATTATAAATATGTTATGTTGACCTGTCATCTAAACTGTCCAGATTTGGCACACACTGATTTTTAACTGAATTTTAGCATTTTTATGAATGACATGTGTACTAGCTAAAAAAATGTAATTTTACTTTTTATTGATTTAAACAAAAACTAGAAAAGTTTTTTTTGTAAAACTTTCAGTCTCTAATTTAATTTAAATATCAATATACAGCTGTTGATTGATAAATTTACTAAGATAAAATAAATTTACTGAGATAAAATACCGTTTACGAGATATAAATGGCACGGGCACAAAAACTTGCAAATGTCTATACTACGTAAATTCTGTTTACAATTGCAAGCACATTATACAGGGAGTTTATAAATGAATGAGATTATGTAATCACTTTAAATATGCCGCCTTTTTAAAATTGTCCACTATACTACATATGTTTTCATATGTTTGCTTGACAGCTGTCAAAGTCGATCTGTCAAAACAAATAGTTTAGTGAACAATTTAAAAAAAGCGGCACATTTAAAGTGATTACATAATCCCATCATTTATAAACTCTCTGTAGTAAAGAATAGAGTTATGTATAAGTAAACCCTTTATAAAAATTGCAAATTAAATGCTATTTCAGTTTATTAACAATTTGATTAATATTTTGACGTGTTTGCGCCATCTACATGTCATAAACATAATACTATCTTGGGCTGCGTATCTTAGTATATTTGTTAATCAACAATACAGCACATTTGAGATAGTATACTTAATTGATTAGTTATCTACAGACATTTATTAAAGTTTCAATACGAATTGACTTTTTGTTTTAATTATTTAGACGCTTAAAAACAAAAATAAAATTAGTTTTAATGTTTCAAGTTTAAACTCTGTAGTTTTTAATAATATATTTAGTAGTAGTATAATTTTTAACAATAGGTTCATTATGAATAAAGTAAAACAAAACAAATTATACCTTTACTAAGATTTATAAATTTCTAACTAAGCAGAATTCAACACTTTAGCACGTTTTTCTTCTTTCTACAATTCGGCCTTTCTACTAATTGTTTAACTCAGACGATCAGTCTTCTGTTGCCGATGGCTTTATATAATTAACGCAGTAATTATTTCTTATTAGACAACCGTGGTAATCTATTTTCTGCACATCATAAGTATTGTTAAGTGTTACTTTACGTACTCGATATGAACCTAGATATTTTGACTTTAACTTTGTTTTATTAATTGTAACAAGATCATTCATTTTATATTTGTTGGAAGGGCGTTTTTTTTTATTGTACCAGCATGCTATTTTTGTCTTGAATCTTTAGTATCTGCCGTTTTGCCCTTTTCTTTAAATATTTTGTGACGTTATGAAAATTAAAAAGTTGCTCATCTATCAATCTTGCAATGGTTTTATCTTGTTTGCTTCTAAGATGATCTTCTGTCAGCAGTTAGAATAGTGTTATACCAACACTTCTTTTATAACATGAATTTAAAACTATTTGCAATTTTTGTACTGGCTTGTACTACTATTTACTTGAATCGTCGATAAATGATTTTGACAACATGTAAATGATAGAGGAATAATTTTTTCTGTTTGACTATTTGCATGTGGTAGACTTGTTGTTATCTTGAAATGCACACACACTATGTCCTTATCCGATATTATGTTAACATGCTGTTGAAGTTTGGAAATTATTTTAATTGCTATCGTTCACTGCCAATAATATATGTTTATAGTTTTTGTTAGTAGACTCTAATGGTTTTAAGTGATCTACACGGTATGTATGTATTGTAAAGCGGTTTTCCGTATTTGTGCAAAAGATGTAAATAGTTTTTTTGCTTACCTCTTTTTCTGTTGATTAAGATGCACAGTAGTTTTAAGTAACTTTTTTTACTTTTGCTTTCAAATTAAGAATAAAGTAATCTTGTTTTACTAGCTGCTTGATTTTTTTTTTGCTATTAAATACCAAATTTTTTTGAAAGTATTAACCATTTGTTACCATCTTTATAGTGTATGTTGTTTTAAAATGTATTTTTTATGTACTTTTCTTTAAGTACTTCTTTTATTGCTTAACCCATCAACTAACTTTTGAGATTTACGGATTTTACTGAATTTCTTCTCAGAGAATCAACGTGCCCGCATACTCTATGTTCAACTATAAAGTTAAATTTTTGTAGTATCAAAAACTGGCTACTCTGCTGAACAGGTCTGTCTTGTCTATATGGTTCTAGAAAGCAGAATAATGTTCCTTTTCTTCCTGGTTTAAATTTTTTAACACTGGATTATTAATGTTTTCTTTAGCTGCTAAAGTGCACTTTGTTGTTTTTCTCTAATTTTAAATTTTTTATTTGCTTTAAACAAATTACTTAATTGCTTGGCTATTATAGAATAAAACGGTATAAACTTTAAAGTATTATGTAAGGTCAAGAAAATTCTGCAATTGTTTTACCGTTTCTGGTTTTAGAAAATTTATTACCGTTTTTTTTTTTTTTTTTGGTAATTGTAATATGTTACCATTTTTGACTACATGACCAAGGCATTTAATCACTTCTCTGGAAGTTGTATTATTACGTTGTCTATGTGTGGTATTGCCATATTTTCACTTATCAGTTCTACTAATATAAAGTAGTAGTAACGTTTGCAATTTGAACTACCGTTTATTTTGTTTTTCAAACATATAATGACATTTATTGAGTTGACAGAAACTTTTTATTTCTGACATTTACAAAATGGGACGCTTTACACTTGAACAAAACAGAAAAATAATGAAAACTTACTTCCAAAGTGGCGAGTTTTCTACTCAAACGGTAAGAAATTTACAAAACAACTTTAATAAAAAGGAAGTGCCTTCAACGCAATTTGTAAAGCAAAACTGGATTGTTAGTGGATAAAATAACACTTTCGGGTTTATGTCCTGAGCGCTCAGCCAAAAAAATAATGTTGTTGCTCAGTATGCGTGAACATGCATTAACATCAACTCGTCATTGTTCTCAGAAACTGAAAATTTCTTGCGCTTCTCTGAGAATTTTTTTTATAAAGACCTTGGTTTGGAGGCTTACAAAATTCAATTAGTCTAATAAATAAAGCCTCATGACCATCCGATGCGTTTTTAGTTTGTCCAATAGGATATACATCGTTTGGCCAAAGATGAGCATTTTTATTGAAAAATTGTGTTTTTTACAAACTCATTTTTATCTTGGAGGCTATGTCAAAAAATTTACACATGACTATTAAACAGTCTATGCATTCACAACAAGTAACCGTTTGGTGTGTTTTTGGTCTGGCGGCATTATTGGCAATTGTTTTTTTAAATGAGTAAGGAGCCGCCGTTACCGACAATAGCGGACATTACTGTGCCATGCTAAACAAATTTTTGTTTTCAAAAATTGAAGAGTATGAAATGGATGACATTTGGTTTTAACAGGACGGAGTCACTTGCCATACAGCTAATGTAACTATCGATCTTTTACGCACTGTTTTTGGAAATCAAAATCAGCCAAAATGCTAATCTCAATTGGCCGCCTAGGAGCTGTGATTTGATTTCGTTGGTTTTTTTTTGTAGGAAAACATTAAGGATAAGTGTTACGCTAACCGTCTAGAGACGATTGATGCCTTAAATCACAAATTCAAAGTTGCCATTCATGCGATTGGAGCCCAAACTATCGAAAATTAGGTTAATTGGATGAGGTACTGTCAAGACAGCCGTGGCAATCATTTGAATGATGTTGTGTTTTAATCTTAAATAAAAACGTCTAATCTTTCTAATAAACTCATTATTTTGAAACAATATTTATTAGTTTTTTACTTATATCCGATTCAAATTCCAAAATTAGATGACTTACCTTTTACCTTTGAAATAATGATTGAAAACTACAGACCCCAAATAGCATTTTAGGAGTTCTCCTTTGTCGGTAGCATTATTATATTTTCTACTGTCCGTTTTGATATTTACATGTAAAAATATGTGCTTTAAGTCTAGTGCTAAATATACGCGCGTCTTGTTGTTTGTCAAGTATTTATTTTGCGGTAGTCAATGCATATTTTAGAAATCCCATCTTTTTTTTTGCAATTATCACCATATTTAGAGTTGCTAGCTTTTATGATGCCATTTTCCAATCAGTTTTTTACTTGATTATTCATTATTTTTTGCTCTGTGAACAGTAGTTGTCTAAGGCTGAAGAATATAGTTTTTTTATTCTTCACTACTATCTTTATTTTTAGATCAGCTGTTCTTACATTATTTGGTTTGTAAGCTGATATAATGTTTTCAACTCCTATTCAATATTTAGTTTAATGTTATTACTTAGGTTTATTTGAATTAAGATAAGATTTCTGTTATTTTTTATTCATCTTTTGTTTAATAAACGCATCACCCAGTATAGCATTTACAGTCATTACGTCATTTGGTACTACGTACATCCGGTTGGTGTAATATCATATACGTGTTGTTGTCTTCAAAAAAAATTTACGTCTTATCACTCGATTTTCCAACACTGTTTAATATCAAAGTAGATTCATTTATTTCCGGAGAATACATTAATTTAATGAGTTGCTTTTTAAAATTACCTTTTTTATTATTTAAATGAGTTGTTTTTGCATCAATTTTGTCTTTGAATTTACTTTAGGTTTTAAGTTTTGTCTTAAGTTTGTCAATACTCACAGCATCGTTGAGAATCATTTTGTTGCTTGAACCGTTCATCAATGCAACAACAATTTAGTTTTAATGTTTCCTCGACTTGAAAGCTCTTTCATATTCAAAAAATATTCATGAATTGTTTTTATTTATTTCTAATTTTCTTTTTGATAACATTTGGTGTTCTTTCTCGTTTTAGCAAATTTCTAAGCGCATACCATATTAACCTTCTAGTGGTAACGCCGGGTTTGTGACACCGCGCTAACTGTTAATTAAGTTTTTTTCTTTACCTAGAAGAAGTTGATTCTTGATATTTTTAAATTTGATTACAAAATTTTAATTGTTGCGTCTAGTAGAAATTATTTTGGTGTCAGACACCGCCGTTACTATTCCCGTTCAAGTTTGGTGTACTTGAAAATTTATTTATTTTTTTTAAATTTTAATTTAATTAATAATTACATTAAACTGAGAAAGTATTTTTCTATGGAATTACCTTTTGTTAAAATGTAATTACATTATTCTCAGAATACGGTTTACCGGTTGTTATTTGAAAGTAATTAGTGTTAAGCTTTATTGTAATCTTTTAATGTTATGTTTTATATTATTGGTTTAATCCTAATCTATCTATTTCTGGTAAACCCTTTGTAGGAATTTCTAAATACCACTAATATGCATTGATATAATTATCAAAAAAATATTATATTAAATTCAGTGTTTCAGCTACTTATGCTTGTTATACAGTTACTTCTTTTAATTTTATCTTTGCTTTGTCAAGTTTTGTAATTTGTTTTAAAATACAGTACAGTAATTGTAAGAAAGAACACTTTTATTACAACTAAAATTTTTTGTACGTTATGGAGTTCTATGAGGCAAAACAGGTTTGCTTGCAAAAAATAATGGACAAAATTTTAACGGATGAAATTTTGGATGTTGATGAAAATGACATAAATAACAGTTCTAGTTTGTCTTTAATTGGAAATGACAAAAAAACCTATTGGAAAAAATGCCCAAGACTAAGCAGAACATTTAAAACTAGACAAAAAATATTATAAAACGTCTTTTGTATATGGCTGCAGTTTGTAAAAGCAATATCATTGAAATGTTTTATCTTACCATGTTGTTTCAAAAGTTTTAATTCTTATTAAGATGTATTTGTTTGGATGACATTGAAACTCAAAGTGAAAAAAGAAAAATAGACAAACCTGCTCCGATTCACGAAATATTTGATATTTTCAATCTAAATTGCTAGAATGTCTACCACATTTTGGAATTTGCTACAATAAATGAAATGTTAGCACTATTTAGAGGAAGATGCAGCTTTAGAGTAAATATACCATCCAAACCCAACAAATATGATTTGAAAATACAAGCATTATGCGATGCTAAAATGTTTTATACTAGCAAATTGGGGATATATACTGGAGAGCAACCGGTCGGGCCTTATAAGGTCTCTAGTTGTGCATTTGATGTGGTTTATAGGCTCTGTGAGCATATTTCTGATTCAAACAGAAATGTTTCTATGGACAATTGGTTCACATCAGTGTCTCTGGTTTAAAGTCTACAGCAGGAACATAAACTCACCGTCATTAACACCATCAGAAAAATATAAGAAAACTAAAATTTTCAAAACCTTTTCTTTGGCCAGCTCGTACCAGCAATGTACCAAAAAAAAGGAAAAATGTAATTTTGGTGTCTGCTTTACATCGTAATGATGAAATTGATATAGACAGTGGAATTTTACAAGAACCTATAATAAAACCAAGGGAGGCGTTGACACCGTTGACAAGCTATGCGCCAGTTATTATTGTGCCAGAAATACACGAGGTTGGCGATAGTGATTTTTTATGTTGAACATAGCTGGAATTAATTCGATAATTATATATTCTGCCAATAACCCAGAAACAAGGATTTAAAGACAAACTGTTTTGATGGATTTTGCAAACGGCTTACTGCAAGTTAGTGCAAGTATGTTTAATCTTTCACGAAATTTTTTATTTAGGTACAAGAGGTATGCAAAACTTAAACTTAATTTCTTCAACAAAATATTATTATTGAAAAAAAAATAAGGTTTTCTTGTTTCAACTGTAGAAAGCATATGTGTTTACAGCATATAACAGCAATCTGCAAAAACTGCAGGAAATCTTCATTCTGTAAATTTCAATTATTAATAGTTAAATTTATTATTTTAATTTTTTTGATTTGAAGCACATTATAACAAAATATATATTTTTAGTTTTATTTTTATTAACAATATTTTTATTGCAATTTAGTTTTTGTATATATAAAAAAATTGAAAAAAGTTACAAAAATGTGAATGCGGTATTAGACACCGCCGACACCAAGCATGCCTAAACAAAAAGCGACACCACTAGAAAGTTAATTTTAGACTCACCTTGTATATACAATTTTGCTAATGCTTTTAAAGACATTTCATCTAAAAAGAGTTAACAGGTTTTCAAATTTAGAAATTTATTTTTTGATTGAGTACGTATTAGAACCGTCAAATGGACGGTTCTCTGAAATTTATCAAAAATAATGCATTTTGTCTGTGTACAAATGCAAAGGAACCAACTTGTAAAGTAGTGGTATTGTCTTGTTGGTATTTATTCTGCACGTCTTTATTTTTATCTTTATTTTTATTTTTATTTTTATCTTTGTCGTCGTTATTTCCATTTTTACTAATTTGTTTAAATTTGTTTAAATCTGCGAATCTATCACAAATCATTTTAATAAATTCGTTTCTTAAAGTGTTATAATTAATACGTAAAAGTTTGCGACTGTCTAGTTATAAGTCATGTAAACTGTTTTTTTGCTTATCTTTATTACCATAGTTTAGGTAATGTGTGATGTGTTGCTATCTTTCATGCCAAGTATGTAAAAAATTTCAAAAACAGGTTTTGGTCTAATGAACGTCTATGTTCCTGTTTTTTTACAAGCTGTTTTGTCTTATAGTTATCTTTTATAGTCTGACTTTTTTGTATCCAGATTAAGTGTACTCTGTTGTTTGTAGATTAAATAGAAACAACAGAGTACACTTTAAAACTAAAATGTAGTCTATCACAAGTTTGAATTATATTACTTGCGTATTGCCTATCTATCCTGTCCTATGTCAAGGTTAGTAAAAAAATTGTATTTAAGAGGTTGCCTGGTTTTATCAAAGAGGCTTCAAACCCTTTAAGTCACCTGGACCTAACGGGATTAATCCAGTTGAGCTGCAAGAGGCCATTGATATATTTATACCTTGGTTGGAGACTATGTTTAAGGCATGTATAAAAAATGTTGAGGCGGTCTTCATCCCACAAGGAGGAAAGGCTTAACACACCTCTCCCAAAAACATGAGACTAATCAGCTTATCATCGTTCCTGTTAAAGACGTTTGAAAGATTAATTGATTTGACAAGAAGGAGGCACTACACCCTGAAATGCTGTCAAAGTCTCAACACGCATACACAAAGGGGAAACCCGTAGAAACGGCATTTTACGCTTTGGTAAACCATATTGAGAGCTCGATGAGGCATAAGTAGTTCACGATAGTTGTCTTCCTTGATGTAGAAAGGCAATTTAACAACGTGAAGCCTGAAGCCATAGAATCAGCTTTAACTGGATTAGCAATAGACAACGCTCTATGTCACCTGGTCGGAAAAATGCTCCGTGAAAGGAACATTAGAGCTACAATGGGAGAATCTCACATAAAAAGAAAGGTGAGTAGGGGAACCCCACAAGGGGGCGTCCTCTCGCCATTGCTTTGTAACATCACGCTAAATGAGCTGCTCCTTCAACTTAGGAAATCTGGCTGCAAGGTAGTCGCCTATGCGGATGACGTAGCAATAGCGGCCTTAGGGAAACACTTCATATATAATGTTGCAACTTGTTGAAGGAGCCCTATCGAAAGTAGCACAATGGTGCAAAAGGTGTGGCGTAGATGTCAACCCGGCAAAAACCGAGCTAGTCGTTTTCATAAGAAAACACAACATCTCAGAATTCAAGCTTCCAATACTAAAGGGCACTGAACTGACGATCAAGGAGAGCGCCAAATACTTAGGTCTTATAATAGACCAAAAGTTATCATGGAAGCTCAACATAGACAAAAGAGTACGGAAAGCAACGATGGCGCTGTACTCTTGCAAGAGAGCGGTAGGAAAATCCTGGGGCCTCAACCCCAAGATTACCTTTTGGCTATACAAAGCCGTAGTTACACCAATACTCTACTACGGCGTATTCCTATGGTGGCCGGCACTTAATAAACGAGTCCATCAAATGACGCTTACAAAAGTGCAGAGAATGGCGGCGCTCATGATAACGGGAGCCATGAGAACGACGCCTACAAAAACCTTGGTGACAATCCTAGACATAGCCCTGGTCAATCTAATGGGCAAGCAACTTGCCATTACCACAGACTAAAGTCGGTGTAAATGTTGACATTGGATTATCGTGGTCACGCCGGAATAATCAATGAATTTAAAGGGGTGCCCAAAAACATAGACCGCTGTCTAGCAACACCTGTTTTTGGCAACAAATTCTCATACCACATACCCTCTAAAGAGGAGTGGATGAAGAAGAAAGGAATACTAGCAGGACACACGCAGGTCTATACAGACGGCTCACGGAGGGAGGATAAAGTGGGCTGAGAAGTTTTCTCTAATGACCTTAACCTCAGAATCAGCATACGCCTGCCAGACTACTGCAGCGTTTAACAGACGGAGGTAACCGCCATAAAAGAGGCAGCAGAGTGGTTGATGGTAAATGGAAACCTTGGTGAACAGATCTACATTTACTCCAATAGCCAAGCTGCTCTCAGGGCAATTACTAGCGTGTGCACCAACTCAACAGTGGTCTCTGAGTGTTGGAGAAAGTTGAACGAGCTAACAGCTAACACACAAACATGAAACTCATGTGGGTACCAAGCCACAGCGGGATCCCAGGTAACACAGAAGCAGATGAGCTTGCAAAGAATGGCACAAGCCTGCACTCAATCGAAGTATTACAGGGTATTGGAATTCTATTTGCGAATTCTATTTGCCTCGTGCAAGGAGACCATAGCCAAAATAACCTCAAACCTAGCGGAGCGAAGGTGGAGGGGTAAAAACACCTGCGAGGTAACCCGGCAAGTATGGCCTCACCAAAACAGGAAAAAAAGCATTGTCTCTCTAAAATGAAACGATATCAGACTGGCAGTGGGAGTCATCACGGGACACCATCCCATTGGCAAGCACGCTGAGAGACCGGGTAAAACGAAGCGGGACTTCTGCAGAGGCTGCCTGGACAAGGAGGAAGAGGAGAGTGTTCAGCATTACTTATGCCAATGTCCCTCTCTGTCCGCAACACGATTGCTCTTCTTAGGCCGACCTTTTTTTGATGACCTCTCTGACCTTGCATCACTAGATGCGCAGACTCTTATGAGGTTTATTCACGGCTCAAAATGGTTTGACAAAACCCCAAAGGAGGGTTGTACTTTTAAGTACTGTGGTAACACAACGGGCCCATCTGAGGCCTATGTGAGCGTTAGCTGCCACTTAAACCTAACCTAACTTATCAAAGAGGCGGAGTTGTTTGCATGGGTCTCTTATTTACACAATCAAACAATATGTTACTTGGTTACAGTAAACAAACAGTGCCATTAAATATTATACCTGTTCTATAAGTATAAAAATGTAATTAAATTAATTAATTATTTTTACACATAATTCCTACATTAAGTTAGCAAATATTAGCGCTTAGTACTGTTATTCTATAACTGCAAAGGAATTAAAGATACTGCTTGTTTTATTAAATCTAACTTAATTTTGAACAACCATTTATGTAAAAAGAACAAACCTAAAGCAAGACATTGGGTCTTCCCTAGGTCATCAAACAATTTTACTCCGCACTACTACCCGCATGTACAGGGTGATTATAAATGTTTGGAATTATGTAACAGCTGTCAAAGTTGAACTGTCAAAACAAATAGTATAGTAGACAATTTTAAACAGGCGGTATTTTTAAAGTGATTACATAATCCCAATCATTTATAAACTCCCTGTATATCATTTAGAGGAAAAACCAGGCAACCTTCTATATACGTTATTCTACCAACCTTGGTCCTACATGATGTTTCTAGTCTGTTAAAGTATTGATTTGATCATGTTTGTAGCGCACTACTTAATGCTGCTAATCTCGCTCAAAAGACTGAGGCATGTTTGCCCAGAGATAACGTCCCCTGGCTTCTGTTTTTGTATATTTTGGCATTGGTGTCATTGAAATCATTAGACCTATCTGTATATCAAATGGTTCCGTTGATTGCGCTTGGGTATTTTTTATTTGATAATTTGTTTTGCGACAGTATTATGAATATATATAACTACTGGTCTGATTATTATCAAAAATTACAACGAGTTTTATTACCAAGAAAAAAAGATTGGTAATGAACGAGTAAGTTTTTCTGAGCTTTTTCTTACTAACAATCGCGTTCAATACAAAATCATAACATTTTATTTGATTTTATATTGGCTTGATCAATATTTGGCAATATAACCGTTCCCATTCCAGATTTGGTTTGATGATGTTATTTTTTTATTTGTGATACGTCACACAAAAAAAAAACAAACAAAAAAAAACAGAACTAGAAAATATAATAATTGTAGACTCAACAGTGAAAAAGTAAACGGTAGAATGCGATTCAAACAAAATTATCTGTTTATGCTTGTAAATAAATATAAATATCTTCTTACATTAGTAAACGTTATCTATTAAATTTACGTTTAATAAAAACACACGTTTAATGGTTGTAGTTCAAATATTTTTGTATGTGTGTTATATGGTAATTTAATGTACAGATAAACAAAAATATATTGCAACAATTCAAGGTAAATTTATATCCTTTTTAATATTTCATGTTGTAATCCGACAGACTTCTTCTAATATTGAACTGACGTTATAAAATGTCTTAGCTTTCAATAGTATATAATTAACATTCTTGACATGTGACGTCTATGGAAATCACAAATAATTGGATATCTTGCATAGTAATTTGTAGTGGATTAATAAATAAAATGATTTCTTAGTATTATTTTGCACTTATATAAAATTACATTAAGGGAAGTTTGTTAATTGGTTTAAAATCTTTGGTAGAATTTGTGAATTGATTGACATAAAAGGGAAAATTTAAAATTGTAATTATTGAGTTTTATTATTTAAATCTTTTCCAACATTAATATGAAATTATTACTTGGATGATAGATTTTTTTATTAAAGATATTTGTTGTAATATTAAATTATTTGGTGCTGAATATCCTTGTAAATTAAATTGTAAACTTTTTGGATATTTCATATTGGCGATAATATAATTATTATGTATTATTACAGGTAATAATTTGCATTCTAATTTTATATAATTTACACATTTTTTGTTTATTGACTTTGTATTAGGTCTAATTTTATTTACAAATGTTACCTTGTTAGAGTAATTATCTATATTTTTTAATATTTCATCAGAATGAATAGAGCAAACTTTAGTTGAATACTAATTCTGATCTTATAGAAAGTCAGGTACGTAGTAACTTACTATTTGCATTTTATCTAAATGTCCTACTTTTTTTAAAATAGTTTATATTTATAAATTAATATTCTGTCAGCTGTAGCTATTTGAATAGAGAAAAGTTTTATTTCTATTTTGCATTTATAATAAAGCCACCATGGAATACTATTGGGTATTGCCATACAGATAATTAAAAATAGAATTTTATTTTGCAATACGTTACATAATGGATTCATAACAATACGAAATATTTTGTTTTTGAAACTTGTAACAAGAAAAAAAAAACAATTAATCAACGCGTTACATAATGGGTTCATAACAATACAGAATATTTTATTAAACTAGTTACAAAAAAAAAATGTTTTTTAAAATATCGTTTGCTCATTGATTTTAATACATTTTCTTTTTCTTACTTAGCCATCGTTTGTCTACTTCTAGACGTAAGCCTTTGTTACAAATTTCTATCTCTATCGGTTTAGGGCGGTCCAGCAACGTTCTTTCATCCGTTGATTTTTTTATTGGTTGTCCTACAATTGTTTTGGTTTTATTAGATGCCATTTTACTACTTGTCGTGTTCATCTTGTTGAGTCTTTCATGAAGACATGCCTTACTCAGTTCCATTTTAAGTTTGCATATGCGTCCTTCAAACTTACTATGAACATTGTACGTTCCATTGATGACTTATTTTGCTATATGCCTTTAAGTCATCGTTTTGAGGCCATATGTGACTGACAAAACGCAAGCGATATGTCTTTTTCTTCGCATCCCAAGGTACAGCCAAACACTAATATTGTGGCCGGTGACTCCGTAGACAAAAGTGGGTTGAAACCATTAAGCGAGACCAATAATAATTTAGGTACATTCACATGCAAAATCAATTTTAAATCGCGTCAGTCTAGCATGAACTGCGAGGAAAATAACATCGATGCTGCGAAACATTTATTTGTTATTTTGCGAAGCCGGCGCTACCCGGGAATAAATTCAGTTTGTGTCTCTGAGTGTATTGTTTCCCTTTCTCGCATTATGCATCTTTCATTCTGGCTATAGTTTTCTTTCTCTCAAGATGCGCGGAAACGCCTGTCATGGGCCACAGTATTCGTGTTTGGCTGTACTTTCTGATTATTTAAAATAAATCCGAGTTTTCCAAATGCAGTATAGCCCAGCTTATTTGGATGCATTAGTTATCAATGGTTACTGCTTCTATAATTTAAAAATTGCATTGGTTGGAAATTTTTATATTTTTGTTTTTTATTGTTTTAGTTTTTTGTTGACCAAGTTTGCAACTCCGCTAATATGAGCGTTACTTAAATCTAGTATAATACATTTTTTTCTATTTTGTCTCTGATAAGCTCATGCAAATCTAATTTTACTAGTTTTATCTTTTTTTTTGTTTTTTGCTTTTTATGGTCCGAATGTTGTATGCAGAATTAGTAATCCATATGGGCTACAGCCGTCTAATCTAGGTCAGACGCTGTGGATTGTCAGTTTTTGATTCAATTGATAGTTGTGTTTACTACGTAATAAATAATGTTTATAAAACAATTTACTATGTTCTTTATCACAAATTTATTTTTACAAATACATTACTAGTTTTGGCTCTACTAAAGCTTCTTACAGTTGTAATAAGTTAAATGAATAAGAACTTTATTTAACTGATTTAACTTATAACAAAGTTTACAGATGCTAAATGACAAAATAAAAGTAATCTAAAAGAGTAAGGGCATTGAATGTATAAAATAGATTAGCCAAAAAAAAAACAATTAAACATTTTTATACAATATTAATAGTCCAGTCAAATACGCTCAAATATTGATCTCACTTCTAAAAAATTTCAAAAGTTTTAAAACTTTGTACACTGATTTATAGATACCTAATGAAAAATATACTAAAAGTCTTGACAAGTATGACACGAGCTTTAGCGGTAATGACCGAAAACAAGGCACTTTTTTCGATTTCTTGTTAATATCTCAAGAACTGTAGGTAGGAAGTAAAAGTTGACTATACACATAAGAAAACTAATAAAATTTGCAATAAAAATAATTCTATACATTTTTTTGTATTCACAGTGGTTACTGAGTTATGAGGAAAAAAAAGTTTTTTATATTGTTTTGAGCCAAGAAGCTGGTTTTTTTTGTTTGGTCCTCCGTTCATTTTGACAGTCCTTCTCCTTTCCCTCAACTACCTGCTTTTCTTTCCACATAGCGTTCACGATACGCGTCAAATTGTAGTGTTAGTGCGGTCTCTCTTTTACCTTTTTTGTTAATGGAGAAAAGTGGTAATCAACCCTTTAACGATGTTTCTAAAAATAGCTATCCAACAAGCAGAGTAATAAAGACTTAACTACTTATAACATAAGCTTGCTCCTTACCGTTTATCATTTTAATTTGAAAAAACTGGAATGCTAAAAGCAAACAAATCCGTCTTATACGATACTTTTTCTTTACTACAAGAAGAAGCCAATCTTTTTGATTTTGACATTGTTTTGGATAGAGGATTACTGTTACACAAGGTGGTAGGCCCAAAAATCCTCAATCTCAACGACTTGACAATGTTATGTCGCTTATGTTCTCAAGTTTTATGCCGACAAGAGATGTACCATCCAGTACGTATACAGCCGAATAGAACCAATGTACAAGCTAAAGAGGTCAGTTGACATAAACTTTAAAAACAAAACACAAATCACAGTCAAACAAGATGTTTTTATTTTCTAATAAACACAATAAATCCAGACTTATTTCATTCCTCTTAACTGTTCTTCACGACTATGGAATTAAAACAAAACAAACATTTAGTAACGCTGGTAAATTGATCATCCGCACAGAAGTCATAAAATCCTAAACTAGTGATAAAGTAGCAATAGTTGGCAAAGATGTTGATCTTATTGTCTTTCTCATGGCTTTAACTCCATCTGAAAGACAGATATTATTTGTTAAACTAAGCCACGGCAGAGTAGAAAGGAAGGTATATTCGAATCAGCAATTGCAAACTATGGGAATAAAAAACTGCATACTTCTTGTGCTCGCATTAAGCGGATGTGATACGAGTTTTGCTGCATATTGGAAATGAAAACTTGTCTGTTTCAATTTGTTTAAGAAGCGAGCTACACTGCTAAGTATTACTAATGTAATAAAGCAGAAACTGGAAACAAAATATTCCTGGCATGGTACAATGCGCCTCAGAAACAAACTTCTCTTAACATGCATTGTTACAAAGCTTTCACAAAATCAGTTTTGAATGCTAAACCAGACCTCTCTGCGCTGTTGCCCACAGAAGAAGCAGCAATGCAGCATGCTTTTTGCCTATATCAAGTTGGGCTAAGAAATAAACTTCTTCCAGGACAGTGGGGTTGGAAGATTGAACCAGCCGGTCGATCCCAGTAACTACAAAAGACGCAGCAAAACCTGAAGCAGGTTTCAATGTTATTTCTCGCAAATGTATAACCTTCCTCCCACAATGATCCAACGTATCCAAAAGTGTAGGCAAAAACAAATTATGGTCAAATTATACCACCCCAGTGTTTAGGGCTTTGTACTGTTGTCCGAAGAGACCAGGATATGCCTATATTGCATTGCAGCAATTAGAAAAAGACTAAACCGTAGAACCGGGGAGCAATTTGAAAAGTACAGCATTGCAAGGTTATGATGGTGTTTCATGCATGATCTAAGAAATTTGTTTATAGAAGCACAAACAGATCCCGTTTTTATCACTAGGAAAAACTGTGACCGCAAACTGAAAGGTTTAATATGCTTTGTACATCTAGCTTATCATATTTTTACACCAATTTCACTGAAAACGTTTTTATTTTTATGCATTACAATGCAAGATTACAAACCGCAACAATTGTCTAAAATTACATTGCAAAACTTAGTTTTTGGCCATACTACTTTGAGTTGAATTTATTGTTTTAAAGAAATTTTTGTTGTTTATAGAAAGCTGGGAAATTGTTTCTTTGGCATGTTAATGTTGTAAATTTTCTAACAATTTTTTTTGTATACAAGTTGTTGTTTGTTTAGCAAATTCAAAAACTAATATAAAAAAAATAAAAAGACTTAGGGCTGGCAATCATCTACTGATTTTGAATTTTGACTAGTTTAATTGAAATGGTTACTAATAAATTTGTTATATGCTTTTTGGTTTTATTAAATGGCTGTTTTAGTACAAGTACTATTGTTTTGGATTAATTGCAGAGAATAGAATACAAATTTTGATGACTTTCTGATCGATTTTTGTGAGATTTTTAGCTTCAGTATGCGGATCTTCAAAATATAAGCAGTATTAAAATCAAAATTATTAAAAATTGTTTTGTTTTTACTATGTTTTTTTTAGAATAATGATAGATAAAAAGCGATTTAGTTTCAGCAGTAATAGGAAGATATGTTTTAACAACAGAAGTAATAATTGAATAATCAAAGTTTTCTAAAGCAACTTCAATAGTAATTGTAGTTTCTAAAATAGTTGAAAAATACAGATCTAATAACTTTGGTCACTTTTTGGTCATCGTAAAGCACCTTCTCGGCCGGCAATAGTAAACCTGGTGAAAAAATCTGGAACGTTATTAAAATTGTTATAATCAATGAACAGCGTGGCATTTGCAAACATTTCTTCTGAATTTTTTGGAAAATAAATTTCAAATCGACGTGGTATATACAGGTTTTTTCAAAGTTTTTCACTGGGTTCAACATACTACTTTACTTAATTAAAACTAAAAACCTATGAAATTTAAAGAAAAAGTGCTAAAATGGCTAAATAGTTTTTTTTTACATTTGGTAGACATATTGACAATATTTGCATTAAATTCTTGATTTTATTTTGTTAATCACTACTATTGGCCCGGTTGATGTCTTTGTTTTTTTATATTGTTTTATATTTCGTATTATTATTTTTTTTAATTGTACTATCTGCAATAATACTTGTAACATTTAAAAAGACCTGCAGTGTGATAAATGTAAATATCCTATACACACTAGGTGTTCCGGTCTATGTAGTTTTGAATCTGAAATCAAAGTTACTTAATAAAATTTAAGCTGCCAGTAACCAAACAATTTGTTGAGAGATTACTTTAAACAAATTAAAAATATGCTTTAAGAACGAATAGATAAAAGGATCTTACAATTAAATATAAAAAAGCATCCCTTATATTGTATCTAAATTTCAAAAAAATTGTTTATCATTCATTTATATGCTAATATCAAAATAGTCCTGGATTAAGAACAAAAACAGTGAATTTATATACTCGTTACATGATTGAACTCTAGATATTTTTGACGCAGAACTTTTGTCTGATAACTGTAACGTTTTTAGAACTGAAATTTTAAAATAACTGGATTAAAGTTGGGTAAAGGTGTTTTACTTGCAACTGAAAGAACTACTTATTCTATTGCAATTAACCTTAATACATTTGAAAACCTACCTAATATAGACATTGCTGCTCAGAAATGCACATTTCAAAATTGTTTACTGAATATTTTTGTTGTCTCAAAATCTAAAATTGAGTTTCTAGAGCCTTTTTCTTTTGTATATGCCAATATAATTATAATGGGTGATTTTAATATATAAATAGTTTGAATAGATTATTGAATTTAGATTTTACTAATATTCCTATCCAACAAACTTATAAAAATGATCTTTTTTTACCACCTGGCGTTAATATTTGTATTTCTCGTTCATCTTCTAAGGGTGCTTTCTCCTTACGGAGGCTGGTTATTATAATGGCAATTCTTATTTTTGATACTGCTGCTCCAAATAGGTCTATAGAAGAGCTATACCACTCCCTCAAATTCTTGAGTCAGAAGGTCCGTCGTTTTTCCAGGCTCCTCTATCTCGATATTTTTTCTTGCATAATTAGTTGCTGTAATTTGTAACAATCTCCTCGCATGACGTGACCCAGATATTGCAGTTTTCTAGTTTTTATTGTTCTAATGAGTTCTTGTTTTTTATTCATCTGGATTAAAACTGCTTCTGTTTCTTAACATACGTCGGTACACCCATAGTTTGAACGCTTGGATTTTATTCGTATCTTGTTTTTTGAGCGTCCATGTCTCCATTTTGTATGAAAGGATTGTGAAAACGTAACATCTTACGAGTCTTGTTCTGATTTCTATATTTAAGTCCCTGTTGGTTACAAGATTTTTCATTTTTATGAACGCTGTTTTTGCTATTTCTATTCAGGACATTATCTCTTGTGTTTGATTGTTATTTTGTTTATTTTTAGGTCAAATTTTTGGTTGAAAGTGTAAACGTTCTGTGATTTGTTGTAGGTCTGTACTATTATCAGCTATCATTATGGTGTCGTCGGCATATCGAATATTGTTTATGAGTTTGCCGTTGATTGTTATTTCGGCTGTTTCATCTTCTAATGTTTTTTGAAAATGGCTTTGGAGTTAAGTTAAATAACAGGGGCAATAACACGCACCCATGTCTTACGTCTTTTTGTATTTCAATGTCTTCTGTTGTTTTATTTTTCATATTAATTACCGCGTTTAGGTTCTAATATAAGTTTTGTGTGATTTGGGCATCGTAATCATTGAATTTTTACTTCTAAGTATTTTGATTAGTAGTTCATGTTTGAATGTATCGAACGCTTTTTTGTAATCAACTTAGCGCATAAATACGTCTTTGTTCATATCTAAACATCTTTGTAATAAAACATTTATTCCAAACAACGCGTCTTTAGTTACTAGACCGTTTGTAAATTCGGATTGCGTGTTGCCAATTTCTGTCTGTGTATAATTTTCAAAAAAAAATTAAGTGTGTGGCTCATAAGGCTTATAAACCTGTATTCAGAGCAGTCTTTTGAATTGTGTTTTTTGGCATTACAGTGAATGTCGATCTCAGTCATTCTCAAAGTATTTTCCTGTTGTATACATTGTGTTATATAAATCAATCAGTTGTTGTAAGTTGTTTTTTTTTATGACTTTGGTGAAAACCTCAACTGGTCCAACTGTTTTGCCGTTTTTTGAGTTTTTAATTGCGTATTTAACCTATTTTCTAACTATTTTTAATGCAGGTGTTTTGATATTTATATCTTAAAAAGCTGCTCTGTTAGCTCTGAGTTTTTTAAATATTATTTCTAGTTTTTTATTTTAAGTTTTGGGTTCAGAATAATGTTACTATCTTTGTCTTTCAATAGGACACATTGCCACTTTTTCCACAAATTCTGTAAGCTCTTTGACTTTCTTGTGCAAGTTGAATGTATCATAGTTTGCCTGCAATGTTTCTATTTTATTGCACCTATTCTTTGTATTTTGAAATATTGTTGTTTTTATGTTTTTGACGTGTGTCCATTAATCTAATCTAGTATTTCTGGTGTCATCCATGCTTGCTTTTTTTTACTTGTCTGATATTAAATTTGTCGTTTGCTTTGTGCATTAGTGCTTTCTTGATATTTCCCCACTTGACATTTGCATCACCGTTCGTATAATTTGTTTTATCTCAGATTCAATAAGATTATCTTTTAGTAGTTTTTGATTTAGTTTTTTTAGCTTTGCCACTATCGGGTTGTGGCCTGATCCAACATCCGCACCCGGATAAATGTTTGCAAAAAAAATTAAATTTCTGTAGCGATTATTAATTAATATATAGTTGATTTGGTTTTTTATTATTTTATCTTTGCTGTGTTTGGAAGTTGTTCATGTGTAGAGTCTGCGTTTGGGTAGTTTGAAGTAAGTATTAGCAATGATTAGTTGGTTAATTTGACAGAATTCCACTAATCTTTCTCCTCTGTCATTAGTTTGGCCTAGTCCTGCGCAATTATTAACACTTCTATTGCTAACCTTTGCATTAAAGTCACCGAGTATAATTGTTATATTATGCTTTTTCGTTATTCTTAGCACATCGTTCAGGCTTGAATAAATTTTTTCTGATTTGTCATTTGTCATATCTGTTGTTGGCGCATATATTTGGACAATGTTTACTGTACCTGTCTGCGATTCTTATTGTATAAGAATTATTTGTTAGTTGTATTGTATGACGTTTGTAACGGATTTATTTGTTTTTTTAGTTACTACAATAGCTACTCCATACAAGTTTTGTGGATTTTTTGTTCCAGAATAGTACATGATTCCGTTGTTGGTTGCACATTGTCTACTTCCTGGCCATCTGACCTTTGCTACTTTTAAAATATCTAACTGTAATCTTTCCATTTCTATTACTACGTTATGCATCTTGCTTGATTGGAACATGCTTCTCACATTCCATGTTGCTATTTTTTGTGTAAGTGTTAATTTTGGTCATTTAGCTAATTTCAATGCATTCCTTCTCGGAGATCCGATTGGAGGAATATAAGCTTCGGAATATTTATATTATATTGGTTTTAGCTATTATGATATGTGTACTAAAGATGTCTTAGAGACCTTTAATGCGGTATCTTTTTGTTCTTTTCCGCATCTCTACGCCGTTGACCTTTTTTTTGGTTCACCCGCTTTTTGGAGTTATTTCTCATTCCCGGGGCAAAATGTTGCCCAACCCCTGCCAGCTCCTCCATCCGGAGCTGTTGACTGACAAGAGGGTGCTGCTTATATTGGCAGCAACTAATTCATGCAAAAGTAGTTAATAAGTTTTTTTTTCTGGAAATATTGAAAAGAAATATAATTTTAAAAAAGCTAATTTTTATAGTTTATATCAGGCTAAATTTGCAGATTGGTCTTTACTAGACAATTTTATTCAATAATACTAACAACCTTGTCGATTATATTTATAACACTTTTTATGCTATATTTAATAAGTTTGTTTTTCTTTATCAAAAAAGAAATATTTATAATAATATAAATAATAATAATAATACCCCTCGTAGGTACTACTTTGTCGTGGTGAGGGGGCTGAGTAACTTCTGCTCGAGTTATGCCGGCGGGAGCTTAAACTCTTGGCAGGGCCACCCATGCCGGATGGGTCAATGAGCAGAAGCCAAACCAAATGTACCCAAAGCCATTCCTGGCTACTTTTCCCTATTTTCCTGTCATTTACATTTTTACCCCTAACCTTTTTTTCCTCTCATTCCCAACCTGGCGGTAGGTAAAACGCAATTTTTCCGTGCCGTCAGTTAAATCTGACAGAGGCTTCATAATTGGCACGGATTTGGCAACTACCGGAGTGGGAGAACAATGCTCCGGTAGCGCAGTGGTTAATTGTTTGGAAGTTGGTGCAACTGATTGGGTTGTGCCAATGGATAATGCTACCCGGTCCTTGTCCGATGACAAATTGGACCCCACAGCTTTTTCTTTGACAAAAGGGAAGAAGTCTGACATAGTAATTTTGTCAAACAGTGCCGGTAATGAGAAGGCGGGACCTGTCTCTTGGTTCTTCCTGGTCACTAGAGAAGAGGGCAACTTTGATAAAGTTAGCCCTTTCTAAATAAGTAGAGCGTTGTATAGATTGATCGGTGACACCAAATCTATCAAGAAGGTTAGACTGCCTTCTTGTGGAAATGGTTTCAGCCGCTCAGTTAACCTAACTATTAAAATGTATCCGAATAGCAGATATGAACGTGACAGTCTCAGCCCATAAAACATTAAACTTTTGTAAGGGCATTGTTTATTGTAGGGATTTCTTAAACTGCACGCTGAAAGAAATTGTTGAAAACATGAGTGGTCAGGGGGTAATCGACGTGCATCGCATTTTTAGTATGCGAGACGGTAAACGCAAAGAAACCCCTAACCATATACTGACGTTTAACCATCCACAAATTCTCACCAACGTGAAAGGGGCTTTTTATAACCTCACAGTCAGGCCATATATTCCGGCACCAATGCGTTGCTTCAAATGTCATGACGGTAGCAAACGCGAACAGCCAATTACGTGTGTCAATTGCGGAGGAGAGCACTCTGCAAGATCACGTAACTGTCCTAAATACAAAGAGGAATTTGCTATCAAAGAGATAATGACTAAAAACAAATTATCATATTTTGAAGCACGCAAATTGGTATTAGTCTATACACCAATTGCCGGAATACCATACGCCAAAGCGGCAACTGCATCTAAAAGCTCCCTAACAGCAAAAAGACCGCTTATATCGGTTATTAAACCAAATATGCCCCCGCCAAAACCTCCGAAAAACGGTTAAGGAAAACTTTGGTTTCTTTAACCAAAAACGTGGGGAAGTACCCCCCACACATTCTCAGGTTGGCTTTAAAACTGACCTGACCAAACTTGTTTTGGCAGATACGCCAAAACAAATAGATATGGATCAGTTTGATCCGGGTAAACGGAAGCGGGATGACTCCTCTTCCAGCAACGGTGACGACGGATTCAGTACGGCATCAGAAGTTTTTGTTGTCGACACTGGCAGTTCCAGAGGCAGAAGAAGGAAACCTGGTTGGAAAAAAGGCAGATCACGCTTCCAGCTGTAGGCCTTCTATTATGTTTTTTAATTAAGTGTTGTTTTGTACCGGCATTGCAGTCCTTTACAACTGCAGTGTCACCTGTGTATTTGTATAGTTTTTTCTATTTTAAGGTTTAGGCATTAAATTTTTTTTTGTCTTTGATGTCATTTGTGATATTAGTTTAAAGTTTTATTTATTGTATAGTTCTGGTATCGCAGTTTTTTACAACTCCAATGTCATATGTGATATTAGTTTTAAGTTTGATGTATTTTATGGTTCTGGCATTGGAGTATTTTATAACTTTGATGTCATCTGTGATTATAGTTTTAAGAATGTATATTTTTATTGTTATACTCATATTATTTCATATGTTTAAATTATTTGTTAATTAATATATTATTTTACACAACATGTTTCGTTATTAAATAATAAAAACATATGAAATAATATGAGTATAACAATAAATATAAAAAAATTTCATAGAGTAAATCAAAAAAGCGCGTTCAAACACCAAAGTCTCTTTACAACTTTGGTGTTTTATTTGTTTTGTGTTAACTTATTTTAATAGCTGTTTGTCTAATACGTGTTATTTATTTCTTAATTTATTTAATTTATTTAATAGTTATCTAAAATTATGGAGACAATAATACAGTGGAACTGCAACGGTTGCAAACGCAGCTATTGTGAGCTGAAAATGATCCTGGTAAAGCACATGCCTTTTTGCGTGTGCTTACAGAAAACGCACTTCAAGCCCCAAGAAAATTTTAATCTTTGGGGCTTTACGTGCACAAGAAGTGACGTTCTGCCGGGTGCCCGAGCCAAAGGTGGAGTCGCTATTTTTCTGAGGGAAAATTTACCGTTTACGGAAATAACCATCAGAACTAAACTCCAGGCAATTGCAATCCGACTTACCATCCCGATAAAAGCCACAATATGCAACTTAAAACTTTCGGAGTTTGACTGGACTCTGGAAAATATACAAAAACTTACTTCTCAGCTTTCACAGCTCTATCTCCTGGCGGGCGATTTTAACGCCCACAATCCGTTATGGGGTTCCCTGAGAAAAGACACGCGAGGTCGTTTAATAGAGGATTTTCTCGATCAAAGCGTCCTGTCCTCCTCAATACGGGATCTCCCACACACTTTGGAGGTAGGGGTACACATTTTTTGGCAATTGATTTGTCATTATCGTCTCTACGTCTAGCCACACGTTTATTTTGGAATGTATTAGAGGATCTTCACGGCAGCGATAATTTTCCTATTGCAATTAAAACCATCGTCAAACGGGTCAGACAGTCCGTCCTCCGCAGATGGTGTCTCGACCGCGCAGACTGGCAAGGTTTCCAAGTCAGTCTGGTCCCACCAGAGTCAAATGATGAAGATGTCGAGACCGCCGTGAAGGTTTTCACTAATTGTATTGTCCTAGCAGCAGATGTGTTTGTCCCAGTCCAGCGGTCAGCTGGCCGGTCCGTCGGTTTCTTGGTGAAACGATAAAACTCGAGTAGCTGTGGAAGAGAAGATAAAACGCTTTCAACTGTTTTAAATAAACTCCGACGCAGAAAAACATGATTGCTTTCAAAATGAAACGCGCCGTTGCACGACGCAAAATTCTTGAAAGCAAGCAACAATCATGGGAGAACTACGTATCGACGATCACGCCGACCACTTTGGTCGGCAAAGTGTGAAAAAAGGTGGGAGCCGTGTCGGGAAAGAAATTTCCCTCTGTGGCTCCCATCCTAATCGTCGCCGGACGCAAAGTCACCGAAGCGGCCAACATTGCAGACGCATTGTCAGCTCAATTTGCGTCTGCCAGTAGTTCTCAAAATTATAGTGAGCAATTCCTGCGTCAAAAAGATCAATTAGAAACTTAGTTAAATTTCTCTTTCCCGGATTCTTTGCCCTACAACTCTTTTTTTCCTTAAAAACGGCAATTAACGATATGGGTACCTCCTCCGCACCAGGGCCAGACGACGTGCCTTATCAGGTTATCCGGCAACTTCCATCCCGTATGACGGAGCGGTTGCTGAAAATCTACAACTTGATATAGGAAAGCGGCGTCTACCCGGAATGTTGGAGAGAGGCTATTATCCTGCCGTTGTTAAAGCCGGGCAAAAATCCAAACAACATCAACAGCTACAGACCGATTTCACTTACCTGCTATCTCAGTAAATTTTTAGAAAAAATGGTCAACAACCGTTTGGTGTGGATGCTGGAAAGTAACGGTCTTTTAGTTAAATACCAGGCGGGTTTCACACGAAATCACAGTACCGTTGATCATTTAATCTGTCTACAAAATTCCATCCAAGACGCCTTCCTAGCAAGAAAACACCTCGTAGCAGTGTTTATCAACCTGAAGAAGGCGTATGACATGACTTGGCAATATGGAATTTTGCAGAAGCTGCACGCATGGAGATTCAGGGGCATACGGCCCCTCCTTTTCTTGAATCTTTCATGCGCGATCGCAAATTTAAAGTGACGATGGGAACTACTAACTCGAAGACATTATGTCTAGCAAACGGTGTTCCCCAAGGGTCAACTATTATCGTTACTCTTTTTGCAATCGCGGTAAACGATATTGCAGCTTCTGTAGTTACACATGTAAAAAAATGCTTGTACGTCGACGATTTAGTGATCTACATGGCGGGAGATACCATCCCCGCCATAACACGTCAACTCCAGATCACCATAGACAAAGTGGACAGAGAGGCAGAGGCGAGAGGTTTTTGTTCTCTACGACGAAAACTTTGTGCGTGCATTTTTGCCGCCTCAGAAGACTCTACCGGGACCCCGCGCTTGTCTTGCGTGGTTCAAGAATCACGTGCGTCAAAACTGTCCGTTTCTTAGGGCTTGTGCTCGATAGGACCCTTTCCTATCTAGCACATATTGATGAATTAGTGACAAAGTGCAAAAAAGCTTTGAACGTGATCAAGTGCTTGGCCAACATCAACTGGGGTGCGCGGAGAGAGGTATTGTTGCGGCTGTAAAAGGTCCTAGTTTTATCTAGGGTCGAATACGGCTGCGCGGTATACTCATCCGCTAGAAAATCCCGTTTGAAAGCCTTAGACGCAGTCTACAACGCAGGCATTAGATACGCCACGGGAGCATTTCGGACGAGTCTTGCACCGAGTTTTTGCTGCAAGTCGGGTGTACCTCCTCTATCCGCTTGTCGTAGTCGCTTTGTACTCACGTACGCCGCGGCGATGCAAGCAAAGAGGGGTCACAACAACCGACTTATATTTACCGCCAACAAATTGCTGCAACGCAAATACAGACTCAGGCCTACCGTCAGTAGGCCGGTGTGCGTCCAAGTGCAGAAGCTAGAGGAGAGTCTTAATGTTAATTATCCGATGGTATTCGAGGTCGGTTCTGGCGAGTTTCCACTCTGGCTGATGCCGAGGGCTATAGCTCCTCTTGATCTGACTTCTCAGAGCAAACGAGAAACTTGCCCCGATGTCTTGAGGAGCAAGTTTTTTGAAATCGTTGCTAAATACCCAGACTCTCCGCGGTTGTATACGGACGGTTCAAAAACTGATCGGAGGGTAGAAAATGCCTTTGTTTTAGACGGTATGGCCCATTCATGGTCTCTTCCTAAAGAGACCTCCGTATACACCACAGAATTACATGCTTTGCATAAAGCCCTGCTCACAGTTTGTTCCTCTTTTGTTCCGACTTGCTGAGTGGCATCCTGAATATACAGTATATGTACTTGATCCGCTGGTCCAGTTTGTACAAACTTCGATATTACGCCTGGTCGGGTTTGAACAGAGAGCTATTTTTGTCTGGACACCGGGTCATGTGGATATTGAAGGCAACGAGCTGGCCGATAAAGCCGCCCGTTTGTCTTACAGACAAAATTCCCGTAAGACCCGATGATCTCAAAGGATACGTCATATCAAAGGTCATCGAGGATTGGCAAAGAGTATGGAACGGCTTCGAGAGCAAATTAAAAGAAATCAAGCTCTCCGTGACAGCATGGAAGTCGCCGGTAGATCTCTACAGGAGAGAGGAGGTCGCCCTATGTCGCTTGCGCGTAGGTTATACCAACTTGACTTCTTTGTATCTCCTGACCGGCGACAAACAACCAGCATGCCAAACATGACACGACCCTCTAACGGTGAAGCACATTTTGGAAAAATGCCGGGCCTACTTTTTCCACCGTAATTGGCTCAAGCTTCCTAACATCGTGGCGTCTATTTTATCAAATAAAGAGGAGTCCATGGAAAGGTGCGTCCAGTTTTTGAAAGACGCAGGACTCCTCAAACAAGTGTAACCAAGTTTTTATGTTGTTTTATAATGATTTTGGTGTTAATTTATTTATTTATTTTTATTGATCAATTTGTTGTTTAAAGCATTGTAGTCTTTTATAACTTCGGTGCAATCTGTGATATTAGGTTTAGTTAGTTTTTAGGGTGTGGCATCAAAGCAGTTTACAGCTTTGATGTCATCTGTGATATTAAGTTTGGTTGTGATATTAGGTTAAGTTGTGATATTAGGTTTAGTTACTTTAGTTTTTAGGGTCTGGCATCGAAGCATTTTACAGCTTTGGTGTCATCTGTGATATTTGGTTAGGTTATTGGATAGGTACTGGCATCAAAGTGTTTTACAACTTTTCAGTTGTGATAGTAGGGTCTGTGATAATAGTTTTAAATTTAGTTTTTAATTTTTTTAGCAACTGTGATATTAGATGTAGTATTTATTTATTTATTTAACTATTTTAATGTATTGTTTTGTTTTCCTCAAGTCTGTAGCATGAGGTTATTATTATTAAAACAAAATAAATAGCTAATGACCTTAGTAGTCGACGCTAAAATACAAGTAAAATAATAATAATAATAATAATAATAATAATAATGGTCTTTATTTATACTTTACATTATATAAAATGGCTAAGTTCAGCTCATAGCTATTTTTCCACTTAACCCATCAAAATTTTTACAAGAAATTATATTGCATCTTAGTAACTAATAACATCTTTTCCATAATTGCAATCTTCTTAATAACTTTTATCCTTTTTGGTTTCCTTCAAAATTATTTAAACAAATTAGTTGTCAATGTTGAAATAGATCGACAAGGTCAAACTGATTTTATTTATACAAACAAAGGCATTTGATAGTATTGATCACAAAGTACTAGTAAACAAGTTAAAAACTTTAAGTGACAACTTGATTACAATCTCATTATCGTATCTTGATAACAGATTCATGTTTGTTTACTATAACGGATTGTAATATCACTAACATTAAAGATGCTATCTTTTTGTAAAGTAATTTAAAAATAACTCAAGAATGGTGTAGTCAAAATAGTTTTGCTTTAAATATTAATAAAACGTATGAATTGATTGTTGTTCTACTATTAAAGACTTAACTTTTGATTTCAAATTGATTTTTATTCTACATATCAATCAAAAAGTCTGTTTTTTGCTCACTAAGATTTTTTAAACAAAGTACTACCAATTTTACAAATATTAAAACTATTGAAACGTTATATTCTTTTACCGATCAGATTCAAACTAGAATACTGTAGATTAGTATGTTTTCCATTTATAATATATACTTTATTTTTTAGAAAAGCTTTAAAAAAGATTCTTAAAATACCTATATTTTAAAAGTACTGGTATTTGTTCACTACTGTACTGTAATTATAGCATCATTGAACGGGAGTTTGATATACATTCTATCAGTACTCCGCACACTATTCAAATTATCAAAATATTATTTAAACGTCGTGTGAGTATATAGGTATGGCAATGCGCATGATTCTATCTATCTCTCTAAACCGTGACGTCAATTGGGTGATAAGCAGTGTTGCCAATGTGAAGGTAATTACCCGAAAAGCCTTTGGTTTTTTGTGTATGATTTGTGCCCTCGTACACATAACAAGATCGCATAATGAAGTTATTGATAATTATAATTTGTTGGGTCTTTTATTTTTAAAGCAAAGCATATATTTAATAATTTACTGACAACGCCAATAATACACTGATCTAAGGGCAATTTTAATAATAAGTGTGTGTGTGAATTGCGTGTTGCCATAGTTTCTATCACCCACCTGACGTCATGCGCAAACTAGATCAAAATGTGTTCTCAAGACGGACACACATTATACTCACACCATGATTTAAACTACTCAATAATCGGAAAGGCAGTTGTAGCCAGCTTGAAAATGTACATTTCTATATTACTGGGTACTCAATTAAATGATTCCTAACGTTTAAAATTTGTTTTTTTCCGTACAATTACTGTAAAAAAATCCTAATTTAAATATGTAATCTAGTTTTAACTCTATTCCTTATCAATTAGATGTATATCACAATAATGATACTGTTTTTATAAATTTATTACCTAATAAACTATATTAGGTTAGATTATATTTGTTAAAGTATTTTTTATTTTTTATTTATTTTTATTATTTAAGAATACATAAAATATATTTTGCGTCTAAAACTACATACTGTTGAATCTGAACAAAATGTATTTATAATCAATTATGTTGTAAGTATGTGTCGACAGGCGATCTGCAGTACAGTAAAGTCTATAATTTTAATTTTATATCTAATTCTAAAAAAATATTTCCAATTTTATTTACGTCAACCCTGTTAGCAAGTTTTGAAACACAATAATAACTTAAAATAGTTTTGAAATAATGATCCATCATTCTGTACGTTTTTTTTTTAAATTAAATTTGCGATAATGTACCTGACTCATTATCTCATCTTTTTATTTTGCTAAGAAAACATATTTTGTTGATCGATCTAGCATTGAAGTCACTTAACAAATAACTGAAGCAACAACAATATTTGTTTAACTTTTGAAATAAATTATAAAGTAAATAAGAATGTCGCATTTTATAATCGAATAAAAAATTAACAAACATTAATGCAATAATAAAGAGCTAGTATCATTTGTAATTCAGTTATGAATATACATTTTTGCTTTTTTTTTTGTATAGCTCCTGCAATTCTTGTCAGCTATATAGGTACTATTAAATTACTTAATTATGTTTTTCTTAAAATGTTACTAATTTTATTTGCGGCAAACATATACTTAAATAATAAAAATACTGTGCTATTAATTAAAAACAAATATTTTTATAAAAGATGACATATCAATGACGCTACTTACTCACGTTATTTATAATATTTACAAGTACTATGCATCTATATATTATATTTTGCCTTATCAACTACGCCTCTGTTTATTTCACACAATTGTAGTTTGATCATTCATGTGACCAGTTACTGCTTTACTATTTATGGTTAAAATTATGCCTGAAAATATGTATCACCTATTTACGTCATTAGCACACGGTCGCATTAAGGCGATAATATAAATAAACCGGCCAAAATCGACATTGAACTTGCCGCTTTCACTATCCCAATGCAACCCGAAGACATCCTTGCTCGCGAATCGACAAGTTGACCAATAACAAACACATTAATAATCCATAAATAGAACAATACCATAATTTCTAATTAACGCAAATATTTAAGCTTGTATGACATTGTTATTATGAATGTAATATTTACATCGACATGTTTAAATATTTGTTTATTAGATTTAGAATGTTATTTTTTCTTGAAACTGTTGAGATAAATAACTTGCCGGAATTTATATAAAATGAATGTTAATGAGGTATATGCATTATAATAAGTATGATAAAATACAGATATTTAAATATGGGAAAGATCGAATGACGGCTGGGATTTCCAAACAGATTGGCGATTAATTAATTAAAACCATTCCTTCTGGAATTTTATAATAATATTAACAATAAAGTTGAGCAAAAACAAGATGTTAGTATATTTTAAAATACATAAGCTTATCAATAAAACACAAATAAATTTGCTGTATCATTAAATTCAAATTTGTAAGAGTATATGTAATAATACGTAATTGATACAAATTAACAAAATATGATTTATTTCTTCAGTATTAAACACGTTTGGGGGAGATTTTTTATATACTATCTCTCTGCCCAAACTGAATGAGTATAATCTTATGAGTACATAATGAAAGTACGTGCCGACTGATATAATGGTTGAGACTTTTACTATGTGGTAATGCATATTAATGATGATAAGCCAAAATTAAAAAAAAGGAAGATAGATTGGGCGATATTGTTGGTGAAACTGTACAAACTAAGGGAAAGTATGTGGTGTTATTGGCTATCTATTTTCGTATTCTTAGCTGCATTTTATAGATCCTAGAATAGATTAAATATGTAAAGATTTAATACATTAATTATGCGTCACATTAGCTAGAAATGATAAAATCTATTTAGCCGGTACTAAAAATGGCTTTCATTGTTTTTTTTTACAAACAATCTGTAATCTGCCTCGCATTGATATACCTTAATCAGAACCACTAATAATGCGTAACTGTATTCTGCATTACATTCTACAAGTAAGTCTTGTAGTTGGCATATTAGATGTATTAAAAAAATAATTAGATAGTAATTTTAAATACTGTGAGAAGGTAGTTCCATGTGTTAGTTTATCAAGTTACTAAATAAAAACACCTCAACGGAGGTGATTTGAAAGTCACCTAATATGGTTCCATCAACCCTCATCCTACAAGTTGTAGACCTACTAGGTTGATGTAAAATAGCCGTAAAACATATATAACAAAATATTGAGATTAAGTAAAATACTGTGCAGTTCTGGTATCTTATTAACTTTCTGGTTAAATCATCAACAAGATAGATATATAAATACTTATTGACCCAATAAAAAACGACATAAGTCAATAGTACATGTAAAGTAAATAATAAGTAAAGTTATCAAGTATACAAAGTATATAAAACGTAAAAATATAAAATCTAAATACAAACCCACTCATACATTTATGTATTGATTAATAGATTCATTAATTGTAAAAAACAATGTTTTATTACTAAAATTAGAACTGAAACAGGTAAATTAAAGTTAAATTTAAAACATTGTAAATACAAACGGCATAATTCAGTGAATTTGATATTGAATCAGTTGGATTATTCTTTTTTGTTGGAAAAACACCCTATCAATTTCTGAAGCAAAATTTTACACTATAATACTGTAACTAAGTATAGAGTACGTTAAACTATATGGCAGCCAAAAGTAAAAAAAACCAAAAACCTGTAACTCAAATATTATAGATATTTCAGTAATATGTTAATTATTTACAGTAAAGTTTTAACAAAAATTATAAGTTTTTCTTTTATTTTTGTAATAAGGGTAATAAGTTGCCTTTTCACAAATTTTTAAAAACTCAGTAACTCGCCTACATATATATTCTCGGTTTTAGAACGTTCTGCGACGTTGTCTAATACCCGCTTTCTATTCTCTCCTATCTTCCCATTCGCTAGTCTCCAGGTTTCTCTTGCTCATAGCTCTTGAAACTTCTTGCTCCTATTTTTTCTTCGGTCTTCCTCTTCTGTTTTTTCTTAGAGGTCTCCATTCTTGGGGTAGGTTTGGTATTCTTGTTGGCTGCATGCGCTGGACATGTCCATACCATATTAATTGTCGAGTTTGGATTTCCTCGATTATGTCTTCTTTGAGATCTATGTTTTTCCTTAGTTTATCGTTCCTGATTTTATCCAATCTGAATACCCGTAGTGACTTTTTTATAACATCTATTTTCACTGCTTTAAGTTTATTTTTCTATACTTTAGTTGTTCTCCACGTTTCGCATCCGTATAGTAAGTTGCTCTTAATCAACGTGTTGTATATATTTAGCTTTCTCTTTGTGTTAATATCTTTACTCCACAACAGTCCGTTTAGCGCGTTTATTAGCTTTTTTGCTTGTGCTATTTGTTGTTCTATTTCTATGTTGTCCGTTCCTGACTCGTGCAACTATGCGCCCAAATATTTATACTCGTTAACCGGGCCAATATGTCTGGTTCTCCAAGTCTAGGTCTTCTGCTATCCCGCCAATGCACATATACTTGGTCTTTCTTATGTTCATGGTCATTCCTTATCTTTTGTATTCTTCTATAAGTTTACGGCTCATGTATTCCAGGTCCTCCTTATCCTGCGCTATTACAACCTGGTCGTCCGCAAATTGCAACATGTATAGCATGCTCAATGTATATGTTGAACAGTGGCGGAGTCCCTTGCTGATATGGAAGCTTTCCGACAGTTTTCCGCCTATCTTTACCCTGCAAGTTGAGTTTTCGTATAGGTGTTTTATTGCGTTTATAATTGTGGTGTTAATAGATGATTGGTGTAGAACGTCGCATAATTTGTTGTGTGGTACGCTATCATATGCCTTGGCTAGATCCACAAATAGCAGATGTAATTTTTTGTAGGTGTTTGTTTTCATTTCTATGATTTGTTTCAGGGCAAATAAGTTGTCGTTGCATGATCTTACTGTACGAAAACCTGACTGTTCTTCAGATATGTGGGGTTGCTGCTCTTCTATCAGGTTCTTTAGTATTCTGCCGTAGAGTCTGCTGAGAGTGCTGGTAACGGCTATGCTCCTGTAATTTGAACATTCTTTTTTCAATCCTTTTTTTTATAAATTGATGTTATATGCGACTCCTTAGCTTCTTTTTTTACAAGCTCAACCTGCAGTCCGCTTGGTCTCGGTGGTTTATTGTTTTTAAGTTGCTTGGCTGTTTTCATAACTCTTTCTTTTGTTATTGTTATCGGTTCACCGTCGACTCTTACTCTCCCCGGAGACATATTTTGTTTGAATTCTGTCCTTTCTTCTGTAAATAGATTTTTGAAGTATTTTATCACATGTCCGGTCTCGTTGGTATTGAGTGTTTTTACAAATTTCCAGGCCTTGCTGCTCTTACTACCTCCAATGTATGTATTTATTTCTCTGCACTTGTTGTCCCATAGCAGATTTTTGTTGTAGCTGATTAGGTTTCTTACTTCTCTTTTTGATTTTTTGTAAATCTGTTTGTTTCTTGTTTTATTGGTCGAGATTCACTGTAGATATTTATCTTTCTTGTCTTGTATTTTTGTTTCGATTTTTTTGGTGCACCACTGTTTATTACTTTTCTGTTTTTCTCTTTTTCCTACTGCCTCTGCCGCTTTCTTCATGCATCGTGTCGGGCTTTGTTTTTTCCAGCTTCTGATCCAGCCGTCTGTTATACAGATATTTTACACTATCTTGAGATAGACTGTTGTACACTTCTTGTTTTGATGTTTCAGTTGTTTTTTTTACCGTTTTTGGATTTCTTTGGTTACTCTTGTTTGCTGGGAGATGTATTATTCCTTTTACCAAATAGTGATCGGATCCACATGTCACTCCTCTGTGTATTTTTACATTGTTTACGTTTAGGTTGGATGTTTGTCTTACAATGAGATAATCGATTATTGATCTTAGATTCCTAGTGTGTTAGACCCATGTGTACTTATGTATATCTCGGGCCTGTAGAATCCGTTCATAATCCTTAGGTCGTATGCTTTGCAAAGGTCAATAGTTCTTTGTCCGTTGTCGTTAATGATGTTTTTCCCAAATGGACCAATTATGTTGCTACTTTCCTGGGACCTTGTCCTGCTGTTGAGGTCTCCAGTATGATTATTTTCCTATCTTGGTCCGTGTGGTAAAGAATGCATCTTTTTCATTTACCAGGCTGTTGTTTGATGGTGAGTATACACTGAAAATTTTAATTTTATGTTCCAGTATGTTCATATTGACTGATAGGATGTTTTCGTAGTGTGCTGTCCAGTTAGTTATTTTCTGTTTGAACTTTTTGCTAATTAAGATAAAGACTCCTCTACTTGCTCTGGATTCCTTTGGCACTCCGCAAAAAATGTGTACGTAGTTATTTAAGTTTTCCACTCCGTTTTCTTTCTTCTTTGTCTCTGTGAGCGTTGCGATGTCAATGTTTAGGTGCTCCAGCTCTTTTTCTATTTCCTCCGTCTTGTCCCTGATTGACTGAACATTCCTTGTTCCAAAATTCATGTTGTGTAGGTTGTTTTCCTTTTGTTCTGTTCTTCGTTGCGGGTTTTTTAGAATTCTACGTTTTTTTACGGTTGTTAAGGAACCAACGCAACGCTCCAACCCCCAACCTAGAGGGCCAGTCCAGTTTTTGTTTTACGGTGAGTATTTTATTTTCCCACTACCCTTCGGGAATTTCCCGACGAGTTTTTCTCAACTCCAATGGGGACGCACACGATGGAGGTAACTGGCAAATCCCCACACGGGGCAACTCGCAACTCGCTAGAAACCAAATGGTTAATTTTAGTCTGAGGGATTAAATTCCAAACTACTTAAATACGCATCAAATATCAAGTAAAGTGAGTGGCTGAAAATGGCCAAAATGACCAAATTATTGAGTTCTCTGGTAAACTGATCAAGCAAAGAATTGGTTAGTTAAGTATCTCCTAATATCTCTAATTGATCTTGTTATTAAAATTGTTTCCGGAAAACGACAAGCCAAAGTGTCCGATTTTTATGTGTTCTTGAGTGTCTAGTTTGTAACCTTTGTTGATGTTTCTGTTTTTCGATCTAGATACGCCAACAATGGACTGACATTTTTTTCAATTTGTTGAGCAATATTATATTTTGGTTTTAATAAGGAACTAATCAACTGATTCGAACGATAAAATTGTAATGTCACTGCACAATTAATCTAGAAAAATAACAATATTTAAAAAAAAAATGTATACTCTAAGGTAACTTGATAAAAATTGGGCGTGTTCTTGATGTTCTTTTACTTTTGGCGTGTAGTATTTAAAAAAACATTTATAAAAAGTTTTAATTAAAAGTGAGCTTATTTGGTTTTTGATGTCAAAATAAATAACTACAATTTTTCTTTGTGGTGTTACAACTAGCGTCTCTGCATCTTACAGGTTTTTGATCTTATTGTGTAACTTTAGTTGTTACTCTTTTAGTTGTGGATGTTCATAATTTTTGGTAAAGAATTGTTTTGATCTTAAAAAACACTACATTCAATGTTATAAGCCTTGCACTCACGTAGCAGATGTAACAGAGTTATGTTGTTTTTCAGATATCTTTGGCATAGAGGATTTGTTTTAATGCTCATTCTATGCGTGTGTTTTTTTTTACCACAATGTCTAGTTATAGTGCTGTCAGTTTTTGCAGTTTTAGTTGGTTTATCTGCATTACTATGATTTGAAAACCCTTGTTTGCTTTATTATCTGACAGTTTACTCATAGGTTGCCGTGTTTTGCTTTAAGTTTACTATAAATTATTTGTTTTTTGGTTTATTATATATATTGCCAAAAATAACATAATCAACTTCCTTGGCTCCCTACTATTAACTGTTTTAATGTGTGATATTTTTTTTAAGAATGTATTTGAGGTTACACTTCAATGTTTTGTTTTACATAATATATTTGTTTAAATTGGCTATTTTTTTTAAAGTATTATAAATATCCTCCGTATTATAAATATTAAAAACCGCAAAATTGTGAAACTCTTTTTCATAATATTTGCGATATTTGCCACAATTTTTTTAACTTAGACTTATTTTGATTAGTTAGAATTGCTCAGTTTAAACAAAATTTTACTTTACGTAGTATAAAAAAAAATTGTTTTAATAATAAATTGTTTCTAAAAAATCGTTGTCATGAAAATCAATTCAAATTCAATTCAATTCAATTCAAAAAAACAATAAAATACTTTTACTTAAGTCTATTTGTAAACTAGACCTGGAATTAGTAAGGTGGTATTTAATAGTAAAATAAGATTTTGCCTTCAAAATTCAACAGTTAGATTTATTTTCATAAAAAACCAGCTTTTTCTGATGTTACTAGAACGATGAAAACATGAAAACTACTTTTATTAGTGTCTATTGCATGTCAAGAATAGATTGGCAGGATACACAAAAGTTATGTTTTTTCTGTTGCACTTATTTTTTGCCCATTTTAGCATCCTTTATTTGCGCTTACATTTTACATATTCTATAGGTCGTTGTTTTCTTCTTTAGATATTTGTAATTATAAGTATTGCCCGTTCTATTTCCAACGGAGCAGAGCAGGAAAGGGGGGGGGGGAGTTTTTTGATAGATCATGAGAGTATAAAAAATGTTTTTGTTGTTTTTAACTTAATCGCATTTTTTGTTTAAAAATCGCAAATTTAACTAAAAAAAAAAAAAATTACTAGTGAAATCAATCAGAAATTTTTCGTAAAATCCAAATCTGGCACTATTTCAAGTCTATACCCTGTCTATAAGCCGCAAAAGTCATAAAATCATTTTTGTTCTCAGTGGGCTGGTCAACAGGAGCATTTTTAATTTTTTTTTTGACGTATTTTGATGTAAATTTATTGAAAATATAAATTTGTTTTGTGTATTTGAATTTTAGGGGTCTAAAACTTGAAAAAATCGGCTTATGTTTTAACATAAACTTTTACAAATACTCATTTGTCAGTTTTCATAAGAACTATAACCAAATATTATTAAAAACTTGAGTTTTGCAAACAATTCTACATAGAAAATAGTCAATGTCGTCCTTATCTGGCGTAGAAAAACCTATCTATCTATCTAGAAAAAAAAATTTGTCTAACATTTTTTCTTTATTTTTTAAATATTTTTTTTTTTAATTTTTTTTTATAGATCATTTAGCTTATATTTTTTTAAGTTTATTTTAGAAGTTTAACAAATACATCTTTTGTTGCTTGAACTAATTTTGGGCCATTTTACTTTTTGTTTGGTAGTTTTTGCGTTTGCGGCACAAATTTAGACTCTATCTATAAGCGCCAAAATTTGAAAATATTATTATTTTTGGCATTCAAACATAAATCTACCCGGCGCTTATCAAAATTTGATTAAAAAAAGTTTTAAACTACACCTTAGTGTGTTTATAATATTTTTTTGTGAATATGAAAAAATAATTAATTTTTAACGCATTTTTTGCTTGAAAATTTTGTAAACATTTTTTTCTAGGTGAACTTTTCTACGGCCAATGAGTAGAACACTGACTATTTTTTATGTAAAATTGTCCCCAGAATTTATATTTTTAATAATATTAGGTGTATTGATTTTCTGAGCGCGGCTAAACGTGCTTTTGTAAAAGTTTATGTTAAAGAATAAGCATACTTTGCAGATTTTTTGAGTTTTAGACCCTTAAAACTTAAATACACAGAACAAATTCATATTTTCCTATAAATTTACAGCAAAACACATCAACTTTAGAAATTAAAAAAAAAAAAAGTTAAAAATGCTTTTTTTTGCCTAGCCAACTAAAAACAAAAACATGGTTTTATGGCTTTTGCGGCTTATAGATATACCCCGTGTGGGGTTGCTAGTCCCCCATCGGGCGCCTCCCCAGGTGGCGGATAGGGGAAGGCTCGTCAGATATGACGGGTACCGGGGAAATAAAATACTCGGGGCGGACCAAAACTAGCGCACCGGATCACCGCCGGGATAAGCGGTCTCCAGTGTCTTGCCAACAGCCTAATGGGGTGGATGAGCGAACACTGCTAGGGCACTCTCTTGCCCATGGTTTGCAAAAGCGGAGCTAAAGACAAATGAACCAAAAACTGGTCAACGGCATAGAATGTTGAACGCAACGGGAAACGACAACATTAAAGATCTCAAGTAGATATCCCTAGTATACATATCATAATGGCAAAAATCAATACAAAATATTCCGGAGTTTATATTCCTCCGATTGGATCTCCGGGGAGGAATGCATTGAAAATAGCTAAAAGAACAAAACTAACACCTATAAGAAAAATAGCTACATGGAATGTGAGAAGCTTGTTCCAATCAGGCAAGATGCATAACGTAGTATTAGAAATGGAAAGATAAGGTTTGTATATTTTAGGAGTAACAGACGTCAGATGGCCAGGAAGTGGACAATGTGCAACCAACAACGGAACCATGTACTATTCTGGAACAAACAACCCACAAAATCTATATGGAGTAGCTATCCTAGTAACGAAAGAAACAAACAAATCCTTTACAAACGTCATACAATACAATGAACGAATAATACTCATACAATTAGAATCGCAGGCAGGTAAAGTAAACATTATCCAAATATTTGCCCCAACAGCAGATAAGACAGAAGATGAAATAGAACAATTCTACGCAGACCTAAACGATGTGCTAAGAATAACGAAAAAGCACGATATCACAATTGTACATGGCGACTTTAATGCAAAGGTTGGCAAGAGAAGTGTTGATAATTGCGTAGGACAATACGGACTGGGCCAAACTAATAACAGAGGAGAAAGACTAGTAGAATTCTGTCAAACTAAAGGATTTATAATTGCCAACACTTACTTTAAGCTACCTGAACGCAGACTATACACATGGACATCTCCCAAACACAGCAAAGATCAAACAGTCAGAAACCAAATAGACTATATATTAATTAATAATCGATACAGAAACTCAATTATCTCTGCCAAGACGTATCCGGGTGCGGATGTCGGGTCATACCACAACCCGATAGTTGGAAAGTTTAATACAAGACTAAAAAGAACTATAAAGAAAAACAATAATCGCACATTATATCGAGAACTACTAAAGGATAATTTCATTGTAAGTGAGATCAAACAAGATATCCAGGAAAAACTACACGAGATTCAAGTCGAAATAAATGATACCAACAATGATGTAAATGTCAAGTGGGGAAAGATCAAGAAAGCACTAATGCACAAAGCAAACGATAAACTTAATGTCAGACAAGTAAAGAAAAAGCAAGAATGGATGACACCAGAAATACTCGGACTAATGGATACACGTCGTCAACATAAGAACAACGATATTTCAAAATATAAAGAAATACACATACTGATTAGAAAAAGGATCAGAGAAGCAAAGGAGAAATACATGATGGATAGGTGCAATGAAATAGAAGCACTGCAGGCAAACTATGATACATTTAACTTGCACAAGAAGGTCAAGGAGCTAACAGCAATTGGGAGAAAGAGGCAACATGGCCTATTGAGAGACAAAGATGGTAAGATCATTCTGGACCCCAAACTTAAAATAAAGAGATGGGAAGAGTATTTAAAAGAACTGTACAGATCCAATAGAGCAGAGTTGCAAGATATAAATTTCGAAACACCTGCACTAAAAATAACTAAAGAAGAGGTAAAATACGCAATTAAGAACGCCAAAACTGGCAAAGCAGCCGGACCAGATGAAGTTTTCACCGAAATCATAAAACTAATCAAAGAAGATGACTTACAACAATTGATTGATCTATACAACGCAATATATACAACAGGCAAAATACCTCAAGAATGGCTGAAATCGACATTCACAGTAATGCCAAAAAAACACAACGCGAAGGACTGTTCTGAGTATAGATCTATAAGCATCATGAGCCATACACTCACAATCTTCTTAAAAATTATACATAAGCGTATAAGCGGAGACTGAAATTAGCAACACGCAATTCGGGTTTACGAACGGTCTAGGAACTAGAGACGCGTTATTCGGAATAAATGTCCTATTACAAAGATGCTTGGACATAAACAAAGACGTATTCATGTGCCTAGTTGACTACGAAAAAGCGTTCGATACAGTCAAACATGAACGGCTAATGCAAATACTTAGAAGTAAAGGAATCGACGATTACGACATTCGAATAATAGAAAACTTATATTGGAACCAAAACGCGGTAATTAAGGTGGAAAATGAAACAACAGAAGATATCGAGATACAAAAAGGAGTAAGACAGGGGTGCGTACTATCACCCTTGTTATTCAACTTATACTCCGAAGCCATCTTTGAAGAAACCTTAGAGGAAGAAACAGCCGGCATAACAGTCAACGGCAAACCTATAAACAATATTCGATATGCGGACGATACTATAATGATGGCTGATAACATCACGGACCTACAGCGAATCATGGAACGTTTAAACACCACTAGCCAAAAATACGACCTGAAAATAAACTTCAAAAAAACGAGATTCATGATTATTTCCAAAAGACCAACCATAGCGAATCTAACAATAAACAACATCAATATCGAAAGAGTCAGCTCTTATAAATACCTAGGAACAATAATAAATGAAAAGACCAACCAAACACAAGAGATACGGTCCCGAATAGAAATGGCGATTTCTGCGTTTACAAAAATCAAAAATCTTGCATGCAACAGAGACTTAAACATGGACATCCGAATCAGACTCGTAAGATGCTACGTCTTCACAATTCTTCTTTACGGAATGGAGGCATGGACGCTCAAAAAACAAGATACAGATAAAATTCAAGCGTTTGAACTATGGGTGTACAGACGTATGCTAAGAATAGCATGGACAGAGAGGAAAACAAATGAAGCAGTTTTAATCCAGATGAACAAAGAAAGAGAACTCATTAAGACAATAAAAACAAGAAAACTGCAATATCTGGGCCATGTCATGCGAGGAGATCGATACGAACTGCTAAAACTGATTATGCAGGGTAAAATATCAGGAAAGAGGAGCCAGGGAAAACGACGGACATCCTGGCTTAAGAATTTGAGGGAGTGGTTTAACTGCTCCTCCATGAACTTATTTAGATCAGCAGTATCTAGGATAAGAATTGCCATTATGGTAACCAACCTCCGCTAGGAGAAGGTACCCTTAGAAGAAGATACAGTATAGATTTAAAATGGCACCAGATTTAGATCCTACAAAAAATTTCTGAATAATTAAATTTGTGATTTTTAAACAAAAAATGCGATTAAGTTAAAACATTAAAAAAAAACTAATTTTTTTTTAAGAGTTTTATACCCTTATAAACCGATTAAAAGACTACTAATAAGTTATAGAAATTGAAAAAAAAATACTAAAACAAATTTCTTCCTTCCTTCTGCTCTGGTCCCATTGAAATGGAATTGCTCGTATAACATTATTTATAAAAATATTGGAAAAAGATTAAAGCTACGGTAATAGGCAACAGAAACAAAAAGGACTTTTACAGGATAAATGTGCAAATATAATTATTGATTTTCCAAAAAAGCTAAAACGATGTGAAAAGTTCATTCAAAGTTATTATATAATGAAAAAGGCAAATAAAATAGCTTAGAAACACTACCAGGACAAAAGATAACAATAACGGAAGTAAAATATGCAATTCAAAACCCTAAACAGAACAAAGCTGTTGGCCCCGACCTAATACCAGTAGAACTACTAAAATTACTAAAAAAGCCAAACCTACAAATATTGGTTGACTTATACAATACTATTTGCAACAAAGAAATTATACTTGAAGAATAACTCCGATTCACTTATGACTTTTATGAACAACACGCTAAAAATACTCCTCAAAATAATATAAGAAGAATATATAAACAACTAGAAAAACATTAGCAAATGTAGGTTTTGCAATAATATGGGAACTAGAAAGGAACTCAATGCAATTAACATCTTAATACAACGATGTAAATGTTGACCTACAGTTATGCTTCATAGACTAAGAAAAGGCTTTTGATTGAGTGTTACATAAAAAACTTATTTCTATACTGAAGAGCAAGAGCATAGAAAACAAAATTATAATACAAACAATAAAGCCATAGTACGGTTAGAAGGAGAAGACTCAGAGAAAATTAAAATTTGCAGAAAATATGTGCTTTTTCCGATATTATTTAATATAAATATATTTAAAAAAAAATTGACCGTGTTCTATAACATGTCACAAATGGAGTAGTGTTAAATGAAAAAAAAAACATAAACAACATAAGATACGCAGATTATACAGTAATCCTAAGAACCAGCATAAATGACTTGCTAACGACAATGGATCCTATCAACACTGTTAGCAACAAATCCTAAACCAACTTAAACTTTAAGAAAACAAAATACAGTAGCCAAGCACAAGACAAGTGCTAACATACACAGACAATTCAGTCCAAATACGCCAATAGCTAGGCACGATAATAAATAAGAATAACAATTATATAACAGAGATAAAGAAAAAAACTAAAATCTCAAGATCTGCGTTGTAAAAATAAAACCACTACCAACACAAACAAAATTAGATCTTGAATTAAGAATACGCACTGCGCGTTTTTATATCCTACCAATACTACTATCAGAGAATATTGCATATAATTTACTTAAGCGTTATCAGTATATTTTCACCAGCTTAAAATTAATAAAAAGTAGTGTATTAATTGTGGCTCAAACTCAGCTGAAATGTTTTTAGATGTCTTGTAACAAAATAACTTTATCTCTAAAATTGAAAATAAATTTTAATCAAAACATATCTTCTGACATATGTTAATCACAAACATAAAAAAAGTTTCATTAGCTTTTGATGCGTAAATTTTATCAGCAGCTTTTTTAACAATAAAAAAATGTTAGAATTGATTGTTTAAACTCCCCAATTATAAATGTCCAAATGTTGTTTTTATTGTCTTGTATAGTACCGTTTATACTTTCCAAAAATCATATCAACAAATATGGCAGTTTTTCAACATTTCTAAGTTAGAATCTGTAGCATCTATGAACAAACTGTTGCGTTTTTTTGCAATTTTACAATTTTCTTAAAATCATAAAATTTTTATTAATGTGACCTGGATTATATAGTTTGAAGGCAAGACTACCACTCTTTTCAATTTCTTTCTATATGAACTGACATCCTTACTCAAATTTTTTGGTCTAACCTAGACTCATTTTTGACCATCAATGTTATTAGCTAACAAGGGCTAGGTAACCAAAAAAATTATTATGTTGAAAAAACAAAACAGTTTACTTGAGGTGGGTAGCATTAAAAGTTTAGAACCCCATTGCGGTCTCAATCTGGGCAGTTTTTAGTATTCCTGAAGAAGCAATCACCCGACATCAACCAAAAAGCGTAAGCTTTTAGGAACAATTAAACAAAAGCGACAAGTAAATAAAAACAAGGAAAATAAAAAGACTTTAAAAAAAGTCTTTAAGGACATTTTTTTGGAAATTGCACTAATATTACAATACTAAAAAGGCAAAATTAAATCTTTTATTCTTTGCAGAATTGATGTACTAAAGCATTGCTACCTTTTTTTTTTTGATTGCACCTATAAATATAAATTATAAAAAAAATATTTTTAGACAAATCTACCAATGAGTGGATCCAAAGCACATCTATTATAAAAGATTTTTTGAATAACAAAAAACTTCAAATAATTGCCAGACACAAAAAAAATATTGATATTAAAACCAGCCACTTTGTTAAACAGGCTGGAGGTACAAAACAACATAAACACAAAGACTTAGCATATGGAAACTAAAAACTGGACTTTAAAGAAACCCACTGTACCATTTTATAAAGGTTATAGTAAGAAACAAGATCTAGAAAATAATTCTTGGATCAGGATACCTTTTCTACAATTAGCAGGGTCTAAAGGCTAATTAGTAACGGCTCTAAAACACTGACAATCTTTGGGTGGGATTTAAATGCATTCTACATTGCATGAGGGAGCATCGACATCAACCCAAAAGAAAAGTGACTAGGATATATAAAACAAAATATTAGTTGGTTGTGCTGTTCTGAAACAGCAAAAACATGCTAAGTTGGAGATAATAACAGACAAGTTTGTTAACTCTATAAAACAGCTTTTGAAGAAAACTGTCCGCGCACCGTCAAATACACCTACAACAAGAAGCGATTTGCCGTGAGAAACATACCAGCAAACAAACAGCAGATTTGTCTATAATTTTCTTATAATTATTAATTTAGTGAAATATTTGCTGTATAAACATTTACTTTAAATAGAACATTTATTTTTTTTAATATTTTTTTTATTCTATACAATTTATCTCATTATAGGTTATTATGTTTAAATTTGAAATACTAAACAATTTAAACTGTTTTTAACATCACTTTAAATTCAACTTGCTGGTTGGTACATACGTAGGTCAAAAGTAAATAACCGGTAAGTTGCGACAACGCAACGGTTTAAAATCATTTGATACCATATCAAAGGTATCTTTTGGGAAAATGCTTAATATTACTTAATTATATGTTTATTAATGAAAAACTCTTTTGACATTAAATGTAAAATTATATACAATTATTTACAATAATACTTAAAAAAAACTAATTTTAAATGAAGTAAAATAGAGAGTTTGACAGAGCAACGGTTAGGTTACGTTAGGAAACTGTTCAGCATTACCAAAATAATAACTGAGCCTCATACAAAACCAACCTTACAGCATATAACAAAAATGCAAAAAAAACTTCTGGAGGTTATATTGTGAAGCCGTGAAGGTGTCTAAAGCAAACTTACATGTTTTTGCTTCCAGAATGCTCCAAGTAAAGATTGCACTGCAAACATTAGATTCTTTTAGACATAATAAGGAAATTTTAAAAAGACTGTTAAATGAATTCTGCAAGAGAAAGACTAACTCCAACCAAAAAAACCATAATATGTATATATAAAAGATTGAGCAGAAAATAACATTGTATAATAAGGAATCAAATATTTTAAACTATTTAAGTTACCAGGAAAGCTTTTATGTAAAACTTTTAAAACTAGATTAGCATTTTTATATATACTAAGCTGCTGGAGAGTAGTCGTATTTACACATAGAAAAAATAGTTGACAGGTATATCAATATTAATATGCATACCAATTAAGAAAGTTTTGCAAATTATACATCAGCTAGTTATCAGATGTAAAAGATTATATACAGCAAAGGAATTGCGTTGGGAGCAACAACGATAGATAACAAGAAATCGCATCTTTTGTTCAACGTTACATTATATAAGACTGTAGGAGCTAAAGTTGCTCTGAGATGTTATCACTTCTACTGTGGTACCTTGTCACGGACAGTCTACGTCTACTGCGTATACTAAGTAACAAAGGCGTTATTGCTTTAGACTATGCCAATGACCTCACTATCCTGTTAAACAAAAAATGTTGATAATAAACACTGTCAATGGGTTTTTTGAGCATGAGGGACTATTAGTGAACTCGACCAAAATTGCTATGGTCATGTACGGGATCACACACCAAAATAAAACTAGAAAAGCCATTGGTGCTTTTTGCAACAAACATGAAGATTAACACTTAATATAACAAGATAGTTGTGGATAATGACAAACTTGTTTAAATCTACACCGGCTCAAAAACCACTAAGGACACATACGATTATCCTTTAGGCAGAGATATTAGGAATAACTAACCCGAAAATTATCTGGTAAAAACATGCAAATCTTGATAGACACCAGAGCAGCAATTTTAGTTAAAAAAGCTTATAATTACATTAAGGCTAATTCTAGCCATAGAGCCCACACATTAGCAAACAAACTATACTATACTAAAAGCAAAAACCGAAAAATGAAGAGAAGGCATTAAAGTTAAAATCTGATTTTATGTCAGATTGTTGCATACAAAAATTGTTTGATGAGATAACACAATCTTGTGAAGAGTTGATAAACAAAAAATACTTAGACAATATCAAAGAAACCATTTGCTTTACATATAAAGTCAAAGAGCACAATGGCACTGCTTGTTCTAGTTTTTAAGCGGAAATAACTCCTATCAAATAGTGTGTAAGCTAAGAACACTATTAAATTGAAACAATACGTTAGAAATCCGAAAACTATCATATGCAAAGCCATGCGGTGATAGACTGCATAGCGAGTCTGAAGGCATTAGTTAAAAACAGCAGAGGACGCCTGATCTAGTCATTAAAAATCTGGACATAGAAGAAAATTTTAAAATAAACCAGCTTGCTAGAAAAGAAACCACAAAAGCGTTCATTATACTAAATCTTTCTTTCGGGATTCGAAAAAAAACTAAAAAACACATTAACCTGTGGCAAAACTGTCAAAGAATAAATAATAATATAATGCAAATGAGCCAAATAAAACCGCATAAGGTTGCAAGACTGGTAACTGAAACTTGTGGTTTGAACAAACACATGCATATAATGGAAATCCAAAAGGATACTTTATGGTGCTAATGTCTAAAAAAAAACTCTTTTACATTTGTTAAACAAGTATGAGAAACTTACAACAAGAAACGCAAAGTTTTTTTTTTTAAATACCAGCTAACTAAAGAAGAGCTCTAGACAATCCATTGGTATAAGTTTATCACAAAAATAAAACTATTAGAGGAGTAACAACCAGCGGAGCACAAAAAGAAAAAAAAATATAAATATAAAAAGTGTTCTATTTGTTATAACCGTACAATATTTAATTACTTATAAAAAATAATAATTTATTTTAAGTAAGTAAGAGGAGATTTATTCTTTATATCTATCTATTTATTTAGCTTTGGTCTATTTTTGTTACTAGGCTTAACTACCAACGTAGAAGTTTTGTATGTTGGCTTAGATTTTTGTAAAGTAAAAACGTATATTTTGTAAAAACCTGACAATGATATCTTATTTAAATAAACTTATATAAATAAAAATACATTTAAATTCTTTTTTAAATGCATTTACACATAATATGATTATTTTACATTGATTAAGGTACTAGGTTTTTCTACTATAGTTATAACTGCAATAGGTAATAAAATAATTTAAAAAAATAGAAGCATTTTATATAGTAGTCATTTTACTTGGAAATACTTGCTAATAACACTAATTTGCAAATAAATTTACTAACTAATAAAAAATGATAATCGGCAATATATTTTCTCTGGAAAGATATATCAATTAATATTGTCTACGATTTTACGCTAACTAGTTTTGTAGAATATTATTTAAATACAAAACTTACTTACATAAATGTAATTTTAATAAACTATGTTTATAAAATAAGAAAAATATACGTGTTTTTTAGTATGGCATACACTTTCAACAGGATTCATTGATGAGCCGGTTTCAATTTGATAAAATGATGATGTGTGATACCTTTTATGAAGTTTAATAACTTTGGCACTAACCGCAGGTATGCCAGTTATGTAAACTTTCCTTATTCTTCTCTTTATTTAGAATAATTGTAATTTATAATAGCATGTACCAATCAATCTTAACAAATGCAATCTTAACATATTAGTAAGTGACAATGAACATGAAATTATTAATTATATTCTGCATTTTTTTTAAACGTTTAACATAATTTTTGTGCGAGTTATAATTATCGTAATAACTGTAAAAAGAAATCAATTCAAGTAGTTTGGCTGGCTTTGTTAAAATACTCAATTCTAACCACTGATAGATTATGTAATGTGTTATAAATATAAATGTGAAATATCTAAATGGATTTTAAATTCAATCACATATGATAACATTTAATTGAAATAGCAGTTTTATATTAAACAATGATAAAGTTGGAATGTTAACTATAAAATGGTAAGATAGTGATCCATTGATAACATTTTCTTTTGTCGACAAACAATAGGTATTATTTGTTTGTCAAATATGCGGAATTGTAGTTTTGTATGATAATAATTAATTCATGTACTAAATTATCTACATACATTACAATATCATTAGAAATACGTGTGACGCGGAAATAATTAAATGTATCTTAATACAATATAAATTTTAAATCATTAAGAATTTAATGAGATATAGTAAATCACACGATTAGATTATTAATAGACTTTTTAGGCTGTTACGCCAAAAATCTAAAAAAATATTATTAGATATTTAATTAAAAATTTAAAATGAATTAAACAACATAATAAAACAAAAAACATACACGAGTTTATTCAAGATATTATAACAAATACCTTTTCAAGAGCAACTCCCTGGAGATGTGGAGTTCATCTACAAATCAATACACCCCAAAACTACCATGTGGGCAAAGATGATTTTTATTTATTTATTTATTAAATTATTATCCCAAAAAAAACTAATAGTTTCAACATGAAGATAATATACAGACATAATAAGTAGATAGATACAAAGTAAAAAATGTACCTAATTATAATGGGATTATATAGTGTAGTTATAAGTTAAGAATAAACAAAAATTATACAAAATGGTTGATTGGGCGCATCGGTGCTAAACTTACGTCGTATGTGACCTAAAACAAGTAAATGTTTGTTGGGTTTCTGGCTGCTTGTCTTTGTACATGAAAATTTAAACTGCTTAATAGGGTTGAACAATCCACATCTCCGCATACAAGCTTAGAACCAGAAATATATCAGCTCTTCAATGAAGATCTGAGTTTATTTATCATCTGCAGTACCACGAGACAAGCAGTGGTACACATATACTTTAAATTGCGTCTTAAAACTTTTTCTAGAGCCTAGGAATAAGTTGCGTAGTATGGAGACTACACCGTACTAAAATATTCTAGTTAACTTCTGACAAAAACAAAATAGAGTACGCGCAGATTTTTTTTTATTAAAGTATAGTTTTGCTGATTTAATAATAAGTCCTAGTGATTTTAATACAACGTTGACAATGTTGTCTAACTGACTACTAAATGTTAATTGACTATTAAACATCACATCAAGTATCAAAGACCTTGTTGTAAAGTAATTTTCAATTAATCTTATTTAATATATTTAAATAATATTATTTACCTCATCTCTAATAGTAATGATCATATTAAAACGGTTGACATTGAATATAAAAAAAGAGATGGTTGATCTTTTTTTTGTGGTAGTTACTGTCATTAAATAAATTGGTAATACATAATTTTGAACATTATAATAAAATATCTTTTATCTAAATTCTTCAAACACTATCAACCATCCACAACGTTAGGTTAATCCTAACGTAAATGATGTCAGGTGTGGGGTAGTGTATAGTAGTGTATGAGAGTAAATTGAAGAACCGAATTGATAATTTTATCAATTAAAAAAAAAAAATACATAAAAATCTGCAAGCCGCAGTAACCAACCTGGGAAGAAAATCAAGATACAAAAAAATCCGCAGATCGAAATCAACCTGAAAATAAACCTGGAAAGAAACACCAAGTTCATAAGGATTCATCAACCAGAGCGAGCGAGAATCACCGGGTGACGCCATCGTCTTCAATTGCATTACAACTTCAACCAAGCTGCAACTGGGATCAACTGTCATCATCAGGAAACGCCATCATTATTAAAAAAAAAACACTGGGAGTGATTGAAAATTATGTACGTAGTGTTTCTGTAATTCATCTCCTTATAATACATGCTTTTGAGAAATAAAAAATTTGTAATAGTTCTTGATACGATTGAATTCCACAAGTTTGTTTGTTGTTGTGATTTAATTAATAAATCATTAACCACAGAAAGTTACATATTAATGCTTACAAACATAATAAAAACTAAATTATCTGGTGCTGTTTATAATTTAGTAAAATACCAAAATCATTCATCTTGGACTGAAATGAAAAAATATCTACAAAACCAGTATTTGGAAAAACGCTCAATAGCTCAGCTACAAAGCAAGTTAATTCATTCCAAACAAGGCCGCAAGTCAGTTCGAGAATTTGCGAATAATATAGAAGAGTTATTAAGTGATCTAAATGACGCATGTATTGAGTCCCAAGGAATAGACTGCTAAAATCATACAAAATATAAATCAAAAATCCGCCCTACAGGCATTTGTAGAAGGATTGAATTTTTCAATCAAAATTCTCATTAAAGCCTGTAGATACAATGATCTTTCTAATGCAATAAATGCATCTATTCAGGAAGAATGGGTTACTAGTATGCAATCCAAAATAAATCCATCTTTAACAAAACCACATATAAAATGTAATTATTGCAACAAAAATGGTCATTTGGAAAAAGATTGTTTTTCCAAGAGAAAACAACTAGTAAACTTGCTATCCTTCATTAAGCGGGAAATAAAGCTTAAAGTAAATATAACACAAATAATTTGCGAATACTGTAAGAAGAATGGTCACCATATTAAGGATTGTTTCAGAAAGAAAAGAGCCGATGAATTTAAAATCAATCGAAAAATAAACGTAATTAGTTTGGAAAACTCAGGAGACGCGACCGTGACTCAAACAGGGAGCACGAGTTGCGTCGAATAAATTTAAATGATAAAATTGAAAAGAATTTCAAAAACTGTCTATAGTAAAACTCATGGATGAGTTTTGCAACATAACAGTTGTCAACCCAAGTGAAGTGGAGGTTACTATTTAAGAACCTACATTTAATTTTGAAAACTTTGAAAATTTTGAAATCCTATCTTTGTCTACTAAAAATGAAATAAAAACGTTACGATTAAAACCATTAAGTAAAACTATACAAACAAATCACATGAGCTCAGAACATGCTGAAAGTATTATTGATATATGTAAACAATATTCAGATGTATTTCTTTTATATGGAGATCCATAACTATTTACTAACGCTACTACTCATCAAATTCCTACCACTGACAATATTCCTACCAACGTTAAACCATATTGGTTACCTGTTCATAAGCAAGGAGAAGTCAATTCTCAAATTTAAAAAAAATGTTAGACAAACAGATAATTGTTGAATCAAGTTCTCTTTATAATTCTTCCTTGTTGGTAGTTCCCAAAAAGACAGATATACATAGAAATAAAAAAATGGCGCGTAGTAGTAGACTTTAGGAAATTAAATGAAAAATCAATTGCTTCCTCACATTCTCTACCAAATACCAAAATATTAGATCAACTTGATAAATCAAAATTTTTCAGTTCTTTAGATCTTGCTTCCGGGTACCACCAGGTATTAATGTCACCTGAAGATAGAGCAAAAACAGCGTTTTCAACTAATCAAGGTCATTTTGAATTCAATCGCATGCCATTTGGTCTGAAAGGTGCGCCAGGCACATTCCAAAAAATGATTAATGGTGTTTTAACTGGTCTCCAAGGTTTTAAATGTTTTGTTTACCTTGATGACATTATTTTCTATGGTCAAACAATCAATGAACATAATTTAAAATTAATTAATATCTTCGAACGACTGCGTCAAAATAAATTAAAGCTTCAGCCCGACAAATGCAAATTTCTACGACCAGAATTAACATATTTGGGTCATATAATAACTGAAAACGGTATCAGTCCTGATCCCTCAAAAATAGAATGTGTCAAGAATTTCCTTTGTTCAAAAACTCCAAAAGATGTAAAATCTTTTCTTGGTCTGGCCTGCTACTATAGAAAATATATTAAAAATTTTGCTAAAAACGTCAAGTTCGATTGGACTTCTATATGTCAAGAATTATTTAAATTAAATCTCAGGGAATTATTAATAAGGATTTACCAATTGCCTTTGCTTCCCGGATATTAAACAAAGCCAAACGCAACTATAGTACTATAGAGAAGGAGTTATTAGCAATCGTTTGGGGTGTCAAGTACTATTGGCCATATTTATACGGAAAGAAATTTACTATTGTCACCGATCACAAACCTCTAGTATGGTTGTTTTCAATCAAGGATCCCGACAATCGATTAATTAAATTTCGATTAAAATTAGAACAATATGATTATAAAATCGTACATAAAAATGGCAATTTAAATACAAACGTCGATGCGTTAAGTAGAATGCTCGGTATGCGATACACGAAATAACTCGAAAGCAGGCAAAAGAACAAAACAGTTATGAGCACTTACAACAATCTGAAAGAAATCTAATTCAGAATTCCAATGTAACTGATACACATGAAAATATTACTGATAGTTCTATAAATCAAACGCGAACTATATTTATTCCAATAAATTTCCACTATTTAAAGGATTATTACTTAAACTTACTTATCACAAACATTATCACAAAACTGCAAGAAGAAAAGCTTATTTTACATACTCCGACTTACCTAAATGTTAACGATGTTAATTATATATTCATACCCACTCGTGCATCTCATATTATTCAATTCAATTATACATAAAATGTTTTGCTATATCTAATCCTATTAAGTTAATTCCCTATAAAAATTTGAGAGCAGAAACAATAAGAAATATGTTAAAATATGTATTTCAAAGTAATAATGTAAAAATTGTAATATATCATAATAATATTTGCAAACTTAAATCTGAAACAGAAAAACAAAAAATCCTTAAAGAAAGTCATTGGAGGACACCAAGGCATTAATAAAACTTATAAGAAAATAAGAAGCAAATACAAATGGCCTCACATGTATAAAGATATCAAAGAATTTGTTCGTTTTTGTAAACCTTGTCAAAAAAATAAAATTCCACTGCCAAATTAAGAAGCTTCTACCGTAGCTGAAGGTTTTGTTACTAATATTATTTGTAAATTTGGAATACCTAATTATATACTAACTGACCAAGGTGTAAATTTCCTAAGTAGCGTTTTCAAGGAAACTTGTAAACTGCTAAAAATTTCTATGCCTATCATCCTCAGTCAAATGGTACCTTAGAGAGAACTTGTCGAAATTTAGCAGAATATTTGATAATCAGAATTGGAATACTTGGATTCATTATTCGATGTTTACTTATAACACCAGTATTCATTGTTCTACACATTTTACGCCGTTTGAATTATTATTTGGTCGAATTGCTGTTCTACCGAGTGCACTAGTTCGTTCCCCAGAAGTAAGTTATTCATATGAAGATTACAATAACGATCTAAAGGCTCGCATGCAACATTGTAATGATATAGCACGAGAAAATATTTTTAAAAGTAAGACCAAATCAAAATCTTATTATGATTCCTCAACAAATCACTTACAGTTAAAAATTGGAGATAAGGTCCTACTGCAAAATAACACCAAAAGAAACAAATTGTCCGCATTATATAATGGTCTCTATGACATTATTGAAATTAATACAACCATTAAAATAGGCAAATAGAAAGTAAAGGTTCATAACAATAGACTAAAAATATATTATTAAAAAAAGATATATCATTAAATAAATGTTCTACACAAATTAAAATAAATGCTACTAGACAAATTTCTAATCATTGTTTTGGTACTTTTAATTTAATGACATAAAATTATTAGAAACAAAGTTCTGTGTCTCAAAATACCTTACATGTCAAAAACTGTTATATGTATTTAGATTAAAAGTACCAGAGAAAAAAAAAGCAAAAAAATATCAATTAAAATATGTGAATAAAAATATGATTTCTCATTTATTATGCTCAGTTTTGATTTTTTTTTAAGTTATCAGCTTTGTTAACAGGAGAATCCTCTCATAAGCTGTATAAGTTAATTGAATCAAAAATATTCTTACAAAAATTAAAAAAAAAAAAACAACATTTGTGATTAGTGTATCCATGATTATAAACGCAATCCAAGACGTAGTAAAGATTTAAGTTTACTTAAGTTAATTCATAGGTAAATTTAAGATAATCTTAATTTAGTCTTACAATTGAAGGTATAACGATGGAAAAAAATCATCTATTTAATATGTTTGTTTTTTTTTAAATAATCACCATATCCATTGTTATATAATTATTGTTAGTTTAATAGTTATATCATGAACCTATTTCGTAAAGGAGATGTAAACATAAAAATATTAACCCTAAGCGTCTCTAAGGTTGATTGTTCTTAAACATACGCAAAACAGAAAGTGAAAATTGTAGCAATCCTTGCATCAGTTTTCATCCCTAGGGGAAGGTGTTGTAAAGCAATTTTTAATTAATCTTATTTAATATATTTAAATAATATTATTTACTTTATCTCTAATAGTAATGATCATATTAAAACGAGTCGACATTGAATATAAAAAAAAAAGAGTTGATCTTTCTTTGTGGTAGTTACTGTCATTAAATAAATTGGTAATACATAATTTTGAACAATATAATAAAATATCTTTTGTCTCAGTTCTTCAAACACTACCAACCATCTATAACGTAAGGTTAATCCTAACAATCTTACTAAAAATTAGCGTATATTACATTTACTTGCTGTCGCACATCAAGCGCTGTGGAAACAAACTTTGACAAATTTGTGCAGGTTATTTAATATTAGAATTTTTGCTATTATTTGTTCAAAGTTGGACAATAGTTTGATATGTCTGTTGTGTTTCTTTGTTGTAAATTGTGCTAATGCAAGCATTTTTTAATAGTTTTGAAAATATTAAAGTTTTTAATAGTAGGTTAAACAAATAATGTCCAGATCCACTTTGCTAAAATAGTAGCGCAGTGTTTGACTAAGAAAAAATAAAAGCCATCAGGACCTGACGTGTATTTTGCGTTGTGGTACAAAAACTAAAAAGAAAAGAGGGAAAATCAAGTAGGGAACATGTTTAGAATATAATGCATTTTTAGCAGAGGTTAAACCACTAGATTTTGCAACACGTAGCGCAGATTTTCTTGCTTTCCTTTGCAGTAAAAAGAATGTCTTGCATAATTCTATCTGATACTACGCATTTTTATTTATTTGGTTTTGTTAACAAACAAAACATGCGGTACTGGTCATCTAGCGCGACTTTTACATTCTGCAAAAGTCACAGTGTGGTGTAGCGTCTTTGTTTTTGAAATACTTGAGCCTTATTTCTTTGAATAAGAGGAAAAGACGGTTACTCTGAATTCCTAACGGCATAACAATGCTAGTTTTTTTTCTTGCGGAACTTCAGAGGTTGAAAGGGACATACATAAGTTATTTTTTCAGCAAGATGAAGCAACAAGTCACATTGCACAATTGTGTATCAGAGCGTTGAGGCAGATGTTTCCAGGAATATTGATTTTACAAAACGGCAATGTTAATTGGCTTGCAAGATCTCCAGATTTAACTCTCTGTAATTTTTTTTATGGAGCTGTTTGAAGTCGAAAGTGTACGTTTTACATTAGAAGAGTTAAAAGAAGACATTAAACGGGAAATAAAAGCCCTTAGTTCAAATATGTTGCAACGTGTCATGCAATCATTTTGCAACTGGCTCTAAGAATGCAAAAGATTAAATGAAAAGCATTTGCCAAACGTAGTGTTTAAAACTTGAGTATCAATAAAAACTGCATTATGTATGTAATTAATACACTAACGAGAAAAAAATAAAGATAATTTTAAAATTATGATTTATTTTTGAATTTTTTTGATTTAACTTTATGATTGCAAATTGTAAACCAATTAGGCGTTTAATAATTTATTTTCTAATAAATGTTATCTATCCTGTCAGTTATTATCACCGTGTTACAGACTTTTATAAAACAGCATTCATTTGGTTCTAATTGAAAATCTTTTGTTGTGGTTTTTTTACTTATTGTTATTTTTTCTATGCAAAACTTGTTATTCACATGAAGAACTGAACTTAACAGATCATAATACTCTTAGACCTTATTGTTGTGGCAAGAATTATAGCGTCAATTGAAGATAGGCAAGGAAAATTTATGTCTCAATAAATCAAATGGACGCCGGAAAGTGTGGAAAAGACGCCGAGAAAGATACGCTTCAGTTTGTATAGATGAACAACTTCTATTTGGCTGTGAATTGGTTATAGTTTGGGCAATTTTTTTTATCAAAGCACGCACAAAATTGGTTTTTATAGAGAATGGCTCCCTGACAGATCACATATACATTATGAAAGTTTTCGAAGACCATGTTATGCCCTTGATGACAACTATGGGCAAGAATTTTATGGTTTGATTGGTCAACTTTCAGCTTGGACATGAATCTCATAGATTATGTCTGGAATGAGTTACGACATATCTATAAGCATATACTTGCTCTAAGAACTGCTTAGGCGCTAAGACAGTTGCTATTGCAAGAATAGAATAATATCAACCAAAATGTGATCTTTAATTTAATAAGTGTTCCTCGTCGACTTCAAGCAGTCATCGATGCAAAAGGGGGTAATACTTGTTATAATGATTAGTTTTTTTAACTGTAAATTTGAGATATTTTTAAAATACGCAATAAAAACAATAAAGTATGCAAAATACAGTACAATTGTCTACAATTTGCTAACATAAGGTTAAAACAAAAAACTCCAAAACTAATAGCAAATTTCAAATTTAATTTTATTAATAAGCTTACAATCCTACTTTAAAAATTGTCAATACTTGTTGGCATTAGATAATAACAACTTTTAATAGATTCATAAATAATATGTATATACACAGAATCTTAACTGTTAAGCTTTAACATAATAATAACTTTTAACTATTTGTTGCCTAAATTGCTGTTGTTGTCGGACCGAGTCTGATGGTGAGACAGGAACGGTCGCTTTTGGGTTCTGTGGGAACAAAACAGAATTATTGTATCCTTTTGAACTTGTTGCCTGGATGCCGTTGAGTTAATCTAGCCGCTCACAAAAAGCCAGAAAGCTTTTTGCGCTGGAGCTTTGGATAGTGGAGGCGCCTGTGTCCTGGTGTGTATTTTGAAAAATTGTATCTTTGTCGCCTTTAGAGCAACGGCCTCAGTGACAGCATCAATCTCCCTCACTTTGGCGGCAGAGTTTTAGGGTAGTCTTTGTTGCTGTGTTTTCTTTAAGGGCGGTGGACGGGTTTTGATGGCAGACGGCCGCAGGTCGTCTATGTAGACTTTGGTTGAAGGTCTGTAAGAATGATTTTCAATTCAGTAACAGTTTTTACCTGCTGTAACAATTACTTTTTTTGATTTGATCCATTCCGGAGCATATTCTATTGTCCTCTTACAAACTGAAACTTTTTTTGTAGTTTGTTGATGAGGGAGTTACGGGTACTTAAAACCCTTACGTATCATAAATTATAGTAAATATTATTGTCTACCTGATTCATTTTAATTGTAAATATTTACGTCTGGATGCTTTTATCAAATGCTGAATTGACACTTTTAATACTATATAATGTAAATGTTGTTTACATATAAGAGCATTCTATTGTTTGATTTTGTACCATAATTAATTAATGCGTTTGAATAAAGTTAATATTATTTATTCGATGTTATTAATTTAATCCACTAAGTTAACCTAGTGAAGTAATTCGTGAGTTATCTAAGTGAACCATTGGCATCTCAACTTAGTCCTGCAATTAATTCTTTCGAATTAATCGTTAAACGGCCTTCCATACTCAACCCGCCACGACTTGAGATTTCTGGAAGGCTTAACTAGGGCGGCATTTTTTTGCCGGCAATATTTTGTTGCGGTATGTTTTTTTTTTATGTTGGAACTCTTGGAAGCGTTCTTTTTGGTCTTTTGTGTTGTTTTTTGTCTTGCGCTTCTTTTAGGGATTGTCCCAAGTACCTGGTGCCGTATGGTTTGCTCCTAGCAGGATTAAGTTGGTGGTTTTGTTAAACGTTAAAACTTATATTAATATGTAATTACACTGGAAAAAAGAATTTAGTTTATTGCACTTATAATATAAAATTACTTTCAATATAAGTAGCAAGCACATAAAGTTTACAAACAAAAATTAAATAAATTACGTAAATGGCTTATGTTTTGCGATGCTTTACAAATGGGTTTAATTTTTTAAAAACTCTTTCATGTACAAAGTTTAACTATAATAGTAAAACGTCAACAACACGTGTAATAATGTTGACTTAAAATTTGGTTTAGGTTGGTAAATCCGTTTAGAATATATTAATTCTTTACCACATTTTTAGTCTTAACTTTGGATTCAACTAACCAATTGATGTCCGGAACATTTTAATACTTACAATATTATTAGCATAAAGTGCATGAATTAAATGTATAAAAAACTATAATGATAAAAAAATGTAAGATGTTTTTTATACATGTTTAGTATTTGGAGTTGATTACTTTGGAAGTAGGATAGAATAAAAATCTAGTATAAGCTAGTCACACACAAAATGGCCGCCGTAATATAATTTGCGATATTTTATAAACGCAAGGGTATCCAGTATATCTATAATTATAAGAATATTTAAGTGATTAAACTATTATTTTTAAAATAAATTAACAGAATAATTATTTTGATATAATTTTTAGCTAAGATCTAAAGTACAATTTTGTAGAATAAAATTTTCTAGTTTTCTAATTTTACATTAAATATTTGCAACTTTACATAGCGTAAAAATAAATGATATATCGATATTTTATCATTAACATACTTAGGTGTTAAATTGTCGCTATACGTTTTATAATATCATTACGACATGTTTAGTTTAATTAGAACAAATTTGTCTGGTAATGAACGTGTGCGCGTGTTTCTTTTGCAATAATTTGTCGGTCATTCAAATTCCGGATGTAAAAACTTTTCTTGAATATAACGTTAAAAAAATAAACAAAATAAACAAGCGCATTCAGGGTTAGCAATACTTTTAATATGATCCTTGGTGCACATTGAAGTCACGCCCCATTATTTATTAAGTGTTAGAAATATTAATTTAAAAAAACTAGAGTCAGGCTACGACAAGGTTACTCTATATTTAAATGGATTAAGTTGTCACGGTTGATGATATAAAGTACAAATTTATGAAAGTATTAGAATCGAATTAGTTCAAGTTGATTATGTGATTTGTAAAGATATTAACAACTATTAATTAAATAATTCAAAAAATAGACAAATGTGTAAGAAAATATTGAAGACTGGCAATAATATTAAAATAATATTTCTTTCATATTAATGCATAGTAGAACATTAAAATTCATTTAATTTCACCAAAGAGAAAACATTAAATTATTATAAAAAAAATATTTGTATAAATTTCTCGAAGTTTGTTAGGCAATATGCTTTACATTTTGTCATAACATCAATATATTTCAATAGGTTGCAGCACAAACCAATGCAAATATATTTTAAACAAAACTTTGTAGTTTCCTGTAAATTATTATGTGTAATATTTATTTGTAAAAAAAAATAAATCATATTTTGGATTAGTTGATTATTGTTTCTTGGTTGGTATTGTATAACTTAACTACTTAAGTAAGCAATATATGGAAAACTTTTTTGTTCGTTATTTTTCAGAAAATTTTATTCTTTATAAAAGTTTGTTATATTATCCAAAATAAATTTAAAATTACAAAACAAATGACGAACAAATTAATTTCAATTTTAAATACAAAACAAACGACAAACTTTTTTTTTAACTATTGTTTTTACTGATTAAATCACTCAATATGGTGCCTTTCTTTTTTATTAGATAAATTTGTCCGTCTATCAAAATCTTTAATTTCATTTTCAAGGATACTTGAATAATTATTTAAATATATAGATAATTGACAAAAAAAATACGACTGAATAAATCCGTTATTTTTTAACTAGTTTGAATGATTCAAAAACTAATTAATTTTTTTGTTGGGTATTATAAAAGCAGGTATTTACTTGTATGCTTGCAAAGACTTTAGTTTTTTAAATGGCTACATATATAACATTAAAAAATTAAATTTATGAAAAAATATTCTAAACTAAAAACATCCATAGACGCGTTTCGAGGTTTACCTCTCATCAGTATGGCTTTATTTAAATTTAATAATTGATTTTTAACTTACTTCGTCAACATTGTTTACCACCACAATTCAAAGTGAATATTTTAAAGGTTGTATTGACTATTTATACTAACTGACTTAATGACTTTATTTAATGGCTATGGTTAATAGCATTCTGAGAAACTAATTATTTCGGGATATTTAGCTGATGGTAATGACATAATGACATGAAAGAATTAAAAAGGAAATTTGAAAATTAAAAATAGAATAAATTTTTTTGCATAAATTATAATTACTATTATACAATTTCGTGTATATCAGAACATATATAAAATATATAAAGAAGAGACGCAATGTCCTCAAATGAGACAGTTGTAAAAGCATTCCTGTACGGGAAGGCCGTTCTTTAATTTCTCAATTGCTTCTATTACTTTGTCTTTTTTAATTTCTTCTATTTCTTCCGTTCTTCTCTCCTGTATCACTCCTGTATCACTCCTTTATCTTTTCTTGTTTCGTGTTCTTCTACTTCTTTTTCTGTTAAATCTTGAAAATATTGCTTCCACATTTCCATTATCTTGTCTTCTTCCGTTATTACTTTTCCATTTTTATCTTTTATGTTCATCATATTGTGTTTTTCCTTTTTTTTAGATGTTTTAACGTTCCGTAAAATAGTTTTTGGTTTCTGTTGAAGTTCTCCTTCATTTCTTTTCCAAATTTTGTTCATGATTTTATCTTTTCTTTTTTTATTATTTTCTTTGTTTCTATTCTTTTTTCTTTGTATTTTTCATACTCTTCTTTTTTTTGTTTGTAGGAATCTTTTCCATTTTTCTTTTTGTCCCTTATCTCGTCTTGACTTCTTCTGTCCACCAACTAGTTTTTTTATATTTTTGTTTACAATTTTTGTTGTTCCACAAATCTCTTTTGCATCTTTTAGTATGATTTGTTTGAAAGTTTCCCATTTATCTTCTATGCACGTTCTAATTTTTTTCTCTTTAAATTTGTTTTGTAGTATTTCTTGGTATTTCATTTGTATTTGTTCTTCTTTTAGTTTGTATGATTTAATCTTTTTCTTGACTTTCCTCCTTCTTTTATCTGTTTTAACTTTTTCCTTCCATTTCATGTCCATTAGTAATAAATGGTGGTCGCTTCCTATCTCCGCCTGACTTGTTACTCTTGCATCCTTTACCTTGTTCCAGTTGTTTCTATTAACTAGGTAGTAGTCGATAATTGATTTCTCATTCCAAGTTGGTTGTGTTCTAGTGTATTTGTGAATTTTCTTGTGTGTGAATTTGGTGTTTGTTATTACCAAATTGTTTTCAATGCATAGTTGAATAATTTTTTCTCCATTGTTATTTTTTATTTCTTCTCCTTCATTTCCCATTACCTCTTCTATTCCATTATTATGTTTTCCTGCTCTCCCATTTAGGTCTCCTAGTATCATTATGTTTTCTGTTCCCTCACCTATTTCTTGTTGTAATTTATTATAGAAACTGTCTTTCTCTTCTTTCTTTGCGTCATCATTCGGTCCGTATGCTACTATAATGGTCCATGTTTCATTATCTACTAGATTCATTTCTACTGTCATAATTCTTTCATTTATGTGTTTTTCTCTCATTGTATCCTTTATTTTTTCCGGAGCTATTATCACTCCAACTCCTCCTTTAACTCTTTCCTTTTCCTCTACTCCTGTCCACATTAACCAGTATCCTTTATGTATTTTTACTATCCCTTGCCCTTTCTTTTTTGTTTCCGTTATTCCTAATATTTCTATTTTTTGGTTTATCATTTCTTCCAGTTCAGCTTCTTTTTCCATATATCCTCTTATATTCTATGTTCCTATTCTTTCTTTTTTAATTTATTTTTTCTCTTTTTTTTTTTCTTTTTCTGTATTCTTTCTAGTTATGTTTCTTTTATTAGCATTGGTCTCTGTATTGTTTATCTTATTTCTTGTACCATTTCCTCGCCATGTCATTTTTATTTTTATATTCTGTTTTCTTGTTAGTTTTTTGGAACTTCCATTTTTCCTAAACCCATTAACTCTTTGTTCCATCTATATTCCTCTTCGTTAATTGTTAACTTTCGATAACCTATTCTAACCCTCTTTCCATTCGATTTTTTTTCTTTTGCTATGTCTCTAATTTTTTTTTTGTACGCATCTTTCTTCATGTGTTAGGTCATTGTCGATGTAAATCCTGGTCCCTTTCAAATTTTTTTTGGCTTTCATTATTTGTTGCTTTGTTTTCCATGTTTTGATTTCTACTCTTAATATTTGTTTATCTTTGACACAATATAACTTGCTTTTAAATTTTAGGAAATGCATCACTGACTATAGATAAGTTAAACAATTTTAAGATAGAATTTGATAGACCCCAATTTTTTTTTAATTAAATTATTCTTGGCAGCATGGAACATCTTGAGAGAAGTAAATAAGAAATATTTGTACTAATTTTGTTGCTTATAAACTTTGTGTTCTACATTCATAGTGACATTAAATAGTGAGATTTGAGGTATTTTTAAAACTGCTTTTAGAAATTATAAATTGTTTTATTATGTTTGCCAATAAATTTCCCAAATTTTTTTCATAAATTACAAATGTTTCAGCTTTTAATACTCGCTGAAAACAAAATGTTTTTAAAATACTTAAAGACTCTAACCTACAAGTACAAAAACTTTTTTTAAACCAATAAAAAAAAAGTTATTTTTCATATCTTTTATCCACAGTTTTGCAAAAAAATACAAGTTAGAGTAATATTTAGACATTACCTATAAAACTGAGAATTGTGCAAAAATCTACAGAATTTACTCAATCATATTGCTATTAGACTGCTTACTTATTTAAAAAATATCACTACAATATTTTGAAATATACGTTGACTTACATATAATGGTTTGCAACAGTCTTGATTTAAGTAAAAGTTTAAAACTCAAAGTTTGACTGTGCCATCACAAGTAAAGGGTGGTCCATTTAATGGACTCATTTTAAAAATTCAAAAAAATAAACAAAAATCAATTTTTTTCGGTATTTTATTGGTTTATTCAAAAGAGCAAACGTTCTCATTATTTATGGAACACGATTTCATTCATGTACCTACCTTGGCTGGCTTTGCAGTAGCGCATCTTGTTAACCCAATTTTCCAAAACCTTGGTGACGGTTTCTGGCTCTATCTCACAAATGGCTTGCTCGATATTTGCCTTAAGGGCCTGAATGATTAATGGATTATTTGCAGAACATTGGTCTTTCACAGCACCCAACAAAAAAAAGTCTAACGGCGTCAAATCGCACCTACAAAGAGGCCAATTGACATTGCTAAGACGGCTGATAACATGATTACCGAACGCGCAAAAAATTGACTGTGGCATGAGCTGTGTGGAATGGCACGCTATCCTGCTGAAACCAAAGATTGTCTATGTTTTCAATTTTCGGTCACAAAAAATTGTTTATTATGACCAAAATGGAGTTTCCAGTAGCATTTTCAAAGAAAAATGGGCCAATGATGCCACCGCTCCACAATCCGCATCAAACTGTCACTCCCTGAGGATGCATTGGCTTTTTGACAATCACGTGCGGGTATTCCAATCCCCAGATGCAACAGTTTTGCTTGTTAGCATACCTGCCGATATGAAAATGCGCTTTGTCAGAAAAGATAATTTTTAGAACAAAATCGGTGTCCATTTCGAGCAGCTCTAAGGCCCAAAGCAAATTATGCAAGGTCTTTGTGCAAAATTTGCATTAAGCTGGTGCGTAAAATGTTGAGTTGTTGAGATCGATGTCCAAGACTGAGTTGCACATTCTTGGTTACGGCAGCCACATTCACGTCAGTACGCACCATACAACGGCGGGGACTGTGTGTTGGCTACTAGCATGCCAGTCTCACAAACGTTTTACACAAACTTAGAGGCTTTATTTTGGCCAAAACTTCTTTTTAATAAACTTACTGTATAGGCTACACAACATTGACTTTGGAAATAAGTTTGCAATATTTTTCAACGTTGTTCAAGCATAAAGCAATTCATTTCAGAAAAGACCTGTCACTGTCAAAATAACAAATGATTAAAAAGATACCACCAGATAGACCACCCTTTAGTTGTAAATTTGGACTTGTTGAAATAAGTTATTTGTCAAAATCATTTAACACCATCCTCACACCAATATTATTTATTATATAAAAATACGTTTTAACAAATAGACAACAGCATTACTAATAATGAAATTAAATATGTCAATGATGTCGCAGCAAAATTGAAGCACTAAAAGGTAACATTGGCAGATAGAGTAAACTATAGTATACACAATATGTTCAATAAATCAACATTGGAGTGCTATGTCTGTAGTGCAACATCAAAAGATTTTAATGACTTACACAAGACAAAAACTATAAACTTATTAATAGTTAGATTATTATTAGTTTTACACACAATTTTTTTAAGTTTTTTTTTTATTTTAGCCTACAAATTGTCTAAAAAAGTAGCAGCTAAAAAACAAAAACAACATAAAAGTTGCAATCAAAACTAAAAAAAAACACATTTTTAGAGTTCTGACAAAAGATGAGTCTAATTCTGAATGTTCTCAATGCTGAGTTTGAAAACATCAATGATGGTATTGCCAGCAAGAGGTTTTTTTATAGATCTAGAGTTAACATTATAAATAACTGGCTTAAAGTTTTAATTAATTTATTGTTTAAAAGTAATCCTGGAAACTATATTAAGCAACCATAAAATTTGAATAAAAAAGTTTGCAACATACACCATAGAAACCGCAAAATTATATAATAAAAAATTTGCGTGGCATATAATGACACCTACATTGGTTTTTATAAGGTCTATAAATTCGTGAATGTGGTGCATGTTATATTGCGCAAATATTAAAAAGACAATTTTGGTTTTATTTACAAACTTTGCAAAAAATATTTTAAAAACTGTTTACAAGTAAGTTGTTTTTGATGGGTACTTGGTGTACTCTCAAAGCCAAACAAAAAAGAAAATTGTTATTTAGACAAAAAATACATAATCTCGGTAACATTCGGGTAAACATAACTCACAGTACACAACAATGCATTAAAAATAATAACAACTGTTATTAAAGTAAACATAGAATATGCTGTACACTAGACGCTATATAAAAAAATTATAATAATTAATATGCAAATTAACAATTTTAACTGATTTTGAATAATCTTTAATAAACTTTTTAATAAAATTTGCATGAGGTTTTTGCTTTTTATCGGCAAAAACCTTTTGCGTGCATTTTTGTTGCCTCAGACGACCTCATCTCAACCCCGTACTTTTTTCGAGGTACGAGGTCTTGTGTTTGATAGGACTTTTTCTATTAGAACACAAGTAGAACAGCTAGTCACGCGTTCTAAGAAAGTTCTAAACATAATTAAGTGTCTAACCAGTATAAACTGAAAAGCGCGGAGAGAGATACTTTTGCGACACTGTACAATGCTCTGGTTTTATTCAGAATTGACTATGGTTGCACTAAAAACTCATCCGCACAAAACTCTCGGTTAAAAGTTTTGAATGCTGTTTAACATGCAAGTATAAGGTACGCAACGGGAGTTTTCCGGACAAGTCCTACACCAACTCTTTGCTGCAAATCGAGCGTGCCCTCGCTGACTATAAATTGCAAACGTTTTGTACTTCAGTACAGAGCGGCAACATGTGTCAAAAGTGGACACATAAACCGACAAATATTTATTAATAATAAAGTGCAGTAACAAAAGTATAGACTTAAGCCTACCTACTAAGCCAGTACCCGTCCGAGCGCAAAAGCTAATAGAAAACTTGAATATTTGTCTTCTTATAGTATACAAAGTTGGGTTCTGTAAGGTTCTGCCCTGGCTTTTCCCAAGGGTAAAAGCAAGTCTGGACCTAGCTTTATTAAAAAACGCAATACTTGTTCAGATGTTTTACTGAGCAAATTTTTGAACCTAATTGAAGGATATCCAAACTTTCTTTGGTTGTACACGGACTTCTTTAAGACGGACCGCGGTGTGGAAGCGCATTGGTTGTCAATGATGCGGCTCACTTGTGCTTTTTTCATAAATCGGCCAGCGTGTACACCGCCGAATTATACTCAATATATAAAGCTCTGCGCTACTCTGAAATGTCTAATTGCAGATTTTTTCTCATTTGTTCTGACTCACTTAGTGCCATCCTTAGTACTAGTTTAATATATTTGGCCAATCCGTTCAACTTACGCATGCCTCGGTCAACAAATTGACTCGGTTCTCCCAGAAGACAATTATCTTTATGTAGGTATCGAAAGTAATAAGCTAGTCAACAAAGCTGTTCGTCAGGCGGCGGGTGCGGATCACACGGACGATGTTTCTGTAAAGCTTGATGACCAAAAACGTTACATAGATTTAAAAGTTATTGAGGGGAGTGGAACAGCTTCGAGAACAAGTTGAAAAAAATCTTCTGACCGGCGACGACCAGCCCACATGCAAAATATGTCACAATCTTTTGTCGGTAAAACACATTCTAGAAGAATGCCGAGCTTATCTTCCCTACCGTAATTGGTTTGAGCTCGCAGGCAATGTAATGTTTATTTTGTCGAATAAAGAGAAGTCTATGGAAAAGTGCGTTCAATTTTTACGTGACGCTGGACTTCTCAAAAAAGTGTAAATTGTTTGTGTTTTTTATAACGGTTCTTATGTTTATTTATTTACCCCTTTAAGGTTAATTTTAATTTAGGTAACTGTGATATTAGTTTTTAGTATTTATTTCAAAGTGTTGTGTTGTTTTCTCAGGTTTTTGACCTGAGAATATTAATATTTTATATTAGCCAATGACCTTAGTACTTGACGCTAAAACTATTAAAAAAATAAAATAAATAAATAAATAAATAAAACTTGCATCAGTTTAACAAGCACCCGCATGCAAATCTACCTGTAAAGTAAAATTGTTTGGCAATATTACGTAATATTACCTAAATAAACAGTAATATTACCATGGTAATATTACTACTTATATCAGTAGTAGTAAACAAATTTATTTCATATACACACATACAAACTTTTATAAAAAAATAAACATATTTAAAAGTAAAGTAGAAATGAGTATGAATATGAAAATGGCTATCGACCAAAGTCTTTCTGCCCAAATACATATATCATATATAATATCATATTTAAGAAAAAGATACGTATTTCCATCAAATTGAGGCTATAATAACTTCAGTAGCTCTAAATAAAATTAACTGCCTAATATGACCTCATTTAAAAACAAAAAAAATAGATTTGAGCTGAATTATTAAAATATTCTATTGTGCAAGCCACGATTATTTCAAAATATTCTAGTAGATTTGTTAAGAAATATATGACACGATAGGTAGTCTTACAACAAAAACTCACAACTTTATACGTAACTTAAGATCAAATAAAGTTAAAATATCTAAAATAGTTATGCCTTATAGTTCAGAAGTTTGCGACCGTTTTTAGTGACCAATAGTACAAATGCTATTTATTTGTAATGATTGACAAGTAAAAAAATCTTTAGCTAATGCACTTGTGGAAGCTGATTCAACGCTCCAAAGACCTAAAAGTAACAATTAAAAAAAAAGTTATAAGTGATTTTTACGTGTTTATAACATTATACACTAGCAAGAACCGTTACCAGCTATCCTTAGCTGCGTATGTAATTAAATAAAAAAACATACGCTACATAAACTGAAATCATTAAAACTAAAATAGGTGAGTGTTAAGCGAGAAATAAGTGGTGAGCCAGGGCAACTAAGTTTTTATCTCAAACATTATAAATGTTATGGATACCAGTGTACTCTTGCGTTGAAAAAGTAAACACCATCACTGTTAATAAGCGCAAACAAAGAAATAAACTACAAAGTGTTTTACTATTTTACACACTAGTAAACACTTACTATAGTATAGTGTGTATTACCTCTTTTCTCCTTTAAGTCGTTCCATGCGCTTCTTCTTTTGCGTTATGATGCCAATCTTTCCCCACCGTCTTCTTGATGTCGTTGAGCCACCTTCTTTGCGGTCTTTCAGTGCTTTGTTTTTTGTGGTTCTTGGTCTCCAGTGAGTAATCCTATGGGTCTATTTGTTAGTGTTTTTCCTGGCTACGTGTTCTACCCAGATCTACTTAAGTTTTGCGCTTTTTTCAATCACATCTTTGACTTTGGTTTGCAGTTTGATTTCTTATTTTGTTATTCTGTCTCTTAAGCTTATGTCGTGTAGAGCCCGTTCTATTGCTTGTTGGCAGGTTCTTAATCTGTTTGCGCTTTTTGTTGTCAATGCCATCGTTCCCAGGCCATACGTTGCAACGAGCACGTCATATACTTTTTGTTTTAGACACTGCGGTATGGCTGGGTTCTTGAAATGTGTCTGAGTTTCCCGAAAGCAGCCCAGCTCTGATTTATTCTTCTGGTAATTTCTAAAGCTTGATTTTCCTATCCCAATTTTATTTGGTGTTCTATTATTAATATAATATATAATATGCCTTTTTTCTACCAAGGCATGTTTTTAAAAACGTCTTCTAAAGCAAGTGTAAACTAAACAGCTTTGGTGATATGGACGCTTTTTCATAGTCAATAAACGCTAGATGTATGGGTACGTTATATTCCGTGCACTTCTCACTAGATGGTCTGTATGTGATCCGTTGTGGTAAACCTTTTTCAAACGCCAGCCTGTTCTAGAGGTTGGTAAAAATCCATTTTGTTTGTTAGGCGAAGTGTTATAATTTTTGTTAACAGTTTATAAAGGTGTGATGGCAGGCTAATGGGTCTATAGTTCTTAATGTCTTATTGTCCCCTTTCTTGTGTATCAGAATTACTTCTGAATTTTTCCACTCAATAAGTATTCTCGTTTCTTCAATGCATTTATTTAGTAAAAGTTTTACTGTATTTAATAAGGTCCCCCCCCTAGTTTTAACATTTCTGTTGGTATTTGGTCTTCGCCTGGTGCTTTCCCGTGTTTTAGTTTTTTAAGAACTTTATTTATTTTGGGGATATCTATTTTCGGTCTTCTGATTTGCTGAATTGACGTTCTGTACTAACTCGTTGTTGGTGTGTGGGATCTGTAAAGGTCTGCGTAAAAATTTTGAATAACTTTGAGAATTTGTTCTTCTTGTTGACCGTTATACCGTCCTTATTTTTAATGTTATGGATTTTTGTTTTCCTTTGTATTACCTCTTAATATAATTTATTGTTTTGGCTACTTCTGTATTTAACTAAAACAGTTTATAACTTTTTTAATAGTCAATTTAGAGAAATTAACTTTTTTTAATCTCATACTTGTGACATTATAGGATACACTGTAAAAAACGTGACGAACGTGCCCTAACCCACCAAGTTGCGGCTTGGAATGATTAAAGTAGTAAAGCGAGCCTTTAATGCTAATCGGGGCTATTCTCTATGTACATTGCTAGAATGTAAGCAAAATATATTGCTAACTAACAATATAAACTGTCACTTCAACAAAATTAATTTTTAATTACATTATTATTATTTTTTCTAGAGATTTGCCACGCTTCCTGATCTGATGACCATTTATATTGTTAGTAAACAAGATTTGTTAACATGACAGTTTGTATTGCTAGCTAGCAAGATTTGTTAAAATGACATTTCATATTGTTAGTTAGCAATATATCTTGCTTACATTCTGGCAATATGCATAGAGAATAGCCCCGAATGTCTCAAATTACTTTGTAGGTGTTGATTTTTATGGTTTTTTCACCGCAACTAATCGAAAAGATTGTTATTGAAATTTATTCACCATTTATAAACTAATTGCTTGATTAAGAGGTATTTTTCTATCATTATACCTGAGAATACTTAACAACCATCAATTTACGTTTTTTGAAATAAATAAATTAGGCTATTTTAAACCTATTTTAGAACAGTTTCTATTTGCCAATTTACAAATCTAACTTTCATTGCTATCTAAAAACATATAACTCAATCATCCTACTTAACTATGAATGGTCTGTTTTGTACCGTTAATTATTATTTTAAAATGATTATTACTGATAAAAGCATTTTTGGTTTGAACTATTTTTAGTTGCATTTTTAATTATATTCTTTTAAAAAAACATTAACTGTTCACTGCAATTTTAATCTAAGCAAAAATCTTTTTAGTTGCAGATTTCTTTGTTGCATTGCCTTTTTATAAAATTATTTTTAAATAATACAAGCAAAGTAGACTGAATAAATAATTAAGCTGTAGTTATAAAATAAATTAATATTTTATTCAAACTCAATCTAATTATCACAGCAACCAAAAGCTAAGCACAGACAATTGTTTGTTCGAGGGTTTACAGTAAACCAACTATACTGTGACCGGTCACTCTTGAGACAAAAGTGGGATGAGAGCGTTAAACTACACTAATAGTAAGATAGGTACATTTGCATGCAATACAGTCTAGCATGAATTGAGGGGGCAATAACATCTATTTATGTACATACCCGGGAATAAAAATATTTATATTGTATAACAGTTTATGTCCGAGTGTATTGTTTCCCTTTCTCGCATTATGCATCCTTCATTCTGGCTATCGGTTTCTTTCTTTCTCAAAGCACAAAAACTCCTACTACCGGTCACACAGTTATTGGTGTACTGTATTTGATTAAGTTTTGATGCACTATATTTGCGATAAAACATTTCATTTCATTACAAAATAGCAAGATTGCGTAATATACATATGTATATGTATAGATTATTTCAGTAACATGTTTTTTTTTATTGCTTTATTTATTTAATTTTTTTAGTTGTTTTAACAATAAACTCCAATTGCTTTCCAATTATAAATTTGTATAATTGATATTTTGTGACAAACAGAAACAGAGTCTATGTTTTTGTTTTTGTAATATACAAATTACATTCCTAAAAATTAATAAATATACATATTATTATTTTAATTTTCAATTTGTTGTATTTAAATCATTTTATTGTTAAAGATGTATTAACAAATTATAAAAGTACATTTGAAATTGGTATTTGGCATGAATTAATAATAACAAAGCTAAAATTTTTAATAATATAAAATCACATTTTCTCAATATTTTAAGTCTACATAGTCGCTAAAACTAAATTTGTTTGAATGCAGGATTAATTATGCAATGGTTTTAATATCCGACAAGACGGTAGGATTGTGAACTTTTGGTAAGTCGATGTTCACTTTCATTACATCATCGTATTTTGGTGGCAAGTCACGTTCTAAAACAAAAAACAAAAAATTAATAATGTAACAATAGATTATTAAAATGAAATAAATAATGAATAAATTTGAGTTTAAAATATACACGATAATATATCTAAAATAAGTAAAAATATATTAATCAATGCTTAATTAAAATTGGAAATTTGTGTTGATATTTGCCAATTGACAATTATCTTAAAACTCAAAGAAGGTTTAAAATTTTTGTTTGGTCTTTATTGAGTTTTGTATATCAATAAACAAAATCAGTTTTCAGGGTTTAAAAAAAAATTGGAAAAAACCTGGAAAAAACCATTAGTAACGTAAAGCTTATCAATAACTTAAGATACTCCCCAATTATAATGAAAAACTACTCAAAAACTATTAATAAAAGTAGAAAGAGTTTCAAGACTGTATCAATGTAAAGGGGAGATTCATCCGTAGCATATTACTATTTCACGTCTATACTGTAATGTTATTGTGAAATCTCCTACAGCAGCCGTCACTGAAGCTGGACTGAGACAATATATTAGAAGATACATGCATGCAATTTTAGTGCATTATTTGAACAATTGTTACCGCAGGGTACAACCAACAGGTTGTTAATACCCCACGAGAACCATAAAAAGAAACTAATGAAACTGTCTTGAATATCTACAAATTTTTAAGAATTTCAAATAAAAAAGAGAAAAATAATAACATTGTAAAACACTTTTATATTGATCAAGATTGTAAAATTATCAGAAACGACGTCAAAGAAAAAACATTCTAATTTTTAATTTTTGCACAACCTACCAGAGCAAATAAGTTGCAATAACAAGTAAAAAGGTACTTGATGCACAGTCCACACTTAAGAAATTAGAAATTAAAAAAAAAACGTGTTGGATATATATTAACAAAAGTTAAAAAACCTACATTCGGTTTTTTGTTAATAAGCAGTTCAATTAACTACTACAATGATTACAGTACTCTTTTCTCTTCGTCAGCCATTCATACGCCACTGCTGGCGTCTTAGCCTCTTCTCTGCTTGTAATGCTGGCAACTTACATTACAAGGGACCTACAGTTTTAAATGGATTTCAAACCACTGGAAAGAATTCATCACTACATCAGAGAAGGTTTTTAGCCGTAAAACCTCACGCTGGTATATGGGAATCAAACCCACAATCTACGGTACAGCGATTTTTGCGATTTAAAAACTCTTTATTTTCTATTATGTTCATATTTTCAAGAAGCAAATTAACGGTAATATTAAACTATATACAATATGACTCCTACCCAAAAAACTTCATTCTTATACAATTTATGCTAACATTTACATTAATAATAAAATACAACTAAAGAAAGAAAAAAAATCAATTTTGGATAATTACAATTATTTACAGATTTTAAAATTATTTTACAGGAAAAGCTTCAAAAACCCTGCTTTTGAAAGTTATCTAATTGCCTTTCTTATAAAGGCAAGTTAAATATAGGCAGCCTTTTATAAGTCAGCCTATGTTTTGGGTTAATGTTTGATGATCGTCGGTCGGTGATTGTTCTTGTTAGTCGGTTATGTTTCAGTTGTGTGAGATAGAATTTTTGTGACTGTACATTTATGTAGTCTCTAATTCTTGGTATGTTAGAAATGTCATGAAGATCATCAATTTTTGTGTATCTATCTCGATTTAAAATTAGTCTCAAAAGTTTATTTTGGTAAACTTAAAGTTTTCTAATGTGTGTTTTTGCAGCACCTGCTCTTGTTCATCAGCGGGTAGAGTACTCAAAGTGCTCCGTATCATTTCACCAGTGTACTGTCTATGTGGTCTTTTTAAGTTAGTCTTTTATCTATCTTTACACCTAGATATTTTACGCTATTCAACTCTATTACAGCGCTACCATGCAGTTTTAGTAGTACAAACACTTTTGAACCGGAAAATTTTCGAGAAAATGTGATGGCTTCTGCTTTGGCAGCATTTAGCTTAATCTGCCATCTCTCAAAATTTTTGACCAGCACATCAACTTGTATCTGTACCTGCTTACTCGACACAATACCATTGTGCGAGTGAGCGTATATTGCTGTGTCGTCGGCGTAAAGTGCTGTCTTTGTCTTCAAATTTGTCGGCATATCGTTAATGTAGATATTAAACAGCTTGGGTCACAGAATAAAACCCAGGGGTACCACGGCTGCAATAATTTGTGAATTTACTATGCTCTCATTCACCTTGACCTTGAACGAGCGCCCATCAAGGTATGATTTGATGAGTGTAATGGTGTTGTCCGGAAAATGGTAAGTAATAAGTTTGTAAATAATACCAATTTGCCAGACTTTGTCAAAAGCTTTCTCAATGTCAAGTAGCAGCATTGTAGTCACATGATTCTTATTAAAATTTGTGAGAATATCATGTGCAATACGTACTACTTGCTGGGTGGTGTTATGTTTGGCCTTAAAGCCAAACTGGTGATTGTTTATGATCTTGTATTTACGATCATGTCTGTCTAAACGATCCAGTATAACTTTTTTGGCTAGTTTACCCAGAACATTGAGTAGGCTTATTGGTCTGTAATTAATTGGCAAGGTTTTATCCTTGCCCAGCTTTGATATAGGTATGATGATGGCTGACTTCCATACTTTTGGAAAATACGAAAGTTTCAGCATGTTATTTATGATATGTGTCAGCTGTACTATGGCCCTTTTTGTGAGGTTTTTTAGTACACCGTTGGTGATTGTGTCGGATCTGGGTCGGTACAGCGGCGAGATGCCTAGACCACTGCGCCACGATTACAGTACATTGCAGGTTAATACCACTGCCCTTAATTCTTACTTAACTTAAAAAATAACATAGAAAGAAAATTGAACAAAAATAACACCCACCGACTGCACCAGTTTGGTGTTTTACACAAATTTTCCTGATAAAATTTTCATCAAAAATTTAAAAATAGACTGTCCACCAAAAGATATGTCCTCGAACAAATCTGAATTGCGCAATGGTCAATCACCGTATTGACAGTGCTACAAAGTTATGCCTCACAGTAACAACTGTTGCATTAAAAAACTAGTACCCGACAAACCAAAACTGATCATACTTAACTAAACTAACATAAAAAAAATCAAAAATAACTGAAAATCTTAACTGACGCTGCTCTAATATTTGATACAATTCCAATAGCAAACAAGAAACCTACAACAATGTATGACTACCATAGACTCAAAAAACGAAAGCAATCACCGCTATTAGCATAGTTTGCCCAAAACTGTTTATTATAAAATCATTCTTTTTTCTTATTAATAGTAACAATTGTTGAACCGCAAAATAACCGTCAATCCCTACCGCGGATTGTCAAAAATAGCAAAAAAAAATTGTTTATCTACCGACTGCGCCATTTTGGTGCATATGCCAGTCATACCAGGAAAAACACTTGTTTTAGTCAACATTATTTTGCTACTACATCAAACATGATATTCAATAACAAAATATTCCTCCTATCAACTTATCACCATTTTGATTCCTATTCTTTCAACAAACAATTTGAAGTAGAATATCATCTTAAGCTAACCAGAAAAACAAAACATTTTACCTGCCAACTGGGCTATTTTGATTTCTTTGCCAAACACAATTTTTTTCAATGATCAAATTAAAAAAAATGTTAACTTGAGTTTACCAGAACGCAACGCTGACAAGTCCACATAATTCCTGATCAAACTATAAAATTAAAAATTGCATATCCCAATAAACTTAAACAGTGTATGAAATAATATCTGTCTAACCAAAACAGTAGCAACAAACGCAGAAACCTACTACGTCACAGTGTTAATAACGTTATCAAAATTTGATTTTACAAAAAGGCCAAAAACATTTTGTAAATACACACAAAGAAACAAAGAATATGGCTCACTCACTTCACAACCTTAAATAATAACATGATTTCTTTCAAAAAAATCAAAGATTAATTAATTAATTAGAACATCAATATGCAATACTGGCTTCACTGCATTTTAAGTATAATTAACTGTAGTAAAAAAGTACTCTGCATTATCATCATTGTGAATTAAAAATCATCGTTTTAATGTCAAAGTTATCCAACATAGTTAATCGATTGTTTAAAGTAATAAGGTGCGATTTTGTAGATGTAACAGAGTTTGAAGAATTTACCGCAAAATATATTCAAAAAAAAAAAAAAATTCCTCAAAATCCCTAAAATTTCTGCAAAATTTTGTAGGTTTTGTTTTCCTTTTCTTCTAATCACACGTCAAGTTTTAATATTATTTTATTTTTTTACTCTATTTCATAGTGCAAAAATTATAATATATACCTATTTAACTATATACTACATGTATATAGTTAAATAGGTATATATTATAATTTTTGCACTATGAAATAGAGTAAAAAAATAAAATAATATTAAAACTTGACGTGTGATTAGAAGAAAAGGAAAACAAAACCTACAAAATTTTGCAGAAATTTTAGGGATTTTGAGGAATTTTTTTTTTTTTTTGGAATATATTTTGCGGTAAATTCTTCAAACTCTGTTACATCTACAAAATCATACAAGCAGGCCTCAATATTTCCGTGCTTTCTACCCGAATGAAAAGATGTAGTATTTATTTAAAAGGCAAAACTTTTTTTTATTTAATTTAAAATTAAGATAAAAAATAAAAAACTTATAACTTGTCTAAACTATCTATAAATAAAGAAATGTTCTCTTATCTTGTGACTATGAATATTTATCAGCATAAAATAAATTCATTTGACATTTATCATATTCTCACAAAAGGTAACTGTCAACTAATGAGGTGACTATTGTAAAATATTTGATATAAATGGAATGTTGTTATTATTACTAATTTTGCTTTAGTTAGACGCTATAACATACGGAATAAAACAAAAATTACTATAATTACACACATTGCACATTGTTATTGCTAATCAGTAATTATAGAGCTAGAGAGAAAATAATAAGTAGTGTCCATTATTTATAAGTGTGATTAGATCATTATAAATAAGTGGAAAATATTGAATATATGCAAAGTACATAATATAAATGTTTTCACAATTACAAATATATTTAAAAAAAGCATTTTTATTTTAAACCTTCATTCTGTACAACTTATAAAACAATGTTGATGATAACATTTTGAATATGCTAGACAATATTTGAAAAAATTGTTATAATAAATAATCTTATTTTTTATTGATTATTTAATCAAATTTATTTAAAAATACCACAACTACAGCACAACAAAAACGTTGTCCCAGATTTATTTGAACACATAAAATTGAAAAGTAGTCTTCTTAATTATTATTTATATAAATATAACAATGCGGATACTACGTGTTGTAAAACTAAAAAATGCTGAATTTGTCTTCTTCTGCATTTCTAAGAAATATCAAAACACACAACATTCTAAGTAGGGTGTATGGTTTATAGAAAAGAATACCTGTTTGGCAAATTCAAAACTTAAAATTGATCAGTTAAGCCAGGTCAACCAGATTTTTATAAGTAAAAAAGAGTATAAGACCATCAGCGTGCCAAACAAAATTTCCCGCTGAAGGGGCAACGCGCGTTTTATTAACATAATTGACATCTTTGCAATTGTTATTAGTTACTGTGTTAGAGAAAGTAGTGGTAAAGGGATTGTATGTCACTATCGCCTCTTTTGACAAAAAGCTTTCACGCCCGCAGTAAAAAAATACTTCTAATATCTTACAAACATTTTATGACTTTATAACAGTTGAAGAACATTTTTGACATTTGTGAAAAATCAGAAACATTATATAACATTTATGATAGCTCACAAACATTTTATTGCATTTATTTTAGCTCACGGACATATTATAATGCTTATGACATCTCACAATTATTTTATGGCTGCTGGAAACAATGACAGATTACAAACATTTTATGAGTTTTAGGACAGCTCATGAATACTTGATGATGTTTATAATAGTTCAAAAACATTTTATAATAGTCATGATATCTCAAAATCATTTTATGATAGATCGGAAACATTTTATGATAGCTTAGAAACAATGACTATTCACACACATTTTATGACGCACATATAACGTTTATGGCATTTATGATAGTTCAAAACCAATTGTTGGCAGTGAACAACTGTTAAGACGTTTCTGACAGCTTACAATAATTTTATGATGTTTATAGTACACAACTATTTTATGACTGTTCAGCGACATTTTCCGAATATATCGGGCAGTACGACCTATGCAACAGAAAGAGCATAGGAAAAATGTCTGCAAACTTCTTTGAGAAAAGAACCTCTATTACTAAAATACGATCTTCAAGAAACCACCCCAGCGCAAGTAGACATAATAATCATAAAAAACTCAGATTTCCAACACAAATTTTTAGTAAAAAAAGAGAAAAATACCAGAAAGAAGTAGAAAAACACTAAAAATCCTCCGACACGTTTAGTATCAGCTTAGATCAGCTAAATAAACGGCAGCAAAAAAAGTATGCACAAAGTAAAATAATCAAAAAACCTCAAACTGAGCGTAAACACTAACAAAATAATGAAATAAAAGAAACATACAAAACACTAAACAAGCAAATAAAAAAAGACATCCGAAAAGACGTAGAGAAATAGAAAACCGACATGATTCTAAATACAATTGAAAATAATGCCAATATGAAAGTGGAGAGTCCAAAATTAATCAAACCAAAAAACCAACATGAAGTCATAATCTCAAATTTAGACCAAATATCACAATTTTTATAACAATTAATCCGGTTTGCATACAAGGATACTAAACGCGGGATTAGAGAAAATACCAGAAATATAAGTATACAAAATTAAATCAGCTCTTAAATATCTGGGAAAAGACCGCATTAAAACCAAAATGTTAAAACTTTGCAAATCAATTTTGAAAGAAACAAAAAGGTGCAATGCAGAAGTTGTGATTATATTTAAAAAGAGTGACACATTTTATACCAAAAACAATAGCCCCATCAGTTTGCTCTCACAACTATATAATTTTTTTACCAAAATTGTTTGCAATTGCACAACAAAATTTGACTTTTACTAACCTATCAAGCTGCAAGTATTACAAAGTAGAATATCCCAATACATCTAGCGTTTGTAGATTTTTACAAAACCGTTGACACTATTGAATCATGGTCAGTTCTAAAAAACTTGAACACAAAAATAGGCTCCAGATACTCTAAAATACTACTCTGTTTCTCCAAAACTTTTTACCGCAAGTCTAAAAAACGTCTTCAAAATACTCAATAAAACAAAACAAAAATTGATCAACCACCTACGGTTTGAGAACAGTATCGTCTTAAATATCAAGTAGCTACACCAAAACGACTAAAAAAATCAAACTGAAAATAAACATCGGGAAGACAAAAATTGTCGAACCAATCCAAAAACATTGCTAGACAATAAAACCATGCGTAGACCATTACATTTACCTTAGACACATAATCAAGTTTAGGAGCAAAAAAAAACAAATAGCAGAAATTACTTAAATACTTAATAGGCAGTCAGAGTCGCGCACTGGCAGCAAAAAAAAAGAGCAGAAACCGGCCACAAAGAATATAGGTAGACAATATTAAATAAACTGCGAAGAAGGATTGGTTCCACAAAACTGAAGATTGATAAAAAAATGACAAAAAGGCTTACGTCTTGAAGTGAAGAAAGCTGAAAAATAAACATTTTATAACAGTTCACAAATGTTTTATAATGTTTATGACATCTCACTGACATTAAATAAAAGTTTAAAACATTTTATGACATTTATGACGTTTATGACAGCTCAAACACAATTAATGATATCTCAAAAATTTAAATACTTCTATTGAGATTACTTGTTAAGTAAAACTTCAACATCGGCTTGTTAACAAATCTGCCGCCAGATAGCATATTCCTTAGCAGCAATCCCTAATAACAATTTACAAACATTATAACGTTTATGACAGCTCAGAAAAAAATTATGAGGTTTATGGAGTTTAGGAATATTTTATGACATTTATAATCCCTTAATAACGGGTACTTAAATGAGTGACTAAATCACTTCAAAACATGAGTACAGACTAATGGTTTAAACTGGGGTTTCCATTTACCCGTCTAAGGGCTGATATTTCAATCACAGTTTAATCCTATGTTTAACTCAGTTTGTGATCTGTGATTAATATAAAAAATGTATTTTAAGTTGGTAGTGAAATCTCTAACATATATTTTATTTCTAACTTCTATTTATTTATGACATTTTATTCTGTAAAATGTTCGCAGCTAAATGTTAAAATAAACATATTTAAACTGCATTATTACTACGTTTTTAAGAGTATTGTTAATTAAAAATATGCAATGTTGTGCATTTTTAAACGACAATCTTATTATTACAATTTTATCAAAATTTATTTTAAATTTAAATGTCCCGCTTTTTCCTGATTCAAAGCATGTTACATAACCTATTTATAAATAATGCAGTATGACAGATTACATTGATAAACTCAGTTAAACTGATTTAAATAGATCTTAAACTCTAATCTTAGCTTAAGCGCAAAATGAAAGACTGGCCCTAAGTGTTAGTTATCAAGAAATTAGAAGTTTCTCTACTCTAAAAGCGTTAAAAATCACTCTGAGGTAATGGTGAAATCTAATTTCTTAATAAGGACACTTTCTTTGTGAAAAGAAATAATAGTGGTATCCAATCACTTAATGACGGATATTTGGGCAGTTGGTTCGGTCACTCCAGAATAAGAGTACAGACGGAGGGTTTAAACTGGGGCTCCACAACCGGCCAAGTGTTGTTAAAGTTACTGCTCTTTGCAACGTTAAAAATCATTATGTAAGAGGAAGCGATAGTAAAGCCAATCTTTTGATGACCAACACTTGCGTGGGTAGGAAGAACACTCCAAATCATGATACCATCATGTAGTTTAAACTGGAGTGCTCACCCACCCAGTCAAATGTTTGTCACCAAGAACCAAGAGAATGGATTTCCCTCAGCAAGCGTTTTTATGTCAAAAGATAAAAAGGTAATTCATATCATTTGATTAGTTAGTTTAGATTTTTGGCATATCGGCCTAAGAAGACTATTAATGCCGAGTTATCATTTGATTAAGGATACTAGAGCGGGTGTTTGGAAACACTCCAGAGTAAGATTATATAGACGGGTAATTTAATTTTTTTCAAAGCGTACAAGATTAAAACATTTTATTGTTGCAATCGGCTCCTTCCGTTTGTCGTACAATTGTCCCAAAAAAGACATAAAACTTAGAAAATGGGCGGTAGCAAAAAAAAACTTAAAAATTACCGTAGACAAACGGAGAGTTGGACCAGCAATATATAAAATATTAAAAACTATACCGTAAAAAAATTGTCAATGCAAAGTGACATTATGTAAATATTAAGTGTGCATATACTTGATTAAAGTACTAAACTTCAAGACCAAAATGAGAAAGAGAAGCAAGTACACAATGAATATGTAATAAAAATAATCATTTAATTTGTGTAACTTTGAAGGAAAAGCATTGGATTGAGCCACGACTAGTAAGGTACTATCTAATGTGAAGTCACCACGATGATTTAGAATATCTGTCCATTTGATACGTTGCACATGGATCATTTGAAACCTTTTGTAAAGAACACTCCATACAAATTATTCTTTAAATATAATCATCGAGGCGTAAGTAACTCAATTATTGCCAATGTTGTAGATGAAAGCAGCATCGATACAAATATCAAAGCTCTAGAAGCAGTAAACATTAAAATGATCAAGAAGCAGAGAACACAAAAGTCTAGATATGATATAAGCTAAAGTACAAGCGTAAAGAAGATCTTGAGAAACAGTCGTTATCTTGTTAGTAATATGAAAGGTTTTACTAGATCTCAAAAACTCTACAAGAGAGTTTGTGCAGTCAATAGAATGAAAACTTATAACAAAGCAATAAGTAGTAGAGACAAAACCACATACATTTTGTACATAGCAAGTTTCTAATTGTGTTTTTGTAGACATTTTCCAATATTGTAGTCCCTACTGGTATATAATCAATTAAAAAAAACCTTTAGCGTCTTAAACTGTAGCCAACTCTTATTGCGCTAAAAATTGCGTTTTTTGGGTAGTGGAAAAGTCTTCTAAACCTGAGTATTGTTTTGTAGGAGGATTCCTGTAGTGTACCCAAGTCTAACCCCTAATTATATTTGTAAAGAAGAAGTCTTTATCTTGGGCTAAAGCAATCAATTTCTCTTTGTTTTGTCTTCATAATTTTTGTTCGGGATTAAGCAGCAGAAAAAAATTTTGTAGGAGGATTCCTGTAGTGTACCCAGGTCTAATCTCTAATTATATTTGTAAAGAAGAAGTCTTTATCTTGGGCTAAAGCAGTCAATTTCTCTTTGTTTTGTCGTCATAATTTTTGTTCGGGACTAAGCAGCAGAAAAAAATTTTGTAGGAGGATTCCTGTAATGTACCCAGATCTAATCCCTAATTATATTTGTAAAGAAGAAGTCTTTATCTTGGGCTAAAGCAGTCAATTTCTTTTTGTTTTGTCGTCATAATTTTTGTTCGGGACTAAGCAGCAGAAAAAAATGGCCTATTTTTGTCATCCACTACCACCATTTTCTCATGGATATTCTTTTGTTGCTAATCTTTAATTTTTGCCTCTTTTAAACTGATATACAAATGACAAATGTTAAGCAATCGCTTAACTAAACTCAGAAATGACAATACGCAGTTTTACAGAAAGTTGACGTTTTTGTGAGCTAGGTAGATAAAAACTACTCCGTATCAATCGTGATAGATGAAATGACAAACACAGAGCCGATTAGGGTAAATTATTAGTGGGATCACATTTGCAAAATGTACTTATATTATTTAAAATCACAATCTGAGCTATGTTTTTAGGATTATAAAGCATTAGCCTGTGTTAAAAAAATAAACATTAAAGATATGTCTCGAATGAAAAACATGGTACATAGAAAAATTAATTATTAAACAAAAAAATAATATTTCAAAAAGATTTGCTAAGTATCCAAGATAATAAAATTTTTCCTAAACATTTATTTTGTAAATAATTAATAATAATATATTCTTGGCTACATTTTTGAGAGCACATGACTTCAAATACAAAATAAAAAATAAATTAAGATAACGCGGGAAAACACCGAAATTTGTGGTAACCTTGGTTGTCATACTTGAGTGCAGTAAAATGTATAACAATAAATAAAACATACTAAAATAATTACATTTTACTACAATTTAACAGATTGAATATCAACAATAGAAACTAATTGGAACGCAGAGTGAGCTAAAATTCATTATTAACCCTATTGGTGCGTTATTTTAAACATTTGAAAATTTAAAACACATGTGCATAAATTGCTCATAAAAAGTGATCTTCATTATTATTAATGTATTATTACATGTATAATTTGCTTAAATTTCTATTCTATGAATAAATTTACCTGAATAAGGTGGCGGATCCAGATTCTTAGCAAAGATTCCTCCTTCGATAGTATCAATGGTGTAGTTAGTTTGTCCGGATGTTACAGTAGATGCAGCAGCATTTTGTTGCACCTTAGTTTGTTCTGAAAATAACAAATTGTAATTTATACTCATACTCTGTAAGTATTTAATTGATGTTACAATGTATAAGGACTAATAATATATCAAACGAGATAATTATTTAGTTTTAAAATATTTATTTACTAAACTATTGCTACATTGATTTGTAATAATCCATTATATAGCTTCTACTCCTAATGAAAGTCGACGATAAACGGACTTACAATCTTCTGATGATGGGTAAGATGAACACATCCCAACTAATCAATCAATTAATATTAATATATTGTATTAGAACTTGTAAATTAAAAAAAAATGTATGAATTTAATTTTAAGTATTGTATTAAATTAGCAACAACGATTGTACAAACAACCCCAACGAAAAGAATAATTAAACTTGATTTTAAACGTGCTATACGTGAGCGCAACTAAATTTTACTAATTCAAATAGTTATACGACTATGATTAAAACAATAAAAAGTTTAAAATAAATTTGTGTAAAAAAACTCACCTGTTTCATAATGTATTCTCAACTTATGCATGAAACTGCACAGTGAGATGAGAAAGGCGATGATCATCATCAGGACAACTCCGTATTCGAGCATCATCCTAAAAGTTGGTGGTAACATAACTTCTTTAAATTAGTTTCCAAAACTCACTTGTCGGTATCCTGAATCCCTGCTTATGGAAAAGTAAAATTTTCTACCATCTATTTAATCTCGGGAGCAACACTTGTTGAATTTTTCTACTGGCAAATATTTTACAATAATTTCGTATGTATACACGCGCACGTGAATAACCTGTAATAACAAATAAATCATCAGTTTGTTATCTTAAAGCTAATCAGAGCTGCAATTCCAAACAGTTGACTATTGAAAGCAATTTGTAATTTATTTATAGAAACCAAGGAATATTTATAAAATATGTAAATTTCAATATGATAAATTTATTGTTTTTCCGCTAAGCGTCATACATACACACACACATTGTTAATAATTTTAAATTAATACAAAAATAAAACAATGTTCAATATAATTATTTACCGCATGTAAATTAGTTAAAATAATTACTTAGTGACGTTTGTTTTTTAAGTATAATAATGAAAAGTATATATAATTATTGTTATTAAGTGTAATTGCACTAGATTTCATGTTTTGATAGTACTAACAATTTCATATTATTGTGTGTGTACTGAAATTGTTATTATAATACAACAATTTCATAATTATTCATATTCAATATTTATGTGATGTAATGAACATTAAAAATAGATTGCAATAAAACAATAAAGAAGTGTTTTAAATCTTATAATGGTACGTTCCAAATTAAGTTTTTTGATATAACAACTGTGAAATTATATAAGATTCATAACAACGTCGATGGTTAATTAGAAGGCATGCAGAAGTATAATTATATTAATGATGTTAACGTCATTACTTTCGTACAAATCTTAAAGTTAATAAATTAACTAATTTGATTTTTACTCCACTTTTTCTATTAGTTTTACTAATAAATCTGATGGAAGTGAAATCATGTTGCATATTTCACAGAAATAAAAACTACTTGTGAACAAACCAAGCTGAAACGTCCTTCTTAATTGCTTCAATTACTCAACAAGAAAGCAATCTTGAATACACCACTGAGTAGTTGAAATTGTAGCTAGCAGTGTTATCTCGCTATTTTACATCGCCCCATAAGTTTTTAGTTAGTTATATTTTGAAAATCAACTTAAGACTGCTAGCAAGCTAAACTAAAGCTTTATCACTGAGCTATCTTACCGCTTTTACAGTCACAAAGTTTTTATAAACATGCTTTAAAACTACCAAGGTTAAGCAAAGAACTATTAAGTAAATAGAGCTCAGTGCGTTTCTTACACTTTTAAGCTATTAAAATGAAAACATAAAACCCATTTGGTGTCTTTGTAGAAGTAGCATATTTGGTTGAACACGGCTACATTGCGTATCAATAGATATGCTGCACAACCACTGGTCAATACCAAGAGACTAAATTCATACTTATGCACCCGTGCAACGGTTTTGGCCATCCGGCTTAAGTCTGAGGGCTTGAACTGGCCAGTCGGACGTATTCGGATGATGGGTAGTTAAGGTCAAATGGAACACAGGTGCAAAGAATAAACAGTCTTGTCACAATAAACCCCATTAAAATCGGAAAGTAAAATAGCCTATATCTCATACCACTCAGGAAGCAAAGAGCAAAGTTTCAACAATATGAGATGTACAGAGTGTACTAAACTTCATCCCACTATTAGAAGGTGAAAAGGAATGAAAACTGACATAAACATTTTTACAGTTTACGCACTTACCTCCAATAAAAGTAAAGAAAAAATAAAAAAACTTTATGCAAAAAATTTTGTTAACAAAAAACAACAAAAATAGGAAAAAGCAAGGTCATCAACATAGTGAGTTACTAGAAACTTGAAATAAAAAGAAAAATTGCCTATTACAATTCTGCAAGAAAAAGAAAACGTAATTTCTAATACTTGGTTTAAAGTACCAGAGCGGCAACTCTACACCTGGAAATTGCCTAAAAACAAAGCACACATAGTTAGAAACCAGATAGACTATGTACTAATAAATAAAGAATACAAAACAAGTATACGTGCAAAGACCTATCAGGAGCTGACATTGCATCAGATCATTGGGAAAATACACAAAATCACAACAAATTATCAAATTAATTACACAATATAAAACAACAAGCAAGGAACGGATAACAACTAAAAACCTTAAAATGATAAACAGAAAAAATGCACACAGAAATTCGTAAAAGCAAAAGAAGTATAGTTATCAGAAAAATGCAGAATAATTAAAAAAACTAGACAATAAACACAATAGTTTTAACAAACAAAGAAACAATACAAAAACGTGGAAATGTCTTATGACCAAACCTTTTGAATACGATCAAAAAAAGCTGAAAACATCACATAAAATATTACGAACAGAAGTCAAACACGCAATCAAATAAAACAAATAGACCAGAAAACTTCAATATTATTCAATAAAATCTATGACATAGGAAAAAAATTAACTGAATGTTTAAAATCTGCCTTTATTACAAAAGCAAATGTCAGATCTTGTAAAAATTTCCGGCTCATAAGCCTAATAAGTCACACCCTCAAGGTGTTTCTGAGTATTATATAAAACAGAATAGACAAAAAAAGTAAAAAAGCCGGGTTTTATAACGGCCTTAGAACACGTGAAGCGCTCTTTGCACTCTATATACACTCCTTGTACACAAATGCTTAGACCACCAAAAAAATGTCTACATTTTCTTCATTAACTACCAAAAAGCTTTCGACAAAGTAAGACATCAAATGCCCTAGAGGGTTTAGAAATAAGCATAAAGATGAACGGCCGATGGATAAGCAGCATACGCTTTGCAAATAACTCCTGCATCCTCGCCAAAAACGTATTAGACCTTTAACACATACTAAGCCAAATGCATAAAAAAATACTCCGTCAGGTCTAACTATAAACGTAAATTAAGATTTTAATAAAATCAAAACCAAACAAACATACAAAAAAAAATTAAAATCTACGATAACAAGAAATATTAATAACAATAAATATTACATAACATCTAATTAATAAAAATCTAAGTCATCTAAATGTTTGCTAATTATATAATACGCCGTTATATAATTATACTCATTTTTTTTGTAAAATTCTAATTGGTATTGGTATTGGCGTATATATAAAAATGAATAGAAAAGTTTATACTAAACCCTTTACACCATAGATACGGCATTGAGATTGACATAAACAGTTTTTGCAGACTAATAGGCCAAAAATTTAAACTATCGAACCAAATAGCACAAAAGGAAATTGGATCGCCCAATAAAAAACTTTACTTTTTTTTTAAACTTCAACCAAGTGAGGCAATCGCTTTGCTATTTACATAAACTCGGCAATGCACAACTAAAAAAATATTTAATTTCTAAAATAAACCTATTTCAAATACTTCTTCTGACTCTAACTTCATAAGTTTGCATTCAAATATGTATATGAGTATACAAAGTAAGAAGAAACTGTTACTGTCTCTTGTCGTCGCACTTATCAGGAAGAAAACATGTGACCAATGGTATATCACTGGTAAGATGTATACGTCAATTATTGCACCTTCAACAGAGCCGTCTGAACACAAGACTGATTGTAATATTATATTTAATATTAAATGATGCGCGCGCTAGTATGTTCTATTTGCTTGCATCCAAACCTACATTTACTTGGCGCGCGCATCATTTAATATTAATTGTAATATTACAACTTTTTAATTATTCATTAACGACATGCCGTTAAGGTCAGATCACATATTACAATGAATGCAAAAAAATTAGGTAACTTAAGCGTTATTAATATAATCTTATGATCAGGTTGTATTTGATTATTTAAAAAACGACAGATTATGCCTACTAACAAGTTTTATTTATACCCTGTTAAAAATATTGTAAAATATTCAAAAGGTAATTAACATAATTTTGCAAAGTAACGGTTTCAAATATAAAGAAGTTTATTTTTTTTTTAGCAAAATGAACTAAAGAACCATCATGTTAGAACCACATCTGTTGCCTTTGTTCAATAGTAACGTCGTCAAAAGATAATAAATTTAGTTCTGCAGAAAATTTAAGTAAACAGTAAAATTGGTTTAAAAAAATAAAAAAACAAGACCTAGAAACATGTTGCCTACAATACCCATCCAAATATTTAATAAAAAACGTGTCTGATGTCTAGATTCTATTAGAGCATGGGGATTTTTGTCAACCCAAACATGCGTATAGTACTGATTTTTGAATAAACCAGTATCATGCAATTTTTAGTAAATTCTTCAAAACATACAATGTGAAGGAATCTGGCAACTTAAATAAGCTTCAACATAAAAGCGAAGCACTTCGGTTGTAATCCCATGAGCACAACCATACATGAAATGCATGTCGACTAATTCTGCGTTAGAGTAAACAGCCATAGCAAACAAAAGCTTGTGCACTGATAACAAAAGTCATATACTTAATGTTTATATTACAATCCTCAGATAATTAAAAAAAGAGTAGGTAAAAAGAATAACATTTCATACCTCTGAAACCGTTACTTTGCAAATTCATGATTATTAAAACTTTTTTGCTAAATAAGTTTTATTCTGCCACATTTTTAAATATTTTACAATAGATATAAAATATGAAAAATTCCAGATTTACTTGTTCAAGACTCAAAGACAATAAAATAAAAATCTTGACTTTTTTCTGATATTTTTTTCCAATATTATATTATAAAACAATTTTTTTTGTGTTTTTATATAAAAATAAACAATACTATGACACTATAATAATAAAAATATTTTATATCAGAAGAAAATATAAAAGAATTTTTAAAGAAAAGTTTGTTCGATAACAAAGAATTAAATAAAAAAATAATAAATAAGACTATTAAAAATGTGTGGAATAGATTAAAAGTAGCAATAGTTGATTGTGCAAAAGATGTGCGTCGAGTGACAGTGGCTGAAAATATGAAAAGATGCATGATAGAACAAACAAGTAAAACTACCAGTGATTGAGAAAAAGCATATAAAAAGTGGTTTGTAGAGAAAAATGAGGTTAAAAAAGTAGGTTTTTTCAAGTTTCTATGACATCTTTTAGTGTCAACTACAAGTTTGGTTCTTATTTCTAAATATTTGCCATTTTTATTCAAAAACAAAAAAGCGTCATAAAATGTTTATCAAAAAAGACAGTAACCCAAAAAAATTTCATGAATGGCAGTGTATGGAGAAAATAACCTCTCTTATTTTTAAATCAAATATTGGGACAAGCAATTTAATTGAAGCAGAAAATTCATTCATAATTACCAAAAAAGTGTAATACTTTTAAAAGCACAGACTGACAAAATCATTAACAAAGTTAAACACCAAGTTGATTGACCGCTAGTAAAAGTTTCCAAAAAAATTAAAATACTAAAAACAAGTTTTTTTTAATTCCACAATTTGAGAATGAGCAAAGTGTCAGTACGATAGATTTCTAAGCTGGTTAATTCTGAACAAAAACTGTGTAAACAATTGCAAAGAAAAGTTTGATTACTAGGATTTTTTATAGAATTGTAATTAAGAATGAAAACTGTAAAACTGGAATCTTCCCACAAACTAAAAGTGCATTCAATAGGTTTATAGCAACCATCTACCACCGTAGAAGGCAATTTTCTGAGAGCAAAAAGTAATTGCCACAGTTTTCTGGGTCGTTGAAAGAATTTTTTTAATTAAATATGTATAGTCGTAAAACAATTTATTTTATAGACTTATTACTTTAAGGTGTCATTGTAATAAAAGTTATGTAAAATTTACTGCACAATGTACTTAAATGTTATTCAAGTTCAATGCATAAGTTTGAAATTATAAGTTATAACCTAACATTCACGTTAATAATTTAGTAAGCCATTTTTATAATTTAAAAAATTTGGTTCAAATATTTATTATTTAAGTTGCAATTATAATATGCGTTTTATCTAAATGGGCGACTTCATTCTCAAGCTTTAGTACCAAAATCATAAGTCTACACCCAAACAAATAGGCAAATTAACGACCAGTGCCAAAATCATCATACCAATCTTCAAAAAATAATCTGATACCAGACAAAACCATTATAGCATAATTTAGAGTTAACTGAGACCAAGAAAACCAAGTTCAGTATTTAACTATGACTAGAACCAGAGTAAGATAAAATGTAATCTGACTAACAAAGACAAATAGAGAAATCAACAACCAGTGCCAAAGACGTCCTACTACTCTTCAAAACCGGGTACTAGACATGACCATAATTTAGAGTTAACTGAGACCACCTAAGCCAAGTTCAGTGTTCAACTATGACTAGGACCAGAGTAGGGTAAATTGTAATCTAACTAAGAAATTAAAAAATACTGGCTAACAAATCATAATCAGCACAAATAACTAATAATTATAAATAAGCTTTTTTTCTCATTATCGACTATCCGTAACGTAAAAAATCAATTAAAAAATTTAATAAAAAAATAATATACATTTAAAATATTGATACTCATACACAGGTTTTGATGTTTTGGGGTTATGTTAACACCATATTTGACATATGCTTTGTGAACAGTTGTAGTAACTTTTAGACAGATGTAGTAACAGTTTAGAATACAATTTCTCAGATCTGGCATATTGCTTTTAACTTATAGTATACTTACACGTTGCTGTTGTTTGACAGACTTAGTACTTTTTTAAAATTTTTAGTAATTTGTTGAAAAAAGTTGAAAAACATTTTTTTAAAATTTAAAAATACTGAGTAGTAATTTTTTGGTAGATTGGAATATATTTTATATTTTCTCTATTTATTTTATAAAATCCTTGTATTTTATTCATATTATCAAAGTTAATGATTTTATTTTATTATTTTATTTAAGATTGGAACAAATCTAGCAGATTGTATTTATAAAATTCTGTTTAATAGATCTGGCAATTTATGCCAACTTATTGACCAAGTTGCTGCCGATATAAACAGCACAGCTGGCAACTCTTTGCCCCGGTAGTGAGAAATTACTCCTAAAAACAAATGATTTGACAAACTGGTCAACGGTGTGGAGATGCGGAAAGGAACGAGAAGCTACCGCATAAAAAATCTCTATAGACTTGGTTACACAGTGCAAGCTAGCATGAAAGCTGTCCTAGTCAGTCACTGCAGTGCAGCTACTCGCATCATGACAAGTTTTTGTTTTTTCTCGCTTCTCGCAGTAGCTGTCCACTGTCAGGTCAGCAACTCGTATTGTGTAACCAGGCCATTAGACATTCCTAGCACACATAATGGCTAAAACAAATACAAAATATTCCGAAGCTTATATTCTTCCGACCGAATGAGAAACATGTTCCAATCAGGCAAGATGCATGACGTAGTAATAAAAATAGAAAGATTACAGTTAGATATTTTAGGAGTGGCAAACGTCAGATAACCAGAAAGTGAACAATGTGCAATCAACAACGGAATCATGTACGATTCTAGAACAAAAGATCTACAAAACTTATATAGAGTAGCTAACCTAGTAACCAAAGAAAATAGTAACTCCGTTACAAACGTCATACAATACAACGAACAAATAATATTTATACAATTAGAATCGCAAGCAAGTACAGTAAACATCATCTAAATATATGGGCCAACAACAGGTAAGACAGATAACAAAACAAAACAAAATTACGCAGACCTGAACGATGTGTTAAGAATAACAAAAAAGCATGATATAACAATTATACTCGGTGACTTTAATGCAAAGGTTAGCAAAAAATGATGATTGCGCAGAACAATATAGACTGGGCCAAACTAATGACAGAAGAAAAAGATTAGTGGAATTCTGTCAAATCATTTAACTAATCATTGCTTACTTACTTCAAACTACCCGAACGCAGACTCTACACATGGACATCTCCGAACCACAGCAAAGATAAAATAATCAGAAACCAAATTGACTATATATTAATTAATAATTGCAACAGAAATTAATTTTTTTAGATCAGATCACAACCCGATAGTGGCAAAGCTTAATACAAGACTAAAAAAAACTTACTCTAAATCGAGAACTACTAAACAATAATCTCATTGTATCAGAGATATCTTCCAGAAAAAACTACACAAAACCAAGCCGAAACAAATGATACAAACAGTCATGCAAATGTCAAGTGGGAATACATCAAGAAAACACTAATGCACAAAGCAAGTGACAAACTTAATATCAGACAACTAAAGAAAATGCAAAATAACCAACAACAATATTTCAAAACACAAAGAAATACATAAACTGATTTGAAAAAGAATCAGAGAAGCAAAGAAAAAACACATGACGGATAGGTACAATAAAATAGAAGCACTGCAGGCAAACTATGATACATTCAAATTGCACAAAAAAATCAAAGAACTTACAAGACTTGAAAAAAAGAGGCAATGTGGCCTTTTAAAAGACTTAAAATAAAGAGATGTGAAGAGTATTTAAAAGAACATTTTGGCTAACAGAGCAGAGTCTCAAAATATAAATATCAAAACATCCGCATTAAAAATAATTAGAGAAGGTTAAATACGCAAATAAGAACGCGAATAACGACAAAGCAGGTAGACCAGATAAAGTTTTCACCAAAATCATCAAAAACAACTTACAACAACAGGTTGATCTATAGTCTATACAACACTATATATACAACAGGCAAAATACCTCGAGAATCAAAATTCACAGTAATGCCAAAAAAACACAATGCAAAAGACTGCTTTGAATACAGGTCTATAAGCCTCAAGAACACAGATCATACAATAGAAGATAAGTCAATTCCCTATAAATATTTTGGCTTCGCTCCTGCGAAGAAACATTAAGTTTGTAAAACGGACGCCTAGCGGCGCTGAGTTACGTTTGAGTCAATAAAAGGCGCTAAATAATAATACATATTATAGTCCTATAACTGCTATCAGTTATAGAACCATAATACATATTATTACAAAATGACACTTTTCATTTATATTTGCAAATACCTGGTGGTGACATTTTAAAGCCTTTGAAGCAATCCTTAAATTTAAACTAAAAAACTAATAACAATAATAACTAAAAACTATGGAAACATCGACGTGAACGCAAATAGGTTATGCCCGTTATACCGGCATTCATAGCATGATGCGCATGAAATTGTGCGTCTAAATAAAATAAAACCATTATTCGAGCCACTGCTTGGCTCCTGGGTTAGTGCAGTTTGTGAATTATACGTGTGGCCATATCCGCTATACCTATTGATAACCCCAGTCATGAACCACACACTTAAAATCTGCTTGAAAATTATACACAAAGAAATAAGTGCAAAAACAGAGACAGAAATTAGCAACACGCAATTTGGAATAAATGTTCTATTACAAAGATGTTTAGACATAAACAAAGACATATTCTTGTGCCTAGAAAAACATGACTTAATTTTATTAGGAGACTTTAATATAAATTTGTTAAACAAAATAAATAGTTATTCAAAAAAATTAGCTAATATTATTAGATATGCAGGAATGAGACAACTGATAGCCACTCCAACTCGTGTAACAAATAATTCATCTATCTTAATTGATCTTGTAATAACCAATTCTGATAATATAGCAGCGCATGTATATGACAATATAAAAATTACAGATCATGAGATAATAGCAATTTTAGTTTTAGAAAGGACACAAACAAAACAAAGAATGCATAAACACAACGTCTCAAGGACTATAATAAAAGAGTTTTACTTAGAAATTATTAATAATAAATTAATGTTGTGTGATTGGCAATTAGAAAAAACAAACATTAATTAACTTTATTCGGTTTTTAACACTAATATTTTTGAAATAATAAACGACGGTTGTCCAACAAAAGTAGTTAGTTTTAATAATAATGAATGATATACCCTGGATTAACAATAAAGTCAAAACTGCACAACTTGACAGAAACAATTTAAAAACTCTAATCATGTTGATGATTGGAATGAATATAAAATAAAAAGAAATATTGCAGTTAAAATTTTAAGAACTGAAAAAATGTAATATTGTGAAAACAATATAGACCTTTACAAACACGAACCTAAAAAAATGTTTAAAACTTTGAATTTATTTTTGAAAAGAAATAAAAATAATACTTGTAATAAAGTTTTTTTTAAACCAGTTCTAATACAAGTAATGCTGAACTATTTAATAAATATTTTATTAATAGTATTAACGATTTAGTTAGAATAGTAAGTAAGCGGGACCGTTTAGAACTTTTAGTACCAAAAGAAATAAACAGTAACTTAAGTACATATGAAACGTTGGATATATATAAACTTAAAAAAATTGTGTTCAAAATTAAAAATAAATCTTCGTCTAATCCAATTGATATAAAGTTTATAGAAAAAATGTTTTATATCATAAGATATCCAATACTAGAAATTATAAATTTATCATTAACAACTGGAACAGTTCCTAAAGACTGCAAAGCAAGCACCGTAATTCCTATTCAAAAAGTTGCTGGTACAAATAAACCTAAAGAATACAGGGCCATCAATATGTTGCCGGTTATTGGTAAACTACTAGATGTTTCAGTATACAACCAAATAGTTCAATACATTGAAGATAATAATATTTTGTTTGAAATCAACAATCAGGGTTTTGACGAAATTACAGTTGTGAATCAGCCATTCAACTTGTTGTGAATGATTGGCTAGCTGCATTAGATAGAGGTTTTTATATTGTTTCCGTTTTCATTGATTTCAGGCGGGCATTTGAAACTATAAATAGAGACTTATTATTACAAAAGCTAAAATTGTATGGTATTACGGGTGACGTACTTTTGTGGTTTACCAACTATCTGACTGACAGATATCAATCAACGTACTTTAATGACCAAACATCTAGCAAGCTAGAAATTAAACATAGTGTTCCTCAAGGAAGCGTACTGGGGCCTTTATTATTTATAATTTATGTTAATGATATTTGTAACTATCTAAACAATTGTCAAATAAAGTTGTTTGCAGATGACACGTTAATTTATTTAAGTGGCCCAAATCTAAATATCTAATTTTGGAAATGAATTTAGTTTTCAACAATTTGGCAGCGTGGTTGAATTATAATCAATTATTTTTAAACACGTCCAAAACAAAAGCAATGATAATTTTCAACAAAAAACAAATATGTTGTAAACAGAACATTAGAATTAATGATGTAGCTATAGAATGGGTTCAAGAAATCAAGTATTTAAGCATAATACTTGACAATAGATTAACATTTTCATTGCATTATGATGCATTAGTTACAAAAAAAAAATAAAAAAATAGGGCTACTAAGACGAGTTTCAAAATTTATATCGTTGAAAAGTTTAATAACGGTCTACAATTCCACAATTAGGCCATTATATCAATACTGCTGTACTCTTCTCTTTTCATTTAATATAAAGCAAAGACAGAAATTGCAGTGTTTACAAAAGAAGGCAATGGGAATTATTTTAAAATGTGATCGGTATACACCGGTTAAACTTATGTTGAACGTGTTGGAGTGGTTGTCTATTGATGAACTCATAGATTTTTATACCTTAATTTTTATATTTAAAATTAAAAATAGAGAAGCGCCGTCATATTTTGTTCTAGAAAAAAATCCGAAATTTTATGGTTATCCAACAAGGAAAAATAGTCATTTTAGAATTAAACAAACTAAAAAAAAAAAAAACATAAAAATCAGTGTTAAACGACGAAATTAAGTTATTTAATAACCTACCTACCTACCTACCTACCTAAAGACTCAGAAACTCTATTTATTTTCAAAAAGGCATACTTGTTACACATTAAAAAGTTGAAATCTATCCAATAATGTTTATAAATTAGTATGCTGTATTTTGTGATTTTATTAATTAGTTTAAGTATATGTTTTATGTAAACAATATTTTTATATATGTATGTATTTTTTCTTTTTTTATATTTTTATTTTTAATTTGCATTTTGTTTTTGTATGTGAGGTAGTTTTGGCTAAATAAAGACATTATTATTATTATTATTATTATTATTATTATTTTTTTTTTTTTTTACTAACTTGTTGTCGTGTTTTATCGATTTATACGCGGGTTTCCCAAAAGTATATATAACTATGTTATTTATTAAAAAAATAATTTAGTTTAAGAAAGCACCTGTTATATGTGCTGTGTCTAGCAAAACGGATTTTTGCAGATCTGCCAGTGTATCTTCAGCTCCTATTAATTTTAATTTTTTTACCGTTTCCTTAAGTATTAATCCTGTTGCAGAAATTATAATTGGTAATATTTTTATGTTTGTTAATTTCCATATTTGTTTTATTTCATATGCTAGTTCTGTGTATTTTTGTATTTTTTCATCGGTTTTCTTTAGGATATTTTCACTTGCTGGAACTGCTATGTCTATTAAATATGTTGTTTTTGTGAGTTCGTTGGTCCAAATAATATCTGGTCTGTTATGTATTATTTGTTTGTCAGTCTGTATAGAAATGTCCCATAGTATCTTATGATTGCTGTTTTCTTTAATGGGCTCTGGAATATAGTTATAGTATAATACCTTGTCATTTTCTTCTTCTAAATTTGTATTACTTATCATTTTTTTTAATGTATAATTGCCGCTACGTTGTTATGTCTTTCTGTATATTTAGTTGGAGCTAGTTTTTCACATCCTGTGATAATATGTGTTATAGTTTCTGCAGTTTTATAACATTTTCTACATTTATCTGTTGTTATGTTGGCTTTCAGTATATATTTTTCATAATTCCTAGCTCTTATTACTTGATATTGGATTGCAAGAATAGATCCTTCTGTTTTAGGGAATAAATTACCTTTGGTTAGCCACAAGTTTGATAATTCTACATCTATGCCTTCTTTATGTAGTTGATAGAAATGTCTGCCATGAATTTCTTTTTGTGACCATTCCAATTTTTTGTATTGTATAGTATTAGTTTCATTAACTTGAATGTTGTTGTTTAGATTCAAGGGTGATAGTTGAGTGTCCGCTTCTGATATGGTCATATAAAGAATGCCGTTTGTCTGGTTTTTAAAATATGTTGTTAGATTATTAATTTGTTTGTAGTGTAAGTGTGTTACATCAATTATACCTCTTCCTCCTCTAAATCTTGGAAGAGTAATTCTTTGTAAACATGCTTTAGGATGATGTGCCCTGTTTTTAGTTAGTTTTGTTCTAATTTGTCTGTTTAGATCTTCGAGTTCTGTATTGTTCCATTTAATAATACCAAACGAATTTGTTAGTACGGGAATTGCGTATGTATTTATTGCCTTCATTAAATTTTTTGAGTTTAAATTAGTTTTAGTTATAGATTGTAGTCTAGTTTTAAATTTGAGTTTTATCATTTCTTTCATTTCTTTGTTGTTAGTAACTGTGTTTTGCATAATTCCTAAATATTTGTAAATTTCCGTTTCATTCATATTTTGTATTGTTTGATTATTATCAAGGTTGATCATTTCTGTGTTGCTCCATCTGCCTTTTTTCATTGCTACTATTTTACATTTAATTATTATTATTATTATTATTATTATTATTATTATTATTTTTTTTTTTTTAAACTAACTTGTTGTCGTGGTTTATCGATATATACGCGGGTTTCCCAAGGGTATATATAACTATGTTATTTATTAAAAAATGAATTTAGTTTAAGAAAGCACGTGTTATATGTGCTGTGTCTAGCAAAACGGATTTTTGCAGATCTGCCAGTGTATTTTCAGCTCCTATTAGTTTTAAATTTTTTACCGTTTCTTTAGGTATTAATCCTGTTGCAGAAATTATAAATGGTAATATTTTTATGTTTGTTAATTTCCATATTCGTTTTATTTCATATGTTAGTTCTGTGTATTTTTGTATTTTTTATCGGTTTTCTTTATGATATTTTCACTTGCTGGAGCTGCTATGTCTATTAAATATGTTGTTTTTGTGAGTTTGTTGGTCCAAATAATATCTGGTCTGTTATGTATTATTTGTTTGTCAGTCTGTATAGAAATGTCCCATAGTATCTTATGATTGCTGTTTTCTTTAATGGGCTCTGGAATGTATTTATAGTATGGTACCTTGTAATTTTCTTCTTCTAAATTTGTATTACTTATCATTTTTTTTATGTATAATTGCCGCTACGTTGTTATGTCTTTCTGTATATTTAGTTGGAGCTAGTTTTTTACATCCTGTGATAATATGTGTTATAGTTTCTGCAGTTTTATAACATTTTCTACATTTATCTGTTGTTATGTTGGCTTTTAGTATATATTTTTCATAATTCCTAGTTCTTATTATTATTATTATTATTATTATTATTATTATTATTTTTTTTTTTTTAAACTAACTTGTTGTCGTGTTTTATCGATATATTCGCGGATTTCCCATGGGTATATAGATAACTATGTTATTTATTAAAAAATGAATTTAGTTTAAGAAAGCACGTGTTTTATGTGCTGTGTCTAGCAAAACGGATTTTTGCAGATCTGCCAGTGTATCTTCAGCTCCTATTAGTTTTAAATTTTTTACCGTTTCCTTAGGTATTATTATTATTATTATTATTATTAATATTATTATTATTATTATTATTATTATTATTAATATTATTATTATTATTATTATTATTATTATTATTATTAATATTATTATTATTATTATTATTATTATTATTATTATTATTATAGTTGACTACAAAAAAAGCGTTTGATATAGTCAAACATGAACGGCTAATCTAGAAATTTAGATGTAAAAGAATCATTGATTACTATGCCCAAATCATACAAAACTTATATTGGAACCAAAACGCGGCAATTAATATAAAAAAATGAAACAACAAAAAACAAAAAACATCAAAATATAAAAAAAAGTAAAATAGGGGTGCGTGCTATCGACCCTGTTATTTAACATATACTCCAAAGCCATCTTCAAAAAAACATTACAGCCGGAATAACAATCAACGCCTTAATCCAGATGAATATATAACGAGAACTCATTAAAACAATAACAAAAAACAAAACAAAAAACTGTAATATCTGGGTCACGTCATTCCATGACGTGACCCAGATATTACAGTTACGAATTACTGCAACTAATTAGGCAAGACAAAATATTAGGAAAGAAGAACCCGGAAAGACAACAAACCTCCTAGCTCAAGAATTTGAGAAAGTGGTTTAATACCTTCTCTATAGACTTATTTAGAACAGCAGCATCAAAAATAAAAATTGCAATTATGTTAACCAACCTCCGTTAAGAAAAGGCACCCTTAGAAGAAAAAGAAAATTATTTGACTCTTTTAGTAACTTTTAACATATGTAGTAATATTTTTGACAGTTTAGTAATTTTTGAAAAATGTGATTATACTTTTTGACTGTATTTTTGGCAGTCTAGAACTCTATTTAACAGGTCTGCTATATTTCTGCCAACATACATTTTTACTGTAAATTTATCAGATATTGTTTTTAGTTTTAGTTACTATTGAACAGATGTAGTAAACATTTGGCAATTTAGAATAAAATATGCTATATCAGGCAGATGGTACGCATTTTATTACTTTGCTGTAAATTGTTTGACAGTTTTAGTAACTTTATTAAGTTTAAGTTTTTAGTAACTCTTTGATGCTAACTTATCACATTACTTTACGACTGATAATAAAATAATAAATGTTAAAGTTTAAATATTATTATGAAAATATACAAATAACATTTGTAAAATTGATTTATAAAATATGAAATTAAACAGACCATACAGGAGATGCATTATTATATAAAATAAATATTGTTTCATTTTTTTAAATTTTTAAATTTTTTTTTATGTATTTGTTTTTTTTTTTTAGTTTTAGGTTTAAAAACACCTATACACCTATAAACCTATATATAATTTAATATATTTTTTTCAATTTATTTAAATTTTCACTTTTTTTTACTGTTTTAGTTTTTTTTTTTTAAATTATTTATTATTAAATATTATGATATTCTAAATGATTAAATTGTAATTTTAAATAACTATATTTGTCAAAAATTTCCAAAATACAAGGTGTTTCAAAACATGTGTCAGAAAATAAAGAGTGGATTTTTTGGCTAATTATAAGAAAAAAAGTTCCTATTGACACGGTTCCGCAAACGCACTCTTTTTGAATTACAAGGCGTTAATTTTTTTTTTTTAATTTTTTGACGATATATCAGGAACGGAAAGAAAAAGTAGCAACATTTATTTTACAAAACTAAGCAATAACATAAAAATCAAGAAAAATTACAAGATTTGTTGAAAATTACTTCCTCCTACGGTAACACAGGCTTCCAACCTACGTCTTAGTGACTGACGTACCCGTTCGAAAATGCCTGGAGTGTTTCGTAACGTAGTGCAGGATGCAATAATGCGATTTCTTAGTTCTTTATCAGTATTAACTGATGTAGTGTAAACTAAACTTTTTAAGTGATCCCACAACAAAAAATCCAAAACATTTAGATTTGGAGACCTCCTTGACCTATCCAACGGTTCCTGTACTGTTCATTTAAGAATTGACGAGCAACTAAACTAAAATGTGCAGTAGCACCATCGCGCATAAACTACATTTCGTTTCTAAATTGAACCGGAACGTCCTCTTGGCAGCTCTTCTTCAAGAAAGTTACGATATGATTGATTATTTAGCGCAAACGGCAAAAAATATGAACCTATTAAATGGTCTCTTACAACACCTGCCCAATCATTAACGGAAAATGTTTGCTGATGATGGCCTGTCATTATGGCATATGGATTTTTGTCGGCCCATACATGATTATTATGGAAGTTCATAATCGCATTGCGAGAAAAATTTGCTTGGTCCGTAAATAAAACTTGTTCTTAGAATCAAGGATTTTCCGCAATTCTTTCTTGAAACCATTGACACATAGCCAATCTTTGCGAAAAATCCGCTGGTAAAAGGGCTTGTACTCGCTGTATGTGATACAGATGTAATATCTGGCTTTTTATTATCTTCTACACGGTAACATGACTAAAGGTTAGGTTTAAAGCTATTCTTCTAGTGCTAGTTGATGGATCGTCTTCAATTTCTTGAAAAACATCTTCTTCAATTTGCGGAGGTAGCAGGCAAGGTCTCTTATTTCCTGCAGCTTTTTTATGTACACTTCCAGTTTGAAGTAGACGTTTGTGAATACGAATGGAATGTTCTTTCATTTGGTACCTTTCTTAATAATAATACTTTATTCACGGTATAATCTTACCATTTTCGTCTACATCAAATATACATAAACAATGATGTTTTACAATATAAAAATAAAGAATACAAATATACCATTCATAAAAGCGCACATATTAGACATTAGTCAGCATGACTTAGCTGACTTCTGAACGTAGATTTAGAGACACAAAATACATTAATATCAGTTGGTAAATTATTTGCAAATCTACACATTCTACCGAGTGGATTGTTGAAACCATAATTAGTAGAATGAGTAGACTCGCGAAATAAAGAAGAATGTCTGCTATGTCTGTTATTAGGTGCTACATGGAATGGAAGAGGTCCAAGTAGCTCCGGACAATCAATCTCAGACATAATTAAATTACGCAAGAACGACAAATCAGCTCTTTTGCGGCAAATCTTCAATGGCGGTAGATTGTACAATAAAGCAATGTAGCAGTAATCATAATTTACAGATAATATGCCAGATTTATAATACAATAAACGACAAAACTTTTTTTAAATTTGTTCAATACTACGGTTATGAATTTCATAAACAGGACTCCAAACTGACGGAGCATACTCTAAATGCAAACGCACCAAAGCACAATATAAAAGTTTAAGTGTACTGGCTGATAAATCCGCGGACATTCTATATACAAATCCTAACATTTTTATGACACGATTGCACATGATGTTTATATGTTTAACAAATGTAAGTTTATGATCAAAAATAACGCCTAAATCTTTTATTTGTGTGACTTTGTTTAACACTTTAGTGTCAATTATATAGTTAAAAGAAATTTTATTTAAAGTTCTATGGAAACTTATTGAAAAACATTTATCAGCATTAAAAAATAATTTATTAATAAAACACCAAGTATTTATAGAATCCAAGTCCAGTTGTAAAAGATGGCAGTCATTGAGAGATGATATTCTTCTATACATTTTTAAATCATCCGCAAATAAAAGAAATGACGATGAATTGATATATTGTGGGATATCATTAATAAAAAGCAAAAATAAAATTGGTCCACAATGAGATCCTTGAGGAACACCAGATGAAACAAGAATGGGCTGTGACAAAAAGTTATTAATTTTAACACACTGCGTGCGATTTTTCAAAAAGCTGAATAACCAGGAAGTCACATCATGATGAAATCCCAGAGCACTGAGCTTGGCAATCAAAATATTATGACTCACACGATCAAACGCCTTTGAAAAATCGGTGTAGATTAAGTCAACTTGTACTTTAGATTCAAATGCATTTAAAATATCATTTTCATAACAGAGTAAATTAGTAAGTGTGGAACGCCCTTTACGAAATCCATGCTGTTCTTCTATTAAGATGCTTTTACACATCCATATTGCAACTGACTAGTAACAATTTTATCGAACAATTTAGGTATAGCAGATTGAATGCAAATGCCTCATAGTTAGTGATATTCTCTTTGGCTCCAGATTTAAACAAAGGCGTAATATAGCTTTGTTTCCATATTTGAGGAAATTTAGTTTCATTCAATGAAGCATTTAAAAGTATATGCAATGGCTTTGCAATGGAATAAATGCACTTTTTTAACAGTAAAGAGGGAATGCCGTCGGGTCCAACGCTTAAATTACATTTAAGGTTTTCAATTCCCTTAAAAACATCACACAAACTAATAGAAAATTTTGAATGTATTACGTAATTATTAAAATTAAACAATGGAGTTGGATGAGTTTCGTTATCATAGACTGAAGAAAAAAAAAATCTGCAAAATTTGTTACAAAGTCGTTCCCATTATTACAAGTTTGATCTTTATAATGCATTGTGGCTGGAAAACTATTAGTTTTTTTGTTCTCATTAACAAATCTCCAGAAATGTTTTGGATTATTTTGAATTTTACTTTCAGTTTGTAAAATATATTGCTCGTATTGATGAGCACTGAGATTTTTGCACGTAGTACGAATAGATTGGAATTCATTATAGTCCGACAATAGTTTTGAAGATTTATAACGTTTGTGTATATAGTTTTCTTGAGTTTAGTAAGTGATATCAATTCTTTGTTGAACCAAATAGGAAAATTGCTTTCACGCCACAGTTTTTTAGGGACAAAACAATCAATAACATAATCGATTACAGAGTAAAATACATCAAGACACATGTCAATATCACAGTTATAAAATAGTGCAGTCCAATCAACATTCAACAAATAATTATTGATTGCGTTGTAGTCAGCAAGTTTAAAATCATTAAAAACATAATTACAATTTAAAATATCACAGTTAGTATCACATTTTATAGTTAACAAGTACGCAGTATGGCGTTGGCTTAAATTTAACAAAACATCTACAGCTTCTATCACAGAAATATCACGATCGTTAGTAAAACATAAATCTAAAAACACACCCTCACTATTAGGAATAGAAATGCATTGTACGCAGTTTAAGAACCCAAATGAATTAGCTACTAAATGAGCAGGGTAACTATCATTACAATTTACTCCTATACCTAAATCATCGTTAACCCAAGAGGCTGCAGGTAGATTGTAATCGCCCAATAAAACTAGTTTACTGCTTGGAAACTCGTCGGCAATAGATTCGACGGAATAACAATGGTCAAGATATTTGTCACTAGTTGAATTAGGTGGTAAATATACCGCACAAATTATATAAGGCACAAGATTAAACTTAACAACTACAAACAAATGTTCAACACTAATAAACGTGGGGTAAAGTAATACAGATTTGAGGTGAATTTTGATAGCAATTAAAACACCACCTCCGCTTTGTTTAGGGCTTGTAAGGGCCGAGCGATCACACCTAAATAAATGATAGCCTTTTAGATTTAATTCAGAGTCACTGATGTCTGTAGAAAGCCAGGTTTCAGTGAAAACAACCACATCGTAGTCTGATACGGCTACAGCTAGCAAGAGTTTTTTGAGTTTAGTTTTTAAACCCCCGACGTTCTGGTAGTAGATGGAGAAGCCGTTATCATTTCTGAAGATGGGTCCAAGCTGTTGACAGGATTCAGGCTCCGAAAATCCATTGGAGATGAAGCAGGAACATTTTGTGAACGACCATAACTCACAAATTTTTTGACAGCAATGTTAGCTGGCCAAAAGTCTTTGCAAATAATAGCTCGAACATGGTCGGCTGGAACCGAGACTTTAAAGCTACTGTAGCTTCCAGATTGTACAACTAGATCTACAGCGTCGATTGATATATGGGGGTATTTCAATTTAATGTAGTTAATAACATCGGATTTTTTAGTTCCGCGTTTAAGTTTTGAGACATGTATATATGAGTTTGGCACATATGCCTGCAACTTATCGTTACTTGGACCACAACCAAAAATTGTTGGGGTTTTAGGTTGAACTTTCTGTTTAGGTTTTGTTTGAGCAGTAAGGGTTGCAAAAGAAGAAGAAGAATTATTAATTACAGAATTAATTGCAGATGGAAGCAATTGAATTTCCTCATTAATAGTTGGTGTAACTACACAAGGCATAGATTCTTGAATACGAGTTTTGTATTCAAGTATTACCTTATCTTTGTCTGCAATCTTCTCTTCAAGATACAATACTTTATCTAATAGCAATTTATTGTTAGATCGAACTTCATCTAACAAAACTTGATACAGTACGATAGTCTCTTTATAAAGCCTAGGAAGTTCGGAATCGTCAAGTTCGAATGACGTACCACAGTGACATTTTTTATGGCGAATGGCACAACTGTTATGAAATATAATTCCACAACTAGTACATGTTACGCCAGATTGTGCAACACTTTTGCATTTGCACGCTTGACCGGACATAATAAATTAAAATTTAATATATAAAAATTTAACTATAAAAGTGATTAAATATTTAGGAATAAAAAATAATACAAGGATGATACAAGGATACACAATTCACACCGGTGCGGTCCTTCACCTGGTGACTAACTACAAAACAAACAAAAGCAGACCACGGTTGGGATAACACAAGAAAACAAAGGAGTGTTTAAAACAAGCTTAAAATATAAAATCACAAATTAAAATTTAAAATCACAAATTAAAAGAAAGCAAGTTACGCCACTGGTAAGAATACTGGTTTGCGCTGCGCGGATGAGAATGCGCGAGCGGCGGCTATAAATTTAGGTTAAGTTTTAATAAACAAACTTTACCATAAATTTACTGAATACTGATTAAGACAGATAGCACAAACAATCACAAATATAATTACCAGTACGTTAGGTAAAACTTCACAATTAAAAACACTTATAAACACTTAAAATTGAAAGAGTAAAATATCACAACTCAGTGCAGTGCAGGTAATTGTGTTCATGTTCTTGATAAATTCGACGAGCTTTTGCTGCATTTCCATCGGCAACGCCATAAACAAAATGCATATCGCACATCTCGCTATCACTGTAATTATTTATTTTGCTATCACCACGCCAAGCAAAATACTAAGAATGAGCAAACTAATTGGGTAATAAAGATAATAAGTTCGAGCAATATTGACGCCTTTTGAAAAAAGGTTATTTAACAACTAAACGATAATTATCAATAACTCAAATGCATGAAACAAATGCATAAACGCTGACAACTAGATTAAAAACAAATGTTTTTATTAACAACAAAACATGTTGCTACTTTTTTTCATGTTTTCCATCATAAAATGCCGTATTTAAAACGGTTTACGTTAGAGCTTTTGATTAAAAGTACCTTTATTGTATAGAATATATTGGTGGTTTACAATGTGCTTTTAAAATGCCAATTTCCCAAGTGTCATAGAAATTAGAGCCATAAAAACTTCACGCAACCCTAAAACCTCCGTCAAAAGCACATGAAAAAAATTGAATAAGCGCTTAAAAAGTAGTTAATATTAATGCTAAGATGTGTACAAAAGCTAAGTTTAGTATCTCAAACGGTTCCTGAGATATCGTCAAAAAATTAAAAAATAATCATTTTTTTACACGCTGTATCATGAAAACGGAGCGTTTGCGGAACCATGTTAATGGGAACTTTTTTTTTATAATTAGCTAACCAATCCCACCCTTTATTTTCCGACACATGTTTTGAGACACCCTGTATATATATATATATATATATATTTTGTTAGTGTTTACTTTTTAAAGACAAATACTCGAATACAAAGTAGTTTTGTCTAACCATTAGTCGCAAGTAATCGACTAAGGATCAATCTATAATCGTATATAAACTGACTATTAACAAATCAATTAAAAAAAATTGTGATTAATGAGCAATGATTGATTAGTAAGTCAGGAACCATTAATCAAACTAGTATTTTGACTAAATTGTTACTCACGAACGCCCAACCCTGACTAAGACAATCATACGCTCGCTTAAATTTTTATGTTTAAATAAATTTTAATTTTTTTAAAAGACGTTTGGCATTAATAGTCTTTTTAGGCTAATGCGCCAAAAGGTTACCGACCTATGCTAAATTTATTGTGCAAATACAAGCAATCAGTGCGGTTTTTTATTATTTTGTATTAAAAAAGCAAAATGTTGTGTTTACGTTCATAATTTTATTAATAAGTTGTAAAATAGTTTTAAATTAGTTTTCAAAACATTTTAATTGACAAGCTAGGTGGCGACTGACATCGATTTAATTTAATTTGTTATAACATTAATATTTTTGTAACAATAAAATAATATATTTTTATTATTAGTTTCTTCTTTCCAATAATTATGCTTGTTAGTTGCAGACTTAACGATTATGATTCAGTAAAACAATGTCAATTATTTATTATCAAGATATTGTAATTTGAGACTATTAACATACGATACGTTTTATTTAATGAGGAATTTCAAACTGGAATTTCACGCCTGGAAAACCGTTTTGTTTAATGACGCACTCATCAACCAATATTTATTATATATGATGCTGTATCTTTGTTACTCTATTTATTATTAACTCAGAAAATTGTTGCTTACGTCTATTACTTTTAATTTAATTACTGGTGTTAAAAAATGACCAAGAATATGATAAAAATGGAATAATTGTTTTTTCTTAGTACGCTATATGTTTTTGTAATATAAATTTGAATAATTATATTCTATATTTAAGTAAGATAAGTATAATTAACATAATATATAAAGAAACAAGTTTTATAAAATAATTTGTATACATTATTTGATTAAAAGCAAGAAAAAACGGTGATATATTATAATATTCATTCGGCCTGCAGTCTGGTGAAGTAGATATATAAATCACAACTGAGTAAGAAAAGCAGACGGCATAAAATGTTTATAAAAAGTCGCAAACAAAAGTGAAAAACGTAAATTATTTTAATTTAACAACATATTAGTTGCCTTTGAGCATTCTAAAAGTAGTAGATATGCATGAATTTAATTAATCAAAATGATAACCTAGCTTAAACAAGCAGTAATAAGATAACAATAAATTGTGTCGGTTGGTTGAATAGGTTAAAAGAGTAAATGATTCCTAAATATATTACTCCGTAAAGACTACTCCCAAGATTCTTTTGGTGGCAAGTTATCTCTAATAAATAAATATGCTACGCAAATTGAGTAATATGTTGCCATGTGTATGAATCAAAGTCCTTGAAATAAATACAAACTTAAAATATTAAAATATGTTGGCATTAGATATTAGGTTAAACATGTTAAAAAAAAAAAATAGGCTTGGCAAACTATGAAAAACTTAAAAACCAAGGGTCGAGTGTTTAGAAACGGAATTTATAGTTGCTGAGAAAAATAAAAGCATTAACAAATGTGCAAATCTGCTTAATTCTCAAAAGAAATTAGCTTGTTAACCTATGCGCATAAACTCAAAGAATTATAGTTTACAATCAGTATTATTGATAAATGTTAAAAAAATGTAATAAAAGTAATAATAATTATAGTAAGCGACATATGAAATATAAAATTTCTGGAAAATTAAAATTTATTATTTGAAAAAAATCGGTGTGCCATGCCAAAATTAAAATAATAAATGTAGTAAAGCTTTTTCAAGTAATTATTAAAATAATAAACAAAAATGCAAAATTATTAGAACACTTAATATCATAACAAATGCTCAAAATTATTTTCTCTATTTTCCAAACACATCTGCGCCCGCCGAAGCCATAATGTCTCGGTGGTTGCCGAATTGTGCCAGCGGAGATTTCGCAACTCATCAATACTGTGAATTTCGGTAGCGCATACCAGATGTTTTATATGCCCCAAACATAAAAGTCTAGGGGATTTAAGTCAGGTGATCTAGGAGACCAGGCAGTTGGACTTCCTTGACCAATCCACTTCCTCAGGAACACATTGTTCAAATGTTGTCGCACAACTATTGCAAAGTGTGGTGGAGCTCCGTCGTGCAGATACCACATGCGCTGTCTAACATTAATTAGAACTTCTTCCAGTAGTGCTGGTAGGGTCTCTTGTAAAAAATTTAAATAAACAGCGCCGTTACATGTTTTGGCAACAAAAACGGTCTAATAAAATAGTCGTTTACAAATCAAGCCCATACATTCACCAAAAATCTGTGTTGAAAGTTTGTACCCCGAGTAATGTGTGGATTTTCAACTGCCCAATAATGCGTAATGTAAAAATCTTGTACACCGCTACGAGTAAAAATGGTCTCATCTGTCACTAAAATGTTAGTAGAAAAATTTGGGTTCACATCATGCTGACGCAACAGCCATTTGCAAAATACTACCCTAAGAAGAAAAACTGTTAGTAACGAGCTGCAGCCACTGAATTTTGATGAACTTCTCTATACACCAATATCATATTCACAAATTCTGCATTGATCATGTTATGTTGCACCATAATTTAATTTTATTACACACTGACAGGCGCCACCTAGTTTTTTATTTTCAATTTTTCGGCAACAACTGCTGGGACTTTAACGTGCATTATTTTAGTTTTGGCATAGCACACCGATTTTTTTCAAGTAATAAATTTTAATTTTCCAGTAACTTTATAATTCATTATCTCGCTTACTATAAAACATGTTTTTAACATTTATCAATAATATTGATTGTAAACTATAATTCTTCGAGTTTATGCGCATAGGTTAAGAATCACCCTGTATACTCTCACAGAGCAATGTATAACACTTTCCACTAATAAGAAAAGATTTCTATGATCCAAGAAGTAAAAATGAAAGAAAGCAAGCCTGCCATATAATAATATAACATTTAAATTATAGATATTGACCAAATATTTTCTAGAATTTGTAGAAAACGCACTTTTTTTCTATTCAGTCAAATATTAAAAAAAATAAGTAAACATCCATAAGAGATTAAAGCCTAGTATCGTAATAAATAAAGTTTGATACGAGTCATATTATACTGTAAAAAGTTTTTTAAATCATATTGTGCAATGTATTGACAAATTTATATTTTTAATAATTAATAATAAAATTATAAATTTTATATCTAAACTTTTGTTTTGTAAACAAAGAAATAAAATTGTAATAACATTACTCATTGATTTATTAATAAAATGTTAGAAATTACCAGTAAAAAAAAACCAACAAATTTCTTCTAATTAAATAATAACTAATTACGCATTACCATATCACATCTTTGAAATAACTTCAAGGCATTATATCATTAGCATAAGAGTCTAGCAAAAACAATTCCGTTGACAGCTCTCGCTGTGAATAACAATGTTTTATTTTATATGAAAAAAGTAAATTAATTTGATTACATATTGATTTTTGCGTCGCAAAATACAAAGGAATTTGTAAATAAAGCTAATTCCATAGATGAATTAAAAAATAAATAAGCTGTCATTGTAAAAAACAATAAAAGTTTACTTTATTATCCTGATTATCTTGTTTAGTGCAATCAACGCCTAGTTTTCATAATAATTTTATTTATAATAATAACAGTAAATATTATTTATTTTTGAATACTGTTGGCTACATTATAAACAATATTTGTGTTTTTGCTATTCTATTGTTTTATTTTTATAATTTATACCAGTTAAACAATAGCTACAATAAATTTCTTAGTAAGCTATTAATAGATGTTTATGCACCAAGGGCGTTATGATGATGAGGATGCCTGGAGGGTTTCATTCTAATTATAGTAACTATGGTAATGCGTAGAATAGTAATCTTAGCAATGCCAAGGACGTTTGTTCAATCTGCAAATACCCTATAATTTTTTCAAAAGGACATAATAAATAAAGTTGGAAAGAGCTAATAAATTGTAATGACAGCTTATTGTTGACACTAATATTAATAATTCTTATAATATGTATGATTCAAAAATAATAAACAAATATAATATAAAACTGATTAAAGCAAAGCATATTTTATTATTAATAGTAATTAATACAATAAGGAACATATGATATACTTTTCATTGAAAAAAATAAGTAGCTTCAAGAATATCTATAAAAGAATGTTTCAGTTATTACTATTATTTACTATTTACTATTATTATTTTCTAAAATTTAAAAAATACTTAATAAATCATCGTTTTTATCAAATAACAAGTTGAAAAACGCTGTGGAATCGTATTTTGCAGAATTACCAACAAAATTTTATTTTGAAAACATACTACATACTACATACATATTACTAAAATATATTGAAATAAGTGTGTTAGTGTTAATGGTCTTACGTTACGTTAGTTCCAGGACACTGCTTTGGCCCTAGCTTCTGGTAAAACGGGAAGTTAAACTTAACAGAGTTTTAACCAATCGGCTCGTTATTTAACTTAAGGATGAATAATTATTTATGTAGTGATAGATGAAAGGTTCACACTATGCTTCGGTTGAAGCCCGATAGGAATCTTTGTGTTTGCGGAAGTCTTTCATTACATTTATGAAACCTATATCGCTCGATTAGCCTGCTTCACTTTGTGATGTAGCGTTCCATATGTGGCTTCGTGGTGGGTGGGTAAATTGTACGATGAAATTGATGGAGTTTATTATGGTAGATTCTAAACCTCCCGCCCGTTTACGGACGAGAGAGCTAAAGTAGTTTGTGGTAGTGCAAATAGAAAGTTTAGGTATTTGATAGTAAAACGTACGGAAAGTGGCCAAAGTCTAATAGAGGTTTCTCCCTTCCTAATTCACAGGAACATTTTTATCATCATTGGAACTTTAAATTTGTGCAAAAAACTAAAAGACGGTACCTTGCTTATTAAAGTTAAAGATATAATGCAAAGCAGTAAAATGCAGGAATGCAAGTCGTTAGGAAATATTGCAAAAACAGTTGAGCCACATAATTTTTTAAATATTTCTAAGGGAGTTATTTCATGGTATAAGTTGACAAATGTAAACAAAAACTGGCGTCGCAAGGCGTTATAGATATTGAAAAGATAACTCGTAAAAAGGATGGCGAGATCAGAGATACAACATCCATGATTTTAACATTCGATTCCGAACGGCTCTCAGATGAAGTTAAAGTGGCATATGTTACTCGCCCGGTTTGCCCGTTTATTCCTAACCTAATGGAGTTGTATCCAACGCCAACGTTTTGAACACACTGCAGTTAGGTGCCCAGATGTTGCAACATGTGCAAAATGCAGTAAAGCAAAACATGAATCTGATCCATGCAACAGTTCATTTTTATGTGTGAATTGTGGTAATAAGCATCCTGTTTATTCCCACAATTGTTCAAAAACTAAAGAGTTAAGGAAAATAACCGAAATCAGAGTAAGAAACAAACTCTCTTACTTCGATGCTCAATAGAAGTATAGAGCAATTACGGCTCCTACATTTACTAGATTGTTTGTTCTTCAAATAAAGACAAAAACTTTAATGTAAAGGGTCAAAAACCGGTTGCGGGCCCATCAGGCTCAAAACCAAAACTGACTACAATCCAATCTGGACTAAGATCACAACGACCTTTAAGCAAAACCACTCAAGATACATGGGGGCTTATTTAAAGCATAAACCATCTAAGGTATTGGCTCGTATTGGGCCAAAACCAACTAAGGTGGCGACTTCCAAGTCAAAGCCTAATCAGGCTAAAACTCAGTTTGAGTCAAAGCCTGCAAAGACGGCCCAATGTAGACCGCCATCTGAAGTGCAGGTTTCTAGCAATCCTGTGCCCACAGACCTTAATATTCACATGTCGTTCGAGTTGATAGATATGGAAATAGTGGAAATGATGCCAATTAGTGGGAGTTCAACTCCCCCAGATAGTAATTCAGAAGTTAAAAAAAAAAAAACAGTAATAAACAAAGAGTTAAAACTACGTTTGCAACCTAACTCTAAAAATTGTTTCAACCAATATACAATAAAACTGCAACGGATATTTAATTCACACTACAAATCTTTAAAAATATTATTAGCCAAAAATTTACCTATTTGCGGTTCCTCACAGGAAACAAATTTTAAGTTCTGTTAATCTTCGTGGTTATTCTATTTATAGAAAAGATCGTGCAAATGTTGATCGTGTTCAGTGCTGGAACGGCTTTATTAGTTTGTGATACGGTTTTCAGTAAAGAAGTCAGTGTCAACATTGCATTAGTAGCAGTAGCCGTTCAACTACATCTCCCTTTCTCACTGACCATTTGCTCAATTTATATTTCACCAAATGTCAGTGGACACTCTTTTGATTGATCAATTACTTGAAAAACTTCCGTCACTAGTCTTGCTAATAGGCAATTTTAATGCTCATAACACTATGTGCGGCTCAAATCAAACTGACGTGCAAGGTCGTAACTTGGTCAATCTTTTTTCTGAAACGGATTTAGATATCTTCAATAAGTTATAATACCTACTTTTCCGTGGCCAATAGATCATTCTCAGCTATTGACCTTACCATTTGTTCTCCAAGTATTGAAGCATTGCTGGATTGGGAAGTCTCGGAATAACTTTATAATAGTGATTACTTTCCAATATTCATTTGTGTGCTTAATCATAAAATTAATAAAAACCGTCATTAAAATTGCAGAATAAAAAATACCCATTGGAATATCTTTGTTTAAGTGTTTGATTACAATGACAGTGTCTAAGCCACTATTGACAAAGATATTGAAACTTATATCGATTCCATCATATAGGCATCACATGCAAGTGTTTTGTTATCTTTCAGAAAACCTCGCAAAAAACCTATTTCTAAGTGGAATTTTGAATGTAAACAAGCTAAACTGAACAAACGCCGTTTTATTGTTAGGTTTAACCACTCTACAACAGAAAAGAATTTGTTACTTTATTTGAAGTACAAAGCTGTTGCTCAAATAACATGCAGAAAAGCTGAAAAAGAATCATGGTCAAAATATGATACATCTATTAATTCAAGAACTCCCGTCGAGAAGGTGTAGGAAAAAGTCTGGCCAAACCGCATCATTACCTATTAGTGGGTTATTGTTGGGTGATCAATTTATCTCAACATCTCGAGTATTCTGCCGATGTTTATTTTGACGCTTCCAGCAATAATAATTACGATGAAAATTTCCGAGATATTAAAATTAATATAGAGAAATATATTCTGTCATTTGTCTCCGATGAAAATAAATTATATAACGCACCGTTTAGTGTTTGGGAATTTAACTCGGCATTATCTGAAGCGCACAATACTGCTTCAGGTGTCGATTTGATATACAATGCTATGTTTAAGCAATAGATAAAACTGTAATGTATGTACAATCATTTTTGGTGCCAAAGCAGAAGATGGGTCAGCTCACTTCTCCGGTTTTATAAATAGCTGCCGTAGAGTCTAACAATTACCCGAATGTATAATGTCAAGTATTTTAAAATTAAATTTAATAACTTATTAAAACAATAATTAAAAAAAAATTGAAATTTTAATCATATAGGATAAAGAACAACAATTTAGATTATTGTTATTTTATTTCAAAGAATGTATATTCCAAAATGAAATTAGCGTTTTTAAACTCTATCGACCTCACCAACCTGGTTCTAGCAAGCCAAAAGTCCTTACCAGTATAAGTGATGAAAATGAGGCAAGATAATTATTGTAAATTTGTTTGTTGCTGAAACCATGAATGCCGAAGCGGTTAAAGCGGTGAACAAATTTACAAATAATATACGGCAGAGTAGGTTTTGAACTCAGGAGCCCCAGCATAAGAGGCAAGCATTTAAGCAACTAGCCCACGCTGCCGCTACTGTAGATTCCAATTAAGTATAAAATATGATTTCATTTAGATGGCCGCCGAGGCAGGCTTGGCAGTAGGCCATTCTCGAGAACCAATTGTCGAGTATTTGCGCCACTGTTTCCAGCGGTATTTTAGCAATAGCTTTGCAAATGTTCTGCTTTAAGCAGTCAATTGTCTGTGGATTGCCATCATACATCTTTTCCTTTAATGCGCAACAAAAAAAAAAACAGCGGTGTCAAATCGTAGATGCGACGTGGTCAGTTCACATCACCAAAACAACTAAAAACACAATTTGTTAAATTTGGAAGATTGATCGTGGCATGTGCATTTTTTTTGAAACCAGAGCTGCTGTAGATCAAGTTCCTCCAACTTAAGCAACAACAAAAATCAGTGATCATGCCTCTATTATGATCTTCGGTAACAGTGATGGAACCATCATTGTTATCGAAGAAAAATATCCCAACTCATTCTCAATTATGACATGTGGATTTTCTGTTCCCCAAATACGGCAGTTTTGTTTGTTTACATAACCATCAATATAAAAATTAGCCTCGTCTAAAAAGATTTTTTGGTTAAAATTAGAGTCAACATTAAATTTGTTTAAAGCTCATTTAAAGTAAAAACGAGCACAAAAGTCGGCTATTTTAATTTCTTAAACGAGTTGCACTTTGTACGCAAACATACCAAAGTCTTTGTGAAGAATTAGCCTCAAAGTGGATTGCCGACTATTAACTTGCTGATTTCTGCGCCAAGAAAATGTTTCTGGGTGCTCGCGTACAGAAGCGACAATTTTGGCAGAACGCTTTAGATGAGCATGCTTGATGCGCGCATTGTCTACTAGCATTCCAGTTTCACCCACTTTTTTTACTTTTGTATATCTTTGATCGATGGGGTTTTATTTTTCCAAACAACGTACGCAATTTTTGCGCTGTTGCAGACAAATAAAACCCATTTTCAAAATAAATTTATAGTATTTCAAAACGTTGCTTCAAAGTAAAACGATGCATCTTCTGTCTACAAAAGTATCTAACTAAACTTTTCTTATGTAATTGTGACGCAAAAATTGACAGCGTCGGTAGAAACATGTGATTCAAAATTTAATTAAAACATGGCCTACCCTTTACATATATCTAATTAGCTTTTTGTCAACATTCCGATTGTGCAGACTTGCTCATATTTTTGCTTTTGGTACACAAAGACCTTCATATCTATAAAAGCTATAACTGCAGATTCCGATTTTGATATAGTTTTGGTTATAATTTTTTTAACCCTTTTGCTGTGGCGTTGTGAATACTGACGCGCGCCTGTGGTGCGGCGTTAGATTAGCCTAGAACGTGCATATACGTTATAGAAAATACGTATACACAGCGTGGTTTTGCATGCTTGTAGAGTAAGACGCTGAATCAAAAGCCACAATCTACCATCAAACTTTTTAACGTTTTTGCGGGCTTTTTAAATCTTAGTACATCAATTTTTTTTTTTTGGTTAATATTTTACCTTTCTCATCTTTTATTGCCAGTCTGTCAGTTTTCTTCTCATTTCCTATAATATTTTTCAGTACTCTCTAAAATAGTTTCTGGTTCTTTTTGCTGTATATTTTTATTTTTTCTTCAAATTCTGTCTATATTTTTTGCTTCAATTTTACTACCATGTTTTTTTACCATATTTTGTTAACGTTTCATAGCTTTTTGCTGTCTTCTTGTATCATCTGCCGGTTCTTCTTCTTAGCATTTATATTACCTACTATGTATGTTATTTCTTTGGCACTTTCTACAACTATATCAACCTTTTTCCAGAATTTGTCCTTGTTTTCCACTGTTAACATATTGAAGTTTTTGATAAATTACTCAAAAACTGGATAATTGTCAGATAAAAAGTAAATTAAGGCTAATAAAATAATTTTGATAAAAAACTAAAATAAACAAAAGAAAGAATACATGTAATAAATAAATAGAAACAGTGCCAGCAAACTACAATTACTGATGGCTAAAAAAAATTAATATTTGGAAACTAAAAATTTTTTTTTAGAAAACTATATTGTATTATATTTCATGTCAGTAAAAATAATAATATAACTATTAATAAATGCCAAATATGTTTCTAATACAAGAGAAACTTCATTATTAATACGAAATAAAAACTTACAATCCTTCCTTTGATATTATTAATAATAATCAACCTTCAGACAACCCACAATGAAATTACTTGCCTGTGTACATAAATAAACCATACAAAAATCCAGAGATCACATCGTGCATTCTTTTTGATAATTTGATCCTTCTTGGCATAGTTATTCATTTATCTTATCACCTTATCCTGTTTACAATATAATTATTTCTTAGTAATTGGACTACTAACAAACTAATAAGAATTCATGGTTTAATCTCAAACTAAACATAGATCGAATTAACAATGTATATATGTGCGTTGTGAAATTAGATATTTAAACATCGATAAACAAATCCTTTAAGAAAAGTTTAGTAATTTATGTTTTACATATTGCATTTCTCATTATTATTTAAATATTACCTGCTGAATATTTTAATAATATAAAAATCAATAATGTTTAAATATATAGGTAAAATAAACTATTTATAACAGCAATGCTTACATTTGCATTTTTGTATGTGTGTTTTCACTTAGTGCTGAATCACAATTCCATATACGCACTGAGCACGTTAAAGAGGCTGAATCATATTCTTCGAATTTGATATAATAAAAGAAATTATATTTTTGTTATTGAAGCAACTCTTATTAATAATTTTTTAATGAATCATTCTTAAAAACAAGCTTTAATATTGATTTTATGGCATTTATTTTTTGAGTTAAAAATAAAATGATTATTTCTATTTTACAATATCTACAACGTAATAAACAATTTATTCATACATGTGTCAAGTATGCCTTAATAAATATTGAAGCAGAACAATAATTGAATGGAAATTGTTTACGATTATTGAACAATGTCTTATAGCAATTAATTAATGATATTCGAAACATACATGAATTATGCATATTTATTAAAATCTTTATAAGAATGTTTTATGATCTTTCTAATTAATTGGAATTGTTGTTACATAATATCAATCAGGTAATAGTAATAATTTAGTTATTGCAATTAATTAAAACATTGTTTCTAAGGAAAATAACGTTTCTTTACATTTAATACATATTGTTGTTAAAATAGATTAAATCAATATCAAACTGATTAATAAAATAAATCAAAATTTAGATTTTGTGTAAAAATAATTGTAAATGATTACTAAACAAATATTTTGTATGTCCAATTAAACTTACAGTATTTCCAGCAATATTGTGCTCGCTAAGAGCCTCTCAAACCAGCTGAACGCTTCTGTATCAAATAACCACTCCGCCTGGCCTATACTTTGTTCACAATTTACAAAACAACCGTACTCTATCTATGTCAATTGTATAAGACAGCAAACACTTCCCAACAGCACTAAACACATAATGAGCTGCACCAGCTAGACAAATGCGTTGTCCAATGTTACCAGCAAGACCAAGTTTGATTGAAAAACAACTATAATTCCTTATTTAAAACTTCGTTTTGAGGACTAGAAAACTAAAACACACCAATCATAAACTCATGGCAAACAATTCAAATATTAATGACTACAAAACTCAGCGCTTATGCCACGCTGCAAAATAAAGCACCAATGATGCAACGCTAAGGTTACTCTTACGCCAAGAGAACAATTGATATTTAGATATTAGTTCAAAAAACGTTCGGTTAACTGGATTCTATTACATTTTTGTCAGGCCACTATTGCTAAGTAGCTGTATAAGTTAAATAATTATCAAAATGCGAACAACACCAGCAACGGAAAACAGCTCAATAAATAACATGTTAAAAAAACAACAGAATTCTAAAACCACCCAAAATCTGCTAGTAGAGATCCAAGAGAAGCGTCCCACTAGTATCCTAAACAACATCAACGTTGTAATTGCAATTAGTTTGAATACGAAGCGGACAAGTAAGTAAAAACAAAAATAATGCGTATAATCTAGTAGATAACGTCTGCAATAAAAAAAAAAAAAATTTGTCACACCAAAGAAAGAATCTTGAATTGTTTTTAGTAAATAAAAATAAAATGCACAATACCAACACATCTTTTGATTTGTATCAACTTATTATTAAACTGAATATTAAATATTGGTTGAATCTACTAATAACACCAATACTACTGCAAGCAAATTTTCAACACTTTACAACGATTCAATTAAACTTAATAAAAAAAAAACAAATGCCAAGTTTGCATGAGATACCGCACTAACAAACAAGAGCAGCAAGAAAAATAAATAAAATTGTAAAAACTAACAATTGTCAACGGACTACGTGTTGCAGTTCCTATTAAGTGACACAAACAAAGGAAGCGCCGATTAAAAAACACACACACATAGAAGCACTACATAAATCATTACTAACCAAAAAGTGGCTTAGTTTGCTGAAAATCCAATCTTGGTTCAAATCTCAACCTAATACATAATGAGAGTTTCTGTAATCATAACTTGGTCTATTTACCAAATACTAAACCTTATAAGTATCTAAAGCCATTTTCATTCTCTAATTTAACGAGTTCAGTAGTTTATATTGTGCAATTTACTTACAGGTACATTCAAAAAAAGTTCTGAGAAGCTAATACAAGCAAAAAAAACTAACCAACAAACAAACCAAAATTTGCAAAAATATATTAACTTAAAATAACTGTAAAATGCACAATTAAAGAATGTATTTGTAAAAAATGTGTAAATTGCAAGCGTTTATGTTACTTCCTGATCATAGTAATTTTACAAAAAAATTTCAAACCAATGTAAGTAGTTTTTAATAATGAAAATGTTTATTCAAAGTAATAATTTTGCCACATAGAAAAAAATAAGTATTTCCTTACACCGTTTTATTTTTGACAATTGTATTTTTGCCGTGTTATGGAGTTTACGTGTTTCAAAAAACCTTCAGGGCGTAACCACTAGTTCTGGTCGATAAAGAACCAGCTGATAAGCGGCTGGAAGCAAGGTTCCGTACTAATTACAATCAACCTGCAGCGTAGTACTCAAGTGCTTGTGATTTACGTGAAAACCCGTAAAAAAAATGAAAAGAACCTGGTAGCTGAGTCACCATAGATATGCGTCTCTAAGACCTGGCACTCTACTTTGGCCCAATTTCTGAAAAAAAAAAGGTTGAGTCTAACCCAATTCTAGATGACCGATAGAGTGAGTCCTTGGTAGTGACGGGGTGCGCAACAAGCTGCGCAGTTAATAGTGTTTTAAACTGAAATAAAACACAAAAAAATGTTTTTAATATCCATAAAACTGGCTTTATTTAGAGCGTACATAGCGTAATCTGGAAGTCCAATTTTCACAAACTGTTTGCAGTAATTCAGGTTGATTTTAGCAATAATGTGTCGAATGTTGTCTTCCAAGTGCTCAATTGTTTCTGGTTTATCAGTGTAGAGATGGGACTTTACATATCTCCAAAGAAAATAATCTAATGACGTCAAGTCGCACAAACAAAGTGGCCAGATAACAGATTCATTTCATAAAATTAATCGTTCGTGAAATGTTTCTTTTAGTAAATTAATTGTATCGCGCGCTGTGTGGCATGTGGAGTCATCCTGCTAAAACCACATGTCTGCAACATTAATGCTGTACAATGAGGCACAAAAAAGTTGGCAATCATGTTTTGTACCGCTCATTGTTAACTGTAAAGTTCCGACTATCACCATTTTTGAAATCATATGCATCAATGATTCCACCAACCTATAAAGCGCACTAAAGAGTATAATTTTTTATTTATGTAATGATGTTTTGAGAATGGTTTGTGGATTATTGTCGCTCCAAATTGCAACAATTTTGTTGACATAGCCATTTGCCCAAAAGTGTGCTTAATCACTGAACAAAATTTTCAAATAAAATTGTGGATTAATAACAATGTTTTCCTCGGCCCATTTACCAACTGTACAACTTCAATTTCTGTACAACTTAAATCTTGTAAGTTTATAATCCAAGATCATTTTGCAAAATGTTCCATAAAGTGGATGACACAAGACGCACTTACGACATTCAGTACGACATCGTACTGAATGCTTATTATTGTTTAGATTAAACGTATTGCAAACTCAATGCACAGTTTCTCAAATTATAGATAACAAATTGCTCCGGAGTGAGTTTATTCATGATAAACTACCAAATCAAACTAACCTCAAAACAACCAAGAACTGTCATATCAGATGTCACAAACAAAAGTGTTACTAATTTAAAGTTATTTTTGGAAACTATACTTCTTAGATAGCCCTGGCAATACATATTAAACGTCTCAATTGTTGCAGACTCCATATAGGGTTGGTAACCAGAGAAGTAAAAATAATTTTCACAAACATGAAGGAAAAAACTCAAAAAAGACCACTCTACCGAGTGCGTCTTTGAACACCTTGGAAAAAAACCAAAGGGCTTGTCTAAGTCGGACACCCCACTCAAAACATTTGCAATGCAGGCCCCACAAAACCGTTTAAAAAACAACTCCGTGGTGCCGTAGTCAAAAGACAAACTTTATTTTAGGCAACACAAACACCTCTCGTGCTGAAATGACAACTCCTGTTAAGCCTACACAAAGGAAGTCCCAATCAAGCCTAAAACCTTCTCAAAAAAGAAAGATTCAAAGCCTAAAACCATAAGAACCCCTTCAAAACAAAAAAAAAACAAAAAAGGTTTCCTTCATCTACTTTTGAGCCCTCACCTTGGCAACCTAAGAAAAAAGCAAAGGAGTCTGCATGAAGCGTAAAAACTACCCCGCCTTTATTAAAATGGGTATGTGCTCAAACATCTGTCACTAACAGAATTAATTAAAGCTGCCCTAACTCAAGAGCTAAATAAAATTCTGTTCGTTCTTACCTTTGAAGGAAGGTCACACATAGGAGAAATTTTTAAGACCACCTGTGATAATGATAAATCCTCGATAGGGCTAGAAAAAACAATCTCCGGCATAAACCACTGTTTAGCGTTGTGCAGACTGATTGCTTCCTCAAGCTGACAAAATCCACTCTTTGGCTTCCGGGACCTCTAGATACCATTGAGACAGTCTAAAAAAGCAAGACCAGAAATTTGACTTAAAAAGCTAGAGTGTCATTTATACCACCGAGAAGGAAGAGCCGAAAGGTTGCTTCCTTGTCCTGGGAATATAAAAAGAAGACGACAAAAAGTTAAAATTTGATGCAAACTCTCACTACATTGTATGGGAAAGCAATAACACCACGGAACGCTGCATACCGCCTTGTAGAAATTGTAGATTTCACTATACAAAGCACCAGGAAAAAAATTTCCGGTTCTTTTCTAATGAGCGAGGATATCATTTTAACCAATTAGTAAAAACCTGTGTACCGCCTTCCGCTACATCCCTGTAACATGAAGCGGAATAAAAATTGTATTTATACCAAAACCAGGACGCTGTAATTAGACCTTGGCAAAATCTTAATGCCCTATAAGTCTTACGTCTCTTCTTCTGAAGACACTTGGAAGATTGCGCAAAAAATTAACTCAAGAAACAGTACTTATTACTACGACAACACACTCAAACCAACATGCATACACTCAGGGCAAATCTACAAAATTGCCTTTAAACAGCGTAAGAAATCAAATTGAAAGATTATTACCTTAGAAGTATTCATTGACATAGAATTTTGACATTTGACAAAACTACCTTAGTCAGGAAAATGGTTGACAGAAGCTACCCTCAGGGTGAAGTATTATCACCACGATTATACAAAATAGTAGTAAACAGACTAACTAAAGTATGGGCATTGTAGACATACCAATATGCAAAAAAAGTAAAATAGAAGACAAGCAACTAAATACGTACTATGCACCTGCCCGGCGTTTTTATATGCAAAAAAGTCCATGTTAAGGAATTGCTGGCTTGACATGGCCAGCATAAAGAAAACCCCTCTAAGCAATGTCTTACCATATATCAACCACATAGTTGGCTGTGTATTTAGACAAAAAAGTAAAGTTTTACCTTCCCACTCAAATTCAGAATGCTGAATTTGGAGCTACAAAAATGTTTAACAAAGTATTAGAAACCAGTGACAAAGATAAACTGATAACATTCAATTTCACAAAGGTTTTTGTTACCACACAAACTCTTATCATGTTTTTTTTTTAACCTATAAGTTAGATTGGTCTTTCTAACTTCAAAAATTGGTCGCTAGCGTGACAGAAATATTAGCTATATTAGTTTCTAAAATATTTTCTAAAAGTTTTTTACCTTGTAGGTTGATAGTTTTATGACTTGTTTTAATGGGTTTGATGGAACCAACGGCTTATTAGGTAACTTCCAAATCGCCCTGGTGAATAAAGAGCAAGTTATTATCTCTGTCATTATTCGGGAATATTTCGGGAATAACGCTCTATAACTGAGCTATCTCACCGTATGGATATTGTAGCTCTAGAAGCTTTTTTATATACTAAAGAAGCATTTGACAATACTACCTTTGCGTTCATTGCTGCGGCAATAAAAAATAGAAAGATAACACATTTTGTCAGATATTAGGTAAACTCCATCTTCAAAAACCAGACAGTAACAATAACATTTTAAAGCAAGTGTTATCACCTTTACTGTAGTGCTTTGTCATAGACAAAGTTACTAAATATGAGCGTTTTTGCCTTAGACTACTCCAATAATTTTACCATCCTGGTAAACGGAAAGTTTTGAGCAACTGTACTTAACTTGATGCACAAAGCACCAAAAATAGATAGTGCAAGACTATCAGTAAACTCAAGCAAAACGACAATAGTTTCTTGTACAAGATAACAAAACACCAGGAATTAAAAAAAATCTGGAAATGTACAGAGGCATGATAAAGGAAGTCAAGAACGCTTTACATCAAATTAACCTTTCATATTTATCTAGATAATGTGTCCATCCATCCGAATGCTGTTTGCAACCAATTCGATGGCCAGAAGAGCATGGGGACTAACATTTGGAATAACCAGATGGCTAGATGTACTATGGTGATCAGACCCATTATTATATACTAAAATACATTTATAGTATTAGGTAACAAAAACAATAAATTAATGTTCAAACATTAAAACAAAAAATTCTAAAACAGTAAGAATTTTTAGTGATTTATTTATTAATATTTTATGGCAACCTCTAACCAATAGAAAACTCTTTATAACCAAACTCTTCACTACCACACTTAGTAAACATTAGACTTACAAACATGGCAAACCATAAAGCAACTTTACTAAATTACCCAATATTGCAACCAATAAACAAAATTATTAATGGAATGTTATGTATTGTGCAAACACTTTGGTAAAAAATTTAGTTGTAAAATATAGCATCAACCTTTTCTTCAATATTAATTTATAATATTTCTCAAAAAAGAATAAAAATAGTTATACCTAATAAAATCAGCTTTAAGTTTATTCTTTTGTGTCATACTTTAAAATTTTTCTTTTAATTAAATTGAATAGCAGTTGCTGCAAAATTAGATACAATTTGTGTAAATTGTATATTGGTTAATCATTTCCAGCATATTAGTTTAACTTATTTATAATACTAACTATTTAAGATTTCTATTTACAAAATAATTAATATACTTGCAACATAATAGCTTAAAAAATAATTACTAAAGTCTAGTCTAATAACTTGTTTAATATAATGCAAACACCTCTAATCTATACTATTGTAATATAAACTAAACCAACAAAGTTTTTATCTACATACAGTTATAATTGTGCGTGGTTTGACAATGGAATATTTTGGAGGCCACGAGTAAATTAAAAATTACTAATTAAAATATAAAAAATGATAATTTTTTTATTAAATTAGTATTGATTTGCAAATGTTCAATAACTACTCAAAAAATTAAACTACGTCGTCAATTAGTATTTAAATGTTCTTGGACTTTTACTATTCCTCATATATATAAACAATTTTATTAAGATGGGCAAAACTGTACAGTTTGCAGATGATACTACCATTTAAACACAAACAAACTCATTTTATGAGATAAATATTCTCAGTAAAGCGGCATTACAAACTGTAATGTGTTGGTTTAATAATAATATGCTTCACATAAATGTTGAAAATCTTCAATCCGACAATTTAACTAATACACTATCAAACAAGTTTCTTGGAGTATATGTTGATAGAGGTTTTTTATGGCAACACCATGGAGAGTATATAGCAAATAATTTATATCAAAACACATTTTTTTGCTGAAAAATCTTGCCAACTGTGCTTCTAGTCAAATTTTAAAAACTATAGATTAGATTGTTGCAGTTATTAAAAACTAGTAAGTAATTTTTTCTTTTTAATGTAAACTTACAAAAACTTGTGTCCTCTTAGGCTGGCTACCAAATCCGGTAACAACATACTTTGGTAGTGTAAGGAACTGGACCAACTTAAAGAGGCTGCACAAAAACTCTTCAACAGAGCAAAAAAACTCAAAAAATTAATCAAACTATATGTTATATAAAAAGGTTCAGAAAAATTATAAAAGACGCATAAGTCAACGGAAAACTCGAAGGTCTTTTTGTGAGGATGTTGAAATCATTTGAACTATTAAAAGACTAAAGAAAATCTTATCCAAAGACTCCAACAGCAATTGGGTTGCCTGAGACAAATCGACGGCTCATACACTGCCAATCTATCAAAAGCAAAGGAAATACATCTAAAAAATCACTTTACAGACTATACTGCCTCGGCACAAATCTAATCTTACGCTGCAACCCTAACCCCATCAGAAGAGGTCTGTTAAGATGCTTGACATCTTGTTAAAGAAGATAGAGTCAGACCTGTCCTTACACAGTAGAGCAAAAATATTATTCTAATTTACCTAGCAAAAATCTATAGAGAAAACTAAAAATCGTATTCAAACCATTTTTTTACAACAAGCTTACATGGAAACCACATCTAAATATAAACTGCATAAAAGTTCATATGTCTTTTTAGCATTGCAAACAAACTGTGGAAAAAACATGGGGACTGTTTCCAAAAGTAGTGCTATGGTTGTACACAGCCGTCATAAGAATTAAGGGACACTGATATGATGACCCAAAACTAGAAAAAAAAAAAAAACGTAGCATGCAAACAACACTAATTGCAACTATGGAAACAATGTTGTGTCTGCCGGGCCTTCACATTTACGTTGTGAAAATGGCAACAATGTCAACTTTGCGTATAAATGCATTAGACTTTAGCACAATGTAGAGAAAGTAATATAGAGCAAGTAAGCTTGTACAAATATCTAGGGCATGCTATACGCATCGGGAGAGACAACCAAACTACGGAAATCACACGCTGAATAGGTCTCACATGGGCATCCTTCGGAAAATTAAAAAATGTATTAAAATCCAGCATTCCTAACTGCCTAAAGAAGAAGGTATTCAATCAATGTGTGCTCCCAGTACTTACCTACGGAGCGGAGACGCTCACTCTTACAAAGAAAACCGCCAACAAAATACGTGTCACGCAAAGAGCCATGGAGAGATCGATGTTGGGCTATTCACTCAGAGACAGAATCCCAAACATAAGGCAACGAGAAATGTGTGGAGTAACCGATGCAATAAAACAAATAGCAACACTTTAGTGGAACTGGGCGGGTCATGTGGCAAGGATGTCGGATGAGAGGTGGACAAAGAAGATTCTAGAATGGAGACCGCGCCAAGACGCTCTGCGGAATAGGGGCCGCCCTCCACGAGATGGAGAGATGACATCAGAAGAATAGAGTCAAATTGGATAAACGCGGCGCAAGATCGTAAAAGATGGGCCACATTACGGGAGGCTTATGTTCAGCAGTGGACAGACCAAGGCTGATTGATGATGATGAGAGAAAGCTGGTAAACATTGTACCTTATAAAGGAAGCTGTTAAAAAAACAAGTCTGTTAGGAGTGCAAACAGATGTCACATGTCACCTTTCTTTGTGTTTCAAGGACTGTAACAAATGTGCACATAAATAAAAAGAACGGAATGATTCAATTAAAATTTACACGGATGGCTCAACAACCAGTTAAAGTTCTGAAACAAAAATTTGCTTGCAAGGCCTGCCCTCAAAATATCGTTACTACTAAGAACGCACACAATTATTTTTTAAGCAGAAATAGTCTAAATAAAAATGGGGTTATAAAAAATAAATAAAAAAAAAACTTGGTAAAAATGTCCAAATTCTAATGTCTTTGTGCCCTTACAGACTGTTGAAGCCTGTCAAAATAACATAGAACTGTTTTGGGTAAAAGGACATTCCAACAAAGTAAATAAGTCAACCTTTATGACATGTGCACCTAAACCCTAAACCTCTTTACCACTCAAAAGCTTCAATGACCTACTAAAAATCAACACACAACACGGATTAAAAAAGCGTTGGGATGACATTCAAAGCTGCGGACATATTTCAGCTAACGCCAAAACAACCAATTACTACTTGTGACTGTCCAAAAAGAACTTATAACAGAGATCTTGATTGGACACTCTAACTAAAAAAACACATGTACACCATTGATATTGAAAAACAGTCCAACGTGTAGAAGATGTAAAATGGAGAATTGCTGGCTTGACATGGCCAGTATAAGAAAGACCTTTCTAAACTCTACAACTTTAAAACCAAAAATCCAATCCAACTTTGGTAACAGTACATTTTGATACATTTAGCAGCAAATTCTTAGACTATTTGCTCTGCAATTTAAAATCAACCTAGATAGTTAATCGTTCTATGACAAACAAAAGCATAACTATTTCCAATCAAGTATGAGTTAAGAAGTGTAGTTTTGTACCATAAACAACTAAAAAAAAAGCCAGCGCAGTTAAAATTTGTGCACTTGCTTTTTTATGAGACAAAATGCTATATTATATACAAGATTATTAACAATTTTTTAAATATTAATTTTAGAAAAATGAAAGGAACAAAAAAAAAACTAAGTAGAAACAACACATACATTGCAGGCCTAAATAAAAAAAAATCAATAATTCAAGCAATTGGGTTAATAAAAAAATTCAAAATATAAAAGATTCTAAGCAAATTATTATCATTTGTAAGCTATGGCAATGCAAAAAGCGTTAAAGTAATAAAAAAGATAAACATATTTAGTACTACCGTTAAAATATTAGAAAGAGCCGCATTAGTGTGTAGTAGTGTATGCCGCCCCGCATTCTTCTAGTCTCAGAACCAATTTGGGGACCATCTCCAAGATTTAAAAAATTTCACTTATCGATACTAAGAAATGCCAATAAGAAAGCTATATAATTTAACTAAAAAATATTAACTTTTTATAAATTTATTCCAACCAATAAAAGAAGCTGGTTTTGATATAAAAGAAAACCAGAACAATAGACATGTTATAGCATTTATGTAAGTTGAGGCAACATTCACAGAAAATAAATTACCACAGAAACTAAATCAACTAAACAAAAAAAACAAACTTACGACCACATAGGTTCTCATTTTTAGGTTACGTTTGTGACTCAATTTTCAATCAACTAGTAAATGTAACAGAAAAGTAAGCAAATCAAAGTATATGCATACCATAATATAATTTTTAATGACAAAACAATAATTAAAAAAACCAAAATTTTTAACATCATAATTTGTTTTGTAATTAAACTGCAATGCTTTAAGTAAACCAGATTTTGTCAACCAACTTTGTCTATAAGAAGTATTTAAAATTTTATTATATTCAAAAAAACAAAAATTAGGAAAATATATCTAGAGACCGAAAAAACATGAGTCAAGAATTGAAAAAATATAGATTTTTTTCAATGACTTAATTCAATTTAATGATCAATTTAATGATAAAAATATTATAAGCGAAGTAAAGTTTTGTTATTCTGAATCAAAGATTTAAATATTTTTTTTAACTAAAAAGTAAGTAACTATTTCTTTTTTTTTTCAGTTTAAAAATAGTATATAATAAGTTGAAATAAAATAAAAAATATTTAAATTTAAAAAACCGCACTAGCCAATGCTATAGTAAATAAGGCTATTAAAATAGTTTATATATTCTTTATTGAGATTGTAAAACTTGTTTACAATACTTACTCATTAAAATAATAGATAATAAATTAGTTCACTATTTTTAAATAATAAAACAATTATTAAACAGAATATTGTAATATTTTATGTAAATCTCATAAAATAATAATGTGTAATTATTATTAATAGACAGACATACATAGCTACAACAATATAGTCTTAAAATCTTGGTATCTATTTTAATCCCTAATTGTCTGTCTAAAATTAAGGTATGAATTATAGAAACCCGCTCTCTAATTATGAAATACATGCATGATACAAACACTGACATTTTAAATATTTAAGTGTATGTTTTACATTAATATTAATAGTATTTTTTAATGAATTATTCATATGTCATACCTGGATTACTAGTTTATTTCTAAATAAGGAAACATTTTAGTTCTAAAGCAAAACTTGATCAATTCAATATATATTTAATCACATGAAAGCAGTAAATTAACATTGGCATATAATTTTAATATACACTTAAGGTATACTTACTAAATAATGCATATTCATGTCCGACCTTGGTGTGACATTTTTAAAATTATCTGTTTATTTTAATTTCAAATTTTGATGTTTTTCTTATTTTTTATAAAATCTTTTCATATATTTCAATATTTAAACTGTATTTACTTACTTTGATTATGAATAATTCATATCAACTAGTAGTTACAACTAAATATAGAAAGATTCCTTTGTAAACGTGATTCAGTAACAACTAGCAAATTCAATTATTACATACTCACAATTACACCGTACAAACGACATTTTAAATTAGTATTTTTCGTGATCTAAGTGATTTAATTTTATTTGAATTTAATATTAATAGCATGCAAAATACCTTAACAAACATCATACATTAGCGAATTATGGAATGCGCAAGGTCTTTGATTAATATTATTATTTTTTAATACAATTCACATTAAAATTGTGATGTAATAAAAGAAATTAATAAAGAGACGTGTTGTGTTACATGTGGTACAAAAATTATTATTTTATTATATTGTTTAAACGTATAATTAAATAAATTATCTTATTGTTAAAAAGACCCTTGAGAAAATTTAAAACGCACTAAACAATTTTATTTTATAATGTTTCGATTGTCAACAATTACAAATTTAACAAATTTTCTTCTTCTAAAATAAAGTAACTTACCCAATAATTATTTACATCTTTAACAGCAAGCTGAATTTGAATTGATCAATGTTGGTGGCTACAGTTTGGATAGAAAATATTTCTCTTGGTGTTGCGGTAGGAACAAACCTCTCATCCCATAGCTGGATAACTATTCACTGATTTTCCTAGCGCACCAAACCTGACAGGTTCTAGTCGGCGTGCGGCTCGGCCTCCTCTTATCAGTGTGTTTGAACGCGGATTAATTATTATATGCGTCGAATATGTAGACGTATTCACACATGTGTTTGCTTGCAGAATCTGTTTTATTATTACTCTGTACACATATATTCTTGAAAACAATTCTTGGTTAATGTTTGAGTAAATAAGATTTAACATACATTGTTCTCAGCTTTTTGAGAATTCATTTATGGATTAAAGTAATCTATAAGCAATTTGATTTGCACTTTTCTAGAAATTATTTGTCATTAGAATTATTAAAAATTTAACAATGCAGACTACCTATTTAAAACTTTTATATAGCATAGCAATAAAATAATTAAATCTATCAAGGAAACAGTAATACAATTTTTAGCAGACTTATTAATTTTAAATATCGAGTTATAACTTTTTTTTATTGAAGTCAAAGTAAAATATTAATAACTATGTAATTAAGTCATTTAAAACTATTTTAATTAATATTTTATTTTTACTACAAGCATGACAGGACAATTTTTGCAAAACAAAGCAGTCATAATATTCCATGTTTATGTTTTTGTCAGATTAAGTTAAGATTCATATTTTTCACGTAGCCGTTTATTGTTATTGCTCCTTTGAATTTTATAATAGAGTTTCGATTTTTCAGGATTGCTCAAATTTGAACCCACATACTCTAATATTGTTTATATGTTTTTATCGTACCATTAAGTTAATTTCTTAACGTCTTTATTTTAGTTTTTTTTTTCTATTGCTTCTTTATTTTTCGTGATATATAATACATATGTCGTCAGCATATGTAATATATATTCCTTCAGTTAGGTTTATCTCATATATATTATGTACGTATAATATATACAATATTGGCGCTAGTACTCCCCCTTATGGTAGCCCATACTCTGCTATTGTCGATGTACTCAGTATGTCGTTTAATCTTGTTCTTTGTGTTTTGTTTTTAATATATGTTTTTAGTAGTTTTAAGTTTGTGTTTCTTATTCCAAGAATTTTTATTTTTTGATCAATTTGTCTTTGTCAAAAGCGTTCCTTATGTCTATAAATATTGGTATAACATACTGTTTCTTGTCCAACTTTCCTGCTATATGTTGTATAATGTCAGTTGTTATGCCCATTGTGTTTGAATTTTTTTGAAATGCATATTGTCTTTTGTTTATTATGTTATGTTTGTTTATGTGTGTCATTGGTCTGTTATATATTGCTTTTTTTTGTTATTTTGCTTAACACTAATATAAGAGATAGCAGTCTATAATTTTTTGATTAAGTATTTGTAAATATTCATTTGTTTGTATCTTTTTATTTATTAATTTGTTTAGTATTGGTGCTATTTCTTTTTTTATTGCTTTTATTACGTCATGGGTTATTTGATTTTCTCCTGGGGCATTTTTTACTTTTAGTTGTTTGATTATATTTTTTATCTCTTCTTCTGTAGTTTTGTCAAACGTAGTTTTTTCTTATATTCTTACAGTTGTTACACTGTTGCAAAGTAGTTGTTTAGTTTGTTTGCTGTCAAATTTCTTTGTTTTTTTTTGTCCGTGTTTTGTTATAATTTTTGTTATTTCTTGTTTTGTTTTTTTTTTTAGTTTTGTTTAGCATACTATTTATTTATGACCATTGTTTAGCTTGATTTCCATTTGCATTTTTATTTTGTTTTTGTAGTAATTTTCTGTTTTTTTCTTAATTTTATTTTCTACTTTTTTTTTAATATTTTTTTAATGACATCATCATTTGGATTTTTGATGTAAAACAATAAAAGTTTATTTGGAAAGTAATAAATTTTGTTAAAAAAATTAATTGCTAGCGGACATAAACAATAAAACGCAACCTGGTTTCAACCAGGGTAACTAGATTTTTATGAGTTGTATATATATGTTGTATCTTACATCTAATGTTTGAACACAATGCTTTAAGTTTTTCTTTAAAATTTACTCTTATTTTTTTTATCGTTATTTATTAATATACTCGATATTTTTTTGTTTTTGAGTCTCAGCTAGTTTTTTTAACTTTTTATGTATTAAAAGTGTCGTGTTTTTGTAGGAGTTTTTCTATTTTCTTGTGTTTTTATACAATCTCTTTTGCTGCTCTGATTCTATTTCAATTTCTTTTTTTTTAATTTAATTTTATTTGTTGGTATTCTTGTTGTTGGATTTCAGTTGTTATTTAGCTCTGATTTGATTGTTTTGATTGTTTAGTAAATATTAATTTGCTGATTTTTATTTGCGTATTTTTGAAATTTTTCTATCTGTTATTTATACTTTCGGGCGTTGTAGTTGGTGTATCTGTTATATATATATATATATATATATATATATATATATATATATATATATATATATATATATATATATATATATATGCGTATTTTTTAGTTAGTTGTTTATTTTGTTTTGTTCTTTCTTGTCTTATTTATTGGTTTTTTTAATTTAATTTTTGTTTTTGTCAATAAAAAGTTATAGTACGTTTTTACAATTTTTGCTTTTTTAATTTTTAGTTATAGAATCTACGTCTATAAAGCTGAAAAAATGTAATATAGCTAAGTCATTTTTTGACAGAATTAAATCAGATGGTTTTCTCTTTCACTTCTTGTGCCTGACTTATAAATTTTTATGAGTCCGTTCTGTCTCTCTTTTCTGACTTATGGCCACGAATAAACCAAGAAAATGGGTTTTACAATTGATGGATAGATTAAAGTAAAAAGTCATTTAATATAATGGTAATAACCCATTTTTTGTTGATTTTTTTATAGTTTTTATCTGTTCATAAAACATTTTTACTTCTTTATTTAGTTTTTTTTTGTAGAGGCATTAGTTTGTATAAAGTTAAGTTTACAGTGTCTCGTCTGTAGTTGAATTAACATAAATTGATTCGACAAAAAAGTAATTTTTTTAATGTATTTTGTTATCTATTTTAATACAATTATTGCTATTTCATATTTGTAACTGAGGCTGTCGTTGCTTTAGAAATAAATAGTACTATTTGGCCATCTTGTGTCACTAATACCTAGGATGTTTTGGTTCATTTTCTGCATTTTTTGTTTTATGTAATGCAGTTTTTTGCCTTATCTAAAATTGTTTTTAACAGAAATTTGATTAAAGAATAGTCCCCTAATGTTTGTATGGCTATTTTGTGTCACTGATATCTAAGATGTTCAGGTTTTTTTTGTGCCCTATTCAAAATTGTTTCTACCAAAAGATATAATTAGAGAATAGTTCTATAATTAAAATTATTAATTTTAAATATAACCATGATGATCTTTTACAATATATGGTTTTTAATGCAGCGGTTTCTCGTTAGTTTCTGCAAAAGAAAAATGGCTCAATAATGCCGCCGGACCAAAAATTACACCAAACAGTTACTTCTTGTGGATGCATAAGCTGTTCAATAGTCATGTGTAGATTCTTTGATTTCCAAATACAACAATTTTGCTTATTGACATAGCTTTCAAGATGAAAATGAGTCAACAAATTATTGTTAACACCTTATATTTTTTAATCCTTTTTTATTTCTTTTTTGTAATTATACTAACAAACCATTTATTAGATTATGTTAATGTCTTTTTAATATTTTTGTCAATTTAATTTGTTTTTTCTTATATATAAATATGTACTGTTTCTTTATTAATGTATTTATGTATTGTCTGAAGAAGACTGAGGTTCAGCCGAAAATGCAGTCACAGTGTGACGAAATAAATAGTAATATAAAAACATAGTAATTGTTTTATTTAATCTTGTATTATGAATTATCACGTAGTAACGGTCAACTCCATCAACTATATTAAATCTGCCAGTACGGCAATTTTGACTAAACTTTATATGAAATTAATGAAGAAACAGAGAATAACGTTACAAAATATTTGGTTCAATTGTTATATTTCTTCTTTATAATGATTTAGCTTGTGGAAATGAACTGGTTTATTTAAAAACTCTCACAATAAAAATCAACAAAAAACAATTCACGTTAATACGTATAAATAAAATAAAATAAATACTAGGGAAAGTAGAAAACTAATAATATTATTCTACCCAGACAATCAGGAATGTATCCGAAGGAAAATTGTCCCCAAGTTTGTTATTATTATAAGCTCGTCTACATCTAGAGCTGCCAAAACGTCCATCAAAGCTAAACAAAAGATATGGCTTAAGGAAACAGTTTGGTCATTTTATGGAAAACTTAATGTTTTTTAGACATATAATAAAGTAGTAGAGTTAGTTTATTGACTCCATCGAGTTATTTTTGATTTACTAGACGACCAAATTAGAGACATGTTAGTAAAATAATTCATTTAAAGTATACCACGCAGAGTAAAAAACTGTATTTACTAAGCGTCAGAAAGTGGTCACTACTACTGATAGCAGTATATTTATTAATCAATCCGTTATATCATTTAACTCGTAAACAGTCAATTTAACTGAAACAATTTTTACTACCGCAGAAAAAACAATTTTATCAAAAGGTCCAAAGTACAGTCTTAAAATATCACAAAAAAACAAAATCAAGACTTTAATTGTTGACGTTGAATTAGCGTTAAATAAAAATGATGACACGACATTAACAAAAACTCAAATAAAAAAGCAACTAAATGACCCAGCATTACTTAAAGTATTCCAGACAGAGAAAAAAATTATAAAATCAATAAAACAGAAAAAAAAGCAGGCAATTTAATCATTACACAAGCTGACAAATCGAACGCGACAGTAATTTTAACTAAACAGAGCTACCTAGACAAAATTCAAAATTTTATAGATACAGAAGACTTAACAATACTAAAAACTGATCCTACGAATAAATTCAAAAAACAAGTCAAAGATTTTGTTTTGAAATCCGGTGTCCTATTCTTGTCAAGATTTGATAATTTTAGAGCTACAAATATGAATCCGTCGGCCCCTAAATTATATGGTTTGGTAAAAACCCATAAACAGAATAACCCTATAAGACTTTGACATTAAATTAAATTAATTCTTCAAACGTTTAATAAATTTTAAATATCCCAATAGTGTAAAAAACTTGGTTGAACATCAAAACTTAAAGACATTAACATTCATCAGAATTGCAAACTAGTATCATTTGATGTGTGCAATATGTTTTCAAATATTCCGCCCAAAAAATGCATACAAATTGTTCAAGACATTCTTGATAAATCTTCAATCAACATTTCCGTTAAGTCTGAACTTATTCAAGCTTTTGAAATATGCTTTAAACAAAATTATTTTAAATTTAATTCTAAATTGTATCAATAAAACTCTGTACTTCCTATGGGATCACCACTTAGTCCTTTATGTTCTTTATGACAAGTTCAGAGTATAAAATTTTTCACTAAGTAAAGAAAACTAGGAGCTTGAGTTTTAAACAATCAAACAAATTGCAATAAATAATGGGTACACAGCTCAAATGATTGATATAATAATAAGTAAAAAAAATAATCCGCACTTTTGGAATCCATTTTCCCATCAGTTCCGAACATTTTTGTAGTATCACATATTTTATCCCAATCTCGGAAAAAATAGGAAATATTCTCAAAAACTAAAAATTAAAAGTAGCCTTTAAATCAAACACAAAATTAAGCAATTTTCTCTATAACGCTAAGGAAAGAAATAATAAACTAAAAGGATCAGGAGTTTATAAGCTAACATGTACTGATTGTGAAAGTGTGTATGTAGGTCAAACTGGTCGAAGTTTCAAACAACGTTAGAGTGAACATGAAAAATCATATTTACATTGTAATTCAAAATCAACATTTGCAAATCATATAATTAAAGAAAATCATACTTTTCCAAATTTAAACAATTTATTAATTTTGCATAACGCTAAAAAAAGTAAAAAATTAGAAGCTTTAGAAATTTACAAACATAAAACGAAAATCAATTCACCACTTTTAAACGACCAGTTTGAACATATGTATACTCCTGTTAATTTTATCCCTCGTTTAATCTATAAATAATTACATTGTTTGTTTGTTTTTTGAAACTATTGTTAATCCCTTATATTTTTTAATTCATTTTGTAATTATACTAACAAACCATTTATTAGATTATGTTAATGTTTTTTTAATATTTTTGTCAATATAATTTGGTTATTTTTATATATAAATATGCACTGTTTCTTTATTAAGGTATTCATGTATTGTCACAGTGTGACAAAATAAATAGTGATATACAAACATAGTAATTGTTTTATTTTATTTTGTAAAATGTATATTTTTGACCAAACGATCTTTAGCTTATTTGGCAAACTAAATACGCAACGGATGGTCATAAAGTTTTATTTTTTAAATTAATTGAATTTTGTAGGTCTTTAAACCGAGATCTTTGTGCAAAATTCTTCTCAGAGAAGTGCGAGAAATGTTCAGTACTTGAAAACAATGACGAGTTGATGTTGATGCAAGTTTTCGCTCACTCTGATCAACAGCATTAATTTTTTTAGTTGAGCGCACTGGACGAGAACGTTTAATCTACTAACAATTCAGTTCTGCAAACTCGCTTCACAAATTAGTTCACAAACTGCGTTGAAAGCACTTTTTTTATCAAAATTGTTTTGTAAATTTAAAACCGTTTGAGTAGAAGACTCACTATTTTCTAATTTTGTTCAAGTGTAAAGCTTTCCATTTAGTAAATGTCAAACATAAAATTAAACTGACAACTTATAAATGTCACTACTTTTGAAATACAAAATAAACGGTAGTTTAAAATCTAAACATTACATAACCCACTCTTTATAACTGCTTCGCATAGTATGTTAAACATCTGTTTTTTATTTGTGTTATTTTTTATTTTTTTCTAGCGCTGCTTTTACAATCTTTGTTGTTATTTTCTCCTGTAGTTCCTTATTATCTGTTTTATCCCTTCCACTGTCGTATGAATTATTTCTGATATGTCAGCAATTTCTGTTTGTTCTTTAACTATTCCGCTAGTAAGAAACAATTTCTAAATTATTACTTTTTTACTCTACACTGCTTTTATTTTTCTTAGTTTATTTATTACTATTTGATATGGTATCTAGAAGGAATTTCCGTCTATAAATTTTAACATTTTTTAGCATTTTTTTTTACTGTTTTTGATTGTTTTTTTAGAGCTTTTTTGTTATTTTTTAATTCTTCTTTAGCTTCATCAGAATCTCTTTCCTTTCTTCTCTGTCTTTTCACTTTTTTTGCTGTTTTTATTGCATTCTTCCTGCTTTCTCTGATCTTTTTGCACCACCAGTACGGTTTTTCTTTATTTTTACTTGAAAACTGATTCTTTTATTTTTTGCAATTTTTTTTGTTTTCTGTCACTTTTTCTGTGTTAATAGCTTTCTTTATCTATCTTTGTTTATCCTTTTTATGTTTCATTTTCTTGTTACACTTTTTGTTTTGCTTCTTATGAGCCCAATATTTATGCTTCTTTCTTTTATTAGTTGTTTCAAAGGTGTGTTTGCGCACGTCACTTTTTTGCTTATAAAAGTCCACGTTATACTTATAATTATACCGTATAAGTATAACGTTATAATTTCTTACGCTATTTATAAAATTAGCGGAGCCAATCAAAAAACCTTACGCTAAATGTATCGGCCACTTGATGTGTATTAGACAAAATGAATATAGCCATAAACCGCAATCGTAAGATTTTCTTATTATTGTGTTTGTATAAATTGCAATTAATACTGTTTTGCCAAACATTGATAAACTTTTTAATCAATTCATTTTCAAAATAAGATATTAGTATGCTAGTAATTTGATTGTCCCTATGTTATGTTTATTTAGGTTATGTTATTAGTTTGATTACTTATCAGTTTTTATTGTAACGTTATATTGCACATGCGCAAACACTTTTAAAATTGTTTTTCTTACACTATTTAAAACGTTATAATTATAAGCAAAAAAGTGACGTGCGCAAACACACTATTGTCTTTTTGTTTATTCGAATTATAGCCGTTTGTATATTTTTGTAATTTTTCTCATAGATATAACAGTGCTTTCTTTATTGTTATTTCTACAACTAAACTCGTCAAGCAGTTTTTCCCTTGTTGTTTTTGGGATTATACCATTTGATCATAATTAGGTCATTATTTGCTTTTTTTATTGAAACTTTTTTTTTGTCTCTTACTTTTTTTTGTCTAATTCTGACCCTTATGTTACTAGTAACAGCTGTCTTTTACTTGTTTTTTGTATATCTTTAAAGATTGTTTTGTTTATCTAAAACTTTGATTGTTTTAATAAGTCTGCGTATGTTGAACCCATCTTAAGTACTACTATAACTCCTCTCTTTCTATTTGTGTTTTGCAGTTGTATTGGAAAGTACATCTTTATGTGTACTCGTTTTAGCTATCTCTATAATTTTTTTTGTGTTCCTTGGTGCTAATCCTGTCGGTATAGGTATGTCAATTGTCACAAAATACCTTGGTGTTACAATTGACAACAGTTTAAGTTTTAAACCGCATATGGAAATAGTAATTGAAAAGGTATCAAATCGGGTTAAATACTTTAGTCGTGCTAGTCAAACATTGAACATTAACGCTAGACTTATTGTTTATAAATCACTGATAAGTCATGATTTTTCTTATTGTCCAACTTTTTTATTTTATTGTGATCAAGGTTACCTAGATAAGTTACAAATTATTCAAAATAAAGCTATAAGAATAATACTTAAGTGTGATATTTATACAAATGTAAATAGAATGCTAGTATGTCTATGTTTTCTTTCTGTAAAACAATATTTGTTATACTGCAACATGTGCTTTATATATAAACTAAGCAATAACTTACTACCTAAGTACCTGACCAAAAATATTGTTGTAGCGTCTGATATTCATAATTATCAAACTAGATACAGTTCTAATATTTATATAAAGAAGGTGAACAAAACAGCAACAAAGAAATCATTATTTTATGATGGCATGGCACTATATAATTCTTTGCCTAAAGAAATTAAATCTGTTGCTACTCTTTATTCTTTTAAACATAAAATTTGTGAACATATTAAACAGAATTTTGAATTTAATTGAATATCATGTAATACTCGTAGAAACTATAGATGTTGTGTAAAAAGTTTTATTATTTATTTTATTATTTTTGATTGATATTTTATGTTTGTAGTATGTTCTTACTTTTGTTATTTATCATATTATATATGTATATGTAAATATTTAAATTTCTTGTATATGTATTTATTTACATTTAATAAACTTAAACTAAACTAAACAATATTAAGTTCTTTGCTTTGTTTAGAACTTTTTTTACGGCGCCTAACATATTTATATCCTTTTTCTCTCCTGTTTCAAACTTTTGTTTAATAATGTAAATTTTTAATTTTTTTTTTACAAATGGCGTTTTTTTTCTTTTGCCTTCCATTAGTTCTAGGTATTTTTCTTATGCTTGTTTTAGGATTTTTAATTCTTTTCCAACTTTGTGTATTTATGTAAAGAGTATTCTAATAAGAAGTTTCATTTTGAATAGCAGACTATTTGGGCAGCTGTCAATTTTTATTTAAAAATGGAACGATACACGCTTCAACAACACATTGAAATTATTAAAAATTTTCAGTCAAAGTTTGCAAAACTAAAGCACTTTTTGGTCGTCGTAATGCACCTTCTCGGCCAGCAATAGTAAATTTAGTAAAAAAATTTGAGCTGTTATGGGACAAGTTTGTGATGTAAAGAATTGAAACCGTGTGCATCGCTCAAGAACAAATGAGAATATTGCTGATGTAGCCCGTAGTGTTAAAGAAAATCAAGGTTTGTCGATTCCTCGCCGATCTTTAAAATTAGACATTCCACAAACAACATTACACCGTATTTTGCATAAAGACTTAAGTCTTAAGCTTTTAAAGTTCAGTTAACTTTTACTTCGGAGGCTACGTTAATAAACAGAATTGCCGCATTTGGGGCTCAGAAAATCCAAGAATGATTGTTGAATTTCTTTTCATCCTCAACGTGTCACTGTATGCTGCTGTTTTTGGGCTGGCGGTGTGATTGGACTCTACTTTTTCAAAAATGAAGCTGGTGTAATAGCAATTTTGCAAAAAGTTTCCTGACCGTGTTATTTCTCACAGAGGTGATCACAATTGGCCACCAAGATTTTGTAATTTAACACCTTTAGACTTTTTTCTTTGGGGTCTCGTAAAAGATAAGGTCTATGCTAATGCTGCACAATTGATTCAAAACCATAAAGATGGAGTTCGTGTAGTTATCGAGAACATACAGCCTCAAATGTGCAAATTGGTCATAGAAAATTTCATAAATAGAATGTGGTACTGCAATCGTAACCATGGTGGCCATTTGACTGATATCGTTTTCAAATATTAATGGCATACCTTCTTCTTTACAATGAAATAAACATATATTGATTTCTCTTAAACTATACTATTAGTTACTACCACAGTATGACCTGGAATAATAAACAGCAGAAGATAGAATTATAGGAAAAAACCAAGGATACTTAAATAAAGCTTGATGAACATTTAGGTTATTACACGAGGTAATCACAAATTTAGTAAATACTTTGGAAACTAGATATAATTAGCTTTACCAGTATTTAGTAGTTTACCATAATTTAATTTTTTTTTTTTATTCTATCAATGTGTCGGTGAGTTCTTTAATAGCTATCGTGAGTAATCACGCAAAACAAATAACTAATTAAAATTTAAGTTACGTAAACTTAAACCGCACACTTCACATGACTGCACTAACAAATCTGAAATATTAAAAATATAAAATATTAACAAAACTTCATAAAACACAAATAGACCTGTTATCGTTAACAGATCCCGATTATAATTTTGACATAGACAAAAACGTTATTGAAGAAACTTTAACTTTAATCAAAATATTAATTGATTACTTTGTCAGGTTCTACGCATGTAAGAATACAATTTTGTTTAATTCACATTTGGTTTAGAATAACTAAGATCATAATACAACTCCGGACAATATTGCAACATTTAAAGATAATGGCAATGGCGTCTTGTAGTAGAAGCAGAGTTAAACAAAAAAGTTTTTAGCTATAAAGACATTAGTACAACTCTAACATTTTTAAATCTGAACCTGAAAATATAAATGCTAATGAATAGAAACCGTTAGCAAATTTATAAACATACGTAACTTACTCTGAAATATTTTTTTTGTTACTAAAAAATAGTTTTTAACTCTAAAGACATTAGTTTAGGCCTAACATTTTCAGAAAATAAACTGTCAACTTCAATAGTAGATACTCAACAAGTTGTTAAAAAAGTTTCTTTATATATAAATGGAACTTAAAGTTTGATGGCAATAGTAGTAGCATACAGAGTTTCAATCAGCTAGCAAAGTCTCAAAATATTGAACTATTTACAACGGCAATCAAATTGTTTACTGGTCAAGCACTAATTAAATATAAAGCATATTAAAAGTAACATTCTTTCAGTATATGTAGATAAATTTATTTTAATTGATTTTGTTTCTCACTTTGTCATCTTGTGTCAAAAAATTTAGCAGTACAAAGCAATAATCAAGTATCAAAATTTATAAAAAAAAAATATATTTACAACTAGATTTGGCGTACGTCTCTTTGCAAAAGAAATCAAACAATATGTTTTCAGACAGTAAGACTGTACTAAAGCTAAATCAAACAAAAACCAATATTAAATTATCACCTATAGTTTGTTGAAATTGCAAAGGCAATAATAATGTTTTTAGATATTGGGACACCGTTCTGTTATAAATTCGACAAACTTAATTGTAGAATTTAGACCTGCCAAAACTGTAATCCAATAAACGATTAAATTTTATATTCTGACCGCTATACGTGGTCAAACTAAAAATACTATTGCCGCTACATATAAGATTATTTTTTAAACAGTTATTGTAAAACAACAACATGTTTGCAGAAAGTTGAAAAAGTCAGTCTAAACTTAAACATCTAAAGCGTAAAAGTTTTAACGACAATAAATCTAAATTAGAAATAATATAAATATTTTAGACATTATAATAAAAACTAGTTATTTCAATGAGTTAGGTTAGAAATAGTGGTTAGCAAGTGTTAAAGAATTTTTAATCAACTTAAAGTGCGTATTAACAAAGTTAGTGAATTATTAGTAAAGAAATTGTGTGACAACCAACTATACATTTATGTTCCTGTTCTAAACGAGATTATTGTAGCTATACTCTGGGTCTAATTGTCTAATTAATATTTGTACGGAAAATTTGAAATGCACTTAATAAATAAACTAAAAATTACCAATAATAATAAATGCAACTTGCAATATTAATAGTTCCTTCAATTCTAACAAATTTATTTTTATTATGTAGTAGAACTCCGATACAAACTCCACATTGGAGGCGTTGCTCTACTGATCCACAAAAAGAAGAAGCAACTGGTAACAAAGACAAGAGCAGTGTCAAACAGAGTAATTTATACAATGCTAAGGATCAACGCCATGTTTAGTATCCAAATAATCCAAGCATATGCACCACCTCATCAGACGAAGAAATTGAAAAGTTCTACAAAGACCTAACATCTGCAAAGAGCGCGGAAAAGACCAAAATCTGTGTGATAATCGGCAACTTCAACGCGAAGGTTGAAGCAAAGGTACCGACGGATCCTTCCTTCATCGGAAAATTTGGGTTGGGAGCTAGGAACCAAAGAAGACAAACTATGATAGATTTCCTCAACAAGGAGAGGCTCTACTGTATGAACACCTTCTACAAAAAACAACTGAAAAGGAAATGGACTTGGAAGAGCCCCGATAACAGGGTCAAAAACGAGATAGACTATGTTCTCACATCTAACCCCCAAATGTGCTCGGATGTGTCAGTACTAAACCGCTTTGACACAGGCAGCAACCACAGATTGGTCAGAGCCAGGATCCACATCAATACTCGATACTAAAGAAAAGCTCTAGTGGAAAGAAAGATACGACCAACCACAGGCGAACTAAGAGAGAAAGAGGTGGAATTCAATAGACAAATCGACAAGAAGCTACACCCAACTGAAGATATGAGAAACATGGAACTAAATACACTCTCGACAAAGATCACCTCTAGTATTAAAAGCGCCGTGCGGAAAGTCTGTTCCCTCCAAAGAAAGAAACATCCGAAATTCAGTTTAGAAACAGAACAACTGATTGACGAACGAAGGAACACCGACAAAAACTCAACACGATATGGAGACTTAAATAAGATCGTGAAAAAGGCCATCAGAAGAGACCAGAGAGCGTATAACACAAGGATGGTTGAGGACGCTATACAGAACAACGCAAACATGAGAGTACTTCGTTCCAAAAGATCGAGAGGCAAGATGATTATCCACAAGATGAAAAATTAGCAAGGAGTCATTGTGAGTGAAAGAGGAAAGATAGCAGAAATTATTGAGAAATTCTATCAACGACTCTACAGCTCATCAATGGCAGACCCAAAGCAAGGACAAGTCAAACAACCAGCTCTAAATATAGGATTGGAAGAACTAGAACCCATTGATAGAGAAGAACTAGAGGCGGCGCTTAAACACCTAAAGAACTGCAAAGCCCCGGGCGAAGACCAGATCACCAGTGAAATGCTGAAGGCCGGAGGAAATACACTGAAGGAAGCACTCCCGATCCTGCTAAATAAATGCCTAGAAGAAGAGAAAATACCGGACTCTTGGAAAAACGCAGAAGTCATCCTGCTATTCAAAAAAGGCGACTGCACAAATCTGGAGAACTTCAGGCCTATTAGTCTATTATCCATCCTCTACAAACTACTAACTAAAATCATAACAAGCCGCCTTGGCCATAAATTCAACTTTTACCAGCCAGTCGAACAGGCGGGATTCAGAAAGGGTTATAGCACGACGGATCATATCCAAACGATACACACACTAGTAGAAAAATGCACAAAATACAATATACCACTCCACATGGCCTTCGTAGACTACCAGAAGGCATTTGATTCAATTGAAACCTGGGCGGTGATGAAGGCGATGGATAACGCCCGCATAGATTACAGATATTCTAACATCATACGATATATCTACGAACACGCCACCATACACGTCAAAATTGAAGAAGAATGGGTAACTGCAAAAGTCCAAGTAAAGCGAGGTGTCAGACAGGGGGACACAATTTCACCTAAATTGTTTACCCTAGCAATGGAAGACGCATTCAAAATACTAACATAGGATCAGAAGGGCATAAGGATAGACGGAAGATACTTCAACCACCTCCGCTTTGCAAACGATATTGTCCTCTATAGCAGTGACCCGGCTGAACTTGCGACAATGCTTCAAGAACTCAGAGTAGCCTCCGAAGCCGTTGGTCTTAAAATGAGAAAAGTTTACGATACCTGCATCTTGCCGGTGGCAACATACGGGCTCGAAACAGCCACTCTTACAATAAACAGTGCCAACCGTCTTAGAGTCTGCCAAAGGGCAATAGAGCGAGCAATGCTGGGAGTCAGTCTGAGGGACAGGATCCGGAATGAGAATATTAGACGAAGAACGGGGGTATGCAACGTCGTGGAACGGGTGGCACGGCCCAAGTGGCAGTGGGCGGGGCACGTAGCCAGAAACAACATCAAATGGACGAAAAACCTAATGCAATGGACGACATTCAGCGACATGCGGGAAAAAACTGGATGAAGACCGCACAAGACAGACCGACATGGAAGTCGTTGGAAGAGGCCTATGTCTAGGAGTGGACGAATACAGGCTAATGAAGAAGAAGAAGAAGTAGAACCGTCAAAAAGGAGCAGTTGTACTTAAGTACTATTGTTAAAAAATCAAACAAAAAGTTTTGTTTAAAAAAATATATATTTAGTGATTAAATCTGACTGTTATCCTTTTCCACACATAGACAGAATCTTAAACATGCTACGCAACGCAAAATTTATTTTAGCAATAAATTTAAGCTTGGCAAATACCGTTGGAGTCTACAGAAGAAAAACTCGTTTGTTGTTTCTATTTTAAAACTTTGTTTTTTGGTTTATCAAGTTTAACAGATAAACAAAATCTTAGGCCTAAAATTAGAACCAAAAATATTTACCTATTTGGATGAAATTTTTGTGACCGGTTTAAGTTTCAAGAAACATACTAATTTATTAACCTTCTAGTAGTCTAGCACGGTTTCTGAATCCGGGTCAATACAAATTTTAATATCAACTATTTGCAAAGTGTGCCAACAAAGTACTATATCAACAGACAATTGAATACATAATACGTTTGTTTATTAATTAAGTTAAAATTATCTTAATTTCAAATAAATTTATAATTTCATTTATTTTAAAAGGACATATTTCTTTTTTATATATAAACTTTTTAATTAAATCTAAACATTCATTTGCTGGAATTTTGGAAAACATGTTACAGACGTCCAAACTTATTAACTTACAGTCAATTTTAGTTTTATGGTTTTCTAATTTTTTTGTTAATTCTATAGTAAATTTATTTGAAACATGCATAAAACAAAATTATTTTGTTTATAATAATAAATTTTATCATCAAAATTATGGTTTACCAATGGGGAGTCCAATATCACCTATTTTGGCTAATATTTTTATGGAAAACTTAGAAGAACAAATATTTAATTCTATTTTTAAACATAATATTAAATTCTGGTTCCGCTATGTAGATGATATTCTTATTTACTTCAAAGGAAATACAAATGATTTAGAAAATTTATTGACTTATGTTAATAATATTCATAAAACAATAAAATTTAAATTAGAAGTTGAAGAAAATAAACAAATAAACTTTTTAGACATAACTATTTCACAAAATTTAGTAGAAGAAAAATTCAATTTCAAAATTTATAGAAAACCAACTTTTTCAGATACAATTATACCAAAAGATTCGTTTCATCCAATTAATCATAAACTATCAGTTTTTAATAGTTTAATACATAGAGCTATTTCAATTCCACTAAATAATCAAAATTTTAAAGATGAAATTAATATAATTAAACAAATTGCAAAAAACAATGGTTTTAATGAATCAACTATTTATAAAATTCTCAGTAAAAAACAGTTTAAAATTTGCATAAATGAAATATATCCATTTAGAAAAGAAGTAAATAAGAAATATTGCTCAATAACATATTTTGGCAATTTATCTGAAAAAATTTCAAAATATTTAAACAAAAAATTTCAAATTACTGTTGCATTTAAAACACATATGAATTTAAAAACAAAATTAATAAATGCTAAAGAAAAAACAGAAATTTTCAATAAAAGTGGAATTTATAAACTAAATTGTAGTAATTGCAACGGAACGTATATTGGACAAACCATGAGAAATTTTGATATTAGATATAAAGATCACATAAGAGCTTTAAAATATAAAGATATAGAAAAGTCAAATTTTGCTAAACATTTAATTCTGAATAAACATAATATTTCGAACCAAAAAACATCATTAAATATTCTACACATTTCGGATAAAAATTTAACATTTTTGGAAAGCTTAGAAATTAAAAAACATTTAAAAAATCAAAATTATACAGTAATAAATGAACAATTAGATATATATAATTCACCACTACTAGATATGTTAATAAAAATAAATTTTAGTTAAATAGAAATTTTAAATTAAAATGTAAATATTTATATTTATTTGATAGATTATCTAACCTTTAAATTTGTAACGTCTAATAAATGACAAAATCAAAATTCAAGTCAGAAATTTAAATAAATAAAAAACGGATATCAGGGTAGCGGGAAAAAACAATTTTTTAAATAATAATAAATCAGTTTGAAATATAATATACAATAAATACATTGAAAATGATGATCTCACTCATCGAAACATGTATGTAAAATAAAATAAAATAAATAAATAAAATAAAATCATTACCTTATTAATATGAATAATATAAAAGGATTTTATAAAATAAAAATAGAAAATATAAAATTTAAATAATTGGTTTAAACAAATTTTGATTTTTTTATGTAGAGCTTAAACAATAATTTAAAAAAGTTTATATTTTACCAGTTGATAGTTTATTTATTAACTAATCCTGTGTAACTTAAAAAAATAGGTCTGTGAGACCGTCGCTACTACTAACGTTACAAATTATAACACGACTACTGAAATGTTGCAAACGTTTAGAAAACGTCAACCTAACCGTCAATTTATAAAACGTAAATTATATTCACGTTTTTGAAAATACCTTAGGTTTATAGTAGATCAAAATAACTTAATGAAAAATTCAGATAAATTAAAGGCTAGAAATTTAACCAACGCTAATATTTATTCTTACAGATTTTACATTTCCATTTACTATTCAGTGCAACGCAAGCAACAATGCTGTTGTGAGGGTATTAACTCAAGTTCAAAGTAGGCTGAAAGAGTTATTGCGTTTGCTAGCCGTAGTTTATCTTATGCAAAACGGAACTATGATATGGGAAAACATTTAGGTCTTACATAGAAAAAGCAAAGTTTATTGTGATTACTGATCACTTTGACTTTGTAGATGAACATTAAAATTGTCACAATATGATTTCACTGCATAGAAAAAGCAAATTTTATTTAGTTTTCAAAATGTTAAGTCGAGCGTCCCCGACGTGAACTTTATTGAGATTAATCACTCTAAAGTAGATATTTGGTATTTAAAAATGCTAAAAAATGTTTTTTGTTTGTCTTTGCTAAAACCAGTTTTAGTTCTAAAATGCAAGTCAATACAACAATTTAGAGGCCTTGAGATGTTCGATTCGGTGTGAATCACAATTTTACATGACGTTAAACCTTAAAACAGTAACTGATTAATATAAACTTTGAAATTTCTTAAAACAATGTTTTTATTTGGGGTAGGCAAAAAATATTGCAATTCCAAGATGTTATTGTATAGTAGTAATTGCATCACATAATGAAACTATTGCGTTTTACTTCAAAACATTTAAAAGAATTTTGGAAAAATGTTAAGCAGTGCAACGTGAATTATTTAGAAAATGCCTAATACACTTTTAAATGGTCTTTTTCCAAAAGCTTCTATCAAAACCATCTGTTTTGGCTCTAAAATACGGGCCAAAACGACAATTTTATCAGTACCAATCTAAAAATACTAAACCGAGGCAACGTTTGTTGACTGTGATAGATATCACGACTGACAGGTATCTACGTCGGTTTCAATGTCAGATTACAGGTGGATAAAATTTAATGTAGAACATGAACAAAAAACAATAATCATGCCCTACCAAAACCCAAGGATAAACAATAAAGTACTTGTGCAGATTTAAGTGAACCTATTACTGTAGAAAAATAGAAAACTATGTAAGTAAGTTGGAAAATTTATTAACACGAGCGTATAAAGATTCGTGCCCACTTAGTCTGGCTACCAAATCTAACAACACTATACCTTGATGGTGTAAAAAACTCGACCGGCTTAAGGAGGCTGCACGGAGATCTTTCAACAGAGCAAAACACTCAAAAAACGAATCAGACTAGATCTTATACAAAAATGCACAGAAAGATTATAAAAGACGCATACGTCAACGTCAACGGGAAACTTGGAAATCTTTTTGTGAGGACGTTGAAGACACCTTAACTGCTGCAAAACTTAAAAAAAAATTATTCAAAGACTTCTAACAGCAACTGGGTTGCCTAAAATAAATTGACTGCTTATACACAGCCAATCAATCTGAAGCAACGGAAATACTTCTAGAAACTCACTTTACAGGCTGTACCGCCCCGGAACAAATCTGGTCGTACAATACAATTTTAGCTCCATTAGAAAAAGACTGGGTAGCTGCTCGCCAGTTTGTTGAAGAGGTGCGTATAGCATGGGCAAATAAAAACGTTTCTCTATATAAAACGCCAAAATTAGATGGTGTATTTCTTGCCTTTCTACAATGGAGCAAAAATATCATACTAACTCATTAAAAAATTATACTAAAACCTTAGCGTAACATTTACACCCGTGTAAAATTCTATCGCCCAATCAGTCTTACGTCTTTTTTCCTGATGACATTAGAACAATTATGCAAAAGATCAATTTGGGAAACGGCCCTTATTACTAAGCCACTACACTCATACCAACATGCATTTATTCAAGAAAGATTTACCAAATCGGCCCTACATCTTGTAACAAACCGAATTGAAAAATCATTAAGAGAATAAAGTTTAACTTGGGCGTGTTTATTGATATTGAAATCGCTTTTGATAAAACCACCTTCAAAAATATAAAAACTGCTTTTGAAATACATGATGTAAATCCCACAATTAGTAGATGAATAAAACACATGTTGGAAAAAAGATCCGTTGCTGTTAGTGTAGGGAATTTGACGGTCAGAAAAATTGTGGTCAAAGGTTGTTCCCAGAAAGATATATTATCTCCACTACTATAAAGTATAGTAGTTGACAACTTTATACGGCTACATAATGTTCATGGTTTCTATACAATTGATTATGCAGATAACATAACAATCCTACTAACCGGTAAATTTGAAAGCATACTTTGCAACTTGATGTAAGAGTCTTTAAGAATAATTAAAAACAGGCTCTTACGGTCAACCCTATAAAAACCGATACTTTACTACTGCTATCAACCAAGGTAAAATATTTTAGGCTGGTTTTTGACAATAAGCTCACATGGGAACCACATCTAAATATGAGATGCAAAAAAAATCATATATCGTTTTGGCAATGCAGACGAGTTTTAAGGAAAACTTGGGGACTGTCTTCAAAGATAGTGTTATGGCTGTACACAGCCGTCATAAAACCTATGCTCACATACGGAGCACTAATATAGTGGCCAAAAGCTAGACAAAAAAACGTCTGCAGCATATTGAATCATTTGCAACAAATGACATGCCTAAGTATAGCAGGTAGCATGCGGACAACACTGCCACACACAATATTGTGTCTGCACTTCTTAACATTTAAGTTGAGAAGATGGCGACAATGGCAGCTTTGCGTTTAAATGCAGCTGGACTTTGGCACACTGCAAGGAAAGCTGGCAAACTCTGTACTTTTCTAGAAGAGGTTGTTAAGATAACATCTCTGTTAAGAGCGCAAATAATGTAATATGTCACCCTTTTTTGTGTTTCAAAAACCCTACAACGTAAGCAGACATAAACAAAAGGAGTAAAACGTGGCCAATAATTTGATTAGAATCTACACGGATGGCTCAAAAACCAATAAATGTTCTGGAGGGAGAATCTTCTTGCAAAACTTGGACCTTAAAATCTAAATCTTCTAAATAGAAGTAGTTGGAATTAACTATGGGGTTATGGAAATTGTAAACCTTAAAATATCTTGCAAAAATGTTCAAATTTTATTGGATAGTAGAACGGCCCTAATTGCTAAAAACAAGCCTAAAAACACATCAATGCTAGTTTTTGAATGTCATTGTGCCCTTATTTAAGCAGCCTGTGAAAATAGCATCGAGCTGCTCTGGGTAAAAAGACATTCTAATAAAGTAGGTAACATTGAGGCAACCTTCATGGCGTGTGAACCTAAACCCTAAACCGCTATAACACTCAAAAACTTAAATAATCTACTAAAAATTAACACACATAACGCACTGAAACGGGATAACACTTCAGGCTGTAGACAGGCAAAGGAAGCAATGACTGCTTTAAACGCTAAGACAGGCGATTACTACTTGCGACTGTCTAGATAAAACTTGGAATCTTGACAGTACATTGCCAACTAAAGAAACACATGCACAGGATTGGTATTAGAGACAATCCAACGTGTAGAAGATGTGAAATGGATGACAAATTTTGGAATATATTGAATTTGGAAGTTAATTCTATTTGTCGATAACACGCTTAAAAAAAACTTTCTTAATACTTTTGGTTTTACATCTCTATACTGTCAATGAATTTGTTAGAATTTTTAGTCAATTTTGAATTGACAATGATCCGAATAGTTTGTTTCAGAATAGAGTTTAAAAGAAATAGTGTAGTTTACAATGCAAAAACAAACGTTTTTATAAGCTTAAAGACTTTTATAAAATTTGTATTTGAATTAGTAACGTTATGTATTGTACTAATAGTTGCGTTCAGAACGGCTCAACAGTTGCCAGCGCTGACTCATCAATCAATCACTGATTGATGAGTTACTTGGTCAACAACCAGCCAATAATGAGTAAAATGACAATCGCGTTTAGTACGCATGATGAGTCGTTCTAAACGCGACCATTGTTTGTAAATTATTATTATTATTATTGTAATTTTTAGTTTTCAAGTTTTTTATGACAATAAAATTTTTTTTTGTTCCACAGATTGCTCTGATATTTTGGAATAAGCAGTCTTGTTTTAAACCATGACTATCCTATTTGTCACCAACATATTTAAGCGTTTACGTATTATAGATGCTGTGCCTAGTAGTGTAGCTTTTTGCATTCATTTAAAGTTGGATATATTTAACCCCAATTCATCTAGGTGTCCAGGTAAGTTTCTATTGACTAGTTCGTTAGCTGTTAAGTACTTTTTTGTTTTTTGCTTATATAATGTTTCTACGTTCTAATGGTATATATACATCTATAAGATATACTTTCTTTGTAGCTTTTTTTCAAACGATAATATTGGGTCTATTATGTTCAACTTGTCGATCAGTTTGTATGGTCAGATCCCAGTGTATTTTCTAGTCATCATTTTTGTAAACTAGTTTTGTATGTCGTTCTGTGTGGTATGTTGGCGCCATGTAGCTACCGATGCTAGATGTTGGATTGTTTCTTGTTGTTTGCCGCACATTCTACACATTATTGAATTTAAATTTATATATTATAAGTCTATACGCTTTAGTTGAGAAATTGATCTTGGATAGCAGAAATAAATCTCTCAGTTTCCTTAAACAAATAACCTATTTTAAAATATGCTGTTGATTTTCTTTTATTTATATTGTCGGATTTTAAACTAGCTTAAAATCTAACATGCAATATTTTTTTCTTTTCAGGACGTTTCGAGATCGTTTAGACTTATTTTTTTATTGTCAAATTATTTTCTCAACAAAACTTTTTATAAAGAATGACTTTTGGTCATAAAATAAATAATAAAGATTTTTTCCCAAAAGCAAAAACAGAACAAAAGTAAAAAACTTTTTACTATTAAGAAATTCTAGTTTACTAGACACATTCAAAGCTATGCCATGGTTGTTCTAGAAAATATTATGTGAGATTGTAACTCTTAGAAGACAAATTGAAAAAGATTTAGATATAGATTTATTGTTTAATTTAATATTTGATCATATCTTAGATTTTGATTTTGAAACAGTAAGAAGTTAATTTTTTTTTTAAATTGATCATGTTAGAAGTGCCTACTCAGATATTGTTTTGAGGTTTTTGTTTATAGATTCTAACCTAGAAATTTAAAGACGCTGTGCCATATTTGTCAATTTGGTCTTTAGAAAGTATAAAGTATAAAGTGTAATATCATCTGCAAAACTATAAACAAAATTTAGTTATTTAAAGAAGTTTATTAATGTAAATCAAAAGTAAAGAACAGAACCTTAAGGAACACCAGCATTTATGATTTTTGGGTCAAAGGTAAAACCATCAATTTTAACTATAATTTTTTTATTGTTAAAAAAATTGTTGATAAAATTTATAGATTTATGATCAAGACCATGCAGCTTGTTAATAAGATATATAGAATGCCTTACCCTATCAAATGCTTCGGAAATATCTAGAGCAACTGCAAGATTTTCTTCTTGTTTGTCTAAAATAGAATTTCATTTGTGACTAACATAATTCAAAAAATCTGTTGTCAAACATTTTGACCAAAATCCGTATCTGAGATGAAGTTATTTTGTTGACAATGTAGAAATTAATATATTTTTTAGGTATAGGTTGAACATTTGCAACTTTTCAACAAGTTGGGAATGTTTCTTATTTGTATGATAAGGCAAATATTTTACTACTAGCCTGCATTGTGGATTCAGCAAAGGAGGATTTATAATAGTAGAGTTAGATGCAAAATGGTTTGCAAAAAAATCTGTTTTTTTCTTTTGTATTAGTAACTGAATTGTTTTGGTCATTTTGAAAAAAGAAAGTATTGAAGATATTATTCTACCTTGCAATGAGTTTATTGTTTTATAGAAATTTTTGAAGTTAATGAAAAGCTTAGATCTTATAGACTAAAAAACGTAAAGAAAACCAAAAACAAATTTTAATAGCAATAATATACAATAACATGAAAAGGGCATTTAATAAATATTTTAAACAAAACTGGAAGCAATAGGAATAAAAGACAAAAAACTGAATCTAATAGACTTATACTTTGAACCATATATGAGAAACCACAACCAACAAAACATAACAAATTTTATACACAGTGCATAGAAAAACACTTACAACTGAAACAAAAAAACTTAATATAATTAAGATAATAGCTTTGAATAACATACTAACGCTAAACAAAGTAAATTACAAAATGATAAAAAGCTATATAACAATGCAGTCAAACAAAGAAATACACAACAACCAAACAAGATAGGAATAAAACTAACTTTATTTTTTTAAATTTTTTATTAAAAGTATTCAATCATTTTTTATTGCTAGATAGTCTTAATTTTATTTATTTATTTTTTATTTTTTATACTTGGTAGAACGTTTTGCCTGCTTAAACTAAGTTATTTATCATTTTATTGCATTATAATTTTAAAATTGCTGCAGTATTTTTACTATTTCATTATGATTATTTTTTTGTGCATAATCTATTGGTTTGTATAAATTTACACTAGTTAAACTCCGAAAATGATCTAATTTTTGATCAACATTTGAAATATTTTTATTTGCTCCTGTATTTAATAACAATCTTACTACATCTTCATGTCCATGTTCAGCGGCTAGAGATAAATATGTTCTACCCAAATTGTTTGTCATATTAATATTATTATGATCAGATACACTTAACAACAACTCAACAATGCTTGCATGTCCATTTTTTAATGCATAATGTATTGCGGAGCATTTCTGACTATCAACAAGATTTATATCAGAGCCCTTTGTGATTAACAATTGTACTACTGGTTTATTTCCCTTTTCAGCGGCTAGAGATAAATATGTTCTACCCAAGTCGTTTGACAAATTAATATTATTATGATCAGATATACCTAACAAAATTTCTACAATTCTTGCATGTCCATTGCTTAATGCATAATGTATTGGCGAGTATTTACGCTTATCAACAAGATTTATATTAGAACCCTTTCTGATTAACAATTGTACTACAAATTCATTTCCGTTTTCGGCGGCTAGAGATAAATAAGATCTTTGATTATTATCCAACAAATTAATATCAGCACCATATTGCTCGTTTAAAAGTAATTCTACAATTTGTGAATGTTTATTATAAATTGCGTAGTATATTGGAGACTTTTTTGCAGAATCAACAATATTTATATTGGCACCCTTTTGTAATAATAGTTGAACATATTGCTCTTGGCCACTTTCAGCTGCTAATAATAAATAAGTTTTATTTAAACTGTTCACTAAATTAATATTAGCTCCTCTTTGCTTGTCTAAAAGTAATTCTAAAATTTTATTATGTCCTTGGCTATTGGCATAGTGTATAGGTGACTTTCCATTACTGTCCACAATATTTATATTTGCTCCTCTTAATAATAATAACTCTACTAAACGTTGATGGCCGTTTGCGGCCGAGTATGATAAGAGAGTTTGCTTTGATTGATTCATCAAGTTAATATTTATTCCTCTTTCTAAAAATAGTTCTACCATTTTATCAGAACCAGTTTTTGCAGCTATATGTATTGGTAAATCTTTATCATTATTGGTACACATTAAATCAAGATTTTTATAGCGTTTCATCAATAATCTTACAATATTAGTATGTCCTAAGAGTGCAGCTATATGCAAAGGTGTATTTCCTGTTTTATTTTTGCACATTAAATTTAGATTTTTAGAATGATGCATTAATTCTATTACAATTTTTTCATATCCCAACTGTACGGCCATACTCAAAGGTGTATCACCATCGCCATTTGGGCATTCAAAGTTAGCTTTATTTTTTAACAAAAGTTGTATCATTTTTTCATCATTTTGAAGAATAGCACAATGTAAAGGTGTGTTTTTCAAATTATTTGCTGCATCTATATATATTCCTTTTTTTAGCAATAATTGAACAACATTAGTATGTCCGTTGAAAGTAGCACAATGTAATGCTGAATCTAATTTATTATTTTTAAAGTTAATATATGCACCTTTTTTAAATAATGATTTTATTAAAATTGCATTGCCATCCATTGCTGCATAATGTAGAGGTGAATTGCCAAGCTCATCTTGATAATCTATTCCATTTTTTAGCAGCTCATTAATAATAAATTGATAGTTTGTTGTTGAAGTTTTTTCATTCTGATTAATTTTTTGTAACATACTTGTTTCATCTTCTTGACCATTTGCATTATTTTTATTGGCATTTCTGTCAACAGCTTTATGACCTCTTGAGAATAGTTTAAATATTTCTAAGTAGCCATTTTGAGCAGCAAAAAAAAACGCTGAACTTTTTTCCATTTCTTCGGTGTTGGGAGTAATATCTAATTCCGATATATATTTTACAACATCTCGATGGCCATTCTGTGCTGCCAAATATAATGCAAGACAGTATACCATTCCATCGGAAAATATTGATTCATTAATTGGTTCCATCTGAAACAAGTTGATACGTTAAATTTGGACAATACAATAAAATTAATAAATGGCAATTGATGGATAAATAATTTAGATAGTTGAATTTGTTAACTTATTTTTTATACCATATTAAAAACTATAAATAATTACACACCTACAAGCAATAGTTTAATTTACTTTATGAATTTATTAAAAATTTATTTTTTACACAAAATGTGTGCAAAAAAAAACTTTGAAAACTTATTTTTTGCACAAAATTTATTAAAAAAGCGGCGGAGTATGTTTGTAGTTAACGTGCTTGGCTAACTGAGTTTCAAGATCGATTCTTCTACTTTACCGTAAATTATTTGTGGATTTGTTCTTCTTATTAACCGCTTTGTAGCATTATGGTTTGAATAACAAAAATAAGTCATTTTAGTTTATTTTATCTATTATACCTGAAAAAACTTTTGAGTTTCTTAAACTAGGTATACATTGTGTATAATTTTACTTCTAAAAATTAAAGTTAAAGAGTGAGTAATATTTAGTTTTACGTAGCGTATATAAACTATATACATATGGCTATTGGCTATGGGAAAAAGAATAAAACGTTAAAGAAACTTTCAATCAACAATCAAGTATAAAAACATATCTTGACATGACGTTAAATTTTACATTTATTTTTGTGAGTTGAGTTAGAATAAATAGAAAGGTTTAAATAAAAGTGTGGTAAAACCTATGATTTTTTTTAATTTAATTCCTGTTGCCAAGTGAATTTAATAAATTTATAGTTTCAGTCTAATAGAGGGTTCAAGTTTATAAAGTTTATATCAAAATTACCTTACAAAGTCTAAAAATGTCTAAATTCAAAGAAAGTGGAAAAAGTAGCCTACAACCTTATTGATATATTTTTTAGCAAAGCTTCAACAATAACAAAATCAAACAAAACCGTAACTTCTGCTGCATTTACTTTAAAAAAGTTTCTTGTGCTCACAAGTGTCGAGACTGTCGTCACAATTATATTGCTGGTCGTAAAAGGCAACCAATAAGCAAAGAGATAACTTTGTTAAAATACCCACAGTTTGTCAGGGGCAAGTCCTACTTAATTGTGAGTTTGTTTTTAATAATTTTTGCATAACATCTTGTGTAACTCACCTGCGTGTTTACTCAGGTTTAGAAGAGTTAGCTTTGGCTCTAGCTTGTGTTAAAACAAGAGGTTAAACCTAACACAGTTTTTACCAGTCGGTTTGTTATTTAACTTAGGGGTGAGTAATTTTTTATGTGGTAATAGATAAAAGGTTCACTCGCTCGATTAGCCCTGGCAACTGCATCAGTTTGTAATGTAGCGTCTTATATGTGGCTCCTTGATGAATGGAGAGATTGAGCGATGAAGTTGACGGAGTTTACTATGGTAGATTCTAAACTTCCAACCAAACAATCATGCCCGTTTACGGACGAGAGAGCTAATGAAGTTTGTGGTATTGCAAATAGAAAGTTTATTAGGTAATTGATAGAAAAATGTACGAAAAGTGGCCAAAGTTTAAAGAAGGTTTCTTCCTTTCTAATTCACAAAAAAATTTCCAATATTATTAATGGAACTTTAAATTTTTGCAAGAAAATAAAAGTTTTTGCTTCTTCTTGTAGTGCATTTTCTATCGGAGGTTTGTTACCATCACAGCTATATAAACCTTATTGGCTGCCGCTCGGAATAATTAAATGTTGCTGCAGCCAAACTAGTTCCTTAGGTTTTTGAGCCATGACATTTAACGTTTTCTAATGTTCCTTTTTTCTCTGATTTTTTCTTGTACTATCATGTTTAACAGCGCGTATTTGGGTTCTCTCATTATGTGGCCTAAATATTGTAACTTTTTTTTTATGATGTAAATTATTTCTAATTCTTTTTGCATTTTATTTAAGACTTTAATGTTAGTTACTTTATCTGTCCATAGAATAAGCCACATTCTGCGGTATCACTACATTTTAAAGGCGTTGAGTTTGTCCAGTGATTCTTTTTGAGAGTCCACGCTTCAACCCCATACAGTAATGTAGGAAAGACATAGCAACGCAGCATTCTTGTACTACGCTTATAGCCTCAATAGTGAAGAGCCTTTTAATATTCACAAATATTGATCTCGCTATTTCAATTCTTGCTTTAATTTTTTTTTTTTGGTCATTTGATAGCTTTATCTAAGTTTAAAGGTATCTATACAACTGCACATTTTGATAGAATGCAGAGCAGTAAAATGCAGGAATGCAAGTCGTTAGAAAATATTGCGGTGATCGCATAAATCCAAAAATTAAAAAGGAAAGGAAGATAGCCGAAATTAAAGTAATAGACAAACCCTTTTACTTTAATGCATAAAAAAGGAAAAGAGCAATTACAGCCTCTACCTTTTTTAGATTGTTTGTTGTAGTTGTTGAAATGCCAATTGTTCAACAACCGTTATGAAATCTACTGCTATTTTAGAAACTTTTTTTCAAAAACCGGTTGCGGGCCCATCAGGCTCAAAACCAAAAAGGACTACAGTTTAATCTGGATCAAAGTCACAACAAGTGAAATTTTAACCAAAACCGCTTCTTGAAATGCAGGTTTTCAGCAATACTGTGCCCACAGACCCAAATATTGATATGTTGTCAGAGTCAATAAATGTGAAAGTTATTTCCGCACAACCTAGTCTGACAGATTAAATGATGTCAAATTGTAGGAATTCTACTTCCCCAGATAATAATTCAGAAAATTAACAAAAAAACGCTAATAAGCTAAAAGTTAAAATTACGTTTTCAACGTAACTTTAAAATGGCTTTAACCATTATACAATGGAACTGCAATGGATATAATGCATATTACGAGTTTTAAAATTTTATTGGCCAAAATTTTACTTATCTACGTTTCTTTACAGGAAACTAATTTTAAAGTTGAAAGTTTAGTTAATATTCGTGGTTATACTATTTATCAAAAAGATCGTATAAATGTTGATCGTGATCAGGGCGGAGCGGCCTTATTGGTTTGTAATACAATTTTTAGCAACGAATTTTGTGTCAACACTTTATTAGAAGCAGTAACCGTTTAATTACAACTTCTTTTTTCACTGACACGTTGTTCAATCTATATTTTGCCGAATGTCAGTTTGGACATTTGATTGATTTATCAATTACTTGAACAACTTCTGTCTCTATTCTTTCTTATAGTCGATTTTAATGCTCATAACACTATATAAGGCTCAAGTCAAAACAATGTACAAGGTCATAAATTATCCAATCTATTTTCAGAAACAGATTTAGTTACCTTAAATAAAAGTACTAATACCTATTTTTTTGTGACCAATAGATCTTTGCTATTGACCTCACAATTTGTTTTCCAAGTATTGCAGCATTATTGGATTGAGAAGTCTCTGATCATCTTTATGATAGTCACCACTTTCCAATATTTATTTGCATGATGGTCATAATATCCATAAAAACCCTCATCAGAATTGGAGAATAAATTATGCTGATTGGGATAGCTTTGTTCAAGTGTTTGATTATTAAAACTTTTACCGATTTCATCATACAAGCAGCGCATTCGAGTATTCTCTTGTCTTCAGGGAAACCTTGCAAAAAGCTTGTTTCTTAGTGGAATTTTAGTTATAAACAAGCTAAGCTTAACAAACGCCGTTCTTTTCAAAGGTTTAATCATTCTCCAACTGAAAAAAACTTATTAGTTTATTTGAAGTACAAATCTGTTGCGCAAAGAACTTGCAGAAAAATTAAAAGAAAATCATAGTTTGAATACGCATCTGTGCCTGTTAGTGGGTTATTGTCAGGTGATCAAATTACTACCGATTCTTTCGGTATCTTGAATATTCAGCCAATGTTTAATTTAACGTTTCTAGTGATGAAAATTACGATAATAATTTTTAAAAGATCAAAACTAACATTGAGAAAAAACATTTGTCAACAAAATTTTAGGAGTTGATTTGATACACAATGCAATGCTTAAGCATTTAAGTTGTACTGCCAAACTTCAACTTTTAGCAGTTTATAACCCTGCATAGTCATCAAGGTACTGCCATAAGTCGTGGAAGCTGGCTATCATAGTACTAGTATTAAACCTGGTAAAGATAAAAAACTCTCGGCAAACTATGGGCCTATCTTCCTAACTAGCTGCTCATGCAAGTTACTAAAAAAAATGATTAATAAGTGTCTTACTTGGTTATTAGACTCAAGAGGTTTAATTGCCGATACACAATGCGGTTCAAGGCGTCATTGCTCTACGACTGATTATCTTGTTTGGCTGTGTTACTGCAAGTGGGCCAAGCAACGCGCCACCTATCGCGGAACACCTTGTTTTTTTTTCTTATAAATATCAATTTTTTCTGTCCGCAGTCAGTCAAAACCTAGGAGTCAAACAGAAAACATTGGACCGGACCAACACTAGGGCTAGCACATAGACCAGCACTTTCTGTCTGCTACCACTACCAGTGCCACCACCGTCCCAAGCTGCAACTTTCTCTACGACAAATAAGCTGACGCCAACCTCCTCATCAGCTGTTCGACCCTTAGAGATTCCGGGGCAAACCACAACATCTACTCTGTGCTTGCACACTCCGCCCGAGTTTCTGGACGGCCACTAGTAGTAGCTTTATGCGCTATCACGTCGTACCATACAAACAACACGTGGTCTGTGTAAACGGCACTCTGTGTAAATGCGTGTGTGAGTCATACCTTGTGTATGGGTGTTCTGGGTGAACACGTTTGTTGACAACTTATAATTAGTTATAAAAATGCACTTCGTCTACCAACGAACCACCATCGGGAGCAGCCGCGCCGCCCCCAGACTTGAACTTGCCGCCCCCGCAACTCATTGCGGAACGCAGCCGGTAACAAATGTCGCCTAACGTAGGGCATTGAATAGCATAGTGCCTTTACGGCATCATCAACAACAACTTGAGAAGAGATCCAGGATGACATTGAGTTGCCACCAAGCAAACCAGTCAACCCAAATCCCAAGCGACTAATTGACATTACCAACTTTATCACGACTAGCCTGGAAACACTAGAACGTGACCTAGAAATGGTGCACTCAACCGAGAGCAAATCCAACTTGAGATAGATGCTGCATCACAACTGCACACGATGCACTCCGGCAACTACTAGAATTTAAAGAGGTCTTGGAATTTACACTGGACATACCAGAACTCTACCAAGTAGTCGTCAACGAGGTCGAGGAAGACCTAGTGCAACCTCCGGTAACCATACCAGAAATCTACTTTGTCGAAGCCATCGAAACCGAGTGCTACAAAGAAGCCAAATGCTTTACCACGGATACAACGGCAGTCGCCACCATCTGCGACACGACAGAAAAAGAAGACGCCCACGACAAAAGCCCGGCATAGCGTTCAGCACAATACAAGTGGCCCACACTAATATCCCCTACATTGTCAACATCGTCACTCTCGCTGACGGAAACTATGTCAAGCAAGAACCGCCGGAACGGAAAACCGACAACATCAACATCCCATAGCAAACCAAGACAGTGTGCCGTAAAAACTCCCGCCTGAACCCGGACCGTGCCCGGTTTCAGACAACCCGTGCCCTCTTATTTCTGTATTGTTTGACATTGCAAAAGCATATGACGTGACGTAAAAGTACAATGTTCTACAAACGCTTCATTTGCAGGGTATTTTCAGAAGCATGGCATTGTTTATACAAAGTTTTGTAACTTTCCGTTCATTTAAGGTACGTGTAAGTAATAGTATCTCGGGCATACGTCAGCAACGGAATTGTATTCTTTAAAGGTCCATTATAACAGTAACATTATTTATGATAGCGATTAACGGCATAATAGATCAATACATCAAGCATCCGGTAAGCGGATGTACGTATGTTGATCACGTAGCTTTCTATTGTGCCTCGAGAAACCTGCCAATATTGGAACGTCAGTTAACAATCAACTACATTTTGAACTGGGTTAATAACAATAAATTCACTTTATACAATAGTAAAACGTTGCTTATCCATTTTTGTAGAAAGCAAACCCCGCACGGTAACTCTTCATTATATTTTGGGAAAGAACCTATTCTTGTACAAGAATGTGTTCAATTTCTTAGTGTTATGTTTGACCGTGCGTTCATTTGGCGTCTCTATTTAATAAATCTGTAATCAAGAGATGTTCCGGCATTAAGCTTCTACATCAGAATCCGTTCACAAAAACCGGTTGCTGTAAGAATTTACGATATACTTTGGAAACTAGATTTCCAACTTCCTGATGTATACTAACTGTGTTATTGTCGCAAGATCTTCTTTGGACTTTTTAAACGTCTAACGTTAAATACTACATTTTTCAGAATGAGCAATGCTTCAATTTTTCCAATTGAATATTAAACTGAATTTGCAAAAATTTAAACAAGGCAAATAAAATGCCACTTGGATTTATACCGAGCTCAAAAAGCAAACACAATTTTTCGATAAAAATGCTCATCTTCGGTTAAACGATCTTTATGGTATTGGGCGAACTGAATACGCATTAGATGGTCATAAAGCTTCATTTCTTAGACTAATTGAACTTTGTAAGTCTTCAAACTGAGGATTTTATGCAAAATTCTTCTCAGAAATGTGCGAGAAATGTTCAGTTCCTGAGAACGATTACGAGTTAATGTTGATGCATGTTCACGCACACTCTGAGCAACAACGTTAATTTTTTTGGCCGAGCTCACTAGACGAGAACGTGAACGTGTTGTTTTATCTAGTAATAATAAAGTTTTGCAAATTTGCTTTTCAAATTGGTCCACAAACTGCGTTGAAAGCACTTCTTTTCTACATTTTTTTTGTAAATTTCTTACTGTTTGAGGAGAAGACTCACCACTTTGGAAGTAAGTTTTCAAGTGTAAAGCGCTGCATTTCGTAAATATCAAACATAAAACTAAATTTCTGTCAACTCATAAATATGTCATTATACTTTTGACAAAACAAAATAAACGGTAGTTCAAATTCCAAACGTTACATGACCTACCCTTTATATAGTGTGGTTACTTTAAAAAATTAATCAAAATAAAAAAAAAATGTAGTATAATTTAAAAATTGAAAATAAATGTTGAATTTATGTTACATAATATTTAATGAAAAAATGCTAAAAGTATACAAATCAAAATACAAAAACTTCAATATGCGTAAAATAACATTTTTAAGATCAGAAGCAGATAACATAAAAATACTTCATAAAGTAACTATTGTAAATCATTATCGGCATTCAGTTACCGCTGCCAAGATTATCATTACAATAGACATACAAAAACAATATTTGCATTTTTTTGTTAAATAAAATTTTATTACTAATCATATACAAGGTGTTACTAATTTATTTTACAATTTATTTAAATATATAATTAATGCATACAAAATCTCTTTAAAAAAATTTAATCAATTTTTTTTTTATAGTAAATAATAAATTTGCTTAAATATATAACACTAAATTATTTCATACAGGTTGGAAATATTTGCATAGTTCATATATAATTTAAAAACTGATTTGCTTTTTTGTTACAAATTTTAAAATTAATAACAATTGAAGCTAGTCAGTGATGTGTCGTACACTGAGAATACCCTTTACTACTGTTCACAATTTATACTTAAAGTTTGGCAAATTTAAAAAGCAATGCTCTACACACTGAAAGATTGCAGATCAATAGCAGTTCAACTTCAACATTGCATTCTAACAGTGCAAGAGGTTCAAATTTGTGAGAAAAATATTTTACAAAACTTGTTATACTTTTTATCTTGATTTAGAAAATTCAGATTTGGGGCCACAGAGACTAAGCTACTGGTACACTTTGTACAAGCCAACATATTTTTTGTATTTGATTTAAAATAAAATAATCTGTAAAAACCGCACCCGTAATAATCGGACTGCCAAAGACATTTTTCAAGAAAAACAAACAAGCAAATTATTACAAAAAAAGTCTGAAATAATAAAAATTCTATTTAATGTTTAATTTATTGACTTTTTTGGTCAAACCTCATAGGGGAAAAGCAATAGTTAATTATACGCAACGCCTTTTTTTCTTTTAAAGAATGCAACCTTGGCTTGCGTGTTCCCCTTTGGACGTGGTCAGTGGGTCTGGTAAAGAATTAAACAAAACAAGCAGACTAATTACGATCAATTCGCAACGTAATAGTTGCGCCAAAGGTCTGTAGAATGACTACCCACGTGCTTGTGCTGTGTGTGAAAACCCGTAAGGGAAGATGAAGAGGTCCTTGAAATGAATCATCTTAAACCACTTGCACTTTGTCAAGATTAACCTGCCTACCTTAATCAATAGGCTGCGTCATCTAGTCTGAAAATCTACAAAATAAGTCCTTTTGGAAAATAAGAGGTTAACAGCAGGCCGCACACTTATTGGTTTGGTTACTCCATTGTATACAACTCATTTTTGGGGCTATATTTCTTTGGTAACTCTGGCAATCAATTTAAGACGTCTCCAATCTGCAGGTTCTATAGCGGGCAGGAAACTAAGAAAATGAAATTTTAGTTTCTCAACTATAAAGAACAAAATTTTTAAAACTAATTTATTAGGTAAATCTTTAGATACCGTAAAAATTACAAATTTTATGAGTACGTCTACGAACATTTCATTGACGTCCAAAACTATTTTGTTTTTCAACCAAACCAGTTAAACACAAGATTAGCGGGGTTGAGACAAAAAGACAAGAAACCGGACGTTTGGTTGCTGAAAAGCAAACAAAACCCATCCCTATAGAGTGCGTCAAAGTTAAACTAAAAACCTCTCAAAAAAAACATAATCCAAAACTTTTGAACAAAAAAACATTTCTTCTGAAACTAGGAATACCAAAAAACAGGATTTGCTCAACGTCTGAGTTCTCACCTGGAGAACTTTACAATGCCAAGTCAAAAGAGCCGGAGAACCAACTTTTGGCTTTAGTAATAGGTAAAGATTATGTACGCACTAAATAGTAAGAAAAATTTGCGGAGCTATATGTACACTACTGTCTCAAAGTCAAAAAATAACGCAACACTTTAAAATTGTACAATTTAACCTGCATCACTGTCAAGAAGCTGTAGCAACACTATACCGCAAACTAGAGGTGATGCAGGACACAATAGCCCTAATCCAAGAATTATTGATTGTACAAACCAGGGTCTGTAGATTGGGAAAACTAAGTGAAAATGTGTTTTTAAACTCAGCTAACGGACGTATATTTACATATTCAAGCACATAACTTTGTTTCTTATGCCACAGCATTCCGAAGGAAACCTAACAACATGAGCACAATCAAGCTTTACCAAAACCCAAAACTGTCCAAAAAAAGGTGCCTATTGAAACAATTTATTGTAAAGTTGAAATATTTGCGTGTAAACTATTAGTGTAAAAAAAATACAAAACTTAAAGTAAGTTGAAAACCTTTTTTAACATAAGCGTACAAAGATTTGTGCTCACCTAGGCTGGCTTTTAATTCAACAACACCATATCTTAATGGTGCAAAAAACTTGACCGGCTTAAGGAGACTGCACGAGAAAATAATGTTTTAATAAAGCAAAAAAATTAAAAAAATCTATTAGATAGAATGTTTTACAAAAATTACCATAAAAATTATAAAAAATGTATACGCTAACGTCAACGGAAACTTAATTTTTTTGTGTAAAAATGTTGAAAACACCGCAATTGCTGCAAAGCTAAAAAAATGATTTAAAGACCCTCAACAGCAACTGGGTTTCCCAAAACAAATCGTGCGACTCTAATCTCATCAGAAAAGAAGTACAGCATGGTCAATTAAAAACATTTCTCTATAAAAAGCGCCAGGATTAGATAGGGTATTTTCTGCTTATCTACAATGAGATATCATCCTAACTTATCTGGCAAAAATCTATAAAGCATGCATCGTTTTTTAATACATACCTATAGCATAAAAAAAGTAAAAGTATTTATACCAAAACCAGGGCGTAACAATTACACTCTTTCAAAATTCTGTTGGGCAGTAGTCAGTCCTACGTTTTTTGTTCGGAAAACATTAAAGCATTGAGCAAAAGATAAATTAAAAAAAAAGCTTTCATTACTAAGTCAATACATCTTAAATGGATCAAATCTAAAGATCACAAAAAAACAAAATGTCTATTTTGGGCATATTTATAGATATTGAAGGCGATATTGATAAAATCACTTTCAAAAAAATAGAAACTGCTAATAATAATTAGTGGATAGATAAAACACATGTTAATGGTTATAAAAACCATTGCTAAACCCAAAGGCATACTCTGCAACATAATGCAAGAAACCCTACAAATATTCAAAAATTGATGCAAAGACTAGGCTCTTACGGTTAAACCTGAAAATCAAACTGGTTCTTTTTATAAAAAACAAATTAAAATCTAAACTTATCAAAACTTTTAAATGTAATTTTTTGTAAAAAAGTCTTTTTGCAATGCAAAAGAGCTGTGAAAAAAACATGATTGTCTCTATAATAGTGCATACATAAAACTAATATATAAAGCACTTGCATGCTTAAGTATAACAGATAGCATGCAAATAACACCAACTGCAGCTAATGTGTTGTGTCTGCTGCCGCTCAACACTTATGTAAACGAGATGGTGACAATGGCAGCTTTGCGTCTAAATGCAGTCAAATTTTGGCAGACTGCAGGGAGAACTAGTAAATACTGTATCCGTTTGAAGGAGACTTTTAAGAAAACATCTTTGTTAGAAGCGAAAACAGATCACATGTTGCTCTTATTTTTTAAAATTCTTACAACGTCTACACACATGTACAAGAGAAGCAGAACTGATCAATGATTAGAATCTACAAGAATGGCGGAAATATTCTTGCAAGACCTGAACTTCAAAATATCTTTACTACTAGGAACGCACACGACTATCTTCTAAGCAAAAGTAGTAAGGATAACATAACATGGAGTTATGAAAATAGTAAACTACAAAATATTTGGCAAAAATGTCTAAAATCCAATGGATATTAACTGCTATAAACAACCCTAAAAACACATAGAAGCTAATTTTTGAATGTCATCGTTCCATTACTTTAGCTGTTTGTAAAAATAACACTGAATTGCCTAGTTAAAAAGACATTCTAAAGGAAGCAATGACTGCCTCAAATGCTTAGACAGCCAATTATTACTTGTAACTGTCTAAAATAAACTAAGAAAGCACATGAACAAAATTGGTATTGGAAACAGTCTAAATAGGCCTGGTTACACAATACGAGTTGTTGACCTGACAGTAGACAGCTACTGCAAAAAGCAAGTAAAAAGAAACAATGTTTATAGTAACTGTGATATGAGATACTTACCAACTCGTACATGACAGTAACTATGATGCAATCACATGGTGCGAGTAGCCTAACTGCATTAACTGACTGAGTCAGCTTGGATGCTAGTTCGCACTGTGTAACCAGGCCTTAAAGGATGTGAAATAGATGACGAGCATCTCGCATCTTCCAAACACTTTAGATGAGCTGCTTTAAGAAACATTACACCATCTGATGTCTACGCATTATAATATTTTCTTCTCAGTAAATATTATTATTTTTTCATAAAAAATTAATCATTTGTATACCATCATACACTAAATATTTCCAATAAATTTTATAGTTCCTAATATATATATAATCCTTTAAAGTAGTTTTTAAACTCATAATTTTATAATTTTAAGTTTTAAATTAAAAAACATAATTGATATACTGATAAGAAGTACATATATCTTAATTAGAGAGATAATATCATAATCATAAGCTTGTAATAATTGGTTTGAGAGATATAGACAATATAAAAACATTATGCATTAATCCACATAAGTTTATATAAAAAAATATTACGTCACAATGAATGTGTCATTTAAATTTTGTACTGTTTTAACATTAAATTTTTGACCATTCTATGTTCTATTGTGTATATTGATTATTTATAACAATAAAATAAACCAATATTTAAAAAAAACAAATTTATGCATAAAATCTATAACATACTTTATAATAACTTTTAGTTATAGTGGCGTACTATCTAATTAATGTAATACATACATATTAGTATAGCTAAAAAATATGAATTAATTCTTACCGTTGTTTACTTTTGATTTGACCGTAACTGTACTTGTGTCTGTTTGAAACTGATACTTCGCATAAACAAGTAAGTTATGTTATCTAGTTTGATCCATCAATGATATCATGTTACTGCCTATAATCACATAGCAATTCAATTTGCTCAGGTTTAATAGATAATAATGTTTTTTTTTTTTAATTTTAAGGTAATTACGTTTAAATGAAATTGTTATACAAAGTAAGTAAAGTAAGTAAAAAATACTGAAATCTCAAAAAAGTGTCACAAAATAAAAACTACCAGAATACACTTATGCTCGTACTTACACTCTTAGATTTATTTATTTAAATTTTTGTCAAAGTTTGTGGACCATAATTGTTATTTATTATTTATCTAATTTAACCATTATTTATTTAAAATTTATTATAAACTGGAACATAACCTGTTACCAAATGTCTTTATTAATAATTGATACACTAATAAGCAATCCAAGATCATAGTATTTGTTTCTGATTATTGCACAGTTTAAAATAATTGAGGTTAGGGTATTTTAATAAATATCACTTCCACTATTATCTACACATCTACAGCTTGAATATAATACAATAAAACAGCTAGCTATAAATAATCAATTTCCCCTCAGCACAATAGACAAAATAATTAAGGAACATACACAAAAACACTACTTGACAACATAACACTTCTTACACACAACACCAAAAACACAATACAGAAAGTTAACATATTACAACAACACCAGTAATAAAATACAAAAACTATTGTACAAATACGATCTTAAAGCTTCACTATCTAACCCTAACACCATCAAAAATAACATCTGCAATCAAAAACATACATCAGACAAACTGACTAAATCAAGAATATACCAAATCAATTGTCAAGATTGCACAGCTTTATATATAGGACAAACTGGTAGAGCACTTAAATACAGACTCAAAGAACACACTCATAAAAATTACAATTCCATTTTTTCCAAACACTTACAAATAACCAAACACATTTTCAATATCAAAAACAAAAATAATATAAAACTCCTACACTAATGAAAAAAAGGCTTAAAAATGACAAAACTAGAATCATATGAAATAGACAAATTAAAAAACAATAAAAACTACAGATGCCTAAACGAACAAATCAATAACCCATACCAACATATCTATACATTTTTAAAAAACAATAACCTCACTACAGTTAATCACTCGACAACAATAACCACAATAACCAATTAATGTAACAGTAACCACAACAAATTCCCACCACCCGCAACACACAACAAAACCTGTGAAAAGAAAAGTAAGTTTTGTTAAAACCATCTATGTAACACATATATATTTATAATTTATGTAATATTTTTAGAACTGATGATGGCTTAACAGCCGAAACCGGTCTTAATATATAAAAAAGTAAAATCAGCACAATAAAGTATAAATTTTTTTATTAAAACACCCTAACCTCAACAATCCAAGATTGATCTTGAGTGATCCCAAGATTATTTGAATCTAGAATTATATTAACGGTTCTATAGTTTTTAACTCGACCAGAGTTTTAAGTGAGGAATGCATTGTCCAGATCGCAACTAAAATTGCTATTACCGTATCCGTGAATTGGCTTAGAACCAATCAACAACTAACAAAATGAATCTCTGATTCATAAAACCAGGATCAATCTAAGATTTAATCTCTGACTATGATATAATCCTTAATTAGTAATTTTTAAAATTATTTTTCAATTTTCTTTTTTTTTTTCTCTAGTTATACTGTTTTTGTTAGTTTAGTTTAGAATTGGAATCAATTTAAGATGACCAGGTTATTGCCTCGTAAATGTCTTCGACCCTTTTTTGCCTATAGCCCCTATCTTTGTTTCTTTCTTTTGTCTTTTGTATTCTTTTATCTGCACTGACATCCACCTCAACGTTTCCTTTTTTTTCAAAGCCATGTGGTAAACATTTTAATTATTTGGATTGTTTTTAAATGTGTTCTTAGTTTTCTTAATTTTTTGTTTATTTTTTTGGTCGTATTAGTTACATTCTTTTTGTCAATCTTAATTTTGTAAGTTTTGTTTTCAATGATATTCTTGTATCTTTATCTGAGATTACTTATTTGTGTCTTCTTGTTTCCAGATATTTTATGACCATCTCAAAAGCTACGTTATCTGTCAATCTAAATTTATTTTAAAAAAAGTTTACATGAGTACAATATAGCATAAAAAAAACATTGCATGACATAAAACATTTAAAACAATTGACTTGTAATATAATAATAGACAAACACAGCGTACATATCAGTCTTAATAATGTCTAATCTTATTCATAAACTCTTTAACAGGTAAAGTTTAAAGTCTATAATTTGTAATTATACTGCAAAATTTATTCAGTATATTTATTGATTTAATTTCCAGAAGGTTATTTGCAAAATATTTTCATAGAGGCATAATTTAACTATTTTTGTAACAATGAGAGTCGATGAATAGGATAAACATAATCACCTCTATACCTAATGTTGTACATATTTCTACCATAGTTTTTTTCAAACTTGTTTGTTTGTTTAAAATCGAACATAAGACATTCAAAAATATACATTCCAGCTACTGCAATTTTTTTTATTTGAATAAACCTTGGCATGTGTTCCTTTTATTAAGATTGTCCACTAGGCGCAATACTAGTTTCTGTATTACAAATATTGTAGGTGTGTCTGTGCTGTTTTCCTAAAACATTATGCCATACCTTAGAAGTCATTTAAAGTTTGAATAATAGACAAGCTTTAATTAATTGTAATTTAAATCATTAATTAATACACAAATGCTATAACATGTTTTATTTATAGTTGAGTTGACCTATATATGTTTTATTTAGCATTGATGAGAATTTGTATATGTGATTTTTCCAAGAAAAAACATTGTCGATGTAAATGCCCAAAAACAGCGCTTCTTGTGAAATCGTAGCTTTTTCAGTATCTAATAATATATGATCAGGTGTTATGGTTGAACAATAATTTGTTTTAAAGGTTAATCAGCTTGTTTTTTTCTGGTTTTAATAAGAGTCGATTTGCAGTAAACCAGTCTTAAATTTTTGGAAAAACATTATTTGCTTCCAAACCAACATCGTTGACTATTGTGTGCTGTGTATGAGCTACGGTAAAAGTTATGTCGTTATTATGGATTATAAATAATAATAATAATAATAATTTATTAATGTAGTATCACATAATGTGTTTACATAAGTCATGGTACAGTTTATTCAAAAATACATACAAAACATTTAATAAAAACATTTAATGAAAACACAATTAAAATTTAAAATTTAAAAGAGAGGAACTAATTATAATCATAAAATGCATTTTTTAAAAGTATGGTTTTTATTGACTTTTTATACTTCTCGACAGATGGTAACAGGCAACCTATTATAAAAATTAATAGCATAATAGTTTATGCCATTTTGACATGTTTTTAACCGAATAGATTGCGGATATATATTTAATTTATTTCGTGTCTCGTACGAATGAAAATAATATGTATGAAAGTTACTTTGGTGTAACCTAATATACTTTAAACATTCAAATATATAGATACTGGGTAAGGTTAAGACTTGCAAAGTTTTAAACAAGTCTCTGCAACAGTCTCTATATCCAATGCCTGCCAAAATTCTGATTACTCTTCTCTGTGAGTAGATTATTTGGCTTAATCTACGCCAAATTGCTGAGTGTCCCCAAACAATTAAACCGTAGCTTATCTAACTATGAAATAATAAAAAGTAAGCAGTCATTAAGCAATCCTTTGATACGGATGTTGACAAGTTTCAGATAACATAAATACTTTTATTAACTTTTGCAGCTATAAAGTCATCATGCATACTCCAATTCAGTTTTGAATCAACATGGACTCCAAGAAATGTTGTGCTTTCTTTCTCATGCTTTGTGTTTAACAAAAATACTACTTTTACAGTTTTATTATCATTAAGACACAATTTATTCTTTTCAATCCACTCTGTAGCCAGTTCATATGAACGTTGACTGGAATTAGTTGTGGAGCCAACATCTTTTTCTACATTAGTTAAAATTGTGTCATCAGCATATAACACAACATTTCCTGAAGTAATATAGTTAGATAGATCATTAATAAATATGGGGAATAACAGAGGTTCCAGTATAGAACCTTGAGGAACCACAATATTAAGTTTTTTTTTGTTGGATAAAGAACCATCAAATGATACAACCTGCTCACAATTGATCAGTCTACAGCTTTTTAGATGAAGATTGTACGCATATAGTTGGCATAGCAGTGCACTATGTGAGACATTGTCGAAAGCCTGGGTTAAATCAAGAAAAATTACTTTGGATATGTTACCTTCCTCAAAGCTGGTTAATTAACTGATTAACTAATATTTTTTTAGCTACTTTTGAAAAAGTAGGCAATACAGATACAAGCCTATAATTAGAAATTTTATTTGTATCACTTTTTTTTTAAATTGGCAATACCTTAGCTAGCTTAAGTAAAGATGGAAACTTTTTTTTTTAATTATTAAGTTAATTAGTTGGTCAATGGAGTAATGATTATGTTCTTCACAGATTTTACCACTTCTACTGATATATTATAGATATCCCTACTTTTACTATTTTTTAAATTGATCATCACATCACGAACATCATTATATGAATCAGATTTAAAATTAAACACTGGCACAGTTGACACATTAAAATTAGGTATAGTTAAAACAGGACTAAAATTGGTAGTTAAGTAACTAGTAAGTTGATTAAGTACATTAATAAAATAATCATTAAAATCATTAGTGGTTTGATCACAGAAAGTATCACAGATGTTTTACTTACGTTTCGAATTTATCACAGACCATATTGCTTTTTGTTTGTTACTTGAATTTGAAATAAATTTATTTGTTGCCTCCATTTTTGCTATTTTAATAGTATTATAATACTGCTTTTTAAATAAATTATAAAAAGTTTTATTTTTGTTATTTTTATTAAGCTGATAATAACTGTGTATCATATTTAAAGTAATTCGCATCTGCTTTAAGTTACTATCAAACCAAGGCTGGCAATTTGAGCTATTTCTTAATTTCTTTAATCTTTTTTTAGGAAATGATAGGTACATGTGTTTTATAAACTGTGTAAAAAATATATCAAACTTACTCAAACAGTTAAGATTATTTCTTTTGATAAATCCCCAATCAACACCAGAGAAAAGACCGTGAAACGTTTTTCCTTGTAATGTAATAGGTCTGCATTTCATGATTATTGGTTTCATAATCAATTTGTTATTTGTATTCAACTCGACTTCGATACAGCAAGCCCTGTGATCAGATAAAAATGTATTTATTGGATAAAAATCATTTAGAATTCTTCTCGCACATTTGAGAAAATATTATCTATACAGTTTTTTTTGCGAGTATTAAAACTCACATGTTTTCTAAGACCAAAACCTATTAATAGATCGGTAAGAAGGGTAGTTTGCTGATCGTTTGGGTTTAAAAACTGTACATTAAAATCACCACATACAATAACATAATTATTTAAAAAATTTAAATCATTAAGAACATTAAGACATTAGACAGTATTGTAAAAAACACATTAAAATCACTCGTTGGTATTCTATATACATTTAAAATAATCACATTATATTTACTTAATAAATTACTTACTATTTTACAATGTTTTTCAATTGATTGGTTTTTTATTCTATCAATTGATATTGTTTTCAGACGTTGTTGCACTAACATTGCTACACCACCATGAACAAATCTTTGTCTAGAAAAATTGAATGCAGTGATTATATTGTTTAATTTTAACAAATCAGCTTCATTATTTGTGAGCCACTGCTCACATAGGGTATTACGATAGAACTCTCCACTGTTTTAGATATTACATTATTACGACTGATGGGAAGATGGATTCCAAAAGTTGGGATTTTTTCTTTCTACTTATTATTATATCAATCATTTCAATCAAAACTTTGCAGCATCACATATTTTGGTACAATCTCGAAAAAAAATAATAATAAAATTAATAGTAGTTTTTAAATCAAACACAAAATTTAGCTATTTTCTCTATAACGCCAAAGAAAAAAATAATAATCTAGAAGGTATAGGAGTCTATAAGCTAACATGTACTTATTGTGAAAGTGTATATATAGGTCAAACTGGTCGAAATTTTAAACAACGTTCTAGTATACATAAAAAATCATATTTACACGGTAATTCAATATATCTTATACTAACAAACCATTTATTAGATTATGTTAATGCTTTTTTAATATTTTTTGTCATTTTAATTTGGTTTTTTTATATGTAAATATGTATTGTTTTTTTAGTAATGTATTCATGTATTGTCTGAAGAAGGCTGAGGTTCAGCCAAAAGTGCAGCCACAGTGTGACAAAACAAATAGTGATTTAAAAATATAGTAATTATTTTATTTAATCTTGTAATTTGAATTATCACGTAGTAACGGTCAACTCCATTAACTATATTAATTTTAATTTTATTTATAATAAATTTAGCACCTGAACGTTTCATTATGTAAGGTAAACTGTTGTAGTCTAGACGTTCTTTACCGTTTAGGTGATGTAGGCTGTATATTTCTGCTTTTCCATGAGAACTTGGCTGGCAGCAGTATGATGATACTAGCTTGAATTTTTTATAATTTTTATATTGTAGCATTGAAGTTTGTATTTTAATTTCCAGTGTTCAGTTACAGTTAAAAAATTGCATATTTTGTTATGTTCAAGTAAATTTTCTAGTAGATTAATAGAATTTTTGTTTGTAGTTGAGTCATCATTTAAATATTGCTGATTAGATTTAAGTGTGGAAGGTTGTTGGAAGTTTTGTTCTAAGAAAACAATTATACTTAAAAACTGAGACTCCGGTAGGCTAGTAGTTAGCATTGTTAATTTTATCTAGTAGTTTAAACGGTATTCTTAATTTAAATCTGCTATTCTATTGTAGGGTAAGCAGCATTTATACATATAACGTCTATCGGCGCAATATCATCACTTAAATAGTTTTTAATATCTTCAATAGTTGCTTAACGTTTTTTATACGGCTAATGTAGAGCCAAACTGTGCTATACCAATTAACTTTTTCTCTGACAACTTCCATCCATAACTATTTCTTTTTTGTTAATGTTATTTTTTCTCCTTTGACGTTGTATTTCCCATTAATCTTCATTGTTTATCAAATTGTTTGTTTTATCTTTTTTTTATACGGTATTTGTTTTACCATGTTCTGGGTAGATGGAGTTGATGTTGTCGTAATTTTTTGCAAATCGGAAATTGTGTTGTCGGCAACTGTATCTTGTTTCTGTAAAACGCCATCTAGTTGATCATTAGTTTTATTACTACAAAGTGGCTTATAGTAGGTAAACAATTCTGCATAGCTGACTTTCATTCATTAACGTCTATAACTTTTTCTACAATGTTTATGTTTTTTGTTAAGTGATTTAACTTATTAGATATATTTGTAATTGAATAATTGTATGTTAATATAGTATATCTGATAGCATCTACTTGCGTTTTAATAGCTTATATATTCTGTTTCATAGCTATTAACATAACTAGAGTAATTTTTTGTACACCATTTTTCTTGCATTTTCTACAGGCCGGTATAAGCAGTTTATCTTTAGAATTAAAGCACGATTGATGGTACACTTGACCTTAAATACTGCACTGTGTTATATTGAGTTGAAATGCTATATTGCAACTTGAGCAAATAATTGTTGGTTGCGTTATCGTATTATTTAATTCAAACACGGATTGCAAACGGCTTATTTGCCGCCGCCATGTTAATAATATATTAAGATGACGTATCTACAAATTGGCATTTGCATTTTTATTTTTGTTGTTTTTTAATTATTTTTTTTCTTTATCTTAACTCTGCAATTTTTTTTAGTATCGTAGTTTCTATAAATCTTTTTGATTTTTAATTTATTTTCTAATTTTGTTTTCTTTACGTCTTGCATAATACTAGAGTTTTTTTGCATTATTGTGTGTTCTTCTTGACAGAATAGATGAGATGTCTTTTTTGATTTATTTTTACTTTTTGCAAAAACTTTTCAAATGCCCTTTTCAAATGCCCGGTCACTATTTGTGTTGTAAAATATTACGTCTTCGGTTAATTTTCTAACCATTCGTTTGTCTTCGAAATTACTTTTCTTGTTTATTTTTTTTTTTTCTCTACTTTATTGTCTTTGCCATTTTTCTATAGTCTTATCTTTTGCTCTTATCCTCCCTTGCAAGAAGGGGTGGTACAAAAGAATATTTTTGCTAGTTTCTTTCCAGGTTGTAAAAAGCGACTAATAGGCAAGGAGATAACCTTGTTAAAAAACCTACAGTTTGTCTGAGACACATCAAATTTATTTGTTATTTAATTGTAACATCATTTAAACAACACCTTGTAAAACTCACTTTGTTGTGCGCGGTAACCTAAAAGGCAAGAAAAAAATCCTTGTAGTTGAAGATTTAATTAATTACTCATGTGTCAAAAAGTGTTAGTTATACCTAACCCAGTTTTTACCAATTGGGTTGTTAAATTTAAATTTAAGGTGAAAAATAATTTATGTGGTGATAAAATGAAAGGATTGTATTGTGATACAGTTATAGGCAGATAGTATTTATAAAACACGCAGTTAGTCTTAGCAACTGCATCAGTTTGTGATGTAGCTCTGTGATAAGTAGGAAAATAAAGCAATGAAGTTTATAGCGTTTAGTTATGATGTATTATTCAAAATTTCCAACCAAAAGATCTTGCTCGTTTACGGACGAGAGAACCAATGAAGTTAGTGGAAAGCAAAATAAAAAATTTGTAAGCTATTTAATAGTTAAATGTTTGGAAAGTGGCTAAAGTTAAAAGAAGGTTTCTTTCTTCTTAATTCACAGAACCATTTCCAACATTTAATTTTTTTAAAAAGTTAAGAGATAGAACGTTACTTATTAAAGTTAAGGATAGAATGCAGAGCAGTAAAATGCAAGACATTAGAAAATACCGTTTTAAACATGCTTCAGTTAAATGTTTAAGTACTGCAAAATGTGCAAAATAACTTGTAATAGTAAGCGAGATTGTTCAAAAATAAATGAGAAAAAGAAGATAGCCAAGATCAGAGTAACAAACAAACTTTTTTACTTTAATGCTCTAAAGAGGTATAAAGCAATTGCGGCTCTTTTAAATAGTTTAGTGCAGTTGTTGAAACACTTTTTATTTAACCACTTATTATAACATTTACTGCTGTTGCAGAAACTTTTTTTAATAGAAACTCTAATGTAACGAATAAAAAACTGGTCGCGTGCTCATCAGGCTCAAAATCAAAACTGACTACTGTCCAAAAAAACAACAAATAAGACCAAAACCAATCAAGATAAAGACTAATCTTAAGCAAAAATTATTTATGATGTTGGCTTGTATTGGACCAAAACTAACCAAAACTGCGACTTTTTCCAAGTCAAAGCCTTAACAGGTTAAAGCTTAATCTAAGTCAAAATTTACAATAACGACATCCCGATCTAGGCTACCGCCATTTGAAATGCAGGTTTCTAACAATCTTGAGCCCACAGACCCTAATAAACTTATTGTCAGAGTTCATAAAATTAGAAATCAATTTTGCGCCGCCTACTTTGAATCTAGATAATACGTCAAAAGAAAAACAAAAACAAAAACAAAAAGCTAAAATTATTTTTAAAAATAGTTTCAATCATTATGATTTTTGAAAATAATTCCAGTAAATTTTTGTGGTTATACATATATTTATTGTAGCAGCATGGAAGTAAACAAAAAAAGAAGAAAGTTGGAAAAGGAACAGATAAAGATATGTAAGCATGCATGGGCTAGGAAACATAAACAAGAGGAAAAAAAGGTTAATCCAATTTTGCAAAGAAATCGGACACGCCATAATGTACACTTTTTATAAGCTGCCGCCTAAGAGGCCATATACGTGAAAACTGCCGGCCGACACCCAAGAGAATCTTGTATGGAATCAAATCAATTTCATTACAATTAATAAGAGGTTTAGAAACGCCAAGACATTGGTAAAAACGTACCCGGAGGCAGATGTATGTGCACAACCTATTACTATCAACACTCAAATTACGCCCAAAAAGGACAAAAAACAGAACGCAATCTAAATTACACAACATGCAGAAGATGAAAGACTCAAACGTTATAGGGCGTATGAAACAACAGATAGCAGAGAAAATGTTTAACATTGTAAATCCTAAAAATCTCAGAATTCAAACCATAGAACAACAAACTGAATCAGTTACTTACATCATGACAGTAACAATTGATAACTTACTTACTACGCAAAAAATTTAGAAGTGTAAATGGATCACAAAAGAAATTCTAGATCTAATGGAAAAGCGAAGAAAAGCTAAAAACAAGAACAAAGTGTATATGAACAGATAAACGCTACATTATAAAAAAAATTAAAAAAATTAAACTGGTGAAGAAAGCAATGTGCCAAGACTGAAAACATGACGCACTAAATATGTACAAAAGATAAAAGAAATCACAAAAACACGTAAGTCTTGACAAAACAACATCACTACTCATAAACATGACAAAGCATTGCTAAGTATAGATAATAAAATAACAAGATTGCAAGTATACATACAATTTCTTTATACTGATGCCAATAAAAGAATAAATACTAGTAATAACCCACCATCAACAGGACCTCTCATAACGCGTTGCAATGTGATCAAGGCATTAATCACAAAACCATATATATGTAACTGGAAACATATTTGAGAAATGGCCAACATCAACACTCATACCAATACCCAAAAAACCCACAGCTAAAAAATGCAAAGACTATAGAAGAATATGTCTTACAAGTCACTTTTTTGAAGGTTTTTCTTAAGATTATACCCAACCGTATATAAAAAAAAGCTAGAAGAAAACGGAGGAGATACGCAATTTGGGTTCAGGTACGGCCTTGGTACTAGAGATGCACTCTTTGGTCTAAATGTACTAATCCAAAGAGCAAGAGACGTGATTTGCAACGTCTTTGCGTGTTTTGTCAACTTTGAAAAGGCGTTTGTCAGAGTCAACCACGACAAATTAATGCATATTATATATCAATCAAGAATAGACAAATGAAACGCACGTATCATATCAAACCTATACAGCCAACAGACCGCATGCATCCAAGTAGAGACTAGATTGTCGGAACAATTCCCAGTGCAGCAAGTGGTCAGACAAAGTTGCGTGCTATCTACGCAACTGTTTGACCAATATGCAGAACATTTTTTTAAAGATGCAGATAGAAGAGCAGAAAAAGATAATAATAAATGGGCAAGTCACCAACAATCTGCGATACGCAGATGATTCTGTATTAATCGCCGACAGCGCTAACGGACTACAAAAGATAGTAGATAAAGTAGTCAACGCCTGCCATAAACCTAATATGCTACTAAATATATCAAAAACAATAAGTATCAGCAAAAAATAACGAAAACGCACAATTCTACATGAACGGAACCTTACAGACAATACTATCAATAACATAATGAGAAACAAACTTGAACGACAAATGGGACCATAGTTAAGAGGCAAAAATAAAGATTGAAAAAGCACGATCAGCTTTCAACCAAATGAGGAGTATATTATGCAACATGAATCTCTGCTTCCAACTTCATATGCGCATTCTAAGATGTTGCGTTTTCTCAACACTTTTATATGGAGTAGAAAGATGAACACTGTCCGAAGCGAACAGCAAACGATTAGAAAGTTTTGAAATATGGTGCTACCGCAGCATGCTTAGGGTTTTATAAACATACCGAGAAACTAATAAACTATACTTATACGCGTGCAAAAAGATAAAGAAATACTTAAAACAATAAAGCAGAGAAAATTGTCATATTTTGGCCACATCATGCAACAGTAAAAGTACAGAATCCTACAGTTGACTATGCAAGGCAAAATTAAAAAAAAAAGATCACCAGAAAGATGACAAACTTTCTGGCTGAAGAACTTGCGTCAATGGACTGGTAAAATTTTAATAGAATTATTTAGAACCGCGGTAGATCAAATTAGATAGGCCAGATTGATGATCGCTAACGTCCACTAAGGATACGGCATACCAAGAAGAAAGAAAAAGAGACTGGTTTAAGTGTACTTCAAAGGACCTGTTTAGAGCAGCAGTATCCAAAGTAAAAATAGCCATGTTAATTGCTAACCTCCGTGTAAGAGATGGCACATGAAAAAGAAAGATCAGTTCAAATAACGTTGAAGGGCTTGCCAAGTGCTAAATATATTACAAACAAAGCTTGTGTTAGGGACGTTTGTAGTTTTCTACATTAATTGCTATTGTCTAGCTGCCTTACAATTTAATTTCAGCTTCAACTACCTTGAAGAAGTTTGTCAAAATAGATAAAAGTTGTTTTATTTGAAAAATGGTATACGCCTTATTACAAAAATAGTTTTATCAAGAAATGTGTTAATACAATATCAATGTCCTGAATCAGCAAATAAATATTCAAAATGACAATCAAAATTACCTAAAATAAAGCAACCTTTATTGTGTACCTTAGTTTTAGTCAAAAAGAGGATATGGGGTTTTCTATGTTTAAGTATCAGATAAATTAATTTTTAAGTTATAAACTAAGACAATGTTTGGTTGATTATTTCAAAAGCTTAGTCCAGTACAAGTACAATATATTATGTGTTTGTGATCTTGTTAAGTTGATGTAGATATTAAAGGTTTTTCTCGTGCCTTTAATAAAGAATTATTATTATTATTATTAGATCAAAAGTGGAGCTCGCCGCTCTCCGATTCGTTCTCGCGTGTTTATTATTTTAAATTGTACTGATGTAAGTTAGGCAACCCCACTTACTCACCCCGTTACCATTCCCGAGCGTTGGATTGTCAATAAAGAATTATCGTTGAATATCAATCGCTGTGTATTTACCACAACCCCTACAAAAACCCTGAGAATAGTGTTTTGCAACAAAATCGTAGTTTCTCTAAAGTGAAATTTTAATTTTCTGGCTTATTAATTATAAATCATTTAGTACAATAATGGAATAAGATATTAACACAGAACACAAATTGTTTAATTTCTTGTTATTTATTACAATTTAATTGACTTCAAATATTCACTATTTGTAGTCAAGAAAATGACAAATACATGTATATAAAATCATTCTTAATAATTATTGGTAAACAATACAATTTATTAAAATAATATTTGTTATCCAAATGAATTATGTATTAATTTGGTACAGTAATTTGATATTAGCAAAATCAATACCAACTTAATCAATATTTTATATTTAACAAAAGCCTGATTTTCCAAAATATATTATACGATTATTTTAAAATAATACAATTACAGTACATACAACTGGAAAATCAACCGGATAAAAATAGCAACAGTCTTAAACATATTATAGTTACTAACAATTTAACATAGTGACTAATCAAAACAAATATTAACAGTAAGTAGCATCAGGGTTATTCTTCTACCAGATGTTTAAAATTTTATTTCTAATCATAACTTTTCGTAGATTTTTGTATTTTAAATTACAACAGATATAATTAAGATCTCCATTTAAAAAATAACCGATTGTAAAAGATGTCACAAATATAAAACCTCGACTATAGTTTTTATAGCCTATCAGATGGATTTCTAATTTTAAACAATTAGAAAATTCATACAGTGCTCTTATCAATTGTGATACTCTAGAAGTGCTTATTGTCAATATACAACTAGACATGAATCCATAAATAATTTATGAATCATTATATAATTTATCCAAAATTTTTGCTTGGCAATATATTAATAACATCTACATATGTAATTTGGTTGCTAGAAGAATAGTCCTAAATAAAATACATTTTCATTACGTTTTAATAAAAATTACAAACTATAATACTATATACTAAATTCATAACCTATAAATATTATTGTATAAAAAATATCACAACTTTCGGAGATAGACGTCGGGGCCAAGCACTCATTGGCATTGCAGCACCTTGACTTCACAGGAGGTGGATGGGTGATATCTACTTCCGGAAATGACTGCTTCTTATCACATACGATTTCCCCGACGTTAATAAAAGTGGTAAAGTTAATGTATATGCTTCTGTCTGAGTTAAATTTACACGGCTGCGACTCGTGACGATGGTGGTGGTGGTGGTGGTGATTGGTGTACTGGCACCGGAAGTGTTGTTGAATTGTGATTTTCGCAAGCAGTTATCGCTTCTTCATAGGTCGGCAAATCAACTAAAAAAATATAAATGTTAATAATTATAATCAATTCAAAATTAACACTGATAAAACCGTATTACATAGATCTGACCTAACAACAATTTATCAAAACAAGTATTATCTACATACTTTTTAAATAAAGCCAAAAATTCATCATCAAGAACGTTGCATCATATCTATATATCTATAATTTCTACTTTAAATGATTTGATGCTGCTTTGAAGACTGGTATTGCAAAGGATGCCCGTAATTGTTTTAAATTAAGCTGATATTTTTTCGTATATTAAAGTAATCTACTCATAACTTATTTAAAATTTCGGTTAGTCAGTTAATTGAGCCAATAATAATCATATTGAATTGTTCGTTTACGTTTTCAGGTTAATGTTGTTTAATTGTGTAATTATCAAATGGAATATTACTATTGAAATTCTTTCATAGAATTGATACGATTGTTACGGTATTATTACTGCTGATAAGTAGAAATTGATGTTATTAAATTGGATGGCAATTACGTGAATTAATATTTATCATTTTATATCAAAACTAACAAAATGTGACAAAAAAAATTGCAGCAAGTCAAAATTACTCCCTTCCATTTCAATCAAGACTTTCTTAAGCCGGGTCTTGACTACAGCAAACCAATCAAACAGCGTAAACTTATCGTGTTTTTCAATCATTTATCAACAAGATGAAAATGTTTTCTTAATTTTATTTTAGATTTTTTCACTTTCACTGAAATGTGGTACATAATCTATTCAAAACCAAATACAGAGCAGTTATTTCTAAAAATAAAACGATTCAAGTAGTAAGTAAGTAATGTGAAAAATTAAGCTCGGTGTGCAACTGCTTATAATGATGAACAGCAACACAACATAGTTATCTGTGTGCCAGAGGCTGCAAACATCCAAGCTGAATTTTGGCAATCATTTGCTAAGTCTATTGTATTTGTAGTTTTCTCTGTTCAGCTTAACTTATTATGATTGGTTTTGTGTAACCGTTCTTTGACAACTAAACAAATCATCAGCGTAGAGCTTTCCAACTAATCTGTATACTCTGTCACAGTGAGTTATGAAAAACACCCAAAACTCATACATATCGTTGTGCTATTTTGCATGTAGAAGATAGACAAAATCCCTCACTGTTGTACCTATAAATGGATTAACGTGTAGCCCACATTGAAAAAAGTCTTCTTTCTAAATCTTGATTAGTAACTTACAAAGCTCTGTTTTGTAATTCCGGTTGATTTTTACTCTAAGAATAGCATCATAATTTGGAAAGGGCTATATAGTCCTATTAAGTTCTTTAATAGATTGCTTCCATTTGGATTTGTAATTCACTTAAGTACTTCCTACATTACCTTTTCCAAAAATGTTGCTGCATTTGTTGAAACTCCTGCCACGTGATAGTCGATTCATCTTCAAGTTAAATTGACTAAGTTTTAGAAGCCCGTTGTAATCTCCAATAACAAATGTCCCGGTGTCAAAAAATTAATATCATTTGGATCATTCATTGGTGTTATACAGTGAAATTAAGATTCTCTCGATTTGGAATTAACAGTGTGTACATTTTGGTATAGGTTAGATTTAAAATTAATTTAAAATTACTTTATAGTATATTATAATGTATCAATTTTAACAGCACGAAAAAGTGAGTTGGGCTTAAAGCGTTTCGACCCGCATTTTAAGACAGAAATAGATTGTTGTTGGCACCTTCTTGAGGGTTTTCCGCGCAATAAATTTTCCTAATGATGCAATGAATTCTTCCATAATAAGATCTATCAGTTCTACATGCACAGTTTTTGTTAAAAAGCAAACAAATATACCAACGTTTGCTTTTATCTTCATTTTGCTCCTCTGCTAGCTGTCCTTTATCAACAATAGACCGCAAGAATCAATAGGGTAACTCTATTCTTATGCAGACCTCTTAAGATAGATTACACCGTTACTATAAACTTTTTAATTATTCTTTTTAATGTATATCTGGCTGCTAGAATCCTGTACATTCTCCGTATATCTGCTAATATTGCTTACATTCCAGCATAGTTATAATTTGTGTTCCTGCAAAATTAATTATTAGCTTGATAAAGTTGTGTTGACTGAGTAATATGACTTGGCAATTTTTGATCTACCAACAATGCTGATTTTTGTAATCTCCCTCCAATTCGTATTAATACTTGCTGGTTTGGAAATAGGTTAGGGAAAATAGGCTTATTTTGTCGTTCGTGATAACTCCTTTGCTGTCATTAATCAATTAACTTCTTTGCTAAATAATTACCTTTGTACTAATGCAAATAACAAGTTTGTAGCGTTCTTGATTTCTTCAATGTTTAGTGTACCATGTAATCAATGTTGTGATTAATTGATTTATTTGCAAAGGAATATTTTGTATATAATGCACACTCGAAAATTCCCATTGTAGACATGACAATTATCTTCAACCCTAGGTTTTCGGATTAGTTCCAGGCCACCATAAGTCATTATTTACTAACTGATTAAGTGAAAACTTTTTAAAGCTCAAATTTTTGTGTGTTTGCGCATACACATACATATTAATGCACGTGGGATCTTAATAAAATGCAAAAAAAACAACTAAGCCTGGTATTAAAAGATTCTTGACAGACTTCCCACTCGTAGTTTCTGCTAATGTATCAAATACCACTCGTAATTTAATAGTTACAATGCTTTTCTTTATAAAAGCATGATAAAGTAAAATATTTTTCTTAAGTATTCTCATATGTCTCAGGTTTTGGTGTTCGTAAATAAATTCGATATCTTGTTTTCATAAAAACGATTTTTTTAGAAGTTTCTTTTTGATATTATAAAACCAAATGCAAACTTTTTCACTCACGATTAATCGTCCATATTAATCTCTTTTAGTTGTTTGTTTAAATCACTTTTAGCAGTACTGTTTTTTGTTGTATGCAGCTTATTTTTTTTTGACATGCACAGTATCTAGTAATGACCTCCAATAAAAAAATGCCGTACAAATTGCACGTTTTGTCCAACTTAGATAAAACCAAATTGGCAAAAAAACTGTTAGTTCCAATGCTCTGGCGGAATAGCGGGAGGTCGATCCGTAACAAACACCGAATATACACAAGCATCATCAAACCTCAAACCACATTTGCATCCCCAATCTGGGGAACAGATGCAAACACACACTTCAATCGACTCAAGCATTTCAAAGTCTAACCTCGTGTAGGATTGTTGAAGCACCATGGTACGACAGAAACAAAAAAAAATTGTAATAGCCAAGGCATATCGCCGTTGCAACAGCATTTTGAGGTCTTGACCAAAAAATACTTTGCAAATCTCAATACCCACTCGAACTCTGATCTGGCCAGACTAGCTGAACCAGACAAAAAATATAATCTTATCGGATACCGGTAAACCAAATCTCTTCATAAAAGTAGCCCACAACCTTATCTCATAGATTATGGGGCGTCCCATCTCTACTCATTCCTTTTAAAAACTATGGGGGGTTTAGTCGGTAGGCACTTTCCTCTTAAGAGTGAATCCAACATTTTGAAACTTTAGAAAATTCATCTCCAAACCACAAAAAAAATAAACAGAAGATTTTTCAGGAAAAGCAGAAACCCAACAAGGCAACAGAAATTTTTTGCTCACAAAAACGCAATAAAATGTCTAAACACATTGCCGGACAAATCAATTTTCTGTTTGGAATTAAAAAAAAAAACAGCCCACTCCGGTCGGACAAGGATCTAGTTTCAAAACTTCAAAAGCAACTTATGTAAACTAACATCAAAACTATCACTCAAAGTTAACGGCCAAATGTCTTTAGAACTATTAAAAAACCCTGATTGTAGCAAAAAACATGAGGTCTAAGAGCAAACGCAACTAAAATATGAATGTCATCCGGACAATAGACAATTAAACTAGAATTTTCCATCATCGCTTCCAATTGTAAGCATACATCAAAATAATATCATCAAACCTAACAAAACTAGCACAAAAAATATCATAGACCCTACTAGAGATATAGATACAGTAAGACTATGTAAACACAATGACATTTTCTACAGAAACTATTGAAAGTATTGGAACCCTATAACCAAAAGCACAAATTGGCAATCAATGGAATACCATAACATTGTAGAGCACAAGTAAGATACATTGTATAATTGTTTTGTAATAACTACTCACGTCATGTTTCTAAGACATCTTATAGTATCCATAATAGACCAGAACAAGCCGTCATCCTTTGTTTTAATTCAACTATTTGGTAAAACGATTATTTAGAATAATAATAAAATCAAACACCATTTCACTCTTTTCATAAATACATTACGCTATCTAATAATGTCAGCACATATTTACAAAATGATATATACAAAATAGATAAAATAAATAACAGTTGTAAATACATTGGAATTTAAATAATGAAATTATATAATGTTTTTATCACTTAAAATGTCTTGTTTACAACTATAATTATTTATACTTAATAATATCAATCTACAATGCAAACATAAATGTTCGAGATTCTAATAAATTTTATGATTTACATATATACACAAATATCCGTGTTTTAATACATATTTTAAATAAACATTGACATAAATTGTTTACACATACAATTAGTTCATATGCGTTAACTCGATGACAACCAAAAGTGGTCTACCAGTTTATTTTCGTTTATATTACATTAAACTATTTTCAATTTATTTATTCAAACAAAATGATGACGCTCAACAGACATATTAGCAGTTTTTAAAATATAAAAATTGTGTTTTAGAACTAAATATTTTTGTTAATTAAAATAATAAATGCAATAAAGTTTATTTGTTACATTTTTTTCAGTTTATGGAGCATTGACTGTTACGGACATTAGAAGCTTTACTTTAATAATATTTTAATAACTTAAACTAACATGAAAATTGTATATGTGCGATGTGATATTCAATAAAAAAAGATCTGACGCGACGGTTGTTTGCGGTCATAGTTTATTCATTGTTTTCAATAATAGAACCACTCCAAACACTGTGACACATGTTGGCAGACACTTTGTATAGTCTTGATATTTGAATTGAATTGTTTTTCAAATATTTTAAAATTTATTACTGTAATGATGTAACTATTTAATTAACAACAACTAAGATCAATCAACAACTGCAGTTGTGGAGACAATATTGTGTCAAAAACCATCAAAGTTTCTGAAGCGAGAATCTGTTCGCAAAACCTGGAACTCAAAATATCGTTACCACTAAGAATTCACACAAATATCTTCTAAGCAGAAGTAGTTAGGATAACCTATAGAATTATAGAAAAAAAGAACGCAAAATATCTGGCACAAATGTCCAAATTCTAACAGATAGTAGAGCGGTCCTAATTGCTATAAACAAACCTAAAATCACATCAAAGATAATTTTTGAACCGTGCCCTTACTTTATCAATCTCTGAAAGTAACATCGAACTGCTTTAGGTAAAACAACATTCGACAAAGTAATAAAATTGGGGTGGGCGGGCAGACGTGTAAAAGGTCAATCCTCATGATGTGTGGACCTGAAGCATGTACCGCTTTACCACTTACTTCAATGACCTACTAAAACCCAACACACATACACACACAAAGCACTAACACTCTTGGCTGCAGACAAGCAAAGGAGACAATAACTGCCCCAAAAAGATCTTGCAAACTATAACAGATATCATGACAAGACGCTGTCATCTAAGAAAACACATGCATACGATTGATATTGGAGACAGTCACACGTATAAAAAATGTAAAACGGAAAACGGAAAACAACTAGAAGAAGTACATAATAAGGCCTACGTGCAGTACCTTAAACTTTTGCCGTCTTTGGCGGTCTCCAATTTGCCGCCCTTTCTAACTCAATCAAATGGTGGTTTTTATAAATTAATGTCTGAATCCGAGCAAAATTTTTAGAACTAATAAAGGGTTTTTTTATTAAGAAGTGTCATTTTAAAGTTTGCGCTATTTTTGTACTTGTAAAGATATGAATGTTATTTTTTGACAATTAAAAAGTAAAAACTATCCCATTTACAAAAATGGTACAATATCCGCTTCAACAAAAAATAGAATTCGTGAAAAATTACTACAGATATGGTGAAAATTTAGCGGAGACGGTTCGTAGAGTTCGCGGTGTATTAGGTCGGAATGAAGCACCGTCACAAACAGCAATTGTGAAAATAATTAAGAAATTTGAGACATTTGGCCAAGTTAGTAAGGTTAAGTCACCAGTCCGTCGTCGTAGTAATATAGTAGTATTATTCGCAAAATAGAGCAACCAATGTGCGGCAAAGTGATGCAGCATTTCTTCAAAAGAATAGAAATTTGTAATCGTGTCGTGGCAGCAAGTGATATCGTGTTCTACAAGTAGACGGAGAGTTTCTACTTAAAATTGAACTAGATTATAGTTAGGTGTTATTACTATTATTATTGTTACGTGTTTTTTTTTTATAAAATAAAAATGACACATTTTAATGAAAAAGAGTTTTCCACTCTACATTGACTTGACGATGAGGAAAAATATTCGAAATCATATAGTAATTCATAATTTGTAGAAATACTAGATATAAGAAATGCCGCCCCAAAATATGTGCCGCCTAGTGTAGACCTACCCCCCTCCCCCCCCCCCTTCTAAAACGGACAAAAGCAAAAATTTAACCACATTCAACATAATTTTGGTGTATAGTAAGTTGCCTATATAGGGGCCACTCTATTCGTGTCAGGCTGTAGATGTACCCAAAAAATCAACAACACTAAAAGATAATGCTAAAACAGCAATTAAAATACTTAAATCCTCAAAATCTTTAAGACCACAAAACATCCCGGCGAAAATCATACAAGCATTCAAATCATTAGCAAAAATGATGTAGAAATGATGCATGCAATGCCAAAAAAGATGGCACACAATACAGTGGCCTGATGACTGGACAAATTCAAACTTCGTACCCTTGCAAAAAAAAAATCAATAGCAAATGCAAAACCTATTGTCTAATAGCATTAGTGTCATATGCCAATAACAAACTTAAATACAACCACAACAACAACAACAACAACAACAACATACCGTCTAAAACCCCGCTTCTCTATATGATTGTGTACAGATGTAAATATCTGAGCCCCGCAAACAAATGTATTTTTGCTATTTAACGTAGGCAACCCTATACACCACAATATGTTTATATTTAATTTATATTTCATATGCAACCACCTTATCTACCAACCGGTTCAACCAGAGTTGCATACCGTCCCTGTAATTAAATTAAGTCAATTTATAGCTGTTATCTGGATGCTCGGCGGTTTTATTTGTTTATCTGCGTTAGAGGGATGCACTCTGGATGTGTCGGTGGCCCCCAAATTATGCTGCGACTGTTGTAACAAATATAACCTACATGACCACGTGTTTTTACGCTTCACGTAAAAACAGTATAACAGGTGATACACCCGGTTTCATTATGATTTGGTGCCCAACCGGTGGGTGACTTATTGTTATATTTTGTGTTGGTGTGCCTCTTATGTTACTTTTTTATGTATTTCTGTTTATTATAATTTATAATTTATAAGTTAAATGTAATTTTATGCAACCGGTGGTACATGTGTGTTTGTGTTTAGTTTTACCCCCTTCTTTTCTGTGTCCAGCAGCTTCAGTTCTAACAATTCAGTGAGAATCAAAATGCTGAAGCGATCTAGTAAACCGAACTGATACTCGACCATAGTAAGTCTAAATTATTAAAGACTTGTTTCTAAATTACAACTATTTCCTGGTGCCATATCCAGCATTCCCGATACTCACTTGGGCGACGGACTTCCTTCCCTGTCCCCTTTGTTCAAATTCTGTTTATTTTTCTTACATGCACCTGTGCCTACCGAAAGTTGTTTATTTTAGTTTCCTGTTTAAATAAATACATTTTTCTTTTTCTACTTCATAAATCTCCATTTTTATATCCACACCTCGAGTGTAGTGGCGCCTGAGAACAAAATCTCCTCCGGAACCCTGTATCACAACTATGTCTACCCCGTCGCTTCCAAATAAATTAAAAAGCTTTACACTCATATTATAAAAAAGCACGTCAAAGACCTATACTATCGCCAATGCTCTTCAATACCTACTCTAAGTATATAATGTGACAAGTCATAGAATAAATTCCGATAAATAATCTTGGGTACGCAGATGACTATCTTACTGGCACAGAAAGAAAGAAAGCAAAATCTTTGGTCTAAAAATCAACATCAATGAAACAAAGAATGAAGTCGTTAGCCAATACATATTTAAAGGCACTCATTACAAACATAAATATTTATACTAAAGAAATCAACAAAAAATGTAAAATGACCAGAAAAAAAAAACAACTGCAAAGAAACTGCAAAAAACAAATAGATTCCGACCTAACATTAAAGACTAAGAAGAAAATTATGAAAACATTAGTCTTCCGTATATTACTAAGTGTCTTTAGCCTCACAAGCAGCAAAAATGTCCAAAAACAGAGAAAAGTGGCGCAATATTGTAAGAAAAGCAACAAACAAGTGACTCCTCTGCAAAAAAAAATAAGCAACAAAAAAGAAGATAAATCGCTTTGTTTATTGAACAACATTGTGCGTAGTATCTGTATTATTTCACTTAAACCATAAATATAAAAACAAAATAAACGATCTTGTCGTCCAACATTAATGTTTGATAGAAACAAGAGAATATCGGCAAAACTATGCAAAAAATGCAAATTACGCATAAATAAAATCACAAAATAATATTAAATTTTCCAAAAAAATGCTATTCCCAGTGGATTCATAAATTTAAAAATTAGGCACAAAACAGATCGCAAATTGCAACCTGATACATTAAAACTTATAGAAGGAAAACGGCAATAAACACAACAGAGCTTTAATCACCAACAAAGAAAAAATTGTAAAGCATATTAAAAACTTCTATACCCAACTCTACCAGACCTAAAAACATCAGAAACGCTTATTCAAAATGTAGGATCAGAAGATATTCCAGAAATAACAAAACAAAAAATAAGAACAGCGCTAAAACAACTAAAAAACAAGAAAAATCCAAGAAAAAACAAAATTAATAGGAAGATGTTGAAAAAAAGGAACCATTATAGTGGATCCACTACACATGTTTCTCAACAGATGCCTTGTAGATGGCAAAACACCAAACACATGGCAAAACGCAAAAGTCATCCTGCTCTTTAAAAAAGTAGACAACGCCAACTAAAAACTGTGATAAAGTAACTTAACCATTAAATAAATTAAATAAAATTTTAAACGTAAGATTACAGTAAATATGTTGTCGGAGTTGTAAAAAACCCCAATAAAAAAATCAAAAATGACATGTTGCAATACAATCCAATACCAACAAGCAGATAATATTAATGTTGTGAGAAGACTGTAATATCAGAACCTACAATAAATTACTAGCCTAACATCACAAATTGTGGAAAGACTTTAGCAATATTTACAACACTAATTATTATTTATAAAATACAAAAATCTACTAACAAATTTTGTTCCGTAACAGAAATCTTAATTTTCTTTAGTTTGCATTCAAAGCTTTGCAACGTTTATAAAGGCTTTTCTGAAGAAAGACTAAAAATATATCGTATCGTTGACAAAAAAGCAGTTCTAACTCCCCAATCTATTCTCAGTCCGTCTGTGTACAACAACTCCTGGTATTTTACAATAATGTCAAAAATCTGATAAGCATATTTAAACGCCAAAGCACATCACAGATATTGAGATTCTCATCAAATTCCTGCTTTTGAAAGCACACCTATCTAGTGTTTAGCCTGATTTAACAACGTACTATTATTTATTTCACTAGAAACCATGCTTTTAAAAGTTGACCTCAGTCTCAACAACTTACTCCTGTCAGCAGATTCATTTTATTTGTTTGTTGGAAATATTAAAACGCGTCTTGCGTGACGTTTTTTAAAGTGTTTACTTGCGTTAATTGAGCTTTGATTACTTATAACAATAAATAAATTCTGATATAAATAAATGTAATAATCAAAGTTGTTGTTTTAATAAAAATCTAAGAATCTATTGCATTGCAAATTTAATAATTATAGAACTAATAATGCACTATTAGTTCTATAATTATTACATTTACTTAAAGTAATAAATTAAAGATTACATTATATTGACGTCTAATGATATGTTAACAATTAAAAGTAAAACAATCATATAAATCATTAGTGTCAATTAAAAATAAATAATAATAATAATGCTTATGGTAGTAATCATATAATAAGATTGCACAGCCAAAAATATTAAATATTAAAATATTCTTTAAAATAACTGTTGCTAAAATAATTTCAAAGTATTTAATTAAAAATAATTAAATAATAAACAAACAACTTTGGGATACTTTTTTTTTATTATTTAAGTGTTTAATAGCTTATTTTCAGCCGTATTTTTTTGACTCAAATTCAATAATGTTGCTTGAAAATAAGTTGCCATTTAAATGCATTTGTGTGCTTTTAGTATTGTGTCGAGACTTTTTAGTAGTAGTGCACACATCTTGACGGTTGATAATTGTTGTTGTATCATTGATTGGTAAAATTAAAAACTCTATTTTTGAGTTTTTCGCATGTCAGCTTCATCAGAAAGTAAGAGCGGATAGGATAAGATCAAACTGAGTATTGCTAAAATTGTATTTTAAATACAAAATTTGCTGCTTCTTGCGCTAAAACTTAACGTAAATAAAATTTTGTTCAGTAATATTCATTACATATTCATTACATATTCATTACATATTCATTACATATTCATTACATATTCATTACATATTCATTACATATTCATTACATATTCATTACATATTCATTACATATTCATTACATATTCATTACATATTCATTACATATTCATTACATATTCATTACATATTCATTACATATTCATTACATATTCATTACATATTCATTACATATTCATTACATATTCATTACATATTCATTACATATTCATTACATTGTAGACATGCCAAGCTCGTATAGATTGTGGCAATTGTTTTTTCATCTCTTTGTACACTTGTACTTATTGACTTAATATTCTCATCAATTAAAAATAAAGGATATAATGTAAGCCTATTCACCTTTTTTTTAGTATCTACATCATCTTTCGATACGCAAACCCCCAAAACATATATTACAAAAATCATGAATGGCTATAATCTGTTTGGCAAACATGATGTCAGTTATTTACTATCTTGGTCACGCCATGCTCAAAGTTGGTACTCAATTCAATGTATTACATTGTTACATCATCGTTGCTTCAAATAATATTATGTACTTGAGTTTGCAAAAACTGTTAACGTTGCAAAAATATTAATTATCAGGCAATTTCTAGATACAAACATGCCTATGTATACTATCTTAAGTCTCGATCGTAACAGTACTTTTCCAGTTTCAGATGTTTTCAGCTAATTTTAGTTTGTACCAGATATTTAATTTCATAATTACATCCGGCAACCAGAGAATATCCAAATATTCGCTTATTTGATGACAGCAATAGATTTTTACAACAAATATTCCTCAAATTATTACAACAATTCAGCCTTTTTCATCACTATTAGCATCTGCATTTGAAGCCAAAAAAGATAATAAATTGACTTACATATTATAAATAAAACAAAACTCAAAATTTGTAAATAATTACACTTTCAAGCAAAAAATAAAAGTCACTTTAAAAGTATGAATTAGTTTTGAAATTTTTTGTTTTAACCTTATGTTAGCAAATTGTAAACAATTGTACTGTATTTTGCACATTAAATTAAAAATTTAATATTGAATCGTAAAGCATATTTATTGCGTATTCTGGAAATATCACGACTGCTTGAAGTCGACAAAGAACACATTGAATTAAATTAAGAGTCACATTTTGGTCAATATTATTCCATTCTTGCAATAGCAACTGTCTTAGCTCGGATACGTCGTTCCAACTCATCCCAGACATGTTCTATGGGATCCATATCCGGGCTGAGAGCTGGCCAATCAAACCGCAAAATTCCCACTTCATCCAGGTAATCTTTGACAACTCTGGCTACGTGAGGTCTAGCACTGTCGTGCATGATGCGCGCCTCGCTCGCCCATAGTTGTTATAAAGACCAACTCTGTGCGTGCTTCGGTAGAAATTCCTGCTAAAACCATAACCGACTCACCGCCAAATAGAAGTCGCTCATCAATACAAACTGAAGCGTATCTTTCTCCGCGTCTTCTCCACACTTTCCAATGTCAGTCTGATCCATTAAAGCAAAAGCGCGACTCATCTGAAAACAGTACCCTGCTCCAGTCCTCATTATTCCATGCCCGATGATTTCGGGCAAAGGCCAATTTTGCAACACTATGTTGGTGTTGTAAAGCGGACCTGTAGTCATCTTTCTACAAGACAATCCAGCAGCCCAAAGCCTTCTCCTAACAGTCTATTCACTAACATTTACAACTCTAACTTCATAGAGTTGATTTCGTAGATAAACTGCAGAAACTGTTCTATTCCGCAAACTTGTGGACACCAAAAGTCGGTAATCTCTGTTCGTAGTGACATTTTTCTTAATCTTCTGGTTATCAGGTCAGTACCTAAGTAACGCTGATACACATTTTGTACAGCACAAAGGCTTTTACCAACAATCTTTACAGTTTTACGTTTCCCTCGCCCATCTGTAATCGACGCTTTAATTTTTGCCACAACAATAGGGCCTAAATGTATTATAACCTGTTAAGTACAGTACACCGTGAAAATGACAAAATTTGCAGAGAAAAATGAACACTAAGTAAAAAAACCACAACAAAATGTAGGTTTTCAATTTGAGCAAAATGAATGCTGCTTCATAAAAGTCTTTAACACGGTGATATTAACTGACAGATAGATAACATTTGTCAGAAAATGAATTATTAAACGCCTACTTTGGTTTACAATTTGCAAACAAAGTTAAAACAAAACATTCCAAAAATTAGTCATAAATTTAGTGACCTTTATTTTTTGCTCGCCAGTGTATGTGTTATCAATAAAAAAACTTTTTCTTTATTGCATTTAATTCTTTGTTTTAATTCACTTTCTAAAACAACCAATTAAATTTAAAATCAAAATAAAATAATAATTTATCTATCCATAAAAAAGCCGATTTAATCGTTAAAATGCCACATTAGCAATTGACTGTATGCAACCAATTCTACACCAACATTCAATAAAAAATTGTATACCGCTTTATATAAACTTGAACTTGAACCGAGAATAATAATGCAAAGCTCACGCCACGGTCTAGACTACAAAACAAAGCAACAGGTGTCAGACAAAACTGAATCAGGCGAGTATATTTACCTTCCGTGTAAGGGGGCGGCGCGATTCTTGGGTCCTTGGCCTGATATTCGGGCGGAAAGACGAAGGAATCGATTGAAACGTGATGATCGTGCGTAGGCCAATTTTCTGGCTGACCATGCTGTCCATTCACTCTTCCGCTGATATTCCAAACATCATTTTCTTGTCGACCTTAAAAAAAAAACAAACAAATAAATATATAATTAATCAATTAAGATTCTAAATTATAATACTAAATACGAAAGTAATACAATAAATAATAATTAATTGTAGTTTGTTTCTCAATAAATTAAAAAAAAGATGAAATCAATTCATAAATCTATTATCGCTATAGAAACTTCAATGGAATTTAATTACAAACATTAAAGTATATTTTCAAGATAAAATTTGCGATTGCATTGATTGCGAACCCGTTTGGTAACTAGTCCATTGAATAAAATTATACACATGACTTAGTTCTGTGATTTAAAAGCACAGCATTGAAGAAATACATGTAATATTAATATAGTATTTTACAAAGTATACATTACACATTTCTTAAATAACACCAATTTTTATTTTCATTCATTTTAATTAATCTAAAAATTCTAGTTTCACAAATATAATAAATTCAGAGACGTCCAATAAATTAAGAATTAATGAATCTGTACGTTTACTATGTTAATTTCCATTTTTTTTTTAAATTGAGCCAATTTGAACATAAAATCTCAAGGTTCATATAAAAATTAAATTAATTAAAAATAAATTGTGGTTAATTTTTTTAATTTTATTAAACTGATGATGAGAATTACACGGTGCCAAACATTGTTTCCATCTCTGGGCGATTAATAAAAACAAATGAGCCATATACAAGATATATACATGACGAAGTGTTTATACATATGTATACAATATATAAATACCGGCAGATAATGTAAAACTCTATGGAGTTACCTTATATGTGTATTTATATGTTTCTAATATAACTTATTTTAGCTTATCCTGGCATTTGCTTAAACTAACTAAGTATATCGGCAATTCCATTTCAAACGGACCAGAGCAGAGGGATGTGGAGAAACTTGCTTTGGTATTTTTTTTCCGTTTCTATAACTTATTAGTAGTCTTTTGATCGGTTTATGAGGGTATAAAACCCTTAAAACAATTCAAGGATTTTATTTAGTTTTTTTGTAGTTTGACTTTGACATTTTAACTAAAAAAAAATAACTAGTAAAATCAATCAAAAATTTTGCGTAGAATCGAAATCTGGCCATTTCAAATCTATACCCTGTCTATAAGCCGCAAAAGCCATAAAACCAATATTTTGTTCTCAGTAAGCTGAGCAAAAAGTAGCATTTTTAGATTTTTTAACCGCTGAAGTTGACGTATTTTGATGTAAATTAGTTAGAAAATATAAATTTGTTCTGTGTATTTGGGATTTAAGGGTCTAAAACTCAAAAAATCTGCAAAAGTAAGCCTATCTTCAACATAAACTTACAAATACACGTTTAGCCGTGAGAAAAACAATAATAATATTTATTTCCCAACTGAAAATACATTCCAATAACAGGGAAACATCCAATTTATATACAAGTACTATAAACAATTAAACAATTAATTTAAAAAATAGGTATATAAAAAAAGTAATAACTAACAAAATATAATATTAAAAATAAAATAATAAAATTAAAAAAAAAAAAAAAAGAAAACACATAAAAAATTTATAATCAATCTACTAGATCTAAAACTGAACCTTTAAATGTTTGCAGTGATTTACAAAACATATCAACACCGTATTGAATATTATGATATGACCTAACTATTCTATACATAGGCGAACTGGAGCAATGAGCTGTATTAGGTGTAGCATAGTAAAATGTCAATGGATTTCGCAAGGCAACACAAGGTACATGTAAACTGAAGTTCTCAATAAGTTCAGTATCATATCTAAAATGTATTATTTTATACAAGTTCATCAGTATAACTATAGTGTGCCTGCTCTGTATTGATTTCATACTAAATTCAGTTAGTAGTAGGTTATAAGAGTAATGTCTCTCAGGATATGAACCATGTTTAATAAAGTACAAGTACTTTAAAAAACGTTTTTGCATTGATTCTAGCAGATTGATGTATTTAACATAGTTTGGCGCCCAAATTGCAATATTCTAGTTTGCTGATTATGTATGAATTGTACAATAAAATTGTTGTTGATATAGACTTAAAACATTTGGACGTTCTAATAATAAAACCCATTGTTCTAAAACACTCAGCACACACTTTTGAAACATGACTATTAAAACTTAACCTTGAGTCAAATAACACACCAAGATCACAAACTTTATTTACAGATTTTAAAACTGAACCATTAACATTATAGTTATAGTTAACAAATTGGGCATTCCTTGTATAAGAAACGATACAAAATTTATTTACATTTATGTTTAAGCCATTACAGTCACACCACTCATACATTTTTAAAAGATTAGCTTGCAGCATATCACAGTCAGTTCGATCACGTATAGAGTTAAAAAGCTTGATGTCATCAGCATACATTAAAAATTCACAGTTGAAGATATCACAGATTGGATTAATAAATATTAGAAATAAGAGTGGCCCAAGATTAGAACCCTGTGGGACACCACTGTTTGCAGAGTACATCACAGATTGACATCCATAATATTCCACATATTGAGCACGATCACACAAATACGAAGTTATCACAGAAATAATAGTCTATCCAAATGTATATCCTGAGGCATACAATCAAACGCGTTGGACAAGTCAGTGTAGATAACATCTGTCTGTGTTCTGTTTTCCAAATTTTTTGATATTGCTTCACTAATACTTATGGTAGTAATATAGTAGGTTTGTAGTGGTTGAGCGCTTTTTCATAAATCCATGCTGGTAAGGCGAAATTATATTTTGAACATGACAATAAATATTCTCCACAATTAAGGATTCAAACACTTACAAATTACTTAGTATTGCAATAGGCCTGTAGTTAGAAACCTCAGATCGGTTACCATTTTTAAATGTTGGAATCACCTTAACATTTTTCCAGATCTTAGGGAATATTCCTGTTTTTAATATTAAATTATATAAAAAAAAGGGTGTGCAATAACTTGAGCAATATCTTTAAGAAGAAATTGCGGAATTTGGTCGGTCCCCATTGTATGTATAGGTTTTAACATAGATAAACTACGCAAAACATCAGTTTCGTCAATAACAAAATTTCCTATGGTATCTAAAACGGTACTACTGTTATTAGTACATCCACGGTCATGATAAACACTACTAAAATGTTTGGCAAAGTTATTTACTATTTCTTGTGAGGTGGTAAGAACAAGATTGTTATTTGTCATCACTCCAGGGATAGTTGTAGTATTTCGTTTATTATAAATAAAAGTCCAAAACTTCATAGAATCGTTTTAAATTATGGTTTCAGAAGTTCAAATAAAATTAGAATACGAAGCATGTATTTTTGATTTTAAGTTTTGTTTTACTCTTTTAAGTTCCACGCTAGCAATACCATGTTTCGATTTTTTGTGTCGTTTGATAATGCGGTTTTTTTCTTTAATCAAGGTAATTATTTCTGAAGTAAACCATTTTGGATACTTCTGACTTCTATGACGCACTTTATGTTTAGGTACGTGTTCTTCTAAAATTGAGTAAATTTTAGTATACAATATGTCACAGGCATCATTGACGTTTCACAATTAAATAACGGATCCCATTTTACACTACAAAAAGCGGCATAAAGAAGTCTAAAATTGGCTATCTTAAAATTAAATGTAGTTCTAGGAGTATCACAGGTAAATTTTTGATCAGATGTATCATAGATGTTAAAAGTAATATCCAACGGCGGATGATATGGATCCGGATTTACAAGATAATCTTCTGCTAAATGTATATTGCAGCTAATATCAGGTGATGTAAAAACAAGATTAAGTAGCCGATTCATATTATTAACAATATGGTTGTTATTGACGAAGTTGACGAATGTTCATAAAATTGATAAGAGATTGATGAGTTGGAGATGAACCGCCTGTTTCTATAAACTCTTTAAAATAAGGTTGATTGAAGACACCACATATAAACAAATTACTGGTTTCTTGAAAAAAGCAATCTATGTCTTCATAAAAAGTATTGTACTTTTCCAACGTTGTTCCAGGTGGGATGTATACGCATATTAACGTAAGCGATTTATTATTTAAAAATATTTCGGCAACTGCTACATCAATATTCTCACATGGTGATACATATGCAATTTCTCTACTTTTTAAAGTAACGTTAATGGCAATTAATGCACCACCACATTTTTTAATTTTTCTGTCACCTCGGATTACATAAAATTTATTTGAAAATAACTCTTGATTATTAAATCCCGGTTTAATTCCAGTTTCCGTTAATGCTACAATTTCAACATCTTTAGAATGAACTGCGTTGTAGAATTCATGAGTTTTGCTATTAAGGCCTCTTACATTTTGATAGTAAAGTTTTATACTTGTGATCTGTTGGGAACGCTTTAGTTTTCCGAAATCTTTACAATTTTAGGTACGGTTATATTTTATAGTATAACCTGTCTCACCACTAGCGATGCGTCTTGCTAATTCTTCTCTAAGCTGTTTTAGATATTACCGTTGATTAAACGTATCATCAGATTTGACACGTAAATGTTGACTTAACTTAATTTTATTTTTTAATACAGACTTTACTGTAATAATTGAATCTAAAATAATTTTTAATGAGCGCGGCGAGGCTGTATGCTTTCCAAGTCTATGAATATTTTTTATATTGATATTAGGATAATCTTTATTAAATTCAACTTTTACATTATTAAAATCTTTTAAGTTGTTACCGGTTTCAGATAAGTTAAATAATATTATATTATTTTCACGTTCTTTTCTATCGGAAATTTCATATAACAATTCCGACGTACTGGAAGGTAGAGATGGGGGTACTAGTGAGTTACTAGTTTCAGAATTATTATTAATATTTTGGAATTACTTTCCAATGCATTGAAACGAGTTTTTAAAACGCGCAAATCTGCTTTTAACTTTTCATTGTCTTCTTTAACATTGACCAAACTGTTTAAGAGAGTCCGAAGTTCATTGTTCTCGGTACGAGATTCTTCAAGTTGAGCTGTTAAAAGAGTAACTGATTTTTGAAGTTTTTGTATTAAATTATATAAGGTCTCTTGATGTGTCACGTCTAACATTATTGCTTGTTTTATTTGCCTGAGAATCTGCCATAGTGTTAGACAACTTAGAATTTGAACTTAAATTTAAACAATTGTGTTTGCCGCTAGCTGTACCAATGCATACACCTAATATTATTAAAAATTTAAATTCTAGAGACAGTTCTACGTAGAAAATAGTCAGTGTAGTGCTTATCAGCCGTAAAAAATCCATCTAGAAAGATATTTTTACAAAATTTTCAGGCAAAAAATGCGTTAAAAATTATTATTTTTTCATATTCACAAAAAATATTATAAATACGCTAGAGTGTGATTTAAAACTTATTTTGTCAAATTTTGATAAGCGCCGGGCGAATTTATGTTTGAATGCCAAAAATAATAGTATTCTCAAATTTTGACTCAATCTATGAGTCTAAATTTGTGCCGCAAGTGCAAAAACTATCAAACAAAAAGATGGTTCAAGCAACAAAAGATGTCTTTGTAAAATTTCTAAAATAAGCTTAAAAAAATATATATATATAATATATAATGTTTTAAGTAAAAAAAAATAATTTTTTAAGTAATTTTTTGGCATTTATACTTCAGATAAGCACAACACTAACTATTTTCCATAAAAAATTGTTTGTAAAACTCAAAATTTCAATAATATTTGGTGTATAGTTCTTCTGAACGCTGCTAAATGTGTATTTGTAAGATTATGTTGAAAAATAGCCCTATTTTTTACACAAAACAAATTTATATTTTCCAACTAATAACATCAAAATACGTCAACTTTGGCAGTCGTAAAGCTTTCGTAAAGGGTTTAGCACAACGGATCACATACAGACCATCCACACCTTAATTGAAAAGTGAACGAAATATAACATACATCTAACGTTTATTGACTATAAAAAAGCGTTTGATTCTATCAAGCTCTGGGCAGTCTTTACTGCCATAAATAAAGCCAGATTCGACTCACGGTATACACAATTAATTCGACAAATTTAACAAAATGCCACTTTTAAAGTAACACTAGATGAAGAGTCGACTACCGAGAAGATCAAGATAGGTAAAGGAGTCAGGCAAGGAGACACCATATCACCAAAGCTCTTTACACTCGCTTTAAAAGACGTTTTTATAAACATGCCTTGGGAAAAGAAAAGCATAAGCATAGATGGCAAATATCTAAATCACTTACGCTTCGCCGATGATATTATATTAATAAGCTCAGACATACAAGAACTTAAAGACATGCTAAACAAACTAAACACAGCATCACTATCAATTGGCCTAAAAATAAACTTAGAAAAAACTAAGATCATGACCGCAGAAGTTAGAGCCCAGCCATATAAAATAGACGGACGCGTAATCAAACAAGTGACTAAATACATATACCTAAGACACCAAATAAAACTGGGAAAAGAAAATCAGGCGGCAGAAATAACCAGAATAATAAGTCAAAGCTGGACTGCTTTCGGCAAGCTCAAACACATATTCAAGAACTCAGGCTATACCGCACTGTCTAAATCAAAAAGTATACGACATTTGCATATTGCCCGTTACGACGTATAACGTAGAAACGATGGCATAAACAGCAAAAAGCGCAAACAAACTAAAAACAATGGAACGGGCTCTACTCGGCATAAGCTTAAAAGACAGAATAACAAACCAGGAGATCAGACTGCAAACCAAAGTCAAAGATGTGATTGAACAAAACGCAGAACTTAAGTGGAGCTTAGTAGGACACGTAGCCAAGAAAAACACTAACAAATGGACCCATATGATTACTCACTTGAGACCAAGAGCCACAAAACAACAAAACAAGTACTGAAAGACCGCAAAGAAAATGGCTCGACAAAATCAAGAAGACGGCGGAAAAAGAATGGCATCAAATCGCAAAAAGAAGAAGCGCATAAAACAACTTGAAAGAGAGATAGTCTTGAAATGACAATAGATTTGGATTCTACAAAAAATTTCTGATTGATTTCACTAGTATTTGTTTTTAGTTAAATTTGCTAAAAAACAAAAAAAAACGTAAATTTTTTTAAAGGTTTCATACCCTCAGAAATCGATTAAAAAACTACTAATAAGTTATAGAAATATAAAAAAAATACTAAATAGTTTTTCATTTGCGTCTACTACTCAAGGATACTTAATAGAAAATTCTAAACGGTATTCTTTCTTCATTCTCATTCAGTGATTAATTTCTCCTCCTCCTTGCTTTAGACCAAATTCATTCTATACATCACTTCATTAACTCAGTAATAAATAAAGTTTAGAAAAAGTTAATACTTTGGAGCTTTTCTTCCAAAAATTCCACCTTATATTACACGCGCTTAAATTGGGTTACTTGCAACTGTACTCTGTGACGTTAACATCAAATATTGATAATATTTACTTAAAATTTAAACAATTTAGTTCCTAGTAGTTCTAGCTAAAAACTAAAAAAAAACTTTTGTATCAATTTATTTACTCAAAACTATTTAACGGCGTCATTAATATAAAAAAAATTACTATTTGTGCCCCACATAGTAAGAAACATTTCATCTAAAAGACAATGAACAGTATGAAACAATATTTTTTGCATTTGCAAATAATCATAAAAATACTTAAACTAAAGGTTAGGTTAATTAATTTATTACACGTCGGTCTATTTCTGCTGCTAAGGCTAATCACTGACGCCAGAGGTTAAGATTACCACATCTGAAAATTGCCGCAAATTCAGAAATTCCAACCTAAATTATTGTGTTCTTTAAAGTACAAATTATTTCTTCTTATCCGAAAGAAAGCGTACTTATTACAACAGATTTTTTTAAACAGTAACTAACTTTCCAGATAGAGGACTCGAGTTCTTTAGTGTAGTAGTCAAGTACGCTTACCACTACACTACCTGGGCGGTACTTAAAGTAAAGAAATACAAATAAAGTGGTAAAACAAGTATGAAAAACTAGTGAAAAAAATAAATGTATGAGAATAAAAATATGATGTTTAATAGTTTGGTAGGAATTATGTTATCATACGGAACAAACTCCAGCATACATTGTAATAAAAGATAAAAATATTTATTAAGATATATTAAGAGTAGAAGCAGAAAAGCTTGCAATAAAATATGCAAAAAGACTAAAAGAAGAAAACTAATATAAAATACTACAAAAGTATCTAAAGAAAAAGATGAAGAAAAAATGTGAAAAAAATAAATATGATTGTAAAGAAGTAGAAAAAACAATAAAAAAAGTATTTAAAAAAAATATTACTAGTGAAATCGATCAGAAATTTTCAGTAAAATCCAATACTGGCGCCATTTTAAGTCAATAACCAAAAAGCCGCAAAAACCATAAGACCATGTTTTTGATCTCAGTGGGCTTTGTAAAAAGGAGCATTTTTTGGATTTTTTTAACCGCTGAAGTTAACGTATTTTGATGTAAGTTAGTTGAAAATATAAATTTGTTTTGTGTATTGAGGTTATAAAGATCTAAAATTTAAAAAAAATTATTTAAAAACAAGGTAAAAACGCTTATTTTTCAGCATTAACTTTTACAGATACTAGTTTAGCAGCGTTTAGAAGAACTATATACCAAATGTTAATAAAAAAATAATTTTGCGGACAATTCTACATAGAAAATAAAAAGTGTCGTGCTCATCGCCCATAGAAAAGTACATCTAATGAAACAAGATTTTTAGACAAAAAAAGCGTTAAAAATAAATTATTTTTTCATACTTACAAAAAATATTATATACACACTAGGGTAAGATTTAAAATTTCTTTTGTAATTTTTTTTTTTTAACGCCGTCTGTAATTATGTTCGAATCGCAAAAATAATAATATTCTCAAATTTTGGCGTCAATAGATTGAGTCTAAATGGTGCCGCAAGAATAAAACCGCCTAAAATTGATATAAACGACAAAAATAAATAAAATAAACTTAAAAAAATTTCATAAAATAATTAAAAAATAAATTTTTAAAGAAAAAAAAAATTACATAATTTTCTTCTTCACTTTCCTTATTTTTTTCTAGATACATTTTTCTACGGCCAATGAGCAGAACACCAACAAATTTGCAGGTAAAACTGTTTGCAAAATTTAATTTTTTTATAATATTTGGTCAATACTTCCTTTAAACGCAAAAAAAGACAACAGACAACTCAAATACAAAAACAAATTTATATTTTCTAACTAACTTATATTAAAATACGTCCACTTCGGCAGTTAAATGGGAACAAAAAATTATAGACTTAAAATAGCGCCAGAATTGGATTCTACATGAAAATTTCTGATCGATTTCACTACCAAAAATAGGGGTTTAAGATTTTCTTACCCTCATGAACAGATTAAAAAACTATTTATACTAAAGCAAATTTTTCAATGCACCCCCCCCCCCTCCCCACTCTGGTTTTGTTTGAAATGAAATAGCCCACGTCTGGCTTTGGTAAAAAAACTAAATTCAATAAATCTAGTAAAGTGTAAGCCATCGTTTTGGTATTTGAATCGGCTATAAATAAAAAACTAATATGTAATTATTTTTTCAAAATTATGAGTTTGTTAGAAAGATTAGACATTTTTATTTAAAAATGAAACATCATTCAAATGACTGTCATGGTTGGCTTGACAGTAACCCATCCAATTAACCCAATTTTTTAGTACATTTTCAATTGTTTGAGTTCCAATCGCATGAATGACAACTTCAATTTCGTGTTTCAAAGCATCAATCGTTTCTGGATAGTTAGCGTAACATATCCTTAAGGTCTCCCTACAAAAATAAATTCAACAGGGTCAAATCCCTCCTAGGTGGCCAATTGACATAAGCATTTCGGCTATATATTCGATTTCCAAAAACAGTGCGCAAAAGATCTATCTATGGTTACGTTGGCAAGTTGCCCCGTCCTGTTGAAACCAAATGTCATCCATTTCAAACTCTTCAATTTTTGAAAATAAAAACTTGTTTAGCATGATACAGTAACGTTTGCTCATTTTCAAAGAACTAAAAACTTATCGCATAGCCATGAGGCTTTATTTCTTGGACTAATTGAACTTTGAAGGTGTTCAAACCAAGGTCTTTGTGCAAAATTCTCCTCAAATAAAAGAAATGTTCAGTTCTTAAGAACAATGACAAGTTGATGTTGATGTTGATGCATTTTCACGCACACTCTGAGCAACACCTTTTTTTTTTTGCTGAGCGCCTTGAACGAGAACGTGATCGTGTTGTTTTATCCACTAACAATCCAGTTTTGCAAACTCACTTCACAAAATGGGCCACAAACTGCGCTGAAGGCACGTATTTTCTATCAAATTTGTTTCGTAAATTTCTTACTTTTGAGTAGAAGTCTCACAACTTTGGAAGTAAGTTTTCATTATTTCATTTGTTCAAGTGTAAAACGTCCCATTTCGTAAATGTCAAACATAAAACTAAATTTCTGTCAACTCATAAATGACATTATACCTTTAAAAAACAAAATAAACTGTACCTAGTTCAAATTCCAAACGTTACATTGCCCACCTTTTATAAACCTAAACGCACAAAAAGTTTAGGCATAACATTTCTAACTAAGGTTTTGTAAACATTTGTCAAAAAAATTTAAAATAATAAATTCTTGTAATATTTAATTACACGGCCTTAAAAAGCAAATTCAGAATCTAATAAAAAAGATTACAGTACAATCACCTATAGTTAGGTACAAGGCTAGGACCTGGCCACTTACACTAACCAATTTAGGTTATTGGAAATGGCTAGGTCTTAGCTATCAATCAAAGAGTGAATTAATTTACCGCTAAAAAACTAATTTCTCTAATAACTTTGGTTTAAAAAGATTTAAGCTTTGTTTATCAGCATCTCAAACAAAGAAAATTCCATATCTTCTTTTAGACTAAAACCAAAGAAAACAATAAAGATCCAGATAGCTTTAATATTGTAGATTCCGATTATCATCTTAAACATTCATTACCTGACCAATAGGGTGTTTGTGCCTACATCCACAAACAACAAGCATATTCTATACTAATGACGTATAACATTTAGAGGATTGGTTATAATAGCATATTTCTTAAACTAAATCTTCACGAAAAGACTACTTTTGTAATAGGCATATACCGTTCTCCAAATAAAGCAACTTTAAATTTTCTGACAACGTTTCTGAAAGTTTTAACAAGCTTCTTCATGCTAATCCTAGAAAGATATATATGTGATATAGTACACAAAAAATTTGTTTAATTTATATTAATAATAAAAAAACTAAAATAATTTTGTTAGATGATTTTAATGTATATAATACTGAATGGTTAAGTCACTCATCTTCTACAACATTATCCGGACAACAAGCTATGATGTTTGCTACTTCTCACAATCTTACTCAATTTAGAAACCCACATACTTCTGTTGTTAAAACTTCTCTTCCTATTACTAACAAACCTAAACCGCGCCTCATCTATCATTATTCTAAAACAAACATAGTAAAAATTAAACAATTTCTCAATAATTTCGATTTTGATATTTATTGCCTAAAAGACACTCTTGGCCGCTGTGAACGTTAGATTGAGTTTGAATAAATGATTAATTTTTACTTATTAACAAATTATAATCGTCATGTTTTTAACTTAAGTATCTCTTATGCAATTAATGTTAATATAATATTAACATTATCAATTATATTGCAATTTAAATAAATTGAATATTTGTGTTTTGATGATAAACAAATATCATATTTGTTTTCCAGAAGATAATTACACAAACAATTATTTTTGAGATAGTTGTTGATGTTTATGAAATCACTTTATTTACGCTAATAAAATTCAATACGCATAAAGTTTAAATATATATTCCTCGTTTTAAAGATGATTTCATCCGTAATCTATGTTTTTCTCAGGTAATTAAATGTATTATTGCCATCAACCTATAATCCTTAATAATTTGTTTACTTGTTGGTATTGTCTGGTTATAAATATATGAAATTAAAATTACACTAATTTAATTAAGATTGACAAATATGCAGCCTACATTAGTTGTTTAAACTATTAGTACATAAAACGTATAATTTGAAAATTGACAAATAGGTTATTAATAAAATCTAGTTAATTATTATATATACATATTATAAATTGTGCGTCTGCTACGTCATTAACACATATAGGAAACTTATTAATTAAACTGTTTACAGAACATAACAAAAGTTTTTTTTTAAATTTCAAAATGCAATATTTAAGAATTACGTAATATGTCAACAAGTGACACTTGCGAGCAAAAAATAGAAACAATTGTACAATGTGTCAATGTTGAATCGTACAGCATATTTATTGTTTTTATTGCGTATTTTAGAAATATCACCAATTTACAGTTCAAACAAAGTTCGATTAATTTTTGTTCCTAAGACTAATATAAAACAAAAAATATGAAAAAAAACTTATCACTAATAACAAGTATTACCCCCTCTTACATTAATGACTGCTTAAAGTCGAAAAGGAACACTTTGAACTAAATTAAAGATCACATTTTGGTTGATATTATTCCATTTCTGCAATAGCAACTGTCTTAGCTCCTGAGCAGTTCTTGGAGCAGGTGTATGTTTTCAAATACGTCGTCCCAACTTATCCCGGACATGTTTTATGGGATTAGTGTCCGAACTGTAAACTAGCAAATCAAACCGCAAAATTCCCACCATTCATCCAGATAATCTCTGACAACTCTGGCTACCTGAGGTCTAGCATTATCTTGCATGAAACTGCCGAGCTCGCCCATAGTTGTCATGAAGAGCATAACACGAGCTGTCAGGAAACCATTCTCTATAAAGACCAACTCTGTGCGTGCTTCGGTAGAAATTCCTGCTAAATAGAAGTCGCTCATCAATACAAACTAAAGCTTATCTTTCTCCGCGTCTTCTCCACAAAAATGCGACTCATCTAAAAACAGTACACTGCTCCAATCCTTATTATTATTAGCCAGTCTTGTAAAACGATGTCGGCGTTGTTAAGGTGAACCTGTAGCCATATTTATACAAGACAATCCAAGAGCCCTAAGCCTTTTCTCCTTCTTCTAACGGTCCTTTATCTAACATTTACATCTCTAACTTCATGAAGTTGATTTCGTAGATAAACTGCAGAAGCTGTTTTATTCCGCAAACTTGTAGACACCAAAAAACGGTCATCTCTGTTCGTAGGCCAGTATCCAAGTAACGCTGATATACCTTTTGTACAACACAAAGGCTTTTACCAACAATCCTTGCAGTTTCACGTTTTCCTTGCCCATCTTCAATCGACGCTGTAATTCTTGCCACAACAATAGGGTTTAATAGCATTATAACCTGTTGTACAGTATACCGTGTAAATGACAAGTTTTGCAGAAAAAAATCAACACTAAGTAAAAAAACCACAACAAAATGTAGGTTTTCAATTAGAGCAAAATGGATGCTGTTTCATAAAAGTCTGTAACACGGTGATAATAATTGACAGTTAGATAAAATTTGTCAGAAAATGAATTATTAAACGCCTACTTTGATTTACAATTTGCAAACATAAAGTTACAACAAATTCCAAAAATAAGTTATAATTTTAAAGGCGGTTTATAAGTCTCGAGAAGTAATGATTTTAAAATTAATTTTATGTGAAGATAGTACGGTTAAAAAAATGTTTCCTATAAATTTCGGTTCTACATTTCTGAACTGTCAGTGAATATTTGTTAGAATTTTGATTGAGTATCTCAGATGAAGTTATTATGTTCTAAATTTATATTTGATATTGGTTGTGTAGAATTTCAACTATAATTACTGTTGTGATCAGACACTGATATCGACTATTATTTCACCATTATAGTGTTGTTCCAATAATATTTAATTCAATTACATTCACATTTTAAATTTTAGACATCATTAAATATTAAATAAATATTATAAATAATCAAACGAAAGACTGGTTTGCCATCTAGTTGCCGCTGTGATTCGATTGACTGATTTTGAATAAATTATTAATTCATTTTATTAAATAAATGTCATAATTCCTGCAAATATTACGTTTGCGATATGTTATCAATTATAATTGCTATCTTATTAATTAATTACTTATTTAGTGACATTGCAATTATTATCTAAATATGAAGACGGAGAAAATTTCATATACAAATATTTAATATTATCTGTTTACCTGAGTTAATATTTATATATAATTTATTCAACGTTTCTTCATATACGCATTTTAAAATCATTACTTTAAGGTTTAACTATGTAAACCAGGTTGCTATTAACATATATAAAACCACTTTATATTTGTATTGTATTATAAACTTATTTTGAGCACATAAATAAATAATCAATTTAGTCAGAAGCAAATAAGTCTGTGAACTTTCAATTTCATGTAAACACATAAATATTGGATAATATTTTTATTATGATGTCATTATGACATTTTACATTTAGCACATAAACAAATATTAATTAAGATTTCCTGTACATTTTTTTTTGGAAACCAATTAATTTTGAACTACGTACTAATAAATAAATTAAGTTTGACATTTATTTTTAGATAGATAGAGTATCCATTTACTTTTTTACTCAAATTACATTGAAATATATAATTGTCCCATGTTTATCTGTTACCTGTACACATAAAAGAAAATTTTAAGATACTTAAAATTATGACAGTAATTAATATTTATACTCCTCAATATATTATCTGGTTATTGTATAATTTTAATAGTTATCATACAGGTTTAAATAGATAAAACTTAACACTATCTTCAAATGTCAATATTATGTAAGAAATATTATTTTACTTCCACGAGCATATATTTTATACTGTACATAAATATTTGAACAAGAATTAAATCGATTAACAATACAATTTGTTATAACTTTGATGTTATAATATATAACATTCTACCCAAAGTTACATTGATATGTATAGTTTAGATGATTTGTGACTATCTTTATATATAAGTATTCAAAATACAAAAAAAAATATTAAGATAACTGAGTATAATAGTATGTACATATAAAAACTATCATAAGCTTGTAGCATCGAATATAAATCCTGTCAAATGTAGAAAAATGCAAATAAAAACATCATACTAATGATTTATTTACGAAAAATGCAAATTGTTTACAAAAAATGGTTATAAATCATGTCATAATTTGTTTTTAAATTATTTAATAGGCAATTAATTAATTTAATAATAATATTAAACAATAAAATTAATTGGTTGATTAATTAGATATAAAAACAACATAAGCATATAAAACTGTAATAAAGTTTAATCTCAAACGCATGCTAATTACCATTATGAATAAAAATAATCTAATAAAAATTATATTGCTCTAAGGTAAGATAAATAAAAAAAAAAGTTTTTTTAAAATTATTTTAATTATTTGAATTACAACTTATTCAAGGTCTCTCAAAAAAGATTTTTTTTTCTAATTGTCACTCATTAACAAGTAACCAAGAAGACAAGAAAACATTTAACTTTAGAACAATATAGTACGAAAACAGACAAAATAATATAATAGATGCTATTAAGTTGATAATAGTGTCAGTCATTAGTCAAATTGACTTAAAATAACTTATTTTGTTAATTTTTATTTCATATTTGTGTTTAAAACAAACAATTTTACAGTAATCGAGATTATATTATCAACATACTTCTGAAAACATTAGGTACATATAATAAAAATGCCAGAGCAGCGGCTAGAGCATATGCGCAAAAGTTTCTAAATCGTCGTGATAAATCATAAAACGTGTTGAACAAAAACATTGAAAACTGGTGGCTTAAATTCTAAAAAAAAATTCTTGTCATTATTGAAGTAGATGCACTTACAAGCGTTTGAAATATTTAAGGGCAATCTCATTTTCAAAATGTGTAAGAAAAAATGACCTCTACTCATTCGTGTCTAAAAAGAAGCTTTATGTGACGGAGATATGCCGCTACGAGTCAATTTTTGCCGATGGCTGTTGAACAATGATAAACATTTCATTAAAAGTATTCTGTGGAGTAATTAATCCACTTTTACAGAGGTAGACATCATCAATAAACTGCAAGAATTGAAAAAAGAAAACCCTCATACAATCTGTAGACAATTGTACTTCCAATTATTAACAGAAAATTTACCAATTTTGTCTCGTAGTTTTATTCCTAACATGGACCGCTCCATAGCACGCTGTGATCTAGTGTATAGATTTTTTTTTTCAGTAAAAGCGTACGTTAGGACAGGTAATACGCATTGATCGTACACCTTTCTTTTAAAGCAAATGGGATTGTCAGCAAGTACGTGTCGCAGCTTACCAAAAGCGGCCCAGGTTAGTCCTACTTGCCTGTATATCTACCGATTCAAATCTCGTGTCCAAGATATTTGTATGAGACAGTCTATTTTTACATTATCTACTAAAATGGTTTCACTCAACACCAGGTTGGTCATAATTTGAGTTTTAGCGTAGTTAATCTTTAGGCCACTTTGGTGTGAGGCAGAATGTAGTTTCTCAAGCATTCTTCTAGCTTCGTCAACACTGTCTGCTATAAGCACAATATCATTGGCAAAGCGCAGATAGCTTAGTTTTTTTCCGTTGATGTTGACCCCCAGACGTTCGAAGTCTATCTTCTTAAACATGTAATTAAGAAATGAGGTAAATAATTTGAGCAAGATGTTGTCTCCCTGCCGTACTCCTCTTTCTATGCCAAATTTGTAAGTGTCTTCTTGCAGTCTCACGCATGCAGTTACGTTTTTGTATATGTTATTGATTAGTGCAGAGTATCTGTGGTCTATACGGCATTCAGCTAGTGCTTCAATTAGTTTCGTAGTCGACGAATATGAGGACTAGAGGTTTATTGTATTCGACAAATTTTTCAACTAGTGACTTGACTAAAACCTGCTTGCTCCTGAGGTTGGTAAAAGTCTACCTTAGATGTTAATCGCTTAGTTATGATCTTCATGTACAGCTTATAAATGTGTGAAAGGAGGCTGATAGGCCGGTAGTTGGCAAGGTCTGTTGGGTTTTCTTTTTTGTGCATAATGATAATCAACGCATTTTTCCATTTTGACGGGATGTTCTCCTTGCTGAGACACTTGTTAAACAGAGTGTGAAGTGCTTGGATAAGTTCTTCTCTGCTTTCTTTTATGGCTTCAATCAAGATTTCGTCTTTGCCAGCGGCCTTATTATTTTTCATTTCTCTCAGTGACAATTTCCTCACTTGTGATGTCGGGAATATCCTCTGATTCTTGGTTTAAAACTTTGGGTATTTTAGGATATACTTGGTGGTTATCTGATAATTTATATAGTTCTCTGTAGAAGTTTTCAACTATGTATATGATCTTGTCTTTATTGGTTGTTATGTTTCCAATTGCATTTGCTAATTAGTCGTTTAAAAGAAACGACATCCACAAATTAACCAATTCTCTGTTCATTACTCTCATACTTTTGTTTCTTTCTATAACTTCGCAGATCTTTTCGGTGTTAAATTTGCGTTTATATTTTCTTGTCTCTTTAGATATTTCTTTATTTAAGTTTCTATATTTTTGTGAATCTTTATCTTTTAGGTCTCATCGTTGTTTCATAAGTTGTTTTGTGTGTATACTTAATTTTCCACTCTCCTTTTTCACTTTAGATTAGTATTTACTTACTGCCTTTTTTAGCGCAGTAACGATGGTCTCATATACTTCTTAAAAAATTATGTTCGCTAACCCTTGTAAGTTTGTTTGTATTATTTGTTTATATGTGTCTGGCTGTTCAATAGTTGTCACATTGTGGCATAGAAATAAAAAAAATCCTAAATAAAAACTATCCTTGGATTCATGGCCTCCTGAATTCTCTAGATGAAAAAAAAAAAGTTTAACACAAACCTGTTGCAGAAAATTTGTGCTTTAATGTTAAATCGTGCCAATGCTTGACATCAAGTAGAAGGCAATCTACTTGAATACGATTTGTAAAAAAATGTGTAGATAATATTATTGTAACTTTTTGTCATCAACCTAGTCGACCAAATTCAATACTATAAAATTTAACTCGAGGTCGTAATCCGTAAAAACCCAAAATTTTATAATTTGACCCTAAATATGTTCACAACATACCCAAACAGCCAAATAGTTTGCGCTACAACTAAAATTGCATAAACAGACATTTGCAGCTCCCTATTGTAGAAAAACTAAATATTAAAAAAATACTAGCTGCAAAAATGCAAAGTTCATCTTACTTCATAAAAAAAACATCATCGAAATTAAAATTTTCAGACCTATAAGCCTATAATATTTGACATAAATGTTTGTGTAAATTTATCTTTGTAAATGTTTTCAAATGATTTAATAAATCTATCTATCTAAGCTACTGTTAAAAATTCTATCAAATTGCCTATATAACAAGTTAGATTTTTATCAAATGCCAGAGCAAGCTGGTTTCGGCAAAAAGTATAGCACAATAGACCACATACAAACCATAAGAACACTAATAAAAAAATGCATAGAATATCATACAACTATGGGCAGTTTTTGCTCAATAGACAATGCAAAAATCAAGATACACCAACCTGCTCAAACAGATCTACACAATGTAAGTACATGCTCAAAAAACTAAATGTAATCCAAGTCGGTGGGTAAAATAAACATAAAAAGATTAAGATCATAACTATCAAACAACAACCGCACCAAATAAGCAACAATAACATACAAAAAATCAACAAATATACGTATCTCAGACACCAAATAATACTAGGAGAAGAAAACCAAAAACCAAAAGTTACCAGAAAAATAACACAAAGCTGGTCAGCATTTAGCAAACTGAGACATATACTTAGAGACACAGACGCTCCAATCTGCTTTAAACAAAAAGTCTACAAGCACACGGGCTGGAGACTATGGCATGGGCGGTGAAAGACAAACAACAAACAAACTAAGAACCTGCTAGAAATCTATAGACGTAGTAGAACAAATAGCATAGTTAAAATAAAGCTGGGTAGGGCACGTAGCCAGAAAAGATACCAACATTCGTTTTCTTACTTCTTTCTATAGATGTCTAACGCGATCGATATTTTTGGGTGTTCTTTCTGTACGTACGCCTCGAGTAAATTTTAAGCCAACGCTCTGCAAGTGAAACCTAATAAACCTATCTCATTATTGTTTTTCGTGTTGAAAATCGTCCGTGTCTTTCAACATTAAACTTGAAACAAAACTATCTTTGTGTGACTTTGTATTCATAACTGTTTAAGTTCTTATGAAACTTTTAACCACGTATACTGGCTGATAAATAAAAAACTTATCAATGATTTATAAAACTGCATAAATTAACGCACACAAATCTGACAATAGAATTGTCAAGGATAATATAATAATTAGTTTAGTTATTATCTAAAATTAGAACAAGTTTTACTACGCAGGAAGCGTATTTTCCAAAAATTGAATAATAAGTTTTCAATAATTTAACTGAATTTAAATTGATTAACGTATATCAGTAGTTTTCAACTTATTAGCACGCTAATGGCCCCAGAATAAGTACCGGTATTAAAGTATTTACTGTTTAGCCACAAGGCGGCCGATTATGACAAACTAAGCAAGAGATATTTTTATAAAAAAGACAACGGATCTGTATTTTCAGAAATTAATACAAAATTGCTCAATTCTGATTGACCAATACAACATATATTGATGGACCCTGTATTATTTGTACTCCAAATATGCCGGCTCTATTAATCATTTTATATTTTTACGTTTTCTATATACATTTTATTTGTCAATACAAACAATAAACAACTCCTTCAAAACAAATCTAAAAGATTCCGGTAGAAACAATCTTGGCACTTTGAACATTTTTCAAAAAATAAATTGTAATCAACTTTAGAAGAAGTGTAATATTCAAAGAAAACTAAAAATACCATAATCATAAAGTTTTAAACTATAAATATAAAAAAAGTTACTACATACAATGTCAGTACTTCAAACCACACCACACTATATTACAGTATAAATGAAAATTACCTATTTAAATCTACAAGAAAATAATTTTACCGACCTCCGTAATAAAAATTACTCAAACATATTGTACCGTACAGTTACTATAAAGTATATATTTATGTTTATTGAAATTATATTATTTAAATAATAAACATTTATAATCTAAATAAGACAAAATAGACTGCAGTACTCGTTTCTTAATATAGTATCAAATAAAATAATTACATCAGTAAAGTTTATATTGTTTATAAATAACATATCGATATTGACCTTCCTCAATTCATTTAACAGTGCACATTTAAAACAAACATCATTAAAATACTTTTGGCAAAACTACAAGGTCAAAAATTAAGTATTCTTGTCACAGCCAAGCTACAAAAGATTACGTTAAATATAAAATAGAATAAACTAGTGCAACATGTTAATAATAATATTTACATTAAAATATAATAATTTATAAAAAAAAAATTACAATTAATATTACAATAATTATAAGTATTGTTGTGCAAAATAGGGAGATGTTGGTCAGTGTTGAGCAACTTCCAACTCACGGCCACTCAAAACAACATAAACACACATGATATTATACAAAATTTAATACGTTAGTAGTTGTAGTTTTATTGTACTCCGCAGAAAGAACTAGTGGTCAAAACTTAAATAAAAAAAGTTAAAAATGAGTAAAACTTTTAATAACAAAAGCACATCCTTTTTTTTAATTATTAGGCAACCCATATGGCAGTAATTGTGCAAGTTAATAAAAATGTTTTTTTGGTATTTTTACAAAATAAAACTTCAACTTATCATTTAATAAAACGCGACGTCCTCTCCAATTTAAATTTAAAAAAAATAGTCACAAGAAGCAAGCCACGACGGCTGCAAAGTATATGTTGAAATTCTTCAAACAGCATTTATTGAATACTTCTTCTAAGTTGTGCTCTACATATAATGCTGTTGTTGTGCAGAAGCAGAGTTTTCTGAGCATAATTGTAGCGTAATTTCTTGTGTATAGCCGCTTTCAAGTTTTTAATTGTGTGTTTGTAGACATTTTTTTTTATTTTAGTTCATTAGTCCATTTTGGCATTTACTTAATTAAAAAAATCTCCGTAGAGTCCCAAAAATCTGTTAAAAAAATTGCGTCTTTGCTTTTTTAGATTGTACAAGCCTTTATAAACTCATTGCTTAGACCATTGTTTTGTAGGAAAATCCCAATAGTGTACCCAAATATCATCCCCACTTACAATTCTATAAAAATTCCCCATTTTGGAATAAAGCAATCAAATTCGTCTTGCAAAATTGTCGTCGTACTTTCTTCAAAACTGAGTATCTTAAAAATCTATCGTACTAACACTTTGCCCATTTCCAGATTTTTAAGTAGAAATTAAAATCACTCATATCAATTAGAAATTCAAATTTCAAATAATTAACATACACAAAAAAGCAAAATGTAGCACTAGCACTTCCTTAATTTGCATACAAAATTTGGTTTCTCAAAGTTTTGCCAACTCTCCGCAGTATATGTTTGATAAAATCTGTTCTTTTGTTAACAATTTACTATTTAATCTCTTAATAACTATATACAAAATGATTAAAAAAAATGTAAAATATTTAAAGGGGTAGTAGTACAAACCACAACAAACAAAAACATCTTAATAAACATAGGTTGGCATAGAAACGGTTTTGGAGATATGAAACATTATCTATTTCTATATATTTTTAGAAAAAACAGAATTATTTCATTTCCAAACAAGCACAACATATTTGCCTGAAGGACTTTCGTTCTCTTTCTAAAACCCCCTCATTGGCTCGGATTTCTTGGCACTTTTCATTAATTTTTAACTGCAGCTCCTCGAGGCTATTTACAAAAGTAGCATACACTAATAATTTCAAATATCCCCAAAAATCAAGAGGGTTTAAATCAGGCAATCTTGCTGGTAATAAAACTGGTCCGCCTCTTCCTACCTACTTATGTAGAAAAGTTTGATCTAAATGCGTTAGAGAGCATTTATACCAAACATTTCCAATCTAAAAAAGAGCTGGAGCACCATCATGGTGGAACATTTGTTGCCTGTGGCTCAAAAGAATCTCATCCAAAAGATCATACGTTGTGTTCTGCATAAAGTTAAGGTAAGCAGCTCCTGTTAATTAGTTTGATAAAACAACAGAACCTAGAAACCTGTCGCCTACAATACCCATTCAAATGTTTAATAAAAATCGAGTGTGATGTCCACATTCAATTACAGCATGGGAATTTTTGTCGGCAAGAGTAGCACCAATTCTTACCTTGGTTGATATATTCCGCACACACGTCCCTAGATTATGTTCTATATGTGCTTAAATTTCTTGTTCTGCTCTAGGAGTAGATGCCAACGTTGGTACGTTACTATGCTTTGAAGTATTACACCCACCCACCCAAGTGATTATTATCAAGAAATTAGATCACAACCTTCTCTTGTGACAAAAATTCAAACTTTAGTCCTCTATGCGGACGTCAAGTCATTTTGTCGCAGGAAAAGTTGTAATCCAACTTTTTGATAACCAACACTTGGTTGGGTGGGTAGACTACTCCATTCCAAACAAGTAGCACGTTACCATGCTTTGGAGTACCCACCCAAGTGATCGTTATCAAGGAATTGAATGTATGTTAAAAAAAAATCAAAAGTCATTTAATCACAAGAAAAAGTCATAATCTATCTGCTTAATAACTAACACTTAGGTGGGAAAATGGTCTACTTTATTTCAAACTATTAAGCTATTATTATGCTTTGAATGTTAATCTTCTATGCGGATGTCAGAAGTCATTTTGTCACAAAAAAAGATTGTAATCCAACCTCTTGATACTAACACTTGGGTAGGTGGGCTCTCCATTCCAAACTACTAGCCTAGTACTATGCTTTAGAATGTTTCACTCACCCACTTAAGTGTTAGTTATCAAGAGATTGGATAACAACCTTCTCTTGTAACAAAAATTTAAATGTTTGTCTTCTATGCAGACGTCAAAAGTCATTATGTCACAAGAAAAGGTCGTAATCTAACTGCTTAATAACTAACGCTTAGGTGGGTGGGTGAGATACTCCATTCCAAACTATTGTCCTAGTACTACGCTTTAAAGTGTCCCACTCCTCCACCGAAGTGTTAGTTATCAAAAGATTGGATCACAACCTTCTTTTGTGACAAAAATTTGAATGTTAGTCTCCAATGCCGACGTCAAAAGTCATTTTGTCATAAGAGAAGATTGTTATCCAACCTCTTGATAACTAACACTTGGGTGGGTGAGTAAGCTACTCCATTTCAAACTGTTGGCGCGTTGCCATGCTTTGGAGTGTCCCACCCATCCACCCAAGTAATCGTTATCAAAGAGTGAAATGTTAGTCTTCTATGTAGACGTTAAAAATCATTTTTTCACAAGAGAAGGTTGTGATCGATCTAACCTCTTCATAACTAACACTTGGGTGAGTGGGCGAGCTACTCCATTTTAAACTATTAGTCTATTAATATGATTTGAAAAGTCCCACCAACCCACCCAAGTGATCCTTTTTTTTTTTAATTATTAATTTATTTGAAAATTAGAACATTTTAACTGGATTTTCAAAATTTTGTAAGATATTACAGTTTTGTTTAAATTAGTTGTAAAAAAAAAAAAACGTATTTTTGAAATTCGTTGACAATTTTTTTTATGAAAAAACGGAAATTCAAATTTATCAAAAATCTAAATATTTTTAACAAAATTTTTTATGTGGTGGCAATCCTATTAGCACGACCATACATAAAATGCATGTCGGCTAGTTCTGCATTAGAGTAATCAGCTATAGCAATAAAAACTTGTGCACTAACAACAACTGTCAAATATTAAAACCGTTGCTATGACAACCCATGTTTATTAAAACTTTTTTGTTTGTTGTGGTTCGTACTACTACTCCCTTAAATATTTTACATTCTTTTTTAAACACCCTGTCTAATTTAACTTTAAAAAATGTCAATTGTGTTATAATTAAAACTTTTACTTATTCAATCAAATCAAATCTTCAATTTTTTTGATGATTTTGTCAATTTATGCTTTCAAAGGTATTCCACACTTTTGTTCATCATAAATAATTTTGCTAACTTATTTTAACTACTTGTCCATAAACTGCTACCATTCTCTCATAAATATTCTTCAAGTTACTGCCTTTTTTAACTAAAATGTCACAATAATTTTGAGTTTAAGTTGCAAATGTTAATCAATTATAACCAATTTTGGAAATGATACATAAAATGTCAAAGAAATATATACATATCATTGATTTTATAGCAACCTCCCATAACCCTCCAAACTAAAATAATGAAGAATGACGAGTCAAATTATTTGTTTTTGCTTAAAACAAATCTTAATTCATTAGTTTCAACTTCTGATTTAAATATTGTTCAAATTTTTTTTATTCTATTATTGGCAACCACAAAATTTGTTGATAAACAATTTTTATAGACAACCTTGTAACTAGCACTAAATGTACTGTTTTTGTAGACACTAAGTAAGCTTTGTATGTTAATTTGCTTCTAGATGTCTTTGTTTGATTGAAAAAAGTCTACAAATGTCCATGTTTGTTAATAAATGAGTATGCCATCAGAGTTCTATAGTTAGATATTATAGCCATTTTTAGTTAAAGTTGCCATAATAAAAAACGCAGAAGTTATAATGGGTTTAATTCAAAATGTATTGTTTAATCATGCTCTGGTAGTTGCCAAATCATCAAACACACCTGTAGTTTGTTAGGTTTAAAATTTTCTTTCCTAGTTCTAGAATCAATTTTTGGCTATACTATTAATTTCTAAGATTGCCGAATTTGGTTTGAACGAAAATTTTACTACAAATTGTCCTTCTTCATTATAGATGATACCCTAAGTAAACATTTCTTCACAGATTTGATAAAATGGCAATTAAATAGTGTTAATTGGTACTTCTTCAAGAGACCAAAATCTTACAATAATCTTTTTCTTCATGTACCATCTTCTACAAAGAGGTTAGCAACATGATTATTTTTACATTAAATAATGCTGCACTAAACAGGTCCTTTGAAGTACATCTAAACCAGTCTCTAAGGTTTTTCAACCAGAAAATCCGGCGTCGACCTATACTTTTTTTCCTCTCAATTTTTCTCTGCATTATTAGTTGCAGTGTTTTAAATTTGTCCCCACGCATGGTATGACCTAAATATTCCAGTTTACTAGTTTTAATTGTATTGATGACTTCAAGTTCTTTTTTCACCCTTCTTAGCACCTCTTCATTTGTAACTTTATCAGTCCATGAGATCTTAAAGACTTTTCTGTATATTCACATTTCAAAAGCTTACAGTTAATTTGTAAGTTGTTGATTCAGTGTCCCTGCTTCCATGCATTCTCAATCGAAGTTCCAGTGTTAGATCGCAATTGCTGAACATTTGTCTCATTTTAAGAAAGGCATTTCAATTCTGTTTTTAATTTCTATCGTCTGCTCGTTGGTGCTAGTTACCCATGTCTCAAAATATTTGTATTTAAATATTCTTTTAATCTGGGTGTTTCCAATAATAAGATCATCAATAAATGTTCTTGATTCTGAGATGATCATATATCTGGTTTTCTTTAAGTTCATTTTTAACCCGTATTTTGAGCTAACACTATTCAATTGTTTCACCATTCTTTGTAGATCATGTAAGTTATCTGCTAATATCACTGTATAGTCCGCATATCTAATTGTGTTGAACGGTCGCCCGTTAATCACCAGTTCAATTTGTTCTTCGTTGAGTATTGCTTCCTGAAAAACCGCCTCCGAGTACATATTAAAAAGCATTGGAGACAGTATGCATCCTTGTCTGACTCCTCTTTGTATGTTGATGCTCTCTGTATATTCGTCATCCACTTTCACCACTGACTTATGATTACAATATAGGTTTTCTATAATCCGTATGTTCCCCGCTTTGATGTTTTTGTCTTTCAGTAGTTTTACTAACTGTTCCTGTTGAACCCTATCGAACGCCTTCTCATAGTCAATGAAGCATGCGTGTACTACTTTATTCATGTCCATACATCTTTGCATCCGTTTCTAAAACCAAATTGCGTATCACTAATCTCTTCTTTTAATTTAGTTTATAGTCTTTTCTGTATAATAATAATTAAGGAATTCTTTTAGGATGTGACTCATAAGACTTATAGTTCTGTAGTCCTTACACTCCCTATTATTTGGCTTCTTGGGTAAAGTTATGAATGTAGGTCTTAACCATTCATTTGGGATTATTTCTGTTTTATATATCGTATTATATAAGTCTGTAATGATTTCTATTTGGTCATCTTCTATGAAATTTAATAGCTCAATTGGGACTTCATCTGGTCTGACGGCTTTACCTGTTTTCATACATTGATGGCAAACTGCACTTCATATTTTGTTATTGGAAAACTGCTTATGCAATAATCTGGTATAATGTAAAAGTGCAGTTTGTTCTGGCCGATGTTATTGTTGTTGATATACAATTTTTAAACAAAACCCTTCCAAAGTTTGTTTTTTGTAAAAAAAAATGTAACGTTGTAGGTTTAATTTGTCCGATCCAAAGCTGGCCGTAGAAAAGATAGACTCCAATAATTATATCTATGGTCTTAGATGTAAAATAATAAAAGTCTTTGTGAGATATTTTGTGGCAGTGTTATCATGGATGGATTTAATTTTACTCCTAGTACAGTTGTAATAGTCAGGAGTACCAAAAAATTCAATTTGCAGAAAATGGATTCATTTTTTATTTTTTACAACGTTCCTTAATAGTTGTCTATCATTGATTGATATCATACACCAGAATGTTTATTTATTTGTTCAATAGGTAGTTTATATCACATTTTTTTGGCATAAAACTTGACTGTATTTCAAAATCTAAAAAGACTCATGACATGATTGTAGCATCTTTTATTACAAAGGCGGAGTGAGAAGTCCGGTAAAAATAAAACAAAAATTAGTTGCCTTTTTCCTTCAAAATAGTCATTTATTGCATCATTAAAACCAAATCTCTTTCCTCCAAGCTATTTCTTTAAGATGGAAAACAAAAAATAGTCGCAAAAAGCTAACTCTCGAAAATACTGTAGATTTGAAAGCAATTTTTTTTATTTGTCAACTACGGTCGTTTTTCTTTTAAAATGTCGTTAAATTTTCCCGTTTAAAGGTAATATATGTAGATTATGCCGCGTGCATCTCAAAAAACTGTGGCCATGACTTTGTTGACCGATAAAGCCGCCTTAACCTTCTGTGGCGCAGGTTTTCCGGTAAAAAGCTACTGTTTATACTGTTTTTTGAACTCCGGTGTATAGTGATAAATCTATGTTTTGCGTACAGTTAGGAAACAACACAACAAGTTTTTTACTGCATTTAAACATTTGATCCAAGCAAACACAGCAACCATCGCACAGATAACTTTTTCATATTCAAATCTTTGTGTAATATATTGTATACACGTTCATCTTAGATGCAAACTATCTAACTATTTGGCGCACTTTCACTCTGCGGTCTTGGAATGCCATACCATAGATTATTATCAATTATTTGTGGTATGATGATGACGTCATTAAGGCGTTCTGTACGTTCAGAATCAATTGTGCACAACAAAAATCATTAAACCACTTGTAAATAATTTTAATCAATAATAAAAAGTCCCCATAATATTTATCAAATTTTGTTTAAATTTGCCATGTTTGCAAAAGTACGATAAGTTGTATGCTTTTAATAGCTGCCAAAGTTCAACTAAAAGACAAATGTGTCTGAAAATTTTAAATTGACCTAGCGACAGATATTATTGATAAATGTCATCTTAAACTTGCTATTTTATTGCAATGTTGTTTTCACTCCGCCTTTGCAATACAGTGTTGTAGAAAAAATACCCTGGGAATAGTAAACTACTGTTAACTGTGCATCCACTTCTGATGTCTCTTACATAGAGTAATATTTAAGTTCCAGACTTTGTAGTTACTAGCCTAGCAGTATTAAATTTTGTAAAATCCAAGACAATTATGACATAGCTTGGTATTGCGATTTGGCTCGTAGGAAACATGTTCTTCTTGTTGTCACAAAAGCATATGTTGTTATTCTGTACGTTTGTACTTTTAGCATGTTTGGTAAGTAAAGTTACATTTTCTTGTTATTTGCATTGCCTCCAGTACAACAACTATATAAAGACATTACGACTGCTAGAAGATCCAAAAATGCAAGATACTGCACAATTATTGTAGACTTTAACAAAAATAAGCAAAAAAAATGCTGATAGACAATCTTCAAAATGAAAACCTTTACTGTATGAATTTATCTTTTTTTCAAAAAACCAATACAAAGAAAGTGGACATGGCCTTAGTAAAAATGTTAAAAACAAAATTGATTATATTCTCACCAACAAAAAAGAAATATGTACAGACGTTTCGGTTCTAAACAAATTTGATACAGGTAATGACTATAGAATGGTTAAAGCTACTTTCCAAATTAACGTTACGCAACAATAGAAGAAATTAAGAAGAAAAAAAATAAGTAGCAGGAGAAACTAAAAATAAAATTAACAACTACGTCATTAGACGGTATGGAAATAAATACCCTATCACAAAAAATTACAGAAAACATCCAAACAGCTGAATCAAATGAATACAATCAACTAAACAAAGAAATTTGAAAAGCACATAACACCAAATTGATTCAAAACAGTATAGAAAACAACAAAAATATGAGGGTATTACAATCGAAGCTATCAAATGGGTAAAGCAAAAATCTGTAAAATGAGAAATAAACATAGAATAATCGGAAACAGCAAAAGCAAAATAAAAAATGTGGTTCACAGCTTTTATCCTGTACAGTTCAATAACACCAAAACCAAAAAACCAGCCACAAATGATCATGAAGGTGGGCTCCAAAGATATGCCTGATAAAGATAACGCAGAAGTAAGGTTAGCGCTTAGTCAAATGAAGAATAGGATATCACCTGGTAAAGATCTAGTAACAACTGAAATAATCAAAATGAATGAAGGTGTATTAGAAGCAATCAGAATACTTCTAAATAAATGCCTACACCAAAGCATGTCAGAACACAGAAGTTATTTTGCTCTTTAAGAAAGGGAATATCGCTAATATAGAAAACTATCGACTAATAAGTCTCTTATCGCACCTTTACTAACTTCTGACAAAAATAATTACAAACCGTCTGGCAAAGAAATTTGACTTTTACCAACCAGTCGAACAGGCAGGTTTCCGAAAAAGTTTTGGCACAACAGACCACCTACAAACAATTCACAACCTAATAGAGAAAAATACTGAATATAATATACCCCTTCATATGGCATTCATAGACTATCACAAAGCATTTGATTTGATAGAAACATGAGCATTCCTAACAGCAATGAATACATCCAGAATTGATACAAGATTCTTTAACCTCATAAAATATATCTATGAAAATGCAACACTACAGGTTTCAATTGACTAGGATTTAGTAACAAATCAAATCCCAATTAACAGAGACGTTCGTCGTGATACAACCTCACCCATGTTTATCTTAACCATCTTACGCTTTTGCCAATAATATCGTTCTATGAAGTAGCGATCCCAATGAACTAGAACGTATGATGATAAAACTTACATATCACAATAGGCAACCACAAGTTTGTCACCGTTGAAGAGTACGTGTACCAAGGCCACTCAATTAAATTAGGTAAGAAAAATCAAACGTCTGAGATAACTAGGAAAGTACGACTGAGCTGGGCGGCGTACGGAAATTTTAGACATATTCTTAAAAACCCAAACATCCCTATAAGTTTCAAAAGAAAGATAGAGATGAATGAATCCTGCCCGTAGCCATGAACAAACTAGAAACTGTAACTTTAACGCAGAAATGTGCAGAACGAATCAGAACAACATAAAGAGCCATGAAAAGGTCCATGCTTAGAATCAGCCTACAACATAAAATACGCAATACAGAAATAAGAAAGAAGACCAAGATAAATGACGTAATTGAGCGCGTAGCTAAACTTAAATGGCGAGCGGACAAAAAGTCTAATAAAATGGCGGCCACAACTAACAAAACGGAGCATTGGAAGACCCCACAAAAGATGGCTCGACAACATTAAACAGTCTGTAGGACAAAACTAGCACCAACTTGCACTAGATAGGGACTTATGAAAAAAAAATGGAAGAGGCTTATGTCCAGTGGACAGACAAAGACTGAGAAGAAAAGAGAAAAGAAAGAAGAAGAGACGTATATAAGTAACGCCTTCTATTACTTGACGGTAACTCCCAAATTGCTCAGAAAAAAATTAAAACAAAACAAACATCCATAAAATTACTACAGACAATGCGTCAAATATAAGCCATTGTATGCAAATGCGTCAAGACATAGCCTGGTTCTATGCATGCAATAATAAAAAGCCCATTTTAGCTAACATATATGCTGAATTGGAACATAAACAAAGAACAAAAACCAATAATATGGCCGATCAAAAATTCTAATTCATCTTTCAAATTAGTCTAAACAATTTTTATATAAAAATTAGCAATATTATGATATGGGTAGGTTAAAGATGGCCTAACCTAACCTAACCTAACCTAACCTACCCATATCATACATACTAAGGACACTGAAAACATTAAAGGAATAATTAGCAATATTATTACAAAAATTAAAAAAAGTATGAATATTGCATATGACCTCAAAGTTCCGCGCAAGTTATACACTATACTTTTTCAACGGTCGTAATAGAATTTTACATGTATTAATAAATATAATATAAAATATGAATATTTCCCACGGCGTCACTGTGCATAATAAAACCTGTATAATATGCGTTTCTTAAATATTTTTTTATAAAACTAATTTTTTAGGCGTGCAGACTATAAATTCAAATTAAACAACCAAATAAAATTTCTTAAAACTATTTATTTTATGTGAAATCATTCAATGGCGTTAATATTTGAAAACAGTTTTTGAAAAACGTTTGCCCTTGGCTGTTTTCTATAATGCGCATCTAATTTTCAACTACCTTTTCAAGCAATTGTGTTATTATGTTATCAATTGTCTGAGTTATGTTTGCTTCCAAAATGTCAATAGTTGCTGGTTTATCGGCATAGACAAAAAAATGAACGTAACCCCAAAGAAAAAATTCTTCTTCTTCTTTATATCATTACAGCTATTTTAGATCGCTCCAGAAGTCTTACAACTTTTTTGAAAGGGATTCATGGGTCTAACGGCTTATTAGGTGACTACCAAATCACCCCTGTAGATAAAGAGCAAGTTATTATTTTAGTCATATTTGGGGATTGGACTGTTAGCGTAAAAAATCTATTGTTGCGTTGGCTGTATGAAATGTGGTTCCATCTTGTTGAAAACACATCGTTTCCACATCAATAACATTCTATGTTCAATATTAAATACCTATTAATCATCCCTCTTAACCAATTCCCATTAACGGTAAAACGTTCTCTATCTTCAGTTTTTACTATACCATTGTGCGTATATGACAATATTTTACTAAAACTCCGTTTGATGAGAGCAAACAAATCAATCATTTTTGATTCACTGTAGTAAAGGTCACACAACCCAATAAACCAAACCAAGATAAACCGTCTCAATAATAAGGTAATTAATTCATAACTGGTTTTAATATAAAACAAGCCACTGGCGTCATATTCTTAGTAGAAAAGGCATTTTATAAAATTTAGCACCAAAGTCTACTCTTGTAACTCCAACGCCTCAGGTTCTATCCAAGATTAAAAAAAAAACTTATTAGTTCATATTAATAAGAAAAAACACTGGCCGTAAAGCTGTTTGGGCAAGTGTGTACCACTCAAACAATTTATGCAGGGGTTCCTCAGGGTTCAGTATTATCTCCGATGCTCTTCAACTTCATTACGCCTGGTCTCAAATTTCCTCAGTACGCCGACAATACAGCATTGATATACACGCTAAGACTTAAACCGGCTTGTTAGGTACTTCGCTAAAGAACTGGAAAATAAAAATCAACCCTGAGAAAAGCAAAGCTATTCTTTTTTAAATTTCTTTTTTATTAACTCCTTACAAGAACGTTTATTTAAATAGCGGTCCAATTGTATGGTCGGGTACTGTACAGTAGCTATAAATAGAGTTTGATAAAGATTTAATTGACAGATTGCACATAATAACCATATTAGGTAAGACCAAAATGGCAAACAATCTATTAACTCCGTTGCTACGCAAGGACAGCTGTTGCGTCTGTTCAAATCAATCAATTGCTCAATACTGATACACACATGTCCACCTTAGAGTACAGCTGCATTATCCTAACTTAACAAGATAGAATCATTTTAAAGTAAGACTTTAAGAAAAATCCTCAAAGCACCTTATTACATTTGAAACACACAACTGAGAAATCACATGTTGGTGCAAAAAACTTCTTCTTTCATCATAATTTGCCAAACTATACTAAAACAATTCAAAACTTGAAACGCGTTGACTTACAGTTTATTTGACAAAAATAGCAATCTCTATCAAAACTTCTAACATACTAAAAAAATCAACCTTCAAATAACACACTATAATAAAATGTAAAAAATTAAAGTTACTATCAAGCTAAATACTGTATTAAGTATAAGAGTAGAAAAAGATTAATTGCAAATGCTGCAATTGCTTTTTTAGAATTGTTAACAACTATTTTTTGAGTGAGTAAAAACCAAAAAAATCAATTTGATTGTGAATATTGCAGATATTTTACATTGCCCCAGAAGTCTTACGACTTTAACAGAATAATATATAATCAATTAAATTAAAAGACGTTATTTAACATTAATAATAGAAACAATTACCTGGTCGACAAAATTTAACAATCTAAAATGCAAACGAAAAAACTGTTTATCATAGTGAGCAAGCAAAAAAATACTCAAACGATTTAATTAAAATATTGCAATTTTATAAATGCAATCAAAAACTTCAATAAATAAATGACCTCCAATTCCTAATTTGGTAAATACTTTAATTATTTGTGATAACACTCGTTAATTCTATTTATAATTGCATCGAACTGGTTGATAATGACACTCGTAATTTAAATTGAATTAAAGATTGTGGCAATCGCAGTTGTACACGAAGCAATAGAACACCAAAGGAATTTGAAAAATGTTGTGAAATATTGTACATACATATACATTACATTACATTATTAGGAAACTTATTTTGACAATGTTTCTTATAAATGTATTAAAAATGTTCCATGTTAAAAAACTAATATTATGTAAAACGATGTAATAAAATTTTATATTTTTGCGATGTTAGTTTGTTTAATGTATGCTATTGCATAAAGTAAAATTTATGCTAGTACTAAAATTAATTAAAATATTCGAGTTATATTTATTGGAAATTATGTGCAAATTATGTATACATTAGTATGCTAGTTATTTAGAAATAGTAATAATAGTATATATTTATAAAATCATTTATAAATATAATTGATTGAATAAAAGTATACATATATTTAGAATGTTAAAGAAGCTATCGATGAAGATCTTTCTTCATAAAACGCATGTTAAAAAGTCGAAAAATATATGATTATATTATTACTGTTTTTTGTGGTAATATTATTTTAATCAATTTCAAATAAATGACGAGTTGGTCATGTAGTATCGTATGAAAGTTCGTTCCGTAAGTTGCTCAATGAGCTGCCCACAAATAGACAAACTATTATTAAATTAATATTTTAAAATTACTACTCAATTTGTAAGTTTTGTTAAATAGAATAAATTCAACAGCCAATTATTAAAGAAAAATTTAAATTTCCTTTCTGGCATGTTAGATAGTTAGATAATAGATTATTATATAACATTTCAAATTAAATATATCAATACCCAACATAGTGTTGCGGAGACTAGGGTAAAATAAAAATATATAGACTATGTTTATATGCCTTGAACCCATATTGATAAACGCTATCACACACAGTCATTATTAACTCTGTGACACTAATTCTGTTAGCAATAATCGTGCAATTGTGATGAATAACACAATTATAATATATATTGTAATAGTAGGTCGACTGCCCTACGCCGAGCATTTAATTCATAGACATATAAAATGTAATATTAAATTGATTAAATTCAAAGTCAAAATACATCTGGCAAACAGAAAAAATGAAGCCACATGATTGTTAGTTTGATGGTGATTTCTTAGCAATCAGAGCTCAAAATCGTTAGAAAAAGAACTACAAATGCAACTAACAACTATATCTTATACTTTTTCATTTATTACTTTATCCTTTTAGCAAATTATCTTATTTTTATGAGTCATCAATCATATAAATTTAGTCTTGTTCAGCTAATGTATTCATTTCTTTATAGTTATTCATTAATACATCCGCTTTTATCTGTCTTTTAAAGTCCAATCTCGGTTCTCTCTTGCATGTCTTTCCTTCTCAGGACGACTTCCATAACCAGTTGCATAGTTCCCACCATTCTGTTTAAACTTTTTTCCAAATACTCCTTTTTTAACAATTAATTGTAATACTTTTTCATTTGTTAATTATGTTTCTAGTAATTTTTCATCTTTGTTTTGTAATACCACATTTCGACCATATCTATTTCTTGTTTATCTACCTTTTTATCTTATTTCCAAAATCTCGCATCAACACAGCGATTATTTGTCATATCAGAAAATGTAAAAATCAAAAAGATACTTTGTAATACACACCACTAAGACACCCCTCGGTCTATGTGCGACTGATAGAAGGTACAAATAAGCACAAAGTGTTGATTATGATGGGAGAATTTAATTCAAAAATTGAAAAAGGCCGTGTAGAAGGTCTAATAGGGAATTTTGAATTAGGTGTTAGGAATTAAAGAAGCGATAGATTGCTAAAATTCTGTCAAACCAACGATCTGGTAATAACAAATGCATATTATAATTTACCCCACGTCGACTATATACGTGGACATCTCCAGCTCATTCCCACAATAAAATAGTTAGAAATCAAATCAATATACGAATTATAAAAAACCTATATTAAAATCAAACGGCAGTGGTGAGAGTAGATTACAAATACCAATGCTTTTTAATCTGTACTCGGAAGCGGTTTTTCAGAAAGCAATACCCGACAAAAAACAAGCTGGACTGGTGGTTAACAAGCAACCGATCAACACAATTAGATATGCGAACAATACGGTGATAATAACAGATAACCAACATGATCTACAAAGAATGATGGAAGTGACTAGTGTTAGCTCAAAATACGGGTTGAAAATGAACTTAAAGATATATAATTATCTCAAAATCAAGAATACCTAATGATGACGGTATCATTAGAAACACCCAAATTAAAAAAAAAAATAAATACAAATAAGTTGAGACATGACAATGCCTTTCTAAAAATGAGACAAATGTTCAGCAATCGCTGATCGATTTAACACTGGATTTCCGATTAAGAATGCCAAGGTGCTATGTCTTTCCTATATTAATGTACGACATGGAAGCATGGACACTTAAAAACAACTCACAAATAAACTTCAAACTTTTGAAATGTGGATATACAGAAGAGTCCTTAAGATCTCATGAACTGATAAAGTTACAAATGAAGAAGTGCTAAGAAAGATAAGAAAAGAACTTGAAGTCAACAATACAATAAAAACGAGAAAACTAGATTATTTAGGTCATACCATGCGTGGGAAAAAATATAAAATACTGCAATTAATAATGCAGAGAAAAATGGAACGGAAAAGAAGTATAGGTCGACGCCGGATTTCCTGGTTGAAGAACTGCTTCAAGTGTACCTTAAAGGATTTGTATCTAAAGTAAAAATAGCCACAATAATTGCTAACCTCCGTTTAGGAGATGGCACATGAAAAAGAAGAAGCTCTATAAAATTTGCGTTTATTCGGCTATCTATATGTTTTTTTAATTCTCTTCTAGCTTGCTTTATAACAAAGTTAATAGTATTTTTATATGAAATACATAACATTGATAAATAACCATGTAAACAATGGTGTTCAATTATAATCAATAGTTAATACTTTAAAATATTGATTGCGTCTAAACAATCTAAACCAAAACTGCTCATATGTATCGTAGTCTAAAAGAGCGTTTATGTTATCAGATAGAAAAATTGAATTAAAAACTTATATTAGAAAAAAAAAAAAATAGTTAATGACTATATTAATTTACAAACGTAATCTGATATCATTACAATTATAATTAAATTATACTTTTGATAAATAGATAGTAATAAAATCATCAGCAGAATTATATGTATTCATTTAGTATACTTCACTATGAATGCAAAACAAAATTATGCTCATAAGTTTGTAGTTTCTGTAAATCATTTCAATAAATTTTAATAATTTCACCTTTTTTTACTGCACACAATATTATTTTGAAATAACATAATTTCAAATATTACTTATTTTATACAAAAAGCTTAAAATAAAAACAATTTAATAAGATTTATAAACGGTAATTCCAACTAATTAAAAAACAAATGCTGATGACTTTGTAAATAGTAGTAGTAAATAAATATCATTACGTTTAATTTCGTAGTTGAATTGCATTACATCAGAAGTGATTAAATAATTAACTTATTTACGTGCAATTATGACAACATGTGCATAGTCCTTTCACAAAAAGTAATATTAGAACTATTTTAAATAAAGTATATTTATAAATTATTGCATTGTAACTATTGCTCACCAAGATATAAGTATTCTTTTTAATATATGTAAACATGTTATTGTCAAAAACTATGCATGTGTGTGTTAACTTGATTTTTAAAACAAAATTACGAACAATGTAAATACTTTTAATATAAATAACAAGCAACAATACCTTTTAAGACGCATGTTTATATAAAGTTTTCTATTTATTTTTACCCAAATAACAAGTTCCTAGAAGATTGCCGTAAAATTTTGAAACACCCTGTATAAAATCAACAGCGCCTAATTGGGAGAAAAATTATTATTACTACAAAAAAATCAATTTTACAAAAATTAATCAATTATAAGCAAATGATATTAAAATATGTAGACAACAACCAGGAATTTGATTCTATTATTGTCATTAAATTTACATTAATATGCAATAACAAATATGGTAATTTATAAAATATGTAGTTCATTTACATATTATATCATGTTTTGTTTTCACTATAATAAGGAAGTGCAATATAACGCTATAAAATTGTAAAGCAAATTTGATTGAATTAAAATTATTACATCCAATAAAAATGAACGATTAATTTTTTTTTTAAACCACCTACTTGAAACCATAACCATGACAAGTGAGGTGTGTGTAAAAGTAAACAACTAAACAAGGTTTAATATCACTCAGAAGAATCTATCTCTGCGAGATTATTTGTTTTCTATTCCTTAAAACTAGAAAGTGTAGTGATAGAATACTTAAACTCTACCTCAGTTTAATAATACACCAACCATGTTTATATCAAATTTTGTCTAGCTAACTGAGTAGAATTTTTATCATTAAAACTTATTCAAACCATTCTTCCAGACTGAAACTATTTTAATTAACCCAGAAATACAGTAATTTCACTTCAATAAACTATAATCATATCCAAATACCAAAAAGCCAAAACATATAAGATCTGTGCCAACTCTTGCAGAAAATTGTTAGTTAAGGAACTGGCAATCTGTAATTCTGAAATGTGGTGGATCGCCGTTATAAAAAAAATAGACAATTTTGGAAAAACTCACACTATTAAAACATTTTTAACCATTTTAGACTTAAGAAAAATTTTGGACAACTTTGGAATGTTTTTTGACCACTTTTGAATCGTTTTGTCAATTTTAAAACATTTTTAAGACATTTTGGACAATGTTAAAATAATTTTGACACATTTTAAAAATATCAGCAGACTTTAGAAAACATTTTTGAAAATTTTTGAACAATACAGCAGACCTAAGAAACATTTTTGATAACTATAAAAAGTTTTTGACAATTTTTGTAGGTTTTAACTATATTGGAACTTTTTTGACATTTCGTAATCATATTTATTTGTTTGTGAAATATGTTTGACAGATGTAGAAACATTTTTACAATCGTGAAACATTTTCCACATTTGTAAAACATAAAAATTTTCTCTACCCATTCTTTTATTTCTGGTAATAGTTCCCTTGTCCATTCTCCCTTTTCTCCTTCTTTCCACTCTCTTTGCCATCTTTCCATCATATTCTCTCTCGCTTGTCTCTTTGCCTCTTGCTTACTAGTTCTTTCATTTACCATTTTCTTTATACCTAATCTTTCTTCCACCATCAAATCTGCGGGTAGTGTCGCCGCAATTACTTCTAGTGCCTCCTGCGACACCCTTCTGTAGGCCTTGAACGCATTTTGTATATCTAGCGCTATTATAACACAGTGTTGTCTTTTTCTGTATGGTCCAATGTTTGCTTTTTTCTATGGCTTTTACCTTTTTAATGGCTCCTAGAATCGTTTTTCCCTTTGTAAATCCATATTGTTCCTGTTTCCATCCGTCTTTCCGTAGTTCAATTATAATCTGTTTTATCTCCTCCACTGTTGCAGGGACTGCTTCTGTTTCGTCAGCTATTCCTGCTGGTTCTTCTACCATTCCTCCAGTGGGAAACAGTTTTTAGTACTTCATTTTCTTCTTCCTTTAAGCTCACTGCCTTCTTTCTTATTTATTCATTACTATTTTGTATAGTTTGCCCCAAGGACCCCTGTCTATGGATTCTAATATTTCTTTCCAGCATATTTTCTTACTGTCCTTGATCGCTTCCTTTAAAACCTTTTTGGCATTTTTAGTTCTTCTTCAGTTTCATCAAAATTTTCTCCTCCTCTTCTTTGTCTTTTGACTTTTCTTGCTGTTTATATTGCTTTCTTCCTGCTTTCCTTGACCCCATCGTACCATCAGTACGGTTCTCTTCTTCCTCCTTCTCTGTATCAAAGAATTGATTTTTCCGCTGCCTTCCTCAACTTTTCCGAGTACCTTTTGCATCTTTCCTTTATGTTCTCGTTTTTAGTTGCTTCCATAACTCTATTTATTCTTTCTCTGTCCATTCTTCTTAAGTTCCATTTTCCTTCTCTTTTGTCTTCCAGTCCCTTTTTTTGTTTGAGTTGTATTGTATCTTAAGAATTCTTCTTCTGTCACTGTCCAGCTTCTTACTACTTCAGCTGTTTCCCATGTTGCTATGGTAATGTCAATGTATGATTTGGATCTTCCTCTTACAAACGTTAGTGTATCTCCTTGGTTGCATATTGTAAGATTTACTGCTGCTATCATCTCCTCAAGAATTTGGCCTCTCCTGCACTTGGTCCCTCCTCATCTTGGCAATTTTGCGTTAAATTCGCCTCCTATCAAAATTTGTTTGCTTTTTTGTTTCCTTAAGCTGTGTTCTAGTTCTTCTATCCATTCCTGATAATATTCCATATTTCAGTTTGGACTGATACTATCAGGTCTCCTATATTGGCCTACACTATTCCCTCTTTTGGTGTTCCTCATTTTTCTACTTTATCTCTACACTTACCCCTTGCTAGGATAGCTGCGTCTAAATCCTTATGTTTTATCCACTCCCCACTTAGTTTGTTTTTATTTGGTTCACTCACTATTACTATGTCTATTTTGCTCTTACTGCTATTGACATCAATAGGTTTTGCGCCTCTCTTCCTCTGCCTATATTTGTTTGGATGATGTTATACATTTCTATTTGTAGCCTCATTCTCGTGTTGTCTCCAATTATCTGAATTCTTGTCTTCTACGTTCTTTCTTGATCTTCTCATTTCTCTTTTGTATGTGAGCGCGCATCTTTTTGCTCCTGTTCTGTGTCCTGTTACTTTACACTCTATACATTATTCCCTATTACTGCTCAGTTAAGAAGTTTTTAGAATGTTCATTTATGTCATGCTTTCTGACAGTTGTTTAAAATTTCAATGCCGCATTTTGTTGTTTAAACACTTTATGAACAGAATGTTACAGTTTTCATTCGTATGTTGCCAACTTTAGTTCTTTTTATAAATTTTACTATTTTATGACTAGATTTTATTTTTACTTTTTAAAAATAGAATTTTGCACTTTTTTCCGTTTTTTAGCATTTTTTTGTTTTTTCTGAAAATATTTTAATATTGTATGAACGGATTTCGTTATTTTTTACTTTATATGAATAAAGTGCAATTTTTCAATAGCTTATAACCAAACTAAAAAAAATTACAATATTATGCGATGAAGCCCAAAAATCCTAGCTACACCACTGATCACAAAATTTTGAGTAAAACTATCTGAAAATCTCTGCTGAAATTATTCCCAACTACTTAAGCATAATTTTTGCTGTCATGATACATAACTACAGGAATATACTGGATCTACCTATTTTGTTTTATACTATAAAATAAAACAGGTAGAATCGCAAGCTTTAAGTATATTTGTACTTTGATTCTCCAGCCAAAAAAGTTAAGCTATGGCAGTCATGTTACAATACATCCTGTATAAAACTTTATTAAAAACTTACTGCTTTTTCCAATTAATTAAAACTTTCTATCTAAAATTGCTTACCTGTAACAAAAGAAAACACATATTAATTATTAAAATACGATATATTCTAAACCAAATAATTTAAATCACAAAAAGTATAAATAGGAAATTAAAAAAAAAGTGTAGAAAGTTGAATAATAAATTAAAAAAAAAAAACAAAAGAACAAGAAATAGCGCATTAAGTTAATATTAATAATTTTACTTGTTTTTTGTTTATTTATTGACGATTGACGACAATCTAGCAGCAATGACGCAAATTATTGTTATTTTAAATGATTTATTAGATACCTACAAAAAAAAAATGAAATAATAATTCAATTGATCAAGGTTTATAAATAGTTTACAACCATCTAAAACATTCCACAGAACCTCACCTATTCAAAATGATTATATTATTTGTATAAAATATGTGATGTTTCTAATAAAGATTTAGTATTAGAACCAAGGGCATAGTCGACGATTCATTCAACCGTTTATTACTATTACGTCGGTATAATTACTAAATAATAGTGAATTAAATTAATTCATTCAATAATAATTTTATAATTCAAACCGAACTTTTTTACATTGAATAATTAGTTAATATTTTTAAGTAAATCGCAATTCCAAACACGGTGACCTTCTGTATACAGCAAATAAATAAATGTTGAAAATAGTTTTCTTTATACGTTCCAAACATTAACATAATATTGTTTTGAAACTACATTAAATTTTGCTCTCGCTCTTAAAATAAACAAAAATAATGCAATATTCATCTATAACCATTAATTAAATAAATTTAATAATAATTTAAGCAAAATATAGTCTAGACTAAACCAAAGTTATTAATACTTATTCTTATTCAGCACTATATTTAATTTTTATTTTATTATAAAAAGACAGTTTTGTGTCTTATAAATAATAATTAATTTTGATTTTAATTATATTACAGTATGATTGAGTTGTAATTAAATCACATTTTGATAATTATTATAAAAAATTTCAATCATTATAGAATACAGTCGATTCCGCTTAATGGAGTCACATCGGGACCAAAAGGTTAGGTCCGTTTAATCAAAGTGGACAAAACAATTAATAAAATATAAAAAAATGAATTAATTCCGTAAGTCGACTATGTTAAACATGTCCGTACAAACGTTGCCCGTATTAGCCTTTGCCGAATATTTATTTATATTAATTCGATCACGCCAATAACATTTTTCTGATAATTACCAACTACATCACGCTCACAAAAACACACATTTTGTTGTTGTTTGCATCAATTAGAGGCTGATGAAAAACATTTCAGTTGGAGACTTGTTAGAACGACACAGTCACATTATTTTATCTAAAAATTTAATACTCTTGAAGTTATTTAAAAATACATAATGTGTATTATCTCTGCAAAGTGAGGATGATTTTTACACAACAAAATTTTACATTAATGTATAGTATATATATATATAGATTGCATACAGTTTAATAAAATTTTATTTTAGCAAGTTATAGTCTCAAATGAATATATCTCATTAAAGCGAACATTGAGTGACGGTGAGTTCGTGAACCATGACCTTGCTTGACCAGGGTACACATTAATCATAAACCTAGTCTAGTCTCACCAGCGAAACGAATTAAGAGTATGAGTATTATTCAAATGTAAAATGAGTTTCAATTATGGTTATTTTGTACAATTATTTTATAGTACTTCTAAATTTTGTACATATTTGCCTTATCTAAATAAATAAAAGGTACAACTCATGTACAAATGTAATATCTAATAAGAACAAACATGTAAAATTGTACATTTGTACCGCTAAACTTAGTATTGCATTACTGTCAAAATTGTAAGATCAAAATGAAATTTAATACTCAATAAAAAGTTTTAAATATGCCAATTACAACGGCAATATTAGAATATCCAGAACTTGTATTTTGTATATATTGTACACAATCTTAAGATTAAAATAAAATCAATATTTTGTTTGTCCAATACTTGTACCTATCATTTATTTGAAGACGATAGAATATAAAGTTCAAGTTGCTCTCATTTGATACCCATATTACATTTAAGCAATACTTGCACATTTCATATTTTAGCCAAAAAACATTAGGCAGCAAAGCAAAATAACTCTCGTATGGTTTAAAAACCGTAATTATTGTCAACAAAACACAACATTTTCTATATATAAAATTCAATATGTTATTGTAACTGACTAATTCTGTGTGTACAACCGCGTTGTAAAAGGAATTTATCCCAGGGGTGGCACGTTCTACATTAGAAAAGCAAGAAAAATAATGTGCACGCATCATTAAAACAGTACACGGGAACCTACTAAAATTTATCTTTGTATCCATATTTATCACAAAACAAACAAAACTTCTTAGCACTTAACCACCCACGTACACTTACTTTTTCGTATTTTTTTTATTAATAAAATTCATTTTTGCCATTAAATTAGAATAATAAAATTGTAAACTAAATACAAAAATTTTATTGCTTAAACAAAAACTTAAATAAAAAAAATTGCTTTATCCTTTCCTAGTCCTAATTCTAATTGTTATACAAAACATTTAAAACGCTGATAATAACAAATAATATTTATCTATTGGTTTTTATCACATTTTGCGACTTAATAATATGTAAATTTTCAACTGGTTTGAATCAGTAAAAACTAACACAACAACTTACATACATGAAATAGTTAAAACAATATTTTATTAAGTGTTTTAGTTTAAACATGTTTGTGTATTATATTCGTAAATCAAATAATATATAAAAATAATTATGACCTGGTTTAATTTAATTTTTGGTTATAAATAATATACATATTAGAAATCTTCAACTAATGATATATTGTGTAATTATACACCTAATCCAAGACTTATTTGCAAATAAAATTGACAAAAGTTGCATCAATAATTCAGCATGTTTTAATGTAGTCAATTTATCTTTGATAATGTAATTTTAAAAAATGTACATATTTTGATATTAATAAATATCTTACAGTATTTCCAAACTTACTTATTTTACTAATGTGTATGCGCCCATAATCAGAAATGATCATATAAAACTTTATACCAAAACTCTACAGCTACAAAATACTTAAACAGTATGTTTAAATTGATAAACGTAACATTTGGAGTGTAAATTAAATTCCATTATTGTCAAGCACATTGTGGGCAGTTTGATTTTGCAAATTGCAAAGAAATGTGAATGGAAGGTGACTAGTTGGGCACATCCAATAGAAAGTTTAGTCCTTGAGCAATAAATACTACTTAATAAATTTGGTCTTAGTCTTTCTCCGTAAAGCTTTAGTACCAAAATCTTATCTGCTATACAGGATGTTTTAAAACATGTGTCGAAAAATAAAAAGTGGGATTTCTTGGCTAATTATAAGAAAAAAAGTTCCTATTAACATGGTTCCACAAACACACCGTTTTCAAGATACAAGTTGTAAAAAAAATATATTTTTTTTATTTTTTGACGATATCTCAGAAACGGAAAGAAAAAGTAGCAACATGATCACAAAACCTTTATTTTACAAAACTAAGCAATAACATAAATAATAAAAAAAATCACAAAAATTGTTGAAAATGATCTCCTCCTACGGTAACGCAGTTTTAGTGACTGACGTACCCGTTCGAAAATGCCTGGAGTGTTTCGTATCGTATTGCAGGATGCAATAATGCGATTTCTTAATTCTTCATCAGTATTAACTGATGTAGTGTAAACTAAACATTTTAAGTAACCCCACAAAGAAAAACCCAAAACATTTAGATCTGAGGATCGAGGAGACCAAGCCAGTGAGCCTCCTCGACCTATCCAACGGTTCCTATACTGTTCATTTAAGAATTGACGCGTAACTAAACTAAAATGTGCAGGAGCACCATCGTTCATGAACCACATTTCGTTTCTTAATTGAACCGGAACGTTCTCTAAAAGTCCTAGCAGCTCTTCTTGAAGAAAATTACGATATGATTGACCATTTAGTCTAAACGGCAAAAAATATGGACCTATTAAATGGTCTCCTACAACACCTGCCCAAACATTAACAAAAAATGTTTGATGATAATGGCCGCCCATTATGGCATGAGGATTTTCGTCGGCCCATACTCGATTATTATGGAAGTTCTTATTTGCATCGCAAGAAAAATTTGCTTTGTCCGTAAATAAAACTTGTTCTAAGAATCGAGAATTTTGCGCAATTCTTTCTTGAAACCATTGACACATAGCCAATCATTGCGGAAAATCCGCTGGTAAAAGGGCTTGTACTCGCTGTATGTGATAAAGATATAACATCTGGCTTTTTATTATCCCCCACACTGTAACGTGACTAAGGTATAGGTTTAAAGCTATTCTTCTAGTGGTAGTTGAAAGATCGTCTACAATTTCTTGAAAAACATCTTCTTCAATTTGCGAAGGTAGCAAGCAAGGTCTCCCATTTCCTGCAGCTCTTTTATGTACACTTCCAGTTTGATGTAGACGTTTGTGAATACGAATGAATGTTCTTTCATTTGGTATCTGTCGGTTTGAAAAGCTTTCTTGATAAATTCGACGACCATATCGCTATCACTGTAATTATTCATTTTGCTATCACCACGCAAGCAAAATACCCAGAATGGGCAAATTAATTAGATAATAAAGATAATAAATTCACGCGATATTAACTCTTTTTAAAAAAAGGTTATTTAACAACTAACCTACAATTGTCAATAACTCAAATGCATGAAACAAATGCACGTTGCTACTTGTTTTCAAGTTTTTCATCATAAAATGCCGTATTTCTCTAAAACGGTTTACGTTAGAGCTTTTGACTAGGAGCACCTTTTTTGTGTAGAAAATATTGGTGGTTCACAATGTGCTTTCAAAATGCCAATTATCCATGTGTCATAGAAATTAGAGCCATAAAAACCTCACTCAACCCTAAAATCTCCGTCAATGGCACATGAAAAAAATAAATAGGCGCTTAAAAAGTAGCTAATATTAATGCTAAGATGTGTACAAAAGCTGAGTTTTGTATCTCAAACGGTTCCTGAGATAAAGTCAAAAAATAAAAAAAAAACAATGTTTTTACACCCTGTATCTTGAAAACGGTGCGTTTGCGGAATCATGTTATTGGTTTTTTTCTTATAATTAGCCAACCAATCCCACCCTTTATTTTCCGACACATGTTTCGAAACACCCTGTATAAAGACGGTATTTTGAATAGCTCAGACAATAGGCAGTCAATTGTGCTCCTTGTTATAGTAACGAGTAGACCATGAAACGTTTGAAATTTGAACTACCGTTTATTTTGTTTTTCAAAGATCTAATGACATTTATGAGCTGACAAAAATTTAAAATTAAGTTTGAAATTTACAAAATGAGATGCTTTACACTTGAACAAAGTTGGAAAATAATAAAAACCTACTTCAAAAGTGGTTAGTTTGTACTCAAACGGTAAGAGATTTACAACAAAAAATTGGTAGAAAAAAGTGCTTTCAACGCAGTTTGTGGACCAATTTGTGAATTAAGTTTGCAAAACTGGATCTTAAGCGGATAAAACAACACGTTCACGTCTCGTCCAGTGCGTTTAGCCAAAAAAATGCTGTTGCTCAGAACGTGCGAGAACATGCATCAACATCAACTCGTCATCGTTCTCAGGAATTGAACATTTCTCGCACTTATCTTAGAAGAATTTTGAATAAAAACCTCGGTTTGAAAGCCTACAAAGTTCAATTAGTCCAAGAAAAGAACGTTTGGCCGAAGATAAGCATTTTTATCAACAAAAAAATCGATCAAGCTCATTTTCATCTCGGAAGCTATGTCAATAAGCAATATTGTTGCATTTAGGGATTAGTAAATCCACACATGACTATTGAACAGCTTATGCATCCACATTGAGTAACCGTTTGGTGTGGTTTTTGGTCCGGCGGCATTATTGGGCCATTTTTCTTTGAAAATGAACAAGGAGCCGCCGTTACCGTCAATAGCAAACGTTACTGTGCCATGCTAAACAAAATTTTTGTTTCCAAAAATTGAAGAGTGAAATGGATGAAATTTGGTTTCAACAGAACGGGGACACTTGCCATACAACAAACGTAACCATCGATCTTTTGCGCACTGTTTTTGGAAATCGAATAATCAGCAAAAATACTGATGTCAATTGGCAGCCTAACAACTGTGATTTGACCCCGTTGTATTTTATTTTTGTAAGAATACCTTAAGAATAAGTGTTACGCCAACCATCCAGAGACAATTGATGCCTTAAAGTAACATAGAATGCGAGTACACGTATTTTGATTGCGGCCGACATTTATCCGTATAAACAAGACATTTCGCTAAAATCAAAGCGCAAGAGTAAAGTTAAACTAAAAAGTGCAGAGGTGTAAAGTAAAAAAAAAAGTGTAGCAGTGATAAAAACGGAAGATTACATCAAATTTCAACCGGATAAGTTTGCCAGTCATCGTAAAAGAGAAAACGCCATATAAGAAGAGAGCGTGCACAAAACGCAAGTAGCACGCTGAGGCGTCCGCATTTAAATTTATATTTAAATTATTCAATTAAAATAAAATGAAAGGACCAAAAATAGTAAAGTTACTTATATATAGCGAAAGAACAAGAGCAGGCGTAGAATGTATATTAAATAATAAAATGGAGAAAGCAATCAAAGAATGGAAAAATGTGAGTGAACAAATAATGGTAGTTAAATTAGAAGAACAATAACAGCAAGTTTAATGATAATATACAGTCCGAGTGAAGACAAATAATGAAATCAAAATATGCAAATACAGGATAGATAGACTGAAGGGCACACATACAAAAAAGAAATACCAAGACTGTAACAAACCTGTTGTAAGGTAACCTGACGTAGACAACATAGAAGAAATGTGGAATAATTTCAAATACATTTTACTGGAAGCAACTAAACAAACATGTGGAATAATGAGAAGCACACAAACCAGCAAACAAACCCATTGGTAGAATGAGAAAGTAAGAGAAGAAGTAAGAAAAAAGAAACAGAAGAGAAATTTTTTTATTAACACAAAGAAAAAAGAAAAATACAAACAATAGATAACACAAAAAAAAGTAAAAGAAGTAATAAAAATTTCCAAAGAAAAAAGTAGAATTTGGAAACACACTAGAGGAAAACTTCAAAGACAACCAGAAGTTATTCTATAGAACACTGAAGAATTGTAAAACAAGAAAACAACTACAACTAAAACAGCAACAAACCAAACAAGGAAAAATACTAAAAGAGAACAAGGATATAATGAATAGATAGAAAGAATATTTCAAAGAGTTGCTACAAAAAAATTTAAGTACAAAACAAAATAAAGAAAAAAAGAAGCAACCACTTAAACACAACAAAAGTAATAAAACCTCAAAGGACATAACAAAAAAAAATAATATTAAGAAAACTGAAGAATAGAAAATCGCCAGGACACTACATGATAAAAGCAGAGCAATTGAAATACATAAGAGAACCAGAAAAAAACTACTGTTAAATGCTAAATAGAATTTGGAAAACAAGAAAAATTCCAACTGATTAGAATAAAGCAGTAATATTTCCAATTTATAAGAAAAAAAAACAGAAGAAACTGTATCAACTATAGAGGGATATTTTTGCTATGCACAACAGCTAAAGTATACAAATCTATAATAGAAAATAAACTTAGAACTTTAGTAAAATTCAAAAAATCTCAAAGTGGATTTAGAAAAGTATATTTAACACAAGATCATATATTCACAATTAGATAGCTAATTGAAAAAACAATATTGCAAGACAATAAACTTTTCATAACGTTTATAGGCTTAGAAAAAGCATTTGATAGAGTACCTCGGAAACAGTTATAAAAAATACTAAATGAAAGACAAATAAACGAACAAACTACTTGTAGCAATAAAAAGCATATACAAAACCACAATTAATTACATAAAAATGGAAAAATGCATCAGAAAAATTTACGACTACAAAAGGATTGAGACAAGGAAGAGCGTTAATCCCATTGCTGTTTAACATTTTCTTAGATGATATATTAAAGATTATAAAAGATAAAACAAAAAAGTGTAAATTGGATATCACAGTCTCAAAAAAATTACAATAGCAGAATGTGCATTTGCTAATGATTTAGCTATAATAACAAAAAATGAAAAAGATATGCAACATAACATAAACTTATGTAACAAAGAATTGCTAAAGTACAACATAACAATAAATATTAAAAAAAACAAAAATTTGCAAATATAAAAACACAAGTTAAATGGAAAGGCAATAGAAGAGTCTTTTAGGAGCAACTTTAAATAACATAGACAATATGGAGCATAAAATAAACAAAAGAATTCAGACAATAAACAGAAGTTATCACTCAACAAATAAAATGATCTTAAACAACAAACAGATAGCAAAAAATAAACAAAGATGACTCTATACAAAACAATATACAGACCAACACTAATATGTGGAAGCAAAACTTGGGTGTTGAATCAAAAAGATAAAAGTAGGATACAGACAACAAAAATGAAATATCTAATGACAGTAGAAGGTGTAACAAGAATGGACAAAATAAAAAACAAACTAATAAGAGAGAATCTTCAAGTTGAAAGAATACACTACTGTGTATAAACAAAAAAACAGTTAGCTTGGTATGAACGTCTAGAATGAACTCCAGAAGAAGACAAACAAAAGAAATATGAAATGCAAAAATAACAAAACCTAAAAAAATACGACCTTGGAAGACATGGGAAAACAATGTAGGAAAAATATTAAGCAAAAACCATTTAAGTTGGCAAAAAGCAAGAAGAATAGGAAGAACAGAAAAAATGGAAAGAACAAGTAAACAAGCTAATTTAACAAAGAAGAAAAATCTCGACACCCGAAAGGGTACAAATAGATTTAAAAAGATAATATACATATATTTATAATTTTTTTGTTTATAATTTTAGTATAAATTTGAAACAAATCAAAACTTAAAAATTATGCTTGTATATTTTACCTTAGCTTTTTCTAAATGCACATTGCACATGTTTATATTAGCATTCTAGCAACTTTTTTTTAAATTATAAAATAATAAAATAACAAACTATTCTAAAAATTATACAAAAAAATGCACCGTAATCATATTCATTTATCATTTTAAATTTAAAAAAAATGTGATTGTAGCTATTAATTTAAAAAATTTAATTTTTTTAATAATATAATATGTTGTATGTATAGAATAACAGCATGCAAAGTTAATCATCAATATTGTCAATTTAAATTATTTCTGAATTAATTTTATTCAAAATCTATCAACTGATTTATAATTTTTTTTATTACAAGTTTATATAAGTTAAATTAATTAATTTCCGTCTAGTGTGTAAAATATGTTGTAATATGCTTATTTGTCTATAAAAATTACTATTTCGTGTTGCAAAACAACATGCGTACTAGAATAGAAATTAATTTGAATTTGAAAATTGTAAGAAAAAAATATTATTAACTTTAAGATTGCAAATTTAAATCAATAATGTAGTAAAAATGTGCAGAAACATATTACATATTATTTCATAATAATAATCCACTTTTGCATATTATTTCTTTTAATATTGTTGCTACTATTAAAATTAGAAACATCTTTAGAAAATATTTAGTTTTTCTTATTCATTATAATTTAACTACCAATAATTAAAAAAAAGATGAAAATAATTACCAGCAGATTAAATATATCAAGAAATAATCACCTATAATTACTATATATGGGTAGTTAAATTATTATTTTTTTTAACTATTTAATTGAGTAAACATTAAGTTTAAAAAAACGTTTTCCATTTGCATTCTTAATATTCAAACAATAATATATGATGTACACTCGAACCATCCACAAAATGCAAATGACCTGTGTTTTTTAACATGTTATAGAACTTTATTTGAATAAACAGGCCAAGATAAACAAGTGTCAAGTAGTAATTACAAAATCAATTAATTCAAGTTGTAATTGCTGTACTATTAATCAAACACTATGAAAGCATTTTTTTGTAAAGATAAAAAATTAAATGAAAATAATTTTTTTATAAATTTGTAAAACCAAGATTGTTGTTTTTAAAGAGCAAAATACTACTGTATTTTGGTTGGTAAGTTTGTTATCTTACTGACGATCTGTGAATTTACATAAGTTTTAAATATTGTATTAATTGTATGTATTTATTTATAAATCAATCAAATTTTTTTATTATATTATATAAATACTTGAAAATGTTATTAAAAAATAACGAAACATGTTGTAAATAATACATTAATAAATAAATAATAAAATTATATGAAATAATATGAATATAATAACAAATTGTATTTAAATTATCTGACTTAATTAAACATGAATAAAATTAATAAATTAAAATTGATAATTTTTAAAATAAATTCATATAAAATTACGTAATAGTATTTGTTTTTTAGAATACCATCAATAATAAAATATTATTAAATATTAATTTAGTTTGACGTCTATCAACTTTACATAAGGCATTTTTTTGCAAAAGTATTGTAGACGTACCATTTACTGCATTTCAGCAAAATATAGTAACAAAAAAAAAATTAATAACGTAATTTAAAACGTCATTGTTAGATACCACGCCATACTACGCGTTACCTAGTTTCAGGATCTGTATTCTCCCAAAAAACAAAAGCTGAGTAGTGATGTTCATCAGTCCCAAGCCCGGATAAATGAGCCAACGTTACAAATTAAGTTAATAAAGCTTCCAGAACATCAAGAGCAATGCAAAATCCTATTTCAAAAATAAGAAAACAGCAACAACAGCCAAATAAAGAATTTACAAAGCATACGTAAGACCCATTTTTACTTACTCAGCAGAAGCAAGACCCAATATTGCAAAGACAAAACAATGACTAAGAAGCATATAAATTATTACTTAGAACCAATACCGGTCAGTCACTTATAGATCAAAAAACTAGCGTGGAAATACAGGATTACTAGAAAAAGGTTCAATGCGTTTTTTTTACAAATAAATAAATTTTGTTGGGTAAGTTATTGTTTCTGCAATACTTTTATTAAACCTGTTTAGAGCGGTAACAAAAAGCAAAAAAAATTTGCTTGTAAATGTCCACTTGTTTTCAATAAAGACTTAGTTTTTTATTCCGACTATAAGTGCTAGGAATAACACCAAATTGCATGGTTCAAAATAAGAAGTTTGATTATTGTCATAACCTCTACAATTGCAAATGTCTTTTTAAATTTAGGACAATCACTTAATTTTGAGGAGTGTTCTAAACTTCAATTGATACACATAATAACTTGCTTGCCTAAACAAATTTTTAGTAAATTTTGTATGAAATGTAATTTAGAGAATTTTTGCAATAGACAATTTGATAATGTTAACGTTCTATGAGTTGAGACTTTTTTATTTACATTACAAACAATTAAACATTTTAAACATTTGTTGACTCAGCAACTGACACTTTTTCTACAAAATCTTAATTAGAAAGATGCAGACTTTATAAAAATTGCCTTTTTCACAAAAATAGACAAAAAAACGCGTCCCTCTCATTTTTAGTACTAGATTTATTACCCTTTTTGTAATTAAAAAAATGGAAGATCCCATTTGTCAACAAATAGCAACCAATTGCGGCAAAATGTTAAAAAAAAATGGCGTTTATTAATTCATGATATAAGTCTATTGCATGATTAGTGCCATAACATAATTAATTTAAAAGTATAAGTGGACTAAGCCTCGTCAGTATCTACAGTTCTTCTATTCTCTCAACTAACAGGTTCGATAGTATATATTTATGTTTGTAAGAGTATATTCAGAAACAGCTGTAAGGTGGTAACACAAGCATAAGCCCAACACAAACAAAATGGACTCCCAAAGCCAAAGATTCAATCAAATCAACCTGAAATAGAAGACCAACCATTTGAACCATCCAAATCGCCAGGAACTGATGGAATTCATTTCATAATGCTACAAAAAGAATTGTCAGAGCAAGCTTAGTACTATCACACATACCAAGCAGTCAAGGTAGAATTTATACCAAAATCGGGGCAACCCATGTATAATCAGGCTAAATCCTACAGACCACTGCATTAGCACCAATATCAATCTTACCACTAACAAAAATCCTGCAAACTAGATATACACCAGTTAGTTGGCAAATGAATAACATAATCCAATGCAACAAAATAGCTTTGAGCGCTTTTTTTAGATATTAAGCATTTGACAATACTACCTTCAAATCCATTGCAAAGCAATAAAAGCCAAAAAATAAATCCTCTTATCCAGCAATAGGTCAACTGTATGCTCAAAAACCGGACTGTACCTACAGCATTATATGGAAGACTGTAGAAGTTAAATTCGCCGGTGGGTGCCTACAAAAAAGTGTATTTCCATCTCTCTGTAGGCATTTATCAACAACTTACTACATACACTCAGCTTTGACTTAAGCTATGCTGTTGCTCTCACTATCCTTGTACAATTAGAGCAATTGTGTCAAATATAATACAAAATGAACTAAATACCGTTAAAAAGTAATGCAAAAAACTTGAAAATGTATAAAGCTTTGCTCCCAAATGACAATAAAAGTAAAGTATCTAGAACTTATGCTTGACACTAAGCTACACTTCTGTTCACACCTGATTAATATAACTCAGACTATTAGGGTGTTCTTTGCAACCAAAATAACGGCCAGACAATTATTACCATTATTACATATAAAGCGCTTGTATAAGGAAAAAACCACCCTCAAGCATGACTGCTGATAACGGGGGCAATAATAACGACGTCCATAACAGCTATAAAAGTACTACTATCGTTACCGCTTCTTCACCTGATGGTATTAGCGGAATCAAGATAAACAGAATACAAACTGCGGATAAATGAACACACTGCAAATCTTAAAACTCACAGACAAAGCATAACAAATGTGTTTCATAAAGAAAAAAACTGTAATGATAAGGTCGGACGGACCAAAAAAGGTTATCGCATCAGAAAGTCATTTTATGTGATAATGCCACAAAGTAAGAAATAGACAAACAAAAAATATCTAAAAACAGTGAAGTAAATTATCTGGTACACAGATGAAGTTAATGAACAAAATAACACCGAACTGGTATCCACAAAGACAAAAACCAAAAAAGACAAACTTTGCTACCATTGAGCAAATATGTCTTAGTTTTCCAGGCACTGGCAACTGACACCAAGTGGTGCGCCAAAAACATAATTAAAACTATTCTATACCCTGATAGACCAATAACCATCATGTCAAATAGTCAAAGGGCACTGCAATCTCCAGTAATAAAATCAAAACTGATTATGACTTGCATAAACAATCTTGAAACAATGACCACAATCTGCTAGTTTGCCTAGTCTGGATATCAAAAAACCAGAAAATAAAAGAAAACCTCATGACAAATCAGCTCGCCAAAAATAAAGCAAATGAGACATTTACTGGACCAAAACCTTTTTTTGGTGTGCCATACAAGACCAAACAAAAAAATCCGCAGCAAACTTGAATGGCACACTCAAAAATATTCCTACGGAGACCATCGCATTTACCAAAACCTTAATAATACAAAAGAGTCAAATCAGATTGCAAAGACTGATAACCGGACACTGTCTTAACAAGCATATGCATCGAATGAGAATAAAAACCACATTTGCTGAGTGAATGCAAAGTTTGCAAACTGCAACGCACAGCCTCTTTTGGCAAACTTTACCAAGGCGTAGCTCAAAGTAATCCTTTGACAAAAAATTCTACACTTCATCAAAGAGACAGAGTTGCTAAAGAAGTAAAACAGCAGAGCTGTACAAGACCAAAAGATTTGCAAGACAAAAGACGCCAAGCAAACCTTAAAGAAAGATAAGGTTTTTAGTCAGTAACCTGACCTGACAACAGAACAACCCCCAGTGTCTTAAAACAAAAAGAATAAGAAAAATAAAAATATACTTTTAATATTAAAATAGCCTAACGTCATTAACTGTTGCCACTTGTTAATTTAAGATCTTTTAGTTCAACTTAATACTAAGAACAATGTGTACTACTCAAAAAACTTAGTTTGTAACTTTATTTACAATTTCATTTAGAATTTGTATATTATATATGAGCTTTGAACATCTCTAGTTTGTAAACTAAACATAAAAAACATTTAAAAATGTTTTTTCTTCAAAACAATAATCTTTGAATTTTACCAGGATTTAATTATGCTTCAAATTTAATCACCTTGCCAGTTTACAAAATTTTAAATAAAAATTAATTTCTATTTTTTATTTGATAAATTGTAAACACAGAATTATTGATTCAAATTAGTCTTTTCTTATCATGCAATGCCGTAGTCATACAAGGCACACTGACGAGGTTTGTAGAACCGAAACAATTGTTTGTGTTTGCATCTTTGCCACTGTGATCGTTTGAATAAATTATTAATTTATTATTAATAATTTTAATGTTTACTTTTTTCTGCTAATTGAAGGTACGTATTAGCTTAATTTAAGGAAAAGTAACCGCTCAAAACTCCATTCGGTAAGTAAATTTAAAATAACGTGATTCAACAAAAAAAAGTTCATCATTATTGCTTTCACTCTATAAAAAATTTAAATCATATTATATATCTAACCAAATTAAAAAAAGTTTAAATCAGAAATTAAAAAAATCCTTATTTATTTCACTTTCCAACATGTGATTAGTTGTTTTGTAATAAATTATTATTGAGGCTATATAAAACCTTTTATATCTATATAAACAAAATTAATATAGCACAATTATAATTATTATGACGCCAACGTTGTATGTAGAACATAACATGATCTTTCACTTATGCAATGATTACAGGACAATATCTGCCGAAAAACTATCGGTAATTAGATCATTTCTTTAGTTAAATAATAGATAAAAATTTGATTTGTTTTTTATAGTATAAATTAGTTAATAATAAATAATCTTTTATAAAAGTATTTTTATAACCTGTTATGAAATATAAAAAATTGTAAACATTTTAAATTTATATAAATCAGTGGTAATAATAAAGTCAAAAAGATGCACCTGTTGTTATTATTACTCCTACATCTGAATGATACGCGGTAAAAACAAAAACCAACTACGTTCATAGTGCACATATCCCAAAATATTGACACAACTCGCTGCTATTATTTGCTCGACGTCGCGCCAAATTGAGTGTGGGCCAAGGACCTCCGATCCTCTCGTACTCACCGCATGTCTGTCCGTGTCTTCTCAACAAGGATCTCTCGTAGCTATCATAACGGTGCAGCATTTCAGCTTTCTTAATCTTTTGCTGTGCTCTATAGTATATATAAAATAACACAAAGAAGACAATAACGAACAACACTAAAGATAACACTAGGTCACGTTCCATACTAATGATAATCATCCACAAATATATAATTAAACAATAAAAACGCGCACAATTGTATTTAGATAGTAGCGCGCTGGAAGACGGCCGAATTATTTCTGTGGGCGCAAAGCGCTGATAAGGCAGCTTAATAAGTTGATATTAATCCGGTTCACTGCGATCGGGTCCGTCCGTCCGTCGCGACGGGAAATTGATGAGCGCCGCACGCGTTCACGGTACGTCTTATTCGCATGCAATTGACTTCTCCACGTAAAATTGCAATGTTTATGGCAAATACATACGATGTGAATTTTTAATTTACACGTTATTTATTCGCGTGATCGGATTAAGCACAGTTGGCGACGAGACGGGCATCGTAAATCACAATGAATATGTGCGTGTTGGTACATTTCGCAGAAGCCGTTTAAATGCATGCTGCTCTGGCCAATTACTTTCGATTTTCAGTCACCTTCTAATTTACATAGAATGTCACAGTCTAGATGGCAGTGTTCGGGCTAACAATACGAATCACATTAAATAGGAACCACACTGAACACAAACAAAAACATAAAATATCTAAATAATGACGAGCTCATATTGTTTTCTTGCAATGAATGAATATTTTTTAAATGTATGTGATCATTGGAAAAACCAGCATGCATGCAATGATTGGTTATTAAGGTATCGCGAAAGTGTTCTATTTTTTTTTCTTTATTATTTATTTTAAATCAACGCACTACGAGTATAAAGTATAACTATGGGCAGAACTAGAACTTGCATAGCTATGAAGAAAATATTTTATTCGGTACTACGCAGTTAGTTATATCAAAATAATTTCAAATAATAGCATTTAAAATCTAATTAAACAAAAATATTTTGTTTAAAAAAAAAGTTATAATAATTTTCAAAAAATATTAAACTTATTTCATCTTAAGTTAGGGATTATTTTTAAAATTTTATTATTTGTTTATTTGTCGACCGACTTTGAAGTAGTTTACCTCATCGTAAGGAATTACAAATTATTACAAGAAGGGCCATATTAAAAGTTTAGTACACGAGAAACAGACCTGAACTAATTCAAAGTAATATTGACACCTGAAGAATAACACTAACGTTCTAAGTGCAGACAAAAGTAATTTTGAACAGTTTATTTGAAAATCAACAAACTATCTCAAATATTTTTAGTTGCAAATTAGACTTTATAGAACATTTTATACTTAAATAGGCATCTGGAACATGCTGCTTGAGTTTGTACAGTACATCCCTGTATATGTATTTTGACTGATTATCTGGACAGCTATAGTTCAGGCTAATACTAAAAGTTTTAAATCAGGAATATACTAAATTAAAAAAAAACATCTTAAAAGAGTCGATGTACATCTCTAAATTTATTAGAAATAATGTATGTTAAAGGAGTCATAAAACTACAAACGCAACTCTTTAACTTCTTATTAAAATCGGTTTTTTGCATCGTGTAGATAATGAAATTTTCACTGTCAAAATTGACAACTAATTACAGCTCCGCAACGCATTCATCAACCCTTTTGAGTACGCTAAAAATTAAATGGTCTAATGCATTTTGAAGCAGATCGTCCCAGGCTATCTAAAGATGGTGACTCAGTTAATCTTAACTGCTGTTGAGAGAGTGCGGTAAACATAGCAAAGTATTCTGTTCATCATATCGCAGACATGTTTTAGTGGGTTTAAGTTGGGTGATCTTAATAGCCAAGATAAACAATTAATACTGATTTACTTTACAAAAACTGTAATTATGTTAACAGTATGAAGTTGCGCATCATTTTGCCTGAAAACTGCTCTTAGATGATATTAGGTCTGTTCCAACATACAATTTGGACAGTTTGCAAACCGTCTAAACTGTGCACACAAACAAATATTTGTCATCCTTAGGCAACATATTATACACAGTAATTTGTTTGTGTGCATAGTTTGAACGGTTTGCAAACTGTCCAAATCGTATGTTAGAACAGACCTATAATTGAACAAATAAAACTGACTAAAACAAAAAAAGGTTTCAAGACTACACAAATGTAACGGAACACGTTTAATGCACGGAATATATTGCCCCATAAATCATTACACCATAAGTTAATGCCGTGTGACAATGTTGAACAAAATGTAACTAAAGTTTTGTTTGTCCTAGTACCACTGCAGCCTGTTGGCTTTATGCTAAAAAAATATGTTAAAATAAATCAAAAATAAGTGTGCAATCTAAAACAGCACATTTGCTAATGAGTTATGTTTATAGAAACTCTGACTAATTCTTTTACCCAATATATTGCAATTAATTAATACTTTTTTTTTAATTTAATCTGCACGTTCTTGTGTCACTCTAGATCGTTTACTGCATCTACAAAAAGTATCTGGGTTTTCTTCTTAACAATCTCTCTAAATTAGAGTGGTTGACCAACACGTATGCCAATTTTAAGGAATTCTAAACTAACCTATTCTTCTAAAACTGTCGGATTTTTGAAGGCAACAGTATAAGAAGAAAGTATATAAAATAAGAAGGAAGTAGAAAGAAGTAAAAAGAAGTAGAAAGATGTAGAAGGAAGTAGATGGAACTAGATGGAAGTAGAAAGAACAACAATAAAAATTAGAACTTAAAACGCTAAAACTCTACTGAAAAAACAAAAGCTAGAAAACTTAAGGCGTTACATGCTAAGAAACAAACTAAACATGATAAAATTCAGTGAAAGAACAACGAGAAAAAGATCACAAAAGAATACACTAAGCATACTAGTTTATATGCCAACGAGCAGTTAAAAAGATTATGCGGCAAGAAAAGTATATAGCAGAGTAGAAAACATCTTAGAGGAAAAAGGCCGAGATTGCTACAATATTGTGATAAGAGACTAGAATGCTAGTGTGGGTGAATGTAGTGTACAAAAAGTATTAGTAGTATAAAATAAACATGCATATCAACCAGGAAAAAACTGCACATTGGCCAGACATCAACTAGTTAGCAGATGTGAAAAGACTATACACCGCAAAAAAATAGCATTGGAAGCCTTTCTCAACATTGAAAGAGTTTTTGACAATATTCCCTTTGCATCCATTGCCACAGTAATTGAGAACAAAAAGTATCACTTCTTGTTTAGAACTAAGTATGTTACAATCTAATTATATTGTAAAACTGTATGAGTTAAAGTTGCTGGCGGGTGCCCACAAAGTGGTGTATTATCACCTCTATTATAAAGCTTTGTCATAAACAGCCTACACATAACCTCACTATATTTATGCATGATGCAGAATGCAGACTGAATATTATGAAAAACTAATACAAGAAGAAGGAACTATCAGTGAACTCAACAACGACAAATAGAGATTACACCACAACAAAAAATTAAAAAGTTGAAAAATCTAAAAAAAATAGTTCAAATATTTGTATAAGCGTCGTTCACCGTTTTTTTTTTTAAATCAATCATTAAGACCCTCACAACCTTAAAAGATTGTAGTTATGATCTTTTTGGTTGACAAAGATACTCTGGCATTATTGGTGATGGTTCACCTACATTCTATCGAATTCCTTTTGGAAAATGGATCATAATACAAGACTATAGTTTCATTCGCCGTAACAATAGGTTGCAAACATTGCTTTGTTTGAAGTTTTGAAACCCATCTTAAACTCACTATATTAATACCCAAATGGTCGTAGAATATTCGGCAAATCAATGTATCTGATATTGCTAATAATTTCCTCACTTTTAGTTAGCAATCAGTTTAGACCAGTTTTTTAATCAAAGCAATCGACTCTTCTGTGATCATTTTAACTGGTCGACGTGAGTCAACTTTAAAGGTTTATAGTCCATCTTAAATATTTTGGCCCATTTTTTATGAAGAAATAAAAAGAAGAATCTTTACTGTATACGATATCCAAATATTGTTTAATTTGATGAAGGGTAAGAATTTTTAATGTAAAGAACTTGACCACTCGTTACTCAATTTTTTGCAAACCTTGCAGTTAAAACCTAACAATGTTTGTATGGATATCACTACAAAACTAATTAAGTTTGAATGTTAAAATTGCACATGTACGTTATTAGGTCTGTTTTATCCTACGATTTGGACAGTTTGGGTTGCAAACTGTCCAAACTGTGCACAAAAACAAATATTTGTCATCTTAAGTCAATCTTTTATAAACAGTAATTTATTAAAGTCTGAAGTTTTTAGAAATTTAGTAAGCCAAAAATTTAGGGGCTCTTATCTCCTACCTTTAAAAGTACGGCAGCTAAACTAAGTAAAATCTAAAAATTAGCATGTCTGCTAATAACGGTAGCAATACAAACAACAACTGCCATTACTACCACCATTTAGTTGTGATAATGAAAAAAAAACAAACAGTAAACCTCAGGATTCACAGATTAGGAATAAAAATTGTGTTACATAAAGAGGAAACACTAACGATGATATCAGATTTAATTAAAGATTGTATACCCAGAAAACATGAAAGGAATTGTCTGGTACTCAGATACCACAATGGCACCGCAGCCGGTATATATGAAAGCGGAAACGTAAAAACGTCAGTTTCAATGTCCAAGCAAAAACATGCTTCAGTTTTTCAATCGAAAATAACTAGTACTGAATGCTGCGCTACAAGCACTATTAAATCAAGACAACAAGTTAGCAAAACAATAACTTTCATGTCTAACTACAAGCGATACTTCAAGTTATACGCTTGCCACTCATAAAATCCAAACTGGTAATAAACTATATAACCGGTCTAAAAACATTAGCTAAAAACAAAAAAAGGATGCCTGATCTAGTTAACAAGAAATTAAGACATAAAAAGGGAATCTTAAACCAGCTTGCCAAAAAAAGAACTTAAAATACGTTCATTGAACCAAAACCTGCTTTTGAGATTCTATTGAAGACCGGTAAACAAATAATCTATATAAAACTTGAATACCGCAATTTGTGGCAAAAATGTCAACGAATAAAATACTCAAGGCAATTTTTAACAAAACTATCATACACTGCCTAAACTTCGGTATTGCAAATGAGCCAAACAAAACCGCTAAAGCATACAAGACTAATAACTGGATATTGTGGCTTAAATAAACACATGCATAAAAAAAGAATTTAAAAAAAATATTTTATGCCGCGGATGTTTGGACAATAAAAAAACTGAGAAACGCAAGATCTTTTTTTTTGGAAAACACAAGCTAACTAAAGAAGAGCACAAGATAATCTTTTGGCAAAAATGTATGAACTTTAACAAAGAAAGAAAACTACTAGAGGAGTAACAATCAAAGTTGTGCTGTAAAAAAGAAAAAAAAGTAGGGGCTTCAGTCAGTAAAAACCTGACACTACTGGACAATACAGGTTGTTCAGTTTTTTTTTAATTTTCCTTTTTTGACTTGAAAAAAAAAACAAATGAAGAAACTGTATACTTGAAAAACACCTAAAAGCGAATACAGAAAGTAAATAGATTTTGTAATAAATAAGAAAAGTTTATACTTGTGATAGCAAAGTTGGATAAAAAGTTAAAAAGTGTAAAAAAAGCACATATAATAAGAAAAAACTAGACTTATAAAAACTAAAAGAAATTGACAAAAAAGATTATAGAAAAGTATAAAAATGAGATAAGTAAACTTAAAGTAGTACAAGATATTAAAAAAATGTAAAAAAAAGAACAAAATAAAAATTAAAATTAAATATCTAAAAAAATATACCATGGGTAACACACAATTTAATAAGTAAAATTAAAAAAAAAAACAGATAATTTAAAAAACAAAACAAAAAAGATGAAATAAAAAAATGTAAAAATGTTAATACATAGCTAAGAAACAAAACAATTAAAGCCAGTAAACAATGTTTTGATAATAAATCTAGACATAGAATTATATAAGATAGGTAAGCAGAATCTGCTGTATAACAGAAAAAATAGAAAATTATAGCGCATAAACAATTTGAATGCAGAAAAAAAATAAAAACATGAGTTTACATCAATGGGTGCAATTTATAAAGTAGTACTTAAAAAAAAACAGAGTTTAAGTGTGTGTTTTATCTACGTAAAAAGTTTGCGTAAGAAATCGAGAAGAGCAAAGCCACTATCAACGCTTTCATAAAGACCTTCTTTGCAAAACCACCCAAAACACCTCTGCGCCCCCGCAAAGATGTCGGTTGTCCGGGACAGACCTTTAGCAAGGGACTTGCCGCATCGTCGAAGGAGGTCAAGATCCAGTCTAACTGCAATGTAGTTTGTAGGAGAAAAAAAAAAGACAAAAAAGTTGAGAAAAGATGCGGGTGAGTCCTCTTTAAATTCTTGTTTCACTAGGCCTTCAGCTAACCCACGCTAGGTGTTTCTAGAGCCAAAAAAGCCCACCAAAAGCCAAAGAGTCTTCATCCTCTCGCGCATGCGACTTTTGTGCTGTAATCGAGCACTGCACTCAGAATAACAGACTTAGTAAAATCATTTTACTGTGTTTAGTAAAAGATTTTAATTAAAATTTTAAAAATAAAAAAAGTAAATTAGAAAAATAAAAAACTGATAAATAAATAATTTGTACACAAGACAATTAGTAGCAATAAGATTAAATGACAAAAAACAAGTTTCAAAAAGCACAAAATTGAAGATGTTAGTTATCTTAAGAAATGGAATGAATGTATCATTATGAGAAATAAAAAAGTGGAAAAAATAAACGGGAACAAAGATAAATTAGAGCTTGGTACTAAAATTACAAAAAAAAATCGAAAAAGAAATAATGGTACGCAATAGAATGGCAGAAGAAACTTAAAAAAATAACTTGATTTTGAGAAGCAAATTAGATATAAATTTGCAAAAAAATTGTAAATTGTTTTGTATAGAATGTCCTTTACGGATGTAAAAGTTGAACAATAGAAAATATAGATGAAAAACGCGTAAAGCATTGAAAATGTGGATTTAGATGACATCAATGGTCAGTCAAAATTTATAATAAAACGGCCTCAAAATCTACTACTTTGTACCAAACCAAAGTTCGCAATTAAACCCTATTGATTGAATTGTGTACCTAAATTGTGTTTTAAATTAAACTTGTTTTTATGTATTTTTTGTATATTATGTATATTATTTTAGTTCATGTAATATGTTTATTTATATATTATAGTGTAGATGTAAATAGTTTAACTTTTACCGTAAATAAAGAATTATTATTATTATTATTATTATTAATATAAAAAGTTAAGAAGAGCAGAAGAGGAAAGAGCGTTAGTGGGTACAATTATAAAAATTTAGAAAAGAGGGATTAATAAAATGGTGAAAACAAAAGAAAAAAAAAATACAGAGAAGTACGTAGGAACTGAAAATAACAAATCACCAATAATGATAATGAAGCCACCCTCATGTGTTTTAATAATACTCTACATTTAAGTGCGCCACTGAGTGTATGTTGTTTATTAATTTTGTGCTAGTGTAATTTCGACTGTAATAATATATATATTTTAAATCTCTTTCTGCCGTACAATCTGGTAATTTTATTAAAACTTTATTACGCTTGCAGTTCACTACGCATAATTAATATATTTCATGTAAATTTAATTTGTAACATTTAACCTACAATAATTATTTATCGCCTATTGCTGCATCCACGCTTTTTGCGGCAATATTTATTATTATTTTCACCAGTGGCGTAACTTGGTGGTTTTAAAATTTTAAAAGTATTAACTTATTTTTTTAAATATTTAAATTTTTGATTTTAACAGTTTATATCCTTTAACTGTTTTTATCTATTTATTACTTGTCACTATGACAGCTTGTAAGTGCAAAAATGTTGCGCAATGTGGCATTACTTGTGTTGAATGTGGAATTGTTTTTCATAATAGTGCTATTCGACACAAAAAATGTCACTGTGATGCACTTTTTGATCTGGACGACTCAGAACTGCTAACATTGTATAAAAAAAATATTTCATTATACTAAATATTGTTAAATGATGTTCGTACTAACAATAAACTACTTATGCAATAAAATTTCTTTTTTTAAAGAAAAAATAACTGAACAAAATAATGAAATTTTCTTATTAAAATCTTTTAGTGAGCCTAAACCTATAATAAGTAAGGTGATATCGAATGATGAAATGGTTGATTTGATACAACCAACAACTTTAGTTTCCTTATTCAGCACCCTTGTAAGATCAACTTAACATAAAATGCAGCCAAAAATTTCTATTATTTTTGGAAGTGGTCCTAGCAATGACAAACTTCAAGCGTATGTTCCATCATTGTATATTCATGTATCCAATCTAAAACGTAAAACAAAGAAAGTTGATATAGTTAACTACATTAAGTTTAAATGTCCGTCTATTACTGTTGATGTTGTTGATTTAATTGTAAAGTCTAGAAGCTACTGCGGCTTTAAAGTAACTATTCCAGCTGATCATACTTGTCTACTCCTTTCAAAAGACTTTTGACCTGCCAATATTGCCAAAAAAAAATTTATAACTTATGGCCGTGCGCAACACTTGCCATCTGATTTAGTCGTGGATTTTTGCACTCAGAACCCTGCCAACAATTTGGACCCAACCTCATAAATGACACCGGTTTTTCCTGCTATTACCAATACGTCGCGGGGGTATAAAAACTAAACTAAAACAACTATTGTTAGCTGTTTCTGTGTCCAATTATGACTTCATTGTGCTAGCGGAAACCTGGTTTTCTCCAGATGTTTGTGATTTGGAACTAAAACTATCTGGCTCTAATTTATTTAAGAATGATCGGTCTACTATAACTAGCTCAAAACTAAGAGGAGGCGGTGTCTTAATTGCGGCTCAAACAGAACTAAAATGTACATTATTACAACCTATTTATGATACTGTTGATCATTTGTTTGTGTCTGTTATGTTTAAGCATGTATTTTACATTCTTAGTGTAGTATATATTACACTTCAATTGCCTGTAGATAAGTATGCAGATCATTGTTATTCTGATGAGGCTATAGCTAACGATTTCCCAAGACATAATTATTTTGTTGGGTGATTACAACTTATCCTTTGCTACTTGGATAAATAATAACTTAGACATCTGAGTAATTTGCATCACCCTGGGCATTTAGTTGCAAACTCAATTGGTTTTTTTAAATTGTATACAATGTATCTTTTTACTTAACAGTGGAGGTGTATTTTTAGACTTGTGTTTTACAAATGACCGTAATATATCTGTAATAGATGCCACTGATGTTTTATTAAATATTAGTCAACACCATAATGCTTATGTGATAGATGTAAAATGTGATACTTTGGACTTTGGTTCAATGAATGATTATTTGTTTGAGATTGATTGGTCTATACTACTTTTAAATTGTGATGTTGAAGCGTGTGTGAATTTATTTTATTTTGCGTTGCATTATACGCTGTCGATTGTTTTGTCCCTAAAAAAATATGGCGTAAAATTAAATATCCAATTTGGTTTAGAAAAGAACTAATTTTGATTACCAATCTAAAAAACTGTACATAAGCGATATAAGTCTTCTGGACTATTATCAGATTATACTAAATTCCAATCACTTCGCAGTTCCTGTAAAAATCTACGTTTTTACAGTCAATACATTTTACGTACTGAGAACGACATTCAAGCTAATCCAAAACATTTTTGGTGGTTTGTTAACAAATCTAGAAAATCAAATAGTTTTCCTACAACCATGTATTATGGCGAGCAAGCGAGTAATAATGGAGACGATTGTGTTAATTTATTTGCTGATTTTTTTTTTCTGTTTATTTGTACGCATGTATAAATACGACAAACAAGTACTCCATAGAAAAAAAGTTTATTAGATGTTTTTAATGGGATTAAAAGCCTCTCAAGCAACCTTGCTACTGGACCTGATAAAATATCTTTATTACTATTAAAAAATTGCATTTATTCAATTTCAAATCCATTATGTTTTCTTTTTAATGTGTCTTTAAACAAAGAGGCGTTTCTTCATGTTTGGAAACAAAGTTACACCACGCCACTGCATAAAACTGGACCCAAAAAGGACATTAAAAACTATAGAAGTATTTGTATCCAATCTGCTATACTTAAATTATTTGATAAAATTATTACTAGTCAAATACAATGGATGTCCAAAAATATCTTAGTAGAAAAGCAACATGGTTTTTGTGAGGGGCGGTCTACACTGACAAATCTGCTCTGCTATGAAAACGACTTGATAAACGCCTTTCAATCAAAGTTGCAAATTGATTTTATTTACACTAATTTTTCAGGCATTTGACCGTGTAAGCCATAGTGTTTTAATAGCTAAGCTTCATGCACTTGGTTTTTATAACACTCTGGTTTGTGGTTGACAAGCTATTTTGAAAACAAGCATATTCTAAACTTATAACGTACGAAATTCAGAGCATATGTTTTAATAGCACATTTCTTACTCAACTCGATCTTCTTGATAAGGATAACAAGCTAAAATTTTGCTGCTTCTCATACTCAACTTATGTTTCTGTTACTACTATATTTAAACCACGCCTCATCTATCATTATTCTAAGATAATGATTAGATTAGTAAAAATAAATGATTTTTTTTAATAACTTTGATATTAATTGTTTATATTTGAGGGATCCACATAATGCAGCAAAAAATCTCACAACAACTATTTAAAATGCAATTTTAAAAAGTTTGTAAACATTGTGACAATCTAATACAATTTGAAAAAATAGGATGAACGGAATCAGTTTATAAAAAAAGCTAAAACATTTAACAAATTCAATAGTAATTGTTCTAATCAAACTAGACGGTTTTTATGACTCCTTGCGCAATCAATATTCACTTTTGCTACAAAAATGTATATTATTTCACGGAAGCAAATCTGTGTACGTTAGTATGCTGTTCTTATTTAATCAAAATATAATAAAGGTAAATATATTTTGTTGTTATAATATACTGTTTTACAATAAAAGTTGTCATTAAATAAAATGGTATATTTTTGTCTAAAATTTAGTATTTTATATAAACGTTGTTAGAAAAAAATGTTTTGACTGAATAGTGGTAGTTAGAAGTTAGATGATACAAATATTTTTTTTTAATTAAAAAAAATGATACATCACTAGATATAAAAGATTTTAAATACTTTGAGCTTTTTTCATATTTTGCACCGTATCGTTGTAAACTAGTATTTTGTGATTATCAAAATTTGTCAGTATTTGTTTATAAGTTTGCATGTTTATTTACAATCAAATAAATACAAATACAATTATAATGCGGTATCGCCGTCAGCTTGTACATTATTATACAAACTGCAAGAGACTAAAAAACAATCATTTGTTTTGAAACTTAATCTCAAAAACAAAGGCCGTTATGACAGATTTTAATATTATGTACTAATAAATAATAAATTCTTTGTAGTTTCGGACAAAGACTATTCCATTTAATTATATCCAACCTTTTTGTATAAGACAATTCATAAATAACATCTTTAAAAAAATGTAAATAAGGTACACTTTAATGCATATAATATATAACACATAGTTTAGTTTTGTTAATACGCATTTAATTAAGTCTTCCTATTAATGATTATTATATCAAAAAAATTTATTAACTTGTTTTAATGGTCTTGCAATAATTAATTATTACACACACTAAAAATATTACAATTTATATGGCATGGTAGTTAAAAATAATAAACATTGTATAATTAAATTTTCATTACATTTTTTAATTAAATCCATAATTACATAAAAATAAAATTGCCGTTTTATTAATAAAACGATTTATGTAGCTACCAAAATTATTACACTGTAATTGTCAAATAATAAATAATAATTTTATACGGAAATAATGTTTACAGAACATTAAAATAAAATAATTAAGTTGCAATATTAATATTAATTTAAACCTCCTACATTATTACAAATATTCGTGATATAGTACATAGTAAATGTGTTTTATTTATATATTAATAGGTTCCTTAGAAAAAAATAATGACTCAAACAAATTAAGACTATTTCACTGATATGTAAAGCTGACCAATCCAAAAATATGATTAAAAAATCTTATTCAAAAATGATAAATGTAGTAATGCATTTGAAAACAATATTTAAAATAAAATCAACAACAAATGATATGTTTTCACTTCTTTTTAATCACTAAATTAAATATTAGTAACAACTTTTTATTGAATAAGAACACATTATTAACAAGAGGCTAAAAATGACCCAACATGTATAAGATGTGAAATTCCAAGCATTGATTTAGTATACATTTATATGTATAGCAGCTATTTTGTTTTTCAATGTACTTTTTTCATTTTTTTTCTAATTGTATCAATTGCATTGTTTGTTTCAAACCTTTCATCTTTGTAGATATTTAACAAATTTTTATACATTGCTACAGCATTTTAAATTTTACCTTTACTAGCTAACACTGCGACATTTATCACAATGATTTTATACTTTATATGTTTACACTTTTTTACTTTTTATTGATATATTCTTCTAATGATATTTCAATTAGAGCAAAAGTAAATATATGATAAGTTAAATATGTTGTACACAAATAATAAAAAACAATTAACTAGTTGATTGTTCTAATTCAAATGACTGATACACACTGACATATAGTATTCTAGATTTAGTTTTATGTAAAACCATGTACACCTAAACACTCCCACTTATTGTTATGATTAAAATGGTAGAATATATAAAATTTTACGTTAATTTACTTTTTATAAACTGCATATGAAATGATTAGATTTATGTTTGATTTGTAGATCCAGGTGACACATTACTTGAAAAACTTTAACTTCAAAATGCTTCTTCAAATATAAAATCACTGACACAATTTCTTTTGTGATTACAATGATAGTTTTGATTTCTATATGACAAACAAAAAACACATAGTTTTAAAATCAAATCAACAGATAAACAAAATAAACTTTTGGTTCCAACAACAAGGGGCTTGTTTCAGTCCATACAAACATTTAACTAATTCACAAACACGTCTATTGTTATCGTTGTAAACAGTTGGTTGCTTCATGTAAACATTTTCAATCAAATCACCGTATAAAATTGCGGTTTTAATGTCAAATAGTTTCAAATGCATTTTATTCATTGCAGCTAATAATAAAATCGTTCTTATTTATGTAAATTTGATAACTAAACTAAACGTTATTTTATAGTCAATACTGGATAAAACTTCAAACCACTAAATTAATAATGTTCACATAGTCAAGTTCTTAGAACAGATACTCAATATGGATGTTGATCAAAACGTTCGACAACAGATCTTCTGACTTATGTTAGTCACAAATGAAATTCTACTTTAGACAAACAAGGAGAAAATCTTGCAGTAGCTCTAGATATTTTCAAAGCGATTGATAGGATCATCCTAACATTGTAAACAAGCTCTATTATATAAGTCTTGATCTCTGGATTTATTTTAAAAAAACTGTAAATCTCATCAATAAATTTCTTGACAATACAAAAATTATAGTTAACATTGATGGTTTTAACTCTGACCTCAAAATCATAAATGCCGGTGTTCTACAAGGTTCTGCTTTTTCGCCAACTTTATTTTTGATTTACATTAATGAGCTTCTTCAAATAACTAAAAATCGTATTCATAGTTTTGCAGATGATAGCACCCTTCATACTTTATATTTTCCAAAGACCATATCAATAAATACGCCAGAGCATCATGAAATTTTTAGGTTTAGAATCTGGAGCATCTATAAACAAAAACCTCAAAACAATATCTAAATGAGGCACTCTCAACATGATCAATTTTAATTCTAAGAAACTTAACTCTTTACTGTTTTAAAATCTAAATTCAAGGTATCATCAGTACCAAATATTAAACTATTGTTCCCAAGTATGGGGAAGAGCATCAAAATCTACACTATCTTTTTTAAACTATATTCAAAAATAAGCTGATCGGATCATTGTTTATTCAAAGTTAACTAATAACTTAGATTCTTTACAACACAGGCGTATGTTGCAGACCTTTGTATTTTATATAGATATTTTAATAGACGTTGTTTAACCCAGATATGCCTGATTTTTTTTTTAGTTTGATTTTGTTTTATAATTCCACAATTGACTTCTAAACAAATTAAAACAAAATTAAGATTTTTAGATTTTTTAAAAGGACAGTAGGCAGTTATGACATTAAAATTACCTACGAGGAACACTGCCAAAGTTAGCGGAAAATATAAAGAAAAACACAAATTACGTTATGTAAATTGCTTTATTGCTTCTCAAAATATTCTTTTTAAATATCTATACACTTTTGCATACGATAAAACCAATCTTCAAATCAATTTTGCCACGCTGAGCGAGATACCTCAATAACAAGTGATTTAAATTCTTAAGGCAATAAAAAGCGCTTGCAACACATTTTATTTTTATTAATTGGATGTTGTTACTGGTCTAAAGCTCTACAGTTTGTCGTGCTGTGCGAGCGCTTGCATTGTCATAATGAACAATAAAATGCCGGTTTCCGGCAAACAAGTTGAAGTATACCAGTCACCATTAACTGTCCATCGATATTCTAATGCAACAGTTGCAACATGACCCGTTTTTCCAAAAAAACAAGCAATCATTCTTTTTGAAACGCTTTGTAAACAAACTATTTTTGTGGGCTTAGGTTCATTTTGGAACACCCATACAGTCGATTGGTGTTTAGTTTCAGGCTCATATGAGTATATCTAAGATTCGTCACTTCTTACAATGTTATATACCAAATTTAAACTAGCCCTTCAATTTTTTTTAGTTTTTCCTTCACCAATTGACACGTGCCTGTTCTTCTTTCAAATTATGTAGGATCCAACGACTGCAAAGTTTCCTGACATGCAAATGATCGTGCAAAATTGTATGTATTTGTTTCGCTGCAATGTCTAAAGATGCCACTATCTCACTATAGGTTACATGCCAATCTGACAAAATTATTTCAAGCACAGCATCAATATATTTTGCAACAACATAGGTGCATAGACGACTTTCGCAAAGATCGTCATCAAACGTTGGTCTTCCACGCTTGAATTCTGCAAACCATTTGTAAACCATAGTTTTGGATGGTGCTTTATCTCCAAATAACAAACTAAGTTTTTTTACACATTGCTGCGGCTAAACCGTCTCGAAAATCATAAAAATATATCACTCGGAAGTCACAATTTGAAATTTTCATTTTTCACACAATTATTACTCTCGTTAAATTTTGTTGAAACAAAACCGAGCAGTTTGAAATCGAACTGTCAACTGAATTATAAGTGAAAAACGTCAAATTTTACAAATATGACTATAGCAGAACGCTGGCAATACAGACAATACTTGATTCCGCAAACTTTTGCAGTACCCCTCGTATTTTAAATAAAAAATATATTTATTAAATTATAAATATTTATTATATATTAAAAGAATACATTTACTTAAATTATCAAAAAATATTATTTGGTATAATAGGTTTTGAAACAGGCAACATTAAGTGCAACTTTGCATTTTTCACATTTTGTTAAAACTATTTTATAGCAACTTCTGCATCTGGTCTGTTTTTCTTGTTGCATTATCAAATAATTCATGCGGTCATCAGCATTCTCAAATCAACATTTTCCAACTGTGAAAACTTTGACCAGTTTACAAATATTTTTTTGATTTTTTTCTAATATTGCTGTAGCAACTCTTCTGCAAAATGTAAGGTGATCTAATTTGCCCGATTGCTGCTTATGTAGTTGTCAAGCATTCTGTACAGCAAAATCAAGCATATGAGCAATAAGTAATAAATAACATTTTTTTTCTACGAAAAGCTACACTGTATAAGCTTATATTTTGATCCGCTCTATTAACGCCACATATAAAGCAATTATACAAATATAAATTGTGATTTAGTTGAACCATAATTATTTTTTTTTAGCTTAGCCCATGAGTAGGATGTACGGGTAATAAATTTGATGCTAACGAAACAACATTGTTATCATTCCACTTCACAACCACAACTCCATCTTCATTGGATTTGTTTTCAGTAAAACCACGATCTTTCTTTTTTATATCCTTGTTAGTAATTAGTGGGCATTTTGATGTTCGATTTTCTCTTATTGTACCTGTGACACGAATGTTTTCTTGTCCAAGTTTTACTAAAAGTAAGATTGTTAAAAAAAATTATCACAAATAATATGATATGGGTATTTTATTATAGACAAAAGAATATTAGCATATTGAAAAATAATTAAGGGCCCCAATTCAAAATCTCTGAACTCAGGATTTATTTTGCTATTAGCTTCTTGATACGGCTCCACCCATACATATGCGTAACTAGTACAGCCTCGTACACATTGTTTACAGCTATGGCGGCCATAATATGGCTCCATGGCTTCATCAACCTGTTGGTCTCACATAATGAAGCAAACATTTCAAATGATACATTAATTTGTTTAAAAAGTGGCCTAATTTTGGCAAATTCAAACCAGGTAAATTGTCAATATCTGCAAAGTATTCTTCGGCCAAATCTTCATCCCTTACAGGGTAGCATGCATTAGTTGGTGGCATAATTGTGATGCCAATCTCATTATAATCAATCACATTATCTTGATTGATGCCATTTTTCAATGATTCAATCCGTAATTGCAAGCTTAGCCCACTAAAATAAATATAAAAAGTGTAATTGTTTTTGCATACTGTCCTTTTAAAAGGACATTTAGTTTTTAGATATTGATTGTCATAACTTTTAAGGTTATAATTTTTTACATTGTAAATTTTTTTGACACATGATAATAATAAATTGATGTAAGAATTAAAAAAAAATCAGCTTTGTAAGTGATAAAAACTTACCCGACAGGATTGAGATCAATAAGATAATCCATTGCAATTTTTTCGTTGTAACAAAATTAACTCAACACACTTTTATTGATTAAAATAGCATGCAAATAATTGACACAACCTTAAAGTTAATTGTTGATCAACGCCATCTATTCAATTATTTATGAATTAGTAATAAAATGCTGTAGAGCTTGATTATAACCGGTGTCCTTATAGAAGGACTCGTAGTACAAGACTTGCTAGGAATTCTAACAAATATTCACTGACAGTTCAGAGATGAAGAACCGAACTTTTTAAGAGAGATTTCTTTAACCATGACAAACATAAAACTTTCAAATTCAGTATTTTTCAAGAAATCGCACTTTGTTACATTCAATTATGCCATCTGTGTTTTGCTTTTTTTAAATACCCATCAATAGTCAAAATTTTTAACATTACTCAAACTTGGCTTGCAATCTAACCACTTTTTAATATGTACTCTGTTGTACAAATTGCTTCTAACCACAAACGCTTAACATTATTTTTGCGTTTTTAACAATCCTTCAATTGACGCGTTTGATTCTGTAATAAATGATATTATATTTTCCAGTTGAATGCCTTTGTTTGTCAATACATTTTAACTTTTTTTATTTATAAACTTACGACTGTTGTCACATCAAAGAAATTTAATATCTGCACTATTCATATTATAAACCATTGGAAAAAACAAACGTAGGCAATCGTTCATATTTTTGAAAATGTCATTTACCAGTCTTGGCTTGGCCAGTTTTTGTTGCTTTGTTCTTAACATTTCCTAAAAATTCTTTATAAATTTTTTTAAACTTTTTACTTCTAACCTGTTACTGTGTCATTATCTTTTATTTTGAGTAAACAATAATTTTCATACAAAATTATTACACATTTTTTTTTATAAATATTGATTCAAATTTCAAGTCTCCAGATGTAGCGGAATAAAAGATATCGAGTTTTTAATAAAATGGTAATTTTCCCATTTTCTGCAAGAAATTTTGGAAAACCAAGAGCGGGATTGTGTTCTACAAAAAAATTCCTATAAGATACACTCTTTTGGATATGCTTTTTGACTATTTTTGCTTATTTACAAAAAAAAAGATAAAATATTCTTAAAAATGGAGTTCATTTAAATTGAATTACACCTAGAGATTTAAATTTTAAGAAACGTCATATTTTGGTACCTAAAACATGTGTACATTTGATCAAAATCGGAGATGTCAATGTGGGGACAATTGTCCAAACTATCGTAAAATTACTCAATAAAAAATCTCATTTTAATAGTAAAAAAACTTTTATTTTTTTGTAAAAAATACAAGTTTTTAATTTAAAATCACAGTAAGCAAAACTAAGCAATTACTTGTAAAAAATAATATCCAGATATGCCCACCTAGACTCTGTCTGCTAAGAGTCACTCTTTAGAAGAAATTTTGCAAAACATTTTTTTTTGAGGTACGTAAGTGAAATAATTTACTGTTGTTCTTCTAATAGGGCCTCAGTTTTGCGGAAATCCGCAACTGCAATTGTTTTGCAGCTAAAAATTGGCTATGTCCAAATTATCCAATATAAACCAAAGAAAGTCGTTTAACATTCTATGGTAACTGTAATCACAGCACTTTTATTGCTCTCAAAAAAGTAAGATTCCATGACTTTGCCGACTCAAAAACCTCACCTAACAGTAACTTGTTGGGACTGAAAAAAACCTCTGTAGCTAAAGATAATATTTTTTAAAAGTCAAGATTTCCTGCCTGCATATCCTGTACTAAAAAACAAAAATTTGACATGATCAATCAGATTCAATTCCTGCGTCAGCTGCACTTTATAAGCATGTAATCTAAAATCTTTATGCAGTATGCAATAAAGGCTGTACTGTGAAATCCTTAATTGCTGTGACCGTCTTGGGATAGACAAACTTAAATTTCCTCCAACACTATTAGCAACACCAGCAATGTTTTGTGCTGACCTGTTAATACAAGTTTGAGCTGGAAATTTTATGTCAGTAACTTAATTATTTTTGCTCAAACTTTGCAGTTAACTTTACAATGGCTTTGCTGGAAGTTGATTCATACCGACCAAAAACACCACAAACTTTGCAAACTGTTTTGCAACAATTTTATTGTGCCTATAAAATTTTTTTATTATTTTAAATCAAAAGTATTCAAAGAGTTATAAACATATTTAAGATTTTAGTGTTGTTGGTCTTATTTGCAAATTTAGAAATACTTCGAGTCTCTCGGGCAGCGGGATGGTTTCTCGTAAAAAAGTTTGTTTGAAGGATTGTGAAGAAAATTATAAGAGTGTTGGATTTTGGTAATGGTTTTTTATACTATAAATTGATAATTGATAGTGGAATTGTTGAAATTTAGAATTATTATAAAAGCGTAGTTTGTTCGATCAAAATTAAAAATTTAGTTTGCAAAAAGACGCTATTTATTAAAACACGTTTCCATTATCTGCTTTAAAGATTTAGCATAGGAAACAAATGTTGTATTGTAAATGTAAGCAGTGCTTAGTAGGCATATGCTAAACAAGGAAGAATCAGGAAAAAGGGCAAAAAAGCTAATAACAACGGCCGGTAGAAATAACATAAGAAGACGCCTTAAAGAAAAAAAAAAGAAAAATCTGCAAGACCTACAAAACGGTGTCGTAGTAGGCAATAGAAGTAATCACGGCAACACTACCCGCAGATTTAATGGTAAAAAAAAATCAAACATAAAAAAGTAACATACGCTAAAAAGTTATTATAACGCTTGAAGAAAAAGATACAAAAAAGATAGATAATCAAACATGGGGTTTGCCGAGGGTGTTTACTGTCCCCGATGCTCTTTAATGGTTACTTAGAAAAAATCTTAAAAATGCCTTAAAGTACCAAAACAAGAGTTTGAAAGTTATTGGTCGATGAATTAATAACATACGCTTTGCAGATGATGCGCATTATGTCAAAAAATAAAGCAGATTTACAATGCTTAAAAGTACCGCAGCAGGTCTATCCATAAACAAGGCAAAAACAAAAGTAATGAAACTAAGCAGAGCCGCCACAAGTATTGGAGATATAGACATTAAACTCGACAGTATTCGAATCGAACAAGTTAAAAAGTTCAAATACCTGGAAACAATGTTAAATAAAAAATGGAACCCAAAGCAAGAAATAAGATCTAGAATAGGCCAGAAATACATTAATAAAATGAAAGAACTTACTTTGCAATTAAAGTTTAAGCCTAAAATCACGTTGGCAAATGGTCAAATGCTACGTCAGGTCAGTGCTGCTATACAAAGTTGAGACATAGACCCTAAAAACTAATATGTTATATAAACTAAAATCCTTCAAAATGTGGTTATTTTGGAGGCAACTAAAAATATCTTGTACAAAGGAGGTCCGGAATGAAACGGTACTCCAAAAAATGAGTTAAAAAAGAGAGTTGCTCTTAATAATTAAGCAAAGAAAAACTGCATACTTGTAACACACAATTTTCTTCTTTTTCTTTTAGCCTTCGTTTGTCCACTTCTGAACGTAGGCTTTCTTTATATTTTTCCATTCTTTTCTACTTTGAGCCAAAATGCACTTGTTTCGTCCATTTAATATTCTCTTCTCTTGGCAATGTGCCTTGCCCAGTTCTACTTGAGTTCCGCTATTTGTTTCATGGCTCTCTGGGTTGTTTGCAGCTTGTTAGCGCTTTTGACGGTGATGCACATAGTCTTTAGTCCGTATGTTGTTACTGAAAGGATGCATTTGATGTAGACCTCTCTCTTTAGGCTGTTTGGGATCTAGGTTTTTTAGAATATAACTCAGTTTTTTGAATGTAACTCAGCTATGTTGTACCCGTCTTCCAATTTTGGCTGCTTGGTTGTCTTTCCCTAGCTTGATCTTGTGCCCTAGGTATATATATTCTCTAACGTTTTTTATAGTATAGTCTTTAATGGTGATTATAGTTTAGAGTGGGCTCATTAATTTTGTTTTTCTCAGATTCATTTTTAAACCTATTTTCCTCGACTCTACGTTAAGCTCTTTTAACATTTTTGCTAGATCTTCCATGTTGCTACTAATGAGGATTATGTCGTCCGCGAAGCGGAGATGGTTTAGGTGTTTGCCATCAATGTTAATACCTTTGGTATTCTATTTTAGGTTTTTAAACCCATCCTCTAAGGCCAAGGTGGACAATTTTGGTAAAATTGTATTGCCTTGCCTCACCCCCTTTTCTATTTGTATTTTATCCGTAGCTGTATCTTTGTCTATGTTCACTTGTAGCGTAGCGTTTTTGTAGATAGATTTTAGCAAGTTGTTGAAGCGTGAATCTATCCTGGCACTGTTCATAGCTGAAAGTATTGCCCACAATTCGATTGAGTCGAAAGCCTTTTCAAAATCCACAAATGCAAGGTGTAGTGGGATGTTGTACTCTGCACTCTTCTCAATCAGTGATCAAATTGTTTGCAGGTGGTCTGTAGTGTTGTATCTTTTTCTGAAACCTGCTTGTTCTGGGGGTTGATAGAAGTCTAGCTTATTCGTCAACTTAGTTGTTATTATTTTAGTTAGTAATTTGTATAAATAGTACACTAAGCAAATAAGCCGGTAATTTTTGATTTTACTAATATCTCCTTTCTTTGGTATTAGGATTACATTGGCTTTTGCCAGGTTGTTGGTATTTTGCCAGGTTGTATGCATTTGTTCAGTAGAATGGTTATTGCGTTTAATACTGCTCCGCCTTCTATACTTAACATTTTGCTAGTTATTCTATCCTCCCCCGGGGAATGTTTCTTTTTTATTTGCTTTAGCGCCGTTTTTATTTTTTGTATATCGATGTTTGGAATATCTTCTGAGTTTACATTCTGAACCGTAGGTGTCTCATTGTGAGGATTTCTTATGTTGAAAGTATAGAGTTTTTTTGTGAAACTGCTCTATAGCGATCTTTATATCTTGTTGGTTCTTGGTTAATATTTTGTTCTAATTTCTTATTTTGACATTTTATGCGCGTCTCGTTGCCAAATTATTCCGTAAGATTTTCATGTTCATATTCTTCTCGATAACATCTTTGATCATTTTTGCATTGTTTGATCTAATATCTTTCCGAATCTTTATGTTTGCATTTAGTTGTTTATATGCGGCAGATTCTTCTTTGTTTGATAAGTTTCAGGGTGTCGGTACTTATTTTCTTGTTCCTAGGTGGTTTTATTATTGAGCATACTGTTTTGTTAGCTATGTGGATGTCATTAGTGATTTTATCCGATAATTCTTCTAACTCTAGTCTATGCAAGTTAGCAGTAGCTAATTTAGTCTTTAGAATTGCCTTGTATTGTTCCTTACTTTGTAATAGTTGTTCTTCTATATTTGTATAGCTTTTGTGTTCTATCATTTTTCTTCTTTTGGTCTTGGTATTTATGAAGATCGTTGCTCTAACTAATCGATGGTCACTTCCGGTGTTAAAATTGTTTAACGTATATAATCTATTTCGTTTTTTTACGATAAAGTTAGGGCTTATCCAAGTCCACTTTCTTTGCGGTGGCTTCTGGAAGAACGTATTCATGCAGTATATATTTTTGTTTTGCAGATAGTTTAAGAGCATTTCCCCACGTTTATTTTTTCCGCCTGATCCAAAATTTCCCACATTTTTTTGTGTTTTCATTTAATGTATTACCCAGCTTTGCGTTGAAATCTCCTATAATTAGAGAGAAATGTACTTTTTCGGATTTTCGGGCGATGGTAATGTCTTCATAGAGTTCTTCTATTTTGGACTATATCTTTCTGACAGTTTGACAATAATATAAACTACACCATTTGATATTGGTACTATTTTAGTTACGAGGTATCTTAATTGCTTGTTTACGAGGATTGCAAGTCCACCTGTGTGCAAATTTCATCGTTATTATATTGTTATAGCATGTGGCCTAATTTTAGCACAATGCATTTTTCACTTGGTCTTCTTGTTTCGCAGAGTCCTACAATATCCCATTTTTTTTTTAATTTTTTTATAACTCCTTTAGCTTTTTGTTCTCAAAGTCGTAGCGATTTTCAGTATTTACACATAATGCGCAACCAAAAATACAATATTTTAAAGTTGATTATGGAAGGCCGCATTAAAAGTAAAAAATCGATTGGCAGAAGAGTACTTTTCTGGTTACGCAGTATCTTCAATTGGACCGCCGATAGGAAGAATTTTAGTAAAGTGATCGCAAACTTTCAGTAATAAAGATGCACCAGAAGAAGAAAAAGTAGAGTGCAAAGCATGGAAGAAAGATAAGAAAAGTTAAAAAATGTATTGAAAAACAAAATTTACAATTCTACAAACATTAATATATGCTTGAGTGACAAAAAAATGAAGAGCACTAAAAAAACTATGCAACGACAGTACTGAGGAAAAAAATAAAAGAGTTTGAAATTTCAAAATTTAAATAAAGCAAAATAAAAAAACCCGCACATATTAAAAACCATAAAAAACAAAAAACTAAATAAAAGCAAAAAAACACAGAAAAAGTCAACGAAGAAGAAAAAAAAACACAAAAAAACAAAACAACTATGACTACCAAAGATTGTAAGACAAAAGGCTAGACAAGAGAAAAACATTTACTGAAACAATAGTACCAACTAAAATTGCAAAGATAAAAAGAAGAAAAAAGTCTGTCCAGGGAAAGCAAATGCGGAATATACTAAACAATTTCCAAACGGTAGATACGCATCTCAAAACTAATAGACAAAAACTTTTAAAATAGTTATACTATATCTGGCAACCAGAGGACACAAAGAATTAATTTCAAATAGAAATTCAAGAATCTTATTAGAAGTAAAACCGGCAAATCTAAGACTACCAAATAAATTACATCAAGTAGAGTTGCACAAAATATTAATACAATAAAAAAGAAACAATAAGAAAAAAATACTTTACTTTGTTTAGGCATGCTTGGTGTCGGCGGTGTCTAAAACCATGTGCTTAAAAAAACCTTGTTTCTCTGTTTTTTGTTCTATTGCAAAAAAAACATTGACCATGGTGACATTTTTGTTTAAACCAGAAATATGCTCACAGAGCCTATGAACCACATTAAATGCACTATTGGAAACCTTATAATTCCTGATATATCTCTAATTTGCTAGTATGAAACATTTTAGCATCGCATAATGCTTGTATTTTCAAACTATATTTGTTGAGTTTGGGTAGTATATGTACTCTAAAGCTGCATCTTCTTCTAAATGGTGCTAACATTCTATCTATTGTAGCAAATTCCAAAATGTGGTAACCATTCTGGCAATTTAGATTAAAAATATCAAATATTTTGTGAATTAAAGCAAGTTTGTCTATTTTTCTTGTTTTACTTTGAGTTTTAATGTCATTAAAACAAATACATCTTAATAAGAATCAAAACCTTTTAAGCAACATGGTAAGATGAAATATTTCAATGCCATATCTGACAATTCTCTACAAATCTTCAAGATTTTGACGATTTTTTTTACAAACTGCAGCAATATACAATAGTCCAAAGAAAGCTTAAAGTTTAATATAATTAGTTGGATATACATTTCTGGAGTTGAAATAATTTTCGGCAACTTTTGCAATATATTTATTTGTACAATTGGTAATTGTAGTAATTATTGAATCATTAATAAAATAATTCCATTATTTTGTAATATTTTTCATCGACTTAAATGCTTGAGAAAGACCAGAAAGACGTTTTATGATCATTTCTTGTCTAGGTTTAAATATTCTGCTTTTTCTTGGCATTTTTTTCCGATAGGTTTTATTGTCTTTTCCAATAAAATACAAACTAGAACTATTATTTATGTCACTTTCATCAACATCAGAAATTTCTTGTTCATGTAGCACACGTTTGTCTTCATCGATTTTTTAATCATCAAACACATTATTTTCTGTTCTATCAACTTCATCATCCGCTATAATTTTGTCCATCATTTTCAGCAAGCGGTCCTGTTTTGCCTCATAAGACTACATAACGTACAAAAAACTTTAATTGTAATAAAAGTGTTCCTTCTTACAATTACGGTACTGTATTTTAAAACAAATTACAAAACTTGACAAAGCAAAGGTAATATTAAAAGATGAAACTGTATAACAAGCATAAGTAGAGACTGAATTTAATATAAATTTATCTGATATTTATATCAATGCATATTGATGGAATTCAGATATTCCTAGATAGGGTTTACCAGGAATAGAAAGATTAGGAATAAACCAATAATATAAAACATAATATTAAAAAATGACAATAAAGCTTAACACTAATTACTTTCAAATAACATCCGGTACGGTCTACCGGAATATTGTAATTAAATTATATCAAAAATTAAATTCCTAAAAAAATACTTCATCAGCTTAATGGTGTCTGACACCGCAATAATTTCTACTAGACGCAACAATTAAAATTTTCAAATTTAAACTACATTTGCAAACACATTAGAAGAAAACATAAAGAATCAACTCCTTCTAGGTAGAGAAAAAAAATTAAGAAAACAATTGACGCGGTGTCACACACCGGGCGTTACCACTGGAAGGTTTAAGACAACAAAAACTACAAGGTTGAATAACACAAAAATAGAAAAAAAAGGAGAAATGGATGTAAGTGAAAGAAGTAGAAAACTATGTAAATTTTGCAAGGCCAAAACCAGCTCAAACTAAAGGGTGGTATCTTATTAATAATTTGTTATTTTGACAGTGACAGATCTTTTCCGTAAACAGACAGACAGTCAGTATCATATCTCCACGAAACAAAATAAATTGTTTTTTACTTGAACAACGTTGGGAAATATTGCAAACTTATTTCCAAAGTCAATATTGTGTAGCCCAAACAGTACGTTTATTGAAAAAAGTTTTAGCCAAAATGAGGCCACCACCGCGCGTGCTGTACGCAAGCTTGTGCAAAAAGTTTGTAAGACTGACATGCCAATAGTCAACACACATGGTCCCCGACGTCAATGGTGAGCGCTAAAGAAGCATGATAAACAAATTTTTGTAGCCGAAAATTGAAAACATGAACTTGGAGTTGCGATTTGATGCCGTTACACTTTTTTTGTGGGGTGCCGTAAAGGGCCGATGTTATGCAAACAATCCATTAACGATTCAGGGCTTTAAGGCAAATATCAAACAAACCATTTGTGATAGAGCCTGAAACCGTCACAAAGGTTTTAAGAAACTGGGTTAACAGGATGCGCTACTGCAAAGCCAGCCGAGGTACCCACATAAATAAAATCGTGTTTCATAAATAATGGGAATGTTTGCTCTTTCGAATAAACCAATAATATACCAAAAAAAAATGATTTTTGTTCATTTTTTTTTACTTTTTAAAAAAGGACCACTAAATGGACCACCCTTTAGTACCACATTAATGACTTTAACAAGGACAGCAGAAAAAACACAGAAAAGAAATCCAAATGATACGTCTTAAAAAAAGTATTATCTAAATTTTAGAATGTGACAATTTTAGAGCTTTTTTCTTGTAATAAGATCTTAAAAAAATACTATATAAAGCAAATGTGCAAACTAAGAAAAAATCTTTGAAAAATTAAAATTACAAGGTTTCATTAAAAAAAAAAAAGTTTTGATAACATAAATGATAATTTCTGCAAAACAGAAACTTAATCATCGGTCTTTTTGTAGATGACAAAAATTCATTGTTGATAAAAATAAGTTTTGGATAAGATCGGCAGTAATTTTAAAATCATTTTTTTAAAGATAATTTAAAAATTGATTGAGTTATCTTGGAATGCAAATCTAGGGAGCTTTTGTCAGACAGACTACCCTACATCAACTCTTATTGAGAAAGAAATTTTGACCAACAAAGAAAACATTCTGAACAATAGGTCAAGAAACAAATATATTTCCTATTGTAAGACAATTGGTAATTATTGTATCTGGCAACAATTTCTTTCTTTTCATCAGTTTTGCAGTAAACTTCTTAAGTCGTTTCTTCAGTAAGCAAATAAAAAATTATTTTAGCCATTTGAAGATAAAAATTTGAATTTTGTTGACTTTATGTTTATACTAACTTGAACTATAGAAGGGACAAACAGTCAAATCGTTCTACTAATAAAACACTAATATTTTGCGCTGTATCTTCAATTAATGACATCATTTAAATTAAGCGTATCAGTAAGAAAGTAGTCGGTTAATAAAATAATAAAAAACTTCGTTTAAAAGTTAATCTTTTGCCTGTAAGTATTTTCATCCAGTTTGTGCAAATTATCAACAGAATTTTAACAAAAAAAAACTGAAAAATAAATTATTCAAATTTTGTGTTATTGATTATGGTATACCACAACAATCTGTACTTGAGCCAATACTTCTCATTTACATCAACAATCTTCTGGATTCAGTAATGAATGATAACATTATATTATATGCTAATAATACCACAAATTTAATACTATTTTAAATAATACCTACCAGTTTACAATGTACAAAGTGGTAACAAAACTGTAAGTAGTGTTTCTTTCTTATTTTTACAAATAGTCTTTGAAATGAAATGTTTATAGTAAAATTACACAAAAGAAACTATGTTCTGATATATTTGTGTTGCGTAAGCTTATAGATTTCATTAACATACATCTTTTAAAAACCGGTTCGTCATAAACTTTTCTTTTTGCAAAGCCAAGAAATTAAGACTGGCTTAGGATTTTGAGACAAAACTTTTTTTTGTTTCTATAATAATATAATAATACATTTTATAGTTTTTTTATCTTATTTTTACTTATTGTTACTATTATAATAAATATATAATTTACTAATGCGCTACTGTCATAATTAAAACAAATGGTATTGCTTTACGTATATAAAAAAATATAATGTTTTAACTAACTGTACTTGTATTATTAATGCATGAATCTAAAAAATAAAATAATTTTATTTACAATACATTAAACATTTTTAGAAAACACAACATTCTTAAATTTTAATTTTATTTATGCTGTACAAATAAAAAATGAGTTAAACTCTAATTAAAATAAATTCAATACCATCTTTATTGTTTTTTTTATGAAAAACTAATAATTTTTTAATTGATACACATTTTATGACAAGTTGGAACTATATAAATAGTGAAGGAATACTTACATATTTTATATACATTTATTTCTATCATGTTGTACACTTTTACTTTCCTTCTGTTATGTGTGCTAACAGCACACTTTGTTAAAGACGTGGTGAGTGACATTGAACCATTGAGGAATCCACCAGGAGCAGTATTTTTGAGGTCAGGAAGACTAAGGCCAGGAAGACTAAGGCCGGGAAGACTAAGGCCAGGAAGACTAAGGCCAGCACGACTAAGGCCAGAAACAATACCATATTCAAATAATAATTATTTACCTTATAATAAACTATATGATTATGGTAATAGAAGAATCTATAGAAAATCTTTCAACATTTAATTATATTAAACCAAATAATTAAAATTTGAAAAAAAAAACAGAATAATCACTAACTCAACTCTTTATGTAGTGGCAACAATTTGAAATAAATATCTAAAAAGCAAAGCATGTTATGATAAAAATGATAAAGGTTGCAAAACCTATTAAAACACTTTTTTATATTATAAATATTACTAAAAAAGATATAGATAAATAAAAAAAAATGTAAAGATCATAAAATTGAATATACTTAAATTTAAATAAATTACATTAATTTATGTTTTAATTAAAACAAATTAAATTTTGAAAGTTTACTGCTTTTTTATGAAAATCTAAAAATATATTTACAACTATATACATTTTATTACAAAATGAAGAGTATAAATACTAAAAAATTGTTTATATAATTTACATTTATAACAATACTATGTTGACTTACATAAGTGTTTTATTTTTGCTATGTGTATTATTGGTTAATGCATATTACAATGATTATAGACATCCAGTACCACAGTCACTTTATAATGCAAATAGGTATTATGGCCGTCATATTCGACATTATCGACCAGTTAATCGAAAAAGTCTTAAATTTAAATTACAGCACGATTAGTAAAAAAGTATATTGTAATTGCATAAATTTGTTTAAATAAACAATATCAACATTTAAAATAATAAAGTTGTGTTGCTTAATAATTAAACCTCATTAGAAAGAAATGTGATATGTTACTTTCAGCATAATTTCCTAAGTGAACTATAGACCAGAAAGATTTAGTGTGCAGAGTTTTGCGAAATTTATTAAAAACTTTTGATTGCTTAAGTTTTTCCACACTTTTAACAAAACTTTATCATTATGGCAAAAGAAAAAATATTAAGTGTCGTTGTAGAGAATTCATTTTTACATTGTTAACCAAAAAAGCAGCAAAATTGATCAAATAGTTTTTAAGGTGTTGGTGCACCAGGTAAAAAAACATGCGCTGTTAACTAATGTTTTGTACGTCTTTTTGTCACAGTCGCCTATATAATTCACGTACCAGACCAAGTGTTTTGCTCTACAGCAATCAAACGTTTCCCGCATCTCATTGACCATTATCTTCCAAGATGATTCTTGATAGTTGTTGCAGCAATTATTTTTGTGACTATTTATTCAGCACGCATATGCAGAAGTTTAAATAATTGGTTTCATGTTTTGCACTTTTTGCAGTAGAACGATTTTACCCTTACAATGATGACTTTTTTGCTTTACAATTCAATCAAGGAGATGACCTCAAAAAGAGATAAAAAACCACAATATTACCAAGTCCCGTCTTCTGAAATTGTCAAGTCTGTACTCCCCGCATTTAGTTCGGTTTGTTCTTAGCTGCATTTTCCATTAAAATATTGCAAAACTTTTGCAGCGCAGCAAAACCTAGTCCAAGTAGTCAAAACACAAATGTGATTTTGCAATTAACGTCGTAAGCTTTTTCAGCAATCAACGGAACAGGCAGTTAATAGATAGTTTGAATCGGAGACCGCAAATTTTTACTTTGGTAAACGTTTTGTCACGACTGTATTTCTTGCACTTTACAACTGCAAAAATAGCCAATAAAACACTGAGAAAGTTAATAAATTAATATCCAAACAAAATAGTTTCTTTGCCAATAAGAAATCCACTCATTTTTTGGCACTTTTTTAAAAGTTGTACATTTTTGTACTCTTTCTACCAACAAACAAATTTTTGCTTTGCGTTTTCGAACTCATTTTCACTTTAAAACTGACACATTAACCGGTTTTATAGCACGTTTAACGTACGCTGCCAAACAACTGATTTCATCAAAACAAATTAACAACGCCAAATTGGTAAAAAAAAGAGTCAGGTTGCTACTCAAAACGACTGATAAGTAGGTTTCCTACAACTTCTGTTCATCAGCGATAAATACTACGGGCATAACAAAAAAAAATGTTGTTTTTTATAATCCAGCAGAACGACATTAATACCTGCATGGACCGCTATAAAAAGTATAAAAAAAACAAAAATGCAAAAAACATGTTTTAAAACCCTCAAAACGTCAAAAAATATTTAGTGAGAACAGAAAGAGCCACTTGCAATTACTAAACTGCTACAATCAAAATCGAAAATCAAATTAATAGTTTTGTAGCAATTATCACCAAAGAAACTATTAAGTTAAATGCCTAATTTTCAATTACTTTTCAATACTCAACTTCCAAATTTAAATTTACATATATTCTTTCTATAGTTTTATTTCCATTTCATTTATTTTAGCAAAACACTGACTAGAATTTATATTAAACTTCTTGTTTATTTATCAATCAAATAAAACCTTAGTTTTGCGTTTTTTGCTGTACCATACAAACATAACCGTATTTCTTTAATTTTTTAATTTTTTCTTTTTTTTTCTTTGGTGATATAATATTTACTAGCACAAAATCAGCAGAATACAGCACAGCCATCTCTAATACTAAACCAATTAGGATAACAAACAGTCTATAGGCGTTTAGCATTTTTTTTTTAAATAATAACGGCAAAAGTTTTTTTACCAGAAGCATTAAAACATCAGCTTTATTGCTTATTAAAACAGCTATCTCCCATCCTTTACTGTAACTGTACAATACTTCTGTTTAAGTAAAGCTTTGCCTTCTTCAAATTAAATATAAAGCTTTCATATTTTAAATTTTAGCAAAAAAGAAAATTATTAGCATAAACATTCAGTAAAAAACTAAATTAAAGCCATACTGCAGTTGTTACAGTATGATCTGCATAGATTGAAAAAAAGTATACACCAATATAGTCCAGCCGGAAAGCAAACTAGAAGCAACAATATTAGTAAAAATTAATTTCAACCAGCAAAAGATTGGACAAAAATAAAAAAATACAAATCTTTTTTTGGTCTTGATTCATACCGATCAAATTAAAGGCTTCTATTAACTGCAATTCACAAGACTGCCAGGCTTATATGGTGTCAAAAATATTAAGACAAAGGTCATCAATAGAAGAAAATTGTCTTTATTAATCAATCCAGGATTGGTTTGTGGGTTTCATATTGTATTAAAAACAATATCAGTCTATTTGATGCAAACAATACCAAATAACATTTCAAGCCAGATAATGCAAGACCACCCATTGTTAACATTACCTAAAAGTACTAAGAACAAGAACTGCTCCAAATATTGTCTTAACCTGCATGAGCACCAAACTCATCATAGATTTTGGAACAATTTGAGCAACCTGCAACAGCCCAGAAAGACATCAATTATCTTATATTTAGTTTACTATACAAAGTACTGGTATTATAATAGGAAGTTTCTACAACTTAGAACCATACCCTGCAGAAAATATATGTTTATAGAATGCCAATAAAGTGTATTGAATCATCTGAAGCAGTATTGTGTGTTTTGAATAATGTCAAGACAAATTCCTAGACACTAAACGTTGCGTTATATATTTTTTTGTCCAGTACAAATGACTAATAGTGTTTCTCAGTGTTAATTTTGATTTCTCAGAAATTTAATTGCAATTATCATTGCTGGATGCATCAAAATGCGGCCACATAATTTGAGATCTCAAGAAGCTCGGTAATAATTAACCCAATAACAGGTGCAGATACTTTTTTGACATTTTTCTACATTTTCCCGACAAGAATTATCAAATTAATAAATGTAATGAATTCTGATGATAATTTTCTTTAAGTTTATTTTTAAGTTCTTTGCGCATCAACTTTATATTTTAAATAAATTAAATTCTCTTCAATTAGAGAATGATTAAACAAAACAAAAAAAAACGCCATTTACCTGGTGACTTCAAAATATTTCCATGAGCTGTCTTTATAATAAAATTAGTAAAAATGTCAATAGTAGCTTAAAAACTGTTATCATATTCAAACACTTGAACAAACATTCATTCAGCATCATTTATTCTAATGACGGATTATCTATTAGTCATGAAAAGTAGGTATTGTTACCTTAATTTAAAATAACTAAACCTATTTATAAAAACCAAAATCTTGCATATCTGTTCCTTCATAATGTTATAAACATTAAAATTGTTCATACGTATGTGCAAACTAACAATTGGTAAAATATGAATTAAGAAAACAATCAGTGAAAAAATAATTGTTGACGTTTGCTATTAATGGAGTTATTTATTAAAAACCGTACTACAAACCAATAAGGCCTGTATAACCACACAGATTAAGCAACCTTCCTTAACCTTAAATTTAGTTTCTTGTAAGACAAAGATTTTTGGCTATAAAATTTAAAAAAAGGTGCATTATATCCATTGCAAAACATAGTTTTAACTCTTTGTTTGTTAGCGTTTTTTTTTTAATATTATCTTTAAAAATAGTTTTTGAAGAGAAAAACTCTTATAATTTAACATCATTTTATTTGTCAGACTAAACGGCGTGGGAGTTCCTCACTTTTTACCAACTCTGATATCAACATTTAAGAGTCGCACAACTAACTAGATTTGCAAGCTTTAACTCAGATTGAGTCTTAGCCTGTTTATGCTTTGACTTAGAATGAGTTAGTTGAATTGGCCCAATACAAGACAATACCTTAGATAGTTTCAGTGTAAGATTAGCCCCACATTCAGTGTTTTGAATTGAAATCCTACTTGTTGTAACATAAATCCAGGTTTAACTGTAGTAAGTTTTGGTTTGGTGGTTAATAACCCTACAATCATTGACTCTTTACATTAGAATTTTTATTAAGAAAAGTTTTAGCAATAGCAGTAAATTTTATAAATAAATAGGGTTTTAACAATTGTTGTTTGAACGTCCGATGTTACAACAAGTGAACAAACCAGAATACATGTATTAAACTTTGTAAAGAAACTCATAATATCCAATCTTGTTTTAAATCCACCAAATTGTAATAGTTTAATAATTTTATTCAGTGGTGTTTGCACTCGTTAACAAATCAATTATATAAAAGTCACAAGCTGTTATTTTGTTTGCTATGGACAATTTATCTATCGATCTTTTAAACAACTGGTAAAAGTTTTTCACCAAAAGATTTGTAGTTTGTTTGAACACTAGTCATATCATCCATTTTTTTTGTTGCTTTGTGGATGTTTTCTGCACTAATAATTCTAAATTTTATGTTTTGTATGTGTTCTGTTATTTTTTTTCCTAGATCCAGTAATCTTTGTCGTTTTATGTTTGTGATCTACGCCAAATGTTTGTCTAAAATTTTACTATATGATCTACGCTTCGGTGTTTTGTAGGATTATTAGCGATATCTTTAAAATTTTGTAGAATAATTTTTTGTTATTAAAAAACATTTTATATTTATTATAATTATTGTTCCTTTTATGGAAACTTCTAATTTTAACTCTTAGCATTCTTATTTTCTGCATGAAATTTTTTTTAAATTTTTAGAAAGTTTTCATTTAGATAAGCCTGAGGAATTCCAGTGTCTAAAAGATTTATTTGTTCGTACAATATTGGGCCAATTAGGTGTTTGTCTGTTTGAATACTTACGTCTCATAGTATCTTATAATGTTTGTTTTCTATAACAGTTTTAGGAAATTGGTTACAGTTTGGTATTTTGTTATTGTTTTTTAATAATTTCTGATGTAACAAAGCGGCTACTTTATTATGCTTTATGTGTGTTATTGTATTGTTATGTTTGTTACATTTTTGGCATTTATCTACAATTCATAATTTATTGATTTAATTACTTAATCTTGGGGTGCAGTTACAAATCCCTATGTTGCTGAAAATAGTGAATCGTTTACCACTTATTTGACGCAGTTTAGACTATCTCGTCTTTATAAGTTGGTAATAGTATCTGCCATGTTTCCTACTTGTGCAGGTTTAGAAAAATCAATTGCTTGTGAGCTTTCACAATTGTGCCTTCAACACATCATTATCCGAAGGTTTGCTCAGTTGGGTGAAGCGCTTTACTCGAATCTCGGCGCATTATTTGTTGCAAGTTTGAGCCCGAACTCTGGCAAAAAAAATTAAGAAATTATAGCATTTATTAATTCAAGTTGTTAGTCTAATATATGATTAGTGTCTATTTAACTATAATTACATTTAATATGAGAGTGTAGATGAATCAGATACTAGGCCTTGTCAGTATATACATCGCTTCCATTCTCTCAATTAACGGGTGCAATAGTATATATTTGATTTTTCAGGTACATATTAAAAGGCAGTTTTTGTGGTAGTAGCATAAGCGTAAGCCCTTAAATATCGGTCCTATAAAATAAAAAATATTTTCTGTTCTTTACAGAAACATCTTAGATTTTTTATTTTCTTGTCATAAATGTCCCTTAGGTTTAGTCGTAACTATGTTTTCTAATCTTGTTACTATTTTTTTTCAGGAATTCTTGAGTTTTCATAATTAGACGGGTAATTACATACCAAGTCCAGTATGTTTTTGTTTTATTAGCCTAGAAATGACCTAACAATATTACATGTTATAAGAATAACTGCTTTTTGCATGTTTGTGAAAATTATTATTGTTATTATCTTCGTGTGTACCGGCCGACAATTTGAAATAAATATCTAAAAAGCAAGGCATATTATATTATATTAAAAATGATAAAAGTATGTTATTGCAAAACCTCTTGAAATATTTTAAAATTAAATTTGCATTATTTTCTATGGCTTTAGTAATAAAAAAAACAAATTTAAAAGAAATTTATGGATCATAATCATAAAATAGAATAGAATGTACAATTTACTACTTAAAATTAAATAAATTTAAGTATGTTATATATGTAAACATTAAATTATGTTTTAATTAAAACTAATTTAATTTTAGCAAGTTTACTGCTTTTTTTATGAAAATCTAAAAATATAATTACAACTACATACATTTTATTACAAAATGAACTGTATAAATAATAAAGAAATAACCATATAATTTACATTCCTTACAATAACATGTTAACTCATATAAGTGTTTTCTTTTTGCTGTGTGCATTATTGGTTAATGCATATTACAATAATTATATGAGAGGACCAACCTATGGTGGAATGGGCGGGTATGGACGGTATCCACTTATGCGAAGACGTCTTAACCTTAATTTACAGCACAGTTAGTAAGAAAATATATTGTATTTTAATTTTTTGTTTCAATAAACAATAATAAAATTATGTTGCCTAATAATTAAACCACATTAGAAAATAATGTTTCCTAGTTGACAAGAATTGAAACTATAATTTTTGACTACACAAAATATATTGTCAAAACTATGAACCAGAAGTTTGTGGACTACTGCTGGATTTATCAAAGGTTTTAGATTGTTTTTTTATACTGTTAACAAAACTTCATCACTATGACATAAGGGATACTCTATTAGTGCAACATAAAAATACTGAGTGAAGGTTGTGCTGTCTCTCGGAGTCTCAACTGGTATTCACCAGGAAACCACACCAGATCAGCTTCTCTTTATTATTTTTATTAACAATCTGCCTTTAGAAAATCAAAACAATATAATTATTATGAGAGGTGGTAACGCAATGGCTCAAATTAGGAGAAACGTTTGTATTATTATTATTAATATCATATAAGAAGATAACTAAAATATCTAAATTAAAATTATAATATGGAAACATTTATGTACGTTAGTTATTATTTAAGAGAGGACATTACCCTGAGGCATATAAAAGGTAATTTTTGTAATTTGGGTATTAAACAAATATGCTTTGAACTTTGTTCTTAAACTTTTGAAGCACAAAATATTTATTAGTATGCTGTTGGCAACTTTGCAACAAGACGGCTGCTGAAAATATCGTAAATTCCGGCGGCACCCTTAGCATCGCATGTTCTCAAAAGTCATAGAAAATAACACGTAGAGTGTTTTCAGTATTAAAATTTACTAAAATAGGTTCTTTAAAAAAAAGTTTTTGTAAAAAAACAGCACAGTTAATCAAATAGTTTCCAAGGTGTTGGTGCCTATTGGTAAAAAACACGGCTTCAAGAATAACGCGTTTAAAGAGTTGTGTTTAGTTAAGTGCAGTAAACATAAGATTAATAGTGACTAACCTTTCTTTAGCTATTTTAGTACCATAAAACAGCGTAACTCCTTGCGTACCGTTTCAACTCCGTCTTGGTGATACGTTTATCAACAATCAGAAGTTGTAAGTAGAGGCTGCTTGGAGTCCAAGCGTCAATTCCAAAAGTGTCATAATCGATAAAATGATGCTGTAGCTATTGTTGAACATACTGACTGCTGTAGATGTTGCAAATTTGATGGTAAGTTTGCCACAAATTTTTGTTTTGGGGGCAATGTCTATGCTGAAAGTACTTTATAAATCAGTCAAATTGCCTTTTGAATAATTTCTGGCAAAGGCTGAGAGTAAATATAACTCTTCAAAATTTTGGATTCCTTGTTGCCAAAACTGCCGTCTTTATTTTTTCACTGCTATCAGAATTTTAATAAATAGCGAGACCGTAATAGATAGTCAGTTTGTTAAAAAGTTTGTCGGACAATTTCCGTCGTTTTTCAAATCTTTTCTTCTATTTCTTTACTTTGCAACGCCAACTTTTCATTTGTTTTTAAACATGCCTAATGCGTTTTTTCTTGGTGGTCATAATGCTTTGTACGTTTGCTGTCACCGTCATCTACATAATTCACGTACCAAAACACGTGTTTTTCATCTAAGCGTTAAAACATTTCTTGCATCCCGTCAACCTTCATCTTTCCAAACGCATTCTCAGAAATTTCAGATAATTGGTTTCATATTTGGCACTTTTTGCAGTAGAACAAGTACCGTCATCATTGCAGAATTGATAATCAAGTCTGTACCGCATTTAGTTCAATTTTTTTCTTAGCTGTATTTTTCATTGATATATAGCTGTTTCTAAAGTGTTGGCACATAGTTTCTGGTACATCCGCTAAGTAAATAATTCTAAATAATCTCATAAGTCTTTCCAGCAGTTAAAATCATTCCGACCGCTACTTTGATTTGTAGAATTTTAACAAAAACGGCAACTTTGGCGTCATTGCTGTGTCTACATATAATTTGATAATTATTTTTTTTTTATTACCAATACATTCAAAAAGATCAAACTGTGGTATGCCAAAGTGTTTTAGTCAAATAACAGTTAGAAAATAGCCGAAAAAACTCATCAAATATAGAAATAAATGCGTTTTTTTTAATGCATTTTATTGTTATTTGAAAAATATAATTTGACAAAAAGACTATGACATATCATAGTTTAATCTTTTTTGCATGTACTTGTAAAAAAATAAATCAATTATCAAGTTATATGTAGAAACAGCAATGACGCCAAAGTTGCCGTTTTTGTTGAAATACTACAAACCAAGGTAGCAGTCGGTATGGTCTTAACGTACATGACTATTATTGGTTCACAAGATGAGTAGTTAATACACTGTTTGAATCTAAGACAGTGGATTTTTTTTCAGTAACCGTCACGTTGCCGTTGCATTTCTTACACATCACAACTGCAAAACTAACAAAAAGACACTAAAAAAGTTAATAAATTAATATTCAAACAAAACTAATTTTGCATGGTCAACGTGTCTCGACAATTAAAATTTATTATCAAACTGCTTGCGGTCTCCTGTTCAGCTTCCATCAGAAGTCTACTTATTGTTTGGCACTTTTTACATCTTAAGTGCCCTTTCTAACAACATACAACTTTTTGCTTTGAGTTTAACTCATTCTCACTTGTCAAACTGACATGACACATTAACTGGTTTTATAGCACGTATTACGTTTGCTACCAAACTATTTATTTCATCAAAAGAAACTAACATCAACGCCAATCGGTGAGAAAAAAAGGGTCAGTTTGCTACTCTAAATAACTGAAATGTAGGTTTCCTACAACTTTTGTTCATTAAAATAAAATTTTGCTACAACGTTTTAGAAGGTATAGAGATACCAAAATGCAATACAGGTTTTTGAAACTCTCAGGGCAGTGTCTGTAGATGCAAAAAATGTTGAATAACACATTAAATAAATGATGGTTAAAATATTTAATATGTAGTAAATAAAACGACACTAATTTTTACCACAAATACTTTATTAATTTAAATATATAATTATACAAACAAAAGACTAAAATTTCAACTTTTGAAACCCTAAGTGCAAAATATCTGCAAATATCTTATTTTTGCCTTTTTATGGGCGCTGGTTTTGCTATAACTTTCTTTCATTTGACGTCAAAAAATATTTTACAGAATTATTTTTATTAACTAGAGAAGTAGCTATTTGCAATCATTAAACTGCCACAATTTGTCATGTTGGGGCAATGTTGGGGCAAAAGGTATAATATTGTCATTGTAATAAAATAAGCCCAAAATCGACGCTAACACAGACAGAAAGTAAAATAATATCTAAAGCAATAAAATTATTTTTAAAGAAAAGTACAGATGACAGATAGCAAAATTAAAAGGAAGACAGAACAGACATCATTTTGCCGGAGGCAATCAGAGCAACATCGACACAAAGATTTGTGTGCTGTGTAAAGGTATCCGACAAGCTTATCAAACAAGACATTTTTCTTACGGACTGAAAAAAGCAAAACTAGTACTAATTAAAAAACTTACCAAAACACGCAAAGGCAAAACATATTGACCCATTTGCCTATTAAACTGACTAGAAGCACAGCCCCAACAACAACAACTTATAAAGAAATTAGATATAAATAAAAGCCTCAGCAAGAATCATCACAAGTTCAGAAGAAGTCATTGAAACATGAGACCCCGCGTAACTGAGGTCAAACAAACTAGTAATGGCTCTGGCACAAATCATGCTAAACGTGGGAAGCCCGAGAGCAAAAAAAAACGGGCAACGGTGAATTCAATACTGTTGTACGCTATGCCTATATAGAAATAAAACAAAAAGAATAACAAATTGCCTGCACTTTTTTACCCAAAAGCAAGCTAACAACATAGAAAAGTTAACAGAATAATGACAATAAAAAACAAGAAAAAAAACTGGCAGATCAAAGGAGATGTCAAATAGACGCAGACCTTTATACTTTTGGTGACACCGTGGGTAAACAAGGAACAAACAAATCCAAAGTGCACACTGGTGAAGTGTTCTCACAAGAAGGGCATCGGAATAGAAGTGTAGAATAAAGTCGAGAAAGAGATATCCGTCAGCAATCTGACCACATTATAATAAAAAGTGCAACTAACTAGAGGGCTATTAATAAAAATACTGGCAACAAATAAAGAAAAGAAAAAGACAAGATTTGAAAGTCAAAAATAAAAAAGGTTTAGATTTGTGAAATAACACCACATCGGTGGTTTTGCAAGTCCGCGCAACCGGGAGCCTTATACAATGCTTGTAATGCATTCTCTCCCCTCATGCAAAAAACACCAAAAAACTACATCAATGCTACAATTGACGGTTAGTTCAGGTTTATGCAACAATAAAGGTTTTTTAAATAAACCAAACACAATTTTACTTTTTAATTCTCTAGTTCTTTTACATTTTAATTTTTATGATTTTTATAATACTTTCATAAATTTTGCAGCAAAGCAAAAAATACAAAAATTGTAAATCAGTTGTCTCATATTTGTTACCGCAAACAAAATGATCCAATATGCAACCACAATGCACACTACATACAGCTTGTTTTTATTATAAATACTAATGCTGCAAACTATGCAGTACTCATATAATAGAGTTTCTTTCCGAACTTTCATCGACAATCTTAATATTAAGTTTATGGGTACATAAACTTCACCTTTGAGGAACAAAAAATACTATAAGCCATCATTTTTTTATAACTTCATACCTAATGTTTAAAATCATTCTGACCGCTACTTTAATTTGTAGTATTTTAACAAAAACAGCAATCATGGCGTCATTGCTGTTTTTACATATAATTTAATAATTTATTTTTTCTAGTACATTTTTATTTTTAAAGTAAAAAACAGTTATGCTCTAAAAAGAAAACCGTGAGTGCTCACTAATGAATGAAATGTACAGCTTCAAAACAATAATTGTGTCAATGACAGATATAAAAAATCATAAAATGTTGGATTATTGATCAACAGATCTCATTATAGTCAGTAATTTTATTTGCAAGTACATGTCAAGAAACAAATTCACACTACTTTTACGTTATATACATTTTGTTGATAATAACAATCCTCCGCCTGCAGACAACAATAATGAATTGTAAAAAATATAAACCATACTTGAAAAATGGAATAGAAAAAATTTGACGGCTGGTCATCAATGCTTCCCTGATGTTGTTTAAAGGCAAGCTACACTTCAAGCAATTTATCCCTTTCAAAAAACGACAAATTGGAATTAAAATTATTGTGTAAAACAGAAATTGTTTTGAAGTTGTTAGTGTACACCGGATCTAAATTTAAAACTCCTCAAAATAATCCGTTAGGTCTTTTAGATGCAGTAATAAAATAATTATTGTTAAATTATAAACAAAAACTGTATCTAACATGATGCAGAACGCACTGAACACTAAAAACTAAAGATTTAAAAGTAAAAATAAATAGAATCTCATGATAAAAAAAAATAAAGTACTTAAGATTGGCCTTTCATACTCGTTTAGAAAATGTGACTACAGAAGCCATCTTGCTCTTTGCACTCAAAGCGATGGTTAAAACAAAATGAGGATAAATACCCGATATGACCAAAGCATGGAGCACTTGTATGAGGTCCAAAAATTACTCTTAAATAAACGGCAACTAAACTAGATAAAGTTGCGTATCTGCCGACAACGGAAACAATAAGAAAAACTCCCACAACTGCCATAAAAGCAATGCTATCACTACCATCACTAAATTTAGTTGTGATAATGGAAGATTGACAAGCAGCATACCGACTAAAAATTTACAAACATAAAAAAAGATTAGACAATTAAAAAATACCCGGAATACATAAAAAAACCTGGTATGCATATACATACATTTGCTTGCCAGTCATAAAATCTAAACTGTAATAAACTGCACAACTAGTCTAGAACCATTAGCCAGAACTTAGAAATGGACTAACTTGTCAAAAAAAAAAACACAAAGACGTTCATTAAATCGGAACTTGCTTTTGAGATTTCATACAAATCCGGTAAACAAATAATCCGTAAAAAACTTAAAACAAAACACCGCAATCAGTAGCAAAACTGTTAAGAAATAAAGCGCGCAAAGTTATTTTTAACAAGATCATCACTACACTACCTAAACTATGGTACTGCAAATAAACCAAATAAAATTGAATAAATTTACTAGACTAATAACTGGACCCTATGGCATGAAAAGCACATTTATAAAATAGAAATTTAAAAAAAATCCGTATGCCGCGGATGTTTCAAAAAAGAAAAAACTTTGCTACATCTGCTGAGCCGAAGAAGTTTAAAGCTTACAATAAAAAACGCTGAGTTTTTTTTTGGAAAACTAAAACTAATTAAAGAAAAACTCAAAACAATCCCTTAGCAAATGTTTATAAACTTTATCAAAAAACTATCAGAAAAGTAACAATAACTAAAGGTGTGCACAATAGGATTAGCAAAACTGCAGTGCAAAAGGTTTTAAGCCATTAATTTATTTTTGACTTCATCTGCTATTTGAAATATTAAGTATATATAATTATGTTATTTTTGAATGTGTTATCTATAATTAGTATATAGCATACGTATAATTTGAATGTTGTACTCAAAATTATATTTTCTTACATTTACCCCCGTCCAACAAAACCTTGTTTATAAAAAAGAGTGTTTGTATTTTTTTAGCATTTTTATATAATATATAAGTGTAATTATACTAAAAGTTGAAGGTATTCACTTCATTTACTTCTCTAATTTTGCTACTCTTATGTACATAAATGATCACATATAGATAAAAAAAGTATCAGTAATTGCACAATTTTTCTGTTTTTGTTTGTTTTGCGTTTCTACAAAATTTTAAGCTGGGCTTCCTGGATTAGTTTGAACAGTAATGGTTGCAAAAGAAAAAGTTACTATTAAAAAAATTAATTAAAAGCGGAAGCAATTGAATTTCCTCATTAATAATTAGTGTTGTTCGGAGTAAATACTTAAATACAAGTTTTGTATTCATGAATGACCTTGTCCTTTTCTGAGATCTTCTCTTCCATATACAATACTTTGCTTAACATAAATTTATTGTTAGACCAAACTCCATCTAACAATACTTTATAATATGATTGGCTTTTTATAAAGCCTGAGAAGTTCAGAATCGTCTAGTTCGAATGACTGATGCACTTTTTAGTACAAATGGCCCGCTTGACCAGTCATAATAATAAACTAGAATTTAAAATATAAAAAATTAACTATAAAAAAGTGATTAAATATTAAAGAATAAGAATAATACAAGGATGATACAAGGGTGCACAATTCACACCGGTGAGTTATTTAACCGCTTCGGCATGCATGGTTTCATCGACAAACAAATTTACAAACAATAATCATCTCGCCTCATTTTATCACTCATACTCGGAAAGACCTTCGGTCTACTAGAACCAGCTTGGGAAGGTTGATAAGATCATAAAAATGCCAATTTTATTTTTTTAGGTAGTTATTAAATGGTAACTCATAGAATATATCAATAATTTCTAACAAAGAATAAAACAACGCATATATAAAATGTTTATTTCATCTGTTATTATTTCTGTTCTCTAAATATATTAAAGTATAATAATATATGTATTATTTAATTTAATTTTATCTACATTTAATTAAACTTATGTAATTGCAATAATAATAAATATAATACGTTTAAATCATTTTTTAATTGAAATATAATAATATTTTATTTACAAATATATTCAGCAAATTGTTTATTATTTTTGAAAAATATTATAATTTTACGATCTAATAAATCTATATAAATATAACAGCTTATATGTACTACTAAAACAATGGTGTTTTGTATGTGTTTATTATTTTTGATAGGTGCTATTGTTAATGCACAATTTAATAATTTTCCAATTATGGATCAAAATCCAATATTTACAAATATGATTGGAGATTTTCAGACTAATGGTGTGCCAAATGATGAGTTAGCAACTATTCTTAAAATTATTAAACTGGAAGATCTGAAGAAAAGTCTCAAAAGAAATTTAATTAAAAATATAATGAAAAATAATTAACAGATATTTATTATATAAATAACAAAAATTAAAAATTAAACTTTTAAAACACATTGTTTTTTATTTAATTTCAAATCATGCGTCCAATATAATATCAATTGTTATGCAATGAGAATTGTAGCAGAGTGGTTTTAAATAATATGTTCGATGAGTTCATACGTTGGTTTAAGGTAAAATTCCGCGAGGATGCTCGCGGGTATGTTAAATGAGAAATCTACCACTAGATTATATATATAATTGTCACAAATACGTACTCAAAATCTGATTAGAAAACCGGCAAAAACCAAGGAAAAAAACAACAAAAATTAAATCGTTAAAAGCAGTTGCAATTATTGGTTCTATCAAAGAATTTCGTAATCAAAATGATTGATTTTTTTACTATTTTTGCAAGGACGTACCAATTGTTGTGATATTTAGAAATTACTTAATATGTCACAACAACATAAAAATACGTTTGAATTTCAAAGAGTGAAACTATCACATTGAAAACTAGGTTTAAGCAGTTTGTGAACATTGACTTTGAATATTTGTGGTTTATAAGTTTTGGGAAATACTGAATTTAAAAACTTATTTCATTTGTCGATAGTACGGTTAAAGAAATCTTTCTTAAAAATTTCAATCCTACATATTTGATCTGTCAGTTAATATTTGTTACTATTCTAAAAAACTTTTTACATCTATCCTATTTTTTTAGATACTTAAAGTTAAAGTTCATTAATGTAAATCAAACAAAGTTGGCTGAAGAGCAGAACCTTGAGGAACACCAGTATTTATGATTTTGGGATCAGAGTTAAAACCAACAATTCTATCTATAATTTTTATATTTTCAAAAAAAAAAATTGATAAGATTTACAATTTTTTTATTAAGATCTATACAATAGAGTTTGTTGATCTCATACTTCATCAAACTCTTTAGAAATGTCTAGAGCTGCTGCAAGATTTTCTCCTTGTTTGTCTAAAGTAGAGTTCCATTTGTAACTAACATAAATCAAAAGATCTGTTGTCAAACGTTTTTTATTGAAATCCATATTAAGTATCAGAGATAAAGTTATTTTATTCTAAGAACTTGACAATGTAAAAATTAATAGATTTTTAAATTTTATTTTGATAGATTAAACAATAATATATAGTTTTAATAGTAGCAAAAGTAGTTTGCAAAAATATCTGCTTTTTTTTGATAAGTAACTAGATTGTTTTGATCATTTTGAAGTATTGAGAGTATTGGAGATTTTGTACTACCCTTCAATGAGTTTATTGTTTTATACATTTTTTTGTTGTTTATGGAAAACTGAAAAATTTAATTAGCTATGTATCTTTTTCAAATTGTATTACATTGCCACAATAATTACAAGCTAAAATAATCCTTTTTAGTCTGTTCAAAGCAATTACTGATGTGTTTCTTAAATGCTTTTTGTTTCTTTTGCTGCTTGTTTTGTCTAAATTAAAAAAGTACTTTTGTTTCGGTTTAATAACAGAAAACAAAACAAATTTTTGATAAAATTTTGAATAGTTTTTGAGATTTTCTGACTCAATATGTAGACCATTAGAATTTAAGCAATTAATTTTAAAATCAATTTTTTTTTTTTCATTTTCAAGATAAGTTTTAACAACAGAAGTAATAAGTGAATTATCAGAATTTTCTAAAACAGCATCAACATCAGTTGATGTAATCTTTGGGATAATTGAAAGATACAAGAATATTAGTCTTGTGTGATAGCTCAATGGTAGAGCACTTGCATATCATGCGAGCAGTCCCGGGTTCGATCCCCGAAATATGGCTGAAATGATAACTTGCTCTTTATCCACCAGCGTGGTTCGGAAGTCACGTATTAAGCTGTTGGTCCCATCAAACCACTTTAAACAAGTCGTAGACTTACTGTGGCGATGTAAAATAGCCGTAAAAAGCATAAATAAAATAAAAAAATAAAAAAATTTACTAAGAAGTCCATCATATACAAAATATATAGATTGCTAAACAAATTGGGTAAAATTATGAGAAGCAGCAAAAATCATAGTTTATTGTCCGGGTAATCTTGTAGAAGATGAGTAAATTAACCATTTAGTATTATGTACATAAAAATCTTCTAACAAAATTATTTCAATTTCTTTATGATAACGTTGAAAAAGCCTGTCAATACTGTCAGAAACGTTATTAAAAAAGTTTGGTGTTGCCTTATTTGGAGAACGGTATATGCCAATTACAAAAATAGTCTTATTGGAAAGATTTAGTTTAAGAAATATAATATTATAACTGATGTTTTGAATTTTGTACGTCGCCAGTCTAAAATATGCTTGTTGTTTCTGGATGTAGACACAAACACACTGTTGGTCAACAAATAAATGTTCAAGATAACAATCGGAATCTACAAAAATAAAGCGATTTGGATTTTAATTGTTTATTTTAGTTTTTGTCAAAAAGAGGATATAGGGTTTCCTATGTTTAAGGGCAATCATCGCTCCGATCATAGCATCGTACCCTCGCACATCAAACAGTGCTCCGACCGTAGAACACAAAATTTTGTTCTAAACTTGTACTTTGTTTATTATTTCAATCCTACATTATTAGAGAAACTATTTGCAATTCTACACATTCTACCAATTGGATTATTAAATCCTAAATTGGTAGAATGTATAGATTTCCTAAATAATGGAGACTGTCTGGTTCGGCGATTATTGTTGGGGACTTGAAATGAAAGAGTTACTAGTAGCTCTTGGCAATCAATCTCAGACATTATTAGTCTACGTAAAAATGATAAATCGGCTCTTTTGCGCCGAATTTTCAGCGGCGGAAGATTATATTGCAATGCAATGAGGTTAAAATCGTAATTTTCGGATAAAATGCCTAATTTGTACGATAATAAACGAAAAAATTTGTTTTGAATACGTTCTATATTGCATATATGAACGCTGTAGAATGGACACCAAACTGACGGAGCGTACTCTAAATGAGAACGTACTAAAGCGCAATAAAGTAATTTGAGTGTGCTAGGAGATAGGTCAGTAGACATTCTGTAAACAAATCCTAACATTTTTATAGCACGGTTGCACATATAGTTTATATGCTCAACAAAAGTTAGTTTTGAATCAAAAATTACGCCCAAATCTTTTATTTGTGTAACATGTTCCAAAACATTATTATCGATAGTATAGTCAAACGATACTTTACTTAAAGTTCTGTTGAAGCTTATCGAAAAACCTTTATTTGAGTTAAACAACAAGTTATTAATAAGACACCATAAATAAGACCATGTATACTAATACACAAGTTTGGTTTTTCTACAAATAAATCCACAATCGACCTCTTATGTATAATTATATCCAATACACAATTAACTCACCTGGTAGATAGTCAGACAACAATTGCACCAACACCTTGTTGTAAGTACTGAGATATATACTCGTGATAAAGTTTGAAGAAAATAAATGTACTATACATTTATTTTCTTCAAACTTTATTCTCAAATTATAAAATACAAATGCATAACTGAAAACTTTCTCTGCTTAACATACTGAAGAAAAGGTATTATATACAACACAAACAGCTACCTACATCTATAAATCACTATTCCGTCCTCTATTAGATTCTTTTTTTTGCATGCCATAAAAAGACTTCAAACAACTTTATAGTAACAAAACAATCACTTTAAAATAGTACCAAAATACGCCATCCAAACAACCCACTTTACAATATCCATACCAAATCCCTATACCAATTGTCCCAAATCCAACCATTAAACAATCGGCATCAAAAACTAAATTAAAAAGTTTCTAACAAAGTGTGCCAATGCTAAATTAATAGCTTAGCCCTCTATTCAATAATCATACTTCAATACATCTTTTCACTATCTTATAGAACAGAAGACTCATCCGACTAACTAACAATAATCTCATAAATATTTTTTGTTTTTTAATGTTATTTACTTAGGTAAATTCTACTATTTATACTGATATCATTAGCATAATCTAAAAAGGCTTATAACAATGTATAAAATATTAAATTGTTTTCTATATATTTGTTAAACTTTCCTTATAGATTAAAATGGTTGTTTTTCTGACTATATTGTTAACAATTAAAATACTATAAAGTGTTTTAATTTATTCGATATTTATATTAGTATATAAATAACAAAAATAATAAAAAAAACTTTTTTTACTATATATTTAATACCTTTTTTATAGCGTGCAGATTTTTAATCATTTTTTACGGCATTATCAATCTATATAAATAAAACATGAGTTTGGAGTATTCATATATTCAGAACACTGTAAAATGTTGTTCCATATCTTGATTTTAGTTTTGGTTTGTGCAGTTATTAACGCACAATACTACCCAAGGGACCAATATTTAAGATCACCAAGTTATGGTATTCGTCCGCAATACAATCATATGCCAGCAACCTGGCGAAGATTTGCCAGGAAAAAGTTAAAGTTTGACTTAAACCATTCATAAATCCCAATTACATTATTGTTTTGAATTGATAAATAAAATAATATATTAAAACTTTGTTTTTATTAACCTTATTCAAATACTAGTTACACATGTATAATATATATTAAAATTTAATTAAATATGTTTCAAGTAGTAAATAATTTAAATTATGTGTCATCCATAAAACTTTTAAAGTTTGTTTGGTTGCTTCATCAATTATTAATATAATAAATATCATAGATACCCGCAGAAAAAAAACTAAGAAAAGTTAATTTTTTACTTTTTGATAGAAAATTAAAAATAGATTTTATTTAGTTTTTATTTTTTATTCAATAAATTGCTTACTTAAAAATGCTTTGACCAAAAATCATTTTCATAGTTTAAATAAATATAATGTGGTGTTAAAAAATTGTAAACAAAATGCTGGTAAGCGCACTTAATGACTTTTTAGAACCAAAAAATCTAATAATTAACATAAAAAAACAATCTAGATGGTAGAAAGTAATGTTAGAATTTAGAAAAAAAAACAAATTATCTTATATAGGAGTGCACAATCAAATAGTAAAAAATCATTTATAATTTCGTTTCACAAGAAAAAACAAAAATGTTATATCCCCAAATAAACACGTAAACAAAAATAGTCAAAGACAAAGATAATCAAATTATACTTTAGGTTTTTGTGTGTACAAACAATTAGTGCAAACTGTCACAGTCAATTGAATAATAAACACACATAAGTTGTTAATCAAATTTAATTATTTTTTTTTAATGTCTATTTTGATAGAACAAACTAATGATTGAAATTTAAATCAAATTAATACATCTTTTTTTATGGGTTTTTTGTTGTCTTTTAGTTTTAATTATGTGTGTTAAGCTATTAATGCTTATTAACTCTCCATTTTTTGATTAGTTTTGTAAATAAATTAAAATGCCAAGAGTTTGTCAGTTTGCTAATTATTGACAACTAACAAATTTTCAACTAATAATAATAATACATACTAATAATACTTTATTATACGGCAAATCGCCTTTAATTACAAAAATTTAAACAATAAAACTAATATTATTGATATGATAGAAGCCGAACTTTTGTTTAGAGATATTAGGTCTGTTTCAACCTACGATTTGGACAGTTTGCAAACCGTTCAAACTATAGATGTTGCAACGCTGGTAAGATGTTGGCTTAGATAATCCGTAAAAGAGTTCAACAACGCCGCCCCGGATCTGGACGTCCCCGGATGACTACAGATTGTAAAAAACTCCGTTTAAGACCTTTGGGCACAAAAAATATAATTTCAATAATTCTCTCAATTGCTATTGATTGGATGGAAGATCCCGGACACAGAATGATAATGTCATCTGTTTATCGTTGAATAAATTTTTATAAACTGCATTTGTACCGTCCATTTTTATGTCTTCTTTTTACTCTACTTCACCGTATCCGCAAATTAGAATGTAGCAACAAAAGAGCAAATTGAGCTCAAGAATGGCGTCAAATTGTTTTTAATGACAAATCTAAGTCCACGACATTTTTTGTAGAACGCAACACAACCCTTACACAAGTTGAGTGATGATATGGAGTGCAATATGTTATTGTAGCTAATCACCCTTGGTCTTCATTGATGATATCTTAAAAACATCTAGTTTCTTTGCCATTGTGCTGGAACCTGCTGCATTTCCATTTCTTTGTGGGTTGAAAAATCCAATTTTTCATCCAACAACGCACTCTCTTATACGGCAAGTATTATAACACAGTCTTTGCAAAAAACTGACATTGTGGCCTTCCCATGGCCTGCTCGATTGACAGATTTGTCACCCATTGAGCATTTTTGAGATATGATCTGTAGAAGGCTGACTAATTTACCGCACCTACCTAACAACTTGCAACATCTTTGGCTGCGGATTCAGAAAGCTTGAAATAATACACCGCAAAAAAAAAGAATTGATCACTTGATTGATAGTATGCCCTGCCGTTTAAATAAGTGTATAACAAATATGAGTAAAACACATTCTTAAAAATTTACCAAAATTCTTACTGTTATTTTGTTTTAAAATTTGAATCACTTCTTTGTTTTGTCACAACGTGAATTTTTTTGAAAAAAAAAATGAAATTTATCAACAACTTTTGTGTGTTGCATTTTTATAAAAGTTAGTATATAATAAATAATGAATAATAAATATAATAAATTTTTTTTTAACAAAATCTTTAATATCATGTTCATAGCGTGTATCTTGAGTATTTAGATACTTAGAATACGGTGCAAAATTTTGCTTTTTATATGATTTATACTGCTATTAATAATGCACAAATCTACAAAAGAAATACATAGCAAAACCCACAATATAAAATTGGCGTAGTCCAAAATATCATATAATTATAGAATAAGGACAACTAAAAAATTAGAAAATATTACCTACAAAAAAACAGTATTTATTCTGGTCAATATATAATTGCCGTTAACAATAATGTTATACAGATAAAATCAAATGTTTCAACTTCTTAATTTATTATTGCTACAGAACCTAATCTAAAAACTTCAAGACGCTCTGTCATATTTGCTGACTTTGTATTTAGAACACAAGTAATAGCACTTTTATTAACTGCAAAACTTTGAATAAATCTTTTGGTTAATTTAAGTATAAACCAAAAGTTTAATTGGCTAAAGAAAATGACTCTGGTTCAAGCTAAGCTGCTTGTAGTTAAAAAACAGACACTTTTAACTTTATTGATACAATTTTGCAAGAAAGAACGGATTCCAACCATAATGTTTTTATTAAGTTAGAATTCTCCAAACCTAATTTTAAAGACATAAATAATTAATGTTTATGAAATAATAAAAGAATTTACTGTGTTTTCTATCACAAATTCATTCTTAGAAATACATTACTAGTTTTGACTCTACTAAATTCTTAATAAGTCATCATCGTCAGTTTTTTTAAATCAAATATTTTGTATTTTATTTTAGTTAAAAAAAATATTTCAACATTTACAGCTAGACAATAGTGTGGCCTGTATGATAGGCAACTTAATATACACAAAATTAAAATTATGTTTATTGTAGTTGCACTCATGCCTTTGACTGTTTTAGCATTTTTCAATTGCGCTTATATTTTACACATTCTATTGGCGACGTTGTTCTGAGATTGGAAAATGCTAAAGCGGGCAAAGGCATGAGTTTAACCCATCCAACATAGATTGTGTATATTAAGTTGCCTATTATACCAGCCACACAATTTGTGTCTAGCTTACAATGATGAAAAGTTTTATGAGTCTGAGTAAGTTATTTAGTAGGTTATGTTCCAGTTACCATTGCAACAAGTAAAAACTATTATTATTTATCTTTGGTACAAAAAACGACAATAATAGACGCGCAGAGGGTACAATCAGAGATCCAATTAACAAAAAGAAAAAATCATTAAAGCTTTTTATTTAACTTTTTAGCAGCCTAAAATTCAACAAAACACAAAGATGATCATGTATAATAGTATACTGAAGAGAACCCTCTGTTACTCCTGCGAGGTGTGGCTTATCACAAAAGTAATGGAGAACAAACTACTGGCAGTAGAAATGGATTTCCCAAAAAGATTGGCGGGTATAACACGGTCAGATAGAATAACAAAAACAAAAATTATAAAAAAAAATGAAATCCAAAAAAACAGTAATAGATGACCACGTAAAACAAATGCAAGAGCAACGGTTACCCATACAAATATATGAATGGGTACCAACAAAAAAAAGAGGGCAACCAACAGTAACCTGGAGCAATGGCATCAGAAGAGCAATTTCGGAAAAAATCTCCAGAAAAGAAATTAGCAGAATCGGTTGGTTTGGTGATATAAAACCAAAAACTTATCTTTATAACACCAGGATTGTATAAAAATAGAGTAAAAACACAGTTTTAAGTTTTTATATTGTTACTTTTTTTATTAAATCATAAAGTACATAGGATAAGGTTATTTATGGAATAACACAAATGGCCTCCACGGCTTAGCTAGCACATACTCTACTTAAAAAATAATAATTCCATAACCTTTCTGCATAAATGTGGCTGAGTTTTGTTGATGCTGCGTTTAATTTCTTCTTGTTTTGCACGGGTTGTTGTAGGCTTGTTGACATAAACCTTTGAGTGCACGACAAGGAAATGTCTCATGCAGTAATTGAATTGTTTCACGGGCTATATGGCATGTGGCATCGTTTTGGCTCCATTTTTAGTAACCATAAACTTTCAGATGTCAAATTGTTTTTGTTTTATGGTTGCTAACAATTTACTGCACAATTGACTGCAAATCCAAATCTTGCGTTAATTTTAGGACACTTTTTATATACATAAAAAATTAAGGTTAGGTGTAATATTGACTAAAATACATACAAACATATATGAAATGACGTACAGATTTGTGATTAGGGCTTATATAACAAAACATGTTAATACCATTAAATGCCGTACTCGTAAACTGTTTGAAAATGTCAATATCTACAGCAAATTTTTTCTTTAGTATTGTCCAACGTAGAATTATTCTATTTGTATTTTTTTGTTAAACTATATTTCCATTGCGACAAGTATCCTACTGATAAGATGGTTTTCTCGTATAGATAAGATAAATAAACCAAATTGTCTGGCAACGAATCACAACAATATACGTGTTTGGCTACAAAAAAACGCTACGGATACTTCTACGCGCAAAAAAAATAAAATAAATATTGAAACCTTATCAAATCCAATACAAAATAATTCTACCTTATAATAATCCCGATCTATAGCAAATAAAACTTTAACAACTAACACGTTACACTCACAAATGTATCTAACTATGATCATACGTTTTTATTTACATCTTATAATAAAAAGGCTAGAAACAACATTGTCATCAGATGGAAAAACCACAAAGTAGAACTCGACACTATTTAAAAAGTAAATTTGAATTTATCTTAAAAATTATTACAATTAAAACTAAAACGCAGACAACATTATCGAAACTGCAAAAACAAAATATAATTAAAACATTCAAAGAACTACTACTAAGAACTTATCAAGAAAGACACTTTAAAACCTACGTATTTTTGTATAATTGCTGGTGTAAACGATGATTTGACAGACAATATAATTAGCAAACAACTGTCACAGAACAACCTAGTGCGCAAATATTGCAATAGAATCACAGCAAGAGCAACAGGAAAACCTACTTGTACAGAGTCTCTATAAATGTCTGGGATTATGTAATCACTTTTAATACGCCTTCTTTTTAAAATGGTGCACCAAACTATTTACTTTGTTTTGATAGTTCAACTTCAACGTACTTTAGATGGTTACATAATCACAAACTTTTATAATGACCTTGTATGATACGTATTATAACAGGTTGTGCTACATCATATAAAAAACTTACATACAGAATGGGTCATTTTACCGCAACATTTTACATACTCCATGCGACAAATTTACTCAAACGACGGAGCAATCTACTACAGTTATTAAATACGCCAAATTCAATGTATCTACCACACAAATAAATGCAGCTTGCAACTTCCAGAAAAATGTACTTTATGCAACTGAATTAAACTAGTGCATATAGCACCAAATGCCAAAACTAACCAAGACAACCAATACTCTAAATGTTCCTATCAAACCAACTAACAAAAGAAGTAATATTATGAACTATCAAATATAAAACATTAGATCTCAGTTCATCCAAACACGATGACATATGAGAACTTAAATAAAAATTCTTCCAATTAAACAATATTGACACGGTTGTAACAACATCTAAAAACAGACTGCATATCCTTATGTTTAAATTGCACAACAAAGTTGTTTCTAAATCTATAGTCCCCATCTAAGAAATCTATATCTATACATACACAATCCTAATAGCAAATATAAATATCCTGTACGTCAATATAAAATTCTTTAATTCCAAATCTCACTTAATATAAAATTATATTTTTAATTATATAATTTTTTGTACAATGTTTGTAGAATCAAAGTCTAACCAAAAAGTGTTTTTTCAAAATTAGTTTCCAATCCAGTTTTCTGCCGTTTTTAATCAAAACCACAGAAAAAGTTTATTACTCTTAGCAAATCCTTTGTTATATTTTTGCAAAGCCAACATTTATAGAAAAAATAATGTACTAAATAATGCTTTACATTTTACAATATTGTTTCATAACAAAAAACTTATAATTTATTTTGTTTATATCTACTCTTATTGTTCTATTAAAGGATATACTTTAGAAAACTTCATTTTTTGAGTAAGCAATATATATCGACAATTTTAACCCTAATTCTGCAAAAACGGCATTTATCTCAATTCATACATAACTCTAATTTCCAAAAAAAAATTATGGACAATAATTCAAGTTTTACCACAGATATGTAATATTTCAAGTAACATAATCCCTTTAATAAACTTTATCTTATTTGTACCAATTTCTGCTAAATTCATTAAGCTATACGTTTTCAATTTAATACCCAAAGCATGCCTTACCCTAGCCCTATTAAATATCTTCAACAATATATAATATTTGCAACATTTGCAGTTTAAAAAAACGCAATAGAATATCGTCAGCCATGGGATCATCTCTAAAAATAATATACTCCACATTCTTGCAAAGTAAAGTAGTTCAATTAAAAATAATTCTCTATTAAATTCTATCATAATTACCACTGCCAAGTTTTATACATAGGCTCATAAAATTAAGAAAACAGTTACATAGAGACTTTAAACAGACAAAAAAGCAAACTTGACTACAAATATAACAAATGGACACAAGCATGCAATAAAATTGATGCACAGAGATGATGTAACTATTGGACAAAAAATATAAAAATTAAAGTTGCTATAAACTCTCTAGTAAAATACAGCCAATCAAAGACCCAGAAAATCAAAAGAAATGACATTTACAATGCCAATAAACGGACTTAAGTCAACAAGTTGAATGATCATTATTTTGAAACTGACTGTCAGCCTAACGCCAGACAATGCACTAAAGACTAAAGCCAACAATTTTCAAATCCCAAAATTTGATAAATATTCTATTCTTGATGCAAATAAAATTCCTATAAAAATCCTCAAAAACATACGTAATAATAATCATACCCATATTATAATTTTATTTAACTTTTGCTTAACTCATCATTATGTACCTACTTTAAAATTTATATGCTGAATTGTAACCTGCGTCGCTAAAAGGACTTAAGTTTAGACCCCTTTTCAAACTATAAGCCTATAACACACTTTCCGGTAATAGCAAAACTAAATTTACCATAAATAAATCCACAATCTATCCTTTATGTACCCTTACATTCAATCTACAAACAACTCACTTGAAAGGCAGTCAGACGGCTGCCTTGTTTCTTGATATAAATAAGACATTTGATTTTGTCTAGCTAAAAAGTCTTCTATACAAACTCGTAGTTTTTAAAATTCCCTCTTAAATATTCTTCAAAATAAAAACGTAAGGAATTGTTTTTCCACAATTGTCTATCTTAAAAAATCAGTTCTAATCCATTTCCCCCCTATTATTTATAATATTTATTGCTACAACATATTCAATAATAGTACTTAACATTTTAACCCAAAGTCATATATACTGCAATCTGCTGACAATACCGTACTTGTCTCTTTCACACAATCGTATTTGTAGTATCTTATACCTACAACTTTTGGTGCTTATATGCTAATGCAACAAATCTCAATTTATAATTCCTTCCCACGTATATTGGAAAACTTACTTATTATTCACCTTAACAACTTAACAATTGCACCAATACGTTGTTATAAGTACTAAAAAGTCATAAAATTCAAGTGGTTAAGGCACAGAGGAAAAAGTATAAATCAATTTGCCGTCTTTTATTAGATTATGCATCTATTTTGTATGCATGCTATAAAACTTTAAACAACTTTATAGCAGCAAAACGAGCAAAACTTTAAAATATTACCAAAATACGCCATCCAAACATCCCACTTTACAATATCCATAACAAATTCTTACACAAAGTGTTCCAAATCCAATCAATAAACATTCGGCATCAAATCTAAAAAAAACTTTTATAACAAAGTGGCCAATGCAAAAATAATAACTAAACTATTCAACGTAATCATAATGTAATAGTCAAGTATAAATTCCTATCTAAATATATCCTTGAATACATCCATTCACTCATCCGACTAACTAACAATTATGTCATCCTAGACATATATGTACATGTTTATTCTTTTTCTGTCTTTCATGTTAAGTATCAAATCAACCTTATCCACTACAGAAAACTCAGAAGCTCTTAAAAACTTCAACAGCAGAAATACTTTCAACTTGTTATTCTTATTATTAGCTATATATTTTGTCTAAAAATGCCAATAACAACGTATAAAATAATAAATTTTTTGCCTTGATTTCTATATATTTGTTAAATTTACTTATAGCTTAAATTAGTTGCTTTTCTGACGTTTTCGTTAACAATTAAAATAATATTAATTATTTCAACATAATCAATATTTATATTAATATATAAATAATAAAAATAATAAAAAAAATATTTAATACTTTTTTTATAGCGTGCAGATTTTTAATCATTTTTTTACGACAATATCAATCTATATAAATATTACATAAGTTTTGAGTATTCAGATATTCAGAACACTGCAAAATGTTGTTGCATATCTTGTTTTTAGTTTTGGTTTGTGCAGTTATAAACGCACAATACTACCCAAGAGATCAATATTTAAGATCGCCACATCATCGTCATGGCAGACACCATAAACGTCCGCGATACGATTACATTGATCGTGGCATGCGCCTACCAGAATCCTGGCAAAGATTAGCCAGGAAAAAGTTAAATCTTAAGCTACAGGATGATTGATAAATCCTAATTACATTATTGTTTTAAACTAATAAATAAAATGATGTATTAAAAAATTGTTCTTATTAACTTTATTCAAATACTAAATATACATGTATAATGTATAATGTATACTACAATTTGATTAAATATGTTTCAATTAGTAAACAATTCTACTTATGTGTATTCTATAAAACCTTCAAAATTTGTTCGGTTGCTTTATTAATTATAAAAAAAACATAGGAACCCTGCAGAAAAAAAAAATTAAAAATAATATTTTTTTTACTTTTAATAGAAAATTAAAAATAGATTTTATTTAATTTTTATTTTTTATTTAATAAATTACTCATCTAAAAATTCTTTGATAAAAATATTATTTATAATTTGAATAAATATATAAGTTAGTGTTAAAATAAAATTGTAAACAGTAAGCTGGTAATCTCGCATAATGTCTTTTTAGAACCAAAAAAATCTAATAATAGACATAAAAAAACAAAGTTATGTTGTAACCAAATTATTCTATATAAGTGTCTACAGTCAAAAAAATTATTTGTAATTTTATACTTAACTCCAAATTATGTTTATGATTACAAATCCGTTCAGAATCGGAAAAAATGTTATATATCCAAATGAACACGTGAAGAAAAATAGTATACAAAGATTATCAAATTATCCGTTAGGTTAAATGTGTGTGTACAAAACAAACAAATGATTAAAATTTACATAAAATCTATATACATTTTTAATTTTTTTATGTGATTCTTTGATGTCACTAAGTTTTAATTAAGTGTATTAAATAATTAGCTATAAATAGCTATTGTTGTGTAATAACTGTCAATTTTTCAATTAGTTTGTCCGTTATTGCTTTTTAAAAAATCAAAAATTCCAAAAGTTTGTCAACGCGCTAATTATTGACAACTAGAGGATTTTGAACGTGGCCGTATTATTGGTATGAGAGAGGCCGGACTTTTATTTAGAGATATTGGTAGCCGTGTAAATCGTGATGTTGCTACGCTGGTATGATTTTCGTCCAGATAATCCGATAAAAAGATTCAACAACGCCGCCATGGATCTGGACGTCCCCGGGTAACTACAGATCGTGAAGTACGCCGTTTAAGACTTTTGATCGCAAACAGATTTTTAACAACTTTCTCAATTGTAATAAATTGGATAGAAAATGTAGGACACAGAATGTCAGTGTTAATTGTGTTGTTAATGTATGACGATTCTTATACTATGTATGTAGTCTACTAGAAAATTAAGAAACTAAACTAAACTAAACTATAGGTTGTATTCGTACCGTTAATTTTTATGTCTTCCTCTTACTCTACTTCACCGTACCCTCAGATAAAAATGCTCGACAAAAGAGCAAACTGAGCTAAAGAATAGCATCAAATTGTATTTAGTGACAAGTCTTAATTTAGCTTTTAGGTTCATGACATTTTTTTGTAGAACGCAACATATCCCTCACGTAAATCGAGTTATAATATGGGATGCAATATGTTTTAGCAACAGATCACCCTTGGTCTTCATTAATGGTAACTTAAACGCAGCTAGTTCTATTGCCAATCTGCTAGAACCTGTTGCATTTTCATTCCTATAAAGGTTGGAAAATCAAAAAAATTACACACGCCCCCATACGGCAACGGTTAAGACACAATTTTTGCAAAAAACTTACTTTGTTGTTTTTCTATGGTTTGTTTAGTCGCCAGATTTGTCACTCATTAAGCATGTTTGGGATATGATTCGTAGAAAGATGACCGGACCCATTAAACGACTTTTAGTGTCTACGGCTGCGGATTCAGAAAGCTTGGAATAAAATACCGCAGGAAAAAAATGATCACTTAATTGACAGTATGCCCCACCTTTAAATAAATTATAATCATTTGTTTGTTATATCACAATAAGCATTTTGTGAAAATTTTATTAAAATTGATCAACAACTTCTGTGTGTTAGTCAGTAGTATAAAATAAATAATGAATAATAAATATAATAAAAAATAATTATAACTAAATATTTAATATCATGTTTATAGCGTGCAGATTTTTAAATTATTATTTTTACAACAAATAAGTTTATAAATTTAACATGCATCTTGATTAACTTGAATATCTAGCAACTGAAAATACAGTGCAAAATTATGCTCCTTATTTGGTTTTTAGTTTTGGTTTATGCTGCTATTAATATTGCACAATACTACAAAAAGGATACATATCAAAGATCACAACATAATTTTGGCACAGCCGAAAATATGATATAATTATAGAAAATAATCCCACTAAAAAAATAAAAAATATACTTATAGTCATTATTTATTCTGGTCTATACAAAATTGCCGTTAACAACATTTTACTAAAAATAAAATTAAATATTGTTTCAATTTTTTTTCTGAATGATGCTACAGATTCTAATCCAAAAACAAGACGACCTGTCATATTTGTCTGTATTTAGAAGATGAACTAAAGTATTAAATTGCAATAATAGGTTCCGACGTTCCAGATCCAACTGTGTATGCAATCTGCATGTATAATTGCATACGAAATACGGAATGAAACTGTATGGAACGATTTCAAATACGTTAGTGGAACTGAAACTGTTTGGCTGTGTAGACCGTTTGAAATATGCGTAATTCCAAACAGTTCCCCACACAGTTTTAGTTCCAAACGCATAAATATTTGAAAACGTTCCAAAATTAATAGAGTAATATCTAGAACCGGTTCTACGCCGTACCTATTACACATCCGTACCTATTGCATGTACCTACTACGTTACATTCTGCCCGTCTTAATAGCACTCTTATTAACTGCAAAACATTGAATTTAATTTTAGAAGTTAATAACTGTACATCAAAAGTTGAATCGGCCAAAAAGAACGATTCTGGTTCAAGTTAAGCTGCTTATAGCTAAAAAGCAGACACTTTCAATTTTATCGATAAAACAGCTTCCAACCAATATTTTATTAGGTTAAAATTTTCCAAAACTATTTTTAAGAGAACTTTCAGTGTGTTGCTTGGTTAAAACACACTACCACGTTCAAGTCCACTCATAAAAACAAATAAATCATGTTTATGAAATAATAAAACAGTTTTTTATCACAAATTTAGTATGGTATTGGTTTTACTAAAGCTTTATACAGGTGAAATAAGTTGTATAAGTTAAAGAATAATCAACAACATTATACAGGGTTGGGTAAATGTGTGGGAACATCCAGTTTTTGATTGCATTTTTAGTTTATTTCAAAAATAACCGTAATAAAAGTTTTTGTATATTTTTTAATCTATATAAAGATATAATTTTTGATGCACGTCCTGTTTTGCGTGATATGACGTCAACATCAGTTTTTTTTAATAGAACACCTTGTACTTTTGAAAAAAAGAATTTTTATGGGTCTGAGATATGCGGTTTTAAGATTAGTCATTAAAAAATAAAATATAGTTTAGTAGATTATGTTCAAGTTACCATAGTAACAAGTAAAAACAATTATTATTTATCCTTGACACGGAAATTGACAACGTGCAGAGGGTATAATCAAAGACCACATTAACAAAGAGAAAAGATTATTAGAGCCTTAAATTCAACTCTTTAGCAGCCAAAAGTTTAATAAAACACAAAAAGCTCATGTATAATAGTTTACTGAAGAGCACCCTTTGTTACTCATGCAAGGTGTGGCCTATCACAAAAGTAATAAAGAATAACCTACTGGCAGTAGAAATGGACTTCCCAAGAAAATTAACGGGTATAGCACGGTCGGATAGAATGAGAGACGCAAAAATTAAAAGAAAAAAAAATCTAAAAAACAATAATAGTTGACAACGTAAAACAAATACAAGAGAAATGGTTATCCATACAAATGTTTAAATGGGTACTACCGGAAAGAAGGGGGCAACTAACAACAACCTGGAGCTATAATATCAGAAGAGCAAGGTCGAAAAAAATCTCCAGGAAAAAAAATAGCAGAATCGGTGGGTTTGGTGACATAGAACCGAAAACTTAAATTACCCTTTATATATATATATAAAAAAATTAAGGTTAGGTCTGATATTGACTGAAATACATACAAACATATATGAAATGACGTACAGATTTGTGATCAGGGCTTATACAATAAAACATGTTAATACGATTAAATGCCGTACCCGTATGCTATCTGAAAATGTCAACATCTACATCAAGTTTTTACTCTAGTATTGTCCAACGTAGAATGATTCTATTTGTAATTAGCTGAAGTCAAAAAACGCTTAGAATTGAATTAATATTGAGTATCCATTCGTATAGTAAACAAAGTTGAATATATTGATGCTCTTAATTTTTTGTAGACTATTTCCTTTACGACAAGTATCTTACTGATAAAATAGTTTCTTCGTATAGCTCGGATAAATAAACAAAATTGACCGGCAACGAATCACAACAATATACGTGTTTGGCTACAAAAAAACGATACGGATATTTCTACGCGCAAAAAAAATCTCAGGTAAAAAAGAAAATAAATAATGAAACCTTATCAAATCCAATACAAAATAATTCCACCTTATAATAATCCTGATCTAAAGCAAATAAAACTTTTAACAATTAACAAAAACCGTTTCACCCACAAATGTATCTAACTATGATAATACGTTTTCATTAACAACTCATAATAAATAGACTAAAAACAACATTGTTGACAGATGGAAAAACCACAAAGTGGGACTCAACACTATTTAAAAAGTAAATTTGAATTTATCTAAAAAATTAATATTATTAAAACTAAAACGCAGACAACATTATCAAAAGTGCAAAAACAAAATATAATTAAAACATTCAAGAAACTACTACTAAGAACTTATCTAGAAAGACACTTCAGAACCTACGTATTTTTGTATAATTGCCGGTGTAAACAATGATTTTACAGACAATATAATTAGCAAACAACTGTCACACATCAACTTAGTGCGCAAATATTGCAATAGAATCACAGCAAGAGCAACAGGAAAACCTACTTGTACAGAGTCTCTATAAATGTCTGAGATTATGAAATGATACGTATTATAACAGGTTGTGCTACATCATATGAAAAACTTACATACAGCATGGGTCATTTTACCGCAACATTTTACATACTTCAAATTCATTTTACCTAACACACAAATAAATGCAGCTTGCAACTTCCAGAAAAATGTTCTTTATGCGACTGAATTAAACATAGTGCACAAAGCACCAAATGCCAAAACTAACGAAGGCAACTGATACTCTAAATGTTCCTATCAAACCTACTAACAAAAGAAGTAATAATATTAACTATCAAATATAACTTAAACTTAACTTAACTTATAACTTAAATAAAAATTCTTTCAATCATATAATATTGATACAGTTGTAACAACATCCAAAAATAGAATGAATATTCTTATGTTTGATTTGCATGACAAAGAAGTTTCTAAATCTACAATTCCTATCTCTAAAATCTAAATCTATACACACACAATCCTAATGGCAAACATAAATGTCCTGTACGTCAATATAAAATTCTTTAATCCCAAATCCCATTTAATATATAATTATATCTTTAATTATAATATTTTTGTACAATGTTTGTAGAATGAAAGTCTAACCAGAAAGAGTTTTTCCAAAATTATTCTTCAATCCAGTTTTCTGCCATTTTCAATCAAAACCACAGAGAAAATTTACATCTCTTAGCAAATACTTATATTTTTTCAAAACCAACATTTATAGAAAAAATAATGTACTAAATAATACTTTACATTTTACAATAACGTTTCATAACAAAAAATGTTTTTTTTTTGTTTCTACCCTTACTGTTCTATCAAATACTGTACTTTAGAAAGCTTCACTTATAGAGTATGCAATAATTATCAACATATTTAACCTTAATCCAGCAAAAAAGCATTTATCTCAATTCATAAATAACTTTAGTTTTCAAAATTATTACTTTTAACTTTTTTTATGGCTACTAGTTTAAGTTTTACCAAGAATATGTAATATTTCAAGTAACATAATCTTTCTAATAAACTCTATCTAAGTTATATTCAATTTAGCTACACGTTTTCAATTAAATACCTAAAGCATGCCTTACCCTAACCCTGTTGAAATCTTCAACAAAATATAACATTTGCAACATTGGCAGCTTAAAAAAAACATAATAGAACATATTCAGCAATGAAATCATCTCTAAAAATAATTTACCCTACTTTTTTGCAAAGTAAAGTAGCTTAATTAAAAATAATTCTCTAATCAATTCTATCATAATTACTACTGCCAACTTTTATGCATAGACTTATAAAATTTAGAAAACAGTTACATAGAGACTTTAAACAGACAAAAGAGCAAACTTGACTACAAACATAACAAATGAACACAAGCATGCAATAAAATTGATGAACAGAGAAGGTGTAAAAATATAAAAAAATATAGCCAATCAAAGACCCAGAAAATGACAACTACAATGCCTATAAATTGACTGTTTAACGCCAGGCAATGCACTAACGACTAAAGCCAACTAATTTCAAATCTCAAAATTTGGCAAAACTTTTATTTTTTATACAAATAAGACTCCTATAAAAATCCCCAAAAACCTACATAATAATCACCATACCTATATTATCATTTTTTAAAACTTTTGCTTATCTCATCATTATGTATCTACTTTAAAGTTTACATGCGAAATTGTGACCTGCGTCCCTAAAAAGGACCTAAGTTTAGACTAATTTTGCCATAAATAAATCCACAATCTATCCCTTACGTATCCTTACATTCAATATACAAACAACTCACTTGAAAGGCAGTCAGACGGCTGCCTTGTTTCTTGATATAAATAAGACATTTGATTTTGTCTGGCTAAAAAGTCTTCTATACAAACTGTCTGTCTTTAAAACTCCCTCTTAAATATTCTTCAAAATAAAAACTATGCGTCAAAGTAAGAAATTATTTTTCCACAATTGTCTATCTTGAAAATCAGTTCTGCAAGGATCTTTTTTTCTCTCTCTCATTTACAATATTTACTGCTACAACATATTCAGTAAGAGTTCTCAACATTTTAACTCAAAGTTATATATACTGCAATATGCTGACAATACCGTACTAGTCTCTTTCACACAATCGTATTAGTAGTATCTAATACCTACAAGCTTTATTATTTATATGCTAATGCCAACAAATCCCAATTTCTAATAACTATTAAACACCTTAACAACTTAACAATTGCACTAATATCTTGGTGTAAATACTAAAAATTTATAAAATTCAAGTGCACAGTTTCGTTGCTTCAGATACAAAGAAAAAATTATAAATCAATTTGCCGTCCTTTAGTAGGTTATGCATCCATTTTTTATGCATGCTAAAAACTTGAAACAACTTTATAGTAGCAGAACAAGCAAAATTTTGAAATATTACTAAAGTTTGCTATCCAAACAACCTACTTTACAATATCCATAACAAATTCTTATACCAAGTGTTCCAAACCCAACCACTAAACATTCGACATCAAAAACTAAAAAGAAAACTTTATAACAAAGTAGCCAATGCGAAAATAATAACTAAACTATTAAACTTAATTATAATGTAATAGACAAGTATAAATTCTTATCTAATTATTCCTTGAATACATCCTTTTCAACTAATTAACAATCATGTCATCTTAGACATATACATGTTTATTCTTTTTCTGTCTTTTATGTTATTCACTTACATATTCTACTCTTTATATTGTTTTCATTAGCATAACCATATACAGAGTACCTACAACAAAGTTGTTTGACAATGTAAAAAATAATAAAATTTTACAAACTAACTTTTTGAATAAAAACATATTAGTATTCAAGCAACCTTATCCACTACAGAAAATTCAAAAGCTCTTAAAAACTTAAAAACTAAATTACTTTCAACTTATAAATCCCATTATTAGCTATATATTTTGTCTAAAAATGCTGATAACAATATATAAAATAATAATTTTTTCACCTTAATTTCTATATATTTGTTAAATTTACTTCTATAGATATAAATTGGTTGCTTTTCTGTCGTTTTCGTTAACAATTAAAATAATATAAATTATTTCAACGTAATCAATATTTATATTTATATATAAATAATAAAAATAATGATTCTTGTTTTAATACAATCAACAATATATTTAATACCTTTGTTTTATAGCTTGCAGATTTTGATAATCATTGTTTTACGACAATATCAATCTATATAAATATAACATGAGTATTCAGGTATTCAGAACACTGCAAAATGTTGTTTCATATCTTGTTTTTAGTTTTGGTTTGTGCAGTTATTAACGCACAGTACTACCCAAGAGAACAATATTTAGGATCGCCATATCATCATCATCATCATAGACACCATAAACGTCCGCAATACAATTACATTGATCCTGGCATGCGCCTACCAGAATCCTGGCAAAGATTAGCCAGAAAAAAGTTAAATCTTAAGCTACAGGATGATTGATAAATCCCAATTACATTATTGTTTTCAACTGATAAATAAAATGATATATTAAAAAATTGTTGTTATTAACCTTATTCAAATACTAGATATACATGTATAATATATACTTACCACAATTTGATTAAATATGTTTCAACTAGTAAACAATTCTAGTTATGTTGGTGACACATAATAAAACCTTCAAAATTTGTTCGGCTGCTTTATTAATTATTAATATAAAAAAATCATGTATAACCTGCAGAAAAAAAATTAAAAATAGTATTTCGTTTTACTTTTTAATAGAAAATTAAAAGAATTTGTTTTTTATTTTATAAATTACTCATCTAAATATGCTTAGACTTAAATTTTTTTTTATGATTTGAATAAATATAATGTGAGTTAGTTTTAAAATCATGTAAACTGAAACGTACATAATGTAATGTTGTAATTTCGTTTCAGTAAATTACAAAAGCATAACATCATATGTACCAAATTATGTTAATGATTACAAATCGAAAAAAAAAAAAAATGTTTTATATCCAAATGAACACGTGAATAAAAATAGTGTACAAAGATTATCAAATTATACTTTAGATTAAATGAATGTGTACAAACAAATAGTGCAAATTGACATTGAATAATAAACACACATAAGTTGTTGATCAATTTTAATAAAATTTTCCCAAAATTCTTATTTTGATAAAACAAACAAATGATTGAAATTTAAATAAAATCTATACTTTTACACCCTTTTTTTGTTTTTTTTTTATGTGTTTCTATATTGTCAAATAGTTTCAATGTGTGTCTTTAACAAGTTATTAGTGTGTAATAACCATACATTTTTCGATTATTTTGTCTATTATAGCTTTTAAAAGAAATTGTCAACGCGCTTATTATTGACAACTACAGCCATACACGAATATTGTGGCCTCTATATAAGCCACATAGTATACACAAAAATTATGTTAAATGTAGTTAAACTAATGCCTATGTCCGTTTTAGCACTTTTCATTTGCGCTTACATTTTAAACGTTCCATGGGCGACGTTGTTCTGATATTGAAAGATGCTAAAACGAGCAAAAGCATAAGTTTAACAACATTCAACATAATTTTAGTGTATACTAAGTTGTTTATACACAGGCCACAATATTCGTGTCTGGCTGTAAATAATTTTGAACGTGGCAGTATTATTGGAATGATAGAAGCCGGACTTTTATTTAGAGGTATTGTTGGCCGTGTAAATCGTGATGTTGCAACGCAGGTAAGACCAAATCAGATGGTTCGATAAAAAGATTCAACAACGTCGCCCTGGATCTGGACGTTCCCGGGTGACACGTTTAAGATTTTTGGCCACAGACAGATTTTTAACATCTTTCTCAATTGCAATACATTGGATAGAAAGAGTAGGACACAGAATGTCAATACTGAATTTAATGTCATTATAGGACCTATGTTTTAAAAACCCAATGACAATGTGACAATAGTAGACAATCTTGATCTTAGAGTACCTTTTCTACAACCAACAGAAACTTCTATTAATTGCTAAAATCTAACAACTTACAAAAACCAAAGCTAACGCACTGTTAATTCTTAGATGAAAACGCCACCATATGTGGTATGAAGTTTTTTGCAGGCAAGGACACAAACATAAAAAGTAAAAAACTGTTTTATAATCAAATCTATCTTCTACATAATTAACAAATGCAAAACACTCACGATCCAAAATGTATTGCATAAATACTGTCAAAAACACCTCCAACAAAGTAAAAAAAATAACTTGACAAAGCCAGAATAAGCTGTGCAGATAATACACAGAACCAGTTAAAGGTACTTTGCAAAAGACGCACTTTTCGAGCTCTACGTTGAAAAAGCTTTTTTGCCAAAAACCCTTAAATTGCCAAACAAACAAAAAACATTAAAAAAAACTAATAATTGATCAACCTAAAAAAGAAATCAAGACGTCTAAACCATTCAAATTTTCAAAAATTGATGGGGTATATTCTATCAAGTTACAAGCAGGATTTGCAACTGTAAAAAGCTATTATGCAAAATCTTCAGACAAATCTAGTACTTTCACACATAGTTAAAGCAGTTACATTTATATTAAAATTGAGACACGTTGGTAACGTGTGCTCTGGTACCAATGCAATAAATCTTGTATACTGCCTATTCAGCTCGTGAGCAGGTGCTAAAAACCATCCATTGCAAAAAAAATGCTTCAAGTGCTTTTATCATCATTTAATATTACTACTTTTAAAACTATTTCAATTGCAAAATAGAACCAAAAAAATTTCTTGGCCAGCATTGTGTCAATTTTATACCTACTCAAAAATCTGATTGAAACTATAACACTGAGTAAAAAAACTGCAACCTATTACAGATACTTAACAACATGAGCGTTTCTGCTTTAAGTTACGACAATAATATATACTATATATATAAAAATTAAGGCAACCCTACTAAACATAAAGCTTTGTAGCAAGATAGTCCACAAAAACCGGCTATCAGTAAACTCAAATGAAACGGATCCCTTTATTAAACAACAAACCAGAAAATCTTAAAAATGTATGGAACTACACTCCATATTAAAAAAAAAATTATATACTTAAGATTCACGCTTGATATCAGCCTAACCTTCAACACTTACCTAAAAAATGTAACTATAAAAACCATTTGAATGCTCTCACATCTAAAATGATAGCCGGAGGTATATAAAGATTGACACTTATGGTAATCATGAGCATCAATACTACATACAAAGAACTTCTATAAAGTAAGAATACCATTTTGAAAAGTACAACTACTAAATTAGGCAAAGTACATAGATTTGCATGCTCACAGCAGCTTTAAAAATATTATTATTAGTACCACTACTAATTTAAAGTTGAGGCAAGACAAACAACAACAAATACAAATAAAAAACCATTTAAATCTCGGGACTCAATGATTGAGAATATATGTGTTGCATAAAGAAGAGACTCTAATAATGAGATCAGACTTCATAAATAGTTTGCATCAAAATTATTTGAACCCCAGCAAACACAAACCATATGGTATGCAGATGGGACCAAAATGTAAAATGTCACCGGAAGTGGTAGATATATACAAAAACAAAAACAGTGAAAAACGGATTACGCTACTCTTGAGCTACCGTGTCTTGGTTTTCTAAGAAGAAGTAACACTCATCTCTTAGAGTGCCAAAAAACACAATAGAGTCAAGACTATACTGACCAACAATTTTATGTCCAACATTACAGGCACCAGTAATCAAGTTTAAACTAGTAACGGTTTGCATAAACAATCTAGAAGCATTGGCAACAAATAATAAGTATAAAAAGTAATAGAAAAAAAAAACAGTTTGCTAAAACTTAAGAACAGGAACATTTATTGAACCTAAACATGTTTCTGGGATCACATAAAATTTACAAAACTGATAACCAGACACTGTGGCTTAAATAAACTCATTCGTAGCATAAAAATAAATACAGACTATTATATTTCCGTTATTTAGAGAACAAAGAAACTTTAACTAATTTGTAATAGCTATATAAAATGTGCGCAGCTTTAGCAACTAAAATAATAATAAATTTAAATAAATAAAATTGACAAATTTTTCAAACATAGTCATTGTCTCAATAAGTCGTGGTCTAAATTAAAATGGGATCTGATTGGTGCCAAAAATCAAAAATGGCAGATAAACCATACTTGTTTGTTACACAAGACAATCGGTTATTTACAGATATGCTAAATAATTTTAAATTATAAAATAAATTATCTCTTATTATCACACACGTTCCTTAAATTTATAATTAAAATAATTAAAAAAATTATAATTAATATTTATGTATATAAATAAATAAATAATTAATACATTTATTATATTTTTTAATATATACTTAAAACATTATTTATGTAACAAAAGATTTAACACCATGTTTTATTCTTTATTTTATAAATATAAATTAATAAATATTTATTTTGTTTCACATAAATTATTTTTATTTCTCAATCAATTTTGATTAATATCACTTTCATTTTTATAAAAAAAAAATGTGTGCATACAAATTGTAAGTTTTGTTTTTTATGTCATAACCGATCTATATAAATATAATACTAATAAGCATAAACTTAAGATTACATAATATACATAGTATAAAATGTATATATTTATCCCAATAGTCAACAATGACAATTGAGCAATGTTGGTATATTCTACATGATCTATTAGTAATAATCATAACTTGTTTACAAGTTTTATACATGCATTTTCCAATACTGCCTAAATTTTAGTCAATAAATAAAAGTAAATAAATCATAATACAAATAAATATATAAAAAGAATATAACATAAACGTAGGCATCAGTTGTTTTGTTACTATATCACTAAAACCAATGATATGACTGGTTTGCAAGATATGAATTAAAAGTTAAATAATAATTATATTAAATTAAAATATGTGTTTAGATTTGAATACATATAAGCAATGGTAATATTACAATCATTTCGACTTACACTTTAGTAGCATCTAGAAAGTTTGTTCAAAGCATCACTCTAGAAGATATGAAAAGTGAACTTACCTGTAACAAAAAAAATATATTAAAATTTATGTATAATTAATACCTAAATTGTTTTTAAAATAATTATAACAAGTGATTCATTTAAAGATACTACATATTTTTAAAAAAATTAAAAACAATAAAAATTTAAAAAAATCATTTTTAACAATTCTTTTTTTTCAAATGTTCTATTCTAAAGTTTCAATTTTCAATGACTCGTTCGAGCATTTCGATATTTAGCGAATAGTCTTGTTAACTTTCAATTCTTCAATTGCAACTGACTTATTCATGTAGAAACGTCTAGAGATGTAATATCTATTATCTAAGTGGCTAATTTACCGGTCCAAAGCGTGCAATTAACTGTTCACAGTTTAAGCTAAGATTTCACTTGCTGTGTGGCAAGTCACGCCGTTTTTTCTAAACCAAACGTCGTTGAGATTGCGGGTTTCAATTTCAAGCGACAAATAGTCCGTTATCAAGGTACGATAATAGGCATAATAGGCATTTTTGAAAAAATATAGACCAATGATTCCACCAGCCCATAAACCAAACCAAATCGTTGTTTTGTCTGGGTCTAATAGCAGCTTTTGATTATAATTTAGAACAATAAATCTAATTAGCTCACCTTTTAAAACTGTTCCTAAAAATTATATATAAAAAAACAAAGTAGTAAAAAAAGCTAAGATCTACACAATTTGAATTAAGAAACGCCATCGAGACAAGAGTGTGCAAGTACTAGTACAGATATGAATTGTAATATATATTCCTGTTTTGTAGACTACAAAAAGGCTTTTGATAAAGTTCAACACCAAAAATTGATATAAATCCTGAAAAAAAACAAAATAAATATGACCAATGACGAAATACTATTAACAATGAACAAAAAAAAGAAACCCTCATCACGATCAAAACCAAACTACAACACTTAAGATACATCATGCGCAACTTTAGTAGATACAAGCTCCTACAATGCAGTTTACAAAGTAAATTAGAAGAAAAAAACATAAATATTATATAAATATTAATTAGCCTTTTATTACAAAGATCACCGTGCACGACAAATGCGCAAGTTTGTTTATAAGGTATTAAAAGAATAATGTCAAATGTTAACTCCACGCTTATGGGGAGGGGAGGTCTTTAACGTCTAGCAAAAGAGCAGCCAATTTTTTTTTTCATCACCTTTTTCCGGAAGGCATATCCAGTAAGTTCTTCAACGTAAACTTAATGAAAAAACAATTTATTTATTAAACTGTTCATAATCTGCTTAAATTTTATCTTCAATGTGATAGTTGTAACAAGTCTGGTTTTATTTGATAAAATTCGAAGATATCACATTTTAAAATTGAAAAATAAATTGAACTTGTTTAAAAGCAAGCGTTTGCTGAATTCATTTTCTTTTTGTTTCACAAACTATACTGGGTTTTAAGTTTTCCAAAACATCCTAATTTCCGGACGGCCGTTCTTTAAACGCCGTCTAATCAAAGATTGGTGAGCGTTTGCAATGCTCGTCTTTTCAAACAATATTTATAATCTTATTACAAGATTGAATTTGTTAAACAAAATTCAAATCATAAATTAGAAATTAAACGGACTTTTGGATAAGTTACTTCCAGTTATATATTTATCTAAATTTTATTTTTTTTAAATTTCATATTTGCATAATAAGCAAATTATATTAGTGTCAAAGTACAACAATGTTTCTGATTTCAACAAAATTGTCAACAAAACATTTTTTTTTGTTATTAGCATTCTCTTTTGATTTATATTGCTATTTTTAGTACCCTGTATTAACTTATTATTTATATTATTAAAAATAAAATATTAATATATTTATATATAATTTACGACATTTGTTCAAAATTTAATACTTTATAGTTTAATGGTTCTGAAACATTGTTTTAATTAATTTATAATTTTTATGGCACAATCGAACTATATAAAGGAAGCAGTTTTCATACAATTTATTCAAATTAGCAATAATGCTTCTCCGCATTTGTTTTCTAGTTTCAATATTTGTATATATTAATGCACAATATGCAAACCACATGCTGTATCCAGTAAATGCCCGTCAACCAATGCCATATCAAGGACATGGTCAAACATTAACAAATTTTCATAATCTAGGTGGCTTGAAAATGACAAGAAAAAAATTGGCAAAGACAAAAATGGCAAGAAAAAAATTGGCAAAGGCAAAAATGGCAAGAAAAAAACTGGCTAAGAAAAAATTAAAAATGATGCTTGAAGATACATAAACCTTATTCATCTTTGTAGTTGAACAAGACTAAATATGTATTTACAAATAAAGTAACACATTATAAATAACATGTTTTTTATTTATACTATTAGTAAGATAATCTAAATATAAAATTCAAAACAGTATTTATATGTATGTAAGTTTCAATAAATCATTGTGGACGTTATTAAATAGTATCCTTCCCTCTACATAACATCATGACACAACATACACCATAGCTACTTTTTGAGCTACCAGTAAAAATCCAATTGGCATTTACGTACTTACTGATTAATTTTGATGATAAAGTTGATGCTCATTTTTGATAATGCAACCTCGGACGTGTAGAGCTCGCCTTCTAAAAAAATGAATAAGCAAAGTTTTGCTGGCATGTTTCTTGAGGCACAATAGAAAACTACGTCATCAACATACATACATCCGCTCACCGAATGCTTAATGAATTGACTGATGTCGTTAATAGCTATTATAAATAACGTTACGCTTAAAGGGGCAATGACGCCTTGAACTACATTGTATAATATCAATTAAATCTCTTAACTCTTTTAACCTTATTGATTGTTCTCTCTAGTAACTTACATAAGAAGCTAGTTAAAGAGAAAGGTCTATAGTTAGTCAGGAGCTTTTTATGTTTACCAGGTTTAAGTACTAGTATTATGATAGCTAGTTTCCACAACTCAAGACAGTACCCTGCTGACCATGCCTGGTTATTGACTACCTAAAACTGAAATTTGGCAGAGCAACTTAAATGCTTAAGCACGGCATTGTGTATCAAATCAAGCAGTATTGTGCGCTTCAAATAATGCTGAGTCAAATTTACAAACAGTAATTTTAATTTCTTAAAAATTTACACATAAACCAGAATATTCAAGATATCCAAAGAATATAATTTATCCCTCATCTTTCCGACAAATTGATAGGTGTAATGTATTTTGACAATGATTCATTTTTAAATTTTCTGCAAGTTTTTTACGCATCAGCTGTAAACTTCAAATAAGTTCTTTATAGTTGGAAAGTGATTAAACCTACAAAAAAAACGGCGTTTGTTTATGTAAGCTTGCTCACAATCAAAATTCCACCAAAGAAAGGGTTTTGAGGGTTCCCTGAAAATAGAAAAATACTCTAATGCGCTTTTATGATAGAATCGGTTGACATCTTCGTCAATAGTAGCCTAAAAACTGTCACCATAATCAACCACTTAAATAAACATAATCCAATTAACATCTTTTATTCTCCAATTTCAATAACGGTTTTTTATGGATTTAATGACCAATCACGCAAATGAATATTGGAATGTAATCACTATCAGAAATATGTTCTAATACTTTCAATCTAATAATGCTGCAAAACTTGGATAAACTAAATTCATTTTCAAAAATGGATTGGTCAAGTTACGACCTTGCACATCGGTTTGATTTAAACCCCACAAAGCGTTATAAGTATTAAAGTTACCCATAAAAAAAATGAAAAAGTTGATCAATAAAACAAATATCCAAACTGACATTTTGCAAAATATAAATTGAAAAACGGTTAGTAAAAAAAAAAATGTAATTGAACTTTTACTGCTTCTAATAGTGTTGACATAAATATCTTTGTTAAAAACCGTATCACAAACCAATAAGACCGCTCCAGCCTAAGCACGATCAACATTTACACGATCTTTGCAATAAATAGTATAACTACAAAGATTAACTAAACATCCAACCTTAAAATTAGTTTAATATAAAAATAATTGTGCTTTTTTAAATCGTTTGGTATAATATTAAAATAATTCATTGCCGAACGTCTGCAATGCTCATCTTTGTTTTCAAACTGTTTTTTTTTTTGATTAGTTTTGTAACAACCATTTTTCAAAGAATATTTATAATCATATTACAAGATTGAATTTGTTAAACAAAATTAAAATGAAAAAATAGAATTTAAACATATATTAGTGTCAAAGTACAACAATGTTTCTGATTTTGTAATCAAATTAACTATCGGAATCATCTTAAAGTATAAAAATTGTCAACAATGACAACAACACATTTTTTTCATTGTTATTAACATGCTCTTTTAAATTATATTGCTATTTTCAGCACCCTGTATAAACTTATTATTTATATTATTAAAAATAAAATATTAATGAGTAATTCCATTACTTTTCGACTAATTTGAAAAAGTCGACCTCTTTGATTTTGATCAAATTTTCAAAAATCAAAATATGGATGAAAAAAATAAAATTCCCAAAATTTTACACCTTAAAATATTGTCTTTTCAAAATTACACACATTTGAAGGTCAGAAATTTCACAATAAAACGTCTTTTTTAGCTTATTTGGTATCTCAATTTTTGGGCTTTTGGAAAAAGATAAAAAGGTTCACAATGGCTCAAATTATTTCTTATTACATGTACTTTAAAACCCATATTTTTATGTTTAATATTCTGGCAGTCATTTTGATATATTAAGCTTTAAACATTATTCCAAAAAAAACTGTAAATTTAGAAAATCGCAAAACTTGTCTCTTAACAAAATTTGATCCACAAGGTCTATATTTCTTTGTGTTTAATCTCTTTTTAAAATGATCACACAAGACTTATAAAATCAATACGTATACACCACTATTTTGATGCAGGAAGTTGCACATATTTTTGCGATCTTCAAAACTTGTAATTTCCAGGTCCCAAAAAAGCGCTGTCCTAGACCCTATGTCGATTTTAGTCAAAATTTCAGTAAATACTTTTTAGAGCACAAGAAGAAAGGTTATCTATATGAGAAATGGTATATCGGGCATTATCAAGAATTTTTTAATATTCAAAAATTGGCAAAATTGGCAAACCGCATATTTTTGTATCTCAATTTTTGGGCCTTTAGAAAAAAATAAGAAGGTCCACAACGGCTCCAAATATTCTTTATTACATGTACTTTAAAACCCATATTTGTTTATTTAATGTAGGGGCAGTCTTTTTCAAGCTTCAAACATTATTTCAAAAATCTCGTAAATTTAGCAAAACTGAAAAATTATGCTCTGTTTATACCGTTCCAATTTTGTCAAATTTTAAAGAAATTTGATCCAGGAGGTCTAGATTTCTTCGTGTTCAATCTTTTTTTTGAGTGATTACATAAGATTTATAGAATTAGTACTTATTCACCATATTTTGATGCAGAAAGTTGCACATGTTTTTGCGATCTTCAAAACTTGTAATTTTTAGGTCCCAAAAAAACAATCTCACCTTATGTCGATTTTATCCAAAATTTCAGTAAATACTCTTTAGACCACAAGGAAAAAGGTTATTTATATGAAAAATGATATATTGGGCATTACCAATAATTTTTTTTTATTCAAAAATTGTCAAAATCAGCATTGTTTTTCAAAAAATCTAAATCACTTTTGGTCTATCTTGGTTTGTTTTTGAGATAGTCAACAAATACAAAATATTTATAAGCTTTTTATTTTGCAAAAATACACAAACAAAACATTACTTTAACAAGTGTGCATTGATGCAAGCTTTTGATACTTGTTAAAACAGTTTTCTTTGGTTCCGTTAGTAAAATTTGATAAAAATGCTGTTTAACAACGGAGAATACGCAGATATCATTTTTGTTTACAGATTCTGTAACGGTAAAGCTCTAGCAATTGAGATTTCCTGACAGAAAGCAACTTTTTTACGCGTTTTTTAGTGAAAACGTTTACCCATATTATTTCCAAAGTACAACACCTACAACTGAGTTGCATTTTCTCAATGGCTTCTTGATAATACTTGATATACCATTTTTCATATAAATAACCTTTTTTCTTGTGGTCTGAAGAGTATTTACTAAAATTTTGACTAAAATCGACATAGGGTGACAGCGTTTTTACGGGACCTGAAAATTACAAGTTTTGATGATCGCGAAAACATATATGAATTGATTCTATAAGTCTAGTGTGACTTTAAAGAAAGATTAAACACAAAAAAAATCTAGACTTTGTGGATAAAATTTCTTTAAGATTTGACAAAGTTAGAACGGTTTAAACAAAGCATAATTTTAAAATGTTTCAAATTTACCAGTTTTTTTTAAATAATGTTTAAAGCTTAATATATTAAAATGACTGCCTCAACATTAAATATACAAATATGGGTTTTAAAGTACATGCAATAAGAAATATTTTGAGCCACCGTAGATCTTTTTCCAGAAGCCCAAAAATTGAGATACAAAAATGTGCCGTTTGCCATATTTGACAATTTTTGAATGGTAAAAAATTCTTGATAATGCCCAATATACCATTTCTAATATAGATAACCTTTTTTCTTGTGTGTGTGGTGTATACGTATTGATTCTATAAGTATTGTGTGATCACTTTAAAAAGAGATTAAACACGAGGAAATCTAGACCTCGCGAATCAAATTTTGTTAAAATTTGACAAAGTTAGAACGGTTTAAAGAAAACAAAATTTTGCGATTTTTCTAAACTTACGTTGTTTTTTGGAATAATGTTTGAAGCTTACTATATCAAAACGACTGCCACAATATTAAACATAAAAATATGGATTTGAAAGTACATGTAATAAGGAATAATTTGAGTCATCGTGAACCTTTTTATCTTTTTCTAGAAACGCAAAAATTGAGATACAAAATAAGCTAAAAAAGACGTTATATTGTAAAATTTCTGACCTTCAAATGTGTGTCATTTTGAACAGGCAATATTCTAAGTCCAAAATTTTGGGAATCTTATTTTTTTTATCTATATTTTGAACCCTGAAAATTTGAGCAGAAATTTTTAATTTTTATGACACAATCGAACTATATAAAGGAAGCAGTTTACATACAATTATTCAAACTAGCAATAATGCTTCTCCGCATTTGTTTTCTAGTTTCAATATTTGTATATATTAATGCACAATATGCGCACCACATGTATCATTATGTCGGTGAACCAATGCCATACCAAGGACATGGTCAAACATTAATCAGTCCTCGTGTCTTGCACAAAATGGCAAGAAAAAAATTGGCATAGGCAAAAATGGCAAAAAAAAGATGGATGTAAGACACTTTTCGGCGCGGTGACAATTCGGCGCGGGGACAATTCGGCGCTGGCCGTTTTGGCGCCCAAATTTTTTAAACAACACAAAAGTTTATACATATATATGTATATTCATTATAATCATATAAATTTATTTGTTTTGTGAGACAAAATAAATAATGTATGATAAACAAAATCTTTAATATGGTATTTTTCAGCATTTTATGTTTTAAATTTTTTTTGTTATTTATTTTAATAGTCTATTATTTTTTATACTTTTCAAGTCATTATCTATAATTAAAAAATGATAATTAATTATTCATAAATTATTTGCAAGTCAAAATTGTATTTACTTATTATAATATAGATTATATATTTGACAATTATTTTTTTGATCTGAAAATTCTATTTGGTATGTTATTAATTCATTATTAATTTAGTAATTTATATGTGTTCTATATTTTATTTATCATAAATTATTTATTATGTCTCATAAAACAAATCAATTTTTATTATAATATATATATACTTTTGTTTTATTTGAAAAGTGCGCCGAAGTGTCTCATTCCGGAAAGAAATTGACTAAGAAAAAACTAGACTTGAGACTCAGAGATGCATAAACCTTATTCATATTTGTAATTCAACAGGACTATGTATGTATTTACAAATAAATTAACACACTATAAATACCATGTCTTTTATTTATAAGATATTAAATTATGGTATTTAAAACAAACAGTATTTATATGTATGTAAGTTTTCTAATTTTTATCTCGTACATGCATCATCATCTAGCATAAAAGCACAACCTACACCGTAGCTACTTTTTGAGCTATCGGTAAAAATCGAATTGGCATTTACGTACTTTGATTAAATTTTGATGATAAAGTTAATGCTCATTCTTGCTAATGCAGTATTTAACCTCAAACGTGTAAAGCTTGCTTTTTACAAAAATGAATAAGCACAGTTTTGTTGGCATGTTTCTTGAGGCACAATAGATAACTACGTTGTCAACATACATACGTCCGCTCACAGGATGCTTAATTAATTGACTAATGTCGTTAATAACTATTATTAATAACGTCACACTTAAGGAAAAAGTTAGTCGGGAGCTTTTTATGTTTATCAAGTTTAAGTACTGGTACTATGGTAGCTAGTACCCAACTCGGAGCAGTACCCATGTCTGGTTGTAAACTACCAAAAGCTAAAAATTGGTTCAGCAACTAAATTGCATAAGTTCGGCATTTTGTATCAAATCAAGCAGTATTGTGCGCTTCAAATAATGCTAAGTGAAATTTACAAACAATAATTTTGATTTATTAGAAATTTTCATTGTAATTATCATCAAGTGTCAAAATAAACATGAGCCAAAATATTCAAAACATCAAAAAAATCGGTAATAATTTAATCACTATCAATTCGATAGATGCGGTTCAGCCAGAAACATTTTCCTACGCCTTCTAGAGAAAAGTGCTCAAATTGATAGGTGAAATGTATTTTGACCCAGATCATCTTTTAGATTTTCTGCAAGTTCTTTGCGCAACAACTGAAAACTTCAAATAAATTTTCTTTTGTTGAAAAGTGATTAAACCTACAAAAAAACGGCGTTTGTTTATGTTAGCTTTTTCACAATCAAAAAGAACGGGCTTTGTGCAAAGTTTCTCTGAATTACTCGCATGCGCTGCTTCTAAGATGGAATTGGTAAAAGTTTTAACATTTTTGTCAATAGTAGCCTAAACAATGTCATCATAATCAACCACTTAAACAAACTTAATCCAATCAGCATTAAACTGACATTTGGAAAACTATAAATTTAAAAACATCAGTAAACAATAAGATGTAACATTAACATTAACATAAGTTTTTTGTAAGATAACTCAGATAGATTCTAGTGTAAACTTTAATAGTCCAAAAATTTTAATTCACTACCAGAATCAGTTAAAAAATTAGATATTGAACAGTTTAAAAAAACTGTTAAAAGCTATCTTGCTGAAAAAACGTTTTATAATTTAATGGAATGGCTTGTCAGACAGTTATTTTATTTTATAAGTGCTAGTTATTAGTATTAAACTATTTATTGTAAATTTTAATTTTATAATTTTTTAAATGTCTTATGTTTATTTCATATGTTTATCTTATTTTAATATTAATGTGTTTTTGTAATGTGCATTATTCACAAACTGGACGTGTAAAGAATTCTGTTAACACTAACAAACTATTATTAGTATTATTATTATTATCCCTTGCAGTTCTATTGTATAATGTTTAAAACCATTTTTAAAACTACGTTGAGAACGTAATTTTAACTTTTTGTTTATTAGCGTTTTTTTTCTGAGGTTTTATCTAGAGGAGTAGAACTCCCTTTTAGTAACATAGTTTTATCTGTCAGAGTAGGTGGCGCGGAAGTAACTTAAAATTTGACTCTGACAATATTAAGGTTTTAAGCAAAGGATGGCAGTTGTCTCGATTGAAGGGCCATCTCTGTAAATTTTAATAACAATAATAATAACAATAATCATTTATTTGTGCTATTATCATCTGATTTGCACATGTCAAAATAAAAGATATAGAAATAGCTTAATGAAGCTTTGACTTGGATTGAGTCGCAGCCTTAGTTAGTTCTGACCAATTACAAGATACTCAATATGGATTATAATCAAAACGTTCGATAACAGAAATAGTAACTTACGTTAGTCACAAATAGAATTCTACTTAAGACAAACAAGGAGAAAATCTTGCAGTAATTCTAGACTGTTCCAAAGCGTTTGATAGGGTGTCAACAAACTCCATTGTATAGGTATTGATAAAAGAACTGTAAATCTCAACAATAGTTATCTTGACAATAGAAAAATTATGAGTTAAAATTGATGATTTTAACTCCAACCCCAAAATCATAAATGCCGGTATTAGTCAAAGTTCTGCCCTTTTGCCAACTTTATATATGATTAACATTAATAACTAAATGTCCAATTTATAATTTTGCAGATGATAACACTCTTCATACTTCATACTTTCCATATCGACAAATATGGCAGACCGTCTTGAAACTTTTAAATTAGAATCTGTAACATTTATAAACAATGACTTTAAAACAATATCTGCATAGAGCACTTCCAATATGGCCAATTTTAACTCTAAGAAAACTCAACTTCTTACTGTTTCAAAATCCAAATCCGAGGTATCATCGGTACCAAATATCAATCTAAACAATAAATCTATATCTAAATCTTCTTCAATGTGTATTTTAGCTGTTACAATCTTAGATAATTTTCTCTGGAACGACCATGTTGTCGACATAGCTTTGAAAGTATTTAAAAAACTAGGATTTCTTAATATTTGTAAAAAGTTTTATAATTTCTGTTTAACTTTTGCATATATGTATAATATGTATACATATGAAACTTATGTTTGTTTTTGTATTGAATATTGTTCCCAAGTATGGGTAAGAACATTAAAAACTACACTATTTGTTCTAAACTCTATTCAGAAACAAGCTATTCGGATCATTGCCAATCCAAAATTGACTAATAATTTAGATACTTTACAACACAGGCGTAATGTTGCAGATTTTTTCATTTTCAAGTGATATTTTAATACTTTAGATTATTTGGCTTAAGATTAATTTCTATGATGAGTAATTTAGTTTCACTCGTTGTAACTTTGGTTCAAATTGTACCGCAGTCAGTTTTGGTTTTGAACCTGACAAGACCGCACCGATTTTTAACCCTTTACATTAGAGTCCTTATTAAAAGAAGTTTCTGCAACAGCAGTAAATGTCATCATTAGTGTTTGTTGAACAATAGGTGTTTCGAGCAAACAAATTAAAAAAAGTAAACGCCGTAATTGCTTTATACCTCTTTTGAGCATCAAAGTAGGAAAGTTTATCTGTTAGTCTAATTTTAGCTCTCTTTCTTTTGTCTTTTATTTTTGAAAATAAACGGGGTGTTTGCCACTACAATTTTTGCATAATAATGAACTATTGCATGAATTAAGGTCATGTTTTTCTTTGTTGCATTTTGCACATGTTGTAATACCCATACATCTAACTACAGTAGGTATGTTCAAACGTTTGCATTGGAAACACCTCATTGGGTTCAAAATTAACGGGTAAACCGGGCAAATATTGTATGCCACTTTAACTTCATCTGAGAGCCGTTTAAAATTAAATGTTAAGATCATAAATGTTATATTTCTGAATTTAATGTTTAATGTAGTGTGAATTTAGACTCAAGCTACTTGCTGACTAAACATTTAATTATTAGATACTTTACAAACTTTTTATCCTTTTTTATTAACATAATTGGTTCTCTTGTCTGAGATCGTTTGGTTAAAGGTTTTGAATAATTTACTATAATTAAACTACGTCAATTTCATTGCTCAATCTTCTCATCTGCTACAAAGCCACATATGGAACGCTACATCACAAACTAATACAGTCGTTAGTGCTAATCGAGAGATATAAGTTTTACAAACGTAAATGAAAATTTCTTCAAACACAAATAATACTATCAGTCTCTATACCACAGCACAGTGCAAACTATCTATCAACACATAAATAATTCTTTACCCATAAAGTTGAACATAACAAACCAATTGATTACAACTGAGTTTAACCTTCCGTTTTACTAAAAGTTATTAGTATTAACCACTCAACTACCAGGATTGCCTTTTATTGTCTCTCAAATCACCGCGCGCGTCAAAAGCGCAAGTAAATTTCAAAAGATGTTAAGTGAATTATGTAAAAGTTAACACACAAATAAATTTTACTTGTTCCATACAAACTGTAGGTTTTTAACAAAGTTGTGTCCTTGCTTACTGGTCGCCTTTTACAACCAGCAAAAAAAAATTGAAAGAAGTGTTCTTTTGCACCACCCCCTCACGCAAAAGGGTGTGTCAAAACGGTTTACAATTAGAAGAGATACAAAAAATATAATAAAGCTTAAGTGCAATAAAAATAGTTTCACTTTCCTACTCAAATCTTAAATCCAGAATCCAGTTCTAAATTTTTGTTAATTGTGTTTGTTATTATTTATGTAAACATTTTATAAAAAGTTGACATGAGAATAATTGGAGAATAGTTTGCAGAGTTACTTGTGTCACCGTTTAGACAGTAAGTACGTGATTCGCGCACGCTTAAGTCGACTCATAACCTCGAAAGAATGCACCAACCTGTTAAGACAAGTCTAAACTTGTTCACACTTGTTTAAACAAAAATAATTAAGCTGCTGGCGGCACAAAGCACCCGCAGTCTAGGACAGTTTCACCGTCCCCAAAAATAAAAATAATAACATGTTTGAAGAAGAAGATCACCAATACACCAAACTTGACACTCTAAGACAGCAAATTGATAAAAATACAATCAATTGCTAATAAAAATTAAAGAAAAACAGATCAAACCTGGAACAAGCAACGTTAATAATCTGATACCACAGTTATCATCAATACAGCAATTATCATCAATACAGCAATTACATCAACTACTATTTAAACTAGAATGATGAAAAACCTTTTATTTTATTTAAATGTATTTAAACATAAATATATAACATTCAAGTAAATACTTATTTATTTGCATTTTTAATAAGTCAATAAATAGGTAAGTAATAAATTTGATTGTTTACTTATTTACTTTGTTTTAACTTGAGCCATAATTTTTTTTTTAAGTTTAGATACAAGTACATACATTTGCAAACTTAGTGGTGCTGTATTTTTTTAGTTTTTGCTTCACTAACCATTGACTAAAAAGAAATAAACAAACAGAAGAAAACTGTTGTTTCACTTAAGTGTAATTCTACGATAGTTTGGACAAACGTCCCCACATTGACATCTCCGATTTTGATCAAATTTTGTACACATGTTTGGGGTACCAAAATATAACAATTCCTAACATTTTAAATCTCTAAGTGCAATATAGTGTAAATGGCGGCTATTTTAATTTTTTAGCAATATTTTGTCTTTTTTTAGTTTTTGTGCTGTAAATAAGTAAAAAACAGCCAAAAATAATATTCTAAAGAGGAAATTTTCCGTAGAACACGATAGTTTTGGTTTTCTAAATTTTTTAACAAAAAAATTAAAAAAATACTATTTTATTGAAAATTTTATATCTTCGATTCTGCTACACCTGGAGACTCCAAAAAAAAGCCAGAAAATTAGTAAAATTACAAAAAATCCGTAAAAAATATTTTAAAAGTGACCCTTTTTTAGCAATTATGTGTTATATTTCACTCTTTGGGCAAGCGAATCTAGTTTTTTTTATTTTTGCAATCAAAGTACTATGTTTTAAAAGTATCATATTCAAATTACAAGTCTCCAGGTGTAGCGGAATCAAAGATATCAAACTTTTTTTTTTCATTTTCCGAAAACAAAATCGGAAAACTAAGAGCACTCTTTTGAATATAAATTTTGTTTATTTTTGGCTTATTTACAGCACAAAAACTGAAAAAAAAACAAAATATTCCAAATAAATTAAAACGGACGTCATTTACACTGGATTGTTATATTTTTGTATCCCAAACATGTACAAAATTTGAGCAAAATAGGGACGTTTGTCTAAACTATCGTAAAATTACCGTTAAACTAAAAATAATCTTAAAAGCGGTTAAATTTAACAAAAACCATATACAAAATAATAAATTCCTGGCGTTGTACAATTCTAAAAACTTTAGACCAATTGTCAAATATTGTCAGTAAAGTGTAATGCTTCATCATCGTATATGAGCAATTTTAACCCTCTATTGTTAGTCTTGTAGTGATATTCATACAGACATTTTTAAGTTTCTACTAAGCCAAATTTGCAAACAACTGAGTACAGAGCGGTCATTAAATTCTTTACATTGGAAGGTTTTACCTCATTATAGAACAAAAATTAGATCCATGACTTTGGGTATGAATAAAGTGGGTGCAAGATGAGTCCCAAAACTTCTGTCTGTTGCGCTAAATATTTTTTAAAATTCTGTAAAAAGAAACAAAGAAAAAGTTCTGCAATCGATTGGTACGGGGGATAAAACTATAGTTTTGTATCATAATTATCTGCCTAAAAAGAAATCCATGGTATTCCCGTCAACCAAAAAAGTCATGATCACATTTTTTTTTGGGATTGTAGAAGCGTTTTGATAACAAATTTAAAAGAAAGAAGTACCAAAGTAAATGACGCATATTACAATACCTTACTACAAAGATTGAAGAAAAATATTCGGGAAAAACGTCAAAAAACCTTAACAAATAAAATCAGGTTGTTGCACAACAACGCACATGTGCACACCGCTAAGGTTGTTCAACTTGCCATACGTAAATGAGGTCAAAAAATTAATCATCCATCCTACAGTCTAAACTTAATCTCTAACAACTACATCTTGATTTCAAAAGTTTAAAAAAACCTTTAAAGTTGACAATTTCTTGACGATAACTGTTGTTTTGAACAAAAAACAATACAAACGCTATACAAGTCCTATATTTTTTTTTTATTTATAGCCTGTACCTGTCAACTGCTAAACGTAGGCCTCCTTTAGACTATTTCATGTGTTTTTTTTTCTTTACAACTTAATACCATATATTTCCTGTAGTCTGTTTTATGTCATTAAGCCATCTTTTTTGCGGTCTCTCAGTTATTTGTTTAGTGGTTCTTGGTCTTTAATGTGTGATTCGGTTAGTCCATCTGTTAGTATTTTTCATAGCTACATGTCCCATCCAGCTCCATTTAAGTTCAGCAATTTGTTCAATAACATCTTTAACTTCAGTTTGTTGTCTGATTTCTTGATTTGTAATTATATCACTTAAGCTAATAGGTAATATGCACGTAATGTTTTACGTTTTAAAGAATGCGGTATGTAAGGGATTTTTGATAATATACTTTAGTTTATCAAATGCGACCCAGCTCTTTCTTACTCTTCTAGTAATTTGTGTTGTTTAGTTTTCCTTGCCCAGTTTTATTTGAAATCTAAAATTATTATATATAATTAATTATTTGTCTACTTCTTCAATTTTGGGTCGGTCCATTTGATGTAGTTAACCTTTTGCTTCTTGTTTTATGATTTTAGTCTTTCCAAGTTCATTTTGAGACTAATTAATTGTGATGCTCTGTTTAGTTCTTCTAACATGCTTTTAAGTTTTTAGAGAATTAAGCTTATTAGGATAATGGCATGAGCAAACCAAAAGTAGTTTAGATATTTGCCATCTATGTTAATTTTTTTTCTACTACGACATTGTTTAAAAAAAGAGTGCTTTCTATTTCAATCTTGTCAGTGCTCAAAATCTTTATCGATTGTCACTTAAAAAGTAGCATAGTATCTGCTTGATTAGTTGTGTGTACCTTGAGTCAATTTTGGCCTTGTTCATAGCAATAAAATGACCCATACCTCAATAATCAAACTATTTTTTATAGTCAATAAATGAGTAAGTAAAAAAGTAGTGTATTATGTGCACTTTTAGATTAATGTACGGATGGTCTGGATATGCTCTGTTGTGCTAAATCCTTTAAATCCAGCCTATTCTAGAGGTTATTAAAAGTCCAGTTTGTTCGTTAGCCGGTTTGTAATGTAGGTGCCATAGCAGGCTAATGGGTCTATAGTTCTTAATGTCTGTATTATTACCCTTTTTGTGTAGTTAAATCACTTCAAAGTTTTCCCTCAAAATAGTTTTTTTATTGAGTAGTAGTTTTACTGCATCTTTTAACGCTCTTCCTTTTAGTTTTAACATTTCTGTTGATATTTTATCTTTACCTGGTGCTTTCCCATTTGAGCTGTTTAAGGGCATTCCGCCTGCAATGTACTAAACGTACAAAACATATATTTGTTGTAAACATCGTTTCAACAAATTTCGAACTTGTTTGCAAAATTTAAAACTGTTAAAATCTGTCTTCTGTATTCCATGAAAACACTACTTCTAGATTAAAAAATAGTTGAAGATATATTGTTATTTGTACTTTGTTTTAAAAATTTGATTTTTCAAATAAATATATTTCAATATCCATGACTGGTCGTTGGCATTTTTTTTCATAGTCTGGTTCTAGTTATTGACTTCGCCTTATGTGGTTTGTCGGAAATTGTAATGTTTTTTTTTTTAATTGACATTATTGTCTAGACGTTTTAGATTTTTCTAAACAATTTGCTTATAATGTTGAAAGATATTTATTTCCGACGTTGTCTGTGCAAAATAAGTTAAAGCCATTTATGTTAAATAACACTACTGCTGCTGCTGCTGCTAAACATCTAACTTCATACAAACCGCAAAACAAGTAGTTGATTCTCTTTGCACTTAAAAGCTTTGCTATTTAATTGCTCAACAGTATTAATATTAATATTCTAAATTAAACTCCTAAAACTAAACGTGTTATTAACTTTTAAAGTTTTGTTAACATAGCAGAACATATTTCAATTTGTAATAAATTTTTAACGTTATTTGACTTATTGCAATATTAGCTATCACAATTTGTGTGCCTATCTAAAATCATAATCAACAATATTATTTAGATCATTTTTTAAATCAGCAATGGCTTGAAACTAATCTTTGTTTTTTTAGAACGCATAGACATGATAACTATTCCATCATCTAAGTCTGATATTATTAGCTTTTATTTATTTTTAAGCAAAGTAAAAGTTGCTTATTAGATTTAAGTTACACAATCTAAAATTTAAAAAATCAACAGTTTTTAAATTTAAGACATTTGTTTGTTTCTGTAAAAATGTGTAGACAGTACATTTTGCTTCAGTAAAAAAAACACAATATATAATTAAAAAACACACTGAGCTTGGCGTGGGAAACAACAAAAACTAAAAAAAAATTATTAGATTTTACTAAAAAGAGTTTTAAAAGCAAACAGCATTATCCCAGTGGTGTGATGCCTAATAGTAAGACATTTTCATCATTGTCTATCTAAAACTGATTTTTTTAAACAAGCAAACCATCTAGCAGGAGCTCCTGAAGATGTTAAGACTCCGGAAATTGAAAAAGCAGTTTTGAATGTTGTTAAAAATAATCTTAGTACAAATACAAGAAAAATAGCGTAGTATTGGCAATCACGCATGCACTAGTATACATTTTTTCAAAAAACTATTTATTATCTGTACCATATTCAAAGAGTACAAGCTCTTCTTCCTCGTAATTTTCCTTTGCGTCTTTTGTGTTTTGTGGCTTTTTTAAAAGTTGCTGAAAAATTTCTTATTTAGTCAACAAGTATTATTTTCTGACAAAGCAAATTTTTCAAAAAATTCTATTAGGAATTTCTACAACAACCATTAGTGAGCTGAAAGAAAATTTTTAAGAACAATTTTCTGTAAATGTGTTGATGGTATAATACGAGATATTTTGATATAGTCATTTTTCCAGTTAATAAAACTGAACAAACAAAATGTTATCTTGAATTTCTTCAAAAGCATCTTCTTGACAATATCCTATTTAACATGAAAAATAAAAACAAGTTTATGACCTAATCAGTCTTAATATCTTCTTTTAGGAACATCTAAAATGTTTGGTTTACAACACACCAATAAACACAGAAGACAAGCAAAGAAATAGAATCGTAGCTTCATTCCAAAACTATTCAAAACACTCCAGGTTTTGTGGCTTTTATCCCAAAGAGTTCATCAATCTATGATGAGAAAAACTGATGCATATATTCAAACAAAAAAATCACATTTTCACAATCTTTTATAATTTTTCTTTTGAACTTTGTATGCATCTTCATGTTTATGTTTTTAATATTTTTGTTAATTATCATTTTTAAGTTGTTCTTGGTAGTCGTGCCGGATTCCAAAAGTAAAATAAACTTATTTCTTGTTCTGTATTGTTTCTTAAAAAAGGGTCAATTTGAATTAAAAATAAAAAAAAAAATAGTTTGCTGTCAAATATAATATTCTTTAATAACTTACATTATATTTTTTTTTTTCATTTATTAAAACTACATCTGTCAACGCCTTTTTGTGGTTATTAGAAATTTAATTTGGTTCATAATTACACTGGGAGAAGGGTGCACCTTGAATACTAATATGTAAAAGTTTTAAATCAAGAAAAAAATAATATATGCTTGTGTCATTAAATGTGCTGGAATAACTAAACACATAATTGACAAGTTCAATATTAAATTTTAGTCTAATTAAATTTATATAATCGTAAATATTTAATAAACTTATTTATTGCAATTTGATTTATATATTTTATTATTAAAATTATTTATTCCATCGTCATATTTGGTAAATTGATTTAATTAACTATTCTTATATAAATACCAAGAATCAACTACATTCAGTTATTAACAATGTTGTTCCGTATCTGCATATTGGTTTTACTTTGTGCTTTTATTAATGCACAATTTGATAATTACCCAGCAAGTCTACAACAATATCCACCAGGCATGCAGCATCAAGCTCCGTCATTTGATAATTATCAAAAACCAAGAGCCAGAAATGTGAATAAGTTGAAAAAACTTAAAAAACTTAAAAAAATTAGAAAACTTCAAAAACTTCTCAGAAGAAAACAAAATTATATGTTAAAGAATGATTAATTATTAATGATTGAATTATTTTAAGAGTATTAATTTCAACAATTGAAAAATAAAACACAATATTATAAATATGTATTTTTATTAATACCTTCTTACATTATATAATCTAATTGTTCTTTTATTTTATTGTTCCAAAATGTTATTAGTTTTTACCCAACTCAAAAAAACGGAAAGGTGGGTATTAGGATTTTCTTTACTACCCCATAATTTATAACATAGTACATTATAAGAATTCGGGATTTACAATACAGAACTTACAAGGGTTTTGCACATCATCATCTCTCACGAACGGCTGTGCAATTTGAAAACTTTTTTTTGACGTTTTTTTGTTCACTTTATCTTTTTTTTCTTTTGCATATCTTACAGAAATAATGTAAAAATTTATAGAAAAAATACCTTTTTTAACTTTGATAAAAAAATATGTATAAAATTTATAGTATCACCATCCGCTGATAACCTAAAACTAGTAATGATTTTTTAAATATATTTTGTGAAAAATTGTAAAATATTTAAGGAGGTGGTAGTACAAACCACAACAAACAAAAAAGTCTTAATAAACATGAGTTGTCATAGCAACGGTTTCGGAGATATGGAACATTATTTATTTTTATTATTCTTTTTTGTTCCATTTTTTATTTTGCAAAAATAATGTAAAACATTTAAGGAAGTGGTAGTACAAATCACAACAAATATAAAAATCTTAATAAACATGAGTTGTCATAGCAGCGGTTTTTTTCCTTTATTTTTTATTTTGCTAAAACGAGCATTTTCTTGGCTGCTGTTTTGTGAAAAAAATATTCAGTATTTGACAGTTGTTGTTAGTGCACAAGTTTTCATTTTATTCTTATTATTACTATACAAATCGCCAGATTCCTTCACATCGTATGTTTGGAAGAATTCACCAGATATTGAGTGATACCGGTTCACTTTGAAAACCAAAAAGACCAAGGTCGGTATCTACTCCTAGAGCAGAACAGGAAATTATAGCACAAACTGAGCATAATCCAAAGAGTGCGCAGAGAATATCAGCCAAGGTAGGAATTGGTGCTATTTTTGTTTGAAGAACCCTCCACGAGCAGCTGCTCTATCCATACAATGTACAACAAGTACAAGCCTTAAATTAATTGATCATCAGGCACGTTTGTTTTGTTGTTGCTGGTTTCTACGCAAGAACAAAAATTTCCATGCTGTAATTGAATGTGGATATCAGCTACGTTTTTCATTAAACATATGAATGGGTATTGCATGCAACAGGATTTTGAGTATTGGTATGTTATGCTCATAATGTAGAAATTTATAGTTGTTTTTATGTTGTTAATAAATCTAACCAAATTTTTTTTTTTAATCTAATAAATTAAGAATTTATTAGATTACTATTTGTACCAAACTATTGTTAATAAAAACATTCAGGATTCTGGATTCTGGATTCTGGATTCTGAATTCTGAGTAGAGTAAAACAAATGGTTTTACACTAATAATAATAATAATAATAATAATAATAAACGTCTTTATTAGATTATATTTGAATACATTTGTTACAAAATATGTAAAGCTGTGGCGAAATTCAGCTTGTTTAAACATTACTGTTTAAACTGCTGTTCTTCCATTTAACCACGCATAAATAATTTCGGTTTATAATTGTGAAATATTTTTTGTCTATACTAAACTTATGGTTACAAATTAATTTTATTTTACAGTTACAAAGTTACCAAATTTATAATAAAATTATATTACTTATATCTTGCACGCACACTTAAACATTGATCACCATAAAGTTGATTTTTATATTTTTTCTTAAAACCAATATCGTTTAGTTTTTTTATGGAATACGGAATAGAGTTGTATAACGCAGCTATGTTGTATGAAAAAGATCTTTGATAAATTGAAGTTTTATGGATAGGTGTTGTAAGCAGGCCTTTAGATCTTGATATTAATACTGTGTACATCTGTCCTGAATAAAATTTTGTTGTAAAGATATGGTGGAACTTTAGTCGGCACAATTTTGTGAAAAAATACTGCTGCATGCAGTTTTCTGCGGTTTGTCATGTTTAGCCACTGCATGTCAATTAGTTTATGGGATATATTTTCATATTTTCTTATACCAAATATCAATCTTAAACACGAATTTTGTATTTTTTTTATTCTAGCAATATCTTCTGAATCCAAACAGAATCCATAGACTGTGTCACAATGAGTAAACTGTGAAAGCACTAGCGTCTCGCAAAGAAGAATTTTAGTCTGTTTGCAAAGAAAGTGAAGATTATTATATATGATTTTTAAATTTAAAAATGCTTTTCTAATGCACCCTGTGATATGAGATTTGAATCTAAGATGAGTATCAAAAATTAATCCTAACTTTTTAGCTTCTGTTTTGATAGGAATATTAATGTTATCTACCTCAAGATGCATAGAGTCAATTATACTATTAATTTTATGCTTTTTTCCAAATAACAATGCTATAGATTTGTTTGGATTCAGAATTAACGCATGATTTTTAGCATACTGAGCTATATTATTTAAATCTCTGTTCACATTAATAACAGCAATGTTTTCAGTTGTTACAGTGCAGTAGAGCTGCGAATCGTCTGCGTATAAGTGAATTTTATTGTATTGTACTGATTGTGGCATATCAGAGGTATAAATGGAGTACAAAAGCGGGCCAAGAATAGAACCTTGCGGAACACCTTTAGTCAAATCCAAAGCATTCGAAACATTTCCTTGCACAACTACAAACTGTTTCCTGTTAAATAAATAACTGGCAATCAATTGGCAAGCGTTTGGAGATAGCCCCAACCAACTTAATTTCGCAATTAACATTTTATGATTTATTGTATCGAATGCTTTAGAAAAATCTAGCATTACTAGAATTGAGATTTTGTCAAATATATTTGGGCTACTATTTTTATTGCCGCAGAGATGATCTCGGATAAATCAGCTTGGAAAAATTGTGTACTTTTCTAAAAGTAAGGATATTATAGCATCTATATTTTAGAATAGAGGTTCTCGCTCTAAAATATTTTAGAATCATCAGCAAAGATTTGCAGAAGTTTATCTTTATTCGTACATTGTATGGTTTTTAAAATACAAAACAGAATGGCATTGTGTCTGTTTGCATTTCTAACAAAAAAATTTATAATAACTTTTTTTAAGAGAAAACAGTACCTGCCAATCCTCCTTAAAGTGTGCAAATGTTCAGTTACATTCAGATGCTAAGCTTCCGGTATAGCTACTTTCTCAACTTAGATGTCAAAAAGCGGCAAAGACAGCTTTGCCTCTATGGTTTCAATTAGTGTTGTTTGCATGCCACTGTTGTACTTATGCATTCCATTTGTTGCAATTTTGTTATATTTTATTCCTAAAATGCAATCCTGAAAAGTTACAAACGATCAAAAAATGTAAATTTAAAATTTAAGCCTGTTTTGCTATTTTTAAGTATTTCTGAGGATACTTTTGTAGAACATAGTTATATAAATTCATTTTTTTATATAATTAATGCAACGCACGCTAATTCTTCCAACCACCATTCTGTGCTTAAACGACGTATATTTATTAACTTATCACTATTCAGCAATAATATCTGCAGTAATAAAGGAGCGGCCATTGTCAAATCATTTGACCGCATCGCTTCACTGCGCTAAAGTTACTAAGGTTCCTTTGTACGTCCAACGCCCGATCTTCACTCCATTTGTGACGGCTCGGTCCACTTCATCCTCACCGCGTCATTGTAACAACTCCCAATCGTTCCCGCGCTGCTTTTCTATAAATTAAACCTGCACATAATTATTGATATGTTCTGCGCACCAAACAAACATAATTTCTTTGTAACATAGTACTGGTAGTCATACTGCTATCTCTAAAATTACATCAATCACTTAATTAACACATTCCCAAGGTATACTCTATTACCAGTGTGTTTATAACAGCTTTTTACTAAAGTAATGTGCCCTGCATACAACCTCATGACCCAACTAGCTTGTGTAAGCTTGACAATCTTTTGCAGTTATTGTGCAACCTCAATGCCCTAACCAGTGCCAGTGCACAAGAATACCCCCAACGACTGTTACGTATAAGACCTCAATGCCAAACACGGTGTTAACATACAACCCCAAGGCCTTGTGCCAGTGTATAAATAACCATCTTTTACAGCCTAGTACAATCCCAAATCTGGCAGCGTACCTGGTATGCTACAACTGTCAAGTACCTCAATGACCTCAATGCCAATGTACTTTGTTTTACACACCTCCAAGTCTCTTCTTAGCCTATGTGTAAATAACTTCGGACAGTTGTGAAGTACCTCAATGACCTCTTGTCAATGTACTTTTTCACACCTCAAAGACCTATTTAATCTATGTGTGAATAACCCTTAAGTTCTCAGACAATTCATGTACGTAAATAACATCATATACAGTAGATTAATATTTATTATGGCGGAAAATAAAGTAGATTTACAATATATGCTTGACAGAGTTGAACTTAAAAGTACCGGACGGAAAAGGTCTGGAATGAAACGGTACTCCAGAAAATGAGTAAAAATAGAAAGTTGTTCTTAACTATCAAGTAAAGGAAAACTGCATACTTGGGACACATAATGCGCAACCAAAAATACAAACTTTTAAAGTTGATAATAGAAAACAGCATTGAAAATAAAAGATTGATTGGCAGAAAAATACTTTCCTGGTCACGCAATATCCGCAACTGGACCGACATGGAGGTGAGGCAATTGTTCCACGCAACTGCCAATAGGAAGAATTTTAGTGAAGTAGTCGCAAACTTTCAGTAATGAAGATGCACCAAAAGAAGAAGAATATTTATAAGCAATGCTTACAAAAACTACCTCTTACACATTGTAAGATATCTCGGAGCGTAGCACACGACACTTTCTAAAATTTTCAGGTTTTTTTTTGCACATATAAAAGCACGATTTTATCCATATTTGAGAAAATAAAAACCGTCATCTTTTAAAAAAAACTATCTTTTAAAGAAAAAAAGTTTTGGCTATAAAAACTTAATCTTTGAATAATTTAAAAAAAAAAAGTTTCTTATAATTTTTTTCTAATAATGCAATCCTAAGAAGTTACAAACAATAAAAAAATGTTAAAAAACTAAAAAACCCTATTTTTTTTTAAATTTTGATTGATTGAGAATAGCTCACTGAAAAAATTTTAAAAAATTTACATTTTCAGAATTTATATAGAGGAAAGCATTTTAAGTAGTTTGAGCAAAAAAAATTCATTCCGTACATTTGACTCATAGCCATATACATGTTGATTTGGGTATATAAGCGTGATTATTAGCACCGTTTATCAAATTGATCTTTCGCACAGCCTCTCTAATGTCCTCATGAACAAATTGTAAAGCTTATTGGGCAATACATTTTTGCTTGTCCTGGTTTGCTATGAATACAAGTTTTACTTCTCTTTATGCTATGGAAATATAGCAAAAGCAATACATATTTTTTAACTGTTTACCTGGTAAATCATGTGATGTGATGATTTCCCAAGCTACACGCACTTTCTCTAGAAGGTGATAAGCAGCAGCCCAGTCATTCCCTGCTTGGGTTAAGGTCACAGTATCAGACCACTCTTGTACCAAAATGTACAGCTTAGAAAACAAGTTTTGAGAAGTATTTAAGTTGTTTCCAATAAATTAGCTGTGTATGTGCTATTTGTAAGCCTTAAACAACCAAATTGTTGTTATGGAGTCTTTTAAAAAGATTTTTTCAGCATTGCGCAGTAAAGGTGTTTTTAACATTTTCACAGAAAGATCTCCAAATTTCTACTCAAAAGTATTGTAAGTTACAAATATTAACAAAATGCACCTGTTTCATTTCCAATAGATCTGAATTCTGTCAACAGCTTAGATTTAAGAAAGAAAGACTGCAGTCTTATAACTGTGATGTTAATATGTCTCCTGTATATTACTATGTAATTCAATATTAGTTGTTATGTTCCTAAAAAACTGTGACTTAAAAACAATTTTTCAATTTGATTTATCAAAAAATTGATTTCACTTACCAAACTCAATAAAACTAAAAATAAACGATACCAATCTTCAGAACTATTGTCAGATTATAATGAACTCAAATCTAAAAATCTAAAAATCGCAGTGCACATCAATACAATCAATATATTTTACAAACTGAAACTAATCCAAAACATTTTTTAAAATTTGTTTGTAAGTTTAAAAACTAATGATTTTTCAACCACAATGTATAAAGTGTTATTTTAGAAGTTTGTTTTTCGACACTGTTTTTAGTAACAGTCAATTTAATAAGCGACAGCTGATTTTTGCTCAATATGTTTTGCAATTTCATGATGAATAGACTTACGCCAGAACAACGCTTGCAAACTGTGCAAATTTACTTTGAAAGTTGTGGTTCAGTTTGCAAAACTTACCGTGCACTACGTCCATTTTACGGTCGACATAATCATCCATCCGAGCAAATGATTCAGAAAACCATGGATTGTTTTTGCACTACGCATTGTCTAATTGATAATGTGCATCCGTAGAGACGTCGTACAGAGCGCACCAAAGAAGTTGTCGCAGCTGTGGAGCGTAGTGTTGAAAAAAAACAGAATGAGTCGATTCGCCATTGTGCACAGCAATTGAAGCTGTGTCCATCTACCTTATGAAAAATTTTGAAAAAAGATCTCGTTTTACAAGCTTACAAGATACAGCTTGTGCAAGAGCGTTTGGAAAATAGGCCAAAAACAAGATTGTTCTTAATCTACATTTTCACCAATTTTGATCAGCGATAAGGCTCATTTTTAGCTCAATGGCTACGTAAACAAACAAAATTGCTGGATTTGAAAAATCTAGCTAGAAATTATTATTGAGACGCCGTTACATCAACAAAAACACACTGTTTGTTGTGTTTTATGAGCTGGTGGAATCATTGGCCCATATTTCTTTAAAGATGATGCCGGCCAACACATGACAGTCAATGGAAAGCGCTATCGAACCAATATTACTGACTTTTTTGTTCCACAGTTGAATTGCGTTAATGTAGAAGGCTTTGATTTCAACAAAACGGTGCAATATGCCCCACAGCGCGCGACACAATAAATTTATTGCAGGAAACATTTGCTGAATGCATAATCTTGCGTAACAGACCCGTGAATTAGGACGTTGGATCAGCTGAGAGCCAACATTAGCAGCGTTATTGCCGATATACGGCCCCAACTGCTCGAAAATTAGACTTTCAGATTGCACTTCATTCGAACCAGCCACGGCGCCCATTTGCCAAACCATATTTAAGCAGTAATGGCATAAAATTATCATTCCAATAAAGTTAATACTATGGCGTTGACTTAATTTTTATGAGTTTTATTTCAAAATTCTATACTTTAAAAAAAAAAACCTTTATATAAAAACCGAACCTGCAATAATAGACAACTTTTTTAATTTTTTTTAGCAGTTTTGCAGAGGCAAAATTATATAGACAAGTGTCGCTTAACAAATTTTAGTTGTACTTTTTCTATCAATTGTTCTTCTTACACACCTCAGACTTCTACCTCATTATAACATAACACTTTTAATACACGCATTCCATTTTAACATTATCAATTTAAAACAATTCTTGAATTTTTTTTTCTATATATTCATAAATATTTTTTAACTGCTACTCATGCTTTCTTACTTACATATCGTACATGCTTTCTATTAGACCCATCACTACTAAACATAAATCCTAACAACATAAACACTTTCACCTGTTCAATGAATTGACCATTCATTATAAAAAAAATAAAAAAATCTGTTTTGCTTTTTTTTCTAATCAGCATTCATTGGGTTTTGTCAACATTTACTTCCAATATTCTTTGTTCTAAAAACTTTCTTACTTTTAAATCATTTTTTTTTTCATGCTACTACTTGTTGCGTATGCTAACAACCATTTTTTGCTCAATTTAATCTGTAGAGCAGCGTGAAGAGCCAGATAAATTTGCAAAATCAACGTCCAGTGTATTGAGTTTTTCTGCGAGAAGAAAACTACCTCTGTATATTGAACTATTTATTTTATCTGACTACCCACTACTTGTTTTGTTTTTTCTAAATATTGAGATTAAAAACAACTATATACAAACTTGATTTGTTAAAATAGAAATTCAACATAATAACATACTTATAAATAATCTTCGATTTTAACACTTTCCCTTGTTTATCTTGTTGAATTTCCGAAAACAAATAAATCTCTATATTCTTTTATTTTACATAAGTCCCATCTTCACCGAAAGAATCTTCAGGCGTGTTCTCTGCAAAGGCTTAGTCATAATGTCCGCCAATTGATCTTCAGTGGAGATTTGTTGAACGCAAAGTTTTCCTTCTGTCACTTTTTCTCTTATAAAAAAATGTTTGATGGAAATGTGTTTGGTTCTGCGATGAAACTCCGGATTTTGAGCTAACCTCACCGCTGCAGAGTTGTCAACTTGAATGATGGGAATGTCCTTGAGTTTGACAATCCCTCTAAAAAGTCTGCTTAACCAAATTGCTTCTTTGGCTCCCTCGTTTGCTGCGATAATCTCTGCTTCGGTTGTTGAAGTTGCAACAATTGCTTGTCTCTGACTCATCCAGGAAATTGCACCTCCTGCATACTTCACGACAACTCCAGAAGTTGAACGTCCTGTCTTAATGCAACCGCCAAAGTCTGCGTCGCTGTAAACTTGTAGGAGTCCCACTTCTACATTGCTTCGATAAACTATTCCAAAGTCTAGAGTACCCGCTATGTACCTAAATACCCTCTTGACTCTTACAACATCTTCTTGAGTTGGATTTTCGAGTGTTCTCGAAATGAATCCTACACTGTAAGCCAAGTCTGGTCTTGTTCCAAGCATCAGATACATCAGTGCTCCAACTGCCTGTCTATAGGGAAATTTGGTTGGCTCATCAACTTTCCCTGGTACGGAAGTCTCTGTTCCTTTGAACATTGGAGTAGACACTGACTTGCAATCCGAAAAATTGAACCTTTGTAAAATTTTCTTTGCATAGGACTTCTGACAAAGCTTTATGCACTTATCATCTTGAACAATTTCAAGTCCCAAAAAGTATTCTGCTCTTTTTGAAACGATTTTGAACTCTGACTTCAACTCCTCAATAAAATTGTACGAATCTTGCTGATCAGTTGCTGCCAGAAGTCCATCATCCATGTAGATCACAAGTAGGAGCTTCTTTCCATTTCTTTCTCTAATATACAAGCATGGATCAGCTTCGCTGGCCTTGAATCCATGTTGTTGTAGAAAAACTCCAAGACGCTTGTTCCAACATCTAGGTGCTTGCTTAAGTCCGTATAGACTCTTCTTCAGTAGGCAAACCTTGCTGGTACCGTCCTCATATCCTTGTGGTTGCCTCATGTATACAGTTTCTTCAAGGTCTCCATATAAGAAGGCTGTCGATACATCAAATTGTGTCAGATGCATCTTCTTACTTGCTGCAATGCTGAGAATCGAACGAATGGTTCCCATCTTTGCCACTGGACTAAAAGTCTCACTGTAATCAATTCCATAACGTTGACTAAATCCCTTGATGACAAGTCTTGCTTTGAACTTGTCAATGCTGCCATCAAGATTTTTCTTCAGCCGGAAGACCCACATATATGGTATTGCCTTTGCACCTGGTGGAAGATCTGTCAAAGTCCATGTTTGATTTTCTTTCAAGGAGGCGATTTCACGATTCATGGCTTTCTCCCACTCCACGGAATCCTCACTCCTTAGGGCATCTTCAAACGTCACTGGATCTTCAGTCACCTGATTTACGAACTCATCTACTAACAAGGCGTAATCTTCAAGATGCTGGGGCTTTTTCAGGGTTGATCGATCTCTTAGTACTCTCTTTCTGGACTTTTCTTGTTGAATATTTTCTTCACTTTCGACTGTTGGCTCATCATCTTCTTCTTCGATCTCTGCCTCATCACCGTCGGCATTTTCTTCGATCTCTGCCTGATCACCGTCGTCATCTTCTTCGATCACATCTTCTCTTTCACGCTCGGTGTCTCTTAACGGTAGCTTAACTTCACATTCACATTCTTTTTCACATTCTTTTAATCTCTCTTCGAATTGAACATCTCTTGATACGATGACTTGATGGTTGTTTGGAATGTAGATTCTATAACGTTCATCACCATCATATCCGACTAGGACTCTTTTCATTGCCTTCTTGTCCATTTTCTTCCTCTTCTCAGCCGCTACATGGACGTAGCAGAAAGATCCAATGATTCGCAGATGTTTAATTCTAGGTTTCTTCCCAATCCACAACTCGTAAGGACTTACTCCTTCTTTGGACGATTTCCCTGTCCTATTAAGAATGTAAATTGCTGTAGTCACTAGCTCTGCCCACATAGTATTTGAAAATTCAACTTCGCAGCTCGAATACTTGAGTGTCCTTGCCATCTCAATAATTGTTCGATTTTCGCGTTCACTTCCACCATTTTGCTCTGGGGTGTATGGCGCTGTCAGTCTCTGCACAATTCCACTCTCTGCTAGAATTATTTTGACTTCTTCACAGTCAAATTCCCCTCCATTGTCACTGAGTAACTCTTTAATGTTGTGTCCAAGTGTCTTTGAATGTGCTAAAAATTGTTTTAACACTATCTTAACATCTGATTTGTGTTTAATTACATATCCATAACGAAATTTTGTGAAGCTGTCTTTAAACACTACTAAAAAACGTTTTTTGCTAAAGGATTCGCAAAAAGGACCTACAACATCAGTTGATACAAGTTCTCCTGGTTTCGTTGCCTTTACTCTGGTGCCAAAAGGTAAACGATGTGCTTTGCCAAAAATGCAGGGTTCACAAATCTCTTTTACCAGTTTCACATTGATACCCAACTCTCTTTTAAGTATTTCTCTCACGTGTCGCTTGTCTTGATGACCCCATCTTTCGTGATATAACTGCAATATAGAACTTTCTGCCTCTGCGACATTGGCCCTCTCTTTTCTTTCAGAAACAACTGGTTCAATAGCTGCCTTGTATAAAGTTCCGCCTTTCTCACGATTTCCGCACAGCACTACCTTACCATTCACTTCTAGCCAGCACTCAGTTGCTGTTGAATGAAATCTGCTATTTTCATTCTTATCTTGGGCAGCAAGAACAGAAAATAAGTTTTTAGAAATTCCTGGAACGTACCAAACGTCAGTCAAGGTCATCCTCAGTGTGGCATATTCAGTGAAAGATAAAATTTCAATTGTCCCTTTGCCAATGGCCTTGAGGGCTTCTTTTCCAGCAGCCTTGATGATACGAGGACCTTGAAACACTTGGAAATCAACGAACTGATCTGAACAACTGACCACGTGCTTCGTCGCTCCATTGTCGATCCACCATCTTGTATCTGCCGATGAACTAGTCTCCATTTGAAGAATATCTTCACTGATGACACACAGGGCTACATTGGCATCCACAGCGTTGCTCTGAGGAACGATTTTCTTCGGTCGTCCATCAGAAATCCACTTTCTGCACTCTTTTATCCAATGTCCCTTTTTCTTGCAGTAATTACAACTGTAATTTTCCTTAGACTTCTTAATTGGCTTTGATTTTCCACTCTTTGCGAATAAAGCTTCACCGGTGGTGCCCTCTGTAATCTTTTTGAAATTTCTTTCGTACATGCAAAGTTGGGTGATTAATTCTTCAACAGTTTTATCATCATCTTTTGACAATAGCATCCAACTTGATTTGAAATTTTCAAATTCACTTGGTAGAATGTGTAAAATTTTGCAAACTAGTATCAAATCCGGTAATTCATGCAAATTCTTAGACTTTAATCCATTATTTAGCTCATTCCATAGATTTCTCAATTTTGCAACATGAGTCGAAACATCCTCTCCGTTAATCCAACAAAATGCGAAAAATTCAGTACACATCTTGAACAGTTGATCTTTGGACGATGCTTCAAAATTCGACTTTAATGCCTCCCAAGCTTCAATCGCTGTCTCTTTATCCATTATCTTTTGATAAACTGTGTCCGTTACTGAGCTCGAAATCATTGATTTTGCATAGCTGTTCGCCTTACGCAAAAAATCACTAGCCTTTTTGTGCTCCTTGATTTGCTCTTCCGTAGCGGTAGCTGCTAGGGGCTCAGGTTTCTTTAACCTCCCTTCAATAACATCCACGGCACCTTCGTGATAATCCAACATATCTCGCAATTTTCTTTTCCAAATTTGCCAATCTCCTTCTCCAGCTAGGGGTTTTATGTGTTTCGCCAAATCCATCTTCAAAAAAATAATGCTGCTTGACGAGACTCCACACAAAACTTTAATGTCAACTTGACGTGAAAAATAAAAAAAAAATCACTTTCTTGATTCTTGATTTACTAATCACTTTTTTCTCTCGCAAGAACTAATCTCTTTTAAGCTAATAACTCTAGTAGCAATGCGCATGAACTGGACCCATAACCTATTGAGTTTTTCTACGAGAAAAAAACTACCTCTGTATATTGAACTATTTATTTTATCTGACTACCCACTACTTGTTTTGTTTTTTCTAAATATTGAGATTAAAAACAACTATATACAAACTTGATTTGTTAAAATAGAAATTCAACATAATAACATACTTATAAATAATCTTCGATTTTAACACAGTGTGTATACACGTGGGCACGTAGAGGCAAATTTGGCTCAGTAGAGCTCTATGGACCCAAACGCGTAAGAGAGTGATACGTTATTGCAACTCGGCAGTGAACAAAGAACAAAGCACACAGTGGCATAGACAATAGCGCTGACAAAAAACAACAAGGTGCATTTAAGAAAAACAATACACCAACGGAAAAAAAAATAAGAAGAGAAGTGGCAAAGATAAAACGGATGACACAATTAACAACGTCCTAAAAGTAATAAATAAAATAGAAAAGAACAGAATTATAAAACAAAAAAAGAAAAGAAGAAAAAAGAATATGAAATTCAAGGACCATTATTTGTCAGTGAGAGGACATTATAGTTGGAAGAAAAAAAGAGTATATTTGGAAGATTAGAATCATTGAAGCTTAAAAAAAATGCAAGACGTAGATGTACTAAATTTTGCAAAACATATAAAAAATTTGATGTAGTGTACTTTGTAGAAACGTGAATTAAAAAAGGAAGACTAGGATGATGGCAAAAGTTACCTTCCCACAGAATTTAATTGAAAAATGCAATTAGCAAAAAAAATAAGTTTAAAAAAAGAGCTGAAGGGGGTAATGGGAATCAGAGAAAATTTAGATAAGCTTTGCGGTAAAATCAAAAAGGTAGAAAGTATTATAAAAGCTAGAATAGCAAAAAAAGTTAGACAACAATAAAAATAAATTATAAGAAAATCTAGAAAACAAAATAAAAAATAGTGAAAATGGGTAAATAAAAAAGGATATACTAAACGGCTTTATTAAAAAGAATTTAAAAAAAAGTTAACTTATGCTGGGGTAGTAAAAAGAGCATTAATTATTAATTATGTAATAATAAACAAAAAAGCGCAAACGGTACAAAGTTGGTTCAATAAAGATTGCAAAAATCAAAAAAAAAATTATGAAATACTAGACAATATCAAAATGAGATAAGCAGGCCAGACTGCCTACGTAACGCTTGAAAATACGCGCCTGCTATAGTAAAAGACAGATTATACAGAAAATGCAAAAAACTATTTATAAAAAAGAAAAAATATTATAGCTATAAAAGCATTACATCCTACAAAATATTTGCAAAATGGTATAAGTAGACAAAAAGCAGATTATCCCAGAATTACAGGCAGGTTTTAGAAAAAGGAGAAAAACAGCTGTTAAGTTAAAAAATTACGTAATTTATTCAAAAATTTTAATTAATCAAAACTTCAAATGTAATTTAATTTTAATGCGTTGGAACCAATGGCATTTCTTCTATGTTGTTAGAAAAATGCAATTATTCTATAGCAAAGCCATTGCACTTACTTTTCAATGCTTTTTTTAATAAAATTACGTTTTTTCAAATATGGAAACAAGTTATATTACGTTTTTGTTTAAATCTAGAGACAAAGAAGATATTACTAACTATAGAGGTGAATACATTCAATCTGTCCTAAATTGTAAGTAGTCAGTTACAATGTATGTGCAAAAGCATATTAATTGAAGAGCAGAATGGATTTTGTAAAGAGCGTTCTCCACCTACTAATTTACTTTGTTATGAAAATAATATTTTAAATGCATTTGAATCTAAAATACAAGTTGTAAGTATAATTTACACCAATTTTTCAAAATTGTTTTATAATGTAAGCAACAGTATTTTAATTGCTAAACTCAGTGGGTTTTCATCACGATGTAATTTTCTAGTTATTTAACATTTTGAAATATTGCATGCGGTGTGTACAAATTAATAACTTTTTGTCAAAGCCCATTCCTGTTTTATTAGGTGTTTCTCAAGGACCCCATTGTGTACCAATGTTAGTTTTTCTTTTCATCAATAATTTCAGTATGTTAATTTATCATCATTTCTTTTATTTAGAAATGATTTAAATATGCACAAAAGAATATCATCTCTTAATGACTGTTTTCTAAAACCTTAAAGTAATTTTTTTTATAACTATGTATTTGACAGTAAAGTATTAGACAAATTTACACAAATAAAAGATTTAGGCATCATTTTTAATCATAAACTTACATTTGTTAAACGTAATCACATCATGTGCAATTATGCCATAAAAATATTTGGTATAAAGAATGTCCGCAAATTTATCCCCCAATACAATGTTGTTTTGGTGCGTTCGCATTTAGAGTACGCTCCGTCAATTTGAAGCTTTGCTTATAAAACCCATAACTTTAGTATTAAACAAATTTAAAACCTTTTTTAGTTTATTACGTAAAAATCGGGCATATTGTCTGTAAATCATGATTACTTTTTTCCACAAAAGACCGGTTTGTCGTTCTTGCGTAATTTAAAAAGCTTCTATACCCCCGTCCAGTATAGGGAATTACACGTATACGGGCGCCAAGATAACTAATCCATAGGTTAACATAATTACAATTCAAAACCGGATTTTAAAAACATAAACATTAATCCGCGATTATGATGAATAAAACTTGCATTTATTTTTAATTTTATTAAAACTTATAGAGAGATCAATTGTCCGGTGCTACTTAGTACTCTTCTATTCCATATAGCACCTAATAACAGACCGATTCTATTAATTATGGTTTCAATAATCCGCTTAGTAAAACTAATATTAATTTATGAAATAAATTCAAAATCAGTCTATCTAATCACAGCGCCAAGGGTCAAGCATAGACAATTGTTTCGGTTCTACAAACCTCGTCAGTATGCTTAGTATGACTACGGCATCGCATAATTTATTGACAATTCAAAATCGTACAAAAGCCGCAAAATAAATGCCAATTGCATAAATGTTAAATGATACCAATTAATTTTAGTATTAAATTGCATCTAGATGTCAATACTAGTCTTTTGTTTTATTATTTATAATAATAATTTATTTTGTGTCTCTAAGTCTACGTTTAGCCTTATGTTTTGTTAAATATGAGCACATTTGCTATAAAAAGTTTTCACAATTTTAATTGAAAAATTAAATTAAATAAATTTAAAAAAATTTAAAAAAGAACTTCTCTGATAGATAATCTACATCATTTTTTAAGTATTTTATGATAAACCCAAATCCATGACAAAATTCGTACTGAATATATTATAAGATTTATGATAGTTGCATAGTAAATTTTGAACTCAATAATTTTATGGAACTCATTAAAATTTTACATTGATTTTCACATAAAATATTTAACTGTTATTTTGATTACAAAAATTATTTACGATAATTGTAAAGATTTTAAATTAGTATTAATAAAATAAGAAATAAACTCAATTAATTAAACCATAATTTTTGTTTTGCATTATGTTCTAATTGTAAATAGTTAATGATCCTTCTACAAAAACCATCACACAGATGATACAAAAACAATATATTACATTACAATAAAATTAATTTATATTAACTCGTAGTTAAAAAAAACATTCACTTTTGTAATTAATTTAAAACAATTAAAAGATTATACATTTTTTTGTGTTTGTCTTATTATAAATACTCTGTCGCAAATATTTTATAATATTCTCATTAAGTATTAGTATATTCTTTGATATAAATTTGACTTTTCTTTAATCAGAGAAACTTCTAAAATGTAATGTCAGAAACTCGTAAACTTAGTAACAATATTGTGTGTGTGTTTTTAGGTTCTAAATTTATGACAGTTCTGGATTTTTCAGTATTCTAATCTCTTAACGCAGCATTACCATTACCCAATTCATGTAAAAATACATTTTTACTATTTCAGCATCAATAAACGCAAGAATTATACAGGGAGTTTATAAAATAATAGGATTATGTAATCACTTTAAATGTGCCGCTTTTGTTAAATTGTTCACTAAACTATTTGTTTTGACAGATCAATTTTGACAGCTGTCAAGCAAACATATGTAGTATAGTGGACGATTTTAAAAAGGCGGCATACTTAAAGTGATTACATAATCCCATTCATTTATAAACTCCCTGTATAACAGTTAAACACGACCAAAAGCAAAAAAATATGTTTGGCACATTAGTGAATAATTAATTATTAGAATTGCAAAAGCCACTTTAAATAATGTACTTTTTTATTAATTTTGATAGCCAGTAGTTTTGAGTTACAGTGTAAATATAATTTTTCATGTTAATAATACTTTATTTGCGGTATAAAAACTTACTATTTACATCTACATCAAATATACATAATTAATGATGTTTTACAAAAATATATAAAAATAAAAAATACAAAAAACTGTATATACATTTTTATGGCACGATTACACATAATGTTAATATGTTCAACAAATGTAAGTTTATGATCAAAAATTAAGCCTAAATCTTTTATTTGTGTGACTTTGTTTTATACTTCAGTGTCAATTACATAGTTATAAGAAATTTTACTCAAAGTTCTATGAAAACTTATTGAAAAACATTTATTAACATTGAAGAACAAATTATTAATAAAACACCAATTGTTTATAGAGTCTAAGTCCAGTTGTAAAAGAAGATATTTTTCTGTACATTTTTAAATCATCCGCAAATAAAAGAAGTGACGATGAATTAATATATGTGGGAAATCATTATTTTTAACAGTAAAGTAAAGTTTTCAATTCCCTTAAAAACATCACACAAACTAATAGAAAATTTTAAATAAATTACGTTTTTATTATAATTAAACAATTGAGTTAGATGAGTTTCGTTATCATAGACTGAAGAAAAAAAATCTGCAAAACTATTAACAAAGTCGTTCCCATTATTAGAGCTTTGATCCTTATAATACATAGTGGCTGAAAAACCATAAGTTTTTTTTGGTCTGATTAACAAATCTCCAAAAATGTTTTAGATTATTTTAAATTTTACTTTCAGTTTGTAAAATATATTACTTGTATTGATGTGCACTGAGGTTTTTGCACGTAGTACGAATAGATTAGAATTAATTAAAGTCCGACAGTAGTTTTAAAGATTTATAACGTTTATGTACAGTTTTCTTGAGTTTAGTAAGTGATATCAATTCTTTGTTGAATCAAATAGAAAAACTGATTTTACGCCACAGTTTTTTAGGGACAAATCAATCAATAACATAATCGATTACAAAATAAAATACACATATCAATATCACAGTTATAAAATAGTGCAGCACAATCAACATTTAACAAATAATTATTGATTGCGCTGTAGTCGTCAAGTTTAAAATTATTAAAAACATAATTACAATTTAAAATATCACATTTTATAGTTAACAAGTACGCAGTATGGTGTTGGCTTAAATTTAACTAAACATCTATCACAGAAATATCACGATCGTTGGTAAAACAAATCTAAAAACACACCCCTACTATTAGGAATAGGAATGCATTGTACGCAGTTTAAGAACTATCATTAAAAAATTACTCTTATACCTAAATCATCGTTAACCGAAGACGATGCAGGTAGATTGTAATCGCCTAATAAAACTAGTTTACTGCTTGGAAACTTGTCGGCAATAGATTCGACGAAATAACAATAGTCAAGATATTTATCACTAGTTGAATTGGGTGGTAAATATACCGCACAAATGATATAAAACACAAGATTAAACTTATAACTACAAACAAATGTTTAACACTAATAAAGGTGGGGTAAAGTAATACACATTTAAGGTGAGTTTTGATAGCGCAATTAAAACACCATCTTTGCCTTGTTTAAGGCTTGTTAAGGCCGAGCGATCACACCTAAATAATTAATAACCTTTTAAATTTAATTCAATTATTCTGAGACGGCAAGCAAGAGTTTCCTGAGTTTAGTTTTCAAACCCCGACGTTCTGGTAGTAGATGGAAAAGCCTTTATTATTCTTGAAGTTGAATCCAAGGGGTTGACAGGATTCAGGCTTGAAAAATTCATTGGAGATAAAGCAGGAACATTTTGTGAATGACCATAACTCACAAATCTTTTGACAACAAGTTTAGCTGGCCAAAAGTCTTTGCAAAGAATAGCTAAAGCATGATCGGATGGAACCGAGACTTTAAAGCTACTGTAGCTTCCAGATTGTACAGCTAGATCTGCAACATCGATTGAAATATCAAAGTATTTCAATTTAATGTAGTTTATAACATTGGATTTATTAGTTCCGCGTTTAAATTTTGAGACATGTATATATGAATTTGGCATATGTCTGCAACTTATTGTGACTTAGACCACAACCAAACATTGTTAGGATCTTTGGCTAAACTTTCTGCTTAGTTTGAGCAGTAAGAGTCGCAAAAGAAGAAGATGAATTATTATTTACAAAATTAATTGCTGGTAGGAGCAATTGAATTTCCTCATTATTAGTTGGTGTAACACACAGCTTAGATACTTAAATACAAGTTTTGTACTCAAGTATAACCTTATCCTTGTCTGCAATTTTTCCTTCAAGATACAATACTTTATCTAATAGTAATTTATTGTTAGAGCAAACTTCATCTAACAAAACTTGATATAGTACGATAGTCTCTTTATATAAAGCCATGGAAATTCGGAATCGTCAAGTTTGAATGACGTACCACAGTAACAATTTTTATGACAAATGGCGCAATTGTTATGAAATATAATTCCACAACTAGTACATGTTACGCCAGATTGTGCAACACTTTTGCATTTGCACGCTTGACCGGACATAATAACAAATAAAGGAGTGTTTAAAACAAAATTAAAATATAAATTCACAATTTAAAATATAAAATCACAAATTAAAAGAAAACACAAGTTAGGGCACTAGTAAAAATATTGCTTTGCGCTGCGCGGCTATAAATTTAGGTTAAGTTTCAATAAACAAACTTTACCATAAATATTACAAAATAATGTTTAAGACATATAACACAAACAATCACAAATATAATTACCAGTACGTTAGATGAAACTTCACAATTAAAAACACTTATAAACACATGAAATTGTAGGAGTAAAATATCATCAGTGCAGTGCAGACTTGTCAGCATGTTCATTGAAACATTATTTAAAATTTTAACTAATTTGACTTAATGGCTACTTTTAATGTTTGCTTTTCGAAAACATTTTCTATTTTTTCCGAAATTGTGCTAAAATATGTGATGTTGCAAACCTTTTTTTCTAAAAGTTGTGATTGCTAATTTGGTTATTAGTTTCCGATTCTACTGTAAACTGAATGCGTAGATGATTGGTATTTATAAACTGTAGGAAAATTTCTAACTGTCAAGCTGAACCTGTGAAAAACATTTTCATCAAAATCCATAATGAGTATCCTTAGTAAAGTTATTTTGTTCCAAAAACATAGCAGTGGAATATTTTTCAGTCTATAGCTTGAAAAATTAAATTTGTCTCCCTTTTTTGGTATAAGTTAAAAAGCTGCAATTTTATTTATTTAATCTGAATTTAGACAAGCTGATGTTTTGCTACAATCTATTGATAACAAGGAAATAACCGTTCTTGCATTAATTGACTATTCAGATCATTTAATTTCATTTATTACAATCTTTTTTTGAGATTTTAAAATCAATTGGCTTTAGCATTAAAGTTGTATAATTTGTAAAAGCGTATTTATTAAATAAAGTACAAATATAACAAGATACCCTCCGAAAAAAGCAATTACACTGCAAGTATCATTTGTATTAACATTTTTTACATATGTATTTACATAAGTATTACTGTTACAAATGTTTCATCAAAATTAAAAACGGAAGAACAGAAATGATTGTTCACAATTGATAACATCAGCAGTATGGTGAGAAACATTTGATCAAAATTGATAAAACCATCAGTAGTACTATTAACAACAATTATTAACATTAGTGCCACTGTTAGACATTCTTCATCAAAATAAATATGAATTAACAAATTATTAATCGACAATATAAAATAGTCAATAGTGACATCAAGTCAAAAAAATGTTGATTTGTATGTACATAAAAACAAAAGATTTTGACTAACAAATTATAAAGTTCTGAAGTAGACAATAAGTTTTATATTAACTGTTGTTGTGTATTGTTGTATATAAATTAAGTACAATTGAAGAGTTTCAGTTTGTAAAGACTATTGTAGGGTTTTGGGTTATAATTACGTACGTTGACATTAAGAGTTAAGTAATTAAAGTACTTTACAGTTATTTGAGGTTATTTACAAGTACACACAGGAGCCTTAAGGGTATGTAAAACAAAGTACATTAATTTGGCATTAAATTCATAAAGTTACTTTACAGATGTAGTATGCTAGGTACGGTACTTAAGTTGAGCTTGTACTATGCTGTAAATATTTTTTTATTTATGCACTAACATTATTGATGATTTATTTAATTTCAATCAAAATAAATAAAAAACATATTATTTAAAACAAGTTTTAAACAGTTTTGTAAATACATATTTTTTTAATCGTGTTCCGTGCGCAGCCGCAAGTAAAAGTTTTTTTTTGCAAGAGATGGCGCAGTTGAATAATAAAAGTTTTTTGCAGTGTTTATGTTAAAATTGATAAATTAAATCAAAACAAACAAATTAAAATGCTAATTATGTTTTAAACATGTTTAAAACAAAATCGTCTAAACAATTTTGTTTCAAACAGTTTGTTTTTATCACAACAACCTTAATTAAAACTTTACGTAACAACTGTTCAAAGCATGTCGTGCACTGGCATTTAAAACTTAAAGTTACCCAACAACTCCAAAAGCTTATACTGATTGTTGAAGCTTTGGCGTCATAAGCAGAAAACAGTTTAATACTAATAAGCAGTTAAAATAAAAGTACGTAAGGTTGTGTTTATTATGTGACTGTAAATTTTTATAAATACTTGCGCAATGCATCACAAGCTTGTCTCACAGCATATAGAGCATTCCCTATATGGAGGGTTTAGTCTGTATAATAATAATACAATAGCAAGCAAAAAGTAGAGATTACTTTAAAATTATGACCAATTGCTTTTTTAACTAATGTTTTGCAAATTGTAAACCAAAGTAAACGTTTAATAATTTATTTCCTGACAAATGTTATTTATCTGTCAGTTATTTTCACCGTGTTACAGACTTTTATGAATCAGTATCCATTTTGCTCAAATTAAAAATTTTATTATTTAGTCTTGATTTTTCTCCGCACAGTGTATTGTACTTAACGAATCATAATGCCTTTAGGCTCTATTGTTGTGACAAGAATTATTGCATCGATTGAAGATAGGCAAAGAAAACGTAAAACTGCAAGGATTGTTGGTAAAAACCTTTGTGTTGTACAAAAAGTGTATTAGCGTTACTTGGATACTGACCTGATAACCAGAAGATCAGGATCTGGACAAAAACAAGTCACCACAAACCAAAATGACCGTTTTATGGTGTCCACAAATTTGCGGAATAGAACAACTTCTGCAGTTTATCTACAAAATCAACTGCATAAAGTTAGAGAAACTTTGGGCTGCTGAATTGTATTGTAGAAAGCACGCACAAAGTTAGTCTTTATAGAGAATGGGAGCTCACAGATACAATACGGAGATTTTTGAAGATTATGTTATGCTTTTCATGACAATTATTGGCAAACGCGGCATTTTCATGCAAGATAATGCTAGACCTCACGTAGCCAGAGTTGTCAGTGATTATCTGGATGAATTTAGCGGCTTGATTGATCAGCTCTCAGCCCAAGCATGAATCCCATAGATTATGTCTGGGATGAGTTAAGACAACGTATCCAAAAGCATAAACCTGCTCCAAAAACTGCCCAAGAGCTAAAACAGTTGCTATTGCAGAAATGGAATAAAATTGACGATCTTTTATTTAATTTAAAGTGTTCCTCGTTGACTTCAAGCAGTCATCAATGCAAAAAGGGGAAATACTTGTTATTAATTTTTTTTTTTGTTCCATATTAGATCTAGAAACAAAAATTCAAATTTTGTCTGATCTCAAAATGTGTGATTTTTTCAAAATACGCAATAAAAGCAATAAATATGCTTTACAATTCAACACTGAATTTTTATTTTAGTGTGCAAAAACAACAAATTTTAAAACTAAGTCTAAAGTGACCTCTGTTTTTTGCTTGCCAGTGTAGCAACAATTATACGGGCTCTCTTTTGAGGAAGGAAGGAAGAAAATTTATTAAGCCAAGTCACAAATAGTGACTCAAGAACAAGCCAGTTAATCTTAATCAGTGAAACAATGCAGTTGTATGAATAGTCAGCAAATGACAATAGCTATAGTTAAATAAAAGTAATTAATTAAAAGTGCTACTAAACTAGGAATTAATTAAACATATGAGCATTAAAGCAAATATTTTGTATTTGAATGTGTGTCGTTTTCTTTTTCTGATACTGAATATATTTGTAATCTTGTATTAAAATGTAAACATTTTACTTGTCAATTTAATGCCATGCTTACTATGGGTCAAAATGATTCAAAAATCAAGCAATACAAGATAGCATTTTATTAAAATTAAACACCAAATTGCTACTAATAAACTCTGCAAAAAATTTAAGAGTAGTTGTAAGTTTTTAACTCAGATTTAAAGCACATGTAAATAAAATATTTCAAAAATCTTTTGCAAATTTAAAAACTAGTTTTATTTAAACCAAAATCTGAAAATCATGTTAACGTAACAAGTTGTTAATGTTATCAAACCTCAATGTTTGTGATACATTTTGTAATTACTTGTACAGTATAAAAATAACCCTATCTTTTGATAGATCAAAAAAGGTTGTTTCCGGATAAAACTATACACAATAGCACACAGCAGTGATAGTTTGGTCAGTTTCTAAAAACACATAATGAGCAAATCCGGTTGCTGTCTACATAACACATAATAAAAATCTTTATTGAGTGCAAGAAGAATCAGTTGGTGACAACTAATAATAAAAACGCTTAACATTGTAGTATAGTTTCAACTATTTGCCACAAGTTAGAAACTAATAAAGAAAAAAAGTATTTTTATATGTTAAGTTTGTCAAACTTATATATAGTAAGATTTGACTTTTTACGATTTAATAATCCGTTTTTTCTATTTGGTAAAGATGCAAAAAAAAAATTTATTACTCACTTTGACTTGAAAATTTCTGCAAGCTTTAAACAACTTTTTTGGTTATCTTATAATTTTAACTTTTCTGTGATTACCATAAAAAACTAATCAAAAATTTCAAAAATAACAAAAAAAAGTTTGGAATTATTTGAGGAGAAATATATGCTTGTTACAAAAATTATCTTATCAAAAAGTATGCTATTATAACGAATACTCTAAATTTTGTAACTTGTCAATCTAGAATATGATCCTTGTTTATAAATAAACATAAACACCTTGATATGCAGCAAATAAATGTTCTAAATAATCATTTATCTATTAGGTTAAAACAATTTGGATCTTTGTTGTTTTCCTTAGTTTTACTAAAAAAAAATATGATCAAAAAGCTGATAACCTGAATTCTTTTCTAAACCACAAATATTAGTAATACTAATTTTTAAATCATAAATTAAGTCGATGTCTAGTTGGTTAAATTAGTTTGTAGGACAGACTAGGCCTTATTCCAAACTTTTATACTGTTACCTAATCCAAAAAAATCATGCTTTTTCAATGTCTTCCTGCATATACAGCAATTAAACCTCAAAAAATTTGTAGTTTTAAAGTATTGGACATGTTATTGCATTAGTACGTAAAATACAATTTTTATAAAAATGTTATAGTAGAAGTAAAATTGCTGCATTTTTTGCAAAGATGGTTATATCTTAAAATTGTCAAAGCAAATCAACGACTCATTCTGGAATTGTGATTCTTCTAAAATTAAATATGTCTTTTATGATATGAGAACAAAATGATAAAATATAAAAGTTAAATGACTGCTACTCTTAGATTACCAAAAAGATAAGAACAGTAAAACTAATTATGAAATAAATTAATAGTTTATTCAAACTCAGTCTTCTTCTTAATCTCTTTTTATAATGAAACTAACTAAAAAAAAAATTTAAAAAAAATCTTAAGTTTAAAATTAAGATTGAATAACAAATGATAAATAAACTACAATTGTATTTGGCAAATATTATGGGTTTACCAAATCACTTATAGAGTGTGTAAATAACAATCTAATTATTTTATTTCTACAAACCCGTGCTGATCAAATGGACGCTTCTAGATCAGTGAACTTACCTGTAACAAGAGAAAACAAATTATAATTTTGAGATATAAACAGTTTAAAATATCATAATATGATAAGTATCTGTAGCGGTTTGTGAGATCGTGATCGATTAATATTGTAAATAATAAATCTTTATTTTAAACTTTTATTAAATTAAATTCATTATTAACAAGTTCCTTTGAGTTTTGTTTAGATCGCCGTTGTAGGTAATGCAGATACTCTGCCAACAATCAATACTGTTTCATTCTACCTGTTGCCACCTTAACAATCGATTGACTTTGAATTCTTTTAAGGAATATTGTGGAATTGCTACTAGTGCGTTCCCGATTAAAAAAGAAAGATTGTGATTAACTCCTAATAATTTAAAACTGCATCTCATATTAATCGTGTCAAATCTTTTTCATAGATTTGACGACTGGGCTGCTTCCCAAAGTCTTCCAAAGTGTGGGGCACCTGAAGGAATAAAATGCCAAGTAATTTTATTTTTTTTATTAGTTTTGTTTCAATAAGCTCAATGTTGTCCGAAAATAATCTTCAGTAGTTAAATCACTAACAACTTTATTATGTACGGCCTTGGAAAAAAAAAACACAAATATAAGCTGTTCTATTTGTTTGTGCCCTTTTGTTCTTTTTCTTATTTAAATTGAACCGCAGTAATCAACTCCGGTTCAAAAAAACTGTAACTTTGTTTTGAAAAAAATCACCCAATGATGAGCTGAAGGTTATTGTATTATTTCAAAAGCAAATGATGCATTTTTGCAGCTGTAATCGTACTACCAAACTTCCACATATTAGCCAATATTTTGAGAATAGCCAATAAGGTTAGTTCAATTCCTTCATAACAAATTCTAAGGTGTTTTGTGTAAATTATTTGTTAATGAATGTTTCTTTAGAACTAGTACCGGGTGTTTATGAACCTCGTTTAGCTCTGCGTTTTCCAAACGTCCTCCTACTCTCAGGAAATCATTCTTGTCAAAGAATGAAAGTAATTGGTACAAGCTTCTTTTGCTCATTTTTTGTAAAGGTCTTTTAATGAAATGCTCTAAAAATAGTTTGTTTGGTAGCAATAAGTTCTTCTTTATTTAATATTTTATTGGTTCCTTGGTAGCTACAATTTAAATTAGAAGCAAATTGTTGAATCCAACCAATAACACGTAAAAGTCAATTTAACTAAAAGCATCTATTTGCAAGTTTTTTACCAAATTTGTTTTTATTTCTATTACAAATTATAATATTGATTTGCTCCTCTTTTTAAGTGATTCGCTCTTTTGTATTACAAAAACAGGCCATTGTAATTGTGGTTAAGACAACTATGCTGGTTCAGTAAACCATATTGAGTCTACAATTATTTCAACCAATGTGCCTCTTAAGTTTTCCATGTTAACTGTTCCTACAATAACTATTTTAAAACTATTTAAGAATCTGTCCAACAGTAAAGATCCTCTAACAGCTAAGCAAAGTTTTGCTACAAATTAATATAAGTTTAACTTTACTTGTATCTATATCCGTAATAACAGCATATATACAAGCCGCATAAGGTCTTTTACTAGCGTTACAAAATTGATTGATGTTCACACAATTTTGTAATTTACCAATGTTTACTAAGCAAGGCACTTGTAGCTTTTTAAGTTTTTACCAAAAGTATCAAAAGTAGATAACAATAATTTAATTAAAAGCTTGAAACAAAAAAAGATGTCCAACAACAAAAATTTTAATACTATCAATTTGACAGCAAATCAAAAACAATTAATTATTACTAAAAATGTAATCCAAGAACTTAAATTTAGAACTCTAAAAAAATATATTATCAACAACTTTGTATCAATACTACCTACTATTTTCTTGCAGTAATAAGAAATACCTTACAATTATAAACGCATTACCTAAAGTAGGACATGCTATTAAGGTTAATAGTAAAAATTATTGGCATACTTTAGTTACTTTGGTATACCCCAAAAAATCAGATCCGACCAAGGTTTGCAATTTAACAACAAACTAATTAAAAAATTAGCATCTTTTTACAAAATTACTTAACATTTTGGTACAGCAACTAAAAAAGAAAGTCAAACAAATAACAAACGCTTTTATATAACGCTTTTGGAACATCTTAGCTGTTTAGCAAATAATAACAACATACCAAGAGTTAGAATAACAATGACAGTGTACAATATTTCAATTTATATATATCATTCCATGCACTCTATAGACAGAAATCCAATGCACCTATTTTACTTATCAATTTGTATGAAAACATCCACCAAAAGAATACTATGCGCAAAAAAATGAAAAGTAGGAAAACGAATTTATGTTAAAAATATTATATATGTATATCTTGGTCTTTCTAACAAATCTAACTAATAAAAATAAAAATGGCACTGTAGACGTAGAGACGCAAAGACAAACCCAAAATTATCACAAGAAATCTAAAACCATGTAAGTCATTGGACTATAAAAGTACGATGCAATGTACAATCTTTAGTAAAGCAAGTTAACTTGCTCAATATACAACATAATCAACTGCAAAATGCAACAAAAAAACTTGAAAACAACAAATTAAACGCATAACTGACTTTATTTGATATTAAACTCCAAAGCTTGCTTTATCAATTAATATAACTGATGGTTGTGACCTCTACTACGTGATAATTCATGTTAATAAAGTAATAAAACAATTTACTACGTTTTTTATCACAAATTTATTCTTAGCTTGCTTCAAAGGCACACAAAGGCAACTTTCAAATTTCTTACAGTTTATAAACACACCATTCATCCTAAGATTCAATTTACAGTAGAATCAGAAGTAAATAAAGCAATTAACTTTATTGATCTTGCACTAACTAAAAAAAATAATTAGAAAACCAACGTTTACAAATGGCACAATTCCCAACAAGTCAAACAACCCCTACAATCATAAGATGGCAGCATATAATTCAATGATTCATAAAGCAATCACAATTCCAATGTCACAAGAAGACCAAGATATAGAATTAAAAACAATCAAACAAATTGCACTTAACAATGGCTATTTTCTTTATGCTATCTTTTTCTTTCTTTTTTATCAGCCTTCTAACGTCCACTCCTGGACATAAGCCTCTCCGTATATTTTCCACATCTGGCAATCTTGAGCCTTTTAAAACCAGTTTCTACCGATAGCCGACTTAATATCGTCTAAGCATCTCTTTTCTAGCCTGCCTCTATTTTTTTTTGTTTCCTTCGGCCGCCATCTGTCAATGTTTTGTCTAGCAAAGTGTCCTACCCAGCGCTATTTTAGCTAAGTTATACGTTCAATAATGTCAGTCACTTTTGATCTTTCTCTAATTACTTCGTTCTTGAATTGATCCCTTTACGAGATCCCAAGCATAAAACGTTCCATTGCTCGCTGTGTTGTTCTTAGTCGGTTTGAGCTCTTTTTTGTAAAACTCATTGTTTCTAAACCATATGTAGCGTCCTAAACTTTATTTTTTTTTTACTGGTATGTCATTGTTTGCTAGTATATATCGTAATTTTTCAAACGCCGCTTACGTGAGACCTATTTGTCTTGTGACTTCTGCTGTTTGATTCTGCTTTCCAAGTTTAATGACGTAACCAAGGTATGTATAATAGTCTACACATTCAATTTCCACGTCGTCTAGCAAGATGTGGGAATTATCTAGACTCATTATTTTTAGCCCTATACTTTTAGATGCTACATTTAGTTGTTGTAGAATCTCTCCCAGCTCTACAAGATTGTTTGGTATTAGAACTATATAATCCGCAAAATGGATGTGATTGAGGTATGTTTCATAGATCTTAATTTTTTTTTGCTACCACTGAAGTTTTTTGAAAACGTCTTCTAAGCTTAAAGTGAATAGCTTTGGTGAGATAGTATTTCCTGACGTACTCCTCTTCTTATTTTTATTTTATTGGCGGTTAGTTCTTCTTCGATCTTAATGTGTAATGTAGCACTTTTATAGATATTTTCAATGATGGCAGCATATCTTGAGTCTATTTTTCCATTTTTCATAAATTTTAGGATTGCCCACGTTTCTACCGAGTCAAAGGCTATGTGAAAATCGATAAATGCCAAGTGGATTGGTAGCTTTCTCTATTTTGGTGCGTAGTGTTTGTAAGTGGTCAATTGTACTGAATTCACTCCAGAAGCCTGCTTGTTCTACTGACTGATAGAAATCTAATTTTTTTGTAAGCTTGTTGCATATGATTTTAGTTAATAGTTTGTACAGTTGCGATAGTAAACTGATAAAACAATAGTTTTTAATGTTTGTTGTGTCCCCTTTTTTAAAAAAGGTAATGACTTTTGCGTTATTTCATTCCTTAGGAATTACGCTATTTCTTAGGCATTTATTCAACAAGGTTTGTATTGATTTTTTCACCGTGCTTCCACTCAGCTTTAGCATCTCGGCTGTACTACAATTTTCTCCAAAACATTTGCCATTTTTCATCTTACTCAGAGCAGATCTAATTTCTTGTATTGATATTTCCGTCATATCTTCTGATTCCACGTTCAATACTCTACCTTCTGCCGGTTCCCTATCTGGTGTTTTTGATGCATATAAGTCAGTATAGAAATCTTCGACTATTTGGGATATTTGTTCTGAGTTTGAGATTACAATTCCTTGCTTGTTCTTGAGCTTGGTTATTTGTGTTCTTCCAGTTGAGAGTTTTGATCTTAAGACTTTCATAATAGAGTTATTTTTGAATGTTGCTTGAATTGTATTGGTCTTATATCTTTGTATATATGTTATATGTTTTTTCGTATGTTTTTCTTTATTAGTCTGTTCAGTGCCTTATACTGCACTGTTCCACCTTTCATGTGTCTTGTTTCTTCCATCATTTCCACGGTGTTTGCGTTTAGTTTAGGGTTTACTGGACGTTTTGCTTTTGAGCATATTTTTTCTGTTGTTGTTTGGATACCTATTTTTATTCTCTCGGCCAGCTGATCTACCTTCACATCTATTATATCCGTCGATTTTAAGTATTTCTCTAGTTCTCTCCGGTATTCTTCCTTGCTTGCTTTCTAACTTTTAACTAGTTGGAAATCTGAAGTTTTTTATCCGCTAATTTTTGTCCGGTCTTAAATCAATACGCAGACATGCTCGGACAAGCCTATGATTGCTTCCCGTATCAAAACGGCTCAGGACCTTTACGTTCTTGCATATTTTTTGACTAGTTGCTAGAGTAAAGTCAATTTCGTTTTTTACCAAATTGTCTGGGCTTCTCTATGTCCATTTGCGTTGAGGTGGTTTCTTAAAAAACGTGTTTAGGTAGTATAGGTTTTCTCCAAAAAGTTTACAAGCATTTTGCCTCTGTTGTTTTTTACTCCTAGTTTATAGTTTCCAACATGCTCCGTATCCGTGTTAGACTTCTTTCCAATTTTTGCGTTAAAGTCACCTAAAACTATTTTGAAGTGTGATTTTTCCAATTCCTTTGCTTTTGTTTTATTTTCGTATACTTGTTTTACTTTTTCATCTTTGGAAGTGAAGTGCTAGCTACGCCCCGTAGACGTTACTAATTTGCATCAAGTATTGTTTGTTTAGTTTTACTGTGATATATATTATTCGGCTGGACACAGAATTGTATTTGGTTACATTATGTTTAATATTCCTGTTGACGAGAAATCTTACACCTACACAAAGTGGTTGTTAGTATCAAAGTTTTTTTGGTATAGTACATGTCTTGACCTTAATCTGGTTGTTTTTTCAGCGGGTAGTTGTGTTTTGGATAACCCAATAATATCCCACTTGATGCCAGCCATCACAAATTTAGAAAATCAGGAGTATATAAATTAACATGTAGAGACTGCCCAAGCATATATATATATATATATATATATATATATATATAGGACAGGCAGACATTTTATTACCCAGTACAAAGAACATAAAAGATCATTTCAAAATAATAAAACAGATTCAACGTTTGCCAATTACGTTCAGGAACATCATCATACTTTTTCAAAACTGGTGGTCGTAACATTTTTACATAATTCACAAAAAGGACTTAAATTAAACGCCGGACCCCTCTTAAATGACCAAATAGATTTAATATATTCCCCAATATTAATAGACTATAGTTAATCCATTTTTTTAAGATAATCACCACATATCTGTTTTGTAATATAATCCTTTTACCATTAGTACCGCATGCTTATTACTGTAATTTTTAAAAGTAATTTTCTCTTAATCACCTTTTGTAACTCCGCCCCCGCCACTCCCTTACTTTGTAGTTTAGTGAAAATGCTAATTCCGCTTACCAAAAATCTTTATGTTATTTAATTTTTTTCATATAAATTGCAATGTTGCTGACGCGCAACCTACTACAATTCACTCTGCTATCTTGTCTATGATTATATTTCATATAAATATCTAAACATTGTTATTCAAAGAAGAGTTGGGCAGAATCTTTTAAGACAAACTCTAGAACACTTATTTTTTAAATAAAATTTATAAGTTTGTTTTAATTGCTATTAACTGATAATAGAAATAATATTTCTAAATTAATTAAAACTGCTCTTATGCAATAAACTTACTTTACAAGCTCTATGGTGGCATTATTTACTTCGTTTAAATACATGCTATCTATAGCACAAGACGTTTCAACTCCAAGCGCATTTGTTTTTAATAAAACCTTTTTTATTTTATTTAATTTTTATAAAATGATATGTTAGTCTTGTAAAATTATTTTTGCTTTAAATAATAATATCAGATACCGCAGCTACAAGTGTATTGCATAAAAAAATGGTTAAAGGCCGCTTTTACAATCGTCGGATAAACTAATCTACAGTTATACCTCGTATATACTTTTACAAATGCTAAGTTAGTTTATTTTCTAAGATAACCTATTTAAACGTCAATTGTGTCGTAAGTTGTTTATAAGCAAATTTTGATTGTCTCCTCTATAACGTAAATGTGTTTAAATCAGATAGTGACAACAAAAAGACTAAAATTAGAGCAACAAATCCTACTTTTTCCTTATTTGTTCTTGCGAATATTATATGTGCGGCGCTTAAAAGGTTATGTGCGTTATACTAGGTATATACCGGATAAGTTAACCCCGGCTTATTCCCCTCCAAACCCTATCTATGCTATAACTGGGGATCAAAGCGGCCTTAATAAAAAAAAGAGGTTTAATGTTTAAAAAAAGTGTTTTTTTCGACCCTCAGTTTTATGGTATTGTCTGAAACAAGATAGGTGCTTAGCAGAACAATCTTCTTTAATTTCTACAAAAGTAAAATTTATTTTTTCCCTACATTTCCTTTTATTAAATTAAATAAAAATAAACTCAAAGTAAATATTAATCATTTTAATTTTTTCACTTATGATTATCAACTATATCAATGTTAAAAAAAATCTTTTAAATTTTTATATTTATATTAGAAAATATTTTAAAACTCCACAAAACAATGTGAAAAGAAACCACGCTATATTAAATTTTTAATGTTATGAACATTACTATTATTTAATAAACATTTTAATGGATTACAAGTCCATAAAAAATAGCAATTTTATTCAAACTTAAATTATTGCTACTTTATTGACCAAGATTTTTATTGGAAATTAAAAATTGATTATTCTATGACATTTTATAACTTCAATTGTTCTTATAAATACAAAACAAATTTGAATAACACATAGAACACATTTTACTATGTTATTACGTGTCTGTTTGTTATTATTCGCGTTGTGTGCAATATTAAATATTGCAAACCTAAACGCGACGAAAATGAAGATTAAACCAATTGATAAACACTTGCGCAAAAAACTTAGCTTTAACTTAACACATTCTTAATCATGTCGAAACAATTTAAATGTGTTGAAAATAAAATGCCATTTAATAATAAGCATTTTATTTCAATCCTTTTCACTTTCCATATTTGTATTATTATCTAATCAATCGTAAAGTAACTTCTTTTTTTTTATAATATCAACTTAAAATAAAAATAAATCATTTAAAGTGTTTAATAACGTAATAAAAAAAATAGTCTGCTAGTTTTTCGTCACAGGTAAGTAACTGTTTTCTGTCACAGCTTTGTGAATATTGAGCTAAATACATTAATTTATACAACATATTAGGCCTAGTACTAGCAGTATCTTTGTAAGTATTATAATTTCATTGTTAATCTATTTGTATTGCTTTAAGATATAAAATCGCTTTAGGTAACCTCAAAACTACCATCGAACCAACCTCAATGGACGGTTGACTAATGCAAAAACAACATCTAACAGCAATATAGCAACATAGGATCAGAAAACCAACTTTAATAAAATTTCTAAAAAATACAAAATTTCCGTGATCCTATGTGAGAAAACAGACAATAGAACCAAAAAGTAAAAACAAAGCAACCTTTGTAGCGTTACGTACAGGTAAAGATAATTTTATACTTACGCGTATATGTATGTGCGAGTAAAGTATTGCATACTATTTCAAAAATGTTCTCAGCTTTTGCTTTATTTGTTTATAATAATTAAAAATATTGATATATAAGATATTTTAAATTTTAGTATTCTTTTTTGCCAAGTTTGCCCAAATTAAGTTAAAACTTCAGACCTCAACATCAATTTTCAATTCTATTTTAAATACAAGATTATGTTTAATTCAAACTTAAAACCATAATTTAAAACAAAAAGTTTTTGTAAAAAAGAATAAACTTAAATCCTTACTTTTAATGCAATTTTTTAATCTCTTTGTCATTAAGATCACCTGTACAAAAATATAGTTGCAGAATAAGCCGTCACTGCTGGCAACGCTATCTAGAAACCTGTGTTAATAAATAACTCACAAATAACATTGAAATGAATTCACTAGAAGTGCTGCTTCAAAAAAATCAAAGATCCTAATTAAATATCTGATAAATAATACTAATAATTCATCTCAATCTTTATCATTATAATCTTTAATGCTAAAAATAATGATAATAGTTGATGAATATTAAACAATTTTTAATAAATTACAAACCTACACAACTACAAACCTGCACCGATAAAAAAATAATAGTTGTAATTAAAATTATATTATTACTTTATTACTATTTTATTATGGATGTTATTGGAACTAAAATTGTGAAATATGGGTAACTTTTATTGACGATTGTTGTTATAAAATCGTATCAATTTTCTCAGTACATATCTAAACTTGATAATGTTATTACGTACCTGTTGGTTATTATTGGCATTGTTTGTCATATTTAATGCTGCATCTAAGTCTAAAATTAAAACAATGGACAAAGTAGCGCGTAAACTAATACTAAATTAATATCAAGAGAAACTAAAATGTGTTAAAAATAAACTGTTATGTAATAATAAATCTTTCACTTATACCCTTTCCTCTCAATATGTTATTTTTATTTAATCAATCAAATTGATAAACAAAAAAGCATTTTTTTATATTGCAAGTAATGTATTATTAAAAATATCTACTTAAAAAACTTAAGATAAAGATTAGAAAATCTAAGATTAAATTTTTGATAAAACTACTTTTTATGGCCACTTCTTAAAGTGTCATTTATTGTATTAAACAATCAACAAACGTCATTGTTGGTAAGTATATTTATTTTATTGTCTCAAAAAATATCATTAAATCCAACTAACTCACTAGAATGTAGCGCCAATGTTTGATTTATTATTTATTTATTTATTTATTTATTCATAAACCATTCTACCTTTTGGTGTATGGCATTTATTTTAATAATATTTCATTTGATACAGTTTTTTTTTTTATTTTTCCCTGACGCATATTATTTTCTTTTTCTCCTCTTCATCTTTAACATTGTCACTTCAGTTTTTCTCGGTCTTTCTCAGTGGTTTCTTCCCGTTTCTCTGATTTCAAATACTCTTTTTGTAATTCGATTATCCTTCATTTGGTATACATGTTCTAACCATCTCAGTTGTCCTTTTATTATTATTTCATTTATCTGTAGATTTGTCTGTGTGTTTTGTTTTTTTATTCTGTCCCTTCTTGTTTTATTTTCAATCTTCTCATTTCTGTTGCATATGTTTTTTTTTTTATAATGTCTTTGTTTTGCTAGCATACATTATTGTTAGTCTTGTTACCTTTTTTACTATCTTTGTGTTTACGTTCTTTGAAAGCTAATTCCATGTGTCAATAGTACGGTTAAAAAAATTTCTCTTAAAAGTTTTTGTCCTACATCTCTGAATGTCAGTAAATATTTGTTAAAATTCTTAGCAAGCCTTGTACTACAAGTAAATATTTGTTTAGATAACAAAATGTCTTGTATTTTGTTTGAACAGTTTCCATTAAAATATCTATAGAAAATGCAAAAATCTGCTACATTACACCTGTGTTGTAAAGTATCTAAGTCATTAGTCAAGTTTGGATCGGCAATGATCCAAGCAGGTCGTTTTTGAATAAAGTTTAGAAGAGATAGTATAGTTTCCGATGTTCCTCCCCATACTTGAGAACAATATTCAAAACAAGCTCGAATATAAGTTTTATATATCAGGGTGTCCGGAAAATACGTGTACAACGTTTGACGACAGACTCCTGACGTCAAAATAGGTCGATCTAAGCCGACTTAGTTATATCCAAAATTGTCTCGTTTAGCCGGTAGAGGGCGTCAAAAAAAACAAAAGTATAACAAAGTTGAAAGTATCTATTGTAAGAAACTAAGTAAAACAAAAACATTACTTAAGCAAATGTGTAAAATGACCGCCATCTTGCTGAATACACTTATTAACACTCTTTAAAAAATGATATTGGACCCTATCTAATGTCTCGGGATTATTAAAATGGTTGCCTGCATTTAAAATCCGCTGCATTTAAAATCCGCTGCAATAAATCATCGCGTGTGTTTACCGGAGTCTTGTAAACTTCTGTTTTAATAGCGCCCCACAAAAAGAAGTCACACATATTTAACTCAGGAGAACGTGGTGGCCATTTTACTGGTGCATCATTGCCTCTTCCAATCCATCGGTTGGGATATTGATGATGTAAGTATTGCCGAACGGCAACGGAAAAATGGGGCGGGGCACCATCATGCATATACCACATTTCCCTCCGAAGTAAAAGGGGCAAATTCTCCAGAAAAATTGGTAATGTGTCTTGCAAAAAATTTAAATAAATATTTCCATCTAACCTGTCTGGAATAACAATGGGACCAATAAGGTAGTGATCAATAATACCTGCCCAAATATTAATTTTAAATTGATGCTGATGATGTGCAACTTTAATGGCATGTGGATTTTCATCGGAATAAATATGTTCGTTGTGCAGATTGGTTACCCCAGATCTTGTAAAGCATGCCTCGTCAGTAAACATAATTTTTCTACAAAAATTTGGAACAAGGATTCTTTTGTTTCTAATAAATTGACAAAATGTAAGCCGCATGGGGGGATCAGTCGGTAAAAGTTCCTGGACTTTTTGTATGTGGTAAGGATGTAACAACTGTTCTTTTAAAACCTCATTGACAATCGTTTTAGGAACATTTAACTCACGTTCTAAGAGACGGGTACTGGTACTTGGTTCTTCTTCAACTCTTTCCAGAATCATCTCTTCTGTTTCCACAGTTCGAGTTGTTCGCATACGACCCCTGCCTTCAAACTTTTTCTCAAAACTGCCCGTTTCCCGAAGATGACGCTTAATATTGGCAAATGTTTGGTGGTTTGGTATTCGACGGTTAGGAAACCTCTCCATGTAAACCCTAACACTCTGACGCCCATTTCCTTGACAAAACCCGTATACCAGGAGCATGTCAACTTTCTGAGAGTTTGTATAATTTTCCATTTTTAATGGTAAAATGAACTTGTAATTCAAGAATGTTGATCGTATATTTGAGTAAATTTCATAGACTGGTGACAATTTGTCAATAATTGTCAAATTATTAAACGCCATAGCAACAAGGTCACTTAAAAAATTATTGTTACAGGTAATTTCTTTTTAATATTTACAAATTTTTGACGCCCTCTACCGGCTAAACGAGACAATTTTGGATATAACTAAGTCGGCTTAGATCGACCTATTTTGACGTCAGGAGTCTGTTGTCAAACGTTGTACACGTATTTTCCGGACACCCTGTATATGCAAAAGTTGAAAAGAAGTAAACATCTATTAAATCTTAGTTTTTTAGATACATTTGAAGCTATGTCAACAACATGGTTGTTCCAGAGAAAATTATATGAGATTGTAATCCCTAGAAGACAAATTAAAGAAGATTTAGATATATATTCGTTGTTTAGTTTAATATTTGGTACTGATGATGCCTCAGATTTTGATTTTGAAACAGTTAAAAGTTAAGTTTTAGAGTTAAAATTGACCATGTTAAGAGTACCCCATTGAGATAATGTTTTAAAGTCTTTGTTTATAAATGCTACACATTCTAACATAAAAGATTCAAGACGCTCTGCCATATTTGTCAATATGGTTTTTGGAAAGTATAAAATATGAAGGATGCTATCATCTAGATATCTATAAATAGGACTATTACTTATTTAAAAATTTATATTTTAGGGTTAGAGTTAAAACCATTAATTATAACTATATTATTTCAATTGTCAAAAAAACTATTAATAAAATTATCAGACTTATGATCAAGACCTATATAATAAAGCTTGTTGATAAGATTAGGACACCATACCCTATCAATAGCTTTGAAAATGTCTACAGCTACTGCAAGATTTTCTTCATGTTTGTCTAAAATAGAATTCCATTTGTGACTAACATAAGTCAGAACATCTGTTGTCGAACGTTTTGATTAAAATCCATATATTTTTTTTAATTTTTTTGACAGATTGGACAATAATGCAATTGGTCTATAATTTGAAGAATCAGACTTGTCTTCCTTTTTATTTATGGGTTATAATTCAAATATTTTGGTCAAACTGAAAGCTAATTTATTTGCAATTTTTGTTTTAATAATAAGTGAAATTTCATCTATATCTGATGCCTTTCTGGTATTAAATTTAAGAAGATATCTTTTAACAACCAGTTGCCTAAAACGAATCAGACCTATTATTTTACCACTAGCCGGCACTGTAGGTACAACATTAGGAGGGTTTATAATAGTAGAGTTAGATGCGAATTGGTTTACAAAAATATCTGTTTTTTCTTTTGAATTATTATAAATTTTGTATTACCTTGCAATAAATTTATGATTTAAATTTTTTTTTTGTTATTTATAGAAAGCTGAGAAATTCGATTAACTTTCTTTCTATTAATCTTATGTTTTTCAGATTGTATTACATTGTCACAATGTTTACAAGCTTTCTTATAATCCTGTTTAGTCTGTTCAGAACAAATACTGACTTGTTTCTCAAATGCTTTTTGCTTTTTATTAAATGCCTGTTTTTCCTGAATTAAAAACAAGTACTTTTGTTTTGGTTTAATAACAAACAACAAAACAAATTTTTTGATGACATTTTGAATAATTTTTATAAGATTTTATGCTGCAATAAGTAGATCCTTAGAAAATAAACAATAAGTATCAAAATTATTAAAAAAAACTTTCATTTTTACTGTGTTCATCTTGGAATAATCTTCTTTATTGCTAGTTTTACAGCTATTTTACATCGCCCCAGAAGTCTTACAACTTGTTGGAAGGAGGTTGATGGGACCAACGGCTTATTAAGTGACTTCCGAATCACCCCGGTAGATAAAGAGCAAGTTATTATTTTAGTCATATTTGGGGATCAAACCCCGGACTGTTAGCGTACTACGCTAGCGCTCTATAACTGAGCCATCTCACCGTTAAAACAATAAACGATAAACAAAATGCAGTTTAGGTTTAGGAGTAATAAAAAGAAAAGTTTTAACAACCAAAGTTATAAATAAATAATCAAAACTTTCTAAAGCAGCCTCAACAGTAGCTGTTGTATTCTCTAGAATTATTGAAAGATACAATTTTAATAATCTTGGTTCAACAAGAAAACCATTACGCAAAAAATATGTAGGTTGTTGAATAAGTTGGGTGAAATTATGTAAACATTACAAAATTATTTTAGCGTTTCTATTTTTACTTTGAAGAAGCTTATCAAAACTCTCAAAAAAGTTATCAATAAAGTTTAGAGTTGCCTTGTTTAGAAAACGGTATATGCCTATTACAAAAATTGTCTTATCAAAATGATTTAGTTTAAAAAATACGCTATTATAAACAATGCCTAGAATTTTCTACGTCGTCAGTTTGGAATATGCATGTTGTTTGTGGATGTAGGCACAAACACCCTGTTAGTGAGTTAGCAAATGAATTTTTAAAATGATAATCAAAATCTACTAGATTAAATCAATCTGGATCTTTATTATTTACTTTGGTTTTAGTCAAAAAGAGAATATAGCGTTTTCTATGTTCAAGATGCTGGTAAAGCAAATTTAAATTTTTATTAGTCCACAAATATTAAAAAAAATATATTTTTAAGTCAATGTTTTGTTGATTAACTTGGTTAGAAGAACAGGCAAAGCCTTGTTCGTTATTCTTCTTTATCGTTCTTCTTCTTTGTCGATTTTCTTCTTTGTCGTTCTTCTTTTTATTTTTTATCTTACGTTAGTAGTACCTTTGATAGCTCGTTTTAAATCTACGGCACCAGAAAAAAAAACATTTTTTTTTTAATCAAAAACAAATCAACCCTATAAATCTTATAAAAACAATGTTTGTTCTCAATCCCTAGTAGAAAAAATAAGCTCATGAGCAAATAAGCAAAAAAAAAAATCGAAAAACACTAATGCCCGTATTGATAAAACGTCATTAAACATTTAATGATTCGTTAAAAATATAACGGGACGTTTAATCAAATTTTTGTATTCATAAACACTCATTAGCAATAACTTTTCATTAAATTTAACGCACTATTTTTGGTCCATTAACGTCCGTAACAAATCATTAAATTAACACATCTGTTTAACTTGAAAATGTCTAATTATTAATATTAGTTATTAGTATTAATTCACAGTATTTGAGGTTAGATAGTATAAGTTAATATATTAATAACTTATAAAAAAACAAAAGTAACTAAAAAGTTACTAAATAATTTAACTATTGACAATTTATTTATAAATATCATTATATTTGTAATGTTCATTAAATTATAATGATCCGTTTTATAATGAATCGTTATAAAAATGCTTATAAATACGGACATAAATATTGACCACACAAGCTGATCTGCACGTAAAGATAAACAAAGACAATACAAAAGACAAAACAAAAAACAGCTAAAAACTTTGACAGCAAAAGTAAAAACACTACACATTATGCAATCAACCAAAACAAATGCAATCTGCAAACACAAAGAATCTGACAAAATGCTAAAAAAATGCCAAGCTAGTCCAGATTGACCTGAAAAAATTTAATTTTCCAGAAGACATCAAGAACTATGTAAAGTTTTAAAAAGTTTAATGCAAGACTTAGAATAAAAACATACTTAAAACTATAATCAAAGTGAAAACCATGTTCACTACAAAATGACTAAAACAGTCTTTGTAAAATAAAGAAACAAAAACATGGATTCCAACATCCAAAAGATAGACAAAGATTAATATTCAGAGTTTGCTATCATCACTGAAAAGTTTGAAGTTATTAATCAGATAACTTAAATCCAATTTAAAGCTTATAAAAATTAGTAAAGAAATTGTAAGGTTACTCTTTGACAAATGCAAAAAAATTGTATAAATAAGCAAATCATGTCTGAAACAAAGCACAATGAAAAGATCGACTTGCACCAAATAAGAAGAATAAACTTTAAACTCTTTAAAAAATGGTAAAATGTATCTTTTACACGCAAATAACAAAGGTAACAAATAAAGACAAAACAGCAAGGTAACAAACAACACGACAAAAACCAAAAAGTGTAAAACCTATCCAGTCATTTGCAAACAAAATTTAAAGCCCTTCTAAACCACGTTAAAAGAATTTTTTTAACAAAAACTCTACGTTCAGACTGTGCAAATACAGTATATAACTTTTTAAAATAAGATAACAATATCTTTTTCCGGTGTGAAATTATTCAAAAATTACAAAAAAAAAATTTGATATTACTTGCGCGAGTGCTAAAAATATATTATTTTAACACCTTTTGAGTTTATTATAAAAACTATGTTTACTACAATTTATATAATTTGTATTATTATAACAAAAAACGTCGTTTTTTTTTATTTAATTGTTTCTATTAGTTCTCAATAATTGTTTTATGTTGTTTTATAAAGTTCTTATTTAATTCATGTTTCCTTTTAGGGTAATTCTACGTTAGTTTGGACAATCGTCCCTACATCGACATCTCCAATTTTGCTCAAACTTTGTACACATGTACCAAAATTTCAGTTTTTAATAAGCAAAAAATAGTCAAAATTTATATTCACAAGAACGTATCTTACAGGAATTTTTTGTAAAACACGATCCCTCCTATGGTTTTACTAAATTTTTTGCAAAAAATCAAAAAAATACCATTTTATAAAAAATTTGATATCTTCGATTCTGCTACACCTGGAGACTAAAAATTTGAACATGGTACAAAAGGCACTGCCAAAATTTGCGGAAAATGTAAAGCAAAACACAAATTAGGTTATGTAAATCGTTTTATTGCTTCTCAAAATACTCTCCTTTAAAATCTATACACTTTTGCATCCGATGATACCAATCTTCAAAACAATTTTGCCACTCTGAGCAAGGTACCTCCAAAACAAGTGATTTAAATGTTTCAACGGCCTCTTCAGGCAATGAAAAACGCTTGCCAAACATTTTATTTTTGATATTCAAAATAAGAAAAAGTCGATAAATCAGGCAAATATAAGCAATAAGTCATTAATTGGATGTTGTTACTGGTCAAAAACTTTACAATTTGTCGTGCTGTGTGAGCGGTTGCATTGTCATAATGAACAATAATTCGCCGTTTTATGTTGTTCCTTTTGATTTCAGCAATAACTTTCGGCAAACAAATTGAAGTATACCAGTTAGCATTAACTGTCTTTCGGTTCTCTAATGCAACATTTGCAACATGACCCGCCGTTTTTCCAAAGAAACAAGCAATTATTCTTTTCAAAAGGCTTCGTAAACACCGCTTTTGTGGGTTTAGGTTCATTTTAAAACACCCATTCAGTCAATTGCTGTTTAGTTTCAGGCTCATATGAATATATCCAAAATTCGTCACCTGTTACGATGTTATATACCGAATTTGAACAACCCCTTTGAATTTCTTTAGCATTTTCTTGCACCAAAAACACGTGTTGCCTGTATTTGTTCTTCTTTCAAATTGTGTGGGATCCAACAACTGCAAAGCTTCCTGACATGCAAATGATCGTGCAAAATTGTATGTATTTGTTTTGCTGCAATGCCTAAGGATGTCTCTATCTCACTATATGTCACATGCCGATCTAACAAAATCATTTCACACACAGCACCAATATTTTTTGCGACAACAGAGGTGCATGAACAACCTTCTCAAAAATCGTCATCAAACGTTGGTTTTCCACGCTTAAATTCTGCAAACTATTTGTAAACCATAGTTTTGAATGGTGCTTCATCCCCAAATAACGAACGACAAGCAAAGTTTTTCCACACATTGCTGCGGTGTTAAACCGTATCGAAAATCATAAAAAATCATCACAATTTCCATTTTTCACACAATTATTACTTTTCTTAAGTTTTGTTGAAACAAAACCGAGCAGTTTGATCAAATTGTCAACTGAATTTTAGGTGAAAAACGTCAAATTTTACAAATATGACGCAGAACGATGGCAATACAGGCAGTACTTGATTCCGCAAACTTTAGCAATGCTTCTTGTACTTCTAAAACATAGTACTTTTGATCGCAAAAAAAAAACTAGATTTGCTTTTACTAATTTTTTGGCGTTTTTCAGGAAAATTTAAAAAAAACGGACATAAAAGATAGCGTTCTACAAGAAATTTCTTTTCGATTAGACTAATTTAATATTTTTTTAATTTTTTTTTGCAAAATTATAAAACCAAAAATATTTTAATCATAAAACTTTATATCATACCTTTTTGAAAAAAAAATTATGATAAATTTTTTTTTTTTTTTTTATAATTTTGCAAAAAAAAAGTTAAAAAAATTGAATTACACTAATAAAAAAAAAAATTACGTAGAACGCAATTTTTATGTCTGTTTTTTTTTAATTTTTTTTGAAAAAAGCTGAAAAATTAGTAAAATTACGGAAAATTCCTTAAAAGTAACCCATTTTTAGCAGTTTTAAATTATATTTCACTCTAGAGCAAGCAAATCCAGTTTTTTTTTTTTATTTTTGCAATCAAAAGTATTGTTTCAAGTCTCCAGGTGTAGCGAAATCGAAAATAACAAATTTTTTATAAAATGATATTTTTTCAATTTTCCGCAAAAAATTTAGAAAAATAGTGTTCTACAAAAAATGTTCTATAAGATACATCCTTGTAAATATAAATTTTGACTATTTTTTGCACAAAAACTGAAAAAAAGCAAAATATTCTTAAAAAATTAAAATGACCGCCGTTTACACTCTATTGCACCTAAAGATCTAAAATTTTTGGAATCGTCATATTTTGGTACCCCAAACGTGTATAAAATTTAAGCAAAATCGGATATGTCAATGTGGAGACGATTGTTCAAACTAACGTGGAATTACACTTTATTGTTTATATGTTTTTTTGTCTGAAATAAATATTTATTATCTTCTAGATAAAAATAGTGTTAATTTATTTCAATAAGTATACAATTTTAAATACTTCGGCTTCCGCTGTAAACGTTGGTTTTTTACAAAATTTTGTTTAACAAATTCACAGAATTTCCAATGATAATCTGGCGTATTATACATATATAGTTAGTTAGTTCAAGATCTATTCCGTTCAGTTGATTTTATAAAAACTTTCTCACCATTAACAGATGCCGCGTTTACAGCCACATTATTATCTATCTATAGACACAACAGCTATTGCATATTCTCAGTGTTATTATATAGTATAGAAACAAAAACGCAGACGGATCTGGCAATTAAAAAACTCTGAAACATTTGAGACGCTTAATAGGTAGATTATGTAACAAAGAAAACTTCTAGAATCTGAATTGAGTGGAAAGGTAAAAATATTTTCACTGAACTTAGGCCGCATTAGACCCTTTGTACATTTTGAAGTAGTAAACCTTACCTAACCTAACTTATGTGATTAATATATGCTAAAACATATCTTGAAATAGTAACTCTAAAACTTATTTTACACGTATGCAGTTCTATTAGGTTTGGTTTGTTTTTGTTTTTTCTTTCGGTTGCTGCCGACAAACGGTGTTTTGGTTTCTATTTCGTACTTAGTAAAAACAGTACAGCACCGAATACTCCCTAGACACAAACAGGTTTTATTAGGTTTTTTTTTAAGTGCAAACTTGTGCCCAGAAAACGGAAAGCAATCAAGACGTTCACACACCCACGATTCAGTTTGTGTTTTAACCTGTTAGCAAATGGATCTCTTTAAAAATTGTCTGGTATTATTATTTTTTGAAAGATGTTGTTGCAGTTTTTATGATATAATAAGCGGTGTGCCAGATGTTGATATAGATCGGCTGAATTCTGCAGTGCAATCTATTGCAAAAAGATGGAAAAATTCCGTCCAGTCTTGGTGCCTTGTTTAGTAAGAATTTCCTGATTGCCCAAGTTACACTCGTATCTGCTACAAGGTGGTGTACAGCGCCTCAGTTACCCCTTGACAGAGGTGGAGTTGCAACGTAAAACTACCTTTGTGTACATCCTGGAAAATGAGTTTCCAAAAGTATTTTGGTTGATCCGATAGGTGGTTGTTGTTGAGGGTCTTTTGGTAAAATCTTTGTAATATGTACTACACAGATATTAAAATACTTTATTAATATTTATGTATACCAAAAAGGTGCTAAGGATACTGTTAATGGACAATAAAAATACATAAATAATAATAGTTTGTACTAATTTATACATTTATTTAACAAAACCAATATGTATTTTTTTTAACTTAATTCTGTTTATTCTACTAAAAACAACATTAGCAAAATGTATTGTTTATTTTTTTAGTTGCAAAAATCCAATCAAGCTATTTATTTATTTTGAGGTGGTTTAAATTAAAATGTGTACAAATATACCTAAAGATTTAAAAGAACTAAAAAAAATCGAATTAAAATTTTGTCATAAATCTAGAAGTGTCTGAACAAATTTGCGAAGATAAACTCTCATTCTTGATATTTTTAAATATATATTGACCTTTTTATAAAATATTTAACGTGATATATTCTGACAAACATTGTATTTACCTGAGTTTGTAGAACATAAATAGTATGGTACTCACCTGAAACAAACAAAAAAAATAAATATTTCGATACATTTTAAAGGCATCATTTCGAGAAACCTTAGCAGTTTTATAGTTAATATTTGAACAACTTGAATTTAATAAAAAAATCTACTTAACATGTAAAGATATCTATATAATAGTAGTTTAAATTTTGTGTTGCTCAGTTGGGTAAAGCCCCAGCTCCTGCAGAACATTTTAAGAAAGTGTAGCATTTAATAATTCAGGACATTAGTCTAATACATGTATATATTATGTAATTAATTTACAGGTACATATTCAAAGGCACTTGTGAGCTAGTAATGTAATAAATGTAATCAACAATTAATCAAAATTTGTCATTTCCGCAAATAATAACAATAATGATGAAATATTGTTTATCAAACAAACACGTTTGTTTTTAAAAACAATTATTTCCTCTTACAATAATTGTGTTCTTGGATATATAAAGGTGATTTATAATTGATATAAATATGTTTTTACAAAAAAATTTGTTTGTTTTTCTCTATGTAAACATATTATCATATCTTTATTTATCTATGAATACAATGTATATTTTACCATTTTATTGATTTGAATTTATTACGACAATAATATTTATAATTGAAAGCAATTTTTAATTAATAAGTAACGCAAATAAAATAAAAACCTTCGCTACAATTGTAATTAATTTCTTGATATATTTTTATTACAATTGTATGTTTATTAAGTGTAACATAATAAAAGTTTTATTTGGTAACAGAGATTTACTTTTATATACCGGCAAATTCATTTTTACGTACTTAAATAAAAATAAAATTATATTTGCTGCGTAATATAACAAAATATACATATTTATAACAGTAACTAATTTAAACTAATCTACCAGTAAGTATTTAATACACTTTTCATATTAATTAGTTAGTATTGAAAAAAAAATCAAAATTTTCCAACTAAATGAACCGCTATCACAGAAATCATAAAAATTCAAAAATATAAAGTTGCTTTTTATTTGCAGAGGCGGATTGAGCATAATCTTTTTTTCTCAGAGACCTGTTCAAATAAAAAAAAAGTTTGCAACATTATTGGATGGATTTATGTTGCCAACTACAGCCACTTCACACATTTTTTTGTAAACTCATTTATTGTATTCGTCATTTTCTCTTTTTATTCAATTCTTTTAAATAAATAAATTTTCTTTTAGCATTTTTTTTATACCTACTTTTTACAACTTTGTTTTGAATATTTTATACTTTCCCATTCAAATATATAAAAGTTTATATACTCAAGTGCATAAAATGTTTTCTTTGTTAGTTTGTTGACAAAATGTCACACAAGTTGCTACAACTCAAACTTGCATTAATTAGGTGAAACCCTCAATAGTGTCAGCATAGGGCTGATCAATCAATTTGAGTCACTCCAAGACAACTAGACATATCCCAAATCAGCTTATATCATATTTCAGATCAAAATCTTTAAATGTTGCATCTGACTGATTGAATTAACTCAAGAATTGTAGCTAGGAGGCATGTACAACAAGTGATTTTTATAAGTTAATTAATTTCTAATTGAAAATAATAATAATCTTAATTGACTTGATGACTTTTTAATCCATAAAACCCAAACTATGCATTGCAAGTTAATGCAATTTTAGTATGTTATTGTACCATAATAGTACCAACTTTTAATTAATTTATTTTTACCAAATATTAAAAATAATCTTAGCAGACTTGATGATGCAAACTATGCATTTTAGGTTATGCAACTTTATTATGTGTTGTACTTAATTGGTACCAACTTTGAACAAAAATAGAAAAATATTGCTACGCTTGATTTTTATAAATTTATTTATTTCTATATACAAATAAAAGTAGTCTTAGTAGGCTTGATAATTTTCTATCCATAAAATTCCATCTATTTATTAGATGTGAATGCAACTTTAGTATATTATAATACTATTTTTAAACAAAAATTAAATTATATTGGTACGCTTGATTTTTGTAAATTAATAATTTTTTAACAAAAAATAAAAATAATCTTAGTAAGCTCGATCATGTTTTATTTATAAAATCCAAACTATGCAGTGTATATTGATGCAATTTTAATATATTATAGTAATATAATGATACCAACTTTGCACAAAAATTAAATAACATTGGTACTCATAATTTTTATAAATAAATAAATTTCTAGCTGAAAATAAGCTTAGCAGGCTTTATGATTTTTGCCCATAAATCCAAACTATGCGTTGAATGTTGATGCAACTTTAGTATATTATAATACTACATTGGTATCAACATTGCACAAAAACAAAATAATATTGGTACTCCTGATTTTTATAAATTAATTAATTTCTAGCAAAAAATAAAAATAATCTTAGCAGGTTCAATGACTTTTTACCCATAAATCCAAACTATGCATTGGATGTAGATGCAGATTTGGTATATTATAGTACTACATTGGTACTAATTTTGCACAAAAATAAAATAATATTAAACACCCGATGATTTTTTTATTAATAAAATTGAAACTATGCATTGGATCTTGACGCAACTTTTATATGTTATAGAACTTAATTAGTACCAACTTTTCACAAAAATAAAATCTTTCTATTGACAAATAAAAATAATCTTAGAACACTTGATGATATTTATTTATAAAATCCAAACTATACATTGGATATACAGTAGTACCAACTTTAAATAAAAATTAAATCATATTGGTTTGCCTGATTATTATAAATTCATTCATTTCTAACAAATAATCTTAGTAGGCTCGATGGTTTTTTATGCATAAAATCTAAACCATAAATTAGATGTTGATGCAACTATAGTATACACTATAATTACTATTAATCTAGTACTAACTTTAAACAAAAATTAAATCATGTTGGTTTTTCTAATTTTTATAAATTATAACTAGCAAAAAACAAAAATAATCTTACCAGCAAGCCTTTTGTTACTTAAGTGTTGCAAAGATAAGTAATGTTAAAGAAATTCAATTAAATCATAATAAGTGATTAAGCTTATTTGCAAAACTGTAATCCACAACCAATAAAAGCTTTTTTAGACTAGTGTATTATTAAGCATTAATTGACATCTATAAATAATCTCGTTTTAATATTATACATAAAATATATTTTCCCGTTTTGTAACGAAATACCGTCTTTCAATAAAACCAGTGTTTTTGACCATTATTGTATATTATCAAATTATATCTAGAAATTGAAATAACTTATAAGTTGCTGTTTTTGTTATTATACTAAAAATCAAGGTAGCGGTCGGAATAGTCTTAATTATCATTGCTTTGCAATTAAACGGCTGATTAAACTGGCTCTACTATAACCTCGAGGTTAATATAAAAATATATTTATCTTAACTTCATCAAATAATAAGAAAACAAAGCAAATAATAAATATTGACACAACTTATATCATAATCTAATTTATTATCATTATCTACTCAAACGCATATCTTCCTGTATTAGGTTTTATTTCTGTAGTGTCTATAAATACATTTCCTTGAAGATAAACACATTGATTAAGTAATAGTTCATTGATTTCAAATTGCACTTGAGATTAGTATTTACCTAATCTATCGCAATTACAAAAAAAATATATTTAAATTAAAACAAATTTTGTACTTTCAAAAAATTTTACTTAAAATTTCAAAATAATAAATATTTAAACTTTTATTAATATTTACTTAGTGTGTGTCTGGATTGACATTGCATTTTTTTTAGTTTCTAATTGTAAAGAATTACATTATATGTGAAAACATAAAAATACCTTTAAAATTCAACAAAGAAAACCATATTTCTTAAAACTATCACATTGGCAGCTTATTCCAATTTCCAGTGGTCCAGTTAAAAAAAAAATTTAAAAACTTTATTTATACGTCTTGAACTGTCGCTACAGTTTCTAACCTAGAAGTCTCAAGACGTCTTGCAATACTTAATATTGGTTTGCGAAAATATCTGCATTTTCTTTTAAATTAGTAATTAAATTATTTTAATAATTTCAAAAAGGAGATATTAAAAGTTTTAAACTTATAATCTTGATTAGTTTTATTTGAATGCTATTAAAACGTTTTCAAATTGCCTAAAAAAGCGAAACAAAAAGCTCAACGTAAAAAGCTAAAATGTCTTCTCTACTACTAAAAAAAGAATCTTAAAATCGACTCCTAGTCCTAGAGAAAAAAAACATTAAAAAGTTAAGTAAAAAGGACAGCCAAGTGAACTACATTTTTCTTAAACTATTTATTTAAGTAGTCACTAAAAATACGCAACAGGGGAAAAGGCAAGAAGAACCACACGGTATAAGCCAAGAAAGAAAAATTCGAGTTGCATTGATGTAATTCAATGCAACCTGCATCACTATCGAACAGTTGCGTTGTCCTATGCCATAATCCAAAAATCATGGATAATAAAATCCAAGATTTATCGAATTATCAAATTTAAAAAGAATGTTTTTTGCAAACCCTATAAACAGTAACTAAAGATGTGCATTTACACACCTATGCATATAACAGCTTTTTGTATGCCCTAGCTCTCCAAAAACAAAGTTACAGCTGTAAAAAGTAGCTCGGCCACTGGATTAAAAATGAATCATTGTGACGTCCGCATACATAGCTCCTGATACATGATACGTTTCATCACAGCTATACAAAAGTTGGTATAGTATTGCATAAGTAGCAACATAAACCTGACCATCAAATGTAATGCAAACTCCTACCAAATCGTTTGAAAAAACAAAAACGTAAGCTTTTAGTCAATTTTATTATTAGTACTAACTTAAAATTATTAAACTAAGAAGTTACATCCTGCACCCAGACTATAATAGATGTTACACTGGCATATATATATATATATATATATATATATATATATATATATAAATAAGTATCTCAAGTAAAATCCAAAACTGGCATGAATCTACGTCTGCCTCAATACCAGATCACAGTTAGATAAAATTCAGCTTAGAGGATACATACAAAATTATACATACAAGCATACAAAAACTACTGCCTACTAGCAGTCGGTGTTTGGTTCTGATTGTATAATACCTTAGTGATGTGACAAACTAAAAAAAAAAATTGCAAAGAAAATTATCAATCAAGCAAAAAACTCAAAAAACGCTAATCAGAATAAATGTTCTATAAAGACGTCCAAAAAAATTACAAAAACTTATTCCAAACAACAAAGACAAACATGAAAGACATTTTGCAAACATGTTAAAAACAGCTCCAATGCCGCAAAATTAAAAAGATCTTATCAAAAAACCCCTAACAACAACTCGGTTTTTATGTAACGTTTGGACGTGCTATATCAAATGATATACTTTTAAAAACTTACTTCTTAGACTGTACCACTTCAAAAAAAAAAGATAGTCTGACGCTTCAACACCACCCCCATACAAAGCAAACAAAGTTCTAAGACTGGACATAATTTTTTCCGGTTCTTTTGCAATAGAACAAGGATATTATTTTAGCTTACTTAAAAATCTTTAAAACAAGTATCACCTTTCGCTACATACCCATAACATAAAAAAAATAAAATTTGTATTTATACCAAAATCAAGACGCTTTATTTTAAATTTTACGTCTTTTCTTCTAAAGACACATTAAAAAACAAAACTTTCTACTACTCCAATACACTCAAACAAACAAGCATACAATGCGGGCAGAGTAACGGAATCGGCGTAACAAATCAAATTAAAAAAATATTACAGAACAAGACTTACCTTAGGAGTATTTAAAGACATAAAAAGTGCATTTGACAAAACTACCATCCATAAAATAAAACAGCACTCTCAACACATGATGTTAATACAACAACCAATGGTCAGGTCTATAACTTACGGTTTTTAAAGTATTCATTAAAATAATAAAACAAAATGTAGTAGATTATGTTCCAATTACCATAGCAACAAGTAAAAACAATTATTGTTTTTTTGTTATTTACAAAACGGTTAAAAAAAAAAACGGAAAAATAAGTGAATATTTTAAGCAAAAAGTCAACTACAATTAAATATGATTATTATTATTATTATTATTACTATAAATCATTTAAAACGTATTATATTTTGTTATTATTTTAATAAATGTTTCAAAAACCATAAGTCCTATATCCATAAAACCATATATCATTGTAATTGTTAAAATATCTCTTTCTAAAAATTAAAAAAAATACAAGGTTTTATTTAAAAAAAACTGATGATGACGTCATATCTCTTGAAACAAAGCTTGTATTTAAAATTAAAATACATCACTATATAGATTAAATTTCTACAAAAACCTTTATTAATGTCATTTTTTACATAAACCAAAAATGCAGCCAATAATCAGGTGTTTTGTATGTATACCCATTTACCCAACCCTGTATATCGTTCTGGCAATGTAAACAGGCTGTTGGCAAAACGCCACAACTGTCTCCAAAGATAGTACTATCGTTATACACAACTGTCATAAAACCTTTGCTTATCTATAGACACTAGTCTGGTGGCTAAAAACCAATCAGAAAATGTCAGCTAACTAACTAAACCAGGCGCAACAAATGGCATGCCTAAATGCAACCGGACTTTGGCACACTGCAGGAAAGGCCAGCAAATACAGAAGAAGCTAAAAAACAAGACGGCCGGTGCTCTGCTACTCAAGAGAGTTTAAGTTGCTGCCTTAACATGGCTTGACAAGCAGTCTTTTAGCACACATTAACCACATAGGTTAAGTGTGTGTTGGAACAGAAGATTATGTTTATCATTAAAGGAAGTACAAAGAGCCTATTGAAAAAAAGTTAAATTCTATTTTAGATCACTAATTTTTAAACCATAAATTAGGTCGATAATTGAATTAATAAAATTGGTTTGTATAACAGATCATGCTTTGTTTTGTCAATTTGTTTTATATGCTATTGAATATAACCTATACGTTGTCAGCAGTTTACCCATTATATTAATGAAATTTGCTTCACAATCCACGGTAGACTAACTTTGTGCTCTATTATTAAATCCAAGACAAGTCGTCATAATATAATATTATTGCATTTTATACCTGCCGCCAGTTCAAAATTAGTAGTTATTGTTAGTAAGTAATTAAAGAATAAGTTTCATAAAAGTATTATAGTCCCGGGGCAGAGAGTTTAAATACGCGTGGTAACTAGTCCTCAAAAACTAGATTTAACTACACTGCGTATAGAATAAATAAAAACAAAATATTTTAGACCTGGAATTAAGAGTTTGTGTACGCAACAACGCCATATCTTTAAAATTATTTTTTTCACTCAACACCAAAACCCTGGCTTTAAGTGCCAGATATAGCCTTTTTTCTGCAATGGCTATTGGCAGTAGTCTTTCAACATAAGTTAAATTGAACTGAATTTATAACAGACAAATTGAATGATTATATGAGAATGAATCAGTCTAAAATATTTATCAAGTAAAATTAAAAAATTGAATATTTCAAATTAACGTACATTTTATCTTTTAATTATAATAAACATTTTAATTAAATTAACAACATTATTCAAAAAGTGTCATATGTATTACTTTCCGTGCTCGAGATAAGCATTTATAAAAATTACCTGTTTGTGCACAGTTAATTGTTTTTCTTAAGATAAAGCCATAAATAGCAAATTGACTCGCAATCTATAAATTCCACAATGATAATCATATATAATATAAACATAAAAAAATATTGTAAGAGGCCCCACCTTGGGTTATTTATCTATATATTTTTAGTTTTTGGCTAGTCATTTCTTTTTTATCAAACCTTGCATCATAAAATATCATATTCATGATGTATATCAAAAAACGTCTGTTTTATTAGGACAGAAACAGCAATAATTTGTTAACTGTTGGTGAACAATAGTCGTTAAAGTAATTTGACATAAACGGATAACACTGAAACATAAATAGAGAAAACACTAACAAAAAACCTACTTTGCAGAGAAGCAAGTGATTTAGTAAATATCTTAAATTGTGTCTTTTGAAAATTCCACCTTCTTAATAAAAAGTTAAAACATATACAATTGAGATATAATCTGACTTCTTTAACATATACTCTAAGCCATTTCAGTACCGTTTTGTGTTATCTTGAACCTCTGACAGCTCCAGAAAATAAATAGTAACTTGACAAAAACTGACACACTTATCTAGCAGTTTCATAGATGACTTTAGTAAAACGCTGACAAAAAATATTAAAAAATTATGAATACATAGTCCAGAAAGTAAAACTGCAAAAATGCAATAGATTTAGATAAAATCAACTAATCAATCTAATAAAAAAATTCTTATCACTAAAAAAATCAGAGATTATAGGTTAGATGTGACCTAATAAGACAAAACGCTTTAAGATATTTGCAAAAAAGAAAACTGAAACAAATCTTCCAATTCAACCATCATCCATCAAAAGCTATCTGGTATAAATTAAAACAACACTTCAAAAAACCGGTACTAAACCACAACAAAAAAAAAAAAATTAATCTTAAAATCATTTAATATCATGTACAAAACTGCCCCCAAACAACAAATTTTGGTTAAAAAATGCTGTGCCTTCTATCAGATTACAAGTTATTTAATTTATGAGCACAAAACATACTCTCTCTCATTAATTTTGGTTAGAATTCTTAAAGCCTTAACTTCTAGTGTCGGTAACTATGAATTTAGCAAATACTTTAAATACATAAACTTTAAATAAATGTTTGTTTTAGTTGTATAATTTCAGTTATAACAATAGTGATTATCATAATCGTAATTTTGTTTAAAAAAGTTTTATGATTGTCGGCTGTATGCGTCAGTAATTTACAAATTAAATATAAATTTAACATTAGTAACTTAACAAAATTATATACTTTATTTATTAAAAATATTACAAAACAGAATGAACAACAAGCTTATATATTATACTTCATAATGCAAGTCATCATAGAATTCCTCAACATTATTGGCAGTATTTTGACTTACTTGTATTGCTTGATGATGATGATTTGTTTTCCATAGCCATACACCAATTAAAGATCCAACGTAAAATAAGTAATATGAATATTATCAGAGCGCATATAATTAGTACGACAAACATGTTCACATTCATTCACGCACTTTTATTATTTAGTATTGCTATTTAAAATCACATAGCCAGTTTTACTTTTTATCTTATCGATTTGAATACAGATAAATACTGATAACATTGCAGCGTTATTTAAAGGTATAATTACCAAATTAAACCAGATTGAATTAGAATAAATAATAAATTTTGTTTAAAGTTATCAGATTAAACTATTTCACACTAAATAAATGATCTTAAAGCGTAAGCCAGCCTAAAACAATTTTCTAAATCAAGTTTACATTTGTTGCAGCCAATATATCTTTTATATAGTTTATTTTCTAAAACTAGGTCTTATCTACAAAATGGCGTTTTCCGTTTTTAAACCAACTTTCTGTTAACAAAAGAAAGCTTAAGATATCTGTTCCAAAGTGTTCATTTTTTAAATCAAATGCCAAATGGAAAGAAAACCATATCAAAACATTAGGCAAAAGCAACTCCAATATGCCAACAGCATTATCCGTTACATTTCACCCACTACTGAACCCATCGCCAAAGTTGTCATGGATTATTACCTATATTTAGTAATAATTGTTTAATACTACTTGATAACTAAATTCCAATAAAGAAACCATTTTAAATATTTTTACTGGTCTGGCTAAATCATATACAAACCAACAGCTAATAATGTCGTCTCTAGATGTTGACAATAACCTAAACATCAACCTCAAAGGCAAATAAGTAAATTTCAAAATCAGTAAAAAAATCATACGCCATATGATTTTCTAAATAAACTTGCATTTGGCGAAAAATTCAACTGTAGTGGCTGTGATAAAAATACGTTCACATTAAAAGTACATTATGTAATGGCCGACCCGGTTAGAAAGTACTGACTCATAGATTTCTAAACTTGACTTACGAGTATTGCATGATGATTCCTCTTCTTCCTCCACATGTTTCTTCCTACTAGTACAGCAAACAATAGTTAAAATAGATGCTATCAAAGCGCTTGTAAATACTACCATATAAATTACAAACATTATAAAACACTTTTATATTAGCACTGCATTTGTTTTCAAATATAATATTTGATTCATGTTTTATCTTATCGATTTAATTATCAAAAAATTCTGATAACATAGGCAAATTAAACAAATTGAACAAGTTCTCGTTTATCTGAACAAAAGCGGCGGGCTGCTAAAGCCTATTTTTGGCCTTTGATACACTATATATTATCTATTTGCTGAAGAATTTTAAGTTTATAAAAGTAATTTAAAATCAGAAAAAAATGCAATAAGTTCCACAATAGCTGTAAATTGTATTTTAAGAGTGCCAAAGTTAAACTAGAAAAAATGAACATTTGTCGTAAAAAAAGTTTCTAGTGCTTGATTAACCAAGTGCTTTGATAGAACAAAAACAGATAAAGATAAAATCGTAAAACAAAAACAAAATGAATCAAACAGGTTTCAAGATTAATGATGAATGACCAAGTTTATTGTTACTAACCAAACTACCGCAAAAATTTTAACCCATGATAATGGCACCAGCTGATTGAAGCATTTTCTAGAAATATTACGTAGCCTGTTGTGCTTCTTCTTGTACTTATATCACCTGCTTAGTCCGAGTCACAGTATGCATTTAAGGTATTCATCTCATTTTCTATCTTGTACTCAATACCACTGTGTATTATTTCTTTAAAATAATTTACACATTTTTTTAGGTCAGTTACGTTCGATAAAGTTGGGTTTTCTACAAAACGGCTGCAAGAAAGTCAAATCTGATCTGGTTTTAGTCGAGAGATATAGCAGGCTTCCTATTGCTTTTCTATACAAAAATGCACATTTTTGTGTTTCCATCTCTTGTTTGGGATGTTTTGCTGTTATCGGGGTTGTTACTGTTTTGGCTTCGGTCATTTGAAACTTTTCTAAAACTCTTTTTACAAATTTAGTTTGAGTCCATCCGTGCATTTTTCAATCTCTACCCCTATAAAAGTTTTAAGTTCAGTATTCACTGTTACTTTAAATTCTTGTGTCAGATTTATTAGTAGTTCATCAATTTTGATTTGATCACTTCCAATTATGATTCACATATATGGCCATTATTGTTTTTGCTTTTATATACACATTGTTCATAAGATCTGTTGTAGTCCGTTGCGTTTCAGAAAATCGGTGAAGGTTTTACATCATTGCTTGCATTGCTTGTTTAAACCCATATAGTGATTTTTGCAACTTACATATCTTTTTTTAATTATCAAATCCTTGTGGCATTACATGCAAACGTTACATCATGTAGGTATCGGTAGAGGAATGCTGTCTTTATATCAAATAATATGATTTTATAATTTTTACCTGCAGCTAGTGCCAATAGTATTTTCAGTAAAGTACTATTTACTACAGAACTGAATATCTTGTTGTAGTCAATTTTATGTTTCTGTTCGCATCCTCTAACTACTTTGTGCCTTCCATCATTTTTCACTTTTAAGATTTATTACTAAGTATTTTCTTGACTTTTGCTTTATTTTTGTCAACTTGTATCCAAACTTTGTTTTCTAGCTTTAACCCATTCATTCTTTTTGGGACCTTTGATTGCTTCTTCAAAAGTTAAAAGAAAGAAGTCGGTTTGTTATTGTTTTCTTGATTCTTTCTTTCATTCTAGTTTTCTTTTCTAATTTGATTTTCTTTTCTGCTATTTTTCTTAGTCTATTTCTTTTGTCTGTGTTGGGATTTCTTCTCTGGTTTATATTTTATTTTTGGACTCTTCTATTACAATCGTCCATTTTTCTCGAGTTTAAATAATACATCTCTATAAGTTGTTATTGTCCTTTTGTCCATATTCCACAGTTAATATCCATTTAAGCCATATTCAATCATTATTAGTTTCTTACTTCAATCATCTAGATTTTTTAATGTACCTAGCACTTTGGCAAATACATCACTTCCAAATACTCTTATTCTAGAAAGATTGGGTTTCTTACTTGTCTATTTATCATGCGGAGTTGACCCGTATGTAAAACTATTTAGTTCAAAGTCATTCTTATTTGTTTGGACCATGCCTAAATTTCTTTGGAGATACATGCCACTATTATCACATTTAAATTTGTGCACTTTCAGATTTTATTCTACTTCGACCATGTTTACGAATTATTTTATTGCATCTTCGACTTGATTACGACTGTCTAACAAAAATGCCGTGCAGTAATGAATAAAGTCATAAAAAAAATGATAAAATATTTGTTTCCATCTCACGTTATAGGATTTATTAGACCACACACGTCCGAGTGTATTATTTCTATTGTTGCCAGCAAAGCCGTGGAAGCCATTTGTACGATCTGTTATTCTATAAATAACCCTATCTTATGTACATTATAATTCAATAAAAAAATAACAATTTAAAGACTAAAAACTGTGTTTTCTATTTAATTCAACACCCTTTATAAGATAAGTGACTTAATCATTCAGTATTACGTACATTAAAATCTCTTAACTAAATGGTTTCAGCTTTTATATAATAACCTTGAAGAAACTTGTCAAAACTTTCAAAAAGTTCATCAAAAAAGTTTGAAATTGCATTATTTGCAGAACGGTATATGCCAATTACCAAAATAGTCTTATTAGAAAGGTGATAATCGTAATCTATTAGAATAAAGCAATCTGGATCTTTATTACTTTTTTTGGTTTTAGTCAAAAAGAAGATATGGGGTTTTTATGTTCAAGATGCTGATAAACAAAACTTAAATTCTTTTTTAGAACACAAACATTAAAGAAATTAACTTTTAAATTACAAACTAAGTCAGTATTTGGTTCAATAAATTGGTCAATGCCTTGTTCCGTTAATTTAATCTTATCATAAACCCGTGGCTCTAACTTGCAGTTTTATGGTTATGTTAGTGTGTTAATTGTTTTAAGTTAAAAACTCCCCTCATATATTAAACTTATATGCGCCTTTGTTGCATTTCATAAATGATTTGTTCTAAGTTAAATTATAATTACCCTGTAATTAGTTTATTAAATCGGCTGGATAATAAATAAATAAATATTTGTCGATCAACGATGCTACTTAACAACTTGTGATTGTGTTAAGCAAATAATAATAGATTTATTTAAATTTTGCAAAAAAATGTTATCATTCCATTGTCGGCTGTATACGTCAGTACATGTAATTTACAAAATGAATATAATATATAATTTTAACATTTCTGATAACAGATTAAAGTTTAGTTTTATTAAATAATAATTTAGTGTTGCTTATAAATTGCGTTAATTCATTTAGTAAACCTTTTTAATAACTATAACATTTAAGCACTAAAAAGCAGTTTGCTTTAGAATCCAGTTTTTTGGCAATCGCTCACATTATACAATTCTAAAAGACTGCAATGATTTCTTTAATTCTATAACATCTCAATGACTTACACATATCGCATGGTGATTCTTCCTCTTCCACTTTAGTACAGCATTTTTTTAACTCCTCCAAATAATATAAAACAATTACAACAAATGTTATTAGAGCGCCTATAACTAATATCATATACATATCGACTTTCATTCCCGCACTTTGTTATTTAGCACTGCCATTTGAGATCACATATCATATACAGTATGTTACATTTTATCTTATCAATATAAATACAGATAAATTCTGATAACATTGCCAGCATCATTTGAAGGTAGAATAAAACAATAAATATAATTACCAAATTGAACTGATATAATTAAAATAAAAAAGTTTGCCAAAATACTAAATGCTTAGTTTTATTATTAAATTTTAATTTATTTTTTAAGCATTTTAGAAGTAAATTTAATTTATATTATTCAATGAGTAGGTAATGGTAGTAATTATTCATTTAGATAAAGTTTGCAAAACGAGCCGTAGAGCAGTGTTGATCCAGTTTTTACTAGTCTTTTTACGACATTGCTTTATCTAGTGAGTAGTATTCCTCTGTTTCTCTTGGTCTCTCTCTAGTATTAGTTTTGTCAACCGGTTGTGCAAGCTATGTAACCAACCCATCTCCACTTGAACTTGGAATGCGTTTTATAATGTTTAGTTCTGTGCCTAATTGTTATGTTGGGCACTCTGTCTTTTAGACCCTCCTAACATCGAGTTTTCCTTATAGGGTGTTTTGTAGTTTACCAAAAGCTTCTCAACCAAACCCTATGCAACAAGAGATTTTGTTTGTTTGGTTGTCTTTGCCAATTTTTATTTTATGGCCAAGATATATGTATTTGTGTAATTTCTCTATTTTATCTCCGTCTATCACCAGGTTTCCTCTGGCCACCATGTTTTATAAAAGTTAATGTACAGTCTTCTGCACCTGTTTGTTTGAAATCTTTTAGCATTTTTTGTATATTCCAGAAGTAGTCAGTTATTATAACAATATTTTCCGCAAAAAAAGTGGTTTATCCCGTTTAAATATATATTCCGCGGTAAAAACTTTAGGGGATATAGTATCATTTTGTCTTATTTCTTTCCTTATTCTGTATTTATTAGTTGTTGACTAAAGTTTTACACTTCCCGTAACATTCTTGTATATAGTATGTAGGAGTTTTGAATAGCTGTGATCTATTTGGCATTGGTTTAATGTGTTAAATAGTCTATAAAGGTTATGACAAAGTGATTTATTGTAATCTATTAGTTTTTCTATTAAGGTGTGCTAACAAAGTTGGTAAAAAACTAGTTTGGATTCCAGATGCTTTGTAATTATTTTAATGAAAAGTTTATAAAAATAAAATAAATAACGCGCTTATTAGTCTGTAGTTTTTTGAGTATTATGACTGCAATATTACATCTCTTCAAAATTGTGCCTTTTCAAAAAATAAGTTAACAGAGCGGCTAGTTCATTTTAAAGCGTATTTCCCCCACTAGTCACTGTCTTTGCTAGAAGATTTGCTTCTTTTTATTTATTTTTTTAAACAAAATTTCTCTTGTTCGACATGCTTGTACTGTGATTTGGCTTTTCTTGAATTCTTTATAAAAATTCTCCGCTATAGTGATAAATGTTTCTTTCTTTGTCGTTTCCACTCCTGTTTTGTCTTTAAATTTAATTACTTCAACTTACTCTTTTGCCAGTTCTTTTTATGACTTTCAAATTTTCTCTTTGGTCTTTGCGTGCTTTCTTTGATCTTCAAACTTCTAAAAGTTTATTTTATTGTTTTTTGTAGACATACCAGTTTTTTTTCTTTTGCTTTTTAGGTGTATTTTGATTATGATTCTTTACAGCTCTATGGTTGCATCGTATTCCAAAATTGTTCAGTACTGTGACATCTGTAATGATACAATTATATTCTGTTATTAGAAAGTCTATCTTGTTTTTTGTCTTGACTTATCTACGTCCATTCATTAATGAGAGGTTGAGTTGCTGTAGAAAATCTAGTAGCATTTTTTCTTTGTTCAGTTCTGTCTTCAGATCTAAAATTTTCTATAGCTTTCTTTGAAACATCTATCTGTTTACCTAAAACGTTAAATTGTCCCATTATAAAGATATAATAGCAATTTGTTTTTTGAGAAGTTGTTTCAATGTCTTTGTATAAATTTTTAATCTTTTCATCTTTGTGATCAGATGTCGCGCATACACTTGTATTATTTTCATGTTGTTACGTTTATTTAAAGATATTATTAGGTAGACGCTCTGAGATGCATTTTGTGCTGGAGTTGTTTTGTGTGTGTTTCTTGTGAATGAAAAATCTAATACCGCCGTTTAAATTATTGGTGTTGCTCTTGTGATACAGTGTGTGGCCAGATTTTACCGTAAGTAGTTTCTCGTCACGTCTTGTTACTGCATAACTCTATAACGTTTAACCGTTTTACTTTGGTAAATTCTTTTTCCAGCTCTGTTAATTTCTTTATTGTGAGCTACAATCTTACGTTGTGCATAAGTAATTTGAATGTTTTGTTATTGGATTTGTGTTCGTAAAGATTTTTGTTTGTCAACAAAAGTTTTCAGTAAATGTCTGGTGTAGAATTATTGAAAACATGCTTATTGGTCTATTCGTTTTAATATAAGACCTGATATACCAAACACCATCAAACATTGTTAAAATTTTTAAAAATTAACTAATTCAGAATAACGTAAGGCAACCAGATATTTCTTTAAAAGAGCTAGAGTATGACTCAATTTATATTTTGAACAATTATAAACATTGTGAATATAATCTAAAATACAAATAAATATTAACTTTTCTAAAATTGTAATTATTTAACCAATAATAATTAATCATTTTGTATTTTTAAAACGGTTTATATTAAAGCAACTTGATTAGACTTTTAAACTGAATTTGGTCTAAAAATTACGTATATAAAGTTGTAAGTTACCTTGTATCTATAATGTAATCAAATACCGTTGTGGTATTATTATTGTCATTACTATTGTTTTAAATTTAAAAATTAAAATGATTAATCAGTTAATTTTATAAGGGAATTAAGCCGTTAATCTTATTAATAGCCATTGATAAATAAATAGCAAATATACCTTAATATATTTATTTTAATAATAATATTTGAATCATAAATTAAAGTAGCGTATTAACTAAAGTATTAAAAAATCTTTAAAAATATTTACTTTAACTTTGTTGGCATGGCAAAATACGTGTAAAGACAGAAGGCTGCACATAACCTGTACGTTTATACGGTATATAAAACAAATAATCATTTTGTAAAACTCGAGTTGGGACATGAATACTAAATTAAACTTAGCAAGTCAGAACAATAAATAATCCCACAAAGAACTTCTGGTGTCACGTAAAAATTAAAACGTTTTTTTACAAAACTGTCATATTAATTGTAGAAAGCTACACGGAACGTAGCTGCCTGCAATATATTGTATTTATACTCCAAAAAATAATCAAGTTTTTTTTATCTGTTCAATTTTGCCTTTACTGACGGCTGTGTATACCATATCTTTAAGTATTACTCAAGATGGAGGCGTATTAGAGCGTTGCAAAAGATAATAAAAACACGATAGTCACAAAACTCCTTAAAGTTACGCTTGACAAATCATAAAAGCTGATAAGACAACATTTTATTCATCAGAGAACAAACATTATCGTAGACTGATGTCTAGAAAATGTCATTACTTTGCACTTTGCATTAAATAGTGCAAAATCAAACTAATAACTAAATTTAAAAAAAAATTATACTGGCAGCAAAGAATAGAATTTGAAACTGTGTACCACATTGTTGATAAAAATATTAAACAGTAATGGTCCAAAATGTAATCCCGAAGTAACATCAATATTACGAGAAGCGCATTGACCGATGAGTACAAATTGAGATCGGATAAATACAAAACAACTGTAACAAAGTGCCTTAACTCCATTACAACGTAGTATTGTAATTAGTATTTTATAGTCAATGGTATCAAAAGCTTTTGAAAAGTCGTGTTAGCTAAATCCACCTAAAATCTGTCTTCGAGCGCATTTGTTATATAAGATTTAGACAACATAAAGTTGAAAAATGTTAATTTGCCACTTAGAAAACCATGTTGATTAAAGGCTATTTTTAATTGCAGAATGACAATCAATTAATAAGTAACTAACTTTTTAAAAACTTTTAGAATAACTTATAAAAGTCTATAGTTTTTTCCATCAGTTTTAGCACCAGACTTACAAATGAAAGTAATAAAAACTTGTTTCATTCAAATAGAAAATTACCCATAACCAAAAATAAGTTGAATAAAAGCCAAGGCCGCCAGAAAGCAAACGCACACTTGTAGAAAAAAAAGTTAATCTATCAGGCACTGAACAGTTGTTAGGCTTCAATACTGATAGTTTGTTGAGTACATCAGATATCTTTATATATATATATATATATATTGAGCAGGCATTCTTCATTATTCCGTAAGTCTACCCGTTCTACTAATTATGGTTTCATTAATCCGCTGAGTAGAATGTGTAAACTTGCAAATACTTTACCAACTAACTTAAATTTATTTTGTGTCTCTAAGTCTACGTTTAGAAGTCAGCTGACTAATGTATTGTTTAAATTTGTACAATTTTTTGGATATGTTATTTTTTGTATTTTTTTATTTTTATATATATTTGTAAAACATCATTAGTTATGTATATTTGATATAGATGTAAATAGTAAGTTTTTATACTGTAAATAAAGTTATTATTATTATTATTATTATTAATAGTATCTCTTTACCGTTACGTTTAGATTTAACGTTCCGCCAAAAAGCCTTACGATTATTTTTAATCAAATCTTTTACTTTCTTAATGTAATCAGAATAACAATTTCACAACTTCCGCCCAAGGTGTGTTCCAAGCTCCGGATGCGGCATTTTTGCCCAAAGTAAGGCATCACTCAGGGTGAGGTCGGCGGCCGAATTAATGCAGCAGTAAAATTAAAAAATAGTCAAGTGTACCTACTCGTCTTAAAAAATTCCAAAATAGTTGTCCAGCGGACACCGTAATCATTTTTTCAACTTTGCGTGCCGTTGTTCACGGGGTTAGCTAGTTAGGGTACGTGGCTGTAAAGTGATGATTTTCTTTTTGTGATAGCTTTTTATAACTTTCAATTTTTGTTAAACACAATCTTGGAATACACAAATCAACAAAAGACTTGCTGTTTTAGAATTTTGAAGGTTATGCACTGGTAGTGTGTTGGAAGATAAATGCTTCTACCCAGCGGCTGCATATGTCAAATGTTGTATGTAAATGTCCGACAACGTTTTTGTTGTGGTGCTATCTCATTACTTATTTCTGCATTGCTGATGAAACGGTTAACTGGTGTTCCAGCCCGCTAGGGTGCAATGCAGTTTCCAGTCAGCGCCTTGCCGGTAACACACACTCACTTCTGGTTTAGCTTCATTAATAATATTATGCATTTTCGGGCACTCACGTTGGTTTGCTTTACAATGGAATGAAGACCAGAATCTCCCCACCCCCCCTCCCCCCAATGGTTGCAGTGTAAAACTCTTTGGTTGCCATGATTTTGCCGCAAAAGTCAATAGTAGAAGGTTAACTGGTCAAACCATAACTTTGTTAGTTTAAAGTCGGTTCCTTTGTTGCTAGGTCCTTGTGATAATGCGCCGGGTAAATGGTTTTTAGATCCGGACGTCTGCTCGATGTCAAAAGAAAATTTGGTAGCAGTAGCAACCATCTCATAAATTTAATTTTAATGTCCTGCGTGCCGGTGAGGCTGTTTCCGTTTTCAACAAAAATCAACTGTGCTTCAAATGAACCCTGTACTACTAGACTGCCTTCACAATTGCGTAGTACTCCTTCTTCTTATAGTGCCATACTCACTACGAGTGTTTGGCCCCTCTCTCGTATGATTGTGGTGCGCAATAATAGTTCCACACAAACATACAGGATCTACAGTTTAACGTGGAATCCGAACCACACTATTAGAGGGGTTTACTAGGCAAATACTTTGTTGGTTTGCCATTGCCTTGCAAAGGAGACAACCGCATCGAAATATATTTGACAAATTAAATATTGCCGCTGCTGGGAATCGAAACCGGGTTGCCTGCACAACAGTCCTTGCACTAAACTATTGTGCTACGGTTGCCTCAGTACTACTATTTATTGATATTGTAGTAGTATATAGTTGTTCAGTAGCCGCAAATCACAAACTGGCATAATTAATTGCGTTTGCGGTTCGATCCTTCCTGATACAGCATTGCTTCCATGCCGTTAATGTTTGTTGGAGATCCTGAACAGTGCGTCCAAGAAGGTAACAATTTTCTTTTTCAACTCTGTGTCAAGTATATTGTTGTAGCTGCAAGGGTGGATAACCCTTCTGGAGAGCCTTCAAAATGTAGATATTTATTGTGGAACAATATTGTCTTTCAAATATTTGGAAAAAATGAAATAAAGAGTCAAGTTGCTCCAAAGCTTTGTTACTTTTTAAAGCCACGTCCCTTGGTGTTGCTTGCCTGCAAAACCGTGATTGCTTTTAAATACCGGCAATAATCTTTAGCTTGAGTTACTGCAACTAACCAGTCAAAATTGTTCTTAGAAGTTTAGTTTTGCACAATTTAAATTAACTTTTTGCGCCAATCTCTCAAATTATATGTTTATTGATGCATGCGTAATATTTCTTTTACTTAAGTTTGGCTGTATTTTGGGGTTCTCAATTAAATCACTTCTCAGTGTACAAGTCTTTTGTTTTTCTTTTAAAATGCTGTAGACTACTTTTTTGAGTTTTTGTTGATTAATTTTTAAAAGTGTCATTGTGTTGGCTAAGTCAAACTTGCTGCTTTCTTCTGAGTTATGTTAAGAACTGTATTCCCACTTAGAAGTAGTAACTATAAATATGTTTTGTAAGTATTTGGTATACAAACCGGCATCATGCGTTTCACGTTGCTTGTTAATGCTTAGTAGACATTTAAAGTTCCCAAAGCTAACCTAACCTAACTGAATTTTTTTTAAATAACTATTTTTTGTTTTCTTAGAAAAATTTCCTTCAAAAACTATTCTGTCTACAATTAATCTCATTAAAATAACAACTGCAAAATTTTATTTTCTATAAGAACTAAAAGTATCAAAGTGTTAACGCAATGCTTCCTATTAGGAGAAACGTTTAACTGTTTGTGGTGAAGGAGACTGTAATTCAGTTAAATTCTACACGGACAGCCAACAGCATTTTTGGCATGTTTTATTTGAATCAGATGACCGAAACAAATTTATCTTTTTTTTTATTTTTCAATTTGATTCGGTCATTTGATTCAAATAAAACGTGCCAAAAATTAAGTTGTGTAGGATTAACTGTATTACAGTCTCCTTCACACACAAACAGTTCAACGTTTCTCCTAATAGGAGGCATTGCGTTAACACTTTTGACATATTAGTAAACATAAATTGTTTAATATTCACTGTAATTTTACGTAAATAAATTCTTTCTTTGACTAGTGAGATGCTAGGCACACTGATGATGGGTGCATATCCTGAAACACGAGTGCATGTGTCTCTTACTGGATGAAATAGCAATTAACATAAAATACATCATTTATTAATTAAAAAAAAACTAAAAGTATGTTTAAGCTAATATAATTTTATGGAAATTATTTTTTAAACTGGTTTTAAGCCAAGTATAGTAATATTTTACAATTATTTATTTGAAGTATATAAATAATTAAAGAACAAACTCATATCCTATATTATATTATTGGTGTCTTAATTTTAAACATAAAATTACTACAATACATTCAAACTTTTTATGAACTATTGTACACTAAGTAATTTATTCATAACTTACTCGTGAATAATTGGCTCAGTAGTTGGTAATAATAAATAAGCACTAATAAAAACAATATAACACATCCTGTAAATGCGAGAAACATACTCTTGTAGTTAGCAAAGTTACACTAATGTTACACTTAGAAACCACCAATCACTTTTGTGTTATCTTAACAGTAAATCTAAGCAAATAGATAAACGTAGGTGTAAATAGATATTACGTCAATATAAAATACTATTATTACATTATATACTCATTTGATAAAATTGTAAAAAACAAATACAAAAAAAAAAACATTTAATTTAGTAATCTTAGAAATTAGAAATTAATAGCAGTAATAATGTAACAATGTTAAAAACTTAAAAAAATTATATTATTGATTGAACTTAGTTTGTAATGTACACTAATAATATAATTACTTGTTAACTTACTTATAGCATGTGTATTATTTGCCTGTTTCTTTCTGCAGTAATTCTTAAGTACTTCTAAATAATACATAAGCACTAAAAATAATATTATAGTTGCAGTAATCACAAGAAATATAATCATGATGGCATGTTATGATGTACTAGATTAGCTGCAACTAATGGATACAGACTTTTAACATTAATATACCTTATCAGTTTATCTACAGTAAAAAGATAAGCTACGTTAACATTATTAGTAATACAAATTAACTTTGGAATTAAAATACTGAACCTGTCAATTGTTTGAATGGGAACGTGAAGAATGTTATCAAAAACAATAACACTAGTTAATTAAAATAATGTATATATATATATATATATATATATATATATATATATATATATATATTTTTTTATTTAAATTTATTTTTGGATTATCCCGCGTTTTCTTTTTGAGTTGGACTCGACGTTTCGGCTGAATCTCATCAGCCATCATCATGAGAGATTTATTATTAATATTTATTAATATACATCAATATGACATTGATATATAAAACTAATTTTGTTGTCAAAGCTAACTTTTAAGAAACTTTATTGTGTGTAAAGTTTCTTTGCTTGACTTCTGGTAGTTGGTCTATTAATTGATCTTTCTACAGTCAAAACTTGTAAAGGAATTAGTTGTTGATTAATTTTTAAGAACAATAATTTAATTACAGCATCCAAATCACAACCAGTGATCTACAATGTTCTACAATTATTGAAACCGTTCTACGATTGTAAAAATATTTCCACAGCTGTCAAACATATTCCACAAACAAATAAATATTATTACCAAATGTCAAAGAATAAACTTCTTCATCAAGTTCAAAATTGTTCAAAAGTACAAAAATCGTCAAAAACATTTCATAATTATCAAAAATGTTCCTCCAATCTGTAGTACTGTCTCAAAAGTGTCAAAATATTTTAAAATTGTCTAAAATTATTTTTCAAATTTGATGATATTTTTCAATATTGTCAAAAATACTTCAAAATTGTCAAAAATATTACAAAAACGTAAAAAATGTTTCAAAAATGTTAAAAATATTTCTCAAATTTGTTGATATGTTTTAAAATTGTCAACAATGTTCTAAAACTGTTAGAAACGTTATTAAATTGTCAATTTTGTATAGTATAGTACCAAAAATGTAAAAAAAATGTCAATACCGTTAAACTGTTTTCTCAAGTATGTTAAAAAACTCAAAAATGTTCTAAAAATATCAAAATCATTACAAAATCCTTAAAAATGCTTCAAAATTATAGAATGATCAATAATCAAAGTTTTTTAAAATCAGGTAAATTTTTACAGATCAGGTAATTTTTTGTATAATAGTTTAGAGTAAATCTAGTACATTTTTGCCAACTTATACTATTTTTTATAGATTATTGTAACTCTTTTACAATTAACTATTTATACCAGTAGCGTAACTTCTGTTTTTTAAGATGTAATTTTATTATTAAATATTATAATCTTACTGTCTCTTGTGCAACCTTACCGTAATCTATCTTATTGTTTTTAGTCAGTCAGCAGTGATCAACCGCGCCGGTGTGAATTGTGTTCTTGTATTAACCTTATCCTGTTTTTATGTATATACTGCTCTAGTCATTTTTGTAACTGTTTCTGATACTTTGACCGGTCTAAACTGTAAATGCAAAACTATTGCACAATTTGGTATAACTTGTAACAATTGTGCTATACGCTATAAGAAAACCAAAACTTTATAAAAAAATATTACTCTTTACCAAGTTTTATGTGAAAATTGCGGTCAAGCAATAAATAATTATAAGATAAAATTACCTATCTTGAAGAGAAGGTTGCCAAAAAAGATAAAACTATTCTTCAGTACGAAGCTCGCAGTAAACAACTACTACTGCGTTGCTTACTAATAAAACCGTGCAATTGATTTAGCCTGCAGATTCTTCTTCTTTAGAAAGCTCTGTTGTTAAAGTAAAAAACAATAAAAAAACTCCAAAAAGTGAAACTATCTTTGGTTGTGGTCCAACTAATGACAAACTGCAGGCTTATTTGCCTACTTCCTACGTACACGATTCTAAAGTTTCCCACAATATTATTTGATGTTGTTGATTTAGGTAATAAAAAAAAAAAAGCAACTTTAAAATATCTATTCCAGCTAATCATGCGTGATCAATCTAGAAATTTATTAATTATGGGCAAGTTAATAATGTTCCAGCTTCATCTTCGGTAGATTTTCAAAATCTAGATCCAGCCAATAATTTAAACTCGTCACCAGGAACACCAGCTAAATTTTCATCTATTATCAAAACGTCAAAAGTATAAAAACTAAGCTCAAAGAACTTATGCTGGCTGTAGCTGTATCTAATCACAACATCAGCGATGCGGAGCTACAACTAATTGGTTACAGTTTGTTTATATGTGATCGCTCTACGTTAACAATCCCTAAACTGAACGGAGAAGGTGTCTTAATTGCTACTGTTAGAGCTTTGTCTTATTTTTTTCATATTTTTGGCCTTGGAATTACTCCTGCAACTTTAACGTCCAGCTTTTGTGCCATCGTTTAGGCGGCTTTCCGAGAGGTCGTTTTGTGTTCGGTCTTAATGTAGTTGCCTATTTCACTATCCTGTCCTCTCTCATTTTTCCAACATAATCTTTCCAGTACTTTCTCATGTCTTTTGTCCACCTTACAATGTCCTATACTGAACAAATGTCACGGATCCTCTCGCTGCGTACTCTGTCGCGTAGGCTCAATGCGGTGATAAATCTCAATGTTCTCATCTCTGTTGTTCCGGCAATTTGTTTGGTTTTTGTGGTGTCGGTTCTTGTCTCTGCTGCGTATGTTAAAACTGATCTTACACTGGTTTTATATATACAAACTTTACTTTGTGTCAGCATATGTTTGTTCTACCATATTGTATCGCAAAAAGCACCCAATATTGCTGCTGCCTTTGTTGCCAGAGTTTTCTCGTTTGCTTTGTTATTATTGTTGCTGGGTATTTTAACCTCAAAGTATTTAAATTGCATAACCTGCTCTATCGGTGTTCCGTCGACTTCTAGTTTACATTGTACGGGATCTTTAGATATCACCATTAAGTGTGTTTTCTGAGTTGAAATTTAAAAGTTGAATATCTTGGCGTTAGTGTTTACTTCTTGCAGAAAGCGTTAAAAGTCGTCTTTGTTTTTAGACATAAGAGCTATATCATCTGCGTAGCCTAAGATTTGAATGTTGGTGTTTTTTACTCTCTCTATTATTTGGTCTATGATGATGTTAAAGAGACATGGGCTTAAACTGTCACCTTGTCTGATGCCAATTGATACTGGAATATCCCTCTATTAATCCTTCTCGTGTTTTGTTCTTAATGTTTAATTCTTTTACTATTTGGATAGTTTCTTTGTCAATGTTGTTTTTGCAAAAAGCTCTTAGTACGTCCCTAAGTTGTATTATATCAAAAAAATGTACAAAACAGAGGTAGAGTGGTTTGATAAACTCAATGGATTTTTCTATTAGTTGACGTAGTATAAATATTGCGTCGATGGTGAACCTGTTTGTGCGGAAACCCTGCTGTTCCTCGCTGGTTCGTATTTGTGTTGTTAATTTTTGGAATATAGTTTTGGTGAATACTTTTTAGAGAGCAGGCAGATTCTTTTGTAGTTTTTTAGTCTTTCTTTGTTCTTTTTTTTAATATAAGTATTGTAATACTTATTTGCCATTCGCTTGGTATGTTTCCAGCTTCAAGTATTTTTCGGAAAAGGTTGGTAATCTTTTTAGTTAACTCAGAGCCCCCATATTTTATCATTTTGTTGTTGATCAGGTTTGTTCCAGATGTTTTTTTTATTTTTTTTAGTTTTAAGATTGCTTGTTCGACATCATTCTTATTAATGTCCAATTTGATTTTATCATTGCTTTTTGCAACATTGTCTGTCATTTCTTGGTTGTTTTTATCATTGCCTTTATCCTCATACAATTTTAGGAAATAGTTTTCCCTTTTTTTTTAGATTGAAAATGTTTGGGTAAATTTGTTTATTCGCCCTATATAGGTCGTGCTTCATTTTCAAGGAATTTTTTTCCCAGTATTCACAGTTCTCATCTGTTGGTTTGCTCTGTTTTTTATCTGTTTGTAGTTGCTGTAGGTCTTGGGTGTCTTCCTACTTTTGTATTTCAGGTATGCCTTTTTCTTTTCTGCCGCCAACTCCTTCACATCTTCAGTGAACCATTGTTTGATGTATGGTCCGTCGTTGGGTATAACTTCTCTTACTCCTATAGCTTCCTTGGCGCTATTTAATATATTTGATTTTATCTTCAGCCGTGCTTCCTCGTTTATCTTATTGTAGTCGATCTTGTTTTTCAATTTATCCTTGTATAGATGCTTAGTGCTTCCGTTGGCAAATGATTTCGTATTGAATTTTGTAATCGTGATTGTTGGTGGGTGATGTTTCCTTAGTGACATGGTGTGTCAGAGCTTGCAGAAGATTAAACTGTGGTTTGTCTCTATGTTTGCTGAGTTTAATGCCCTTACGTCCAGAATTTGACTGGGGTTGACTGTTCTGTTCGTGATTATGTAGTCCATTATACTTTCTTGTTCTCTTGTGTTGCCCCATGTTTGTTATTGATCCTAAATACATTTTGGGCGCACATTAATATTAATGTCTTGCCTAGAAAAACTAACCATTTTCAGCAACAATGTATTATAAACAAAAACCTTGCAGTAATAGAGTTAACTATGTTAATGCTAAATTCTTTTTCTCTGTTTACAATATACAAAATCATCCAACTTCATTGTTTGACTTTAAGGAAAACGTATTACATAAAGTAATTACAATTAGTCTATTGGATATATTTAAATGAATTGAGAACCTTAAATGTAAGTTTAACCAAAATGATCTATTAAATGCCTTTTAATCAAGAGTTCAAGTTGATTCTATTTACACAATTTTTTTAAAGACTTTTAATTGCGTTAATCATAGATCCCTTATTGCTAAGCTTTGAGCTTTGGGTATTCATAAATCTGTGTTTTAAAATCTGGGGTTCTTCAAGAATCTCATTGTTGGCCAATTCTGATACGCTCTCATTTAGAGTACGCTCCGTCAGTTTTCTACAGCATTCATATATGCAATATAAAACCTTTTTTTTTATTATCGTACAAATTAGACAAATCCGAAAATTACGATTTTAAACTATATTGCCAGAGATTGATTGCCAAGAGCGTGTGTGTGTGTGGTTCCACTTGTTAAAATTCAAAAGTCTTTTTATGTTTTGTTATGACACAAGTACTTCCTAAACACCAAACTTTGCAATGGGGATGAGAACGTCGCATTCTTCAAGTACAAATATGCAGGCCATGTCGCAAGAAGAAACAAAATAAGATAAAACAAACAAAAATATTGAATGGAGATTGTACGAGCATAAAAGAGGTAGAGGAAAGAACTGGAAAAGGATTACTTTCAAGAATGGATATAAAAAACTATTGAAAAAATAAGACAAAGAAAAAAAAGTGCACTTAACAAATGTGGTATCAAAATTATCTAGTATTGCTTAAGTATTCAATTTTTAAATAACATTACATTAAAAGAAAATACCAAAGATTGTTCCTTCAAGATGTTTCTTTCTACCTTCTTCATGATCAACAATACTTTCACTTTAATCACTTCAACAATGTATGTAGTTTTAACATAAAACTTTGTAGTAGTATCATTAACAAACATTAAAAATTAACCATACGTTTATTTTGCACTTTTCAAAAAGATAGAGATAAAATAGCTTTAAGTAAGACACTGAAAAAAACAAAAACATCATAAAATTCATACTAAATAACAAACTTATATAAGGTATTATTAAATAATAAACTTATTAATTATATTCTAATTAATTAAATAACCTATCATTATCTCATTCATTTATAAATATAAAATATATGTTAGATATTACCCATATTTAACTATTATCATATCACAATATATTTATAATTTGTGATTATTTTCATAAGTGTTTTTCTACATACTACTTACTTATTCTATCGCTATCTTGTTTCTGCATACAACGAGCTTTTAATTTTTCCATGTAATGCACTAACACAAGAAATAAAATTATAGCACTTGCAACAATAAAAAACATATACATTGTAGTCCGCTATCATACACTGATTTAGAAATAAATGGTGAGTCGTGCAAAATTATCATAATAATTCTTGCTTATCAGTTTATCTCCGCTATATAAATAAATGTATTTTATTTTATTTTAGGTATTAAAATAAAAATTCAGATAAATTACAAAAAAACCTTTGATCTTTATATTTTTGTTATTATCAATGTATTTCTTATAGCTTCATATAATTTTTTTATTGACGCTGGCAATTCTAATTTTTGTTTGTAAATATATAAAGCTGTAAAAACTGAGTTATTTTATTATTAATTAAGATTAGAAATTAAGTAAATAATTTGTGAAAACAATTTGCAAACTCAGAAAAATGATAGTCAACAAAATATACTAAATCAACTGTCTAAAAATTAATTGCAAAATTAAAAAAACTTATTCTTAAATAATTCTAAAAATGCGATAATTATAAATAGAAAATGTTGCCATAATAGAACAACCAAGTTTTTAAGGCACCAAATTAGACTGTCATATTGCTAGAAAAATAATTAAATTTGTTCAATTTTACTTTTTATTAGATTAGATATCCACAAAATATTGTCTATACCAATAATCCACAAATAGTAGCCAATGTCAGAAACAATATTCAAAGTGTTATCAATAAAATTAATCAAAATTGTCAGTTTTTTTGTTCAAGATAGTTAATCAAAACCAATACAGCCATAGTTATATTCTATAAAAATCTTTTTCATTTTGTTTGTTCTTGTTTTATTATTTTAATAATTTTTTACAAAATCATAAAACATTAAAAATTCTTTACAGTTATCTATATAGACATAAATTTGTCACACATTTTTTCATTATTAATTACTAGTGATAATGAACTACTAGCCGAACGTCATTCCTGTAACTGATAAACATTTATTTCCGGTGATTTTGCCTTGGAATAAGCAAACTAATACAATATTATGTAAGTACTTGAAAATATTATCAACAATGTATAATTACTGATAAACTTTTTAAAAGTTTACTGCGTATCATTTTTTTAATAAATCGTTTGCTTAAAGAATTAATTGATTACACTGTAAATATTTATTTGCAATTTAATATCAATTTTAAACTTATCAAAAATTGATACATAAAAGTATTCATGCAATACAAAGATAGAATACAACTTGCTAGCTTTAAAACGAATTTAAACATTTGTGATAATTTACACAAATAAAGAATATATAAAATTAGGTAAAAACTATGTTAAAATTAATAAACTATGCACACAAATACTACAATAAACATCTCTTAAAAACAATTAGCAATGTTTGTACTTTATGTCTGATCAATACATTTTAATCAGAATAGTTTTGATATTGCTGTTGTAGTTGAATTCATTTATTAATTTCAAAATGTTTCTATAAATTAGATAAATTCCAAACAAAACATGAAAAATTATCTATAAAATATTTTTCTTCTTGTACTTTCTATTAAAGATTGGCGACTATCTCTTTATAAATTTTTCTATTTTGTGCTAGATAAAACACTAAGTTTTAGATATTTTAAGCCAATTGTAAAGGTTTTTTAGCCAAGATTGTTTTTCAAGATCTATACTTTTTTTTATCCTCAATATTACTTTTTACTATTACTTGTAGCAAGGCGCACTTGTTCTAAATAGGCTGCTTTTCTCTTCTTAATTCTTGTTAATAATTCTAGAAGATGAACAAGACATCTTCTTTAGTATTTCAAAGTTTGTTACTTTATCCACCTAAAATAATCTGCGTCTATAAATCCAGATTGCAAAAGCTTCTAATCGCGTCATTGTTGATATTTTTAGAGTCTACCCTGTCATTCTATGAAGTTATGTAGATAATACGTAACATTTAGTGCCACTCCATCGGAAAGTTAAACTTATAATGCAATAACATAACTTTGTTTTCATTTAAATAAATGTTTGATGCAAGATTGGCATCTTAATTTAGATTTTAATCTCTACATCAGTATCCCATTTGTTGTTCAATATATAACCTAAGCATTTCAAACGCTGTACTTGTTCCATGGGTTTTGATTCTATAGTTAAGTTTTCATTTTGTATGACTCTTTTGTTTGTTATCATAAATTTTTTTGTCTTTTTTATTTATTTTGAGTTCTTTATGTTGTCCGCGTCATCTACATAAAGGAAATTACTCACTCGTGTTTTGCTTACTTTGTTGCACTGCTCAGAAATACCGTTCAAACTAGAAAATACACTATGAGGTCAGAATCGGGCAGAAATTGTATCACAAACCAGCAAAAAGACCGTGTTATAATGTTATCTACAATACGCAATAGTAGTTTACTACCAATAATTGAGTCTCTACTGCAATATTTGCACAAGCCTTTTATAAATATTGAGAATACAACAATTAATGTCAAAAAAAACTTATTTAAATTTTGCTCCCAGCTTATCATGTTGAGCGACTACAATTTGTTCGTAAAAAAAGAGATTGGATAATGAAACAATGATAAAACTTCTTTTTATGTGTGTACACCAGATGGACAAAAACATGTGTGGAAAAGGCAATGTGAGCTAGTGTTTTACTTTACGTACAAACTGAACTTGTAACGTACATCAACAAGTATTTAGCTAATCACGTCGTGCCATTTGCTTCATTTGTAAGTGAGAAATTTACTTTAATGCACAAGTGGTTGAACAACATGTGTCGTTTGCAGTAACTTGCTGAAAACCCGGACTTAATTCTTATTGAAAGTCTATGAGATTCATTAGAACAAAGTGTTTAGTACCGGTAATTATTCAAGTTTTTCAAACAACACTTTAAAAAGAATAATAAAACAATACACAAGTACAATTAGAGTACGTAGAGATAGTGCACACTATTAATTGTTTAATTTGTGTAACGACAGATGCAAAACCTAGCAAATAAAACTAATGATTTTTTTTTATTACTGAATAAAATGTTTTATACCTTTTTTATTTTTTTTACTTGTTATTTTTCACGTTTTGTAAGAAAAGTAAAATATAATTAAAAAATTATTATTCTATCAGAAATTTACTCCAGTGTCCGGAATTTTTTGTCCACAAGTAAGTTTTCATAGTTTAACTAAGTTAAGTCGTAAAGAAATAACATTTATTTCACGATCAAACAAAAAGTTATTTGACTATTTGACCGTTTTAAATCCAAAGAAATCAAATTTATTTAGGATATATATTTAAGTATTAAACGGAGTTGTATCTTAAAAAAGATCTATTTTTAATACTATGTACAAGAAATTTCTTACTTTAACATATTTTTTCGGCCGTCAGGTGATATCAACGGCAGCACTAAAAATCTGCTTTAGTTTTCCGGTTTCACCTCAAAAGCATTGCACTACCAACATGGTAATCCACCACATTCATTACACTTACATTAAAAGTAGAAAACACCGTTTAGCATCTTATTGACACACAAGCTCGTACTTAACCAGAAATTACATCACAACAACAACATAAAAAATAACCGGGATAAATACAAGATTCTTAACTTTTGCGGCAAGTCCTAAAAAACCTATAAAAAAAAACTATTTTAGACAGTATAAACTACACACAGCCATGCGTTCATTAAAGCATCGCCGAACTGTAAAGTAAAACAAATTTTAATTTAATAGTCACTTTGTACCCGTCCTTCAGTAGTAACCTTACTCTGTTGCCCTGACGCACAACCAACTTATATGAATGATGTGTGCTAGGACAATGTTTTAAAAAAGTTTTCTTTATTATGGCCATGTCAAGCTAGCTCTCCTTTAACATAGACTTCATTGTCCCACTCTGTGTTAAAATTACCTAAACGAACCAAAAGTAGCTTAACTAGTACAATCCGTAGTAAAAGATTGTGTCATAAAATAAAACTTGAGTTAAATATTGCAATTACTGCTTTCTTGTAATGCTAATAACAAAAATGTAGTCTCCAGGATTCTGATAAGATTTCTAAAAATTTAATGCCAAAAAACAAAACTTCACTATTTCCCAAAATACACAAGACAAGATTTTGGCGGGACCGCAACTAAGCAAAATCCAATAAATAATTGCCGCCGGTACCTGGCAATCTTTGCCGCACCAAACAGTAAAACCTATTAATTCAAACTAAAATTATGCAACTAGTAACAACACCATTCAGAATGCATAGAGTCTAGCAATAAAATTATGTTTTGTTTAGTTTAAAAAAAAACCTCAAGCAACATCTCTAAAACTTATGTTTAAAGTGCTTAGTTTCCTAAAAAAACTTCCTATTGTACTAAGATGAAATTTAATTGAGCTCCAAAAATCACTAATTATTAAAACTACTATCAATGTATTTTAGAAAAACCACTATGGCAAGCTCACCAACAAAACACTTTGCAGTTTCCTCAAATTATGTACATAGTTGCTCAATAATACGTTCAGACCTATGCAAAAATAGCAACACCTTTAATAAAAATTCAAAAGGACAAAAAAGCTATGAGATAAATAAAGTTACAGAAGGTTGGTTATGCATACTTAGTTGTTATACTAAATTGGCACTTGCGCAATAATGTTTAATAACCTAGTTTATATGTGAACTTGGTTTTATCATACTACAATTGAAGCTTTCGCCAAACGCAAGATTTGATCTGTGATCCGTTCTCTTCAAACTGAAAGCAATATTGCGGCTGAAATTCATCGAAAATTGTGTGTTGTGAATGAGGAAAACATTATTAGTGATAGTGCAGTGCAAATGTAGTGCAGAATTTGTTTAGAAAGAACAAACTAATGTCCATAATAAAGAAGGTCAAAGAAAAAAGTCCAAATTTTGGATGGAAATTGTTTGACCACCTGCCTTATAACCCGTACTTAACACCAAACAACTTTCATTTGTACACCAAGATAAAAACATGATTAGAAAAGCAGCAGTTCAACAGTAACGAGGAGCTAAAAACCCGTGTACAAAATTGGCTGACAATCCAAGCGGCAATGTAGTAAAGGGGTTTTTAGCAGCTCGTGGCGGCCCTTTATGTTTTTGTGACACTTAACAAATCTTTTGTTTAATATATAGTTACTTATGCCAAATCACCATGGCAAGTTAGACAGTTAAACAGCATGTTCAAATACTAAAACTTTATTATCAAAATGATTGTTTGTTAGTGCCCTTCACAGTCGACTCTTCAACGTTTGGTGGCTCTATTGTTTGAGACGACGGGTTCGGTAAATAATCAGCCAACACCTGTACATTCAAAAAAAGCAAGATTGGCAAAAAACATTGCCGCGGTCCGTGAAAGTGTACTGCAGAACTCAAAGCAGTTGATTCCTCGCCGTGCACAAGAACTCGGGCTTTTGTAGACATCAATTTGGCAAATTTGCGTCGGGACTTAGGCCTACACCAGTACAAGATCCAATTGATCCAAGAACTTATAGTTCATAAATAGACAAAGCTGTTTGTTTGCTGACTGGGTTTCAAATCGTTTGAAAAAGGACCCCAATTTTGACGGAAAAATCATCTTTAGCAACAAGGCGCATTTTTGAATTAATAGCTATGTTAACAAGTAAAAATTCCATATATGAAATAGCACCAAGCCACACAAAGTTCACTAAGTGATAATGCATCCTCAAAAAGTTACCGTTTATAATAAAAACTGCGCAAAGGCTTAGAAAGTTAGCGAAACATGGACTTCAGTTACAAGATTAGCACACAAGACAGATTAATCAAAATTACGGCAGATTGAATTCAATTAACAACTTTCCTACAGGTGTATAAAAAAACTCTTAATAAAACACCAATTTACTAAATCAGCTAAGCGTCTCTTAAAAAAAAAAACATCATCACTATCGTAATATCCTTGGCCGGTAAGCCAAAAGTCAGAAAAAACACTAGAATTTTTGTAAAAGAATGCATGACAGGCACAAGCAATTAATTGAGCACGCCCTGCATTAAACTCCGCACTTATATCCACCAGTAAATTAACAATACAATTGCTAGACACCTAAATCATACACTTGAGTATCAAAAAGTAACTCTCAGCAACAATATGCCTTAATTTAGTAGCAAACAATTCCAAAAAGCAGTACTACTTTAAAAATGTATTCATCATACGTATCACCTAGAGAGAAACGTAATGCAAAATTTAAAAAAAAAAATAGAAAAACCAACTGCTCATAAAAATGGCCTAATTCTCCCAGGAAAGTTAAACAACCCCAATAACACCAAATTAGACTTTGACCAACACAAAGTGCCCCACCCGGCACCCATATTTGAACCGACGCCAACACCGGAAATTCACATTGATTTCTTAGATTCAACTTAGTGGTTAATTATCTGCCGTGTTATTCACGGAAGCTGCAATTCCTTCAACAAAGCCACTGATTCCAGCAACCATCGTGTCTAAGCCACGTCCTGTACCGACAAACAACTAACTTAGCACCCTGGAAAACTTCAGCGACCCTCCGATTGACCACTTAAGACGTGCTGGTCACAATATGAACAACATTGTCCTACTTAGTGAATTTTGCAAATGCTCATTTGCATAACGTTTATTTCATTAGTTTGTTCCTCGTGCGTATTACAAAAATTAGTAACACTTGTAGTTATTGTTGTGTTAATAATATTACTATTAATTGTATGTACATTTTGTAACACAAATAAAAATATAAAACGGAGATTCCGTAAAATAAATAAATAGTATTTTGTATAAAGTTAATGACCACTAAAATTTATTTTATACAAAGCAAGCCTAGATTGCAAAAGACAAAAACAGTACAAAAAATATGTTGATTAATTATACTCATACAAAAGAATTTTAACTAAAGTTTAAAAAAATATATATTTGGTACTATATTCTATACTATCATCTAAATTTTATAATAATCAATAAACTTCATTGTTATTCTTCATATCATTAAAACAACAACGTTTATTCAAATTAATAATAAAATCAAGTATGACCATTACCTCTCTTACAACTGCATAACTTCTTCAATTTTTCATAATTGTAGGCAACTAGCAAATACAACAAACCGCAAATTATCATGCCCACCATCACAAATATAAAGAGATACATATACATTGTTTCTTCCTTTTTTGTATGCACAGCCATTAGAATGTCAATCACCACCACACGCACTCGCGTCTAAATTCAAACACACAACATTTCGCACATAATTCATATCTTATTATACTTAATGAATTTTATAGATAAAACACATAGATAATCTTTTCGACAGTGTAATACAAATGATATAATTAATATTGTAAGCGATAAAGTGCTTTGATAAAATGTTGACTCGAGTAGTAATTTTAATTTAGTTTTAAACATGAATGATAAAATGCTCATATATTTTAAATTAGTAATAAGTATTTGCAGAATTAATTAATTTAAATATTATAAGTTTAAATATTAAAATTAATTCACAATTGTTTCTAAATTTTAATATATATTTTATATTTGAATAATTTTTAGTAATTTCAGAGTTTAATTTCTTACACATATTGTTAATATTAATCAATTGTTACTTTTGCATTGTAATATATATTTTAAAACATATCTAATCTTCAGTAACACAAATCAAAACACAGGACATGTCTACTTACTTTATCGAATTGATTTGTCTCTTAGATTAACTAAGTAACAATAATATCAAATAAGTAATTTACAATTACACTTGAAATTTGGATAGTTGTGAGTGTATTGTTTATAATATAATTCAATGTCTACCTTGTCTAGTCGGATAAAGCTAGTTTATGATGTCAAAGATAGAATTTTTCATTGAAATTCATTGGGTTTGCCTTGCGTTGTTATCAATTCTTAGTATACACCCTATACACTACCATATAAGCTTAGAAAACAAACAAAAATCACTAGTCCACCTACACTATAAAGTTCCCACGGTACTTAAACTTGATTGTTGTGTTTATTACATATAATAATATTAATAATTGATATTATCACCTATAGTACTCTAAATTTAATCCACATATAATTCCTAAACTATACAAATCAGTTTTGTATATAAAAGATATTGTGTAAACTTCCAACAATAATGTAAGACCGTAATAACTGCAATATTTGATAGATAATATAAATAAAACTGTTTGGCAAGTTTCCGCTTAAACTTCCTGAGTTTTTTTATTTCTAAATAGCTAACAAGAATTATTTTTAAGTAAGGTCAAATCTTTAAATTTCACAATATTTTACTTCTTTGAAGATTGTTATATTCCTAATAGTATATTCTATAAAATTAATTTTATCAATTTAATGCGACTTAAATAAAACGGCTATGTTTGTCGCGTTCGAGTGATTTCTGAAACTTTCTTATCAATCAATAGCTCTTTACATTTATATTTCTATCACTCACAACCATCATGATACATTTTATTAAATTGAGTCAAATCAAATATAGTATTACAAAAAAAAAAACTTCCATTCATGTTTATTTGTTTATGCAGGGTGTTAATTAATGTCTGGAAGATATTACACAGGAATATTCCTCGTCTGATTCTAACACGAAAAGTTCCTGTAAAGTTATGCTTCTTTTTTGAAATACAAGGTTTTTCCCACATATTTAAATTTGCAGGATCAAAATGGTTTTGATTGTATCTTTAAATGATGCTTGACATATTGTGCTGATGTTTGGTTTGAAATGATTTTCTGGTAGAGTTATTATGGTCAACTTTACAAATGATGAATATGCAGACATACATTTTATGTACGGGCTTGCAAATGTACTTACAAAGCTAGAAGGTTGTATCAATAGCATTATCCCAATCGTGTAATACCTAATGGTAAGACATTTTTACGAGTGAAACTGAAACTTTTAACCGAGCGAACCATGAAGATGAAGATATCAGGACTCCGAAAATTAAAGAAACAGTTTTGAATGTTGTTGAAAATTATCCTAGTACAAGTACAAGAAAAATAGCGTCAGTATTGACAATTACGCATGTTCTAGTATAGAAAATCTTAAAAGATTATTTATTATATTTGTAGCTCTTTTTTTTCGTGATTTTCAATTACGTCTAAACTATTGTCAGTGGTTCTTTCAAATGTTGCTTAAAAATCCCTTATTCGATCAACAAGTATTACTTTTTGATAAAGCAAATTTTTCAAGAAAATCCCTATCCGGAATTTGCACAACAACCATTTGTTAGCTGAAAAACATCCCGCAATAAAAGAACAAAATTTTCAAAAAAACAATTTTTCGTATGTGCTGGCATAATATGAGATGAAAAAAACTTAACAAACAATTATATCTTAAATTGTTTCTGCTGGTACTGAAAATCGCCTTATCAGTTTGCCTTTACAATTTGTTTAATGGGTTTGATAAGATCAACGGTTTATTACGTATTAAGACTTTCAATGTCTCTCAGAAGGATAAAGTTCTCATTTAGTTTATTTTTGGAAATCAAACTTCGGGCTGCTAGCTTGCTAAACTAGCGCTTATTAATGAACTATTTCACCGTTGTATCAGGATAATGAACTAATTCAGAGCCGGCCTTCTCTATAAAGGGCTCAAGAACAAATTAATCAAGAAAAGTTGACAATTACATGTAAAGCAGTTTATAATATGTCAGACAGTTAAACATAGACATTCTAAAAAAAATGACAAACTATTTCTCAAACCAACAATTTATTTTATATTTTTACTGTCTAAGCATATACTTACTATTTATATGTAAGGCAGTTAGTTTCAAAAAAGTGATTTGTTAAATTAACAGTTGACAGTTCATATAACAAGTAAAAGTAAATTGACAATTTATACGTAAAACAGTTCACTCAGATAACTTATATTAGTCTAGAAGCAAGTAATTTTTTTTTGGTACTTATATTTCCACTTAGTTTAAGTTGCTTAAACTATCAAAGCAATTTAGTGATACTATGTTTGAAATTGAAATTGAAATGCGCAAATGAGCAAATGCCAACAAACACATCGGTTGTTGGAGACAATGGTCAAAAGCCAAAAAATTGCAAAAAATGCAAAAAAATGCAACACATATATACGAAAATTCCGCTTAACCTAACCTAAGTATTTTCTGCTTAAAAACACATAAGAAGCGCATTTACACGTTAAACATTGCACATCTAATAATTAAAATTAGTTAAATCATTAAAACAAACAAAAACGCTTTAAAACACATTTACAGCTCGAACGTCTCACATGCAATGCTTTAAATTTACCAAAAATTATTACAACTAATAAAAAACACTTAAAAATTGCTTCAATTTTTTAATAAAGCATTTTCTATACGTAAAATATTAATTCAAAAAATTGTTAAAAAAAAATATGCTTTTGATCAAAAACGCAGCTACATTTTTAAAACCGCATTTTATTACTACAATTTAGTAAACAGAAATGCGTTTACTGCACAAAATTGTATTTAAAACTTAAAAACTGACGTTTATTAATTAAAATTCAACAAATATCAATAAATTTCTATACTAAAACATATAAAAATTAAAAAAAAACTTTTCTGCACAAAATCAATTTAAAACAGCTTAAATATTGCACGTTAGACAGTTGCTTTGACAAAACTACAAAAAACATGTTAACAGTTTATCTGACAATTTTGTGACAGTTGACAGTTGGCTATTGTCATAGAATTTGTAAAGTAGTTTACAGTTTATATGACAGATTTATATGACAGATTTATATGACAGATTTATATGACAGATTTATATGACAGATTTATATGACAGATTTATATGACAGATTTATATGACAGATTTATATGACAGATTTATATGACAGATTTATATGACAGATTTATATGACAAATTTATATGACAGATTTATAAGACAGATTTATAAAACAGTTGATTTGTCAAATTGCCTTTTGACAGTTTATCTGATAGATTTTTAAAACAGTTGACATTTGTTTTTTTAGAATTCGCTGTTTTGTAAAATAGTTGATAATTGCTTTGTCAAATTAACAGTTTATATGACAGATTTTTGAGGTGTAAGAGGTTGCAACAACAACTTATCAACCCAAACGTCATTATCACCAGCACGCGGTGCGCCATGCTTGAGAACTAACAAGGTTCTGACAACCGAATCACGGCGGAATAACCGTTTAAACGAGAATTACAGAAATGTAAAAGTCAAACTTTTCTTCAAAATCAAAACAGAAATAAACAACAAAATATAGTCTTCAGTCCCCAGCGCTCCTAATGGCACCAATCACGGCAGCGGTTAGCCACTTAGGACCGCTTTTACAATTGTCGGTTAAACAAGGAATAGCGCTATCTAAGGAATATATAAAAATGCGCTTTTACAACTCTTATAACTTATATCTAGTATAGTAACTAAGTAACGTGCACAACAAATTAGTGTATAAACAACGTATACGTCAATTTATAAGTCAGTTCCAGAAACAGCCATCTTTGCAATAAATGATTTTTTAGAAAATGTATAAACGTGTTACAGCTAAAGTAGGATTTGTTGCTAAAATTTTTACACCGAAAAAAATTGATAATCGTCGAGCATTATTTCCTTGATTGACCTAATCATTAGGACTTTCAGGTAGTTCGTATTTATTTCTAGTTCTAATTTGAGATATATTGAATAGAGATTCTACTCGAGTGTGAGGGTGATTGAAATTTTACAATGGCCCCTATCTTTAGGAGTCCTAGCAATTTCATAAATTTTATTTGTATGTTTTAAGGAGAATAAACCAAGGATAACTTATTCGGTGCTTGGAGCAGTAGTTTTCTTTAGTATAGTAACCAGGCAACGCGCACAACAAATTTGCGTATAAATAATTTATACGTCAGTTTATAAGTCATTATTGACTTTTCAATAGGTTATCTAGACTGTATCAAGGGCAAAACTAATGCTATACCAGGTATATATCTTTAGATAAATTAATTCCTGGTATAAGTAATCTAACAATTGTAAAAGCGGCCCTTTACAAAAAGATCCCAGAGCTAGACAAACTAAAACTCAAATTAGAGAATTCGGTACTGGTAGTAAAACAAAAGAACCTTTTTTTGTTTTATTACCAGTACAGTCATTTACTTCATATCAAACATAACTTATACCTAATGAACTCATTCTTTAAACAGAAATGCAACCGAAAATGGACATGGCTCAGCCCTAACGGACAAATAAAAAAAAAAAAATTGATTTTATTTTAACGGATCAAAGAAACATGTACAAGACATGACCGTTCTCAACTCATACGACGCAGGAAAATACTATCGCTTAGTAAAAGCAATAGTAGTCATTGACAAAAAACTTAAAAGGCGACTACTATTCCGCTAAAATATCAAACGTATTCAAGGAATTGAACTGCAATCAGACAAAAATAAATATCAGGATATGCTGAACCAACAATTAGAAAGAAAAGATTAAAACACAGCAGAATTACTAGAACCCGCTGACATAGACCGTCTTAACAAACAAATAACAACAACAATAAAAAATTGTATTGGATCTATAAATAAACAATTACCGAAAAGTAAACCAAAACCGGAGATTGACAACAATACTAAGAAACTAATAGAACAACAAAGGAAACTAAACAAACAGCAAAAAAGAAGCACGGTAGAGTACAGAAAACTCAACAAAATAGTAAAAAGAAAAATAAGAGAGTACACAGGGAAAAAAGCAAAGATTTGCTAAAAAAACCAATCAAAGAGAACAAAAGTAAATTCAGTAGAAAAAACAATTACAAATAGAGACAGTCTACTAAAAATTGTGAAAAATACTATGCCCAACTCTATACATGAAAAACACCTGAGATAGCACCAAATGGGCACCACAAACAAAAAGTAATAAACAGTGGCTCAGAAGCACTGCCTGAAATAGACAAAGATGAGGTAATGAACGCTATGCGACAGATGAAACCCAATAATAAAGCACCGGGAAAAGATGAAATAACAATTGACATAATAATACTAGGTAGCAAAAAACTTACTTATAATAACCAAATTATTAAACGAGTGCATACGACAAGATAAAATTCTGGCAACCTTGAATAAAGCACTAGTTATAGTACTTAAAACAGAGAATAGAATAAAGTTAGATAACTACAGACCAATAAGTCTTTTATCACACTTTAATTACAAACAGACTTACAAAAAAACTAGACGGCTACCAACCAGAAAAATAAGCTGGTTTTAGAAAAAATTACAGCACAGCTGACCACCTAACAATCACAATACTACTGGAAAAATCAACCAAGTACAAAATCCTCCTATATCTAGCATTCATTAATTTCGAAAAATCAATTGACTTGATCAAAACGTCGACAGTCATACCAGGCATTAACAAACTGTATAATTGATTACAAGTACACAACCCTTTTGCATGAAATAGCAAAACAAGTCACTGCAACATACAAACTGCACACAAACTCAGAGCCCGTAAGAATACAAAGAGAAGTAAGACAAGGAGACAGTATATTACCAAAACTTTTTAATCTGGCTCTTAAAAACGTCTTAAAAAAACTCGACTAGTTACACAAGGGTATTATGATTAAGGAAGCATGAAAGATTTGGAGGAAATGCTAACCAAATTCAACAAAAAATCGCAAAAAGTGAAGCTAAAGATAAACTAAAGAAAATTAAAAATAATGTACCCAGATGACCGTATAATCACTATTACGAACAACAACATAGAGAAAGTAAAAGAATTTATATACCTCGAAAAAAGTATAAACCTTGGAAAAAAAAAGAAATCATATGAGATCAAGCAAAAGATTCAACAATCATGGGCGGCGTTTAACAAACTCAAATACATATTTAAAAACTTAAATACCAATTCATCTTAATACCAAGGTATTTAACTCATGCGTTCTACCAGTAATGTGCTATAGAGCAGAGAACTGGTAATTTCTAACAAACACATCTTTAAACTAAGAGTAACCCAACGTGCAATAGAGAAAATAATGATGGGAATATCTCTCAAAAATAGCAAAACAAATAAGTACATCAGGCAAACAACTAAAGTAATAGACGTGGCAAGAAAAGCGGCCTTTAAATGGAAATATGCTGGGTACGTAGCTAGAACTGAAGGGGATAGATGTAACAAAATTATCCTTCAATAACGCCCCTAAACATGCACTAGATCAAGGGGCAGACCACGCTCTAAATGGGTAGACCACCTAATATTAACACCAGGATTCAACAGGATGCAGAGAGCATCAAACAGGAATCAATAGAAAACTATTCTCAAAGAGGCGCACATTCAAAAATGATTTGTCAAGAATAAAGTTGACAGAACATATCAGATAGTTAAAATTTATAGAGATTAATTAAAACTCATTCTAAAAATCATTAAACTAATATTACAGTCACAGAAATAAAAATGTTTTGTCATAAATAACAAGAAATATCTTTGCAAACAAAACAAAAATCTATTTTATAAAATACCTAATTGTTCAACTAAATTAGCTTGTAAATTAAAGTAGGACACAGTAAACATAAAAAAGTACCATAAAAGCTTCTAAAATAAGTGCAGTAAATCTGCTTTGAACAAACATAGAGTAAGTTAATTTAAGTTCTGAAAAAATGTTGGCAAAATTAACTTAAAAAAACAAAATTGTAAAACTTAAAGCAACACTTTAAATTCTAAAAAGTCAATAGATTTATTGCGCTAAACAAAAAATAAACTCCAAAATACAATAAAAAAACTTGTGTAAAGCCCAAAATATTTACAAAAACATTTTGTTATCAGTAAATAAACTTAAAATATTACACAATTAATTCAACAATGCACAATTTGCTCTTCTTATAAACCAGGGGTGTAGAGTCGTTACAAAATTGTAGCAACTCCAACTCCAACTCCGTCTCCGACTTCTTAATTTTTTTGTTTTGATTCCAACTTTGACTCTGACACCAATTCCGACTCAATATCCTAAAATAGTGCAAAATAATGCGTAGGCTGTTACTGCGTTGCCACCAACACAAGTAAGTGTGGAGCAATTATTTTCAGCTTTAATACTAATAAAATCGGATTTAAGAACAACCTTAAAAAAGATATTTTAGAAGCAATTTTATTTTTGCAAACAAACATTGGCAGACTCGACGACTCCAGACGACTGTTATAAACTGGAGCCCAAATACCTAGCATCTATAGCACCCCCTTTATAGTCGGCATTAAACTAATACTTCAAACTCAACGCTTTTAGCACTGAAAAGTTGTTAATTTCATTTCATCGTCACCTACGTCTTAATGTTTGCTTATGATAATAGTTAGTCCCTTTAGGCAGTCTTCATAGCAATTTTTACATATAGCAATAATTTGTGCTTTGCTCTATCCGCACAACGAGTTAAAGATTTGCAAAAAAATTATTTAAAAAAGTCTCTGCTGTAATAGAGTTCTTTGCAGCAATCGGAACAAAGTAATCCTGCACGCGTTTCCAACCCTATATTTTATGTGATAGTTTATTGCCTTGTCATTTTTTGTACTTGTTGGTACACTCTAAAAGAATGGTGTTTGGCTGCTTTTGTTGGTGGTTGTAAAACTATATCTAGCTTTATTTTTAGCACTAATTAAACTGTTAAATCGTTCATTAAAATAATCCCTTAAAAGCAAGCAAAAATTGTTCTCCAGCTTGAACAAATGCATCGTAAGAATGTGTACAATTATTTACAAAAATTGTGTTGCAACCAATAAAAGCAAATAAGAATAAAATGTTAGTTATTAGTCCCAAACTGTTGCAACAAATATAATTTTTTCTTTTCATTTTTTCTTTGACTGGTTTATCAAGAAGAAAACAACTTCTGATGAATTCAAGTAACAAAACAATTAGATCAAAGTCTTTGCCAGCAATAATTACATTTTAATTTGTAATGCATACTACAAAAAGTGTTATAATAAGAAAATCTACATCATCTGTGCTTTAACAAAATGCAATTTAATGGTTCTTTAGCTTTGTTTATAGCATGTTAATTATCCTGCTTTTAACTTTTGTTCAATAAAACAACATTAATAGTGCCAAACAATTACATTTATGTTTTTTAAATTTATATTTACAGTCTAATATTGCAAAAAAAATGCAACGTGCAACGTTTAGTTAAATATAATCCTTTTTTCAAATTGATTACGTAATAGTAGAACATTCTTTTATACTATTATTTGTAAAAGGAAAAAAATATTAAAATATTATACATTAAAGATTTTTTTGTTTTTGCATGCCAGTTTTGTTAAACAAAAATATCAATAAATAAACCTACTGCCAAATTTTTCTTTAAATCTTCTTTTGTTTCTTTGAATAATAACAATAGTAATGTACAAAACAATTTAAAGTAGCTAAATATATCTTTAATAAGTTCTTAGTCCAAAGTCTTAACTTCCTTTAAAGTAATGTTAACTAAAGCAATTTGAATCAGTTAGAGCACCACATTCTTGGCATAACATAACTAATAGTAAATCGTTAGCAATAAAGCACAATTCACGTATTTTTACATAAAGCGGTTAGTCAAAATTAATAAAACACTTTCACACGTCCAGCAGCAAACAATAGAGTATAGTGTAAACTATGTCTTAGTACTAGATAATTAATAAAAACGTGGAGTTATTTCCGATATTTTGTAAGGCAATTTTATTGTCACCCTAAACATAATTTTTTTTCTTATTTTTTTCTATTTAGGAATCAAGAAGAAAACAGTAAATTTGCTAGAAACATGCTTTACAAAAATATATCAACTACAACATCTGTAAAAAGCTCTAGTCAAGCCAAAACTATTAATGTATTTGTAAAAATAAACTTGTAATAAAAACATAATAAATTGTAAAACATAAATTATCACAACCATCAATTATATTAAACTTAAATAAATATACAAATTATCAAGTAATAGAATCAAGGTCCAATTATATTTATTTTGTATTAAACAGTAATAAAGATGAGATGCACAATAGTATATTGTACAAAAAGCACTAAAAGAGTTGTAAAAGAGTATTAGCCGTTATAGTAAAAATACACTTGATTAATTATTGTACAACGTGAATGCATGATGTAGAGGTTGGGTAGTTAAGCGTTCGTTATTTAAAAAAATAATTTAGTTAGTAAATATAATACGTTGCATTAAAAAATAGTTTGCAAAGTTTGTAAGCCCAAACAACATGCAACATTCTGTGTGTATAAAATGTCTACTAATACAAACGAGAGTGAGGATTGACTAACAAGTGTAAAACAAAAAAATTATGTAAATGTAGAAAAACTAACTATAATAAAAGTTAATTGTTCATGTTGCATCACAATAAACTGCTAAAAGAAAATTGCACCAAAAATATCAGGTAATAATACCGTTATGTTTTTTTCTTAGAAACCAATTATCTAAAAAAAATATTTTTTTTTAATTTTTATTAATAACTTATAAAGATAAACCAATTAAATTGCTGAAATTAGTGAAATCAGTAAAAAGTTAAACAAGGAGTTCAATAGATTAATAAAAAACTGCTGCAAATAATAGTAAAAAAACGGAAGGTACTATCAAAATAAGTGTAAACATAAATATTTCACACATGTTGCAACTAAAGTTTTAAATGATTCCGCATTTCTTTACAGAATAAAAATCAGTAGTTATCGGAATTGGCGGAGCAATAAAATATAAACCTACAAAATTTTGTTGCAAAAAGATTTAATAACACAGTTAAGTAAAACAGTGTGGAATAACATCATTCCAGGCTTTCACGAATAGCACTGAGTTGATTCACATTAAAAACTTAAGCTTAATTATATTATTTAGACAAACTAACACAACTTGCGTACATAACTCCAGAAAATCTATTTTAAATTTATATTTCATAAATAGTGCATATGCATTTGCATATTTTGACCATATTTATGCAACAATTTTATCCATATTTGGTTTGTATTCATATTGCACCAATTTTTAGAAAAAAATATTGAAAAACGTCAGTTACTATATTATGCATATTAACATTAAAAAAATTTAGAAATTAAACATTAGTTATTTTTACTGCCAACTATTCAATTACAATCATTTTTTTTTTTAATTTAAGTTATATTTAAAATATCTTGAAGATTAAAAACAAAATAAAATAATATATGTTGACCTTTAAAAAACTAAAGTTGGTTTGTCATTGCAAGTATACTAAAAATTAAATTATACATGTGTGTACCTGCTTTTATGGTATTCAAAAAACCATTAAAAATGGAATTGTTTAGCCGTACGTATTTTGTCTAATACATGAAGTTGTATATTTTGACACATTTTACCTATTTAACTGTTTTAAAAATAAAAATAAAATAGAATTTGTTATATATTTTATTTTTTTGATGGAAAAATTAAACTATATTTTTTTATATTTATGTTGCATATAGTTGCATATTTTGGCATATTTACAATTTTTATGCATATTTTGGGCTTTTTTATTGCATATTTGCATGCATATTTCAGCGTTTTTAAGTTACATATACTCCGGTCTCTATTCATAAACATTCAACCCTAAGAAATAAAATATCATTGTTCAAAAGTTTTCTTTTAGACAACAACTATTTTAACATTTTTTGTTTTTGCAAACATTTGCTACGAAGTACGAAAGCTAAAGCATATTTTTCTCAACGTATCTATTGTTGTAGAGCGACTCAATATTAACATTTCTTTCAAAATATTATTCAACAGTAACTTATTGTCCGATAATAATATGGTGAACTGTGCAGAATATTATTGTAACTCTGTATTAATCACCAAGCGGTGGTTTTGACAAAAATTTAGCTATATTATGTAATGCTCTTGAACTAATTTTCTGCCAAAACAAAACAATTTTTTAATGTGCATTCTTATCATATTACAGCAAATAATATGTGTAATTTTATTCTACAATAAAATTTTAATAAAAAAACTAATTAATATGATTTTAAGAAAAGACGTAATAATTGATTTTACAAAACAGATCATTAAAGGTTTCAAAAGCTAATAATTTTTAGTAACAACTTTTCTTGATCTTTAAATTAACAAATACTATAATATTAAATAATAAAAGTTTTTTTTAACAATAGTTGAATACAGTAGTTTTATGGAAAATCAACAAAAATTTATTGAATTACTGAGATACACGCAAATATAAATCAATTAATTTATTTTATCGTTCTGTATTTTAAGTATATGTGTTATTTATATTCATTGTGAATTATGTACTAAAAAAACAAAAAACTAGAGCATTTTGTAGGTCAATGATGTTTGCTTATGATTTAAATAAAATAAATATGTGCATCAAATCTACACAAAAGCTGATAAATTGCAAACTTACGTCAATTTAATAATTATTTTTAAAGTAAATTATCATAACTTGTTAACCATAATAATTTTACTATAAATATAATTAGATTTGCATAATAAGAGTTTTAATGTTATAAACAAAATACATTTTTAGAAGCACTTTTTCATATAGACAAATACTTTAAAAAGTAAATCATTTAGCTTAACTATTAGTTATAAAAAATATACTATAAATAGATATCAATTTATTATTTGTTTTAGTTTACTTGTTTTTAAAGCAGTTCAAAATACTCATTTAGAAAATGCTTTAAAATCATATAAAAATGAACAATTTTTATATAATAAAACCTTTTCATCGTATTCAAATATAATAAAAAACAGAAGAAATTGTATAAAAAGATCAAAAAAGTACATACGTAATGATTATTATTTATTTCTACCACCAGCTTACCTGAAACAAATAAAAATATTATTATTAAAATTGATAACCACAATTTTTAAAACAGTTTCAAACTTCAATTTCAAGTAGATAATACAATTTTTAAAATGATGTAAACAATCTTCAACTCTTTAAAATTAATTAGAAAAACTTATTCTAGTTTCAAATCAAATTTATACCTACTGTTTTAATTTTCTTGACAAGCAGTTAATTTTATCCAAAAAAAGTTTCTTTTGAGCATGCACATTCTAGCAAGAAAAGTATCATATGCAATTCTTTTCGGATTTTTTTATTAAACAACAAATTAGAACATTTGAACTTTAATTGCCACCTTTAAAAGCTTTAAACTTATGTAATTCATTTTAGTTATATTGCGCTTTTTTAATTAAAATGTTGATAATGAACTTTATAAAATAATATTAATATTTAGTTAAATATGAAAATATTTTATTTGCAATTATAATACAAACACCTTGAAAAATGTTTCTACTCATGCTGAATTATTATTTTATACATTTATTTAATTATATTATAAATCAGGACAGACCTTCATGTAATAAATTAACGTACTGTATTTATAATTAAATGTAATAAAATATAGTAATGTTTTTATATTCTTTATTAAGGTTAAATGTTTTTTATTTACAAATTAATACTACATAATACATCAAATATTTATTATACTGGTTGTTTTAAAAATATAAACTATGTTATTATTAATCTTCCTTCATTATATTTTTCAAGTCATCATTCGACAAAAATTTAAATTTAAAATGTAAGAAAATCGACATGGTTAAGTAAATTACTCTAATTAGAACACAAATAAATATTATTACTATTAATAATACTAGATGTAATAATTACTCAGAATGGTTTTGTTGATAAGTCTTAGTAGTATACCAAGATCTTATCTTCCATTAGATTTAAAAAAACTCATTTACAATATCACATTTTATCACACATTCAAAACTTTGAGCAGAACTGTAACAATTGTTATTTTTAAAAAATAACTTATAACATCATAAAAAGTCTACTAATAAAGCAATACTCTTGAAGTTTATACAAAAAAATTAACAAAAATTAGATTCTGGCAGTTTTGGATCAATTTAGTTTATTTCGCTTAAATGCGGTTGAAGTAGATTTGATTTGTATATAAGTTTAATAGTTTGTATACATAAGTTTAATAAGGTATCATTTGTAACGTTTGTGTTTGGGTTTCATTTAAACACACATAACTAGTTACAAGTAGTTAATATAGAAGTAGATTCAATGCCAACCAAAGTGCATTGTTCAAAAGTTACACACATCCCCCTTTCTTTAAATAAAGTATAACTCCATTCTTACTATTGGTTTGACTACTCCGCAAGATCTAGTTGTCATGGTTGCCGAGGTGTTGCTTGATTGTTTAGTGTCTACCTCTGTGTTAGCTTGGGCTTCAACAATGTTTAGAATTCCTGTGGCTTCTCCAAGTCAACCTTTGTTTTGTGGAGAAATGATAAGTTTTTTCTTAATATCTTTTCTTTGTTTTACTGTTACTGATCTTGAATAATTTGTGCTCTCTATAACTTTTTCTCCTTTCCAGTTTGTATGTACAAATTGTATTCTTATTTAGTCACTTTTTTTTTCAATACTTATAGTAGTTTTCTTTGTCTAATTGCATATGATGTTTGTGTTAGTTTTTAGTCATTCTGCTCATTAGTTTGGGAACAAAAGAATTCATTTCTTAAAGTGTTTCTAAGAGTAGTAGAGTGAGTCGAGCACCTGTTCCGTTCATAGCACTTTTTTTATGTTTATTTGCAGTTTGTACATTTTGTTCTGCTAATTCATTTTCTTGATATTTTTTAGCAGAATTTTGTAGACCGTTATCTAACTCTATAACTTCCGTTATATCCCATGTACACTAAACCAGTTTTTTAAGAGTTCTATGGTTTTTTATAACGTTCAATTGTTAAGCCTATTAACCTTAAATAACTATCATTTATAACTAAGTATCTTTGTCTTTGAAATTCAAACAAACCATAGATTTTTGTTACGACTTTCTTTGTGGTTTGATATCTGTGGTTTTTAACAAATTTTGCACTGTTCCACTAAATTAATTGTGTCTTTATACTGATTTTTCCAATACAATAACTGCCAAGTATATTTTATGCAGCTTTGTAAGTGTGCTACATGTATTTGGTTCAGCATTTTTTGTATTTGTCATCCACCAAGTTACATTTTATAAATATTTGTAGTTTGTCATCTTGTTTTGTAGCAGCTATTAACACTTTTTTGACTTTTTTGTCATTGCTAATATAATTTGTACCTCAATTTTCTTTTTTTTTATGTTAGATTGTAGTCTCTACATAAGGATCTGCTATTAAAATTTTTGTGTCTTTTATCTATTTAAATTTTATGGTCTGTTTTTATATATAAAGTTTTGCCATAGACGTATTCATCGAACTTCTGACATGCACATTTTATTGCTTCTTTTTTTATCTGTGGATAATTTGGCTAGCTAATTGTTAATGCCTTGGTTGCATAAGCTATTGGTTCATTATTTTGTAACAGTACTGCATCTAAATTTTTTGCACTCGCGTCAACTGACAATGTTACATTTTTATTTAATTTTGTAAAATTTGAATAGTGGTAGTGTTGACAATGTTTCCTTTACTTGATCAAATGCTAAGTTTTGCTTCCCATCCCAGTACCACTATCTTTCTTTTTTAAGTAAACTTCTTAATGGTTCTGTCAGCTCCAACATGTTTGGAATAAATATGTTTAGATAAGTAATCAAGTCTAGTAGTCTCAGTAGTTCCTTTTTATTAGACAGTGTTTTCAGGTTTTTATTTCCATTACTTTTTGTGGATTCACTTCTAGTCCTTTTTAACCTAAGAATGTTTTTCTAAATAACTTTTTCTGTGATGTCTTTTATTTTTTTCAAAGACTCCACATGTACTAATGTCATTCATTGGGCATTCAACATTTTTATGTCTTTCAGCACAAAGTTATAACTTTTTTGTGGTTGACTTATGTATTTTTGCTTCTACCTGATTTATTATATGCTTAAATATCACATTACATGCTCTTGTATCTAATTTAGCAATAAATACTTTATTACAGTTTTTTTTTAAATTTTCTAAACTGAGCGTAAAACAAATTGTTCTATATTTGAGTTACTATATTCTTTTATTATTTCATTGATTTTTTTATTAGTTTGTTAGTTTTAGACCAACATTTAGTTTCAAAATGTCTTGCTGTATTTTTTACATTTTTGTTTGTAAGTTGAACGTTCTTGTTCTTATGCTTGGTTCCGCACCTTTTACAGTAAAATACTTAATTTTTATCACTTTTATATTGTTTACTTTTCAACAGGTAATTTTTCTCAGTTTTTGCAAATTTCCTTAATTTGTTTTGTTGCTTGTTCATTTGCAAATAATTATTGCTTTTTCTAAATCCAAGTTGTTTTTTGTGAGTAATTTTTCTTTGACATCATCAAATCAAATGTCAATTCCTATTTTGTCTTTTAGTAAGTTATCATCCAAACTTACAAGCTTTGATTATATTTAGAAATTTGTCAAAACTCTCACTTTCTTTTGGTATAAGCTTAAAGCTTTCAAAAACACGTTTGTTTTTATAGTAGTAATTTTTATTTTTTTTTTTAATTATTTCAATACTCTGTTGAGCTTGCTCGATTAAATTGTTATAAAAAGTTATAAATTGGTATTGCATCCGAACCAGTTATATAAACGTAGCTGCTTGCACATTTCCGACCTTATTGTTTAGTTGTGAGACTATTGCGTACCATTTAAATTGTTGTATTCAGTTTTTCCAGTTAATTGTCTGGCGGGCTTATTTTCGATACTGCTGCATTTTGAAGATTAGTTGGTTTACCTGATTTATTTGACATTTTGCTCAACTTTCTATTCAATTACACTATATAAACACTTCTGACGTTCACTTCTAGAACTACCACTTCTGACACCATGTAACGTTTGTGTATGATTTTAATTTAAACACACATAACTATTAACACGTACGCGCTGTTTATTGTTAGGTTACGTTATTATCAAACATCTAAATTACATATTAGTATACATTTAGATCAAATCGTCAACAAATGTGCATTGTACAAAAGTCTATTGTTATATTATTAGATTTTTAATTATTTCTTTTTTTGATTCTTTCTATCTTCTGATAAACTGCAAAAAGTTCCAAAACATAACTTTGCACATAGGCGCCTTACAGTCACAGTTGCTTTAAGAACGTTGGGTGCCACTGTAGATTAATAATGGGAAACCTTTACGCTTCCTTAAAAAATGTCTAAATATTGCGGTTTAATAATAAAAAATAGTATCCGATAAATAACCTGCTCTGCTTCTATTGAATGATAACATTTCTTTTCCATTTTTTGATAACATTTTTGCAAACAATTTGTCTAATTTCTCCAATTAAATAATGTTGACTCAAAATTGTTCAGTTGTTTGAAAACTTTTACGTAAACTTTTGCTTAAAAATTACCCTGCACTAAATAATCAAGAGATTAACGTCGCTTTCCAAGAAACTTTACAACCGCAAAATCTCTCTTCTAAAAAGTTGTGTTTTATCCAATGTATAGCAAGTGGCACCGTCTTATTAAAACCACTTGTTCTAGACATGCTTTCCAATTCATTTTATAAATAATCTTTTAGCAAAATCTTGTATCGAGCTCTATTCATAGTAACACTTTATCAGATACATCCTGGAAGAAATAAAAACCAATCACGCCTGCCGCCCAAAAACCAAATCACACAATGACTTTTTTTATAGTCTTCTTTTGTTAGTTGTTTCTCACCCCATATTCTGCAATTTTCGTTTACGTATCCACCCATTTCAAAACTAGCTTTGACGCTAAAATTTTGTTTGCTTTCTTTCTAAATTTCAAATAACAAACGTACAATTTGTTTGTAACTCTTGAGTGAAGTGTATCTTATACTGTGTACACACTTGCAACAATCTGCCGTACCGCAACACCTTTGCATAACATCGTCGCGTACCATCACTCCACAACACAACTGCGTACCGCAACATCGTCGCATAATTATTTTTTTTATCCGACAACAGAAAACCGACAAGCGATGGAACGCTATAGCGGAGTGATGTTGCGCGGATGTTACGCTACAGCAGATTGTTGCAAGTGTGTACGCAGTATTATAAGTTTTTTAAATAAAGATTGTTTTTTAAAATGCCATGCAGACAAGATCAAAAAACCCATTAAAAAAACTGTAATTTTAAAAAATATATAATTAATGCCTTTTTATTTATTAATAGTCTGCTTGAAAAATCTCTATTTAAACATGTTCGTCCTACACAGCTGATTATTATTAAATAATTCTTAGAATTACATTTCATTTTTTTTTTATTATTTTACATTCAGCAAGAAAACAGGTTATTCCCTTTGCCGATTATATTACATTTATTTATGATTTAAACCATATTAACAATGCCTCTCAATATATTTTATTTGTTGTCTGAATATGCAAAAATTGTAATCAGTAACTCGTGTGTGAGTCATTAAAATTACCATATATATTTTAATATTTTGCATGATAAAAATAATTTAATATATTCATATCTATTATTTAATGCATTTCTGAACACGTGCTATATTTTATTAACAAAAATACATAGATGATATACACATAGTGTTTTAGTATACTATAAAAAAATTTATTTAATTTATTCAAATCGTATTCAATTTAATTGATATATTAATATATTTAATTTATTGGTTTTGAGCCAAGAGTATCTTATTTTTATTGTTTTCTTGTATAATTTTTATCAAGCTACGCATTAGTTACTATAATAATTAAGTGTTGATATTATCCACCCTTATTTTATTAAAGCAGTATTTCAGTAACAATGTTTCAGTATAAAAATTTTGTTTAGTTTGATTGACTCTTAATGTAAAACATAAATAGTATACTAATACTAAATAACATAAATATTCATTTCTTCATTCAGGTTAGTAGATTTTTGTATTTAATGTAGGTATATTTGGAACAGTTGGATATGGGTCAATGATTACTATTTTACATTAACTCATCAGAACAAATTTGTCCTCCTACAAAATCTATCACAATATTTATATTGTGACGATGTTTGTCATACATGTCAAGGTTAAGTTTAACCAAGTTTATTCTAATTTGAATAAATACTACCTAGATGATATTTAAGTATTTACTAACCCTAAGAGACTCTTAAACTTAAGCAGTCAATATTGTACCGCTTAAGTTTAAGAGTTCTTTAAAGCTATAAACTCCCTTAACTATGTGGTGCAATAAAATAAGCCACCCTTATCATTTCAGGGGCAGTTTAAGACATAAGTGATGTTGGTGCAAACAAGCCTTAAAAATTCATTTAAATAAGTGTTAAAAATAATTCAGATAGAGTAGAAGAAAATCAGCCCCAAATGCAAAGTAAGAGAATATTACAAAAAATATTTACCAAAATAAGTCTACCAAACAGTGGCGTAGCTATATGTAAGCAAGGGTCTGCATTGCAAAAAAGCCTACAAGCAAACAAGATTTTTTGACATCTATTTCAAAACCTAAAAAGCCAAATCTTGTTATTTTTGACTTTTTGTAAATTTAAATATTTTTTTATAGTTTATAGCTAGATTATCGTTCTTCTTTTGCAATATTTTTATATTTTATAGATAGATTTTGGTATTTTTAAAAATTTACGACAATTTTTACACTTTGTAAAAGTTTATGGTACTCTCTGATTATTTATTTATTTAAATATTTTATGGTTGTTTTGCATTTTTCAACCGTTTACGCCAAATTTTTATTATTTCTAACAATATTTTTGATATTTTAAAGCTAGATTTTGTTATTTTTAGAATTTAATTTAAAAAAAATACACATTTTAAAAGTGTATGGCCAAGTTTTGGTGTTACTGATAATTGTAAAAAATTTCACGTGCGGACTTTGCTGTTTTGATATTTTATGAACAAAATGTTGCAGTTTTTAATCGTTTTTTTAATTTTTTTTTTTTTTTTAATATCTTATAACCGGATTTTGATATTTTTAATTTTTTATATATAAAATTTTGATGATTTTTTGCAATATTTTTATACTTAAGAGCTGAGTTTTCTTATTTTTCACATTCAATAAATATCATTTTCACTTTTTTTTTATATTTCACAGCCAGATTTTTAATTTTTTTTTTTTTTTTTTTTTTTCAGACCGGATTCTGGCATAATTTTGATATTTCAAGACCGAATTTTGATATTTTTAACTTTTTATAAATAAAACTTTGCACTTTTGAACTGTTTTTGGCTAAATTTTAGTTCTGCCTAACAAAATTTTAATATTTTAAAATCAAATTTTATTATTTTTGACACTTTTTAACAGTTTAATGTTAGATTTTGATTCTTTCTGACATTGTAACATTTTATAACTGAATTTTGACTTTTTATAAATATTAAAACACCCTGTATAATAGAGACAGTATATAACCTTATTTAAAGGCATACACATTAATTTTAAGAAAAACACAAAATCCAAAAACATAATAAATCTTTTGAGCTAAACGTAAACAACAACAAACCAACTAGAGTTTTTACTAAGGTTTACTAATGTCTCTATTTACTAATTTACTAAGTACTGGAGATTACCATATGTAACTAACATAATAAATAGTAAAAAACAAAAATGTTTTTATAGCAGATCATTAAGCGCAAATTTAATTAACATCTAAGATCAAAAATATTAATACTTAAACTAGAAAAGTAAATTCAAATAGTCTAGAAGTAGAACTACTTAAAATAGTAGAATAAAACAGTATAAAAAATACAATTTGGCATTGTAAAAAGCCCAATATGCAGAGAATGTGAAATAGAAAATAAGACAACCGAGCCCAGACTATGTACTTATCCGGCGCTCTCCTACGCAAAAAAGTCCATGTTAGTAAATTGCTGGGTTGATGTGGCCAGCATAAAGAAAATCCGTCTAAGCAATGTGCTAAGCATACATAAACTACATAAATTGACTGTGTGTTGAAACGAAAAAGTAAGGTTTACCACTGGAAGAGGTACAAAGAGCCTAATAGGGCCAACATGCAGTAAAAATGGTTTCATCCTCCTTCTCAAATCAGAAACACCTCCAGAGTTACTATGTTTTCTACTATAATAAAATACAAACTTAGTTGCTTCTTAAAAATGTTTGATTCATAAACAAAATTCTTATTTTTTTAAAAAATGTACATTTACTTACTATAGTACGTCCAATCTCTTAAATTGTAATAAAATTACTACCATTGTTGCAGCCAGTAGGCAGAACAACACAAGCCAATCAGATCACGCCCTTCCCTTTTTATCTCCTATAAAGTCCCAACTTTCACAATTTTTAGCCAGTCAAATCAAAACAAAAATAAATAGAGTTAGACAGAGGATTAACTTTCAGATGGCATATAACAGCCATATTGGGTAAAGTTAAAATGGTGAGCAATAAATCAACTCCGCTACTACGCAAGGACAGCAACATGAGTACTAGCAACAAGTTGCGACTATTCAAAACAATCATTTAACTAATACTAAAATACGCATGCTCAGCATAAGGTATAGCTGATTCTTCCATTTTAAAAAGAATAGAATAATTTCAAAATAAGACTCTAAAAAGAATCCTCAAAACACCTTACTAAATTTGTAGTACTCAACTGAAAGTAAACACGGTATTTGACCCAATCAGAGATCACACGTTGGTTTTAACAAAAAACTTTTTATATTACTTAAATTTTGAGTTATCTCGTCTTGCTGTAGAAGACAAACGAACTTCAAATACAAGCGACCAATTGACATGCTGTATAAGAAAAAACACTCGTGGCTCTTCAACAAAGCTGGCGCAAGATTCGCACTTCTATTGATTTCTCAAAGACTTCTATAAAGCAAAACTAGATAGAAAAGTTGTACTCATTTGTGTGTAAAACTTTTGGACAGTAAATCCGACAAAGTAAGTTTTTTGAAGATTTCCCTACCCAGCCAACAAAAAAAAGTGGTGCCAAGCAGACCATTACTCTGGCCACCTCTCTAGACAGGAATTTTGTTTAGTGTCACCAAGTGACCATATCCACAACCAACTGCAAATTCTTCACAATCATTTCCACGGTGTCGGTTGCTGACCACTAAGCAATAAACTACCACCAAAGTACGCACATGCAAAATAAAACCAATATGGAAAAACAACCCCATACAGCATCAGAATACCTCCTTTGTCATAAAAAAATAACACAAAGCTCTCAAGCATACACGGCCGCACCCTTATCACCTATGAAAATGCAGCCGTTAACAAATGGCGCCCAGTGTAGGACGTCAAAGAAGAGGAAAACCAAGCAACAGAGACGCTCTGAAAAACTCAAACAAATTTCAGCAATCGTCTCTGAAGATAACAGACAAATTATCTGAGACACCACAACAACACGGTAACCAAACAGGTTGAGACCTTTGTCAATCAAACTCCAGGTAGATACGGAAAAACCAAATAAGATTCTGCAACGTCACCAGTTTTGAAACAATGAGAAGATAAACAAATATCTGGCGCTAAATCCGTCCGGAAAGTGCCACAAAGCCGTTTTGCACGTCGGTTTGGCCTTCCTACATACCGTCACCAACACTAGTAACCTAACCAAAGAAAACAGAACGGATAGAAACCGTTTCACGGCTAACACCCCAACTCTTTGCACCCAAGAAGTATTAGAGGAAATACTGACTGGCCATATTCCGTCTATCCGCATATCCAATCTCAATAACCTGAACCCGGCAAAGCTCTGAACGCGTCATGCATAGCTCAGGTGCATATCGCCAACCTTGTTATTGCCCTCCATCACGACAAAACAGACAACCTCGGCACGCAAAACACTCTGAAAACAACACACCGGTCATGCAAGAAAAAACGTAACACTGTGCACTTAGTAAACAAACACACTCAGGAAAAAAAACAACCTACGCCAATCACAGCCCTAAATAGAATTCGTGCGACAATAATAATAATTTATTGCATAACACCCTAACACCTTGTGCGCAAAAGATTTAACAGTATGTGCTACAACAGTGCCAAAGACTGCAAAAACAACCACCAAAAGCCGGAACTTAAACAATTACGGACTAGCTTGTGCCGCAAGTGTTTCAGACATTTTGAACACGAAACCCCAAACTATAGTGGAGCCCCAATAAGAACTATCATTAACATAAGCTACTTTCATCCAAACAATAGTACAATAACCAAAAATTAGACATCATTACCATACAAGAGAGTCGGAAACTCAGTATAAAAAAGTCAAAAAAATTGATGCCACTTTGAGAGCGAAACCTTACTCCACCAATGGCATCATAGTTCTTTGTCCCTCATTCCTATAAATACTTGATTTGCACAATTGTAAGTCAGTCGAGTCCAAAAGCCAATCAGAATAACATGGGAACATACTCTGGTCACCTTATAGATAGAAATTCCGTCTGGTGTCACCAGGTGATCACATCCATAACCAAACTGCACTACTGCAACTCCGTACTCTGCATTTGCACTTCCACAAGCATACACACACACACACTCACACACACACATCCTCTATCTCTCTCTCTCTCACACACACACACACGGCAATCAGAAAGCCTCCTTCACCAAGCAACTTTATCCTTGTAAGATAACACAAATCTTTTAAGGACATACTCGTATTAAGAAGTCATTTTCGCTAGAAATTTAAATGCCAAAACAGATTTAAGAACAAAAAATTTGGTAGTTCTGCATTTAAAAAAATATTGTTAAATAATAATGACAATAGACTTATAAGACTATGCAGTCAATACCAACTCAAAACAACAAATGTTAATTGAACATAAAGCCATACATCGATATACATGATAACGACCATCCATCAACCAAAAATCTATTCTTGATTATAATAATTATCAAACAAAATTCCTCAATAAAAGTAAAAGATGCAAGAGCCAAGCGTAGTCCAATTGTGGATCAGGTCATTATCTAATAGTGGCTAAGCTTTATTTCTTATAGAACAAATCAAATAACTATAAAAGTAAAAAAACTAAGGTAAATAATAATTAAATTGCCCAGATATAAATTACGCTAGACTTGCCGTTAAGACCTTAAAAATTGGCAGATCACGAAGCCCCGTACTATGAAAACATCTAGCTAACCTTATCAATTGCTGCTTTTACACAAATATTTTGCCAAACAAATAAAAAACATCAACCAAACAACTATCGGGGATCAAGTATTACAAGTTTTTTAAGTTGATTAATTGGTAAGATAATTAAAAAAAACGCTGCTAACTGATATCACTAGAAAGTTCAATAAAGATCATTTATTTATACTAAAACAACTAGTTAAAAAACGAACATCTGTAAGAGAGAAGAAATTTTTGGCATTTATCAAAAAAATGCATACGGCTCAATCCCGAAATGTAGACTATAAACAAGTTTAAAAATGCTTCAGGTAGATAGGCCTTTAATAAATACAATAAAACAAACAAACTAGAACAACAAATCATTTGTTAGAGATGTCATATTCACATTTATTAGTCCAAATAAAAGCTTTTGCCGTTGCTTTTCAATTATATACGGAATGGGGTCTAAAAATTAATTTTAACATAACAGAATTTATGGCTTCAAACTCTCAAACTAATTTTACTATATTTGTGAAAGACAATGTTCAAATCTAGCAAGATCAACAATTTAATTATTTAGAAACTATTATCACTCATGATGATTTTGGCACGCACAAAATCAATTAAAAAAAAACATATTAGAAAATTTATGGTTGAGTTGGTGTTATCTTATGGTGGTAAATGCTGAAATAAAATACCAAGTAAATGCGGTTGAGATGGACTATTGGCGACGTAGCGTGTCTAGACTACAAAAAGTATCTAATGTCAAAATTAAAGAACGCATTAAAGTGACGGATAATACTACTCAACGGATAGAAACGTAAAATGAGACATGAGAGCTAAAAAACTAAACAGAGACGATGCCCTAGATAGAAAAAGATGGAAATTAGGTGTAGAGAGACATCTCGCTGTACAATAACCTCCTTATATACAGGATTGGGTAAATGTATGGTAATACACAAATTCTGACGGTGTTTTTAATTTAAGAACCAAACAATTTTTTCTGTGTCAAAATTTACTACCAAAATGATGAAATTTTTGCGACAACGGTTTGAAGATAATGAACATTTTTTGGTCACCATAACGCATTACTTAGGGCGGTTGGGTCAGTTCAAATCCAAAAGAAACCTATCCGTGATTTTGCAGCTTTGTGTAATAAAAACATTGTAGCAGTTAGTGAGAATGTTAACAAGCATTCTTCTACCTCAATTTGCCATTGTTCTCAGCAATTAATACTTTTACAAAGTATGCAAATTTTGATTAAAGATCTGCATTTGCATGCTTACAAGATTCAGTTGAAACAACTTTTAAAATCAGCAGACAATGAGCAGCGGCAAACGTTCACAAAATGGATCTTAGAACAACTAGTTAATGATGATTTTTGTAAAAAAATAATCCTCTTGGATGAAGCGTTTTTCAAATTTGTTGGATATGTCAACAATTATAATCGTTGCATTTAAGAAGGTACAAATCCAAAAGTGATTTTTTAACGTCCCATGCATCCACCACGAGCCACTATGTGGTGCGCATTTTGGACTGGCGGAGTGATTGGACTGTTCTTCTTCGAGGGTGCGGCTGACAATGCGGTCAACAGCGTTTGTTTGTTACCCTGAAATGATAAACAACTTTTTCTGGCCTCAAATTACTGAAATAAATCTTAAAGAATTGTAGTTTCAACAGAACGACACATCCGGCCACAAAGCAAACAAAAATTTAAAATGTTACAGAAAAAAATTATAAGGAGAGAGTTTGATTTTTGAGAATTTTTTAAACAAAAAGTGTTGTTGAGCTGGCACTATATTAAAATGTTATCAAAAATGTTGTGAAAAAAACCAACAAATGCCTGCAGTCACGAAACGGCCATTTATCTGATATTGTGTTTTATACATAACCTCCGTGTCTACACTCTTTATCAACCTTGATTTGCATTTGGTAATATTTATTTTATTATGTAAACTATGTCATTGATTTTAATTATCTCGGTTTAAATTTCCTTAAAAGTTGCCACTGAATTGCTGAAAACTTTCTTTTCCTAAACCAGACATCAAATAACTAATCCTTCAGCGTATATACTATTTTACCTATCAGTTTAAATATCATATTATCTGAATTATCTAATTTAAAACGGTCAAAACATATAAATAAAAACCACCACATTGCGCAAGAAACGCACAATAGCTTACGAATTACTTATTTTGTATTGACTTTTTAATATAATGGTCACATTAATTTCGGCTCTACTAACCTTTTATAAATTTATAACTTCAAAATTGTTTTATACGTTAAGCGTTTAAATTAAATAATTGCCATTTGGCACATAATCGCTAATTATTTACGATTTTAAAGCAATTAAATTGCAATTTGCTTTTGAATTTAATTATTTTTTTGTGATCATACAAATCTATTGATAAATTTAAGAACGTATGTGCGTTTGCATTCTGCATACATTATAGAGGATTTTTAAAATAAATATTATTTATTTGGTATGATAAATTAATAAATTTTGTGTGCGATTTTTTTATATATTTACGTTTCCTTACTAATCTTAATTAGTATAATTATAATAAATATTAAAAGAGCAATAGCCTATACACTATTTATCAAACAATATTTCACAAAAATTTCAAAATAGTAAATTTGTAATACTATAATGAAATAGGTTAATACCCGGCCAAGTACATTGACAAAAATTCATATTTAGCCTAATTTAATATTTTAATAATAATAATTTATAAACAATTAATTTATATCATTACCTTCTTCTGCTTTAGTTGAGCACCCTCTGCACATCCGCAGACACTTAACTAGAACCAATATCATAAACACGAACCACAACACCATTAACACTCTTCCATATTCCAAAGGCACCATTATAAACTATTGATAATTGGACTGGATTTGGAAAATGCACCAAGTTAATTAACTAACCAATTCGTTTCGTTCAACTCACCGGCTTCAATTAACAACTGATAAGCGATTGTTGACAGCTAATTTATACGTAAATACGTGAATAAATGACGATGACAAATCCCCTTCGTTTGACGATAAATAGTTATTGTTTAGAAGCCTCGCATTGTCTTCTCAATCGGCGTATTATTGAATTGTGCTATGAGTAAAACATTACACATGCTATGATTTATTATGTTAACGAATATGTAATATGGTGATAATTAGTGTATTGGTGGTAGGCTATATAGGTATTTTAATCTATGCATAGATAACATGTTTATTAAATTCACAATTCGTCTGAATTAGTTATGGAAAATTAGTTTCACATGAAAAACTTTTAAATACAATTAATTTTTTAGAAACCATAAAAATGTTTACTAATTAACAGTGCAATCTAAATAATTACACGCAAATTTAATATTTGTCTTCTTTAATAATTAAAAGCTTAGTATTATCAGAAAACTTATTAGTAAAAGAATGAGTTAGAATTTCTGTATAATTTCTAACTTATATTGCAATTTTGTTTATGTTTGTCGAGTTTATTGATAACAAAATGATTTAATGACTTCAAATTATTTATCATAAAACTTGATTTATGTCTGATAATATATTTGCATAAAGATAACGATATTAATTTGGTTGCATATAGTCTATATATGTCTATGCGTAATAAAACAATATAATTATTTTGAATGAATTTAGTATATAAATTAATAGCAGGAATTTTATTATCCGCTACAAAGAGCATAAAAGATTATTTCAAAATAATGAAACAGATTCAACGTTTGATAATCACGTCCAGGAACATCAACTTACTTTTCCAAAACTAGAGGACGTAAAAATTCTACAAAATTTACAAAAAAGACTAATTAAATTTACTAGAAGCATTGGACATTTTCAAACAAAACCGCACCCTTTTTAAATGACCAAACAGATTTAGCATATTTCCCAATATTTAAAGTCATTAGTTAATCTTTCTTTTTTAGGTAATCACACCGTTTTTTTATCTGTTTTGTAATATATTACTTTTACCATTAGAAACGCATGCTCATTATCATTTTAATCACCTTTGTAACTCCGCCCCCCCTAATTTTGTAATTTAGATATTTATATATAGTGTTGTTGTTTATTCTTTAACTCATATAACTTATTTCATCTGTAGAAGGCTCTAGTAGAGTCAAAACTAGTAATGTATTTGTAAGAATAAACTTGTAATAAAAAACAATCGTTCGCATTAAAAGTATAAACTTACCAAACTTGGCGTTGGTTTTAGGCTATCAATTTACTATAAAAATCAAAATTGACCCTCAGCGCTTAGCTGCATAATCTACAGTGAAAGTAAGGAAAAAAAAACAAAGAATACTAAATACAGAAAAATGCACCGTTTTACAGAAACATTGATATTTTTTCATTTGCTTTACTAGAAGTTTTATCAAAAAAGTATGTTATTAAGTATTGATGTAAAACCTGTAGCTGTGGTATACGTATAACCATTTATTCAATAAACATCAATCGAGTAACACTCAAACTAGTATGTTAAGCTCCCTTTAAATGTTTGTTGTAGCGTTTTAGAGTTTTTATGATTAGATAAATTGATTGAATGATAAAAAATGTTGTTTTTAATTTAAATTGTTTTAAAAAATAGTATTTTTCAAAAATGCGTTTCTTTTTTGAATCTCCTTTTCAACCGTTTGATGTCCACGTTATTTAATAACTTCCATGCCGGTCTATCATTTGCTGTCCTGTCCCATTTCTTCTTTGGTCTTTCCGTTCCTCTCTATGTTTTACTTAGACGCCAGTGAGTGACTTGAGTTGTTCATCTTCCCATTTCATGCCTGGAGACATGTTCTACCTAGTTCCATTTGAGCTCGGCAACACATTCTGTAACGTCGGTCATCCGGTTTCTTCTACAGATTTCCTCATTTCTTACATGCTCTCTCTCCGAGTGTTCTACGTTCTATTGCGCGTTGAATACAACTTAATTTGTTTACGTTTTGTTTTTTGAGCGTCATGGTCTCCAAGCCTTAAGTCATAACTGGGAGTATGCACTTGTCGATTACTAGTTTTTTCAGTCTTATTAATATGTCGTTATTTTTTAGTTTGCTAAATACTGCCCAGTTCATTCGTATCTTCCTGGTTGCTTTGTCAGTTTGGTGGTATTTTTTTTAATTTTATAGAATAGCCTAACTATATATGTTCTTTGACGTTCTCTATTTGCTGGTTGTTTATAGCTATAATTGCGTTTTATGAACTCATAATCTTTGTTTTTGTTAGATTCATATAAAAACCCTGTGTTTTTAAGGCCTTGTCAAGTTGGAACAACATCTCTCATGATGTTGTCTAGAAAACGTAGATAGTTCACGTATTTTCTATCTATGTCGATGTCCTTTTCTTTCCTATCAAGTTTTTTAAACACTCCTTCTAGAGCTAAAGAATATAGTTTAGGGAATATAGTGTCACCTTGTCAAACTCCTCTTTTTAATGGAATTTTATGATCATATCTTTGTCGATCTTTACGTGTAGTGTGGCGTTTTCGTAAATGTTCTTTAGAATGCACGTATGTCTGGAGTAGATTCTGGCATTTTCTAAGCCTTTAAATATAGCTTCTAATAGTATTGTGTAAAATGCTACGTGTAACGGTACGTTATATTCTGTACATTATAAGGTTTCAAGTTGTTTGGAGCTGGTCTAATGTGCCATACCCTCTTCTAAATCCGGCCTGTTCCACAAATTGATAAGTTCATTTGCTTGTAACTCGGTTTATAATTATTTTTGTTTTGCGCTTGTACATGTGTGAGAGGAGACTAATAGGTCGGAAATTTTCAATCTTATTGTTATTCCCTTTTTAATACAAAATAATAATCTCTGCGTTTCTCTATTTTTAAAATTGTATTTTAAAGGACTTGAGTAGGTAAGATGCGTCCATTTTATGCGTTTTGCACGTTATTCTATGTTTCTCTAGTGCCTTTCTGTTTTTTATTTGTTTGAGTGCAGTTTCTATTTTGTAAATCTTAATTTCAAGCATATTTTTGAGTTAACGTTAGTTTTTAGAGATCTAAGTTTTTAGAAATCTTAAGTTCTGTGTAGAATTGTTGAATACTCTTATTATTTTTTCTCTTCTTTTACAATAAAGTCTTGCTTATTTTCGTAATATTTTCTGACAAAGTTTTCTTAATACTTAATTTGTTTCTTGTTATGAGTTCTCCTGTCTTTGCAAATTGCTTTGCTAATTTTTTTATTTAGTTCTTTAATAAAATGTCCTCTTTGTTTCCTGGCTAATGTTGTTATTTTTCTGTAGAATAGATTTGAGCATGTATTTTTGGTAGCTGTTCTTACATTATTTGTTATCATTTCTGCTAATTTGTCCAAATCCAAGTTAGCCAAATTTTGAAAAAATGTTATTGATAATTTTTTTAATACTCGTTCATGTTTTGTTTCACTTCTTTGTTTGTGGCGATTAATTTCTGTTGTAGTATTATTTTTTCTCTTTCTGATCTTGTGTTTATAGATATTGTCGCTCAAATCTATAATCGCTTCTAGTTTTGGAAAACAAAGACGCAATTTTATGCGCAAAAAGTGATGGTCATAGTTTTCTAGAACACTGAAGAGATTTTCTTTAGTATAAGTATATGCCAAAAAAATCTACAATAACGGGTAATGTCAACAAATACACAATTAAAAACGTAAAAGCAGATTCCACAATTACGCTAAAAAAACTCTGCTTCTGTACAACAACTGCAATATGCATAAAGCACAAATTGTTCAAAAAGTCCCGTATACAAAAAACACTTGAGAAATCCTTTTGAACGAATAAAATAATGATTGTCCTGTAACTCCTTGTTTTCATAGCTAAGTAGATAACATAGAAAAAAAATCTAAAACTAATCATTATAATATTTATCTATTATTATAAAACATAAACCATAACAGATAGTTTATATATTATATTTATATGTCAAAGTTAAAAAAATTACACACAAGTTTTACTGATATTCAAGTTTGAGCAGGGACGGCACTAAGTACTAGTGCACTTCCCCACAAATTTCAAATATATCGCCTCTTTTTTTATAGTGTTAAAATATAAATAAATATTACCAAAACAATTATATGTAAAAAAAAAAAAATATTACAATTGTAAATGCACTCTCATCAGAAGAAACGAAAAATAAGTTAAGATTACATATACAATAGTCAGCTTTATTCTATTCAATTGTGTCATGTATTAGACCTACGTACAAAGCTGCACGTTAGACATTAAAGTGCAGTCATTTGCTGATAGCTTAGAACTTCAACGCTACCCCTCAATGATCACCAAGAAGTCAATGACTTCTTAGAGGACACTGACGACGACACACAAATAATCTCAAAATTGAAAACTTAATCTGCTCTTGAACATAATCCAAGACCACATGGAATCTAACAGTTTTCTCCCCGCCGACCAATATAGGTTTTGACAAGTAGTCTACCAAAAAACCAAGTTATTGACCACATTATCACAGGTTTCAGGCTGAGAAAAACCTTTGACAAGGTCTGACAAAAAAGTTTACTTTTAAAACTGCACTTACTAAAATTTCTCTGTGTCTTATAAAGATGAGCTTCATATATAAACCGCAATACTCTGGTGTTAAACTTCTGAACGACGTTCTTATTCCGTAGTCTAATGCTGTCAAGTATCTGGGACTACCTTCGATAAAGGACTTACGTACAAATTACACGTACAGTGCATTCTAAACAAAGCAAGATAGGCAAACAAACCTGCTAATTTTAATTCTTTGACGGAACAGCAGCATGTCGCTTTAGAATGAAATCCGGATGTACACCACCATTATCAAACTAGACCAAATATCAATGTTTAGTCTTTAATCTAGAGAACAGCTGCAAACCCGCACTTCAATTGACTCTGGGTCTTCCAAAATCTTACATTACGGTGGTTTGTTGGAGCACCATGATATGTTCAAAACAAAGAAATTTGTAATAATTTTAGTATTTCCCAGTTGCGCCAATACATCATAACTTTGACTAAAAAGTATTTTAATAACCTCGTGTTTTACCCCAACCCGGATCTAGCTAAATTTGCTGAGCCAGACAAATATTATTATTCTTATAAGAAACTTATCAATATCATTACTTCCTAAAGTGGCTTACCCCGCAATCCTACCTTGCAACCTATATGGCGTCCTAACCAACCTTTTTTTTAAATATAATTTTCAAACAGAAGATAAATAAACTTCTAGGCATGATCCGGGAAAGTTTAGGCTGTAGGCACTATCCTTCAGAAGGTGAATCAGACAGTCTTAAGAAGATTCTATTTCAAAACCACAAAAAAAAAATCGGTGCAGTTGAAGAGGAACACAAGGCAAAACATCAACCAAACCAGAACAAAAACCAGATAATATCCATAGTCAAAAAAGTCTATCACCAATGCACATATTGGTCGCATCGGCAAACAAACTTCAAAGTAGCCCTTTTAGCTGCCAGCATGCCAACAGGACCAAGCAACATCTGCCTGAATTTAAATTAAATTGTAAAGCAACGAATCAAATCTGCAACACAGTATCCAAACAGAATCACAACAACGACCCTTAGACTGTCTAACAAGAGAAAATGGAAACTTATTGCATACCAATAAACGCCCCACTCTCACGCCGAATGAGCGTTTTACTACCGTCTCAAAGCCAATTTACCAACTTCAAGTTGCATCTAGAAGTACTTACAATAAGGAGCCACCACAACAGCCGCAAGGATTCTCTACACCTAGAGGACATCTCCAACAGGTACATGTTATGCAAATTATCCTATCCTAACTTTCCTATAATTAAAATCAAATAAAGTATTATCTGACTTCTCACAATGTAGTAAAATTCAATTCATTTTATGTCACATCATTCTCGCACAATAAAACGCATATATTTTATATTATTTATGCACAATAAATCAATAATTAATCAATAACTTTAACGTTAATATACTCACAATAAGACAAGCAATCAATTCCCATTAAAATGGCCAAATTAGCAAAGCTAACCAAATTGCGAGCTACCGAGAAGGCAAAATTAACACGTCTCGGAAACTTTATTGCTGAAAACAAGCATAACAAGAACAAGATTAGTAAATTTAAGGAAAGAATTAAGGGAGCATCGCTTCTGCTTAATACATTTAATTAAATTCAAGACGACATCGAACAGCTTGACGAATCAGCGGAAACAACAAATGAACGAGTTAGTTTTGAAAGAAAATATTATTCAACTGTAGCCAGCGCAAATGACTGCATAGATAAAATGACAGTTGCCATTCAGAATGTGATAATGCCGCTACCATCTACAAGTAATACCAACGTGCATACAAATCAAATGGAGATGCGATTACCAATAATTGAATTACCGAAATTTAACGGAAATAACAATGATTGGATTTTATTTATGACAATTTTAAATGTATAGTGCATGACAAACCCAATATTGAAAACATCCACAAGTTGCATTATCTACGATCAAGTCTCTAAGAAAGCGCATTTGATTTAATTAATTGCAAACAACATCAAGCAATTACCAAATAGCATGGCAACTATTACAAGAGAGATACAACAACAAACGTCATATCATCCAAGGTCATATCAAGAAATTATTCTAATTAGAACCAATGAATAAAGACTCTGTATGTCAATTACAATCATTGATTCATACTATTCACAAACATTTGGCATCATTGAAGACGATATCAATTGATACCACAACATTGGATCTAATGATCATACATTTAATCTGCTCAAAACTAGATTTTAACACAAAACGTGAATAAGAAACTATTACTTCAAAACAACCAACATTTTATCTTCCTACCTAGACAGAACTTGTTAAACATCTGCAACAACAATGTGCTTTCTTTGAGGCAACCAGTAGACCCAAAGATGATTTACCAAGGCCAAAATTGTATTTAGTTCCAACCAAACATACTGCATGGGAATCATACTATACTCATAAATACCCACCATGTATATTATGCAAACAACAGCATACAATTTACAAGTGTGAACAATTTTTGAACAATAATATTCAACAACGTATTGATATTATCAACAAGACAAGTCTTTGTACCAATTGTCTTCAAAGTGGACACAAAGTAGAACAATGCATGTCAAGTAAATGCCGTAAATGTAATAAGAGTCACAACACATTATTACACATAGATAAGCAACCACAAGCTTCAACAACATTACATTCAGTCAAAAATACCGTACACGACATTTTATTACCAACAGCCATGGTTATGGTAAGAGACTCAAAAGGACAATCAATTCTCAGCTAAATTGAAATTCATCGTTTTCAAAAACATCACCGCACAGTTACAACATTTTCATTTTCAAATGAGAACTTCGAAATTTCACGTAACCTTGACTTTAGTTAGAAGAAGTTAAAGGAAATCCCAAAGGCCGAGCTACATACAAATGAAGAATCAGAACGTAAAGCTGAAATACGAATATATAACTTTTATGACTGAATATGAAAGACACATGACAAAACTAACATCGATCAAATCAAATCCAAACAACACACAATGTCTACCCCATCATTGTGTAACAAAGCAATCCAGTACTACAACCAAGGTCAGAGTAGGTTTTGATGCCTCTGCAACCACTGGAGCATCATTAAATGACAGTTTAATGACTGAACTCACTATACAAGACGACCTTTATTTCATTGTGTTACGTTTTCGATCACATGCGTACGTCATTACTGCAGACAGACAGATTTACAGAGAATAATCTGGACAGCAAACACTTCCGATGAGCTAAACCACTACCAATTAAATACAGTCACGTAAAGACACTTACGCACCATACCTAGTCATACGCTCCTTATACCAATTAGCACATGATAATATTGACAAATATCCTAAAACATGTGACATCATAAAAAGAGATTTCTACGTGAACGACGTTCTGACTGATAAAGAAGGAATTGACAAAGATTCTAGTCTGCTCAATTTCCATTGCAAAAATGGAAATCAAACATACCCAATATGAACGAGGGAACAGAACATCTAACAACTCTATGGAAAACTCTTGGATTATATTGGAATCCAGTTAAGGATCACTTAAAGTATTCAGTTCACGTTCAACCACAATCACAATGTCCGTTTACTACATGCTGGACCTTCACTTTTATTATTGTCAATCCGATTGAGATACTGGCCATTGGCTAGCAAAAACCTTGTCAAGAAAATTTGTAGCTGTTTTTGCTCTAACCCTAAGCCACCGACAATACAGAATGTAATGGGAGATCTTCCAGCGCAAAGAGTGACAATTACCTGCCCATTTTCCGCCTCCGGTGTGGACTACGCGGGACCATTTAACATTCGGGAAGGCACAGAAAGAGGACAAAAACAAATTTTAAAATCGTGCATATTTGTTTGTTTTGCAACCAAGGCAATACACATTGAAGATTCACAGCTAGACGAAGCAAATGCGCAAAGATATATATTCCGACAACGGCACTAATTTTGTCGGTGCCAATAATAAATTGCAAAATTTAATCAAGTCAGACCAGCACAAACAGACTATATTTCAATACTTCACAAACAAATCCATTGAGTGGAGTTTTATACCAACACGAGCTCCCAATTTTGAAAGATTGTGGGAAGCAGCAGTCAATTCAACCAAAAACCTTCTTAGAAAATTAATCAACTGATAGTACTTACGTATAAGCAGTTCTATACCATCTTTGTACAAATTGAAAGCTGTTTAAACTCCCGATCTTTAATCACTAATCCTTTAGATATTCTTCCTTCAACCCCTGGACATTTTCTAATTGGAAAAAATTTACAATTTATTCTTCATCCCAATTTGCATAACATGTCTGTTAACAAAATCACCAAGTATCAACGCTGCCAACAACTAGTTCAACACTTCTGAAAACGATGGAAGAACAAGTACCTGAATCAACTTCAGCAAAGATACAAGTGGAATTGCAAGGCTGCCAGCTGTCCCGCAATAGGAGATATGGTGGTCCTAAAAGAAGACAATGTCCTTCCTCAGCAATGGCATCTCGGACGCATCACTCAATTTTATCATGGTGATGATGATATGTGTCGCGTTGTGACAGTGCGAACAAATGCTGATTTTTTTGTGCGTGCTATATTTAAGGTTGCCGGATTGCCAAATTTCGAAAGAGAGTCTTAGACTCTTTCAACAGGGGTGGCATGTTCAGTGATCGCGCTCTATTTGTTTGTGATTGTGGCGCTTTACAGCTTTTGGACGTCAGTGGGTGAACGCCTAAAATGCGTGTGAAACACTGGGAACGGCAACGAGTGGAACCACAACAGTACAAATCTAAAGTCTGAAGCGACAGCACAGCCAAACAAAATACATATTGTAAATCATTTAAAGTATCATTGTAATCTGTTCAAATTATAATAAAAATTAATAGTGAAGTACAGTTATGTTATATTAATAAAATAACAACCAAACACTCGACGACACACTTCAACAACAAAGTTAAAAATGTAAATGTTTTATATAAAGTTTTTGAAACAAATTAAAATTAAAAAAAAAAACACAAAAAGATAAACTGGTGTCAATTTTACCAATTACAAGCCAATTATAAAAATAGTTCTAGCAAAAAATTTTTAAAAAACCCTCCACATACTCTACGCCACACAGAAGCTTGCCACGTTCTATGTATTACTAGCATGCGTTGAGGTTTTAAATTATTAGGTAACATAACTCAGCATTCCTTACATGCTTTCTTGGAACGTTTAGACAAACTTTCTGTTGCTAGGCACTTAAATAAAGATCAAGTTTTGGTACCTGCGTTAGATTTATTTTTGTGTAAAACTTTACGTCGTTTTTTTTTAACATAAAATTATTAGTAATAGCTCTAAAAAAATTCTACTTCCTTGACTACAACAAAAGATTGCTAAATAATATTAAAGAAAGAACGCAAGGATCGGATGAATCCATTAATCTATATCTGGCAATAATAAGCTTATTATTTGTTAGATTATCCTGCCCTGTTTTTGAAAAGGTTAGATTAAAAATTATTTAAAAAAACTGATCTTAGTATCTACAAAACGGAATTGCCCTTCTAGATATTATTTATTTATCTCAACTTGAAGCCTGCTGCCATAAGTTTGAAGTTAGAAAATATCCTCTGATTCGTATATTTCTCCACTTCATTCAAAGTATTGCCTTCAACTGAACTTGGCATATATTAGGATCAACCAGTCTAATAGTAATACTCACAAAGTGATTGACCAAAAAATTCAAAAATTAAAAAAATGCTACAAATGTAATATATGAAGCTAATGCGGGCATATTGCAAACTGTGAATAGGATTGTCACTGTGATTGATACAAAAACATTTTTTGAGTTTTGTCACTTGGATTAATTTAAACGAATTAGAAGCTCCCCTCAGCCTTTATGATAAGAAAAAAAATGGATAATATAGTTGCAAAAAACTTTGCATTAATGAGCAATCAAATGCGCCTTTTTGCAAAACAAAAGATAAAAATAAATTCGTCACCTATCAAATAAAAGTATTATCCCGTGTCTCATTATGTACAAAAATGCAGCAATTTAGAATTAGACAAAATGATTAAAGCAGGTGTAGTAAAAAGATTATATTTAGGTTAGTCTTCACCTGTTTTATTAGTATCATAAAGCAATGTCTCGTTTAGATTTAGCGTCGACTTTAGAAAGTTAAACGCAGTAACAACCAGAGATGCATATCCTTTGCTCAATTTTTCCATTATTTTGGATAAGTTACGCAATGCTATGTACCTTTCATCGCTTGACACCAAATTTGCTTATTAGCAGATGCCAGTGGAAAAGAAATTAAGCAATTATTTAAGTTTTATGGTTTCAAGTCGGAAATTATTTTGCGCATACCCTTTGAGTTAAATAATGCATCCACAATATGGCAAATCAAATTGAGTACTGTGGCCAAAACTTGAGTCATACGTTTTTGTCTATTTAGACGACGTAAATTGTAATACAAAGTTTATACAAACATTGTAAAATATTAGAAAAAATATTTCGTTGACTAAGAAAAGTTAATCTCGTTCGAAAAGTACAAAATTTAAAATTTTTGAAACATGTGGTTGACCAACATGCTGGATCAACGTCATCTAGATAAGGTTAATGCTATTTTGAATCTTTGTAAGACTACCACAGTAAAAAAAGTATGAAGCATAATTGGTATGGTACTAAATTACTAATTTAACAAAGAAGCAAGTCATTACCGATTATCCTTCAGACAAATACTAGTAGATATGGCTTAGAACAACACGTTCTGACACAAACTGTTAAGAGAGAAGAACATGCAATTTCATATCTGAACCGGTCACTAAATTATTCCACTACAGAACAATAATTTTTTGGAATAATTTGGTCTATCAAAAAATTAAGTACTTATCTAGAAGAATCTGAATTTACTGTCATCATAGACCACCATTTGTTGACTTGGCTAAGTAATCTTTAAAATTTACTTGAAAAATTAACAAAGTGGACTGTAAGACTACAGCAATTTTGCATAATTTATAGGAAAGGCAAAAATCTTAAACTGCCGGATGCATTATCTAGAAATGTGTTTGCTTTAGCAAATTTATCAGTAAAAAATAAATGGTACCTTAAAATGGCTGGGAAAATAAAAAGTAATCTATTAAAATTTTCACAATAGCTGGTTACAGGATGCATAATACATAAATATAGATTTTTTGAAAATGCGTATTCTGAAAGAGAAACACTGGAGTATGCAAAACATACAATCGCATTGCAGCAAAATATTTTTTTTACCAAAGATGAAGTATGATATAGCCAAGTATGTCCAAAATCACTAAACCTACCAACAAACTAGAGCAAAAAAAACCTGGCAGTCTGCTTTTTTGGATTAGTAACTAGATTGTTCTGATCAAAAAGAAAGTATTGAAGATTTTGTACTACTTTGTAATGAATTTATTGTTTTATAAATTTTGTTGTTGTTTATGAAAAGCTGAGAAATTCAATTAGATTTGTTTCTGTCAATCTTGTTTATTTGAGATTGTATTAGAATGTTACGATAATTACGATTACAATTACAATTGTTATTATTAATATTATTATTATTATTATTATTATTAACTGCCTGTTTTGTCTGAATCAAAAACACGTACTTCTGTTTTGGTTTAATAACAAAGAACAGAACAAATTTTTTAAAGACATTTTAAATAGTTTTTGTGAGATTTTCTGGTAAAAAAATAAATGTTTATACTCAATTAGTATCATTGCTTAATTGCCTTTAGTAGATTATCGTATAGTGAAAACTTCATATAAAAGTTGTACAAAAATATTTCTTAAATAAATCTTAGATGTAAGTAAGTTTATTATTATAACTATATTTATTTAATATTATATAAATTATGTTTACCAGCATTGCAAATTTAAAGAAATATGTTGTATAACATACGTACAAATAATATTGCAATAATCAATCATTAATTTTACAGCTTGATAAACTCACCGGTAGATGAATTTGAAAGCCCTTCTTGTGAATGCTCATCATCTTTCCAATCCTCTCTGACCTTCCAAACGCAAAATTTGATAACGTACACAACAAACAATATTATTATCGCTAACACTATAGCCAAAATATTTCCACCCATATTTTTAGAACACGTTTGATTAATACACAGTACCGCAAAATTTTCCCTAACTAATCTAGCAACCAAACAATATTTATTCTTTTATATATTAATATAAACAGATTTAGATTAGATAAAGATAACGCAATTGACGTAAAACAGATCTAATTCAATGTACGCGCAGGCCTCGATGAGTTCCGTATGTATTATGTTGTATAACCACTTGAAAATTGTCTAGTCAGTTTTTTTGTGGGAAATTGATTGCTTGTTAGTGGATGCAGAATTGATTTATTTAAGAAAAATGTGAAATGTGTTTTTTTTTATTATTAATCTTTTAAATCGTCTCAATTGGACTATTATTACTGATATGGCATTTACGTCAGCAACAATTTAACGAAACTCATAAAACTGTAATTAAATTTCAAAGATTTATTTGATAATTTGCAGTGATGTTTCAATATTTATGATTTTTTTAATGATAATTAGTAATTTATGAGTGATAAAATAAATGTAGACTAGTTTGTGTCATGATTAAACGTGGTGACTTATTGTCAATCTTATTGTGTATTACATTTGTCAAAATATATAATTATATATTTAATTAAGCAATTAAGCCTACACCGAAAGGTAATAAGGCGTACCGATAATATATATATATTAAGCAATTAAAATAGTATTTAGTAACTATAGTGCATTTTATTATATAATTAATTTGTAGTTCATGTTACCTAAACAGATTATTAGTTAACGCCAAATTATCAAGGTAAATAAATACTTAAATAAATCATAAAATACATTTATATAATACAACTATAACACGACCCGAATTATAATAAAACTTAAAAATAGTTTTTTTTTTTTTATTTCAAAATATCACATTTAGGAATTACTTAATATGCCACAATATAAAAATACTTATGAATTTCAACAAGTGAAACCCCAATTGTCAAAACTATCACACTGAAGACTGTAAGCAGTCTGTGAACATTGACTTTGAATATTTCTGGCTTATAAGTCTCGAGAAATACTGAATGAGTACGGTTAAAGAAATTTCTCTTTCTTCTTACATCTCTGAACTGTCAGTGAACATTTGTTAGAATTCTTAGCAAGCCTTGTACTACGAGTAAATATTGGTCAGATTGCAATAAGTCTTGTATTTCGTTTGTCCATTAAAGTATCTATAAAAAATGCAACATTGCGTCTGTGTTGTAAAGCATCTTAGTCATTAGTCAACTTTATATTGGCAAGGATCCAAATAGCTCGTTTCTGAATACAGTTTAGAAGAGACAGTGTAATTTCCGATGCTCCTGACACCCCTAAAATGAATTGGATCCATTCTTTTTTCCACTAGCCAGCATTGTAGGTACAGCATTGGAAGAATTTATAATAATAGAGTTAGTTGCAAATTGGTTTGCAAAAATATCTGCTTTTTCTTTTGGTTAGTTAGTAACTAGATTGTTTTGCAATAAATTTATTGTTTTATTAATTTTTTTTTTTTATAGAAATCTGAAAAAAATTACTAGCTATGTTTCTGTCAATCCTATCTTTTTCAAATTGTATTAGATTGTCACAATAATTACGTACTAACTTATAATCTTGTTTAGTCTGTTAGAAACAATAACTGATGTGTTTCTTAAATGCGTTTTGTTTCTTATTAACTGCTTGTTTTGTCTAAATTAAAAACAAGTAGTTTTGTTTTAGTTTAATAACAGAGAACAAAACATATTTTTCAATGACATTTTGAAGATTATTATTATTATAATAAGTGAATAATCAGAATTTCCTAAAACAGCTTCAACAGTAGTTGTTGTAATCTCTGGAATAGTTAAAAGATACCAATATATTAACCTTGGTTTACCAAGAAGTTCATCATAAAAAAAAATATGTGGGTTGCTGAATAAGTTGGGTAAGGTTATGAAAAGCAGCCAAAATCATAGCTTGTTATCCGGATAGTGTTGTAGAAAATGAGTGACTTAACCATTCAGTATTATGTATACTAAAATCTCCTAACAAAATTATTTTAGCTTTTCTATGATTATCTTTAAGAAGCTTAGAAAAGTTTAAAGTTTTCTTATTTGGAGAAAGGTTTATGCCTATTACAAAAATAGTAAATTTAGTTTACAAAATATGCTATTATAACCAATGCCTTAAGTTTTGTACGTTGTCAGTCTAGAATATACTTGTTGTTTGTAGATGTAAGAGCAAACACCCTGTTGGTCAGCAAATGAATGTTCAAGATAATAATCAGAATGTACTAGATTAAAGCTACCTAGATCTTTATTGTATACTTTGGTTTTAGTCAAAAAGAGGATATGGAGTTTCTTATGTTCAAGATATCTATAAAAACTTGTTCTCTTAAAGATTTTGTTAAAATATCAGCAAGTTGGACAGGACTCTTTACATGGTTAACTGTACTCCAATTTACTGTTAAATAAACAATTTTGCCTAAGTATTCTTCAACATAAAAATTGCAGATTGCTTGTCTACATACAAAGTAGTTAGTTCATTGACATCTAGGATATAAAATTCCTTACTGATACACCTACTCTAACTGATGTCATCAATTGAAGATACAGCAGCCTGATACTCTGCTTTAGCTAATAAAGTAGCTACCAACTGTTTCTTCTGAGTATACCAGACTTGTTTAATTATTTTCTTCATTGATTTACTACAAAACAGATGTCTGGACAAGAAATTGTTGTTTTACAATAGATAATAAAGTTATCTAACAGCTCATTGTGCAAAAAGTTCTTTGTTGGTCACCATTTTTTTAATCTAAAATTACAAACAATAAATCCGTCATCCACATAAATAGCAATAATTGTTCTATCTTTATCATAAAAAATGCATAGATTATTACCTGTTTTAACAACAGTCATAGACTTCAAGACATCAAAAGTTGGCCATTTTACAACATATCATTTATTCAATGTATCGCAGATTTTAAGTTCACCTAGGTTCTCCTCTTGATTGACGTTTAGATTCTTGTTGATCTGCAAGTTATTCTTCTCAGGTTTAACTTGCTCAACAAAAATAACATAATCAAAACATCGCGTTGATTTATGCGATAAATCCAATACTACGGCAAATCCACATCGTAACCAACTAGAATACCCTACCCTGACTCACACCCAAAGTTTCTCAATTTGTTCAATTTCATTTTTTACTCAAACGAAAGTTTTGCTAATCTCTTAATTGAGTTGGTTCCTGTTTGATTGAATGTAAACATTAAATAAAACTAAGCTTTAACCCATACATATTTTTTTTCAAATTTAACGCATATGTAATAGTAAGTTCTAACACCCAACTGTTTGCATTTCAATTCTATCATTGTATTGAAAAGTATATGCACAAGTATATTAGACTTGATTTGAAAAACTCCGAGTATCTATAGTAGATCTTGTGTTCTAAATTTTTTTTTTAATTTTCGTGTTGTCTGACATTAATCTCTTTATCAAATTGATTTTCAAGAAGATGCTCCATTTTGCTTCGGTTTTGTATTTCGGTTTTGTATTTTGTATTTGGTTAAGAAATAAACAGCACAAAAGAGTAAAAAATCATTTTTTAAAAGTATGAAATAGTTGGCTCTTCCCACAAACATTTATCTTCCAAAGGTCTACATAAATCAAATCTAAAATTTGTTTGGCAGATTTGTGATTGTTCGGGTGAGAGTTTTGATATTGCTTGCTATATACACATCGTGTACATATGTCTTCTCTATTATATGTGTACTTAATGCAATTCTTGCCAAGCATTGTCAGAAATAATGCTATATACTTAACATTTTAACGTGTAAGTCTCTTTTACCAAGTTTTAATCAAAATTGATATCAGACATCTTTCAAATTCAACTCAACAAAATATCATTTCAAACAACTTTTCGTTTCGCTTGACCAAGGCAACTACTTTCTTTTTATCAAGAGTCTTGTAATTGACACTTGCGCATCAGCGGACTGTATGTTATATCCTTTATCAAACATTTGTATCACAGAAAACAGGTTAAAAGTCAGTTTTGCTACACATAAAACATTTCTTAATGTTATTTAATCCCAGTTCTTTCCATTGAAAGCTTTCAGGTCCTCATTGCCCACACCAATTCAACTAAACTTGTTTGAACATCCAATCATGACAGTTAAGCATTCCTGAAGTTCAACAAAGTTGAACAACCATTTCCTTTAAAACGTCATATGTGATGTGGCTGCACAGTCCCAATACCAAAAAATCTTACCACCAAGTGCCCCACATCTTGTCGGTTCTTTTGATAATTTGTAATTGGTTTGTTAGTGTTATCACAATTTGAGTTGTTTTGCAAACAGTATTTAGCAAAATAACCTTTTTGTTGTCTAAAAAAAACGCTCTGGGTTCAACTATTTGGTCTAGTTAAGTCTGTTTTTTTTTTCTAATCGTAGTTTGACCGTTTGGAGAAAATCTTCTCGGCAGCAGCATTATTATCCCAGGTAAAATTTTACTTATAGAATGTCAAAAATAAGAAAATCTGGTCATAAAGTATTATATTAATGTCAGAAAGTACAAAAATCACCATAAACTGTTAAAACTGCAAAAATCTATTTATGAAAAGTCAAAAATAGTAAAATTCTGTCATAAAATATTAAAATATAAACAAAAGCAAAACTGTTAAAAAGTGTACACATTGTGTTTGGTGTAATAATAAATAACTTTGCAGGGTAAAAGTATATATTTATTAACGTAGTCTGGTAGTTATCGCTAACCAATATCAACTAACTATACATACATACAATAATAAATATTTTATTAGTATCGCATTAAGAAAACCCGGCCATTAAGTACCCTGGAATTTCTTAATGTAATCCTCTTAATGTGGGACGCTTTGAGGCATATTTATTACAGGGTCAAACAATGTCCACCTGGATAAGATTAAATTAATAAAAGTATGTCTCGACAGTCGCCACAGATACCCCCCTGGTAGTGATTAACTAAACATAAGAAAACAAACAAACAAACAAAAATATAAATATACACATAAGAATAATGATTATGAAACTCCGGCTTGCAGTTGTTCTGGAAATCGTACTCGAATTCCTGATCGAGTTTTGTTGTTCAATAGCTCATTTTTTGGTTGGTCGGCTGGAAATTCGGTAATATTTTGTTGCTGGAGTTGCGTATCATCTTTCGTGATGACATATGCGGGTTTTAAACGATCGATTGACACTTTGACTTGTTTGCCTTTGATAAGAATGGTAAATATCTTATCGGATCGTCTGACTACTGGGTAGGGACCTTTGTATGGCATTTGCAAGGCTTTCTGGATACCGTCAATTCGCACGAAAACCTGGTCACAGAAACTGAGGTCCTTGAACACGAAAGTAGGTTTATTCCCGTGGTTTGAGACCCAGAAGAATTATTGGAAGGCTTTCTGTCCATGCTTTGTCAGCATGACACTTAATTGCGGCCTTCATCAGACGATGAAGTCGTTCTACCATACCATTGAAAGAGGGGTGATATGTCGTCGTGTTGATATATTCTATTCCAAGAAGGGCGTTCAGCTCCCTAAACAGATTAGATTTAAACTGTTTGCCTTGGTCAGTGGTAATCCGCAACGGTACTCCAAATCTGGCAATCCAGTTATCGAATATTGTTCTGGCAACTGTTTCCGCCAAGGTGTTATCTACAGAATACGCTTCTGGCTATGGTGAAAAACGGTCGACGATTGTAAGCACATTTTGGTAGCCGTTTGAGGAAGGTAAAGGTCCAACCAGATCAATGTGAATATGTTCGAATCTTCCTGATGGTGGTGTAAAACTTCCTACTGGCAATGAATCGTGACGAGAAATCTTTGCTCGCTGACATTGTAAACAAGCCCATCTTTTGATGTGAGTTTTTATAGACCATACGTATCGCTCAGATACTAACTTTACCGTAGTCTTGATGCCTGGATGTGCTAAGTTGAGTAAAGAGTTGAAAATAGTTTGTCAAAAAGGTTTTGTGACAAATGGTCAAGCTATCGAGATAGACACGTCGCAGTATAGTTTGGTATTTGTTCCTGGAAATGTCACTATTTTAAATTGAAGCGCTTATCCTGGTTGTAAGAATTTTTGAAGCTCCTCGTCTGTTGTCTGGGATTTTGCTAAAGCTGCAAAGTTGATCCCTTCGGAGACTCCTTCAATTCTAGACAGTGTGTCTGCCACAACGTTTTCACTCCCAGAAATGTGCCTGATGTCGGTGGTAAATTGCCCGATAAATCAAGATGTCGAAATTGACGAGGTAAACACTTGTCTGCTTTTTGTTGAAAGGCAAAAGCAATAGGCTTGTGATCCGTATATATGGAAAAATTTCTACCTTCCACCATGTGTCAAAAATATTTTACGGCCTTGTAAATGGCCAGCAGTTCTCGATCATAGGCACCGTATTTCTGTTCGGCGCTTGTCAACTTCTTTGAAAAAAAACCCAGCGGTTGCCACTCGCTGTCTACAAACTGCTGTAGGGCTGCTCCAACTGCAAAATCTGATGCATCGGTAAAAATAACGAGTGGAGCTTCTACTTATGTTAGCAAAGCAGCTTTGGCTAAACTATTTATACATTTGTCAAAAGCTATCCGTGCCTCTGGATTCCATGGGATCAATGCTTTCCCTTTTAAATTTCCTCGTAGAAGTTTGTTGAGAGGTGCTTGCAAAGCTGCTGCTTTTGGGATACTAAGTCTGTAAAAATTGATGGTTCCCAAAAAACGTCGTAGATCTTTTGCAGATTTAGGTAGTGGAAAATTTGTAATGGCATTAACCTTCTTATGAAGTGATTTGATCCCTTGTTGCGTAACTTGGAATCCAAGGAATCTAACTGCAGATTCTCCCCAGGTACATTTGGCAAGTTTAATTAAAATTCCATATTGTTTTAAACGCTCAAACACTTGACGAAGATGATCTTTGTGCTCTGTTTCAAACGATAATTTTTGATGTCTACCAAGAGTCCATAATGGGATAGAAAATCTGCCCCAATAATTGGCTTGCTGACGTCGGCAATGACAAAACGCCAGTTAAACACACGCCTGAGTCCCAAATCTAACAAAAACGATTCAAATCCATACGTTGCAATTGCGGAATTGTTGGCAGCTAGCAGAGTATAGTTTGTTTTAGGTGTTTGTCCGTGAGTTAATGACTGTGGAAACACGCAGATATCGGCTCCTGTATCCATCAAGTATTGAATTTTTGTTTGTTTATCGGAGACAAATAGGCGGCGAGATTTTGGGCAAATGTCGCTGGTTTCCATTAGCGACTGCCCCTCGTTTCCCGACACATAATTGCATGGCGGCTTGGATTTCTTAGCATCTGCACCAAAATTTAAATGATACCAGCACATTCCATTTTGAGACGTATTTCGTGAACGGCTGCGATTATTGTATCTTGATCGACTGCGAGAGCGAGAATAGTGTTGATTGCTCCTTGAAGAAACCTCTTGTAAGGTTGCTGTTACTTCGGCGATTCTTCTTGTTAATATGGTTAATTGTTGGAACATGGCTTCCATGGGTGACAAAATTGTTGCTTCAGCAATGCTGTGTTGTGAAGATGTGTCCAGAATAGCGTCGGCGAGATCAGCTAACTTATCCAGCTGCTCACCCTTTTGTGTGGCGAGAATGGCTTGCACTGATTTTGGCAATCGCCCGAGCCAGAGTGGTCGTAGTGCGTCGTCTGAAAAAATACTTCCGGCTAATCCCCAAAGGTGGCGTCGGAATTGGGATGGTTTTCTGTCTCCAATCTCTTCGTGCTCCAAAAGTCGGCAAGTTTTCTGGTCTTGTAAAACACTTAACCGGCGTATCAATTCCATTTTTAATTTCGTATATTTTTGGTCATCTGGTGAGGAAGTCAAAAAGTCACGAACTTCAAGTGCAAATTTTGAATCCAAGTTTCCAGCAATGTAATTAAATTTTGTCTCTTCCGTGATGATGCCTGCAAGTGCAAATTGCGTTTCAACTTGGGCAAACCATAACTTAGGGTCTGTTGGCCAGAATGGTGGTATTCGGACCGCTACACGGTCAATTGATGTCGGGTCAGTTTCCGGCATTGTTTAAATGTCGATGATGAGTGTAAAAAAAATTTACGTTGTAAAAAAACACAAAACACCACTAAGTATTTAAAAATCACGTCGGTGTCACCAGTTGTAGGGTGTTTGGTGTAATAATAAATAACTTTGCAGGGTAAAAGTATATGTTTATTAACGTAGTCTGGTAGTTGTTGCTAACCAATATCAACTAACTATACATGTTTATTTTCTCCCTTTATATACAAACAACAAGTATATTTTATACAATAATAAATATTTTATTAGTATCGCATTAGGGAAAAGCGGCCATTAAGTATCCTGGAATTCCTTAATGTAATCCTCTTAATGTGGGACGCTTTGAAGCATAATTATTACAGGGTCAAACCCTGTCCACCTGGATAAGATTAAATTAATAAAAGTATGTCTCGACAGTCGCCACAAATCGCTTTGGCATTTATGGTTTCAACGACAAACAAATTCATAAACATTAGTATTATTACTACTAATTTTTTTTTTTTTACTTTTGTACATTTCTCAAAAACTTGATTTGCGCCAAATTTTAGTACATAAAAGTATGAACCAAAAAAGAAAGATTCCTAAAGTTTTAGATTTTTAGACCTTATTTGCCTTATTTCTTAAAAAAAAAAAATTTATTTCCGTCTTCTCAGTCCTGGAAATAGATACCGATACGTACTCGGCGGAAAATAATTTTTATTTTATGTACTTTAATCTGAAAATGTTGCATATTGAAGTATCTTGTAGATACATTGATATATACCGCTCCGATTCTGAACACATTTTATAAAATTTGACCTGACTTCAAAGTTGCATTGCAAAATCACATTATAATTAAATTTTTGAGGGTTCAAAATGTTTTTTATTTGATACCCTTTCCGAATGTTTAAGATTTTTTAGTATCACAGTACTTTCGGAGATATAGTTTTTCAAAGTTGGTCATTTTTGACAAAAAATGCAAAAATTACATTTTCAAACAAGCGAAAATTTTTTTTATCAAAATAAAATGACTTGAAATTCTGTGAAAATATTCTTCAAACATGTATAAATAAATTCTGAAAGCTTGGATATGGAACTCGGAGTTTGAAGTAGCTAATATGAGGTCTAAAAACATTTTCAAAATTTGTTCCTGCATCACATTGTTTTTCGAAGCTTTGATCAAGAAGTATGCATTTTTTCAAAACTTATAAGAAAGGTTTCAAAATTGTTTATTTAAACAAAACAATAGAATTACAATATATTTCTCTATGAGTGGTTTAATTTAAGCTTAAGCTTTTTTCGATTAATTATCCCATGGTATGGTCTTAGTAGTGGTCCCTTCATGCCTAATGGTAATCTTCGAATTACTGGTGGAAAGCGTTGTGGTAAATGATATTGTCCTACGTTTGGTCGTAGTCCTCTTCCTCTATTATAATTTGGACGATAACCATTAACCAATAATGCACATAGCGCAAAGAAAACACTAACGTAACGTAACGTCAACATGTTATTGGAATATATGTGAATTATATGCACATTTTTGTAGTATTTATACTGTTCATCTTGTAATAAAATGTATTTTTTTTTTAGATTTTCATTAAAATTGCAATAAACTTGATAAAGTTAAATTTGTTTTAATTAAAACATAATTTAATGTTTACATATACAACATACTTAAATTTATTTAAATTTAAGTAAATAGTACATTGTATTCTATTTTATGATCCATAAATTTCTTTTATATTTGTCTGTTTTGATAATAAACGAATAAAAACAAGCCACATAGAATAACGCAATTTCAATTAAATTGTCTCAAGAGGTTTTGCGATAGCAAACCTTTAACAATTTTACTATGATATAGTATGTAAAGTTAATTCTGAACATTGACTCATTTCTTACTGCAAGTGTTTTGAGAAGCATAGGTGCTACTTAGTGCATTCTCAATTGTTTAGCATAGTTGTGATGCTTACACTCGATAATTAAATAAGAATTAGCCGGTAGCACACTAAGCGGAGAAAGTATAGGTGTACGCCAAGATATTTTTTAACAATGTGTATAAAATTAATCGTTCTGCATAACAAAAGCATTAAACTTGGTATTGGGTATGTTTTAATTAGAACGTAACTCAATTTTTACTTAGACAGTATAGTTAGTTAAAACAATATAATAAAAAATACAACAAATTATATACATAGAGCAACATATTTTGTTTTAGATTTTATGCAAACATATGAAATATAGATAATTGATCTGATCTGCAATGACACACATTTACCACTAATTTTTTTTAGTATTCAAATTTAGATAGATTTTTCACATATACTACACAGTCATCAAGGTATCTGATATTTTCTACCAAGCAATATTTTTACTGACAACAATTTGCAATTTGAAAGTAAGTAATGAGTTTATTGTTAGTATTATTATATAGAGTTTTCCAATAAGAGGTTTCATTTTGACATTAAAAATAAACGAGTATTTTTTAAGAAAAATCAATAAATGTTTATTTCATTGTAAAGAGGAAGGTATGCCATTAACATTTGAAAACAATATCAGTCAAATGCAGTACCACATTGTTTTCATGAAATTTTCTATGACCAATTCGCACATTTGCGGCTGTATGTTTATGGTCTTGAATCGATTGTGGAGCATTGGCATGGACCTTATCTTTCACGTAGAAAAGAAAAATGTCTAAAAGGGTTAAATCACAAGATCTCAGTGGCCAATTGTGATCACCTCTTCGAGAAATAATACGGTCAGGAAATTTTTCTTGCAAAATTGCAATTGTTTCGTTGCTTGTGTGGCACGTAGCACCGTCTTGCTGAAAATAAGCGTCGTCTACATCAATATCTTGCAATTTCGGCCATAAAAAATCATTAATTATAGCTCGATAGCGCCATCCATTCACCGTAACAGTTGCACCAGCCTTATTTTTGAAAAAGGAAAGTCCAATCACCCCGCTACCTAAAAACCGCACCAACGACACGTTGAGAATGCAAAAACTTTTCAACAATCATTCAAAGATTTTCTGAGCCCCAAATGCAACAATTCTGCTTATTAACGTAGCCTCCAAAGTGAAAATGGGCCTCATCACTAAAGATAATTTTTCGATGAAATTCCTGATCATTTTATTGCATTTGAAGGACCCAATCAGCAAAGATACGACGTTTATGGTGATCGACCGGCTTGAGTTCTTGTGTTAACTGAACTTTAAAAGCCTTAAGACTTAAGTCTTTATGCAAAATACGATGTAATGTCGTTTGTGGAATGTCTAATTCCAAAGATCGACAAAGCATCAGCAATATTCTCATGTGATCTTGAGCGATGCACACGTTTTCGATTCTTCACATCACAAATTTGTGAGAACAGCCGAAATTTTTCCACCAGGTTTACTATTGCCGGCCGAGAAAGTGCTTTACGACGACCAAAAAGTGCTTTAGTTTTGCGAACTGTGACGGAAAAATTTTCATCATTTTTGTAGTGAATTTTAATAATTTCAATGCGTTGTTAAAGCGTGTATCGTTCTATTTTTAATAATGGCGTAGTTTTTACCAAATGTCAAAAGATAATAGTTTCAAAATTGACAGCTGCCCAAATAGCCTGCTATTCAAAATAAAACTTCTTATTGGAAAACCTTTTACATACATACATTTAATATTAAAATGCATATATATGGATATGGTTCAATAACTTTTTGACCAAATTTAATAAATCTTTAAATTGGCTCAAAAAACAAACTTTAAAAATTTATAGCTTTCAATTTTTAGCAGCCTCTTAAAGTTCAGAAAAACACCCAAAAATGACCTTAAAAACATTGGAAAAAAGCCTACAAAAACTTATTTTTATTGGTAATTTCTTGTACTTTAACTCGTTTTTTTTTTAATTTAGCCATCCTTAATTTTTTCAATCGTGGGTTTTTTTGGATCGAATAAATACATTGTAAGATACCACTTCTTAAAGAATGACATTTTAGTCAAAAATGCTAAAGGCGGATAAACCACTACATTCAATTCATAGGATGTATATAGATTTCCTCAAAAAAAAAAAAAAAACAAAGAAGCAATAACTGTTCCAGAAGAATAGAAATGCTTCACAGAACAGCACGAATGCTAATTGCAACAACACTAGCAGCTTACATCAATCGGGCAAATTAAAAAACATAGCTATAAACATAAAAAGACTAAAAAAACTCAAGAAATAAGCGATACCCAATGGAAAAAGTCTGGCAAGTGCCCTACTAACAACATCATAATATATTACGCTAAAAAATGATATAAAAACTAGGTACAGAGTAGCAATAATGGTTGATAAAGACACTAACAGATTAATAGTCAATTTTACTCCATTCTCCGATACAGTACTGATGCTACAATTGAATACTACCATTGCCAAGTTTAACGTAATACAGGTAAACAAAAAACATTATATAAACATAATAAAATAAAACACTGTCTACGTTTTTTACCACAAATATTTTATTGATATAAATCTATATTCCTAAAGAATATATATTAATATTAACAAAAGTTCACGACTCGAGTTTTTTTAATTTTTTTAAACTTTTGTTAATATTAATATATATTCTTTAGGAATATAGATTTATATCAATAAAATATTTGTGGTAAAAAACATAGACAGTGTTTTATTTTATTATTATTATGGATTACCACGTAGTAAAGGTCTCAACCATCCTTTATATTAAATCAGCCTGTACGGCAATACAGACCAAATTATACAACAAATTAAGAAAGAAGTACAGAATTACATCCCAAGATATCTGGTACAACTCAACGTGCTTACGAGAAAACATCGTCCCCAACTTTATCAAAATCAGAACGCGTTCGACTACACCAGCAGCAAAAGCAGCCGTCCATGCAGCCCAACGTACATGGTTAAAAACCGAAATCCAACACCTACATCGGAGGAGAGATGCCATTCAGCATTATCTAAAGGTATTGCATTCGGAACTATCATTTAAACTTCATGCAGTAGAATTTAGCATATTTGATGATTTTGTTAGAGAAAATGTCAGTAAAGTCATTCATAAAAAATATACTATCCAAAAGAAAAAGTTAGAAAATCTTCGTAAAAATCAAGTAAACTCAGTAAACTCAGTAAATCCAGCAAATTCAGTAGACCAAATTTCAACTTTTATTAATCTTTCGGATACAACGTTTAGTGCACTAGAACAAACCTTTTTATCCCAAAATCCTAATTACAGTCCGTATATTAATAATAAAGCCGACAAAACAATAATAGTAGTAGAATCAGAAATCGCGTTACGAAAAATTCAGGAACCTCTTGTCTCACAAGCATTAATTTCAAAAACCTTAAAATCGCACTCACAGCATGTTTCAACAGATTCTTCAATTATTAAATCAATCAAGGGAAAAATTTTAAGTGATGAACTAACTGTCACAAAAGCAGATAAATCTAATTCAATAGTCATTTTAAAAAATAGCCAATATAATAACAAAGTACATGCTTTTATTACAACCGAAAATTTAAGTCTATTAAAGAAAGACCCAACAACGGCCTTTCAATCAAAAATTAAAGAACTTTTAGATAACACTCATGTTATTTTTTCAAAAGCAGATAAATATCAAATCAAAAATATGAATCCTCAGGCGCCAAGACTTTACGGCTTAATAAAGACTCATAAATCAGATCTTCCTATTAGACCTGTAGTTTCATATATTAATAGTCCTTCGCGAATTTTAGCAATTAAATTAAATACTCTATTTAAAAAGTATACAAATTTTACTTCAAAATACGCTGTAAAAAACTCACTTCTCCTATCCCAACACTTAAAATCAGTAACCACTCCAAAGAATTCTAAACTAGTATCCTTTGACGTCACAAGTATGTTTTCTAATATTCCAACAGATGAATGTCTTGAAATTATTCAGCATATATTAGATAAATCAGTTAAAGACCCTATTACTCATTCAGAACTTTATAATGCATTTAAAACTTGTTTAGCACAAAATTATTTTCAATTTAACAATCAATTTTATCAGCAATCTACTGGCCTAGCAATGGGTTCTCCGCTAAGCCCTTTGCTAGCAGATTTATTCATGTCAATTGTCGAAGATAAAATATTTAATTTAGACTTTACCAAAAAACATATATCATTCTGGTATCGATACGTGGACGATATAATTGCATGTTTTAGCGGAACATCACGTCAACTTGATCAATTCTTAAATAAAATTAATGACATTCATCCTAAAATTAAATTTACAATAGAAACAGAGCAAAATAATCAAATTAATTTCTTAGACTTAACCTTAATTCACAAGAATAGTAAAATTGAATTCAATATATTTAGAAAACCAACCAGCGTCAATACTACAATTCCTTTTAAATCCAATCATCCCATGTCACATAAGCTAGCAGCTTATCATTCTATGGCACAAAGAGCAGTTTCAATTCCATTATCAAATCATTATCGTAATTTAGAACTAAATAAAATTATATCTATAGGAAATATGAATGGTTTTCCAGTCAATATTATTCAAAATTTAATTAATAATAAATTGTATCAAAATACAATTTCTCACATTTATCCAAAAGTTTCAAATTTAAACAAAGAGTCATTTACAACATTAACTTATTTTGGAAAAACCACAGAGAACATAGCGCTCATCCTTCGAAAACAAAATCAACAAATTGCTTTTAAACCAAGTTGTAAATTATCAAATATATTATTTAATGCTAAAGATAAAATTAATCCCTTAAGGAAATCGGGTGTTTATGAAATTTCATGTTCCGAATGCAATAGTGTTTATGTTGGGCAGACTGGCAGAAGTTTTGAAACACGATATACAGAACATTTTAAAGCGTTTAGACTTAATCATGACACAAGCTCATTTGCAAATCATATTATAAATTCGAATCACACTTTTCCTGAAATTAATCAAATCAAAATATTACATACCTGTACAAAAGGCACTAAGCTTAATCTGTTAGAAGCCGCCGAAATTCACATAAAACAATGTAATCCTCTTGTTAATCTTCTCAATGAGCAAAAGGACTTACCACAATATAAATCACCTCTTTTCAAATCTCTCTAGACCACTAGTAATACGATTTATTTTTCCCTCACTTCAATTTTTATAATAATTTTTCTGTATAAATGTATTTCTTTGTTAGTTTGTTTTCACTTGATAATGGCCTTCAAAAGTCGAAACTCGAGTCGTGAACTTTTGTTAATATTAATATATATTCTTTAGGAATATAGATTTATATCAATAAAATATTTGTGGTAAAAAACGTAGACAGTGTTTTATTTTATTATTATTATGGATTACCACGTAGTAAAGGTCTCAACCATCCTTTATATTATATAAACAGTTTTTAATACAATAAAAAAAGATAAAGTTACAGTTATAATAGAAAATCTCAACGCTAAAGTAAGATAAGAAAAAGTAGATGAATGCACTGGCAAGTATAGACTTGGACAACGCACGATTACATACATGGCGTTCAGCCGCAGACAAATAAGAACACATTGTAAAGAATCAAATTATTACATATTCATTAGACAACAATTTAGGGACTCCATCACGTCTACAAAAACATACCCAGAAGCAAACATAGATTCAGACGATAATCCCGTGCTGGCTGTAATAGAAACTACAATTATAAAGATAATACCAAAACCAAAAAATAATCAATTAAAGACAAGAACAAAAAAAAAAGAAGTTTGCCAATCAGTCAAAATATATAGAAAAATAAATAAACAACTGAAAAACATTAAGGACGAATTAAAAAAAGCAAGTAAAGATGTGACACCTCCCCCAAATACAAAACGTACACCATGGATGAAATCAATTTTCAAACCTCATGAAAGAACGGCTAAACAATCAAACACCCCCCTGACAAATGCAAACAAAAACTGGCGTTGCAAGGCGTTATCAATTTAAAAAGCTAACCCGTAGAAAAGATGGTGAGGTCAAAGATACAACATCTATGATTTTAACATTCCAAACGGCTCCCAGATAAAGTTAAAGTAGCATATGTTACTCGCCCGTTTATTCCTAACCCAATAAGGTGTTTCCAATGCCAACGTTTTGGACACACTGCAGTTAGGTGTCCAGGTGTTGCAACATGTGTAAAATGTAGTAAGAAGGAACATGCCCCTGATCCATGCAACAGTTCACCTTTATGTGTGAATTGCAAAAGTAAGCATCCTGTTTATTTCCAAAATTGCCCGAAAATGAAAGAAAAAATTAAGACAGCCAAGATCAGAGTAACAGACAAACTCTCTTACTTTGATGCTCAAAAGAAGTATAAAGCAATTACGGCTTTTACCGTTTTTAGATCTTTTTCTGCTGAAACACCTATTGTTCAACAAACACCGATTATGACATTTACTGCTATTGCAGAAACTTCTTCAAGTAAGAACAATTACTCTAATGTGAAGGGTCAAAAACCAGTTGAGGGTCCATCAAGCTCAAAACCAAAACTGACTACTGTATAATCTGGACCAAAGTCACAACAAGTAGGACTTCAACCAAAACTACTCAAGATGAGGGGTTCATTTAAAGCCTAAACCATCTAAGGTATTGGCTCGTATCGGGTTGAAACCAACTAAGGTGGCGATTTCCAAGTCAAAGCCTAAACAGGCTAAGACTCAATCTGAATCAAAACCTGCAAAGACGGCAGCCCAATCTAGGCTACCGCTACTTGAGGTGCAGGTTTCTAGCAATTCTGCGCCCACATATCCTAATATTGACATGTTATTCCTGCACAACCTACTCTGACAAATGAAATGATGTCAAATAGTGAGAGTTTGTCTACATCCTCAGATGATAATTTAAAAGAAAAACCAAATAACGCTAATAAGCAAAAAGTTAAAATTACGTTTTCAACGTAGCTTTAAAAATGGTTTCAACCATTATACAATGAAACTGCAATAGATATACTGCAAATGATATAAATTTTATTAGCTGAAATTTCACCTATCTGCGTTTCCTTACAAAAAACTAATTTTAAGGTCAAAAGTTCCGTTAATTTTCGTGGTTATACTATTTATCAAAAAAATCGTATAAATGTTGTTCGTGCTCACGGTAGAGCGGCATTAGTGGTTTGTGATACGGTTTTTAGCAAAGAACTCCGTGTCAACACTTCATTAGAAGCAGTAGCAGTTCAATTACAACTCCCTCACTGACCGTTTGCTCAATCTATATTTCGCCGAACGTCAGTTTGGACATTCGTTTGATTGATCAATTACTTGAACAACTTCCGTCCCCATTCCTCCTTATAGGTGATTTTAATGCTCATAACACTATGTGAGGCTTAAGTCAAACCGATGTCAGAGGTCGTAACTTGGCAAATCTATTTTCAGTTATCTTAAATAAAAGTAACAATACCTACTTTTCCGTGGCCAATAGATCGTTCTCGGCTATTGACTTTACTATTTGTTCTCCAAGTATCGCAGAATTGCTTGATTGGGAAGTCTCGGAACATCTTTATGATAGTGACCATAAAATCCATGAAAACCGTCATACGAATTGGAGAATAAAAGATGCTGATTGAGATCGTTTTGTTCAAGTATTTGATTATGATGACAGTGTCCAGGCCACTATTGACGAAGATGTAACTTTCACCGATTCCGTCATACAAGCAGCTCATGCCAGTATTCCTCTGTTTTCAGGGAAACTTCGCAGGGAGCCTGTTCCCTGGTGAAATTTTGATTGTGAACAAGCTAAATTAAACAAACGTTGTTCTTTTTGAAGGTTTAATCACTTTCCAACTGAATAGAACTTGTTAGCTTAACTTTAAAAAAGAATCATGGTCAGAATACGTTACCTCTATAAATTCGAGAACCCCTATCGGGAAGATGTGGTAAAAAATCAAAAAAAATTCTGGCCGAATCGCATCCTTACCTGATAGTAGATTATTGTCAGGTGATCAAATTATTACCGATCCTCTTGATATCTCAAATATTCTAACCAATGTATATTTTGACGCTTCCAGTGATGATAATTACGATGAAAATTTTCAAGAGATCAAAACTAACAAGGAGAAGAAACATCTGCCATTTGTTTCTGACGATGATGAAATAAATAATGCACCGTTTAGTGTTTGGAAATTTGACTCGGCATTATCTGAAGCGCGAAATATTGCTCCAAGTGCCGATTTGATACACAATGCTATGCTTAAGCATTTAAGTCGCTCTGCCAAACTTCAGCTTTTGGCAGTTTATAACACTGCATTGTCAGCAGGGTACTGTCCTGAGTCATGGAAGCTCGCTATCATCGCACCAGTACTTAAACCTGACAAAGATAAAAAAACTCCCAACAAGTTATATGTCGATCTCTCTATTTAGCTGCTTATGCAAGTTATTAGAGAGACAGTGTGGGTTGTGCTTTTCTGGTAGATGAACTGCAGTTTACATTTGGCTTGCCAAGTGTTAACAGTGTTTATACTGCAGAACAGTATGCTATCTCTACATTAAACTAAGTGCAGGTACATATTATGTTAAATGTACAGACTCGTTGAGTGCATTAAAAGCGTATATACAGTTCACTATCCTGATTATTATTTGCTAAAGCAAATTCATTCAATTTTGCTTCAGGTGTCTGAATTAAATGTCACTGTCTACTTTGTCTGAATCCCCAGTCACGTAGGTATCAGTGGCAATAAAAAAGTTGATGCGCTCTCCAAATTGGCTATAACTAGCGCTGATAATGTTACAGACAAAGCTTGTGTTAGAGATGTTGTATTTTTTTTACAATAATTGATATTGTCTAGCTGGCAGACTTAGTGGTTTGCTATTCAAGACAACAATCTGCAATGTACTAAAAGCGTTATTACACCGTGCAATTTGTCATGCAGGCCAAAACGTGGGGAATAGGTTATCCTCACGCAACTTTGCATTGGTCACTGTCGATGGCATTTGTTGGCATCTGTGGTGCCGCTAGTTTGTGATACCTGTAATGTTCCATTTACTGTTGGTCATATCTTATTTGATTAAATTATCACCCAGTTTGTCGATTGTCTTGGGCAATCAGATCGTTGAAGTCGATCGTCTGCTCGAATTAATTCGACGGAGCAAAATGGGTATATGGATATAATTGTTAATTTAATGTAATAATGTTTGTGTATCGTAAAATCCAGCAGTGTTTAGAACCTTTTACACCCTAGACACTGTTGGAATTATTTAGTCATTTTTGATATAGTCTTTAATAGTTATTATTATTATTATTTATTTATTTAATTTTATTCTTTAATATGTCATTTTACAGCATATTATTTTACATTTTTTTATAGTTAGAGGAAAGAATCGGCATTAATAGAAACTAAACAATCAAACAAAAAATCCGATCCCCGAAATATAACAAAAATAATAACTTGCTCTTTATTCACAGGGGTGATTCGGAAGTCACTAATATGCTGTTGGTCCCATCAAACCTCTTCAAACAAGTCTTAAGACTTCTGGGGCAATCTACAAAGCTGTAAAACGCACAATAAAAACAAAAAATCACCTCAAACGACTCGTAAAACGTACCAACACAGTATGCAATAAATAGAGTATTAAAATTAGCCTAAAATAAAAAATTATAGCAATTTCAAAAATCAACATCGTTGACAGCCTGAGAATTTCTAACACTAATATTGAAAGAGTAGACACCTATAAACACCTCAGCACTTAAATAAATAGCAATACAAACCAAACCAGAAAAATAAATACAAAAATAAAGATAGCAAGAAATCTCTTTACACAAATAAAATGATTCTCTAATAATAGAAATCTTTTCCTAAATCTCAGATTAAGGATGGTTCGTTGCTATGTCTTCTCGATTTTATTATACGTTATAAAAAGTTGAACACTAAAACAAGTTCACATAAATAATATACAGACTTTAGAGATGTAGAACTACAAGCAAAAAAACAAGCATCGAAGTGCTAAGGAAAATGCACAATTCACCAGATCATTATAGAAATAAAAATAAAAACAAAAAAAATTTGAAGAAGACTCAAAGTTATTTAAAAGAGCAATAAACAGAGTGAAGATAATTTGATTATTTCCAATTTCCGATAAGAGTAGAACAAGCAGAAGAAGGCTATTTTCAAACTAGCGACGCTCAAAAGAAATTAAAAAGAATACGTTAAAGTACAAAAAATCACAAAACTGTTTGTAAACCTCTTTCTTACATTAAATTATTTTTTTTAATTACTCAAAAATGTAATTATTGGATTTTTCTAATCTTTCAGAGACAGAGAAAAACTGAGTTTAAAAGTAAAAAATGTAAAAACATGTTTTTTAGTACCTATACTATCATAAAATGTACGGTACGGTTTTTTTGCAAAACTAAAAGCGCAAGTTGTTTATATGTAATTATAAGTTCAAGGACATTTTAAATATTTATATTTTCTAAAAATTTCAACAAAAATGTTTATATAGAAAAAAGTTACAAAATACACATTTTTTAAGTATAGTCTGGTTTACTTTTTGACCAAACTTAAAAACTAAGTCTTTCCAAATTAACTCAAAATTAAATTTGTGATAAATAGGTATAAAAAAACATGTTTTCCAAATTTTCAGCTATTTAAGTCATGATCTCAATTTTTGGAAACATCGTAAAGTTGAGAAAAACGTCATTTTTTTATTACTATTTTTTTATAAATTTTTCTTGTACTTCATTTTTTTTTTTTAATTATTTAAAAATGTTTAAAATTGTAACCATCGACATTAAGTGAGTTTTAATTTAAAAAAGATCAAATATTTGTAGGTTAAATTAAGTAAAGTGAGTATTTCGGCAAAATAATCCTCACAGCAGTAATGTCGCTTGTAGAGAGCTTGGGCATACAAAAAGCTGTTATATGCTTAGGTTTATAAATGCACGTCCTTAGATTACCGTTTGTAGAGTTTTCAAAAACATTCCCTAATAGTTTTAAAAACTTTCCTTTTTAAGTTATCCATGCATCCTAGACTATGGCTAATGTATCCTTCTAGTTTGCGGCATAGTCTTGCCACGGTTCGACAGTAATGCAGGTTGCATTGAATTACATGAATAAATTTTCTGCAAGATTTTAAATAGTTGTCTCCCATTCCCTGCTTTATCTGGGTGAGTTTTCGTCCCAGCCTTTACCGGATGGTTCTCGTTCCTAGCTTTGTACTTGTGTATTGACTTCCTCTTCTATCTCCATGCTTTCCTCCTGTCGCTTATCTTTGGTAGCTACATTAATGGGTGGTTTGATAAACATGTAGCTCACTCGGCTGTTCTTCCTACTTAACTTTTTGTCGTCTACTTTCCAAATACTTAGAACAAGGAGCCGACCTCTCGGATCTTCCTTTTTGGTGGTTCAACATCCAGAAGTCCCGCTTCACCCAGACTCGTTTGCGTTCATCTTAAGTTACCTAGGTAAAGGCTCAGATGCGGATGAGCAAAACCTTCTTTTTATCTCCCCGTTCCAAAAAGTTTTTTTTTGCCCAGAAGCTTTTAAACTTCTGGGCAAAAAAAACCTTCCTTCTTCTGAGAAAGCTGTTGGCTTGATTGGGGCTTTTTTTGTGTAGAGTTAGCAAAAGTTGCCATCCCAGCACAAGAAGTGTCTGTCTTGCCTAAAAAAAAGTTTACCTGTTTTGCAGCAGCCAACCGCTTTTCTCCATATTTATCCATGCTTCCCACCTTTCATAAAAAGCGCAATAGTAGAGACGTCAAAAATTAGCCAGGGCTACCAGAGATAATCCCCAAAAGTAAGTTCTAGACAAACAGGTACTGCATACAAAAATCATTAAGTTTGCAGCTCGTTGCACACCCTACCACTACCAAGGACTAATCCTGTCGACCATCTAACTGTACATCGCAGCAGATTTATCGAGATAGGTTAGTCTTAACCGTTAAAAAAATTCAGGCCAAAGTAAAGTGTTACCAAGTCCTAGAGACGCATTTCTAGAGTGACGCAGCTACCAGGTTTACTTCATCCTCCTTTACGGCTTTCTATGGCACAAACACGTGGGTAGTCCTTCTACAGACCCGCAACGTGTTATGTAACAAATAGAACATTGACCGTGAATATATATTATATTTTAATTCACACGGTGTATTTTTATATTCCTAGAATGTTAATATGAAATTTTGCATTCATAATAATTTTAAGAAAGATGAGCATAAATACGTGTGGCACGTATTGTGCAGCATCAGCATGTATTTTAGTATATAACATTATGTTATTGTATGTTTAGTTTAGTTTTAACGTTGTAGTTACTCAAAATTCTAAAATAAATAAAAATCTATTTAAGATCCCTTGCTGTTTTTATTGTTCATAAATAATCTTGAGTGTAATGTAACACTGGCAAAGACATAGCCTTGTGCCAATGACACAACTCTTATCCAAAGTTCAAGCTTCTGTAGTGAATGGGTCAAGTTCTTTAGAAAAAGCAAAACAATAGTTTTATGCAAATAATCTAAAGTTTAATAAAGCAAAAACAAAACATAAATTTTTTTATAACTTAATACAAATGAGTACTTATAAACCGTCATTTTGCGCCCTCCAAACTCCAAAATTATGAAGTTTATATGGTTTTCTGCGCCAGAACCAAGTTGCGCCCGGCGGCACCGCCCAAGTTAGGGCATTAACAACCCTCATCAAGTCTTTGTTCTCAATCACTATTAAACATAGGTCGCACTCAAAAATGCACCCAATGTCTGACAACGCCTTAAACACCACATAAACTTTATCGCAACTTTGAGCATACTTTTTGTTACGTAGCAACTAAAAAATAGACGTCAACACGTTACAAGACAAAACCGAAAACTCCGCTGTAAAACCATCACAACAAACCGACTGGTAAACACAATGTTTGATGAACAAGAACAAAAAAATAATTTAGTGTTATTTTTGCTGTTATGCTTCCAATTTGGTAACAAACATAATCCAAATGCATTGACCAAGATAAGAATAATTAAAAATAATAGAATACTAGATCAAATACTGATATCAGAACATCAAAACGTGTTCTTTCAGGTCGTTCAGCAGAAAAAATCACGGCTGTTTGCCAATTTGTTTACCGTTTTATGCCTACAAAATCCAGCTTAAGCTTAAAGACCATACACAGCAAAAAGAGTTTGTCAAATGGTTCATTAAAGTGAACAGTAAGTTTTTAAACAATAATGTTGATGGTTTTGTAAATATGCAAACCTGCATTTGAAATGACAAAATTAAAAAAAAAATGTGGTTCTTGAAAGGCTTGAGGCATTTTTCTGCAAAGACGCTGCCAAAAATTCACAAACAGTCAATAACAAACTAGATTTTAAAAATATAACTAGAATTAGTCTATGCGACTAATTTTTGGGACACCCATTATAAATAATAAAATAATAAATAAAAAATGTAATAATAAGTTTTAAAAAGATTAATAAATTCTAAATGATTGTGAAAGATAATCGCCGGTGAGTATTTATGATATTGAAGAATATTATACATTTATAAGTTTGCCGGCAGTAATAGAAAATGTGTGTCTAACTTAGGTTAGGTTAGCTTTTGCTAGGCTTACATTTCATAAATATAAAACTGAAATTTGTTAAGTATTATGTTAGCTATTTTTAATAACAGCCTGTAGATTTCATAAATCTAATTAAAAATTGTGCATAATCACCAGTTTATTATAGCCGTAACTCTTATACCTAATGGATTGTTGCTACAATTTTGAACAGAACATTAAGAAATTTGTTGACTAATCTCTACTTGGGGAATTATATTTAAAAGTTTAATATAATTAATTTATTACAAACATTGTTTTTTTTTTCAAAATGAAGGTCGTTATGAGATAATACCACTATTTAACATTAAACACAAACAATAAAATCTTAATAAGTATTAATGACTTACCATTTCTATTGTGCATGCAGCAATAGTATAGTTGCAAAAACAGCATTAATAAGCACGTAACTAAAAAGGCCACTTCATACATCATATTTAAATCCAATTATTTGATTTCTTCCTGAAGCGTACTAATTTGTAGCTTGCCTAAACATAAATGTGAGACAATGTTCGGGTAAAGTACTATTACACTTATCAAGATCATGATAATTCCTACTGTTTGCTTCAATTGTTTATTTTTCCATATCGGCGAACTAATTTCAATCACAAGTTTTTACGTGCATTTATCCACTTGAGATAAATCTATTCTTTTTTTATTAATAGTTTTTTGGTTGAAAAAAAAATGACTTTATGAGTCGATTATCTGTTTAAATAGCATTAAAATAACAATGTATTGTTTTTCGAGATGAGATTAACTATATTTAAATTGCATAATATTATAGTAACGATATAATAATAAAAACGAATATATCAAAGGTTGCATATTTTCTGATAATGTGTGTCGTTTGGATTGAAGAATTAGAACAATTATGTATTTATCTTGGTATACACAGGGTGTTCGTAAAACAAGGAATTGCTCTGTAGTACTTTAATATTATTACTTTTAAAAATATAAAGATTTGAATAGTGGTTACCATCTCGTAATATAATTAATTTTCTAGATTTTAAAATTTGTTCAAACGGCATTTTTTTTAATTTTGTTTATATTTGTGTATTTATAATAATGAATAATTTATGACAAAGAAAAACATAATGATACTTTATGAGAAAAGTCAAAAGTTCTCGTTATCTAACAATCACTTAGTCATTTGAGAAATTTATTTGTAGATATATAGATACACTTTTGTATCGTGCATGCTGCTTAGCTTTGATACCAAAAGCCAAGCAGCCCAGAAAAGCGGGAACAAGCAAAAAAATAACTTTTAGATAGAGTCTTTTATTTTTATTTATTTATTTATTTATTTATGCTTTTTACGGCTATTTTACATCGCCACAGTAAGTCTACGACTTGTTTAAAGTGGTTTGATGGGACCAACAGCTTAAAACGTGACTTCCGAACCACGCTGGTGGATAAAGAGCAAGTTATCATTTCAGTCATATTTCGGGGATCGAACCCCGGACTGCTCGCATGATATGCAAGTGCTCTACCATTGAACTATCACACCATTATTTTATTAACCGGCTAACTGTCATGTATTATTTTGAGTATACCAAAGAATGGGTTCACCGAGAATGATCACTACTCCGCTGGTAGAATGTCCTGACTGCTTGTTGCCTCCATAGCCCGAGTTGGTATAAACATGAAGTTAATATTCTCGATAAAATAAAATACTGATTTTTGTTGTTTTATTTTAATAGCGAAAAACTAGTTCAATAATTTTTCAATAATTTTTTATTAGTTTTCTGCAGAAACGACTCAAGTAGTTTACTGCAAAACTGATGTCTAGATAATAAGTTGTTGCCAAATACAGTAAACTACCAATTGTCTCACAATAGTAAATAGATCTGTGTAACAACTCATTATTGTTCAAAAGGTTTTCTTTGTTGGTCACCATTCCTCAATCGGAGTTAATGTGAAGTAGTGACTATCAAAATTAAAACTTTGAATTATCTTCTTGGTGTACTTGAGTTGGCTGACACAAACTCCTTCTGGCTTAATGTAATTTCATCCAAAACTCTTAAAATTTTTACTTTACTTTCACAGACAGTCCACAAAAAAAGCAATAATCATGATTCTGCCTTCGTCATAAAAAAACCTGTTTCGTCATATGTGTTAACAAGTCAATCTTTTCAAAATAATTAAAACCTTGTCATTCCAATTTTGTAAATCGTATTTTATACCATAGAGTCCTTTTCTCAGTTTGTACACTCGCTTTGACCCATCATAAAAACTTTCAGACTAATGCCAGTTTTCATAAAAGTCAGTTACAGTAACGGATCGTTAAATTTGACAACCGCAAAATTATTTATACTTATTCTACCATAAAAAACAAGTTTGGCATAATAAATAACTATCAGAAATGAATGAAAAATGATATTTAATAATAACGCAAAATAAATAACATGTATTTCTATCAAATTTACAAAAATAGTTTTGACGTTTTATCGAATTGTGAGGTTATGTTGTCACATTTAATAGTCATTAAATTTAATGAGCTTTTATGAATACGGGCATTAAACATATAAATTGCTTCTTTAGGATCTCCATTCAAGAAAGCAGTCCTATTAAAAGTTTTATCTGACAAATGACATACTATAAAACTAAAAGTATCGGTATAGTCAATACTCTCTTTCTGCTCAATTTTATATCAGGTTAGGTTAGGTTAAGTTCAAGTGTTTTGGATTTTGATTTCTATTTGTTCATTTTAGCCAAAAAGTTGAATTCATCCTTTAGTATTACAAAATATCTTTCACTTCTCCTATTATTGCCAAATTGGCTTAAATTCCTCCTCGAGTATAATCCATTACACAGTCTGAGAAACAAGAAAGACAATTTAAGGTTTGACGATCACGCAAATTTTTTCTTAAACGTTAGTTCAGCTGCTAATTCTTGTCTATATTTCGGTTCTTCACGTGCAGAAATAGATCACGCAGATACTCCACTTCATCCAGCATATTGCAGGCTTCAGGTTCATCTAGGTTCTCCTTTCGATTGACGTTCAGATTCTGGTTGATCAGCGTGTTACTTTTCTTAAGTCTGATCTCCTGATGCGTACATAACAATCACACATAAAATGAAAGACTGTTGGTATAATAAACAAAAAGATAACGAACAAAAATAAACAAAGTAATGTATTTATTGGTTCTGTATTATGTAAAAAAAATTTAGAAAATAAGTAATGGTATGTTGATATGAAGCAAATGAACACATGAGTGGAGAAAAAAAGATATTTAAAGAATACAAAGACCTGAAAGAAGTTAAGTTAATAAAAATAAAAGATGGATCTACAATCCAGCTATACATATTAGAAAAATTAAAGTACAACAATTCAACAATAGAAAATAAATTCCATCTGAGTTAAATAATGTGAAGATATAAATTAAGTCATTGTAAGCTATACCAGATGGTATTTAAATCAGAAGATAGAAGTGTAGCTGCTATAGACATCAGTCCAAAAAAACAACCTAAAAATATGGCAAAAAAACTTATAAAACAAATTTAAAAAAAAACATGATATAAAATTTACAAAAAAAAAAAATTTTTAAATTAATCTTTTAAAAAATGATAATGATTAAAAGATGACTATTCACACTGCTTTCTGAAAAATAAATTTTAAAGTAAAAGACAGATTTATCTAAATCTTGCAAAGAATAAAATTGATAATACAGTAAAGATATTAAGAACCAAAATTAGGGTAAATAAAAAATGCCAAGCAAAGTATTTGTCATCAAACAACTGTCCCACATACTCCTAAGCAAAATGGTAAAGCAGAACAAAAAATAAGAACCTTAGTTGAAACAGAAAGAATAATGATGAGTGCAAAAAACTTGATTAAACAATTTTGAGCTGAAGCAGTACACTGCAGTATACGTGATCAACAGAGCAAGTACAAGTTCAATTAAAGAAAAAACTTTGTTTGACTTATGGTACAACAAAGAAGTTGATTTAAAGAGTTTTGAAATATTTGAAAACAAAGTATTCGTGCATAATCTCAAGAAAGTGGAATGTGAAAAGCAAAAAAAAAATATTTTATAGCAAAGACAAAATTTAGTGTGATCGAAATGCCATTTTTGATTTAGATAAAAAATAGAAACACAATTGTAATAACAAACTATACTTCAGATACATCAAGTAATAGAGAATTGACTGAAGAAAGCTTGAAAGAAGAATTTTCCGTTTTTGAGCCATTTTCCAGTAAGATATCCGAAAGTTTGATTTTTTATTTCCATTTGCTAGTTAAACAGAAACATTTATCAGCTAAGACATTGCCGAACAAACTCTTACCTAAAATTGTGTTAGCCGAAAAAACTCAATCATCCAGTTTAGCTGCTTATACATTTTCCGTTTTTGAGCCATTTTCCGGTAAGATATCCGGAAGTTTGAATATTTATATCCATTTGCTAGAAACAATTATCAGCTAAGGTATTAGGGATCAAGTTCTTAAATAAGATTGTGTTAGCCAAGAAACACCAGTATTTTACATTTTCCGTTTTTGAGACAATTTCCGGTAAGATATCCGGAAGTTTGATTTTTTATTTCTATTTGCTAGTTAAATAGAAACAATTATCATTTAAGACATTGCGGATCAAGTTCTTAAATAAGATTGTGTTAGCCGAGAAACTCAATCAACCAGTTTAGCTGTATTTTACATTTTCCGTTGTTGAACAAATCTCTTTCAGATATCCAGAAGTTTAAAATTTTATTATCATTGGTTAATTATATATTTTTTAACTTAAACATTGGCCATCCAACCTTAAATTAAATTATTAGTTAAATTATTTAGATTTCTCTCATAAATAAGCGTAAAAAAAAGTTTTTTTATTGATTTCCAGAAATTTAAAAGTTTATTTCTATTTGTTAAATAATAAGAAACAAATATTTGTAAAAACATTTAAAATCTACTATATATTTATGTAAAAATATTGAACGCCGTTTTAATATTATATTTATAATTTAATAACACCCATTTATATCTAAATATTTTGTTGCAAGATATTCTTCTCTTCCCTTAACCTCTTTTTCCTAACACCTTTCCTTCCAGAATAAGTAGAGTATTCTATACCTTTCTTTGTGTCTCACAACATGTCCAAAGTATTCTAGTTTTCTGGCTCATCCGACTAACTAACAATAATCTCATCCCAGATGTATAAATATTGTTCGTTCTTTAATGTTATATACTAAACATATTCTACTATTTATATTGATATCACTAGCATAATCAAAAAAGGCCTATAACAATGTATAAAATATTAAATTGTTTTCTATATATTTGTTAAACTTTTCTTATAGATTAAAACGGTTGTTTTCCTGACGATTTTGTTAACAATTAAAATACTATAAAGTATTTTAACTTAATCAATATTTATATTAGTATATAAATAATAAAAATAATTAAAAAAACTTTTTTTACTATATATTTAATACCGTTTTTTATAGCGTGCAAATTTTTAATCATTTTTTTACGACATTATCAATCTATATAAATAAAACATGAGTTTTGAGTATTCAGATATTCAGAAGAGTGTAAAATGTTGTTCCATACCTTGATTTTAGTTTTGGTTTGTGCAGTTATTAACGCACAATACTACCCAAGGGACCAATATTTAAGACCACCCAGTATTCGTCCGTATTTCGATCCTATACCAGAATCCTGGCGAAGATTAGCCAGGAAAAAGTTACAGTTTGAATTAAACCATTCATAAACCCCTATTAGAATATTGTTTTAAATTGATAAATAAAATAATATATTAAAAATTTGTTCTTATTAACCTTATTCAAATACTAGTTATACATGTATAATAAAAGATTTTCCAATAAGAAGTTTTATTTTGAATAGCAGGTATTTGGGCAGGTGTCAATTTTGAAACTATTATCTTTTGACATTTGACAAGTAAAAATTAAGCCATTATTAAAAATGGAACGATACACGCTTCAACAAAGCATTGAAATTATTAAAATTCACTACAAAAATGGTGAAAATTATTCAGTCACAATTCACATAACTAAAGCACTTGTTGGTCGTCGTAAAGCACTCGGCCGGCAATAGTAAACCTGGTAAAAAAATTTAAGCTGTTGGGACAAGTTTGTGATGTGAAGAATTGAAACTGTGTGCATCGCTCAAGAACACATAATATTGCTGATGAAGCCCGTATTGTTGAAGAAAACCCAGGTTTGTCGATTCGTCGATCTTTGGAATTAGACATTCCACAAACGACATTACACCGTATTTTGCATAAAAACTTAAGTCTTAAGGCTTTTGAAGTTCAGTTAACACAAGAACTCAAACCGGTTATCACCTTAAACGTCGTATCTTCGCTGATTGGGTCCTTCAAATGCATCAAAATGATCCGGAATTTCATCAAAAAATCATGTTCAGTAATGAGGCCCATTTTCACCTCGAAGGCTACGTTAATAAGCAGAATTGTCGCATTTGGGGCCCAGAAAATCCAAGAATGATTGTTGATTGTCTTTGCATCCTCAACGTGTCACTGTTTGGTGCGGTTTTTGGGCAAGCGGTGTGATTGGACTCTACCTTTTCAAAAATGAGGCTGGTGCAACTGTTACGGTGAATGGATGGCGCTACCGAGCTATGATTAATGATTTTTTATGGCCGGAATTGAAAGATATTGATGTGGACAACGTTTATTTTCAGCAAGACGGCGCTACGTGCCACTCAAGCAACAAAACAATCGCAATTTTGCAAGAAAAGTTTCCTGACCGTGCTATTTCTCGAAGAGGTGATCACAATTAGCCAACGAGATTTTGTGATTTAACACCTTTAGACTTTTTTCTTTGGGGCTACGTGAATACCAATGCTCCACAATCGATTAAAGACCATAAAGATGGAATTCGTGAAGTTATCGAGGACATACAGCCAAATGTGCAAATTGGTCATGAAAAGAATGTGGTACTGCAACCGTAACCGTGGCGGCTATTTGACTGATATCGTTTTCAAATGTTAATGGCATACCTTTCTCTTTACAATTAAATAAACATTTATTGATTTCTCTTAAAAAATATCCGTTTTTTTAATATCAAAATGAAACCTCTTATTGGAAAACCCTATATATACTACAATTTCATGTAGTTTTCTGGCTTTCACGGTCATTATTTCAAGATCTTTTCCGAAGAACATCCACATTTGTTACTCGATCCATCCATGTAATCTTCAGTATACGTCTGTACGTCAGATCCGAACTAGTGAATATTTTACTCATTTGTATGAATGCAGCTCTTGCTCTTTCGATTCTGCATTTTACTTCTCTAGAATGATACCACTGTTGGTTTATGCAGGTGCCTAGGTACGTCAACCTGTTCGATAGGTATGTTGTCGAGGGTCAGGTTTGCCGGTGGTGGATTGTTTTTGGTGACTACAATGCATTTGGTCTTTTTTATATTTAAACAGATTCCGTGTTTCTCGCTAGTGGATTTGATTTTTTCCATTATAAGTTGGAGTCCTTCGGCACTACTGGCCATTATGACGAAGTCCTCTGCATATCTGATGTTATTGAGGAGTTTACCGTTGAGTATGATTCCCTCCTACACTCCATCTAATGCTTCTTTGAAAATTTCTTTAAAGTATATATTAAAAAGCATAGGCGAGAGCACACACCCCTGTCGCACACATCTATATATTTTTATTTTCTTTGTTTTATGGTCTTCTACTCTTACTTACTTAATGTTTTTATTTGTTATGAATATACATGTTAAACGTATATTTGATTGCCTGTTCGTAGGTTTTAATAAAATAAATTAAATTAAAAATTAGATCATTCAGCTATTAGTTTATTAGGTGCTTTATTAGGAGTTAGATATTACGACCCTCAATGTGCTTTTAAAGTAATAAGAATTTTTTAAATCAAAGAATGATTACTGTTTATTTACATAAATCTCAAAATCAGTTATATTATTATACGCAGATGATTTATTAATACTAGAATTAGCATAGCATCAAACTTGTGCGATTTGGAAATTGCATCAACCAAAGCAGACGACTCTTCTAGATTTGAAAGTGGCTGTACTATGTATCTTGTCTTCTCCTATAAAATAGTTTGAAATGGACCAACTATTCTAGCAAGTTGCAAGTTCAATCTGAATATTATATTGCGTTGTCCAACGTTGCGCTTCTCGAGTAACGGAACTTGTATGTGTAAATTATTGCAGTTTCGGCAACTGTGTCTAAACCTTCGTCGAAACGCGGCGTTCGGAAAAAGGCTTACAGACAAACCTGTATGTATTATTTAACACATTCCGCATTTTAAACGAAGAAATAAATAAACAATATTTCCAAAAAAATATTATACGAGCCTTTATTCTTCTTCTTTTGTTCACATCTAGCTAGTATTATATTTAAATATACATATCCATAAAAAATAAAATAACAATTTTCTCGTTTACTCAACATTAATGCGACGAGTATAGTATTGTTCAATATAAACAGCCTTATTTCCTTTTTTTTATTTTATATATTCAGCATAAGAAGTTATCGTCAAAAGGGATATTATTAATAAATAATCAAGTTAACACTGGACTAGCATTTAGTGCCATCTAAATCACACATGGACATTAAATACAAACATACATGTCCATTTACAATTTGAAAAGCATAAAGAAAATAAATCTTAATATTATGAGTAATTTAAAAAAATAATAATCGAAAATTTTTTTTTATTATATTCGAATCCAAATTGATTCAAATAAATAATGCATAAACATAAAATCACAACAAATAAACTAAGCAGATCTTTAAAAACTGAAAATTGTATACTTTATAGTTATTAAGACATTCGTTAGTTAACTGTATTGTGTTGTGCAACATGATAAACTACAATTAAACAATGGAAACATTGTTCTTTAATCTAGAGATAGTAACCAAAAGTATACAATTTTCCATTAACTGAATTTTAATTCTTGCTTCTCATAATATCTTCATATATTAATTACAATATCATAATTCACGGTGTTGTTTTTGGTTGCTAATGAGAAAATATATAATCCAACATCTTTAACTACATACTATTTTGTTCCGCTTTCAACAACTTAATTGATAATAATATAATAATGATAAAAATATATACATAGATCACTTAATTAATAATTAGGGTTATAAGGAGATTGTTTTGCATATAGTTCATTGGCTGGAGCAGGTGGTGGAGGGTGAGCAACTGCTTCTGAATAAGATGGAGGAGCTGTTTGTGGAGGATATGGCGATGAATTCGGTGGGTATCCGGGGCCACTTGGTGGATAACCGGGTCCCGATGGTGGATATCCGGGACCTGATGGTGGATAGCCAGGACCTGCTGAAGGATATGGAGCACCACCTACTGGTGGATATGGCGCTGCACCTAAAAAAATTGTTATAGAAACATATAATTCATAACATGCCAAGTTAATTTTATTTTCAAGAATTAAATAAAGTTATTGAAATAGCTGAGCAATGATTTAATAACATGCATATTCTTACAATTTCACATTTTTTCTATAAAATATTTAAATTTGTTTTATGATTGAACTAATAACTATAACAAGGTGGACTCACATCAGAATGTACCCATAATGCATGATAAAATTAAAGTTGACATTTTCGACCATCAACTAGTTTTTTCATGACTTGCCGATCAAATCGTTTTGAACAATTAGCAATAGCCGATACTTTATGGTAATTATATTCACAATACTTTTAATACAGATCCTTGATCAACAAGCCCTTACTCGCACACGGTGCTATAATAATCCTAAAAACCACCCCGAATACGTCAAAGAATCGTACCGCGTGCCACAATAGTGACGTGCGTCATACATTTACACCACCAATATAGTTAGTCACAAGTTCCCTATAGCTGACGCAGAAGTTATTTTGTGAAATTGTTCTCCACGATTCTTAAGCATTTTGCTAGATTTCGATTTGACACGACATATGAATATAGCAGTAAGATTTAGTTTCGGGTCCTTAGGTATGTTGTATAAAGTGTTGTCAGATACTAGGTGCACCTTTGAGTGCGGTAGGTCCCAGCCGACTTCACGCAAATAGCGTACATCGACGAACTGTGCTTTATAGTACTTTAGAAGAAATGATAAGGCAAGCTAGGAAAAACCTGCAAATAGTTAAATACCACCACATAAAACAGTTGCCTCGATGCTGACGGGAAGAAAAAATCAAAAATTAATATACAATTTAAAATAAGAGACGGAAATAACACCGATAAATCCATCAAGTACCTGTAGAAGAAATCTCGATAAGAACATTTAAGTACACACATCAGCAGAGAATGTAACAGAGCAAAAAAAATTGCTACCTAGGTAGGAAGAATCCTGCTTAGGCCAAGAGAAAAAAATTAACAAGCGCGACAGAATCGGTCATCCTATACACCCCACCAGTCTGGGCAGAATGCCTAAAAACCAAAAAAAAGAAACTAAAAAGCACGCAATGGAAACTCACGCTAAGAATAACCAGAGCGTATGCATAAACTTGACGGTAAACAACCAGCTACTCGAATGAGTGATGCCGCTAAACTTCATGGCGGAGAAGAGAAAGAACAAACGCAAAAAAAACATGGAAACAAAGAGAGAAGAAAAAGGCAAGTGCATGCACACCTTAACACCAGATCTGCAGCCATAAGAGCAAGAGAGCTTTAACAAGACCTGAGAAGGTTTCACCAAACGAAAACACACCGTGTTCCACTTCGGAAAATATAAAGACCAACGAATGCGAGACATTAGTAACGGCAAAACTAGCTCGGATGATCAAATAACAACAAGCGACGGTAAAACAAACCGGCACGAAAGTTCAAAAATGTCGCCGAAAACCCTTCGACAGCAACAAGAAAACGTAAAACTGCTACAACAAAATAGATTCGTTCAGAAGTACAAAAAACCACTGCAATAGCTTCCAAGCCCATAACTACTCCTGGGGCAATCAACTTTCAATCCCGATAGTAAATATAATTTTCTGGAATGCCAACAAGTGCAACAAATAAACCTATTCAGGAACACTAGCCGATTTCACAAAGATTTGCATGTTTGCTCATAACGGGAACCACTGCTGTAATGATAGAAGCAAGAGAAGTAGCGTACTAACTACAGATAAATAAAGACTGTAAATATTTAGGCTCACAGACTAGGAATAACAAATGTGTTACATAAAGAAGAGACACTGAAGTTAAGATCAGACTTTATGAAAAGTTACTGCACACAGAAGTCATTTGATATGATATTACCCTCGCAAATGGAATAAACAAATAAAAAATACTCGGGCAAAATCAAGGCAAAAGCAAGAATATACAAAGACAGAGCCGGAGGACGTCGATCACGTTGTCCCTGGGCAAACATACCTCAGTCTTTCAAGCAGAAATAGCAGCTTGAATAGTGTGGTAAAAACAACACTTCAACAGAATAGTCATCATATCAGTGCCAAGCTAGCAATACCCTCGCCAAAAAAAATTAAATCAAAACTGATGATAATCAGTCTAGAAGCATTAAACATAAACAAAACAAGGTACGCCTAATCTGGATACTAAAAGATCAGGGTATAGAAAGTAGCTTTAAAGCAGACCAGCTTGCGATAACCACAGAGCAGTTCATTAAACCTGAACCTGTTGAGATCCCATACAAAAGTGGTAAACAAATAATCCAAAGTTTTGACACAAAACACAGCAACTTGTAAAAAAACATCACACAAACTCAAGCTATGATAATGCAGATAAGCAGAACAAAAATGCAAAAGCTTGGAGAACTTATAACTGAACACTGTGGCCTAAGCAAACATGCATAAAATTAATGCCCCGAGGCTTGACGCACAGAACAGTTCTGAACTGTACTGAATAAAACATTATTTAAAAACTAGTGACGTAATTGACTAATAATTATTTCTGTGAGCAACTTCATTAAACAAACAGAACTACTAGAAGAGTATAAACCAACCAGATATGCACAATAGAAAAAAAAAAGATGCTATCTTATTCAGCAAAATAGATCTAAAGAAGAGTAAAATCTACAAAGCTAACACACGATCCCTAACTACCTCATGTATCACAACACCAAGCTGATATAGGGCACTGCAATTCTTATTTAGAAAAGTTTCCCACACTTGCCAAGTGTTCACTGTTGACAGCTGTGTATAAAGTCTACATCAATGGAAAATACAGTTAAAACTTGAGATTGTACTCCATAGAAATATAGCTGCATCAATACACAATGTCCGATAGGCTTGTAGTTATAGTACTGAGCAATCCAAACAATTTTCACAACATGAGCAGCACGTTAGTATTTAAGGATATACAGGTTGTCCGGAAAATACGTGTACAACGTTTGACGACAGACTCCTGACGTCAAAATAGGTCGATCTAAGCCGACTTAGTTATATCCAAAATTGTCTCGTTTAGCCGGTAGAGGGCGTCAAAAAAAACAAAAGTATAACAAAGTTGAAAGTATCTATTGTAAGAAACTAAGTAAAACAAAAACATTACTTAAGCAAATGTGTAAAATGACCGCCATCTTGCTGAATACACTTATTAACACTCTTTAAAAAATGATATTGGACCCTATCTAATGTCTCGGGATTATTAAAATGGTTGCCTGCATTTAAAATCCGCTGCAATAAATCATCGCGTGTGTTTACCGGAGTCTTGTAAACTTCTGTTTTAATAGCGCCCCACAAAAAGAAGTCACACATATTTAACTCAGGAGAACGTGGTGGCCATTTTACTGGTGCATCATTGCCTCTTCCAATCCATCGGTTGGGATATTGATGATGTAAGTATTGCCGAACGGCAACGGAAAAATGGGGCGGGGCACCATCATGCATATACCACATTTCCCTCCGAAGTAAAAGGGACAAATTCTCCAGAAGAATTGGTAATGTGTCTTGCAAAAAATTTAAATAAATATTTCCATCTAACCTGTCTGGAATAACAATGGGACCAATAAGGTAGTGATCAATAATACCTGCCCAAATATTAATTTTAAATTGATGCTGATGATGTGCAACTTTAATGGCATGTGGATTTTCATCGGAATAAATATGTTCGTTGTGCAGATTGGTTACCCCAGATCTTGTAAAGCATGCCTCGTCAGTAAACATAATTTTTCTACAAAAATTTGGAACAAGGATTCTTTTGTTTCTAATAAATTGACAAAATGTAAGCCGCATGGGGGGATCAGTCGGTAAAAGTTCCTGGACTTTTTGTATGTGGTAAGGATGTAACAACTGTTCTCTTAAAACCTCATTGACAATCGTTTTAGGAACATTTAACTCACGTTCTAAGAGACGGGTACTGGTACTTGGTTCTTCTTCAACTCTTTCCAGAATCATCTCTTCTGTTTCCACAGTTCGAGTTGTTCGCATACGACCCCTGCCTTCAAACTTTTTCTCAAAACTGCCCGTTTCCCGAAGATGACGCTCAATATTGGCAAATGTTTGGTGGTTTGGTATTCGACGGTTAGGAAACCTCTCCATGTAAACCCTAACACTCTGACGCCCATTTCCTTGACAAAACCCGTATACCAGAAGCATGTCAACTTTCTGAGAGTTTGTATAATTTTCCATTTTTAATGGTAAAATGAACTTGTAATTCAAGAATGTTGATCGTATACTTGAGTAAATTTCATAGACTGGTGACAATTTGTCAATAATTGTCAAATTATTAAACGCCATAGCAACAAGGTCACTTAAAAAATTATTGTTACAGGTAATTTCTTTTTAATATTTACAAATTTTTGACGCCCTCTACCGGCTAAACGAGACAATTTTGGATATAACTAAGTCGGCTTAGATCGACCTATTTTGACGTCAGGAGTCTGTCGTCAAACGTTGTACACGTATTTTCCGGACACCCTGTATATCAGCACCATTATTAGTACAAACCAAACTGTCAATTACAATCAAAGTTAATATAGTGCTCAGTGTATTTTTTAATTAAGCCTAGTTCATAATATGTGATTTGCAATATCTGTTATTGAAACATAAATATTTAACGCCAAATTCAACTCTAGAAAACTGATACAATTTTTTTCTAAAAATACTTTATTTTAGTTTAGCTAGAAATAGTAAATTGTTCTGACAATTTATTTTAAAAACTGCAGTAAATTTTTAACTTGTAAATATGAACATTCTTTTTAAGTTACTATTGATACAAAATTTTAAAGTAATTTGACAAATTCATAAATAAACTTAATTATATTTAAAAAAAATTACGAAAATTAATTTAGTTTATTCATTTAAAACCAAATATTAAAATTGATTAAACATTATATATCTGGCGAATGGTTTTGCATGTTTTTTAAATATATATATAACTGTAAAAAGCATTATTTATAATTAAATAAATTTGAGTAATAATAATATGAGGCAAACCTCATATTATTATTGCTCAAAATGTCTTTCAGTCTGATTAAAAATTGTATGTATTCAAACACATTATATATTCATGTGTGGCACCTACTGAATACATTTTATAATTTTAATAGTATATAAATTTTGTGAAATTAATTAATATGATAAACCTAACTTATTTTAATCAATAAATTACAATATGCAGAAAAAAATAACAATACTGGGATTCATTTTCTAATAAAATTTAAACAAAATGAAGTAATGTTTAAAAAAAATCTTAATAAATAAAATTGATGCAACTTTTTCATTGTGACAGATGGCCATTTTTAATGACTAAACAATTTTACAATCGGATGAGTATGAACTAGAACAAATATAAAAATATTTTATTCACCTATGCTATTGACACTAACATTTTAATATAACCTGAATGTAATGATAAAGTTTGTAGGACTATTATAACATTAAAATAACTATATATATATATATATATATTTTGCGTTAAATTTGTAAAAAAAATTTTAGTGTCACTGTATTATGACTATTATGAATATTATTTGGGACTTCCCAACAAAATAAAACAATTATAATTTAAAATTTACTATAAAGCAAAGCCAATATTTGCACAACCAAAGATTACATCTAACTACAAAAACAAATCAAAAATTTCCAAGATGCTGTATAAGCAATTAACATACCCATTTGCATACCAACACCAGGCGGACAATAGAATCCTGCTGCTTAATTTGGAAACAAAACATTGAATTATGATAATAGACAAATATATACAATACTAACCCGTTGTTGGTGGAAATCCACCTTGTTGGTATCCTCCATGTGCAAAACCTGGAGCAGGTGGCTGAGAAATGGATTGAGGTTGTGGGTGTCTGGCATCTATAGGATATGGCGGTATTACTACGGGCGATGCATTCACATGTTGATTCGCAACTGTAACTGGTTGACCTGCATCTAAAAATAATTGAATTAATATATTTATAATAAACCAAGTATATAACTATCTTCATTTTAATATCACTCAAGATAATAAATAAAAAGTAAAATAACTTATATTTTATTAAAAACTAATATAATTGCAAGATTTTACAAAATAAATGAAACAAACATAAAATAAGTAATTATCGATTATTAATCAAACTGCAAGATATATTTAGGAGGAAAAAATATTATGAATAATAATACAAATCTGACATGGCAAGAAGGAAGTTAACCGTTTATATGTAAAGCATTGACATGTCTGGCAGATAATAATATATTATATTTCTGTGTTTTTTTAGGAAAACCGTTAATAAATAAATTGGTATCTCAGATAACTCATATGTCAAACAGTTGAAATGTTGAAGGATTTGTCAACAAAAAACTGACAACTTATATGACTGAATTGAAAAACACAGAACTGTGTGTAAAATTGAAAGTTTATACAAATCTCCATCTCAGACTCAATGCAGTCTCACAAAATGCGTACAGATAAACTTAGTTTTGTATTAGCATCTGCTATACTTTTTTAAAACTCTTGCTAAAGATAAGTTTTGGTTCCATACCCACATCCTTCTACCCTTTAATAACATCAATAAAAAAATCAATATAACGTAAAAAAAATAATCTCATCTCAATTTTTATTATCTCGGAAAGTACATGTAACCTTAAAACTCTCACAGCATATAGAACAATTCAATCTCATAGGATTCACAGTTTCAGAATGTTAAGTCTTCACAACAAAAAAATATGTTTACCTGTATGTATATTTTGGTGAGACCGCATCCACCCTGAAGCATTTTGGCACAAGTTACACTGGATATATTTTCATCTAGCCCAAGTAAAAACATTGTTCAAAAATTTTTAAAGTTTATTATAATATGTCACAACTGTCAAATTTTAAGGTATGACATGTGAAATTGTGGTTTACAGCCTACTCAAATACCGCAAAAGACGCATATTACCTTTTTTGCCGGCCTCTATCAAAAGCATCTGTTTCTGCCCTATAATGTGGGCTGAAAATCGTTTTTCAGCCCTTGGGAGTCTAAACTATTCGCGGTATTTGATTGACAGTGAATCACAATTTCATATTAAAATCTGACAGTAGTGACAGATTATAATAAACATTAAAAACAATGTTTTTTAATCAAAATATGAAAACACTACAGATGAAATACACTTTAATGCCAAACACCAAAAAAAAAGTATTCAAATAATAGTAAAAATCTACCAAAAGAAATGCAAAATTTTTGTTATCTCAAATTGCAACACAATCAATAATAATAAAACTCGACCTTTCATATAACATTTCTGTTCCAGTAATAGATATAAATGCTTTGAAAGAGCAATCACTCATGGCCAGTTAGAGTTTGTAAAAATCCATTTCTGTGTTTGATGCATAAGTGTTCTAGATAGTTTTTTAAATATTGCTCATGCTCATATTAACATGCAATCTATAACAAATAAAATAAATGTCATACAGCTTTTTGCAGATCGTAAAAATATATACAGGGTCTATTATGAAAGTAATGCGCATTTTCTATGAAAAATAGATTTATTTATCATATTGGCTTAAAATACTCTCCACGGCCCCTGCATCAATACACTTTTGGAGATGTGTCTGCTATGCCTGGAAGGCACCCTGAAACTCCTTGACAGGAATGTCTTTTAATAATCTTGTAACATGCTTTTAGGTGTTTTCCACAGACTCCCAAAGCTATTATTTCAGCTCTCTCTTCAGTCGGGGAAACAAAAGTCGCACAAAGCCAAGTCAAGACTGTTTAGGGAGCTGGGGACCACTGTGGTGTTGCTTTGGGCCAGGAAGTTGGTAACGATGACGGCCGTCGGCCGTTTGACAGGGAGGCAGTGTCATGGTGGAGCTTGAACTTGTCTTTGATGTCAGTACTCACGCACGCGATCCGGCGTTTTAATCTTTTGAGCACCTTGAGGTAAAACGTTGAGTTGACAATTTCTCTTTCTGGTACAAACTCAAAATAGACGACTCCTCGGACGTCAAAGAAGATAATGAGCAACGTTTTGATGCTAAACTTTCTCATTCGCGCTTTTTTCGGGTGGGGAGATGATTTTTCCAGGACATCTGGTTACGATAGAGTTAAGAAAGTCCGGCTCATTTTGAATCAAATCCAAAAGTTCTTGACAGCGCAAAATCCCGTCTTACAAAGTCAAAAAACACACTTCACGTGGAGACACGTCTTTCCGCTCAGAACAGTCAGAGTTGACGACCGGCTGCGTTGAAAGGGCAGATCCTAAAACACATTTCCTGACCGGTTTTACCAGGCTGGGATGGATAGTTGCGTCACAATAAAATCATGCGCATTACTTTCATAATAGACCCTGTATATTTTGTCACAAAACATTGGGTTATGCACAATGGTGTCACCATTTTTGTTCAAAATTATTTAAAACATCAAAATATAAATTTCTTGAAAATTTTCTTTCTCCAAATTGTAAATTCGACCTTCAAAAATGAAAATCTGGTCACCGTCTTGATAAATTCTAATACAAAATTGTTAATGCAAACTGTAAATTTTTCTTTAAATTTAATATCCGGTTTTTTAAAACGTAAATCCAGTTTTCAATAATGTGTTAAATTTTACTTCCACATCATAAATGTAGTCTTTAAAACTGTAAGTACGGTTTTAAAAAGTGTAAATCCGGCCTTTAAATCTTTAAATCCTGTTTTTAAAAATGTACATCCAGTCTTCTAATAAATAATAAAGCATTTAAAGTGTGAATCCAAACTTTAAAATGTTAAATTTAACCGTCAAATTGTTAATCCAACGTTTAAATTATTAATCCAGCCTTTAAATCTGTAAATCCGGCTTTTAAAAGTGTAAATGAGGCCTTCAAAAATTAAAATCTGAATACCAATGTGTCTAATCTACTGCTTAACCGTTAATCCGGCCTCTAAATTGTCGTGCTCAATTGATTAGTGTTAATAGTTGAGACGGTATTCAGATTTTGAACAGGGTAGAATAAAAAACAAAAACAAAAATTTAAAAATCCCGTCATAAAATATTAAAATATTTTAAAAATAGAACTAAAATCCAGCCAAAAAGTGTAAAATTCTATTTATAAAATGTTAAAAATAACAAAATTTGATCTTGAAACATCAAAATATTGTCAGAAAGTACCTCAGCATTTTCAAAACATTTGACAGTTCTTGAACACACTTGACAATTCAAGAATACATTTTAAGAATTGAACACTTCTAATAAATTTACTGATTGACATGTTATCATCAATTTGACAGTTTAATGACACATTTTTGTGCAAATTAACAATTTTGAATCACTTTTTGACATTTAAAAAACTAAAATTATTTGACAGTCTGATGTTTGACAATTAAATAAATTTTCAATAATGGTTTTGAGTTTTCATAAAATGTTTCTCAACTGTCAAAAATGTTCCTGAACTGTTATAAAATGTTTTTAACTATCAATAATGCTCTTAGACTTTAACAAATGTTCCTTTCAACTTTTGAAATATTCTTGAATTTTCATATAATGTTCCTCAACTCTCAAAATAGCTAATAAATGTTTTTGAACTGTCAATAATGCTCTTAAACTGTCACAAACAATATAGAATGTTTTTTAATTACTACAAACATTCCTAAACTTTTGAAATGTATTGAACTGTCATATAATGTTCCTCAACTGTCAAAAATGGTAAAAATGATTTTGATCTATCAACTGTTCAATTGTTAAAAATGTTCTTGAAATTTTGACAATGTTCTTAAACTGTCATATAATATAACTCAACTGTCAGAAACAACAAAACATGTTATTTTTTAACTGTCAATAATGACTTGGAACTGTTACAAATATTATTTCAACTGCTACAAATGTTCCTGAACTGTCAAGCAGTGTTCTTGAATTGTCATAAAACGTTCCTCAACTGTCAAAAATACTAAAAACTGGTTCATCATTTGACATTTCAAAAATACTTTTTGGTATTTGAGTTTATTGTACAAACTGCTTATTTGACAGTTAACTCAATTTCCGAATACTTTTTGAAAAGTTGGAACACATTATTATTATAGAATTATTTTTGACATTTTGTATATTGAAAATTGAAGCTTTGTGTTTAACATAGATAATTTGACAATCAGATGACATATTTTATGATCAGTGATCCTTTCTTTGTGACTGTTTCTTTAACATTTTTAACAGTTTCCTTTTTGTCATGTGTACTTGATAAATTAAAAAAAAACAGGTTATCCATAGGTTGACAGTTACATTAAATATTTTATGCAAATTAATAATTTATCAGTACTTTGACAGTTTATAAACTTGTTTTGACCTAAATACTGTCGTTTTAAGTTTTTTTTATTGCTTTTTATTAAGTATATGTTTTATCATTTACATATTTTCTTTCTAAATATAACTTATGATCTAATTAATATTCGATAATTACTTATTAGTTTTATTACCAATTTTTAGAAAATTCATTGTTAGTAATAATCAAACCACTTAATATATTATCCTTAATAATACAACTACAGAATTAATAAAACATCTTTTGTAGTTCCCAAAAAATCATCTGATGGAGATTTAAGGACACGCCCAATGTATTGTTTCTAATGTACTTTCTCAATAAATATTTTAATGTTTTAGTATTTTATTTAATCCAATACCATAATACATATTTTGTTAATCTATACACTAATCAAATAAATAGATATAAAATACATAAACAATTGATCAGAGAAACAATTATTCAAATAGTACTAAATATATTCCATATTTATATTATTTTACATTATGAGAGTGATAGAGATAGTGATCTGCCCTCATTCAATTTACAAATAATTAATAAATTAATATAAATATTTTAATTACTCATAACCATACAGTATAATATATTCTATTTATAAAAAAATCACATACAGCTCACATAAATAATGTTAAGGTCAATCTTCATCTACTTTATGGCTTTGTCCTAAATTGCTTTTATATTTTTATAAAAACTCATTAGTATATTTAATGTTGATGAATTTTAGAATAATTTAACAACATAATGTTGACAATAATATCTGACTCATCCTGAGTTATCTGTTTTCATAATTTAGTCTTATCATGTGTGTTACAACAAAAAATATTATATTATTTTTTTAAATTTATAAACAATTCTACTTATAAGTTTGTATATAATATCATAATTAATAACAACGACGACTTCTGCAGATCTACAAATTAGTAGTGCTGATGTTGTAACAATCACAAATTAAAATAATAAATTCCGATCATTTCCATACTGTATTTAAAACTTTACAAAACAAAAATAGATAAAAAGAACAAAAACAACATTGTTTTCCAATAAAAAAATTAATAGTTTAAATTTCTATCAGACAAACTATCACAAAATATAGAAAATTGTCTTAATTACCCCAATTGATAAAAATTAAATTGTAAAAAATAAATACTTACATCCATAAACTGTCCCTTCCTTGTGCTTCTTGCAGCACCACCCGCAGATCGAGAAGAGAACGAAGAAAATTACAACAAGAACAATGGGCACAAATATATCCATCCTAAAAACCCAATAATATATAAAAACAATGCAAAAATCCCCAAAACGTCAATGTCCTTTCACAACATTGTTATTACTTGATATTAATCCCCACCAAATGATTCACCCAATTCCAGGAAGTGTAAACAATCTCAGAGAAGCCTAACTACTGTGCTTAGTGCTATTCACATTACATGTTAACTAAGATATATAGGGATGATTGGAATATAGATATAGGATTACCAACAACCCCCTGGATATTAAAATACATTTATTTTATTATTAACTAATCCTGCGTGGCGGGAATTATGAATTGATATGATAGATCAGCACAATATTTCTACTTACTTTTAATTTATTCGCTCACTAAGATAAATCTCACCTTATCACTACGATGTAACAAGCTTCATTGCATTAACACCTTATCTAATCGAGTATGTATTGTTATCAGTTACGTACAATAATAATTTATTGCAATTATTATTCAACACATAACCTTGCTTTAAACTTGACGTCGGTGTTGATTGTTGAAGAAAGCAAGTTTGTCTACTTTCACTTCTGGGTTCTACCAACCACAATATTTTTTTGTAACTATACAACTACCATGAACATAGCACATATATATATATTCATCATAGATATTCAATTTTATTATTTTTAGAACGTACCGCGAGTGGCGTTAGTTTACAGTTTTTCATAATTATATACAGGGTCTTACAAAAAGTAACAGTTTTTGAGCACATTTGTATGTAGCAGTTTTTAGATTCTGCTTTAATACCCGTATGACGCTATCTATAATTCTCTATTGAATTATATATATATATATATATATATATATGATTTGGGGTAAAACTTTAAAAGTCTGTAATGCCCGTATTACACTGTCAATAATTATATCTTGAATTATATATATAAAAATATTTAAATCTTAAAAAGTTTGTAAAATGCACAAAATACCATCAATCTTATTGTAGATTGAAATTTTAAGAATATTTTTAAATTTTCTTAATAATTAACACATAACATGTGAGTAATAGCATTTATAATATAACCTAACTATTTTTTAAAAACTGTTAATTCGTACATTTTTTGTGTTAATTCTAAAGAAAAACTAAAAATATTCTTAAAATTTCAATCTACAATAAGATTGATGATTATTTGTGCATTTTACAGACTTTTTAAGATTTAAATATTTTTATATATATAATTCAATAAAGAATTATAGATCAGTGTCATACGGGCATAAAATGCAAATGATGATCAATTTTATTGTAGATTGAAATTTTAAGAATATTTTTAATTTTTCTTGACTTCTTCACAAGCGAAAAAAATGTGAAATACCGGCTTTAATAAATTGTTTTATATAAAATGGCTTCTTGTTTATATAAAATTAAGATTTATTATAGTTTATTTTATTAATGTTAATAAAAAATGGATGTAAATTTATCATAAAGATTACTTATTGCAAATAAGAGCGTCCGGTGCTATTGTTATCAAAATATTAGTTAATAATAAATTGAATTAACCACATTCAGCTTATCTCTTTAAAAAAATGTGATAAGGTGTGATTGTCAAAAACTATTTTTTGCAATCGGTTCCTTATTTTACCAACATTATTTTTAGCGCAAAATTTAAATGCTTTGCAATCGGGCTCTCTACTATACCGACTACCGACATTATTTTTGCAAACTTTTACTTGACATTAGATAATTTAAAAATAATTTAGGTATTATGTTTATACTGTGTCTCGATTTACATGTATTCTAATGGAAAAATGTGACAAAACTTTAATATATTGCAATTTAACGTTGATTCTTATGTTAAATGCGTACAGTTAAGAGATAAGTAGGCTCTCAAAAGTTAAATTATAAATTTTAACGTTGATTGGTTGTTTCAGTTTTACAATAAACTATAAATTGTAAGAAAATTAATTTGAAAATTAGTAGTAGTAAACATGTATGAAGATGAAGATTTTCCGTGTTTTCTAACAACTGTTTCATTATTGAAAGACTCTAACTTACTTTTGTAAGTCTTTTCTTCTAAAGGTTTATAATTTTCCTTTTTGAATGTAGCTATACCAGACATACCCTTGTCAGAGTTTTTTTTCTAAGCCTTGTTGTGTTTTATCTGGGTTCATTAACCCTTAATTGGCTTAAGTAAAGGTTATAAGTTTTATTTAAGATTTTGTCTTTTTTGGAACAGTTTATTTTTATAGCAAACAGTTTTTTTTTCTTATAGCCTTACTTATTCAAAAACTTGCGTAAATATGAATGATGAAATCAATTGTCAACAATTATATAATAATTGAAACCAGTCCGGTATCTTCCGGTCCGGTTCAAATCACAATCTTTATTTATCACTTTGAATCCGTATTTATCTGCCCAACACAGTTTACAGATCATTTTAAATTTTTTGAAATCTATGTTGCTGCTTACATGATCCTCAAATGCATGTTTTAAATTTATTTCATCTTGTTTGAATAAAATGATAAAGTTGGCATTATCACGTATTAAATGTTTAGATATAAATAAAATGAATCAATGTTATTGTGCCTTTGCATGCTGAAATATTCTCTGATTTTCTCTCGTCTGTCGCACGCAACAGTATCAAAAATAAATACTGAGTTTGATTTGGCATTTTTGGGATTCATGATTTCCTCATTTTTTTTAAACTGATAATATTTTATTTTTTTTTTTATACACTTCATTCTTCTTTAGGTGCCTTTTCCAATCCGAAGGTTGGCAATCATTACCGCTATGCATACTTTTGAGATAGTTGCTTTAAATAGTTGGTTTGTATTGCAATTAAACTAGTCTCAAAGATTTCTCAGCAACTTTTTCCAACGCTTCTTCTTCAATGTATTATTATTTGAAGCAGATGGTACTTCTTCCCTCTAGTTACGTGTCCCAGGTATTGTAATTTCCGAGTCTTAATGATTTTTACATTTTTTTTTCTTTTTTATCCTTCTAATTACTTCTGTGTTTGTTACTCGGTCCGGTCCAAGGTATTCTCAATATTCTTCTGTACATTCACAGTTCAAAGGCCTCTAACCTTTTGATGTCCGCATTTTTAAGTGTCCATGCTTCTGCTCTATACAATAAAATCGGTTGTATATAGCATGCCGTTAATTTTGTTTTTAATTCTAGCCTTAGATCTTTTCCACATAGAGCTTTTTTCATTTTCATGAAAACTGTTCTAGCTTTTGCTATTCTAATTTTCATTTTCACTAAACAATCGTTATCTTAGTTAATGGTTGTGCCCAAATAGTTGTACTTTGTTACCTTTTCTATGAGTTCATTGTGTACGTAGATGTTTTTGTTATTTTGTGGTGTTTTTGTCATTACCATGAATTTGTTCTTTTTGCATTTAGAGATAGTCCACACTCTTTGCTTGCCTCTGTCACTTTGTTGAGAATTCTCTAAAGGTCTTCTAAGTTAGTTGCAATTAGAGCTGTGTTGTCGCATATCTTATGTTATTTATTGTTATGCCGTTTACTTTTACCCCTATTATTTTGACATCTAGTGCTTTTTTCATGATTTTTTCTGCATACAAGTTAAGTAGTGTTGCTGATAGTACGGATCCCTGTCTGATACCACTCTTTATTCCAATCTTTTCCGATGTATTGCCGTCTATTCGTACTATTGCTTTTTGGTTATAATACAGGTTAGTAATGATTCGAATATCTCTAGCGTCTTTTCTTTGAGCAAATGGATAAGGCGGTCTTGATTGACATCTAAGCATTGCTGCATCAGGACGTTTAAAGCAAAAAGTGCTATCCGCGTACCGAGGCCGTTTTAGAACTCAAATTGTGATTCACTTATTTGTTGTTCTGTTCTAGTTTACCTTGTAATCTGCATTGTATCACCTTCAAGAATATCTATAATATAAGGATTATGGTACTGTGGTCCGCACATAGCTTTGCGTTCGTCTTTTTGGAAAGCGTTATAAAGGTTGATGTTAGCCATTTGCTTGGTATTATTCCTGTGGAGTATATAGCGTTAAATAGGTTTACCATAATGTAAATGTGATTTTTCTCAATTAACTTGAGTACTTTGGCTTTCTTGCTGTTCTTTTGTCTTCAAACAGTTCTTCAATATACGTTTTCCACAGTAACAATTTTTCCGTGGTCTCTATGACAATTTTACCATCTTCATCCGTCAGAATACTTGGTTGTTTTAGTTTTTGTGTCTTTGTGAGTTCTTTGACTTTCTTATGTATATTAAATAAGTCATGCTTTACTTGCAGTTCCTCTATCTCTTTGCATTTATGTTTGTCCCATTCTTTTTGTGCTTTTCTTATGTGTGTGCGTATTCGTTTTTGTATCTTTTGTATTTGTGTACTTTGTTTTCTAAACTTCGGTGTTTGTTCATTAGTTTTAGTATCTCAAGAGTCATCTATTGGTGTTTTGCTTTTTAGGGTTGTTTTATGAGTACCGTCTTGCTTGGTTCCATTATAGAGTCTTTTAGGGATTCCCGATTGCTGTTTATGCGTGTTTTTGCATCGCAAACTTGTGTGATTTGTATAGCGTTGAGGTTTTTGTTGATTTTATTTTGTAGTCTTGTCTCTATTTCGTTTAATCGGGATATGTATATGCTGTTGTCTTTTTCTTTAACATCCTTCTTCTTTAAATTGATGTTGACTCGAGCTATTACAGGATTATGATCCGATGATACATCAGTTCCTGGGTATGCGTTTTGGTATCTGTTATTAATTAGGATATAGTCGATTTGATTTCTCGTAACTTTCTCGGGATTATCCTGTGGTGATTTCTATGTATATAATCGTTTTTTTGGAAGTTGAAAAAAGGTTTTTGTACGATAAAGTCTTCCTCTTGGGTAAATTGTTTCAGTCAATCTTTTCTTTCGTTTCTTGTAACGAGTCCGTATTTGCCTATGTCTTTGCCGCTTTTTCTCCTGCCAATTTTAGCGTTAAAATTGCCTACAATGATTGTGATGTCTTGTGATTTGATTGATTTTAGGATATTATAAATGTGCTCGTAGAAAGTCTCTATCTCTTCGTCTGGTTTGTCTGCGGTAGGGGGGTATACTTGAGTTATATTGAGTTTGCAGTGCTTTGTTTGTAATTGAAATAACATTACTATCTGATACTGGCGTGAAATTGATTACTGATTTATTTGTATATTATAATACCATCACTACCACTCCATATCTATGGTAAGGTTTGTCGTTTCCTGAGTAGTATAGTCCCATCCGGTGTACTGTGTTGACCGCTGTTTGGCCATCTTGTGTTGCTGATGCCTAAGATGTTTAGGTTTCTTTGCATTTCTTGTGCTATATTATGAATTTTTGAGGGTTTGTACATGCTGCGTACGTTCCATGTTCCAATTTTCATGACATTTTTCAGAACTTCTCCCACCGGAAATCCGATTGAGGAGTTTTTAGCTCCAAAATATTTTCTTGTCAAATTAATCATGATTTGTACAAAAGATATCCTTTTGTTTGGATCTTTAATGCAGTGATTTTCTTTTGCCTTCTGCAAGGGGATGCAGAAGGCAAAGGATGGGGATGCCGTTGACCGTTGGTTGATTCGTCTGCCTTTTAGGATGATTTCTCATTCTCATTCGGTCCATATTCTTGGTTATCTAGCAGGGTGCACCGCGAGCAGGTAAAGTTGTCATTTGGGTTGCTCATTGCCATCACCCCTTACACCCTTAAATAGACTTCATAACGCTCTCTAATAGACAATACCTTGGTTGATACAGCAATTTACATAAATATTCTCAAAATGTAATCCGTTTTCATTGAACAATAAACTTAATTTTGCGTTTGATTTTCCACAATTAGACGATCCACAAATGAAGGTTCATACTTAATTTGGTAATAATTCACCGTGACGACGCATTTTCTCCTTCACATCTATTCCCGAGACATACTTGTCGATTGGCAGAAACTTTTTCTAGTTAACCAGCCGCATTTTAATGCCGAAAAGATGTTTGGAACCTCTCAAGAAGAAGAGTTTTATAGTAAACCTTTCAAATGCGTTTGTATCACGGTCCACGGTATTATAAATTTTTTTTATAAATAAGTTGTCTATTGAAGACAGCGGTAGTAAAAAGAAGATTGAGCATGAGCATGTCAAGAAACAAACAAAGAGACAAGAAAAAAATTGCCTTGCAAAGCGCAATTGTAAATAAAGCAAAAAATGCACTAAAACGATTAAAAAAAATAAATTTAAGCAAAAGAAAGGTATAACAGAAAGGGCAAATATTGCATTGAATGCGGTACATTTTTTTAAAGCACTTTGTAATTAACTTATATTTTTGTAAAAAACAATGTAATGTTGCAGATTTAGGCAAAAACAGCTTCAATGTATATATATATATATATATAGTGATATGATAACTAGTTCCATCAGCAAATTACTACGAGTTAAAGTACATCTCAAAACGTGCGTTGGTAAATTATTTAATATTTATTAAATTGTAAGAATTAATTTAATAAATATTGGTTAGCAAATCACACAATCAAATTGATTAAATTTATTAATAAAAATATTTTATTGTTAATATTTAATTTATATAAATTTGGCAACACTACATTTTGGGCATTTTTTTATCACTTGCAGTAAATTATCAAAGTCCTCATTAATTCGCTCATATTGTTATAAAAACTTAATGAAATGGTACAAATTTTCACAAGAAGCGCAGCCTTTTCTTGACCAGGTTGCAAGTAATATGTTACAAGTGAGATAGTTGATTGCATAATTAAGAAAACTAATTAAATGCATTTATTGTGTTGACGTACTGAACACAACTAAAAAAAAAACGTATAAAGACATTGATGCGCAGAACACATTTCAGACCACCGATTTTAAACGAATTGTGACATACCAACACTTAGGAGAATAAAATTGTTAGTGGGGTAAGACAAAAGTAAGAAATTGATATTTAGATCAACTTTCCACGATAAAGTTTTTTTAATTAGCAATTTTAAGCAAGCTATGACGTACCCACACTTTGAACAATACTGTTGGTAAAGGGTAAGAGATAAGTGACTTTTAAAATGTTTTAACGTGATGGAAAGTAAAGTAAGTCAGAAAGACTAAAAATTTTAAACAAATTATGACGTACAAATACTTTGCACAATTGTTTTAATTTGAACTTCTTTGCTTCCGATAAAAAACGGCAGCAAACTGTTGTTGCGTTCTTTCCTTATTGAGGAATGATCTTTTTTGTCCAATTCAATTGACAAGTAGTGGCTTTTCAATAGAGGTTTGTTTTTATTAAACGATATTTTTGACTTTTTGAGTAAGTTTTTTTAGTTTCTTAAAATATAGTTAACGTTTTTTTGTTGTCTTTTATGTTAGTGGTGGTGGTCGTTAAATTTGTGGTGGTGGTTGTCATGTTTTGCAGGTCGACTCTACTACTGTTTTTTCTGAGTTTATTTTTACTGTGATTTTCTTAATGTTCTTTGCTGTGTTTGCAATCTACATCTTTTTGCGCCTGCTCTTCTTTTCCAACAAACGCTTTTTTTTCGTGTAACTCTTCTTGTTCAAGCTTTTTTCTTTTTTTCCTTTTACGCTTATCTTGCCTTTAGTTTTTTGGCTTTTGTTTTTTTTTTTTGTTTGAGTTGTTTTTTTGAGTTGCTTTCTTCTTTTCTTTTTGTTTACCTTTTCCTATTCTTTGTTTTTTTTTTTTTGTTTTTTTTTTGTTTTTTTTTTGTTTTTGTTTTTGTTTTTTTTTTGCATTTTTTTTAACCTCTCTTCGTATCCCTTTATTTCTTTTTTCATTTGTTCCCGTTCTTTATCAGCCGCTCCTTCCTTTTTCTTCCGTTTACTCTCGAATCATTCACGTTTTTGCCTTTTTCATTTCTCTTGTTTCATTTGTTTGAGTTCAAATTTTTTATACAAATTGCTCTCTCTTGACGTTCCTATTCCTCTGTTTCTTTTGTTATTTTTGCTTTTTTAAGATTGACTATTTCAGTATTATTAAAATTATTATTATTAATCTCGGCTCTCTTGTCGATGCTGCTGCTACTGCCTCTACCGATTACTGCACAAAGCAAAAATAAAATATGTTATCAGGGGTGTACCTACCTGCATTAAGGCTAAAGTAGTGCAAACTGAACTTATCGTCAAGAGTACACACCAACATCAACAACACGCATTGACAAGAACGGAAAAACTTTCCTCTACGGTGTACGTCCAACTTCCCCAAGAAGCAAAAATAGAGAAATCTTATCTCTCGTTAAGTTATTCAAATTTTGCGTGTTCACAGAAATGAAACGCAAAGATTCTGAAGAGAGCGGTCATTTAGTCAAATGCGTCGCGTGTAGTGGGCCGCACACCACAAGTTAGAAAGGCTGCTTGGTTTACCAAAAACTAAAGAATAACCGCAACAGCCAACCCCCACGGTAAGACACCTGCTCCCCGTAAGCAGTTTCAAGTTCTTCCACGGAACACTCCCAATGCCCGCAACAAAAATTTTTTTGCAGAAGATCGTTTGATCTCTTGCCCAAATCTTGCATTGCGGCCTTACCTTCCCGACACAGGGGTACATTACCCCACGTGGCATTGCACCGGAACCGCTTTCCAAACAACCAGCTCTTTATCTACGACCTCTACGAAAACCATCCGCAATCTCTGCTGACACTTCCCAGGTTTTCCGCTGGGGACGTGCCGGTACAACACGATCAAGCCACTACAGCGCCTATGAATGCCCGTTTGTAAATGCCGACAAGCCGCAGTGGCGGGATATCAACAGTTCAAACTACAAAGCTTTGATTAAGAATCCAAGTCTAAAAATAAGTAAAGCAATTAGTAAAAAATAAAATTACCAAAGGTTAAATAGACTACACAAATGAAGCTTACATTTATTTGACAAACTTTATTGAATTAATAAAATGGTAACTGGGGATTGAATGTTTTGGTTCGTATCCTACCTAGTGTGATAAGTAGAGCTAGGACTTATATGCGTAAAAAAATAAGCATAAAAATAAGCATAATTTTTCTTATTTTTTATATAAAACGCATTAAATAATAATAACTCTTAATATAATAATAATTAACACAACAAAAGTAACAAAAGTAAAATTTATTTAATAATAATAGTTTGACAATAATAATAATTAACATAATTTATTTTTAACAAAATTAATAATAAAATGTTTTTTTCAAATTTTTTATTAAGAACCTTTTTCTGCCAAAAAAGTCGGGCAATAATCGCTCATGCTCGAATGAGGAGCATGAGTCATACATGATCATGACTATTTTAAAACGTTTGATTATGCACGTCTTTTAAAAAAATATTTTATTAACTCTTAAATTTTTATGAAATCGAAAATTGGTTAAAATAAGCATGAAATATGCAAAAAAATCCGAAATAGGCAAAGGTACTTAAAATAAGTATCAAATATGCATAAAAATTATGAAAAACAAATAAAAATTCTTAAAATATGCATTAAATATGCATAAAACCAAAAATAGGCAAAATAAGCCAAAATAAGAAGGTGCTATTTGCTTTATTTTCTTATGACTTGTGGAGATATACATTCAAAATTGATATGCATATAATATTAGTAAAAATCATAACGCATATAAATCCTAGCTTTAGTGATAAGTGACCCAAGCAGTTAGTTTAACTTGGCGTCTGAGTTTGTAGACCAACCTTCGTTGAAGACATCTGGGGTAGATACTAAGACAATAGAGTAGCTCATTCTAGTTTAAATATCATTGCTCTTTCAGAATGGAAAATTATAAGTTTATTAAAATGTTAATACTTCTATTTCACTCACAACAAACAACGTTAATGTTTCCTATCTTTGATACAATCCCATAATCATTTTTTTATTGAAATTGTTACCATTTACATACTTTATTAGAAATACAATTTTAGTAATTCTTATTCTTTTCTTCTACATTGCTCGATTTTAATTTGAAGCTTCTACCAAAGTTTGTTCTAGAACATTTTAATTATTTTATTAATTGTATTAAATAAACTAATTAAACTAATTAGTTGCAAATTAAATCATTTTTGCACCCAGTTTTGGGACCGGCTTTGGCAATGTTAGAAAGTGAAAAAAAGAAAGTAAAAAAAAAAGAATAAATCTTTCCCCTCTTCATTCTTGCATCCAGGTTTAGGACCGGCTTTGGCAATGTTAAAAAGTAAAAAAAAGATAGATAATCTGGGAGAAATCAAGATCTACAAGAGTCAGAACAAGCATGGTAGGTGAGCTATAAAAAAGTAGAAGATATAAGTCCAAGTAGCAGCAAAAATTAAGAGACAGCCTGAATGTTATTACAAATTCAATTATAATCAGCTCAGGAACTATAAATAAAATTAGTTTAGGAACGGATAGTAACGAGATAAATAAGAATGGTAAAATACGGGCACTTCTCGTGGTTTTTTAAGCGTAGAGACATCTTTATAAAAAACAATACACGCTGTTTTTGTAACAAGTAGAAAAAATGTGCAAGGCGTTACTGTCAATAATAATATTAATAATAAATTTATTTCTTGTTAGCAACATGGTTTTACAAACGTCAAGACAAATATAAAAATATAAAATATTGTACATAAAAGAACACTTAAAATAGCATATAATGCATACATAATAATATTTAATACATAAAAAAGTAGACATAACATTAACATTAAACATTTAAAAGAATAATATCATTAAATGCCTCATTCTCACATTCTTGAATGGTGTAGTATGCCTTATTTAAAAGAAAATGATTAACTGTACTTTTTAGAACATTGCGTTCCATGTTTTTGATAACATCAGATAGTAGATTATGAAGCTGTACACAATAGTGCCTAACAGAATTTTTACATTTATTTACCCTATTAAAGGGTGGACGAAAACTATTTTTATTTCTCGTATTGTACTCATGAACTGCTTCATTTCTTACATATTTATTAATATTAATATGCATCCAAAGAATGCATTCTAATATATAGGCACAAGGAAGTGTCAAAATTTGTTGCTCAATAAAGCATTTTTTGCAGTCATCTTGATATGCTAGACCTACCACAATACGCACAGATCTCCTTTGTAATGCAAAAAGGTTGTTCATAATAGAAAAATGCCATATGTTAAATGAGTATGACATAATGAAAAATATGCAGTTCTGAGTATTTTAGTCGATATTGACAACGACATTTGTCTAAGAAGATAGACGTGTTTGCAAATTTTGGTTGAAATGTAATTAAAACGATCTTTCCATTTGAGACTTTTGTCTATACATATACCTAAAAACTTAGTATTAGTTGGACAGTTATTAATCAGTTGGTCATTAGTTAGAGTAAAAAACATGTTAACAGTTTTAGACTGATTCTGGCTCAGTTTATTGTAAGAATACCACATGCAAGCCTTGTCCAAATTGATATTGTTGGCAACAACAAGATCTACCAAACATGGTCCTTTGTTTAACAACGTAGTGTCATCAGCGTATAATATTACTTTGCTGCTTAAGTTAAAGTGAAAATCGTTGATAAAAATTAAAAATAACAACGGGCCTAAAATAGAACCTTGTGGAACCCCATGTTCAACCGGTAAATAATCAGATTTTTGATTTTGAAAACTAACACACTGACTTCTATTTGTTAAATATGATAAAATAAGAGGAACACTTAACGGATTAAAATTATAGCAATATAGTTTACGAATTAGTATTGAGTGGTCAACGCAATCAAATGCTTTTGACAAGTCTAGCAGTGTAGCAGCAACAATATAACCGTTGTTAAACGCAGTAGATATTTCGTCAACCAAGCTATTTATGGCATCAATAGTACTTTTCCTCTTTCTAAAACCATATTGTTCTTTAAAGAAAATATTATTTTCTTCAAAGAAAAAAACAACTTGATTATACATAATCTGTTCTAACACCTTAGATAAAAGAGGAAGTAATGAAATTGGACGATAATTGTTAGGGTCTGTTTTGTCTCCTTTTAAAAAAAAAAAAAACCATTTACTAATTTTTAAACAACTGGGAAATACGCCATCTCTAATGCATTGATTGATTATTTTTGTTAACGGCAATAGAATCACTTCACATATAGACTTAATGATAGATACGTTGAAACCATATATATATATATCTTTGCTGTTCTTGGTTTTCAAATTTTTAATGACATCCCGTACTGTACAATACGTCACTTCTTCAAATTGAAATTCGTTAACTAGATCAATATAAGACAAGGCAATAATAGGGTCAGATGTTTGCAATGGAATATCTGACAAAATCTTTTTAACATTATTTATAAAATTAACATTAAAATTACAGGCACTAATATCACAGTCAGTTTCAGTCTTCAGATTATCACGTTTTGAGTTTATAATTTGCCACATAGCATAGGGTTTATTGCTGCTTTTAGAAACAAATAAATCATTTGCATTGATTTGCGCTTGTTTAATAGCTAATTTGTATTTCATTCTATATGAATTTTTAGTAGGTTTTAATTCTGTATTCCTTTTACATGCATCATTCATAAGATTTAAAACATTCCTCATATTTCTAATGTCTTCAGTAAACCAATCAATTTGAAATTTATTTGATTTATTAAAAGTCTTTTTTTGTGAAAAGGCATAATTGTAATGTTCAATAAGAATGTCATTAAACTTGGTGAAACTTAATATCAGTATCTAAATGACTACTAACAAAATCCCAGTTGGTGATTTCTAATCTGTTATACAGCAGCAGCTTACCTCTAATTGTTATGGGACGACATATCTTCACATTAGGTCTATTTCCATGATCACTCTGACATCTTATAGAAATGTCAATCGCTATATGATCCGAAAATCCACTTTCTACTGGAACTACCACTATCATATCCTCTGAAAAATTAATAAAAATATTGTCTAAGCAATTTAATCCGCGTGTAGGCCAAGTCACTGTACCCGCAAACCCAAACTCGTGCATTAAATTACAAAGTTGATTTGACCTAGAATCATTATTACTTAAAAAATGAACATTGAAGTCACCACAAATAATAGTTTTTTTATTAACCAAAATTGGCAAACTCAAAACATTTAAAATTACTTCTAAAAATGATTTAAAGTCAGCAGAAGGTGATCTGTAGATTGTAATCAAAATTAAATTCAATTCATAATTAAAGAACCGACCACTTCACAGATCATTTCTTCTGACTTTGCATTAATTTCAGGCAAATTTTTGCAAGTGATATTCTCTATTAACATGTTCATTACGCCACCATTTTTATATCTAGTTCTAGAAAAGTGAGATATACATTTAAGGTTATTTAATTTAAATATTTCAGCTTCATCATTTGATAACGAATGATCGGCAAGCGAGACAGCATGAAATTTATTATTTTCACAACATAACAAAGAATTAAATTGACCAACCTTGTTCCTAACAGATTGCGCATTCATATAAAAAATAGTAAAATGTACAGATATGTTTTTACAATTATTTATATGTTTTGTTGAGAATTTGCTAAAAAATCTTTGTTTCCATTTTTATTATTGTTATTAAAAAAGAATCTTTTTATAGTAATACCACTTGGCCAGGAATTTGGTTCGATTATTTTATCTTTGTGTATGTAATCTATTGTTATTAAAAAAGAATCTTTTTATAGTAATACCACTTGGTCAGGAATTTGGTTCGATTATTTTATCTTTGTGTATGTAATCTATTCCTATTTTAAAAGTCTGATTGTAGTTAGATTTGTAAATTGAGTCTACTGCTAATTCACCACAATCACTGATAACAGTTTCAATATAAGTAACAATATCACATGATGTTACATCCGGGTTTACTCGTCCTATTGCAAACCATGCTTTCTTTTCCCTAGCTGCTATTTTATCCATGGGAGCCGAGCCAATAATTACCTTCTTTGTAATGGCATTTTTATTAGTAATTTTTTTTTAGTTGCTTGTTGATATTTTTGTTTTTCATAACATTAGTTGAATTGTTTGCGTTTATAGTGGCCGCAAGTTACAATTGATGTTGTTCTTCGATTGGATCATTTGAACTACCTATTGTTGACATAGACAATGTAGGACCTACTTGAATTTCCAAACGCTTGGCTTTTTCTTCCCAAAGGGATTTATTTTCTTCTAGAAGACTATATTTTTCGTCATTTTCTTTGATAATTTGTTTGTATAACGAAATTATCGAGTTTTTATGTTTCATTAGTAATTCACTTTCACATGAGGAACTTGAGGTTATGTTGCTTAAACACCGGTTACAAAACCATTTAACATTTTTGTTTTCATTAATTGCTTTAAAAACTAAATCTTTTAATTTTCCACATTGTTGATGTGTAACATTATCACATAAAAAACACTTAACTTTGCGGTTATTAACCTTAAAATTGTCACACGTATCACACATCTGAACAGACGCCATTTTTTCTAAATAATGTTCACGGTAGTCTCTACAAGTCTTTGATTGTGCTTGTCAAATCAAACTAAATCTTATAAATAAAGTTAATAAATCTGTTTTTTTTATATTGAAACAATTGGCAATAATCCTATTACAATTAGTAAACAAAGCTAAGTAAAAAATAAATCAACCTTTACTCATTTTGGCTGAAATTGTAAATAATTAATATTAGTAAATAAGTTTGATTTCCTTCTTTAATTCATACATCCCATGGCATAATAATAAATAATCTAGATTATTTATTGTTTTGTGAACTTTATAAACTAAGGCTATGATTACAAGCTGAAATAAAGGTACAATGCAATTTTTTTTAAATTTTGAAAAGAATATATTGCTTTTATTATATAAAATTTGATGAAACAATTGAAGAAATATTAATATATAAACATAATGTCATGCAAACTATTCTATTCTAGACTGATGCTGAAACATAAAAACTACATTTCTGTTTGAGTGTCTCAGTTGAAACGATTAAAAATAAACCAGAAAATAAATCTATCTAAATAAAACCTAAATGAATTCAAAATATTTGCTCCAGTATAAACTCTGAAGCATTTTGCAACTTTTTCTCTTCTTCTCAATGTTTCAGTATACACTCTAAGACATTTTTTCAAATTCTTTAAAATTATGTTAGATTGAACCACACTTACTCTAAAGTAAAATGTTAGTAGCGTTTGTTAAAATTGTCTCAATCAACTCATTCTTCAATCAAAACTTTGAAAAAATAAGCAGATTTGTTATTATACCTAAAGTTGAATGTCAATTGTTTCTTTTTCAGTTGAAACTTTGAAGAAAGAATGACAATAGCGTTTGTTAAAATTATGTCAATCAACTTATTTTTTAATTAAAATAGTAAACAAAAATTAGATTTGTCTTTATATCTGAAGTTTAATCTCAATTGTTTCTACTTCAGTTGAAACTCGGAAGAAACAATCAGATTTGTCTTTATAACTATAACTAAGCTAAATGTCAATTCAAAAATTGTTTTTTCTTTAGTCAAAACTTTGAAGTAAAATGGTTTGTTAAAATTCAATATAAGATTAAAAATCAATTAATTTAGTCTTTAGTTGAAACTTTGAAGATCTAAATACTAAACAACCCAACTTAACTATTTTTTTCAATATAAAATTGAAGAAATTAAATTATATTTTAGTTAAAATAAGAAAAAAAAAGAATTTAATTTGTCTTTAGTTGAAACTCTGAAGACTTTAATAGTATTAACCTATTTAAACAATTCTTCATTAAAAAAAAAAGTTAAAAAAATTAAGCTAAAATTATTCCCAGTTGAAACGCTGGAGATATTAACCTAACCTAACATAATTATTGATGAATATATTTTGATATCTATCGAATATGATGCAGCACACAATAAAGCAACAATTGAAAGAGAAGAATAATTATTGAGAAAAAAATACCTTGAAAATTTAAGACCAATCAAATCAGTTTGCACAATTTAACACCTTTTAAATAATAAAACAAACAACTTTATACAACAAGCTGCATAAGACATCATCTTCGTACATCCATACCAACATCAATTCATACCCAACCAAAACAGACCAAACAGACTAGCAAAAATTAAGCAAGATTTAATTAGAAAACCAAAATTAGTCAACAGAATACTTTTCAAAACCATAAACAACAAAGAATACGATTCATAATAACCATTGCTAGACCAACTACATTCATACCAAATTCAAATCAAAAACTTCAATCAATTCTTAACAAAAGTTGTTTTAAGGAACTATCCAAACCGAGGAACAACATTCAGTATAACCAGCTTCATTTATACCAAAACATATCAGTAAAACCAACAAATTCATGTCAAGTCAAGAACAAAATTAAAATTTCGAAGAACGGATAGCATCATATCCTGATACCGATTAAATATTGAAAAAGAGATAAAGTAATAATACTAATAATTAAGCAGTCATTAGGCACAAAATATAATTAATTTACGTTTCAGTAGATTCAGTTGTAATTATTGAGCATAGAATGTAACGCACGTAATTGTTTTTTGAATAAAAATGTAAATATGTCAAAAGAATAAGTCTCATGTTCATCATCAAGGTTCAAGTCATTGTTGAGTGTAAAGTAAAAACACAAGAAACATATGTTAACTAAATTGTTTAGTAAATAATTTTGTAATAATGTTAGTCATGTAAACTAAAGAATTGAAAAAAAACGGTCATAATTGAGTCGTTATTAAACCTAAATTACAAAAAAATAAATGATTCAGACAAAACTTTAATTTTCAGTTAATATGTAATCTAAAACAGTCATGGTTTGCCATTATTGAGCTTAAAGTTAAAACATGTTAAATAATTTATTCTGTCAACATAATTCTTCAATAATATTTCAAATGTGAAAAACGATCATAAGTATGTAGTAAGTCTATAATGATAAATACAAGAAAAATAAGATTATTCAAATAAAACACAATCGGGGCTAAGCTAGCTAACAATATGAAATGTCATTTTAACAAACCTTGCTAGCTAACAATATAAACTGTCATGTTAACAAATCTTGTTTGATAACAATACAAACGATCATCAGATCAGGAAGCGTGGCAAATCTCTAGATAAAATAATAATAATATAGTGACAGTTCATATTGTTAGTAATAATAATTTAACATTTTTATTCATAAATAATAAAATATTCTACTATATAATTATTTTTTAATGGCAAACATGTTTCACAAAATGATTTTTTTTTTGCCATTAAAAAATAATTATATAGTAGAATATTTTATTATTTATGAATAAAAATGTTAAATATAAAAAATTTCTACAAAATAAAAGAAGAAAATATTAATTAATAATAATTTGTTAAAATGACAGATCATTTTGTTAGCAAGCAAGGTTTGTTAAAATGACAGTTCATATTGTTAGCTAGCAATATATTTTGCTTACATTCTAGCAATGCAGATTGAGAATAGCCCCCGAATAACCTTCAAATAAAATACAAGTGATCACATTCAATGTGATTTGACCAATACTAAATTTATTACAAAACAAATAACAATAATATTAAAATAAATTTATTATGTTGAGAATAAAACTTAACCTACCCTAGAAAACTAAAAAGCATAAATTACGTATGTCAAGTCATTATAAATAAATTTATTATATATTAAAAATTGAATGGTGGTGGCCGTGACTATGTGATAGTTTATTATAATAAAAATTTATTTTGTTTATATTAGTTTCTTATTAAAAATTTATTACAAATAAAATTTAATTTTAAAACAAATTTTAATTAGTAGATAATAATTTATAGCATACACAATTTATATAAATAACCGAGACCCACGGTATCAAAATTAATAATAACGACTAACCATGTTGATTCGCTTCAGTATCTTAGTCTGCTTTGGTGCAATAACTAATACGAATGCTTTTTTCTTTAGCTGGGGTTTTGGTAATCGACCTTTTTCAAGAAATATACCGTTTTCACCATTCTCGCAAACGCAGCAATTTCCATCACCGTTCCAATTTCCATCAATACAACAATTTTCACCGTTACATCCAATGGCACAGTTACCACAAATGCCACAGTTGCCACAAATGCCACTGTTATCACAAATGCCACCACAAATGCAACAACAAATGCCACAACTAATGCCACAACAAATGCCACAACAAATGCCACAACAAATGCCACAACAAATGCAACAACAAATGCCACAACAAATGCCACAACAAATGCCACCAGAAATGTCACCAAACGTCGGATAGATCACGACCAGTGCTAACTCTGGATTAATATCTTTGTACTTAAATGATGTTAAATTTTTTATTTTAATAAAATGTATACAAGTATAAATATAATTGATTTTTATATTCTTTAATATTACATAAATAAAAGCGTAATATTTGAATAAATACTTTCAATCAATCAATAAATAGCTAGGTGGAGTATTGATAATTAATAAGCTAAAGTAATTCTTATAAAGATATATAAACTTGCTTGTGTAAAAAAATGATAAAAAATTTATTTCACTTCACACTTTCGGCCAACGCCGTATCTGAAGAGGGGGAGAGGGGGGGGGTGGCTCAAATTCTCCCGAAATTATGCAAAACGTCATTCTCGGTGGTTTCAACCGCATACGGTACAACACGTAAAATTTTAAATAAATATTAATTATAATATATCAATTAAAAAATATCTAAAAAATGCAACATTAAAAATAGGTTTAAGAATATAACTTTATTTCAAGTTTTACGAGTTTTTAATTTTCAATAAAATTTTGTTCTAGTAATAATTTTGTCGGTGAAACAACTTTCAGCCAAAAATTGCATTTTTTTGCCTACAACCTAATTCTAATTAATTAACAAGCAGAGAGAAGAGGCTATACTTCTGCAGTGGCGTGCATACAGCTAAAGAAAGAGACAGCAACTAGCATTTCACATCTGCATTGGATCTATCCACCCAAACTAACTACAAAAACAGTGGTGTGCATACGGGTAAAAAGTCTGCACTTTATCTATTGACTTAGATCAAGCGCAAGTGTCCAAATCGAGAAGAGAAATTATTGAAAGCTTTATTAGCAAAAATTGCATTTTCCTCGAATTATACAATTTGTGTCGGCTCATTATAATCAAGCTGAATCAACATCTGTTAATAATTATATCAAGAATTTAAAAAAGAAATATAAACAATTAATTACAAAATCTAAACATAAATCAAATGATGATTTTATTAAACAATCAAATAATAAAAGTAAAGCTTGTTGGAATATAATTAATAAAATGAAGAATAAAACATATCAAGATACAAACAGCAAACTATCATCGGAAGAATTTGCAAAACACTTTACAGAAACACCTCACAAAATAATATCTAACATAGAAAAAAATGGATGCTCTATTGGCATGGATAATGTAGTGACAAGTTCTACTCTTACACTGGAACCAGTTACTTATATTGAAATTAGAGATATAATTCAAAATTTAAGTAACACTAATAGTAGAGATATATATGATATAAACTCTAAAATGATTAAACTGGCAACAAATTCAATTAATAGTCCATTAGTAAAGTTAATAAACATTTGTTTCAATCAAGGTACTTATCCGACTATACTCAAAACTACAAAGTTATTCCTATTTTTAAAAAAGGAGATGTAAATAATTTAGACAACTACAGACCAATTTCAATTATTCCAACATTTTCAAAAGTACTTAAGACAGCAATAAAAAATAGAATTGTCAACCATATGGAAAAACACAATCTTTTCCACAAAAACCAATTTGGGTTTAGGAAAGGTTTATCAACAACACAAGCCATATACCATCTAACATCAAAAATAATGGAATGTTTTGAAAATGGCAAGTATATGAAAGTGGTATACTGTGACTTAACAAAGGCATTTGACTGTGTGTCTCATAGTTTATTACTTAACAAGATGAAACGGTATGGCATGGACAATTCTATCATTACTATAGTTCATTCGTATCTGTCTAACAGGAAACTACACGTGTATTACAAGGATGACATTTCAAGTGTAAAAGATATTACTGTAGGTATACCACAAGGTTCAATATTAGGACCAATTTTATTTATTATATATATTAATGATTTTTTTGAATATATACCTTTGGTTGAAAGTATTTTATATGCTGATGATTCTACACTTTTGATAAGTGATAAATGCAGAAACAAAGTCACATTAGCTACAGACAATGCTATTGATAAAGCAAAGGAATGGTGTGCATTAAATGATTTAGCACTTAACAACAATAAAACTGTTATAATGGAATTTTCAATGCGTTCATTACCTATGGAAATAACTGGAAACAACTCAGCAAAATTTCTTGGCGTACATGTAGATTCAAAATTGAATTGGAATCTTCACTGTGATTCAGTAGCCATTAAAATGAAAAAAAACATATTTGCATTGAGAAATTTAAGGGGAATAGTTTCTCAAGCAATATTGAAAATAGCGTACTACGCTAATGTACATTCTCATATAAACTACGCCATACTTGTTTGGGGAAATTCCAGTGACTCCAAAAGAATATTTTCGTTGCAGAGAAAAGCAATTAGAATTATAGCGGGTTTGTTATATCAAGCTGATTGTAGGGAAGAATTCAAGTCATTAAAAATTTTAACTGTGCCATCTCTTTTTATGTATGAATGTATTTTATTTGTGAAACGTAACCAACTTTTATTTATGAAAACCAACGTTGAACATAATCATAACACAAGACAACGCCACAATTTAAGACAACCACAAGTGAGATTGACTAAATCATTGAAATTTATTAACTACGTTGGAGTAAAATTGTTTAATAAACTTCCAAATATAATAACCAAACTTGAAGAAAATAGCTTTAAACATGCAATTAAATTATTTTTATTAGCTAATGCATATTATTCTGTAAACGAATTTTTAACTGAATCAATTAATGCTAACCATTTTAAAAACTGTATTGTCTCGGTTTAAATTGTGTAATTTTAATATTGTATGTAATTGACTTGTTTTGTATAATGACGATTGTAAATACTTATTGTATATTAGACATGAATAAATATATTATTATTATATTATTATTATTATTATTATTAACACTGGTTTAAAATGTTTTCAAATTTAGAAAAAAAAAACTTAAGTCACAAGTAATTCCGCGTGCAAAAATTTGGCTCTTGATCACATGCTAGCTAAATCTTCAATATTTAATGTTGAACTACTGAAAAATTACAAGAAAGAAAGTGCAAACAAAAAACCTTTTGTTGGAGCCTATGTGTTTTATTTTTTAAGCCTTTTTTGGCTTCTGGTTACAATTTTTTTACAAATTTGTCAGAACGCCTGCCATCGTCTTCTGGAGAGAAAGGAACGTATTAAGATAAATATTTTGACGCATCTTTAGTGGTTTAAAGTGACAAAACTACAAATTTGTACATAAAGTTTTGGATTGGATCGATAGCAAACGCCCAAATCTAAAACTGGTTTATCTTAAACATTGTTTTGGAATCTGGCAGTCTATATTACCAAAATTACAAATTTTATTAAAAATATTAATTTTTGGAATCAAAATCTAAAAATTTACCGGCGCGAAGAAGATGTATGTTAAAAAACCATAAACCAATGCCATTTTGCACATATAAAAGCACGTTTTTATCCATATTTGAAAAAAAAAGAAAATACCCGTAATCTTTTTTATTAATAAAACTATTTTTTAAAGTTTTTTAAAATTTTCAAAATTCAAGGAAAAAAATTTTTGGCTGTGAATTTTTTTTTTGAGCAATTTCAGAAAAAATATTCTTGCAACTTTTTACTAAAAATGCAACCCTAAAAAGTTACAAACGAAAACAAAATGTGAAAAAACCCTAAAAATTGTTTTTTTTTTCAAATTTTGATTGCTTATAACTCAAAAATGGCTAAATGAAAAAATCTGAACAAATTTATACGATTAGCATTCATATAAAAAAAGCAAAAAAAATTATTCCGTACACTTGACTTATACATGGCCATATACAGGGTGTAGATTAATTGGTGGACAAACGCCAAGTAACATTGTAGACCGTGCCAAAAGAAAACAAAAATCTTAATTCCAAAATGCTGAGAAACTCTTCGTTTGGCCTCAAAGTTCAATTTTGTAAATACAAATATTGTTTTATTTGCGTATTTTATGTACAAAGTTGCTTTCTTTTTTAGTATAATAAAAGTTACGAGGTTTATTAAAAATTAATAATAAAAATATAGCAATTTTTTAAATTAAATTCAAATTATAACGTAGGCTATGCAATGAATGTCAGTTGATATTTCTATTTTATTATGACTTTTACTTTGAATGAATATGCAAAATACGCCGGTGTTTAGAAGTAAACGGTTGCCAATATGAACAGTTGTAGTTTATAATAAATAATAACATTTGATGTGTGTATTAAGTTGCCTACATTATAGGTTTGAATATAGAAATAGAAGTTTTGCTACGTTGCCAAGCGTAACGAAACTTTGAGGATCTCGTGAGGCCAAACAAAGAGTTTCTCAGCATTTTGAAATTAAGATTTTTGTTTTCTTTTGGCACAGTCTACAATGTTACTTGGCGTTTGTCCACCAATTAATCTACACCCTGTATATGGCCATGTATAAGTCAAGTGTACGGAATAATTTTTTTTGCTTTTTTTATATGAATGCTAATCGTATAAATTTGTTCAGATTTTTTCATTTAGCCATTTTTGAAATTTGAAAAAAAAACAATTTTTAGGGTTTTTTCACATTTTGTTTTTGTTTGTAACTTTTTAGGGTTGCATTTTTAGTAAAAAGTTGCAAGAATATTTTTTCTGAAATTGCTCAAAAAAAAATTCACAGCCAAGGGATTTTCCTCGGATTTTTTGTAATTTTACTAATTGTCCGGCTTTTTTAAAAAATTTTTTTTGCAAAATTATGAAAAACAAAAAAATTACTATTTTTTATCATAATTTGTTTTTAATATATATATATATATATATATATATATATATATATATATGGGTAATCCCATTACTATTGTACAATTCACAAAAACTCAATGTCTCAGAATTGCGCTAAGTATTAGTACATAAAAAAAATTGAGTTTTTGCCTTTTAGACCATTTTTTCTCTTTTTTATACCTTTAAAAGGGCCAAAAATGGCTTCAAAAAAGCTATTTTTTAATTTCTGTTTTCTTAACCCTGAAAATAGGTACCGATACGTACTCGGCTGCAAATGATTTGTTATTTTATGTACATTTATCTGAAAATTTTGCATATTGAGGTATTTTGTAAATTATAAGTTTCAAAAAAAAATGCATGCTTCTTGATCAAAACCTTGAAAAACAATGTGATGCAGGAACAAATTTTTAAAATTTTTAGACCTCATATTAGTTACGTTAAACTCCGAGTTCCATATCCAAACTTTCAGAATTTATTTATACATGTTTGAAAAATATTTTCCCAGAGTTTCATTTCATTTTGATAGAAAAATTTTACACCTGTTTGAAAATGTGATTTTTTTTTGTCAAAAATGGCTAACTTTGAAACACCTCCGAATGTACTTAAGTGATCATAAAAAACCTTAAACATTTGGAAAGAGTATTAAATAAAGAACATAAAATAGGTACGTATCGGTACCTATTTCTAACGCTAAAAAAACAAAAATTAAAAAATAGCTCTTTTAAGCCATTTTTCGACCTTTTAAGGGGTCTAAAAAGAGCAAAAAAAGTCTAGAGAGCTAAAACTTTGGGAATCTTCTTTTTTGGTTCATACTTTTATGTACTAAAATTTTGCGCAATTCTGAAACATCGAGTTTTTTAGAATTGTACAAAACTAATGGAATTACCCATATATGTCGTAGCCAAATCACAAATCCGACTTTTTTAAAAATATCTAGGCATTTTATAAAGTGCGGCCATATTCTAAAATCAAAGATAAAAACTAAACGGTTTTACATTATGTCTAAGAATAGTAGTCTATTTATAAAAAGCGTACAACCTACTTGCCACATTCTCAAATAAAATGATTTTAACGTTGTTGTATATTTTGACTACTATGTAATAGGCATTTTATAAAACGCGGATAAGCAACTTGCCACATTGTCAAATGCAATAGTATTACACATCGTTTTAAATTAAATTTGATTTGTTTGGGCCATTCATCAAATAACTACATTTTAAGTTTATAATTAACAGGTAGATGTGAATTAAAATGTTTACATTTATTATAAAAATATTTTTGTTAATTTATTAAAACAAATATTATATACGTAACAAAAAAAAACAAAGCATTTAAAGTTAAAGCTATAAATATAATTTTTTTTTTGCTGGAAATATGGCAGATTTAAAAAAAAATCTTGAACAAGAGCCAGAACCATGACAACAGCCGTTACATTTTATTTCTGATTTAAAACATAAACAACGTTTGAAAGAACACATAATTTTACTAGGTTTACACATGCATTTTTTATATCCGTGACCGCAAAACATTGATTGTTTAGAAACTGCTTCTCTCAGGAAAATCTGGTTTGAAGCAACAGATATGATATTTGATATAGGAGCATCGTTAAACTGAATTTCATTTCTAGAAAACCAACGGTTTAGGCGACCAACTAAAGTGCCCACTTAATAAACTCCGTTTTTCACATCCAAGATTACACCTAAAAGGTTTTTGACAACAGCAATTGTTATCCATCCCATCCATGTTCTCCTACATGCAACGGTATCAAATATTTACCACATGATTTCAACATTTTATCAGCAGCTCTCTTCTGTCCAGTTCTTGCTTGAAATCTTTTATTTTTGATGACTTCTTCTTTCAAACATAAATTTTACCGCCGTATTCTTTAGTGAATATTCACTTTTTATAACACTACAACATTTTGAACATTTAATATTTTTGTATATTGGTTCTAGAACTGGACTACCAGTAAATTCTATAGTGACTTTTTTACTAATTGGAAAATAATCTTCCATTATTAATGGTAAATTATTGATGTCAATATCTAGCAAGTTTACCGGATTATCTTCTTGTGATTCTTTATTTACTACGTTATCTGATAACGTCCTAGTAGCTTCATTTGTGTTATCTTTGATTACACATTCAAGTTCTTTTTCTGTAAAAATACAATCTATTGTTTCTCGTGGCAAGTTGGTGGAGTACAATCCAATTGGAAAATTGATTTCAAATAACGCTTTATAAAGTGATCACCCAATTACTCTGTGATGCAAAGAGTTCTTATGTCACTGCACAAAATAACAACTTAGTGACCAGTTCTGGGTGTTATTATCTTGCAACCAAGATCTCAACATATTTTCCATGTCTTGATTGACCTTTCGACACTTCCTTGGTTGGCTTTGTGGGTCTCGAGGGCGACGTAAATTTAGTTAAGTGGTCTTGGTAATTTATTAACCAATTAAAGTCACTATCTGGAGTTGTTTGAAAGTCTATAAGATCAACTTGACATCCATGATTCCAGTCGTTAGTTAATAATGGTTTAACAACTATACTTTTTTGACGTTGGTTTTTTTTTTCTGCACATCTCTTTCAACACTTAATAAAAAATTCAATTACAGTTCTTAAAATATAATATTTTATTTTAAGAGCTAATTTCATTTTATCGCGTCTACCATGGCTTGTTGAAGTGTGGACTTCCATAAGTTTTTCATAAAATTCTTTTATGGGAACGACAAATATTAAAGAATCATCTTCAGATAGCCTTTTTTAATTAATTTCTTTATACCATTTATGTCTATTACAGCATACTGCTTTCAAAAGTAATACTGCTCGTTGGTTTTTTCTTTATGGTAGTTCTTCCCTCAACTAAAAGTGATATTACCTAAAATATATTATCAGCAAACCAAGGTATTTTTTGGAATTTTTATTTTCTTTCAATGCTAATTAAAACCGTGTTAATTGATTGCTTAAAATCATTTACCTAAATAAAATTCTTCAACTTTAGTATTAAACAATGTTTGCACTTTCTTGTACAAATTCTTTAATTTTTATAATTTTTTTTAATTTAATATAAATTATTAAACAACACATGCACTACAACTGTATGTAAACATTACACGTAACCTCAAGCCTCAGGATTCAAACGCGCTGCTTATAAAATAACTGTTATGAGCCAGCCAGAATCTAAAACAACGTACGATCTTTTTGCGTTTTAGAATGTGGCGAGTCTTTCGTTCGCGTTTTATAAAATGCTTATAATATAGCAGCCAGATAGAAAACAACATTAAAATTATTGCATTTAAGAATGTGGCCGGTAGTTTGTATGCTTTTTATAAAAAGAATTTTGGAATATGGCCGCACTCTATAAAATGTTTAGACGTTTTATTTATACTTTGTGATATGGCTACGGCATATATAGCCATGTATGAGTCAAGTGTACGGAATGAAAATTTGTTTTTGCTTCCACCACGAAAAATGCCTTCCTCTACATGAATCCTATGTGATTTTTTTCAAATTTTTGGCTTTAAAAACTTATTCTTTGGACAATTTTGAAAAAAAAAGTTTTTTTAATTTTTTCTTAAAATGCAATCTGAGAAGTTACAAATCAAAAAATCTAAGAAAACTTCAAATTTTGATTGCTTATTACTCGGAAATAGCTCAATGAAAAAATCTGAAAAAACCACATAATTAGGGTTCATGTAGAAGAAGGCATTTTTAGTGGTTTGAGCAAAAACAAATGTTCATTCCGTACTCTTGACTTATACATAGCCATATACATATACAGGGTGAGTCGGGAGGAACGTACCAAATTTCAAGAGTGTATTCTACACGTGAAAATAATGTAAAAAAACTCAAATGTTGTTATCCAATTTTTATTTGTTTTCAAGTTATAGAATAATAAAAAAAATTTATCTAGTATGCCATGTTTAACATTTTAAAACATTTGATAGCTTTTTTGTTCTGATAAAGTGTCAGTGTGACGGTAATTTAACGTTTATTTTGTTTGTACGATTAAAGTGTTACAAAATGCCACACACTTATTCAAATTTAAAATATGCAAATATGGTGTTTGTTTATGGTTTTTGTAATGGGAATGCTACAGCTGCTGTTGAAGAATATCGTCAACGGTTTCCACATCAAAGACATCCTAATAAAAATATGTTTATCAAAGTTTTCAACAAACTGTGCAAGACCAGAAAGCTTCCCAGTGTTAACATAACATCTGAACAAACTACTCGACAAGATTTAGAAGAGGTAGAAGATATTCTGGATGTAGTAGCAGAAGATACAACAACCAGCTTACAAAAAATTAGTATTCAATTGGGTATTCCACAAACAAGAGTAATAAACACACTCTACGAGCAGGGCTTACATCCATACTATGTACAGAGAGTACAGCACCTACAACCGAAAGATTATCCTAAACGTATGGAATTTTGTCGGTGAATAAATAATAATCCTTGTGTATTGCGCATACTGTTTTGTTACGATCAGGTTTTTATTTTTTCATAAGTGGGGTTACAGGTATATACAAATTATAGTAAGCACTAAAAATGGGTAATAATGTCAATGTGAGAATTCCAGAATTTAATTATATTGTCCCTTACAGCTGCATATAATCTTTAAGATTAAAACATTTATACGTTGCGAACAAATCTGTTGGAAATTCCCATTATTAGGGTGCATTGAGTATTTGGTAAAGTAATAAAATAATTGAGTAAAAATAATAAAATATTATAATTTGTTAGCGGCGCGACATTGCGTCGCGACACATACTTTTTACAGATGAAGCAACATTCACCCGTGACGGCATTAATAATACTCACACCTGTCATGTATGGTCAGACGAAAATCCCTACGCAACAGTCAAACGTAATTTTCAACATAAGTTTTTGGTAAACTTGTGGTGTGGTATGGTCGATGGTTATTTAATTGGCTTTTATATTTTTGAGAATTGCCTCACAAGAGCCAACTACTTAATTTTTTTACAAAATGAATTACATGGACTACTAGAAAGTGGACACTCGAGATGGACTAATTCAACGTATTAGAAATGCTGCAGCCAATCTTAAACAAAGGCATGACATCAGGAGAGCAACAGGCGTTCTTTGTAGACAAAGCAAAAAATGTTTAGAGGTAAATGGCGGTATTTTTAAACATTTATATAAGAACGCTATGATAACTAAAACGTTAATGTATAAAAATTTTATTAGTTAATTACGCTGTAACTTGAAAACAAATAAAAATTGGATAACAACATTTGAGTTTTTTTACATTATTTTCACGTGTAGAATACACTCCTGGAGTTTGGTCCGCTCCTCGTACATCATACTTTTTTTGAAAAAAAAAATGATAAACTAATTATTTCTTGATCATTTATAATTTTGCAAAAAAAGGCTAAGAATATTGAATTAGAGTAATCGAAAAAAAAAAATCTCGTAGAACGCAATTTTTATGTTAGTTTTAAAAAAAATTCTAAAAAAAGCCAAAAAATTAGTAAAGTTAAAGAAAATCTGAGAAAAATCCTTTAAAAGTTTTAGCAGTTATATGTTATATTTTACACTAGGGCATGCAAATCCTTTTCTTTTATTTTTACAATCAAAAGTACTATGTTTTAGGAGTATCATATTCAAATTTTCTATAAGATATACGTTTTTGAATATAGTTTTTTGCTATTTTTTGCTTATAATACGGTCGTCATTTACACTGTATGTATTGCACCTAGAAATCTAAAATTTTAGGAACTGTCATGTTTTAGTACCCCAAACATGTAAACAAAATTTGAGCAAAATTGGAGATGTTGATGTGACCTATCGTGAAATGACCCACATAGTAAATGTGTTATTTATTTTATAATGAACTATCACATAGTAACGGTCACCACCATAATTTTTTTTAGTTTTTTTAATATCTTCTTGAAAATGATGTACAAATATTAAAACTAGTTGTGAATAAAATAAATAAAACAAAATAGTTTACTAAATTTGTTTCAAAATAATAAAAACAATATAAAGTTTTATAGAATTAATATAGAATATAACTTATTGTACTAACCAAAAGTAAGTAACGTCGCCTTTTTTTTCTTTGGGGATTAGTCATCTTACCAGAGTTATGAGTTTGTTGGTCCAAATAATAAGTCTATTAGAGTTATTTGTTAAGTTTGTATTTTATGATCGTTGTTTTCTTTAATGGGTTTTGTATTTATAGTACGGTACTAGATTGTATTCTTCTTCTAGATCAGCATTATTATTTTTAAGTATAAATGCTACTACTTTGTTCTGTTCTATACATATATACCAAAAAGTAGAAAATTAATAAACATAATTTACGTAAGTCAAGTCATTATAAATACCTAAACTCAACATACAATTGTAGTCGTAAATTATTTATATTAAAAATTGAATGGTGGTGTTACTGTGTGATAGTTCATTAAAAAATAATTTATTTTATTGATATTAGTTTCTTATTAAATATTTATTACAAATAAAATTTAATTTTACAATAAAAATTTTAATTAGTAGATAATAATTTATGGCACAATTTATATAAATAACCGAGACCCACGATTTCAAAATCAATAATAACGACTAACAATGTTGGCCCGCATCAGTATCTTAGTCTACTTTGGTGCATTTACTAATTTGTTTTTCTTTAGCTGGGGTTGCATTAGTCTACCTTTTTCAGGAAATATGACACCATTAAGGCAACAGTTACTACCGCTTTCACCATTCTCGCAAATGCAGCAATTACCATCACCGTTGCAATTTCCATCAATACAACAAGCACAACAATTACTACCGTTACAACCAATGGCACAATTACCGTCATTGCCACAGTTACCTTCAATACCACAGTTACCACAGTTACCACAAATGCCACAGTTATCACAAATGCTACCACAAATGCCACTACAAATGCCACCAGAAACGCCACCAGAATGACCACCCTTACCAAACGTCGCGTAGATCATACCAGTGTTAACTCTGGATTAATATCTTTGTACTTATATGATGTTAAATTTTTTATTTTAATAAAATATACAAGTATAAATATAATAGATTTTTTATTTTCTCTAATATTACATAAATAAAAGCGTAATATTTGAATAAATACAGATTTACATTTTTAATAAATCAATAAATAGCTAGGTGGGGTATTGATAATTAATAAGCTAAAGTAATTCTTATAAAGATATATAAACTTGCTCGTTTTATTTAAAAAAAAGGTAACAAAGTTATTTCACTTCACACTATTCTTCCACTTCCAATAGTCAGTTAATTTTTTTTTTTAAATACAGGGTGATTCATAACAGATAGAAAAATGAAATGTTATATTTTACATCAAATCTAAACAAAAAATAAAGAATAACAACTTTTACGTTTTCAAAATTTTGTTTTATTTCTGTTTAATTGTGTAAAGTGTTGTTAAAAGTGTAATGATTTAAAACTGAAATAACAAATATGATTATTTATTAAAGAAATAGAATGAATTACTGCACAAAAACATAAAAATAAGTTTCAAATAAACTATGAAACATAACAAAAATTATGAAATAAATTAATCATTTATTCAAACTCAGATCAATGCGGACAATTTAGTATTGCACTAGATAGCGATGCTAGCCTTTAGTTTCATTATTTATAATAATTTGTTCAACGTGTCCGTCTTGGGGATAAATGCAACTTTACCATCTACGATTTGTTGAATACCTAATAATTAATGTCATATTAGGTACGTTTCTTTTGCCAGTGAAGTAAACCAAAATGCTTATTTAACCTACAAATATTTGTTCTTTTTGTAATTAAAATTCACTTTTGGCTTACTTCACTGACAAAAGGAACGTACCTAATAATAATTCTTAACATCTTAAGTAAACAATGTGTAGCAATTTACAAATAAAGAGCTTGCAGATATAATTTTTCTATATGGTTTTTGCAACAGAAAAGCATTGGAAGCTTGTAAAGATTACATCGGGGGGTTTTTCAATAAGAAAAATCGATTGCAAAAAGTGTTTTCTCGGTGTTACTATATGCTTCAACAGTATAGTATTGGTAAAAATTGTAGTGGTGGTGCACGTGTGCACCGTCATGTTGATGCAGAAGAAGAAATAGTAAGTCGTGTTTTTTTTTTGTGGTCAGAGTGGTAAAATCTTCTAAAGACTGACTCAAGGTGTTAGATTCACTCTCACGAGGAAAGTGCCTACCGACTAAAAACCGCCCCATTTTGAGTACCGGGAAGTTCGAGACCTAAGCTCATAAACATTCTATTGAAAAAAAATTAAGGGATGAATAGAGATAGGATGCCGTATAGGCTGTGTAACCAAACGTCATTTGCGGTCTAATGATAGACGTATACATTCGGAGTTTGTTCCAAAGCAATAGCCCGCTGTCCCTGCGGAGTATTGGGACTAACAAGTTTTTTGCCAATTTGGCTTTGTCAATTCGTACGTTAGACCTTTATCGAATGTGATTCCCAAACACTTTGCAGCATTTGACCATGGAATCGGTACGTCATTGATGAAGACGTTATCGCCGCGAAAAGAGCGTAGTTGCTCTTTTCAGGATTGACCTTGAGTTCCCAATCATTACACCATTTTTGAAGATTGTCGGTTGCTTTTTGAAGCCTCGTGGTGACCACCATAGGCGACCTTGAGTTGTAAAGAAGCGCCGTATCATTGGCGTATTGTGCCATTTTTACCCCGTTCTTTCAGCCCGATGGCATGTCGGCAACAAAAAGATTGAATAGCAAAGGCGAGAGAAGAGAGCCTTGAGGTACCCCTGCCGTAATCGGCCGTGAGGTCGAGACATGATTTTGAAGCTTTACTGATAAAGTTCTGCTATCTAGATATGAAGCCATCAACTTTATGAGACACAGTTGAAATTTAAGTCTATGTAGTTTTAGAATTAAAACGTCGTGCCATATCTTATCAAAGGCTTTTTCGACGTCAAAAAATATCACCCCTGTTGTTTTTCTAAAGTCTTAAGCCTTCGATTATGTGATCTGTCACGCGGTTTAATTGGTGTACTACAGAGTATTCACGCCTAAACCCATGCTGATGAGAGGGTAGAAGAAAATTTACTTTTGCGTGTTCTTGGAGGTTATCCAAGATTACTCTTTCTATGACCTTATTCAAGGTGCATAGAAGACTGATTAGCCGATAGTTTTGAGGAAACAATCGGTCCTTCCCAGGTTTTGAGATATTAATTAGGTGTGAGTCTTTCCAAGCTGAAGGAAAGTGCCCTGTACGTAAGATTACATTGGCAATATTAGTCAGAACCATTACTGCTTTGTGCAAAAAGGCTTTAAAAGCTTTGTTCAAAATACCGTCAGGACCTGGCGCAGATCAAACTTTAAGTTTATAGAGGATTCCTCTGATCCGTGACGGTCGAACGTGGTTCAACGGGGTGTCGTTGTCAAAGCCATCCAAAAGGCGTTCTACCGCTCTTTCATCCCTTTTGACGTGTTCCGTTCATTTTCCTCTCTCGAAGGGGAGCATTGAAGTTCCAAGCAAATGTTTCGGCTTTTTCCTTGATTGAATATTAAAGCCCGGTTTCACCATGAATGACTAGTATCGGGATTTTTCTGTTTTGTAAGGCTTTGGCAATCTTCCACATCAGATTAGTATCTTTTGTAGTTGATTCCATCTTTTCCTGATTTTTGAGCAGCCTTATAGACAATCTAACTTCCTTATGAAGGTTGTTTAAAATTTTACGATCGAAGGTGTTCCGATGCCTTTGCAATTAATGTCTGGCGGCAGCATTTCTCCTACAAATCAATGCTTTTATTTTGCAGGATAATCCAAGTGGATTATTTGCCCAAACCTGATGGGTTTTAGATGCCAGTTTTTTTGGCCTTATAAATAAGTTCTGTGAGTTTTTTGACGGCTCCTTAAATGTCAGCAATCGTTCTTATTGGAACAATCCTTTCTATGCTATCTTCCAGGTATCTCGAGAAGAGAGGCCAATTTGTGTGGGTAACAAATCGTCCTCCTTCCTTGCCAGATCCCTGTCCATAGAGTTTCAGAACTACTGGAGTGTGGTCGGATCTTAAGACATTGACTGTCCTAACTTCAATTTGCGAGTTGACGTCTTTCAGGATTGCTATATCCAGAACGTCCCCTCGGTAACCTGCAAAGCTAAAGTTTCGAGTTAAAGTCCCCTGCTTGGATAGTAAGGAACGGAGAAGATAAAACCGCGTCAAAATCCGCCATTTCGATTTGGTTGGTTGGTTAACGTACCCAGATGCAATTTTGAGAGTGCCCAACCCCTGCACCTTTACCACTATTGCATTAGATTCCAACGATACAGTGTCTAGGATGTCCACTTTAGAATGGTCTAGCAATCTCCTTGCGAAGATTACTGTCCCACGCCTCCTGTCCACCCCCGACGTTCCCAAATACGTGAAAGTATTTGAAAGCTTCAACGCTTGCCAAGGTTTGTGATTCAACTCACTAACCAGCATGATGTCGAAGAAGAATTCTTCCACATTGCCCATCTTTTTGTGAATGCTACTTACATTCCAAAAACATACCCTTACTAATACTTTGGGTGTATTATCCATTGTTTGGAAGATCAGTTAAACGTTTGACCATGGCCGTTGTTATCTGTTGAGACTTAATTAGCTCAACCAATAATTGGGCCATTTTGTTATTCGCCGTGGATGAGGCTGAAGTCGCCACCATGTTAGCAAATGACCGGTTAGGGCTTACCTCAGCTGCAGGTTTGCGGAAACCTGAGCTTTGGAAACCCTGAGATGGGGCCGGAGCGGACCCTGGCGCCTTTTTTGTTTTTAGCCTAAGCGGCCATCATTTTGGTGTATACCCTGCATTCCTGATGGTTGGCGGAATGAGGGCTTGAACACAGGGCACACTTTGAAGGTGTGCCTTTTGGGCATGCTACCGACCGGTGGGGACCCAAGCAGTGTGGCCGTAAATCTAGTATTTTTAGCATTGAGCGCTGCCCCCGCTCCTCTTTTTTGGCTCCACTCTCACAGTGAAGCCAAGAATGACCTTAAGGTCCCTGATAGATTGGCTCTTCTTCCCCTTTGAGAGTTGAACCGTAACCATGGGGAAGCGAACAAATTCGTTTCCCATTCTATGCACATTCGAGGGTTCAAAGCCCATTCCCTCTAGTGCTTAATCCACCTTTTCCTCAGTGACCACCTCTAAGCAGCGTTTATTAAGAAGAGCCTACGTAAAGTAGTTGGAGGTGCTTGTTTTAAGATAGGCCGTAGCCTTTTGGTAATCATAGTTGGTGTCCGGGGTGACGCGAATGCCGTTGAAAGTATGCTTCGCTGACAACCCTTTTGATTATTAGCTTGAGAAGCCGCTAGGAGTAACCTCTGATGTTTGAGCGCAGAACCTGATGGGCGCTGGAAATTGACTGAAGGTCCTTTAGTAAAAAAGTTTGAAGATTCACCCTGAATCTTTTTCTTCTTTCCTTTGGTGATTAAGGTGTATCCTCAATTGTCCTCAATGTCTGTCTTCAAATTTGGTTAGGATCAGCTTGTCGGTGACTTCCGGCTGCATTTCTTCGAGCTCCTCGAAGCTGTTGTCGTCGCTTTTGTTCTCGAAGAGCGTGGTTGGAGCTTGGCGTTTCGTCGTGCTGCTCCCCTTACCAAGGGTAGTTTCGCCGTCCTCTTAGTAATGACTCCACCGCCCCCTGGGTTCGGCGACGGCGGAGGCCTACCGGGCAATGATGGCGTTTTGGTTCGGGATGATGGCCTGGAGCTCTTGATTGTGCTCCCTCATTGCCACCATCTGATTGCTCAAGTCGCTGATTTGGCTATGCAAAACCTTAATGACATCTTTGGTCCTGGTTTACGACTGCGAGCGGGTCTGGGACCGGTTGCGGTGCTCGTTCTTCTTCCGGCGGTCCTTCTCCTCTTCTTCCTGGGTAAGCCGGCCGCCCTACCGAGCGGCAAGTGGAAGTTTCCTTTGGCTGCTATAGCAGTTGAGGGAGAGAAAAAAATCTTTTTTCGTTTTCTCAAGCTAGTCTTGAAAAAACAAAAAATCAGAAATTAATAATTATATTCACCTTTCGGTGTTATAACTATTAACATCAGGTAGCAATGATTATTCGGGTCGAAGTATCAGCTTGGCTCTCGCTAGAAGATGCTCGTAGTAGATGGGTGCTAGTCGGCTGCTTGCAGTCGACTGTTGCTGCTTTGTAAGTTGTGTCATGGATAAACCAGATATAAGTACTAGAAAATTTTCACACGCTTAGGATTTTTTTTTAATTCCAAACATTATCAAACAAGACAAACCGATAAAACCCGAATTGCTTTTAACATTAAAAAAACAAACGTAACCAAAGACAATCAACCTCTCCGCATTCAGGAAATACCAGAAAAACTTGGACCTTAAATTAACCGTTTTCCTTTTGATATACTTCTATACACCAGTGGATGACAAACACAACCAACCAAACAAAAACGCAACTAAACCCGGCCAACTCTTAGAATAGCACGGGTGGACCACTGAAATTAATGCTGGACAACAACAGTACACAGCAAAACACTACATAAAGTCAGTACCGGCATGACAAATGCACAATATTTGCGCAACAAACTAACGCAAAAAAAAATTAGCAACCAGCAATCATTGCTATAGGTAGACATTATGTAACACTCAATTGTAGAGTTGTAAACTAACAACATATGTGCAAAGCTTTCAAATTTTTACGCGGTTAGTCAATTTAATTAGTCAATGGCTGCGTTCATAACGACTCATCACTGTCAATCAGGCAAACTGAACGCTGCTGCTGAGAGATTGTTTGCTGGCTGGCAACGCTTGTCATTTTACTGATCATACACAAATGGCACACAAAATCATTTCTCTCGCCTCAAAGAAGCGCAAATGATCAAGTTTTGCATCAAAACGTTGCTCATTATCTTCTTTGGCGTCTGAGAAATCGTCCATTTTGAGTTTACACCGCAAAGAGAAACTGTCAACTCAACCTTTTACATCAAAGTCATTAACCTCCATCATAAAAATGCTCCCAGTCAAATGGCCGTCATTGTTACCAACTTCCTGGTCTCCCAGCTCCCTTACAGTCTCGATTTGGCTTTGTGCAACTTTTTTGTTTCCCCGACTGAAGAGAGAGCTGAAAGAAAAGCATTGGAAGTTTCTGGAAAACATCGAAAAGCATGTTACAAGGTTATTAAAAGACATTCTTCTCAAAGAGATTCAGGGTGCTTTCCAGGCGTAGCAGTCACGTCTCCAAAAGTATATTAATGCAAGGTGAGAGAGTATTTCAAAGAATTTTAAGCATTTGTACCAGTACGATCAATAAATCTATTGTTCATAGAAAATGCGCATTATTTTCATAATAGACCCTGTATATTAAAAAAAATATATATTGCTTATCTCCTCTTGATGACCCAGTGCCGGAGTGAGAGTGAGAGTGTAGGAGTCTTTTTGATACCTACAAAGTAAAAAAAAAGTAAAGCCTAAGGCTAACCAGAAAACTTTTTTTAGAAAATTTCAATGGCTTTGAAATAACAAAAATAACAAAAAACGTTAGAAATGGAATAAATACCGACACACGCTAAAAAAGCGACCCACAACCCAAGTTTAGATAAACACACCTGAACAACAAAAACAATTACAAAATATCCAAGAAATCTTTGCATTTTTTAGCAGAGAGCTAGAGTTGGTGTACCAATCATTTCCAAAATGTTTTGTTCTTAACAAACTGCTTTCAAGTTTCAAATACGATAACACCTTACAATAAATAGTATCAATAAAGTTAAAAGCTCGGCTTTATGAGTTGGGGAAAATTGTTGCAGCAATTTTTTGTTACAATTTGGTATATGTTAAGAGGAACATTTTGAGTACCAAAAGTACTTTATTTTTTGTGATACGTAACTCTACAAGGCTGTTTAATGATCTTACTAAAATGTCTTTTACACCCACAAACTTGCACTGGTTACAAACTTGATGAATACACTTTCTTTACACACGTTACCTCATAAGTAACTCCACGCTTAATTTACATAGATGCGTAGTAAATACTTTCCAAATCTGCTTTTAGCTTTGATCGTTTAAAGTAACTAATGTTCTGAGCTGTTTATCACTAAAAATATGATACAAAACTTTATTGAGCTGAAGCATTATTTTTCGGTTATAGTGTATGATTGTTTAGAGATAGTCGTAAGCGCTACTTTGCGTACATTAAGATGTGGCCGAGCAAGTTAAGTTGTGTGTGGCGCTGGAAAACATCCATTAAGTTTTGCACTTTGCGCGTACACCGGCGTTGCGTTGCAATTTTTTGCGAGCTAACCAACGGCTCCGCCCTAGTTGCTGACGTAAATCTTGAAGTTTATGCTATCTTGCATTTACGCTGTTGTGTACAGGTTATTAACCAGTTGATATATTTCAGGTTCTTGTTCTATGTATCGTAGTTTCTAGCAAGCCTTTACTAGATGTAATTTGTGTAACAGCGTTTTGAAGTAGATTGATTTGAAAGACGGTGGTTGATAATAATCTATTCCATAATCTGCGGAGATTCTTTTTTTTTTTATTCGTAAATAGGTTATTAATTCTGCGTGCTTTTTGACATGATTTTTTAAAGATAATTATTTGAAAATAGCCAACAACTATTTTTTTTATAGGTTTGTACCAAAGTCTTACCCGTAAAATTAAGCAACACTTCCGTCCATTAACCGCAACTGTTTGCAGCAGTTAATATAAACTTATTTTTTTCCCAGGGTTGTTTTAGTTGTCTCGTCGATTGTAGACAAAGTAATGCGAGTGTTTGTAGAACATTTTTCTTTCCTTAACTGCATGGTAGACATAACCAAATAGCAAAACAAAGTCTGTTTTGCATTTGACTTGAGGTAATTGATCAAGATTGCCTTGGTTGTTTTATCGCGACTACATTGACTATTAGAATCATTTTTTATAAGCTTTTAATACTATATAATAATAATTTTTTTGATTTATCTAAGCTAAGGGGTATAGGGTACAGAGACAAAAAAAAAATTGATTTGAAAAGAGTCAGTTTGTCTTTTACGTTTTAAAAATTGATCCAAAGAAGAGGTTGCAGTTAGTGTTTGCTTTAAAAAATAAACGATTTGGAAATTATTTTTTTTGTTTAGACACAACTGTAGAAAACAGGTTGCAAGTAAGAGTGCAAAGCGGTTCTACTTTCAGTAAGTTATAGGAAAAATCCTAGATAGTTAAAAAAAATTTGTATTTGCTGAAAACAATTTATTGGTCTTGGGAAACAAGTAACCAAAAAATGTACATTTTTCACAGGGCATGCGCGGAATGTGATTTTAATTGAGTATGTCCTGATAACTAAACATATTGAGCATGGCTTCTTACAAACTTTCTAGGGGTCATCCTCAACTAAAAGTTATCTTGGTATTTACATTTTAAGATTCTACAAAAGTTTTAAAAGATTACCATGTTGCGATGTGTTTTTGGTTAATATTGGTGCAGTATTTCTATAATTTTCCTAATGTTTTACACAGCTGTTATATGGTTTAAACTAGATTTTGTTTTGCATCTATTCTATTTTTTTAACCAGTCCGCCTTTTTGAACAAGATTTAAAATTAAAAATCAGATTAAGCTTAAAATACATGAACACAACTCCAATTAATGTCATAGAGGTTTAATCTTGCTTAATATCTCTATTAATCTTTTGCCAAAAAATATGTCCTAAAACTTGTTGCTATGGGCAATAGTATAGTTTTAGCTTACTTTTTGCCAGAACTACTCCAAACTTATTTTTGTTCTATTTTTGTAACACCCTGTAATCACAAACGATTGCAGCGCCAGAAATAATGACAGCTTTGTAGTACGTAACTAAATAGTTCTAATTTTTTTAAAACTTCACTCATACTCAAATGTTCTGTCAAAATTATTCAAACCAAAACTGTAAATTTACAAAATCAACATCTGTCTCTATCCATACCATCATCAAACACACAAACAAAGACGTCAAAGTTGAGTATACAGTAATGAGGATCTATTAATAAAAATGGGCATAAACCTATCAAGAATACCTCTAACCTTATTCGAAATTGTTAATGAATTATACATAGCAGTTGGTTCAGGAATTCCAGGACTACTTATTTTAGGAAGTCATGGAATTAGCACAAGTAGATACTTTGCAACAATGTTCATATGCTCAATTACAACTATATCTTTGGTATACGCTTTCAATACTCACGAATTATCTTTACCAAGCAAACATAAAATTGTTTTAATAACTGGATGCGATTCCGGTTTAGGATACTCTTTGGCATCACATGCAACAGAAATGGGATTTACAGTGCTTGCCGGTTGCTTTAATTTAACTTCAGAGGGTGCTAAGAAATTATCATCGTTGAATAATATTAAAGAATTTGAGCTTGACATAACAAGTATGGATAGTGTAAATAAAGCTATTTGGTTTACTAAAAAAATATTGGATGAAGATGAACGCAATTGTAAGTATTAACTATTATTATTAATCACTTGTTTATATTTGAGGAGCTTTTTCCTAAATGCAACAAAACCATATTGAAAAAACTATTAAAAACATTTTTATCTTATCGGAAATGGATTTTTTTTTATTTTTTGTTTTTCAATCTAAAATAAAAATTACAGAAAGAAAACAATCATTTTTGATGAACATAAAGGTTATAGACAAAATTTAAATTGACAACTTAAAATTAAAAAAAATGGTATTTTATAATGGATATTAGTTAATAAGGAAAAATAAAATTGTAATAGTTTCAAAAATCAGTGATCTATTGTTTGTGTTAGTTGTTAGTGACACCACTATATAGGTTTTACTATGAACACAATTAGGATGTTTCACATGACTCGCAGAAAGGCCATAAAGATTTGTAATTTCTGGTATCTTCTATTGTAAAGTAATAATGATTGCTGTTTATATTTGCTTCTTTCAGTTAGATAGGTTAAAAGCATTTCTAGTGAAATTTAGGACTATTCAATATTAACAGTCATATGTGTTTTGATCTGTTAGAAGATGCATTAATATTTCCAAGCATCGAATGAATATAAATCGCTCAGGTCTGTATGCACCAAGCCTATTGACAGACCAACAAAATTCCATCTGATTATTAAATTAATTACATTTCAACTTACCAGTTCAATTAAAACAACTCTATAACTCTCAATATCAGGGTATCTAACTTCTTTATAAAACTTTACCACAATGATTTACAAGAAATTTCTTTTGGAGATACAGTCCATATTAATATCAAAGAATTTAATTATATAATAGATTTTCTATACATTAATAATACCCATAAATAGGTAATCAAAGAATTGGCGATCTACAACTGACAACTAATGACATGTTTAATAGAAACTTTTCCTACAAATCGACAATAATTCCTTAAATTAGATTGAGCATGTTAAGGTTATAAATTATATTCTACCTAATAGTTGGCTTTGGTTATGTTAGATATGGCTTAAGTTCTGGATGATGATATGATCTCTAAAATACGAATTCGATTAATTATTTGTGAAAATGTTGTTCATTTATATTTTTAGTATTATGGGCGGTAATTAATAATGCTGGTGTTATGGTATTTGGCGAGTTTGAATGGCAAACAGAAAAACTTATTCAGTTACAATTAGGAATTAATCTCATGGGCACAATGCGATTTACTAATGCATTTTGTTATTTATTACGTAATTATAGATGTAAGTATTATATATTCATAATAAAATTGATTCAATTTACCGATATATTATATTTTAGGTCGACTTATTAATATATCTAGTCATTGCGCTCTTGCTACTCTTCCTGGTTTATCAGTATATGGAGCAACAAAAGCAGCAATCCAAGGTTTTAATGATGCCCTCCGAATTGAAATGTGTAAATATGGTGTTCCAGTAATAAGTTTTATACCAGGCTCGTTCATGACTCAAAGCAATATAATGTCAAAGCAAACAGATTACATTTATGAAATGCGGTCAGCATTTACGAAAGAACAAGAAGCATTTTACGGTCCATATTTTATAACTTATAATTCCTATCTAAGTGCTATAACTACACCTACTTATACGAAGAAAATTGTGGATGCTGACCTCTACCAACAATTTGAACATGCATTATTATCAAAAACACCGAAATCTATTTATAAAGTAGAACCCCTAAGATATTTTTTATATCATTTGTTATTTAAAATTTCACCGACTGTCTTGAAGGATTATTTTATTGAAAAATTTATGCAGATGCCAGAATATATACCAAAAGAAACGCTTATTACAAAAACGTTTGAATAATTATGGTTTAAACTATGCATATGTTAATAATTTTCAATAATTTGTTTTTCCTATAAAAAATTATATGTAAATAAATTTGTTAATTGTTTTATAGCCTAGATATATTTTTGGTTTAATTAACACTGTTTTATATAAAATTATGTAATTTATTAATTAATATATTTTTCATAAAACAATAATTGACTAAAAGAATAATAATAACATTTCATATACATTTAAATTATAAAAAGAAAGGGTAGTTTCCCTCTCCAACACTTCAATTCACTTCATTTAGCCCCCAGAAATACATCTTAATTTTATTTATAGTTTTTATAACTTATCAATTAATTAAATGCTAAAAATGTATTACTGATGTTCCATTGCTTCAACTCGTACATTTGGATCGTTGTGCACATCAAATGAGGGATCATTCATCGTATAATAATGTCCCAATCTCGACATTGTTACAAGAATAACTACTATTACCATAATTATGAGGATGGCTAGCATTATGTAACGTTTATAGATTGAACCAGCACCAGATCTTTGTGGATGACCCATAGAATTTCTGAAATAGAGAAAATTACAATTTATAGAAAACTATATTAACAATTTTAGGTTTTTGTTGTGATACTTACTTCCACCATCTTCTGACCCACTCTGATGCAGGTCGTCTTTTATATTTATCATCGTCATGATCGAATCTCGCCTGTCCGCGAGTTTCTCTGATATCTTGAAAGACTCTTCGAGCAGCCTGATACACCTCCGTTTTTTCTCTATTGAATGTTCCTTGTTCATCGACATGGACTACAGAATAAGGAGGCTGAGTAGGTGTAGTAGCACTTTGTGTGGTTGCTATATGATTAGTACTATTATTTAATACAGGCTTTATTTCTCTATCCTCTGATAGCTGCAACAAGATAATACAAATTGTTGAATAATATTGGTCAGTGTTATCATCAAATGGGATTATAGTTATTATCTGTAAATGCAGTGATGAGAACTTTTATTCGAAGTGATTCGAAAATTGAAGAGTTTGGAGAAGAACACAATCTAGAGGATTTCTGATTCTGACAGGATGGAGCTACACCCCAGGTATAAGTCTCTATGACTTTTTATGTGGAATTACCTCAAGGTCTAGGTTTCCTGGGTCCTGGACCAACTAAAGGATGCCATTCAAAAAGAAATTGAAGGAATTCCAAGAGTGATGGAAAACTTTCAAGAACGGCTCCAAAAGTGTATCGGCCATCAAGGCCACACCTAGTATACGACCCTTACAAACATTATTTTATTTGGTTGCCTCTTGTATGTGTGAGTTTTTGACCCATCTCCCTCCCACCAATGCAATACAGTATTTATGCGATATATAATACATATGTGCTGTTTTTGTAGTTAGGACCTGATACTCTATGCACGTCAACTGTAGGGAAGGTGAAGTAACGTTATTTTGATACATAAATGAGATTAATTTAAATATTTTTGTAACATAATGACTATGACAAAACATTTTTTTTATATAGTGCTGCTTATAATGAAACTTTTTGATGTATAGATACGCTAGCAGTAAAATGAATGGCCACCCACCCGCGTGTAGTGCTACATGCGTCGCGTGTAAAGTGCCGCACAGACTAAGTTACAAATGCTGTCCAGCTTATCTCAAACTAAAGGCAAGCCAGCCATCTAAGGCCAGACAAAATGCACCTGCCTCTCAACGGCAGATTCTAGCTCCTCCCCGGAGCAGACCCAATGCTCGCAAGGAGAAATCCTATGCGCAGGCAACGGGAAACCATAGGCAATACTCGACCGAAGCTGGATTTAAGGAAATATATCCATCCTTACCATCTCCTAATGTAAAAACTAGTGATAGACAAATTGCCCGACAGTTTGTATTCAGACAAGTTCTCCACAAACTCTGTATGCAAACTTCTACGATCTCAATTAGGGGGGAGTTTAGTCGGTAGGCGCTCGTGAGAGTGAATCCGACAATTTGCAAGTCTTTAGAAAGATTCTCCTCCCAATAAAAAAAAGAACGTGCCACCCAGAAGCGCACTTTGCTCAACGGCTCGGGTCACTCGAGAGGTTTATGATCCACTTTTTGCCCATCCAAAATCATGAAGGCACAGTGCTGCCACTTCCTTGACAAATGTCGACAGGTGGTAGACACAGAATTACTTTTATGGTTCACAAAAAAAAACTGGCTCTTATAAACATCGATGCGAACTAACGCGACGGTTGCACCTGCACAATACTTCAAGTGACGCTTATAAGCGGTGTTAAGATGACTTTATCGGTCCACAGTTTCTAGGAACGCACTTGGCTTAATTCACATCAATTACAATCAACATTGAATATGTTACAACTTATTGGACTGACGCTTTGAAAGAAAAACTAGTACATTTGAGAAAAACGTTCTTAATTACTATATTTTCTGTTTTCAAAAATGAAGAAATGACTTGGTGGACCAAAATTTAGCATGCTTTCTTTAAATGGTTGAAGAAATTTATATACACACCATCAAAAGTCTTGGACAGTTTTGTTTTAGTTCCTAGGTATCAAAGTAGCCTTAGTTTCTTAAAAAACAAAATCGTAGTCATCAAACATTGTTGACTGAATTACGGAAGCAAGTTTGCATTTTCTTTCCATACAATGCCAGGACGTGCATTTTCTGCTTTAAATAGAGCAAAAATAATTGCTCTGCATATTCCTGTATATTCTACTCACCAGATATCCAACATGTTAGACATCCCTAGATCTACGGTTGTGTGAATAGTACATAGGTACGAAGAATTTGGAACAGTAAATAGTAGGCAAAGTGGGCCGCCTCGGGTTACAAATAAAAGAGAGTATAGATCGGTATTTAGCATAGTATGCCCGTAGGCACCGATATTCATCAGATTTCAGGTACGTTCATGCATGTTATATCGACATCTTCGGTTTGAAGAAGGCTTCATACTGCAAATTTGCGTTCAAAAAGACCCTTAAGGGTACACAGCAGCGCGTTGCCCGTTTACGATGGGCACAGGAGCATAGGGACTGGATTTTGCGGCAGTGGCGGTGGGTCTTATTCACAGATGAAACAAGAATTGGACTTGTGAGTGATGACAATAGGCAAAGGGTCTGGAGAGAATCTGACCGCCAAGAAAGACTAAATTTTCTTCCATACAAAGAAGAGACGGTCATGTTTTGGGGGCATAATGTTCATTCGTCTCGCACACCTATAATTCAACTGACTCGGAACATGACAAGAAAAGTTTATATTGGAAATGTTATCATACCCATAATTTTTTCTTTGCGCAATTAATTATGTGAAAATCTTATTTATATTCATGGACGACAACGCCAGGCCACATCGCTCAAGAACGGTTTAAATGGCACTTGAACAAGGACATATTACTTGGTAAGACTAGCCAGATATGAATCCCATAGAAAACATGTGGGATTTCTAGAGCAGTTCGCAACCAACGCGGAAGCGGCTGTCAACCATTTGATTGTTTCAATCCCAAACTTTTATAATGACTCTGTATTACTAACAAACAGAAGAGGACAGACATAATGACTATTGATTAAGTTTTAAGTGTTTTACTAAAAAGTTATGTTCTATTGTTTACTTCACTGGCAAAAGGAAAATACCTATTGTATAAAAAAAAAATTATAGTACAATATACCAAGACTTATCTACTCTACCAATTAATTATAGTATTTTTCAGTATCTTACTAGTATGCACTTTAAATAAGTAACATTATTGTCTACTTATTTATTTACTTACTTCACAATATTTTATAAAATAATGTGATTATTACACTATAGATGTAAATTTATTATTTCAAAATAATGCAAGTCTGGAAACAAATATGTATTGTTTTAGATAATGAAATGTGTAATTAAATTTGATTTTGATGAACTAATGAGTTTATTGGAAAGTAATTCACTTGATAGAATGCCAACTGTAAATTGTTGACCTATAAAATTTACTAATAACTGAAAGTTGCCTTTCATTGAAATAGTTTAAAAATATATAACATTTTACACAATATAAGAAGCAATTACCTACATTGATTTTTTAAATAGATCAATTATTTTCAGGGTTATCAGAAATATGGAAACATTGTTTCCATGAACTAAAAGCATACACAAGAAAATTATCCACATAAATGAATTTAATTTGTAAATAGGCAAATAATTGACTATATTTTTTAGATGATGCTATGATAGCAGACATGACAACATTTGATTTGTCACAATACTCACAATATATTACGCTATACATATTGTAATAATTTGCTGTATTTTGTTTAAAAATACAAATATAAATATTTTTGTTGTATTTACATAATATTATGTTATGTAAATAATACAAATTCCATACATATGGCTAGCTAAATTGTTCAATATTAATTACAAAATGTATTCATTTTTAGTTTTATAATAACTGTTTCATTGTTATAATTTTTTTACTGGGCGAGTCAGAATTGAATTCCCTGAGCTGAATATATTATGACTAAAAATTCTTTTTAGTTTTTCTAATGATCCATATATGTTCTTTTTACATGAATAAAGTTAATTATTATTATTTTAATAAGAAGAAAACAAAGAATATCAAAATCTAGAAACTAATAGCATATAATTTTAATTTTCAAGTAAAGTACCTAATTTGAAATAGTGTAGGTAGGGCACTGGATGGTGGCTCTTAATGTGCATTTACCTGGATACCCCCTCTTTGCGGAAAATGGTTATTGCCCATATCACCTTTAGGAGCAAAGAATTTTTGCAAAAACTAATTTTTAAATTATGTGAATTAATTTACAAATTAAGTAATAAAGGTATTAGCTTCTATTTTTACAATTTCAATAAATTAGCATATTAGATATACATATATGGTTTTTCATAAAAACTCCTCAATTGCATGTTGGGTTTTTCAAATTTTATATCAAAAGGCATTTTCGGCATTCCCTGAGTATGTTGTAGAACGTATTCTCCTTACACGATGTTTTTATTAACAAACAAAATATTTACCAGTGGAAGTCCTAATCCGGCTCTGGCCCAATTGACCCCAGCCAATTTTTCTCTAAGTACATCAGCTACCGGACTGACTAGATTACCAGCTGGAAATAATGAAGTTCTACATGATGGACATGTGTATCCAGCTGGGGCTGTTGTCGCTGGAAGTTGTCTTGAATATCGATCAAGACAAGCCCAATGGAAAACATCTGAAAAGAGATTAATTAATATGTACAACAAATAAAATGAAAACATAATATATATTTGACATTATAAAAAAAATTGTCCCTTGAGTAATGTTAAATATATAAGAAGTTTAATAAAAAATAAAACAACAAAAAAAACTGATGTTATAGGAGTAATATACGTGTCAATTTTACTCTCTTAAACACAACACTAATGATGTACAAACAGCTATATTTATTAATGATTGCATATTTTCAAATATGTAGTGTTTTTATCAGCAGTATCAGCCTGTTGACATTTACTAAACTAAAATATTACTTTTTTCATATACACATTTTCAATATGAAAAAAACATAATTCTAAGATGTGTTTATCCCCACCTAAAACAACATTTTTTAATTCAGTTTTTTTGGGCTCATTTATTAGTCTGGACTATTACGGTCGTATTAACCATTTAGCAATATAAGCCTATTTAATAACTGTCAGTTAGAATTGAAGAAACTGTTGAGCTAAATCAAAATCAAGAAATTAGTTTTTAGCAGTTATTTAGTACTGTTAAGGTTATACACATGGCTTCCGGAGCGGCTCCTGGTTGTCCATAGTTTTATAAGTGGTGTGAGTATAATAGTGTGTCCGTCTCGTGAACATGACGTCAGGTGGGTGATAGAAACTATAGCAACGCGCAATTCATTCATTCATAATAATAATGCGAGTTCCTATCACCCATTTGACATCATTGTTTAGAGATTGCCATACCTATATACTCACACCACGGTTTTATATACACATAATAGCACAGCTCTACTTGTGCATCCTAAAGCCAGGCTGCTTGTTACTCGATTTGCATACACATATACATACTTTCCAACTGACCCAGCACTCTCCTGTCATTTTATAAAAATTATTAGATTTATTGTCCATAAGCAAAAATGATTTATTAATTTGCTGATTTAAAAACTCCATATTTATTCTTGTCTTTCCATGTGGAGCCCAAAAAATAAATCTTATTTGACAATTGAAAGGGTTAGGTGATAAAGGTGTTAAGTGATTTGATGGATAAAAACTACCTAACTTTAAACGAATAACACTTAACTTTCATGAAAGTTAAGCCATTTATCATCTCAATAGATATGTAAAGATTTAGTTAAAAAGTGAAAATAGTGATTTAAGATAACCAGTGGAATGACCGTGGCACCTATTATGTTAAAAAACTTTAATTAATCCATCAACCCCTTCAATTGACATTGTTAACCTTAATAAATGTTGATCATTTTCTAAGGGCCGGTATTATTAAGACAAAATAAATCACCGAATAACAAATCTCAAATTAAATATATTCGACGAAAAAAACGTTTTCCGGTATTATAAAACTAAAATAACTATTCGTAAAATAAGGAATTGCAGCGCCGCATTTATATGTTATTTTAATATTGTAGTTATTGATGTGTTGTATTGTAGCCTTTGTTATATTACAATAATCCCCTACAACATTTTGAAAGTCAGTTGCATTACATCATAGAGCAATCAAACGTCGATTTTCAACAGAAATTGCTCCACATTAAAAATAACCTAAGAAACATGACATGTGTCAAGTTATTCATTGAATAAATTTTAATCCCTAGATTTTGGATGATTAATGCCCGGTTGCTTCAACGCAACTTAAGGTGTAGCTCAGCTAAGATGGTTTTACAATAAGGGAGCCTTAAGTTTTACATTTTGTTGTACCAATTAAATGTGACAGCGCCTTACCTTAGCATTAAAATACATTTGGCAACTGCGCAAAATGCAATTCAACAAACTAACACTAGATGTAGACACAGACAGTTGAATCTTAAAAGTCCTAAAACGCAATGAAAATAATTTGTAGTAACATTATTTTATAATTATTTAATTACTTACTCTAATATTGTTCTAACTATCAAAGTTGATTTCACTTATATCATTATTTTAAAATAATTTATTTTTATATACATTATTATTCATATGTCACCAATGTTTATAATAAACATAACCAATAAAATAAAGCTTAAGTCATAGAAATCAACTACTTGAGATGTAAGGCCGACATGTGACATTGTGTTAGTGCAACGTTTTAATGTGACTTTAAGATGTAAGCAAACCTTAAGCTTTAGCTACAGCTTAAGGTGCGTTGGTGCAACCGGGCATAATTTATTCCATAGATTTAGTTACCTACTTTTATTATTTGACGTTTATAATACTGACTGTTAAATTGATAAGTCTCTTATAAATTTAACTGAAAATGGTGAATATAGCTGTTACAGTTAATTTGCAAATGTTTGAACAAGTTTTGTCAATATTTGTAAAAAAATGTTTTAATTAATTTTTTTTAATGTCATTGGAAACATATTTCATGACCTATTCTCTCACTGATTTTGTTATCTAAATACACATGCATATGATAACATTGTTATTTTATTATTTATACATTTGGTTTGTTTTAAACCAACATTCAATTAATTCAAAATCAACACATCAAGGATGTTTGGACTCAAGTATATAATATTCAAACCCATGGATAAACAAACATGCACATGATCAGCATGTAAACATATCTGCTGCTGGACTGTCTATTTTCCTCCTGTTCATTGCAGCTGTTCACCTAAACATGGCATACGTTTGTTTGTGTACATTATTACACCTTCCAATACATTCATGCATACAAAAACTACTTACAAACATTAGTCAAAGACAAAATTTCTGTAACATTACTCTATGTAAGATAGATGAACTTACGATAACATGTAAGTCGTATACAATCCTCACTGTGTAATTCCTTCATGCACAATTCACATATTGGATTATAATCGCTATCCTGTAGCCATTGCAAGTAGGATTGTATAATACACTAAAATATAATGTTAATTTAATTAAAATGTGTAGGTAGTAAGTAAAAAAATGAACTTACTTTTGCATGATTTGATACCATACAATGTTCACATACATTCACTCTATGCTCAAAACAGAATTGGTTCGTCACTTTGCGTTTGGGGCATTTGCACAAGCCCATTTTTAGCGGATTTTATGTTAATACTGTCTGCAATACATTTATTTAAACATAAATTGAAAACGTACACGTATTTGACAAGGTATCGGCGATTTGACAAACGTCAAATAGAAAACATTTGTTGCAGTTGCTAGATAAATTGCCAATAAGGATATGGTGGCGACATCTGTTGGTTTTGGGAGAAACGTGCAGCTGCAGTGTTGCAAAGTTAAATGTTTCTTAATTGCACGGAAAATCTTCCAAGGTTTTTTTGGCGTTTCTAATAGTGTAATTTTTTATCATATATGTATAATATGATAAAAACTATTTATTGCAAATTTAATAGTAAAGAATAATTCAAATAGTATTTGTAAGATTAATGTATAAAATTATGTGACAGCTCAGACAGCTGACTTTGACAAGTCTAACTATTAATTCATTTCATTATTTAAAAATGTTTGGGGGCACTATATTTTTTGGAATCACTATGATATTCTAATGATGTTAATACCTAGTATACGTTTATAACAATATTTTGCCATATATTGAATAAAAATTATTTGGCATTGAATAAACACGGCTGTAGAAATAAATAAATTTGTTTTTTTTGAAATATTTTATGTTACAGTAAAAACTACAATTCAAACGCTAAATAACATTCTATAAAATTTAAAAAAAATGTACTCTATAAATTAATTGCCTGAAACATTTAAATAAAAACAAAAAACGTTTATCTTAACAAAAAAATTTATAATTAACTTGATTGATTGTAGAATAACAATTGAGTAAAATTTTAATTTAAGGTAGTATTAAAAATGCAAAAATTTACAAAAATTTAGATCAGCAAACAATTTAACATAAAAAAATTCAGTCTACGTTTAAATTTAGTATGAGACAAACGTTACTATAGTACATACAAGCATTTTTTTCTCAAATTGCGTTCTACATAAAAATTTTTGTTTTTATTTGACCCTTTTTTCAAAATTTTCTCCAAAATTTAATTTTGTATACACCTTTCTCTCTTTGACAACAACATAAACTAATGTTCCCACCAAAGTCAAATAATGACAGCATTGTTGAATGGCCTATTATTTTTAAACAAAATAATTTTAAAGCAACTTAATTAAGCAATTTTTAATCATTTTTGTCAATTTATTAAAATTATATTGAAAAATTTGATTAATCACTATTAAAATAAAACCACGTTTAAGAAATAAATTTGGCAACATCGCCTCACTAAATTGACAGTTTCTGCCAGCCACACTGACAGGGTGACGTGGAGTTAGCTGACGGTGTTGTGGTTTTCGTGTAGTTTATTAATGAAAAAAGCAATTTAAAATCCACCTGTAGTGTTGGTTTAAATTGTTTATAGCCAAAGTAAGTACTGTATTATTATATGCGTCATATATTTGATTAAATAGCTCCCCAAAATACCATTTATTTGTCAACAACCCTGACATAGCTATATGTTTTTAAGTATTAATGGGGTGGTGGTTCTACTTGTATAGCTCAGGGTGAAATTTTGCATGTGATTAGTTTTACAGAATTTATATATTATTAAAGAGGTATTGATTAATCATCCCACATATATTAAGTGTAAAACTTATGAAGGTTTAATGTATAACCTTCCTACATAGACATCATAAATATATTGCTAAAAGGGTTGTGACTTGTAAGTTTATAATCATCCCCATTATATTTAAACGGTAAATAATAGAGGTTCAAATTAGTCATAAATCCACATCATCGGTTGTGTGACTTAATTTCAAGGTAAAACGTTATACTCTTGCACAAAAATTAAGTTACTAAATACTAACATGTTATTATATTGTTGTTCTAGATGGCTACATATGAGGAGTATATTCAACAAAATGAAGATCGTGATGGTATTCGTTGCACATGGAATGTATGGCCTTCTAGTAGAATTGAAGCTACACGCTTAGTGGTTCCATTAGGTTGTCTTTATCAACCCATTAAAGAACGTCCTGATTTGCCACCAATTCAATATGATCCTGTGTTATGTACACGTAATAATTGTCGTGCCATATTGAACCCACTATGTCAGGTTGATTATCGTGCCAAATTATGGGTGTGCAATTTTTGTTTTCAGCGCAATCCAGTAAGTTACCATATAATTATTTCATTCAATCTTATATACATATTTTATTTTAGTTTCCACCTCAATATGCTGCTATATCGGAGCAACATCAGCCGGCTGAACTTATGCCGCAATTTTCAACAATCGAATACACAATCACAAGAGCACAATGCATGCCTCCTATTTATTTATTTGTTGTTGATACGTGTATGGATGATGAAGAACTTGGTGCATTAAAAGATTCATTGCAGATGTCTCTTAGTTTAATGCCACAAAATGCTTTAATTGGTTTAATTACATTTGGTAAAATGGTGCAAGTACATGAATTAGGTATAATAGTTTATTTATTTAATTTGTAAGATATTTATTTATATTGTATTATAGGAACTGAAGGTTGTAGCAAATCTTATGTTTTCCGAGGCACTAAAGACCTTACTGCGAAGCAAATACAAGATATGTTGGGAATTGGTAAAGTAGCAGCTGCGCCTCAACCTCAGCCTGGGCAACCAATGCGTCCAGGTGGTCAACAAGGTGTACCTGCAGCTAACAGATTTTTACAGCCTTTATCTAATTGTGAAATGAGTTTGACTGATCTTATTGGTGAGTTGATCTTTAATTGTTTAATTTGTATAATTAATTTGATGATGTCTAGGTGAATTGCAAAAAGATCCATGGCCTGTACCACAAGGTAAACGTTCGCTTCGATCAACGGGTGCTGCAATATCAATTGCTGTGGGATTACTTGAATGCACCTATGCTAATACAGGTGCACGTATTATGATGTTCCTAGGAGGTCCATGCTCTCAAGGTCCAGGTCAAGTAGTTAATGATGATCTTAAGCAGCCAATTAGGTCTCATCACGACATACATAAGGATAACGCTAAATATATGAAGAAGGGAATCAAACATTATGAAGCATTAGCTATGAGAGCCGCTAGCAATAGTCATTGTGTAGATATTTATTCTTGTGCTTTGGATCAGACTGGATTAATGGAAATGAAGCAGTGCTGTAATTCTACTGGGTAGGTCTTATATTACATGGTAATTTTTTTGATTACTACTGCATAAATAGAGTTTTTTTTAGAATGAATCACTGATTTCACTGAGCGTGTATTGCTAGCAGACAAATTGTTTAAATACTGTTCTTAGAAATATTTATTTAAATGTTGTTATAAATTGAAAAAATTAATGAATTTAAGATAAATCAATAATTTAATATTACATCATATTTGAATTTACAATTAAAACTTACTGGATTGCTTTAATATACTGCTTTATTCCAATAAAATAATAATAACTAACCTACCTTAAACCAGTCATAAAAGAAACATCAACTTATACATCTCAATAAGAATTTGAAGCACATTCTTTTATAAAAAAAAAATCTTTATATTTAAATCAGTTTAAAGTATACACAACAGGGCCTTAATAAAATGATTTTATTACCACGAAGATAATAAGAGTACATTAAGAAATAAGAACTTGATAATGTGTATGTATAATAAACATGTTTTTTCTTTTCAGTGGTCATATGGTTATGGGAGACTCGTTCAACTCATCGCTCTTCAAACAAACATTCCAACGTGTTTTCTCTCGAGATCAGAAGAGTGAATTGAAGATGGCTTTCAATGGCACCTTAGAAGTAAAATGCTCGCGTGAATTGAAGATTCAAGGTGGAATCGGATCATGTGTTTCATTAAATGTAAAAAGCCCATTGATTTCTGATACTGAAATTGGAATGGGTAACACAGTTCAATGGAAAATGTGCACAATAAGTCCTAGCACAACAATTGCACTTTTCTTTGAAGTTGTGAATCAACATGCAGCACCTATACCTCAAGGCGGAAGAGGTTGCATACAATTTATTACGCAATATCAACATGCAAGCGGTCAGAGGAGAATTCGAGTTACGACAATTGCTAGGAATTGGGCCGATGCTACTGCAAATTTACATCATATTAGTTCTGGGTTTGATCAAGAAGCTGCTGCTGTTTTGATGTCTAGGATGGTTGTATATAGAGCAGAGAGTGATGATGGTCCAGATGTTTTGAGATGGGTTGATAGAATGCTTATTAGATTGGTAAGTTTAATCAGTCAATTCAGTTATTTTGATGTTTCTGAACAAATAGAAATTTTCATTATAGTTTTTTTTTGTTATCAAAATAAAGTTGACTTGTTAATATTCTTTACAGTGTCAAAAGTTTGGTGAATACAACAAGGATGATCCCAACAGTTTCCGTTTGAGTGAGAATTTCAGTTTGTATCCGCAGTTTATGTATCACTTGAGAAGATCTCAATTCTTGCAAGTGTTTAACAACTCACCAGATGAGACATCTTACTACAGACACATGTTGATGCGTGAAGATCTTACTCAATCGTTAATTATGATACAGCCAATTTTATACAGTTATAGTTTTAACGGGCCTCCAGAACCTGTATTATTAGATACAAGCTCAATTCAACCTGATCGGATATTGTTGATGGATACTTTCTTCCAAATACTCATTTTCCATGGAGAGGTAATCTAATTTTTTTTAATTAATAATGTATATACAAATAAAACAAACATAATTAACTATAATAATATTATTTTTCTATTTTAGACTATAGCTCAGTGGAGGAACTTGAAATATCAAGATATGCCAGAGTATGAGAATTTCCGTCAATTATTGCAGGCACCTGTAGATGATGCACAGGAAATTTTAATGACTCGTTTCCCTATGCCAAGATACATTGATACAGAGCAGGGAGGTTCTCAAGCTAGATTTTTACTGTCTAAAGTCAATCCAAGTCAGACACATAACAACATGTATGCATATGGAGGGGTGAGTAATCATAACATTAATTATTTACTAAATATTTTATAGCCAGATGCACATTCAAATAATATTGAAATTAATAATTATTATTTTAAAAATTTAATGATGAATTCATTAGTACCATATACATTTGTTGATTAAAAAAAACAGTGAAATTTGAGTTTTAAATTAAAACGATTTGTTGTTATGAATTTTTAACAACAAATATTGTTTATCAATCAGTATATAATTGCATCTTTTCTTAAATTTGTTTAGTAGATTCATACAAATTGGTGGTTAGCCATTTGCATGATTAAATGTGATTACCTACATTTTTATTTTTTTGTTTTTTATTTCATATCCAGGGTATGCCAGGCACAATGACATCTATGGTAAAGAGAATATTTTTAATATATGTTGGGGGTGATGGTCAATGCTTTTTGGGTCTACACAAGCTTAATGTTTCATACACATATGATTTTACTAGAGTATTACTTTGGTAAAATTTAAAAAAATCAATCTCTTCTGTCTACATTATTTACGCTTTTTCATATACAATTATTTATATTATTTAGTTTGTAATAATATTGCTGTGATTTTATCAAAACATTATTTTTGATTCCATGTAAATATAAATAATTGGTATGAACTTTCTTTTCACTTCACTTCTTTCAATTTATGTGCATATGGGTATTTGGGATAATAAATAAATAGCATGTGTATTCATAATTTTAAATGTCGATTTGCTTAATTATTATAAAATATATTATCAAGGTTTTTTATAGAATAATATTATGATTAAATAAATATTTGTCTGGTATTATGGAATATTAAAAGAAACTGACTAGACGTCTAGAAAACTATTATGGATTAGACTGTAATGTTCAACTGGTATGTAATACTGTACATGTCTTGTATTCAACAATTAAAGATTTGGTTACTTTATAGTAATCTGAAGTTATGTTTTGCTTAAGGTAATAAGAAAGTAAAGTATAGCACCTGAATATAACTTTAAATAAGTTATGATAGTATGTTTAACATTGTATACAGTCTTACAGACTAATTAAAAATTTCTATTCTAGTTAATAGCTTTAACTTTTATTGTCGAAAGTTTGAATTAAACCCGGGAGGAGTAGGGGTGTAATTTCTGTTTTTTTTTAAATTAAATTTGCATAACGCTGTAGGACGTCGTTTTATGAAATTTAGCTGACTTTTTCTGATTGGGTTTGATTTTTTTCTAGGAGAGGGTAAAATTTGATAGTATTAGTAGAGAATAGGCATCAAAGATTATTCTACAAACTATAATGCAATTATTAGTCTTTTAGATTATTATTTACAATAGCTGCTTTTCTTTACCAAGTGTGGTAAGCCAAAGTAAACAAAACAAACTCACCTTACCACACAAATATTTGGTTTTGTAAAGAAATTACACACCATTTCTTAGTTATAGAGCCTTTACAATATTATTAATTATACTTCTAATGTAATTATTATTGAAGTACTAATATTTAATAATTAATTAGTACTACAATGATTTTTGAAATTTAAAAAATCAATTATTTTTATTCCAGAAAACTAACAATCACATTTTTTGCTGAATATATCGTCTTTGAGTAGTAGAGGGTCTTTATGTGTTATTGCATAAAGTTTTGTTTTATGTGTGGGTTTTAGTGATGTACCCAGCTGTTACGATTTTAAAGAAGTTCTCATCTTGGATAAAGAAGTTAAATTTTCTTCTAGAATTGTTTTGTCTCACAATTTTTATTTTGGACTGTACGACACTTTTTCTCTTCTTGAAATCTTTATGTTGAATCTTTAAAAATGTTGCTCAAATGTTAAGCAATTTGAACTAAACTAATAGTTTGCTTTCATAGCAAGGAAGATAACATAAAAACTCTTTGTATGTTATACTAAATTAAAAAAATAGTTACAGCAACAATTGTATACTTCTGACATACATCAATGGTAGTAAAAACAGCATTGACTGAATGAACTAATGAAACTAAATCAATTTTTAATGCAAATCCATATAAATTAAATGTATCACTCTAGTAATTTCAGCTTGTCAACTCAAAAATCTATGAATAATATTCATTGTATATATTATATCATATTTTATTGTTGTTATCAACTTTCATTTTAAACATAGCTAATTATTATTTTTTTATTAGGATGGCGGAGCCCCTGTACTAACAGATGATGTTTCACTTCAAGTATTCATGGACCATTTAAAGAAGCTAGCTGTATCATCAACTGCATAATTTACTATTTAATTAGCAAAAAATCATGTCTAAAAAATATATATATATACATAGATATTATTTTTTTCCTGAATTTTATTTATCTATTCTTTTAAAATTTTATCACATTATCATGATGGATGTTGTGTGAAGGAGGAAATCATTATATTTAGTTGTTTTAACATATAAAAAATGAGGTATATTATTGTATTATCGAAAGGTATTAAAATATTTTAGAAAGGATATTTTAATGTGTTATTATATTTATGCTTAATGTTCTTAGGTAATTTTACCAGACTTACTTCTTATGAGTTACGTAGAGGGTTATACAGCTGAAATGATCATAATGTAAGTAAATAATTCTTTATTTTGGACCACATTTCAGAATAATACTTTTTGGGAGATAAATAGTGTATCAAGCGGCGAAAATGGGCTTTAGCAGTCTTTTACTTTTAATAAATATAATTTTGTAACTTAATAGTATATTATAGAACGAGTTTTATAAAATATTTTTAGAGGATTACGATATAGGCAGCCAAATATACACGTATTGAAAAAATCCTTAGACGTTCACCATAGGCGTAACAGTTTTTTTTTTTGTGGTAATTTATTATAAACAAATACAAAGTACATAACATACAATGAAATAATTATAGAATTTTATTAAAAACAATACAAAATTTTTAATGGATTTGATCATAAGTAAATAAATAAAATGTTTTTACATTTTTTGATTGGCAAAATAATGAACATGATTTTGAATTAAATAATATATACAATTATTTTATTATATTTTAAGATTAATTAAATAATGATAGTAGAGTGCTTGACAACCTTCTGTACAAAGGTATAGAGTGAAGTCAGCTTGCGTGAAACCCTGCCTGGAGCCGGCTTGTGAGTTTTTGTTAAAGTCTCTTTGGAGAAGTTCTCCAGATGAAATAGACTGCAAGTTTAACCAGATATTGTGGAATTTAAAGAGATAGTCCGGGGACTATCCCGCTGGCGGTGACAAGATGTGCAATATCACTAAGCACTTGTGATACTGAAGAGGATTTTTTATTTACGCATTTTTTGTCGTCTTTCTTGTCGGTTGTTGCTACATAAACCGAGTACTTGATTCGGTGGAAGTGGAAGTGTTTCCGTGAGTCTCTCCGTTTCTGTTCCTTTTTCTGGATCCGTCTATGCATGTCGGAGGTAAATACGGCAATTCCGTGTATGTTTTTTTAATCAGCTCTGTAGATGTTACTAGGCTTGTTTCTGCACACTGTCAAGTACAGGGAGTTTATAAATGAATGGGATTATGTAATCACTTTAAATGTGCCGCTTTTTTTAAATTGTTTACTAAACTATTTGTTTTGACAGATCAACTTTGACAGCTGTCAAGCAAACATATGAAAACATATGTAGTATAGTGGACGATTTTAAAAATGCGGCATATTTAAAGTGATTACATAATCCCATTCATTTATAAACTCCCTGTAGTAAGGCAAATTGGTGATTGCTTGCGCATTGTGGTGGCTTAATCTTGACTGACAAATAAATAACACAATTAAGAAGAGCATTTGAGTTTCTAGAATATAGTCGCGTTCTTTAATTAATTCTCCGATCACTCTTCAATTACTTCAACTTGCTTTACTGTTAGTTTTGTTTGTACAACCTGATGGTGCTAAAGCAACTGAAGGTCTGTGTCGATGGTGCAATACTACAAATTTGGCGTTAAAGATCTAGTTGTTACGTAACATCACGGTAGCAACAAAAGCAATCAATATTCATTAATATTGTTTCACAGGATTGTACAGATTACAATTTTGTTTTTCGTTTTTCCCATTCACATTGTAATAATAGTTCTATGTAGTGTGTTTGCAGATCTTGGCTCTGTTGCACTTTAGTTATTATTACTCTACGTTTTTTTATTGTTGAAGCACATCAGTGTGACCGGCAGTTCCAGGTCATATCTATTTATTAAAATCTACTTGTGCTTACATTTGATCTTCTTATTGCGGGATAATTAGTATTAATAACCTTAATAATTATTATCAATTCAAATAATATTTTATATTATAATGGATCTTATGGCTTGCGTATATTATTATTATTATTCTTGGTTTTAAAGCTTGCGGGAGGGTGACGCGGCTTATAGTATTCTTGCCAGACTACATTACCCTACAGAGCATGAGCGTGAGTGTTATCATGTCAGGGATCCTTCGCGCTTATCTCATACATCTAAAGCTGCAGCATACACAAGTACTCACAAGTGTATTAGCCTTGCGCTTCTTTTTAATATTTGTTCACTTAACGGTTTAAAAAAAAAAAATAGGAAATAATGTAAATTTTTTCTATAATGCATATGGAGATCAATTAATAAAAACTTTGTCAATTAAAATGATCAAAAAGTTTAAAGTAACCTTTAAGATAGTTTGAATTCAAGCAAGCTACCATTTTATAAAAAGTAACAACTTTTGCGCCGTACGATCAACAAACAAAAAGCTACCATTACGCCAGAAACAGTAATTTTCTTACTAATGAGTGTTTTGATAACTTACACTTTTGATTATCAGTATTGTTATCAAGAACAATTAATAACCGTCTTTTTTTTAAGTCGCTTATAAAACCATAGTTGTGGACGTTTGCTTTTTCAGCAATCTTACGAAAGTTTATAATACGTAAAGTATTGTAGCTTAAAAGCCAAGTTGAGTATTTTTTTTGTGCACGCATATAGCTAAATTAAAGTATTGTGGCTGTTTTATTTTGTGGACCAATTGCAACTGAACTTCGGACAACGATACACTGGCGGGTTTGCAGTACTTTCTTACAAGAAAAAAGTTTGTAATGTATAAATATTTGCTGGAAATCTTGTGATGCAAGATCTGAAGCAATATCCGGAGCCTATTGTAATTTAGAAAGAAAACCTAAATGTAAGATGAGTTTAATTAAAGATTCACTGTTGCACTACTTTTAGTTTATAAACAATGATTTGTCTGGTAATTATTGGGCTTCTTAATGGCACAAAAAAAACGGTTATACCAAATCACTATTATCTTTAGTGATACATTAGACTTAGTTTATAAACAATGATTTGAGTGACAACTATTGGGCCTACTTAAGAATATTACTAGCACTAAAAAGAAAGCAGTTTTTTCATTTTACAATAATAGATAATAATAATAGAAGGTAGATGAGTGCGTTCTCATTAGTACTGGACAATTGAATGCATATTTTGGGCATATTTGTATGGAAGTAATAACGTAGTGGTAAATATATTTTGTATGAGACATAAAAGTTATAGAATAAATAAATACATTTCAAATCATAAATCTACTTGTTATGTTTTCTGGATTTCTATTGTACTAATAAAAAGGGCAGTTGGAAATTATATGTTGCATTTCTTGGTCACTTTTAGCTCTGATTCTTTGAGAAGCCCCACTTATGAAGCATGCTTCCGCAACGCTCATGGCCCGTTCTGATCTTGTTTAACCTGGTCTATAGGTGGCGGGGGAGGTCAAACCTGGGTGATTTTGTTGACGACTTAAGGTAGGCGTTTCTGATAGGTATCAAATTTCTTTACTCTTCTTTCCACGTTTTTAGCATATCAAAGTTGCTGTTCAGTAAAGTCTTGATTTTAATCTAGATCTGGAGAGGTGCTTTTATATCTTTGTGTATCATGAACTAGGTGTTCTTTTGTATTTTTTGAGTAGATTCTGTAGAGCCTGAGTTTGTTGTAGGTGCGGCGGCGGAATGTGGCTATAAATATTCAGCCATTCTCTTGGTGGGGATTTAACTGTCCCAGTTACTGTTCTCATTGTGTTATTAAGTTGGACATTGACTTTGCTTACATGTGAGCTGTTTATCTATACTAGAGAACAGTATTCTGTTACAATAGGCCAGGGCTATGCCTGCTAGTTTTTGCAAAATGTTGTTTCTTGTTTGGATTTTAGAAGCTGTGTTTTTTTAGGTGTTTCTTGTAAGTAATGGTGGTTCTGTTTATGGTAAATATTTTGGGTGTTGGTTGTGTTTTATTGTTGTTCCGTTGAAGTTGATTGTAAGGATGGTGAAAGCTTCTTTATTATTTAGATTGAAGCTTGTAGTTTCAGTTTTAGTGTGCACAAGCTTAATTTTTTTAAATATGACTGCACGGTTGCTATGTTTGAAGCAATGTCTCTTCTGCTTGTTTGAATGTGTGGTGTGGTGTTGCCAGTTGCCGACAAGTTATAAGTGGGTGCCTTGTTTGCTAACTCTTTTGTTTACACTCGGAGTGACAAACTGTTTGTAAAATGTTATTAATTAACTTAAAGATTTTGATACATGGTACTACACCGATCAGCTTAAGTAGTAATTTCTTTCTTTAAATAGTATTATAAGTGCGACTATGCAGTTAACAATTTTGTTGCAGGGTTTTGGCTGTGGGTGTAAAAGCTGCCCCCAGTTTAGTGGTAAATATCCTGTACAATATCAAATTAAATACAGCTTTGCAAAAATTATACACATCATACAAAACAATTTCTAATATGTATAATCCGCTTTATCTACCTTGGCAAGCAGTTTTCAATTGTTTGAACGATTTATATAGTTTTCTATAAATAAAAACTTTGTTTTTAGTAGAAAAATTAATTTTGAACTCTGAAAGGTTTAAATATATATTACATATTAATCCTGATTGGTTATTTTTTTGGTGACTAAAAGCTTACTATGTAGACACTGTTTGAAATATGTACAGTTTGTTTCAGCGCTGTAACTGCATTCAAAGATTTACAAGTGTTTGCATTACAACGTATCTACTTTGGCAAGCAGTTTTCTATTCTATAAACTGTCGCCACATCAAGAACTTATAAAGTACAAAACTTTGTGTTCTTGTTATGTTTGTTGCTAAATAATATCGCTTAGCAATCTAATAACAATATTACTATCTAGCAATATGCATAGAGAATTGTGCAGATTGTTTATATTTTCCGGTGATCAAAAGCTCATTCTGTGGATACTGTTGCCAAAACTTTGTGTAGTAGGTAGATTTTTATATTTGTAATACTCGTGCATTTTACAATCGACTAGAGTAAACAGTCCTAGTTGAGTTTGTAACCTAACCTAACCTAACATTGCTACACAAAGACATTTTTTTTTTTTACCACTATTGTGTGAAGGAGTATTAGTAAAAGAAGCAATGCAAATGTAAGCTTCTACGACATTTAAGTGGCGCATTTTGCCTACTTTATTCTTCTGCATTTTTCTGCAGTCACTCAAAATTGATTTTTAAAAATAGTTTGTTATGATCCTTGCGCTCTTATGCAAATACAACTTACACGTTGTCCTGTGTAAGGTTTTTATGTTGCATGCATGTTAAAGAATCCATAAAACTTCTGAGCTGATCTCCACCATGTCAATTGCAATCGAAACGAAATGACGTTGTTATTCCATTCACATAGTAGCTTAGCAATGTGATATTGACGTCATTGCGATTTAATTTGGGGGGTTATTCTGGCATGTATCGCATATCGCTTATCGCAATTAATGGAGGAAAAGTGTGACATTTAAATCATAAATTTGTAATTAATAATACATACTGACAATAAAAAATACAATTAACATAAAGCTTAGTGAGTTTATATTACTAGATAGTTCTATAGTACGAAAAGAGATCACCGGCAGATTTTTTTAATTAATGATGACGTCATTAATTGCGATAAGCGATACATGCCAGAATAGGGGTCTTGTTCTGCATTATTTACGATAAAAGTGACAAGCTTTTCATGACTTCACTATTGATTTGAAAATTTGGCTGCAGATCTATTTTCGTACTGCGAAACTATCTAGTAATATAAACCCAATAACAAGCTTTAGGTTAATTGCATTTTAAACATAAATATGTATTATTAATTAAAAATTTATAATTTAAATTTCACATTTCTTCTCCGGTAGAGGAAATCTTACGTGATATATCGAAATGAGTAAAATAATAAGGGTCCTGAAGTTTTTCTGAGCCACTCTGTATTAATAAAATGAAAAAAACTGCCAGATTTAGTTAGCGTTGATAAGACTTAAGAAGTGAGACATGTTAAAAAGTTTCTTGACTCTCTAATAAAAACAAAATGATAAATAATAATTACGTAAATAAAATGTTATTTCTATCATAAAATTAATTAATTATGTGTTATTGACCTCAATGATAACGTTTTAATAAAAAAAAATATCGTTATTTTTTATCTATAATAAATAGAACTGTAGATCTGGCAACATATTATTTATCTGTCAGACGGCAAACGCAGCTAACTTCGTTCTATTTAATTCCCATATGAAAATAAACAAAATGGCGACAGTAAAAAATTAAAAAATTTGAAGACTTGTCAAAAGTCAAATTCGTGTTCGCACAGAATTATCTAAATTCACGTGTTATAATGTAACATAACTGTTTTGTTAAGAATCAAAATGTAAGTATTACAAATGTTTTTATCATAATACCATGCTCTCACAACCTTACATTTTTTATGTACTTTAGAAAATATTTCCATATTAGGTGAAATTTAATAACCTTGTTTTTTTTCTTCTATACTTGATTGATTAAAAATTGTGCTTTCTATTTGTTCATTAAGTGTAAAGGTTGTGAGTGCTATATGATTGTTTCAATCGAGTTGTATGTATACAAACATTTATATTTAATCGAACAAGTTTTGAATGAACACCTTGTTTTGTGGATTTCATTCATGGTTTTTTTGATATATAAACTGTTTTTCTGCATGTATATTGCTAGTATTGAACACTTTTCATTTAGAAAGTGGTTATAATTATTAGAAAAATAATTGTACTTATATTACAATAAAACATATGTAGCAGTGGCTCACTGCCAAATTGTATTTGTATACAAATTTCAATAGTTTAAAATCAATAAAGATTGCATAGTTTTTTTTTGCAAAAAAAAAACCTACTTTAAGTTAATAATTTTTCATTTCAAATGTTCAATTTACTAATATTATTGAAAAGAATGTTATGTACCTATCTCATCTCATGGCTCATGATCAGCTGATTGTCAAAATTTGTATTGTTATTATTAATTTACCCATTTAGTGTGCCCAATATACCAACGGGGTGAGATAATACTTGAATCTCAAAAAATGCATTATTTTATGGAATTTTTTTTTTGTTAATTTAATAATAATTAATCAAATGTTCAATTGACATGTTTTATTTAATATTGTTTTGATTAATCATTTCTTGCATACTTGTGAAAATATAGTTGGTTTTATGTAAACCAACTATATTGTATTTAAGTTAAAATTATATCTTCAATGATTGACTCGTATAAGTATAATCTATTTATTTGAAGAATCGTGATCAAGTATTGCCAGAATTAGTAATTTGATTAAATTTTTTTTTTTACTATTTAGCTTAATTTTATTGTAGTAGTTATCAAAAATTAAGGTTTTATTTTCAATTTTGAAATTGTGAAAATTGGAGGTTAAGTTCTTATTTTATAAAAATTTGGAGCTATAGATTTGGTCAGTAATAGATTAATAGATAGTAAAATAGAAATAAATGCATATTTTGGAATTTATTTTTGTATTTTAGTGCTATTTCTAACTGTATATTTATAAGTAATTACACAAGTGCTTTGGAAATTATTGAAAACAATTTTGATTGATTTTAACAAAGTTGTATTTATTAATTGCCAACAGGTGTGACTCTTTTTGGTATGAAATGCATTTGTTATTAACTTTATTTTAATAAACGATTTAGCTGCTAAAGAATCATCTTGTATAAATAAAAATGTTTTTAAGTTGTTTTATTTATCAAAAAAAAAAAGAATTATCTAAAATGTTTTTTTGTTTACTACTAAGATTTAGACTTAGTCCTTCATGCTCTACTTAATGGACACCAAGTATAATTTTCTTGATTGAAATGTTTTTTATTATAAAAATTACATATAATTTAGTCTTGACTAACATTTTATGAAAAATCAAAATTGTTGATAGTTTTAGCAAAATTAAAAAAAAAAAAAATTATTTTACTAAACATATTTTATTGCATTAGTTGCAAAAAATATATAAAAATAGTTGGAATTTTTATATATTTTTTTCAATAACCACACTAAAAGAAAGTACTTGCTAAAAACAATAAAATGTTTCTGTAAAATTAAAATAAAACAATAGAAATTGCAGTTGGGGGATTTTTGCACTAATATAACTCTTGTGGGTTAAATTTTATGTTTAGAAATTTGGAAGAATTACAATTTTACTGCACCACGCAAATTTTCAATGGTTGTATTTTCTTCATGAAAAGATGACTAATTAGGTTAAAGAAAATATAACTAAATTATAATTTAATGACATCTGTTATATAAGAACAGAAATTTTCAATATTAGACTAGTTATGTAATTTATATGGTGATGTCTCGCGTTTTGAAGAAATTTTGCGGTTGACTTTTTGCGCCCGTTTTCTAACGAGTGGCAAATGTGTATTTTCCAAATTGCATGTTTGATAAACGCACCACAAATGGGTACTAATGTTGCACGTATGTACCAATATATTTGCAGTTTACAAACTTCAAAAATTCATCTATAATTATATATTTAATTCAAAAAGTAATTAATAATAATAATAATAATAATAGCGTCTTTATTTCTAATATAATTTATACAGAAAAAGGCGAAGTTATGGATAGTGTTTAAAGGAATGGAGATAATATTTTTTTTTACAATTTTGAAGGTCTATTGCTGGGAGCGTGCTCTGTCGTTATTTTCTTCTTTTGTCTCTGTTGCTGCTACTGTCGAAAACAGAAAGTTCTGATGCCGAATTAGATCCGTCGTCATCGTTGTTAGAAGAAGTGTCAAATCGTTTCTGTTTATCCGGATCAGACTGATTAACATCTATTTGTTTTTACGTTTTTGCCAAAACAGGTTTGAACAGATCCGTTTTAATGCCGACCTGAGTATGTGTGGGGGTGTTTCCTTTACGTTTAGTAAACGGTATTAGCGGTCTTTTTACTGCAGAATGTTGAAAGGTTGACTGTAGGCACAGTCTTGTTGCTGCACTAAGTAGACACTTAAGGCAGCAACAAGAGGAGGTAAAAGTTTATTGTATAAGCTTATTCACGTCTACTGAGCTATTCAGTGCAGTCGCAGCTATGGCGTATGATATTATCTTTTTGATAGCGAATTTCTATTTGTATTTTGGACAATTACGTGATCTTGTAGAAATTAAAAATTAAAAATTAAGCTAACTAATTGGAAAGCTTTGTGCAAAGCTTGTTAAAAAATAACGTTTTTGCAATTGAAGATTTATACCTATACTTTGACTTGTTTTAAATATCTTATGAATTAGAAAAATTAAACGCTTAGAATGTGTTGGTAAGTAAGGCGAGGGAGTCAAAAAATAGTCATGGCGGGATGTGCTCTGTGGTGTGGTGGGACGACGCTTGAATTAAAGTTGAATTTTTAATGCGTTTTTGGTCGAGCTTTTTTACTATCGACTAGAACTATGTTTTTAAGTGTCCTAACAAATACAAATATGTCATGGACAGCAAACATGGTTGTCGCCGAATTTTAGCTAAAATTGCAATAACGGACGCAAAGGGAGTTACAAAAAGTTTTTGCTACAGAAAAAAACTATTGACGGCAAATTTTCTTGTTGAAAGGATGAATATCCAATATGTGTTTTTTGTTGAAAATTTGTAAAATTGGAACCAATTGATCAAAAACGTTTTGCTTGCTTTGAAAATGTTTGTATGACTTTCTACTATATATTTTTACATTTGAAAGCAATTTTTGATTTGGGGGTTTACTTCTTTCAGCCTTATATTTACTCTCTGAGTTCTGGATCGTTTTTTTTTTATTGATTTGAGCGAAAATCTGGCCTCGACACCGGATGCGACAGCCATATGTACTGTCAATAGTGTGTTTGCGCACGTCACTTTTTTGCTTATAATTATAACGTTATAAATAGTGTAAGGGAAACAATTTAAAGTGTTTGCGCATGTGCAAATAACGTTACGATAAAAACTGACAAGTAATCAAACTAAAAACATAACTTAAATAAACATATCATAGGAAAAATCAAATTACTTGCATATTAATATCTTATTTTGAAAACGAATTGATTAAAAAGTCTTTCAATGTTTGGCAAAACAGTATTAATTGCAATTTATACAAACACAGAGATAATAAAATCTTACAATTGCGGTTTATGGCTATATTCATTATGTCTAATACACATCAAGTAGGCGATACATTTAGGGTAAGGTTTTTTGGTTGGCTCCGCTAATTTCATAAATAGCGTAAGAAACGATAACTTATACGGTATAATTATAAGTATAACGTGGACTTTTATAAGCAAAAAAGTGACGTGCGCAAACTCACTAATGACATTTTTGGATTTGTTGGGATGTTTGAAAACATGTTTCAGTTGACAGCAAAAAAACTCTATAAAAATTGCAGTTGAAAAATCAACTTTAATTCAAATGCCGTTCCGACATCGTAAAGCACAATTCGACATGACTTATTCTGATCTACCAAACCTAAACCGCACCTCATCTATCATTATTATAAGATGAGCATAGTAAAAATAATAGAATTTTTTGCATTATTGTCCAATCAGATACTCAATATGGATTTTGATCAAAACGTTTGACAACAGATCTTCTGACTTATGTTAGTCACAAATGGAATTCTACTTTGGACAAACAAGGAGAAAATGTTGCAGTAGCTTTAGACCAGGGATGGCCAACCCAAATGATATTGCGGGCCACTTTGGAAATACATTATAACTTCGCGGGCCGCGTATTAAATTATATTCATATACATATTAGATTTAGACCCATTTTTTTGAAGTGAAAAATTGAAACATATTATTATTGTACTGTAAACATAGATAATATCATATTAATGTATTTTTTTAATACTACTTTAGGCAATATAAATTAAATACACTCAGATGCAAAAATCTCGGGTATTTTTTTATAAAACTCAAGAGAGCACCACGATGTAGAAAAAAACATCATGTACTTATCAGTTTATTTAATGAACTTTTTCACTACCTATTGCTCATTCAACATTATGCACAGAGGGTCGAGGTGGCTACTGGGTTGATTTGTTTGTTTTTGATTAACTGTCATTCTCAGGGCAGATTGGTGTGTTAATTATGGTTCCAAGTTCTGAAAGTTGTGCAAAAGCTGTTGATCTTGTGACAGATGGAAGAAGCCCGCGGTATGTGTCCAGATTCCTTTATGTCAGTCTTTCTACCGTCCAAAGAGCACTTGAGCGGTTTAGGGAGACCGGATGAAATATTCGGAGGTCGGGATCTGACAGGAAACAAAAAACGACTGCTATCAATGACAGATTTATCGTTCGTACTACTCTACGAAATTGTCATGTGATTTCAATAGAAACCAGAAACCAACTCCTTCAGGTTTGTGGTACAACTGTGAGTGTGTGGACAGTTTGTCAAAAATTGCAAGAAGTTGGCTTAAAATCTTGTAGACGTCACCGAGTAGCCAAACTTCAATTTTCTCGCAAACATATGAATTGCACATTGGCACAATGGAAGATTGTACAGTTTACTGACATATCTAGATTCTGTCTACATTTGCCAGAAGGAAAAAAACGAGTATGGAGACAAACGGGAAATTGGCGGAGTGCATTTTTAAGCCTCAGCTTAGCCACGGTGGAAGTTTCCGGATGGTATGGGCAGGAATATCAATAGATGCCTGCACTGAGTTGATTATCATTGATGGAGGATTGCTGACTGCACAGTGGTATATTGTGGAGGTTTTGGAAAATTACGTAGTCCCATTTGCTTCATTTATCGGCGATGTCTTTATTCTGATGCAGGATAACGCAAGACTGCATTCTGCGAGGTGCGTTTCAGAATACTTGGTTACAGTTGGAATAAGAAAAATTAACTGGCCTGCATGTACCCCAGATAGAAATCTTATAGAACATGCTTGGGATATGCTGAGCAGGCGTGTTAGAGGACGTGCAGTAGCACCAACCACAATAAATGAGCTTTGTGTGGCACTACAGGAAGAATGGTAGTTTATTCTACAAAATGATATTCTTGAGCTTATTAGTGGCATGGGCCGCCGTATGCAGGCAATAGTTAGGGCTCGAGGAGGCAATACGAAGTATTGAAATTTTTATTATTAATCTCTGTTAAATTTATTTTGCAGAAATGCATTTTTTTCGTGTACACGTACATTATTGTTTTCGCTTATTAATGTTCTTTAATTGTAAAACACTAATGCCCGTATTCATAAACATTTTTATAACGATTCATTATCAAACAAATCATTATAATTTAATGAACATTAAAAATATAATGATATTCATAAATAAATTGTCATTAGTTAAATTATTTAGTAACTTTTTAGTAACTTTTGTTTTTTATAAGTTATTAATATGTTAACCTATAATATCTAACCTCAAATACTGTGAATTAATACAGATAATTAGACATTTTTAGGTCAAACAGATGTGTCAATTTAATGATTCGTTACGCTTTAATGGACAAAAAAATAGTTCGTTAAATTTAATGAATAATTTAATGAGCGTTTATGAATACGAAAATTTGATTAAACAGTTTGTTATATTTTTAACGAATCATTATATGTTTAATGACGTTTTATGAATACGGACATAAATTTTATAAAAAAAAAATCATCAGGGTTTTTGCAAAAAATTACTCAATGACCCGGTTTTTTTGCATCCGACTGTATATTTTGTAAAAGTTTAATAAACCTCGCCGCCTCTGCTCTAGACATTTATTTCCAAAGCTCAACTCTGACCCTAAAATCATAAATGCTGGTGTTCCTCAAGGTTCTGCTCTTTCACCAACTTTATTTTTGGTTTACATTAATGATCTTCTTCAAAAGTCCTATTTATAGTTTTGCAGATGATAGCACTCTTTAAACTCCAATGACTATATCGACAAAATAAATATGGCAGAGCTTCAACGTATCTGTATCTAAATCTTCTTCACTTTGTCTGCTAGGTGCTACAATCTCACATAATCTTCTCTGGAACGACCATGTTGTCAAGATAGCTGTGAAAGTATCTAGAAAACTAGCATTTCTTAATAGATGTAAAAAGTTTTTTACTTCTGTTCAACTTTTGCATATATATATAACATATATTTGTTTTTGTATTGAATATTGTTACCAAGTTTGGGGAGGAGAATTGGAAAATACACTATCTCTTCTAAACTCTATTCAGAAACGAGCTATTTGGATTATTGACGTTAAAAATTATTACTGATTTAGATATTTTACAACACAGGCGTTATGTTGCAGGTCACAAAATCTAGTCTTCAATGTGATAGTTTTAGCAAGTGTGGTTTTACTTGTTGAAATTCAAAAGTATTTTTATGTTGCTGTGTTGTGTGTTACTAAATAGCACATTTTGAAAATCAAGCCTGAAGGGTTAAATACCTAGCTTTCTGAATACTTATCCGAATATTAGGTAAAGTGGGTTTGGCTGAAGATTTCCCGATTGTATCCTACACGTGTTCAATAGGTAATAGATCTGGAGAACGAGAAGGTCATGGAAGTAAATCAACATTATCTAGTTCCAGAGATTCCATAGTAACCGTAGCTGTATGCATTATCCTGTTGGAAAATGGGGTTTCTAATCTTTTCAGATAGGGCATTAATGTTGGTACTAGAACTGTGTTAATGTAGTAATTTGCGTTTAATGTTTTTGGAATGAACACTAGAGGATTACTCCCCATACCATTAAGAGCTATATGTTGTTCCACAGCAAACTGTAATTTTTTTCGTTTTTATTAGCGACGTCTTAACCATCTTACGACCATTGTGGGCATACAAACAAAATCTCGATTTGTCTTTTATTTTGACATTCCAGATGGAACCTTGTATGCTGAAGAGTTAAAGGCAAACAAGGGAAAGAGCGGCACGACTTAAGACCGATTGATTTAAACTGATCAAACGGAGAATCTTTGGTTAGTTAAGCTTCTCTAGACATCGCCAATTGCTCTTGTTGTAAATTGGTCGGTGTAGGGCGCCAGGGGTGGAACTCCCGTGTGTCGTTTGGCTATCGAATCGAATTGCATTGACGTCAATATGACGTTGCGTTGCTGTTCCATATATATAGTAACATAACAACGCTACGTCATATTGACATCATTGCGATTCGATTCGATAGCGAAACGACACACGGGAGTTCCACCCCAGGTCGTAATCTTCTATGTTGTTTCTGTTCTTTGATCTATTGTATACTCTAATTTTGATAAAAATTGGGCTACGGGTTTTTGGTGTTTTTTTACTTTTGGCTGGTAGTATATATAAACTCTGTTAAAAGAAAAAAATCTATATTATAAAGTTTTAACACAATTTAATTTAATTTACTGAACCAATAAAACAGAGTTTTGTTTCAAATAAGCGATGTATTAAATTGCTGTTATTTCTATAGTTTGGTTTCAGTTCCTGAAAATTTGGTCTATATATGCGGCTAATCCGATTAACCGATGGTCCGATAAAGCGGAATCGACTGTGTTTTGTTATATAATAGGCCGCCACAGTTAGCTCTGTTAGTTGTTTGATATCATTCGTTCATCTTTTTGTAGGTCTGCCTACGCTGCGTTTAGTTGTTCTTGGTTTTCACTTTATTTGTTCATCTACTGGAATATTGTCTTGCGACGTGCCCTACCCGGCTTCATTTGAGGTACGCAACTTGTTTAATAACATCTGTTATTTTTGTTTTTGTGTGGATAATTGGAATTTATATTTTCTCTCAAGCATGGCAAGTTCCATAGTAGTTTTTATTTTTTTGGAGTTTTTTGTTGTAAATGTCTTTAGTTCATAGGTCATTACAGGTAATATGCATTCGTCATAAAGTTTTTGTTTTAATCAGTTTGGGATGTCTTTGTCTTTGATACGCCGTGCCGATCGCATGTTTCGCGGTATGCTAATGAGATTAAAGTGATTTTTTTAGATATTTTCTTATTTTTAGTATCATTAATGTTATGTTATAATAATTATATTTTATATATGTATGTACATCTATTTTGTAATGCTTTCCATCCAAATTGAATAAGTTTTCAAATTTATTATTTTACGAAAGTTGTAACGTTTATATTAGTGGAAAATGGGCATCTCACCGTGCTTGTTACACAATATAGTATTATTGTTGAATCATTCAATTAAAATATGAGAGAATCACTGCACGAAAAACACATGTTTGACAACATAATTTTAGCAAATCATTTTCAATCTGATAAGCAATGAATCACATACTTTCCATTTATGTAATGTCCTTGCTCTGTTTTCATCTACGTATGAAATGCATTTTTATGACTACAGCATTTTAATTTAATATTACATATGAATGAATGTAATTCATTTTTTAATTGTCACATGTATTTAGAACAATAAAATATATACATAAGTTACACTATATTTATTCAAGTTATTTAAAATAGTATCAATTGAATACCATACTTTTTATTAAATGAAAGCTGAGGGGTGAACGTACTTTTTTTGTATTGATTTAATAAATATTAAAAGATATATTATATCGATTTTATATACACGGTAGCTCATTTATAAATTATTTAAAAATTAAATATAACAGCTATTGTTTGACATTTTGTCAGTGCGATGCAAAATTTCAAAATTAAGCGTTTACTACAGTAATCCCAGAACAGCGTGGCCCATGGAATATGTGAAATGTAAGCGCGAATGAAGGATGCTAAAACGACAAAGGCATGAGTGCAAGAGAGAAAACATAACTTTTGTGTATATTAAGTTGCCTATTATAACGGTTAATCTATTCTTGGCTTGCTATAAAAACATATTGAATAATCAATGACTTTTAAGAAGGAACGCAAATTTCATTATAACATGAATTGATAAAAAATTAGAATTAAAATATTTCAATAGTTTTATAATATTTTAGGAACAATTTTTGACCCCAATTTATAAGAGTAAACTATTTTTTATTTGCAGTATTAGTGTCATGGAGCAAAAAGCAATGGTCGTAAGTGAAGCAAACTCTTCCAATGACATCAAATTCATAACAACAATAAAACCAGGAGTTCTGGATTTACGGCCGTAAGTGTTTTTTGTATTTTTATTAATCCGTCTTAACCTAACTTGCATCCTTATCCTAAATCCAGTTATTACAATCCCGGAGGAGCGGAATCCTATGAAAACACTGAATTATGTTATAATGGCAGAGGTTTTGTACGTTCATTCAGTCAAGATGTATTAATGACATCTCTTTCTGCTGAGTTTCTCAAATGCCCTAAAGAGGTGAAATCTATGCAGAAACATGCTATGGAGCAGCAGAAGGAGAATAGGTACTATACTAAACAACACAACACATCCAAATTAGTATACAATATCCATGAAGGGCGGCTACCATACTTAAGCGTTTCATTACCAAACAAACCGGAGCCACCGCAAATGGTTCCTAATGAAAGTGGTGATGACGATTACCCACCACCTGAAAATATAGAAACTTTGCCAACTCCTAATAATTCACTAATTCAATTAGAATCACCACAAGCATCATCATCATTAGTAATTATGAATCAGATGCTGAAACAATGCATTTGTAAATTTTATAATGTCACCATTGATAATCAAATTCATAAGCCCCTTCTGGAAACAACATGTGGTCATTTGATTGAAGAATCTTTACAAAAGTTTCGTCAGTTACGTATGTCGAAATGGGATTTTCAATATCAAAATACTTACGAACCTCTTGAAACAATCACACAAAACTCATTAACACGTGCCTTGTCAAATACCTCAACTGGTCCTCCTGTTGGTATCATTGAATGGAAGAATTTTCTAAGAAAGCTAGAAATAGTCGCCAACCTCATATGCTGCAAAGTTAGTCGAAAGGAGAAGATGAGTTTGGAGCAGTGCATACTTAGGTACATAAAATACTATTTTACAGGGTTATAATACAGACATGTCAGTACCAAGAAGTATATACAGTGCGTATTGACTTTGTGATAAGTAATGAATCTTATTTGGTCATATTGGTTCAGACTATATGAGGAGATTTTTTTTAAACCGCAATAAGTCCAATTTAAAAAAATTAAAGTTATTTTTTTAATAATTTTAGTTCAAAATGCTTACAAAAAACTACGAAATTACAAAAAAATAATATACAACAGATACAGACGTATTAATATTGATTTTTTAAATTTTTTTAAGTTGCGTTTTGAAAAAAAAACCTCATATTGACTTGAATACTTACAAAAAGAAAGTTGTAGAATGCAGTAGTTCATTATTCTATTACAAAGTATAAGACACGCTCTATACATAATTTGATCATTTTAGAATTAAACGACACACATGTAGTGAACATACTTGTTTTACATTTTCACACATTTCTAGTTACATTATTTTGCTGAAAACTGAATGAAAGGTAATTGAACATTTATTTACTTTGCTTTAACTTTTGCTTACAATTAAGACATCCTCGAATGTCGAGTTATAAATTTTATAATAGCTTTGAATTAATTACAGAGTTTCTAAGTGTTCCATGTCACTATAATTGCATATTAGCTTAACAATTCCTAATTTGAATATGAATTTTTCAATTATGTCATCCGTTGAATTAAAAAAAAATCAACAGGTTTAACACCATACAATATTTGCGCTATTAGTCATTCCTTAATTATTTCTGTCATGCAATTTGAAATTACTACCATATTGGGGGTCCAGACAGGAAATAATTTGAATATAATCAAGTCACCAATGGGTCCGTAATTTATTCTGTGTACGTTGTATTTGATTGATGGTCCCAATCCTTAAAATATTTTTTGTGATGTCAATTTGTCCCAAAGTTTATTCCCTTGTCATTAAACATTCATGGGTGTGAATGATGGATTATTGATTTCGTTGGTATGTTTGTAGAGGCTGATTGATTTACTGTTTTTTCCCATTACTTTATGACCTTGTCACTATTTAGAGCATTTACCCCGTGTAATTGTAGAGAACAAGATAATACGAATCAATTATTTGTAACAAACATTCAGGTCAGATTGAAATGAGTGTGGAATATTTCAGCTGTTCCTGGTATTATTAGTGTATATTGACTATTTTAAACGTAATCAACGGAAATTCAATGTTGATTTGTTTAAATGTAAGCATATATATTAATACTTGTTTTATAAATGTGACCGCCACCAATGATTTATTACTGTAATAACTTTGATAATCTAAATGCGTTTTTTTAAATATATTTAGATTTATTGCGCGTACTAATGCTGAAATCACGTCATATAATTAAATTAAACACATTGAGCATTGTTTGTTGAACTAACATAAATCATTATTGCATAACTTTTATATTTTTTGTTCAGCGTATATATTCATTACAACAAACTGGCACTTATAATGTATTAAGACTTACAATATTATAATGACGCATACACACAATTAATTTAAATAGTATAATTTTATTGATTTAAACCAATTCTGATAATGCGCGGAGTTTTATTTAGTTTGGTTGAGATCAGACCCAGTTTTGTTGTGTTATTCGACTTGGGTCAGTGCAGATTAGATTTGTTATGAATTGAGAAGGGATAAGTTCATTTTAGGTTGGGTAAGATCAAGTAAATGTTTTAAAGGCAGATAATTTAGGTCTTACTCTTGCGTTACTACTTTACAGTTGCTTTTGAATATTATGTAAATTATTTACACAATTTATACTACTGAACTCGTTAACAGTTAATTGAGAGAATGGATGCGTTATAGATACATGGACACTACTCATGTAATAAAATATTTCACCGGCGACCTTGGGCTCGAACCTGCTACAAATTATACGCCGAGATTTGAGTTAGATGGTTCACTCAACTGAACTACTCTTTGGTTTTAGTTTGAGCAAGCGTGAAAGGGTTTGGGTAAATTGGTCTTAGTTTGAATATGTACTTAGCTGGGGTCAGTTTGGGTAAGTGCGGGTTGCTTTGCTGAACTTATTTAAGTTTACCGGTGAGTTCAGATTACACTAAGATCGAGTGTTTTTGGGTCAGTTTGGGATTGTTTGTTTGCGATTGTGTTTGTTGATAAATGCAAAATCCAAAACGACGGCTCTTGTTTCATTACTAAAAACGACGTGTCATTAAGTGGGTTGTCGTCGATTATGATGCACTAACATTAAAAAATACATTTTTATTACTTAGTTGTCCAGAAATCGTGTTAACATTGTTGTTATTTGGAAAGTTATGACAAAAATCCTTGATTTTATCTGTTACAACATTTTACTTAAGCTAACGGTTAATAGTATATTTACACATTAGACCGGACTAGTTTGCATTGCTGCATCTACTATTCTTTTTGCAGATTTTGGTTTTGCAAAAAAATAGTTGCTTACCTCCTCAAGTGAGCGTTGTTGGTAATCTTGAGTTGGGTATGTATCATCGAGTATATGAAAGCGGAATAAGAAGTCAAATTGCAACAGAGGGCGTTACAATCACAAATACCAATACTATCTGTCACTAGGCTACTTTAATATTTTAGACAGATTTGTCATTTACTTTAATTTTGACAGCCATTGAAAGCAGACAATTCATTGTATTTTTGCAAACATGGAAAAAAACTGTGTGTGTTGCCATGGCCAAAATTAATGAATTTTAACGTATAAAGTTGAGAAAAAAAAATGTTTTCTTTTAGCTTTAACAATTGCCTGCATACTGTAACTAATCAACTCAAAAAATATAATAATAATAATAATAATAATAATATACTTTATTTCTATTATATACAAATCATATAAATAGAAAAAGGCGAAGTTCAGACTGGGTCTGCTCTCCCACTTAACCTTTTTAATTTTTACAATACTAATTTTGGTCTAAATCGGCTTCAAACTTCTAATTCTTCTATCTCATTTTCTGTGCTCCATTCAATACATGGTTTAATCATACATTTACGACTGTAGGTGTTGTAGGCACTCAAATTACTTTATAATTTTAACAGCAAAAAATTGTCAACTTGACATTATTTCTGACATTTTTATTATATATGTTCTCTGATTCTTTCATGAGAGCCGTACGAAGATCATTGATTGTGTTTAGCATAATAACGCGACTTCTAACACACTTTCTCAACATGTTCCAAACATTTTTTGGAAATGAGGACTTTGCGGATTAAAAACAGGTTGCGGGCCGTAGTTTGCCGACCTCTGTACTAGATACTGTATATTTTGAAGACAACTATTTTGTGTTAGTATACTACCTTAGTTTCTAAAGAAATAATATAAAAAAATTAAAAAATGAGTAAATTCACTCAAAATTGGTTCAAGCGACAAAAGATGTCTTTGCCATACATCTGAAATGAGCTAAAAATTGCAGGTCTAAAGTCTCCCGATTGAAATGGGAGACCGCATGCAAGTTAGATATGTTGCGCAACATTTTGACAGGGTGGACGTTACTCGGCGTCTAGAGGCGAGACACGTCTCAGTCTGTCTTCAGCTACCGAGTGTCAATGTCCTCCATGGTGGACTGCGAAGATGAGACTGAGAAATTCACATTGTAGAGTGGACGCTAGACGAGACCAAGAACGGTATTTCTAGACTGTCTATAGACAAATTGCGCAACATAGTCTATAGTGTCTTAAAGAGTTGAAAATGGGCAGTTTTTTTTTTAGTTTTTGACCCCGAAAATTTATATACCTAAAACAAATTTATATTTTCCAACTAATTTACATCAAAATATGTCAACTTGGCGGTTTAAAATATTACAAATTTTTTTTTTGTCTAGACTACGGGGACCAAGTTTTTTGGATTTTGCGGCGTAAAGATTTTAAATGGCGTAAAAATTGAATTCTACGGAAAATTTCTGATTGATTTCACTAATTACATTATTTTTTGCGATCTTTAATTGAAAAAAAAACGATAAAAACCTAAAAAAAAAACTGTAGAATTTTTTTAAGGGTTTTAGCCACCAGCTACTAGGCCTTGTCAGTTACCAGGTTTGATAATATATATCTGTGTTTGATGGTACATATTTAAATGCAGTGGACATTTGAATATTATAACAATCATGACGTTGCTCAACTGTATTTGCTTCTCTGAAAAGTTAATGACAATTGCTACTTTTTTATTTTCTTGAAGCATTAGTTCTTCTACTGTCGATTTTAGGATATAGAATTGCTGCGATCTGCTATTTATGAGAGCACGGCTAATTTTTTTTACGGTTCTTATCGATCACTAAGCATGAAAACTTCAAACTTGAATGATTGCTAACGAGGGTTCTTCTTCTGCATTTTATTATTCTTTTTGGCTTTTGTATCCTGTTATTTTTAGTTATTGGTTATTATTTTTATATTGTATTTTCTGCTTATGTGCTCGTATTTAGAATACAGAAAACATACTTTATTTGTTATTAATTTACGGTTCTTGTTTAAAGACGTCTTCTGCGTCTTGACACATTTATGTTGTGAGCTTTTGTAAAATACCTAATGCGTAGTATTGTGGCTTATGAGTGCAGAAACCGTACATTACTATCAAACCGTTTCTTGTTTACTCTGCTTTTGTAAAACCTAAACACAAAAGGTTGCATTTTCTTGATCAAGAGAAGACTCGGAACTAACTACGGACATAACATTGACGTACATTTGTTTGATGTCACTCCGAGCGTGTACAAGGCGTTTAACTGTGTTTTAATTTGATTGTAAAGTATGGAATTTTTTTTTTGTGTTATTTAATACGAGTTTTAAAAGTTTACAAACGTAGAACTCCACCAATAAATCTTTACGTCTAAACCTAGAAAGCAAACTGTTTAAGATTTTCTGATCATTTGCTTTGATTGGTTGAAAACAATCCACTAATTACCTCGCTTGTGTACTAGGTGTGATTGCCTGCATCAGATATTGGATCTTCTTTGTTTAGTCTTTTATCTTCATGGATATTTTGATATTATCTTCAGAATAAGAGCCTTTTGCTAATATCACTTTTAAACTTCTTGAATTTGCATCCAGAATTTTCTTAGTGAGACTATGTTCCATAACTTTGTTTTCCAGCATAAGGTTTTATGAAATAATAAAACAATTTACTAAGGGCTGTAATATCCAACTTCTAATAAACAACCTAATAAACTATTAGCTGAATAACCTAACTTTTAATTTTATTTATTTTATTAAAACCTTTGAACAGCCAATTAAATATACGCTTAACATATATATTTATAACAAATAAAAACATTAGGCATAAATTTATTAGCCGCTCAAAGGTGTAACAAAAATAAATCAAATTAAAGTTTGAAAAAAATTAGGTTATTCAGCTAATAGTTTATTAGGTGCTTTATTAGGAGTTGGATATTACAGGCCTTAATCTATTTTATAAACATGAATTATCGTTGGATATATAAAGGGTGGGCCATCTTTAAGTTGAAATTATATAGGATAAAGAACAAACGGCTTATTTTTAGATTATTTTTATTTTATTTCATAGACTGTATATTCCGATTAAGTATGAAATATGATTTTATTTAGATGGCCGCCTGCAGTAGGCCATTCTCGAGGACCAATTATCTAGTATTTGCGCCACTGTTTTCCAGCGGTATTTCGGCGATAGCTTTGCGAATGTTCTGCTTAAAGTGGTTAATTGTCTGTGGATTGCAGAAGATTGATCGTGGCATGTGCTGAATGGGATGTTGCTTCATCTTGTTGAAACCAGAGCTGCTTTAGATCAAATTTTTCCTCTAATTCGGGCCACAAAAAAATTAGTGATTATGCCTCTGTCTTTGGTAAAAGTAACGTTGGCTTTATCATCGTTTTCGAAAAAAAAAAATGGCTCAATGTCGCCACCATTCCAAAATCCGATCAAACGGTAACTTGCAATGGATGCATTGGTTTTTCAACTATGGCATGTGGATTTTTTGTTCTCCAAATGCGGCAGTTTTGTTTGTTTACATAAACTTTAAGATAGAAATGGACCTTGTCCGAAAAGATGAATTTTTGGTTAAAATTAGAGTCAACATTTAATTTGTTTAAAGCCTACTGAGCGAAGCAAAAACGGACACCAAGGTAGGCTGTTTTAATTTCTTGAACGAGTTTTTTGAGATGAATCCGCCTCAAAGTGGTTTGCCGAATATCGAGTTGCTGACTTCTGCGCCGAGTTGATGTTTCTAGATGCTCGCGTACATTTTGAGCCACAGAAGCGACAATTTTGGCAGAGCGCTTTGGGTGAGCATGCTTGATGCGCGCATTGTCTACCAGCATTCTAGTTTTTTACAAACTTTTGTATTTCTTTGATTCATAAATCCGAAGCTGAAAGACCTACAAAAATGAAAAAGGAAGATATAATTGAACCTGAAGTTCTCTATAAAGATGTAACTGAGCGTAAAAAGAAGCTGGATATGTTAAAATCAAAAATTGCAGGATTGAATAAGAAAAACAAAGCGAGTAAATCTGAGGAAACAGCTAAAAAATAGAAGTCTTACCTGGATTGATGAAAGAAGATATTGTTGACTTGAAACCTGAACAAACATTAGATGTAATTGACGATAAATCTAAAATCAAATCAAAAAAGCAGATCAAATTGATGACCGAGTATTAAGGAAAAAATTCATTCCTATTGGAAAATTTGGAGCAATTTTGAAAACTGTTTTGAAAGTACTCAGCCGCAGAAAACTAACCGACAAACAAACTGAAAAGGAATTATTAGAATCCGTATCGAATAAAAGATAAACGTAAAAAAATTTAAAAAAATTGGACCAAGGAAGCAAAAGCCAACAAAAAACTAGCAGAAAACTATTTAAACGTAAAAGAAAGTAATATTCATTTCTTCCAAACAACGTACGCAATTTTCGCGCTATTGCAGACAAATGAGACCCATTTTCAAAATAAATGTTTTGTATTTTGAAACGTTGCTCCAAAGTAAAACAATGCATGTTCTGTGCGGAGATATCTAACCACACTTTTCTTATGTAATTGTGACGCAAAAAATGACACCGTTGGTAGAATCATGTGATTCAAAATTCAACTAAAACATGGCTTACCCTTTATAACTGAGTACCTGACCTTACCTATACTGATGCTTTTTAATAGTGAAGAAAATTATTTTACGGCTGCCATTTTGTGTGTGACTGAGGGCTGGTCTTTCATTTTCCATTTAAGCTAAGATTGGAGTTTAAACTCAGTTCAAATCAGTGTTGTGTGTTTTAATTTAAAAACTGACTGACTTTGTCAATGTAATTTGTCATAATTGATTTGTAAATAAAACAGAAGCGTGCAAAAAGGAAGAACTGATTTATTTACAAACCAATTTTTTTGAACTTTTATAAAACTTCAACGCTTTAATTTTTTAAAAGAATTTTTAAGTTTTTTATAAATTACTATATCGAAAAACACTCTGAATATACAAAGTTTAATTATGATAGTAAACCGTCAGCAATATTTGTACTATTGTTGACTTAAAATTTTGTTTAAGTTGGTAGGTCCGTTTAGAAGATATTAGTTGTTTATCACAAGCGTATTTTTGGTCAATTGTTGTTTGTAACATTTTAATAGTTGCTTTACAAAGTTAATAGTATACAATGCATATTTTATATATAAAGGATGGTTGAGACCTTTACTATGTGGTAATTCATAATAATAATAAAATAAAACACAAACTAAGTTTTTTACCATCAATAAAGTATTTGTGGTAAAAAACTGAGTATTATTTTGTTATCATATTTTTTATGTTTAAATAATTAAAAAGATAATATGTAAGATGTTTTTAATACAATTTTAGTATTATCAAGTCACACACAAAATGGCCGCCGTATTTTTTGCGCTTTTTGTTATATCACATGAAAACACTGGATGGCAGCTCATTCTTATTGAATTATTGCGCTGTCTGATGTTTTTTGAATATCTTTTAAATTATATTAAGTTTTGTTAGTAGAATGTGTTTTTAGTACACATTTTTTAGTTTTTTTTTTAATAAAAAAAAAAAAATTTTTTTTAGCATATTTGGTATTGAAAGTTTAATTAAAATTGATTCACGAATTCAGTGCTCCTTTTAATTTACATTTTGTATTGAAAAGTAAAGTATGAGTTTGGAAAATTATTATACTATTTTGGTTTAATTATTGTTCATAGTTTTATTGTTGAGTGAGGGAATATTAGGTTTTGTACGTAAACATAATAATAAAATTGATAAAGTTAAAATAAAGAATTAAAAATACTTCCGCAAATGAAATACTAATTTTAGTTGCAAATATTTAAATTGTTTTGATATGTGAACTACAATGTGGTAAATATACTGCAAAAACGGAAGCAGCCCTGTGTTAATAAATTTTGAGCCACGAAGTGCGAATCTATTTTGGTTGACGTTGTATTTTTGTGTACGAGTGTGGGGGTCTGTTAACACATGTAAATTAGCTCGGTTCTTTTTATTCAATTTGCAATCACTTAATTTTGCTTATGCGACAGTGAGAAATTACAAACGTTTAACTGAACTAATTTAATTCTATTGTTTTATATCGTCTATAAAAATTTTTATTTGTTCTGAATATTTCCAAATTTGTAACACAAGAAAGACATACTATTTAGGATAACTATTAAAAATTATGTGAAAATTGCTGAAGTAACTAAATTTGTTTCTAAATAACTATTACAAACATTGCACATTAACAATTATTATCTTTGGGCAAGTATCATTTTGCTAGTGCGAGGTAAACTTTTTATGTTATCTACCTAGCTATGAAAACAAGGAGTTACATGATAAAAAAATCTATTTTTTAACGTAAGAACTATTAACACATTTATTTCAATGTTTTACTAGTAAAGCTATGCTTTAAAAAAAAATTTCGTAGTCATTTGATAAAAAGCAAGGGGGAAGATTCCAGTGGTGTTCTGGCTTCACTCATTCCCAGTTACAATTATATAGAAGAAGTCTTTATTTTGGAATAAAGCATTGAAATTCTTGTTACTCCTATTGTGTTCTTACAGCTATTGTACAGCAGAGAATGCATGTCAATTGTCACTTAGTTGTCAGAGAATTGTCTGACATTAAATTTATTGATAATTAACGCTTGGGTGGGTGGACGGGAACTAAGTTTAATTTGTGGGCCAGAAGCTTCTTCTACTGTGACCCACCCACCCACCCAACTGTTAGTCATTAAAGCATCTATTGTTTTTTTTACCTATTGTGTTCTTGCTTGTACACTGGAGAATGAATGTCAGTTGTCACTTAGTAATCAGAGAATTGCCTGGCAATAAATCTTTTGATAACTAACGGTTGGGTGGGCGGGCGGGAATCAAGTTTAATTTGTGGGCGGATAGCTTTTTTTAATGTGATTCAGTCACCCGCTCAAGTGTAAGTCATCAAAGGATCTATTGTTTCTTCTACCTATTGTGTTCCTGCAGCTATTGTACACTAGAAAATGAATGTCAGTTATCACTTAATAATCAAAGAATTGTCTGAAAATGAAATCTTTTGATAACTAACGCTTGGGTGGGTGGGCGCGAAGCAAGTTTTATTTGTAGGCGGGTATTTTTTTTTACTGTGAGCCTCATTAAAATGTTAATCATCAAAGGATCTATTGTTTTTTTAATTTTTTTGTGTTGTTTAGCTATTCTACACTAGAGAGTAAATGTTAGTTGTCACTTAGTTATCAGAGAATTGTCTGACAATAAATGTTTTGATAACTAACGGTTGGGTGGGTGGGCGGAAACCAAACATATTTTGTGGGCGGGTAGCTTTTCCTACTGCAGCTTGGGAATCTAATCCGACACTTTGTTTATTTCCAAATCTTTATGTAGAATTTTAAAAATACTGTTTCTGTTATTTTCATTTTTCTATCAATAACTGAAATTTTTACTTGTAACTAACAACACGAAATCAGTTCGTGTTTCCAGAGGTTGTTTACAGTTTGGTTTATCATGAATAGATTCCCTGTATTGCCTTGCTCTATTTGACTTGAAACTAGGACGGGCTATTTTCTTCATATCTGCCACAATTTTCTCATGGATATTCTGTGGACTACTTCTTTCTTTCATTTGCTAATCAATTATTTTTGGGCCAAATTTTTATCTAACAAAACGTTTTGCATAAAAGTGCTCTTATTATAACGTTTTGGAGATATCAAGGCATGAAGTTTTCTGAATTTATTTAATTATTTTGATTTTAACAGAAATTTTGTTGGTAACTATCGTCAATATTTTGATACTTTAGGGAAAGAAAATGTTTCTTGCTGATTTTTAAACAATTTGGTTTAAACTTTTTGTTTCAAAAATAATAAAGTTGTCTTGAGAAGTTGTACAAAATAAATAACTCTGGCTCTGGTAACAGTACAGAACAAATATTTAAAAATCAACCAATGACAATCGAAAAACTGTTATTTGCACTTTAGGTTTTGGAGGGGGTAAATATTTATTGAAATAAATAAATAAAATAATTTACCAGCTGGAGAGCGAGTATTCTAAAGAGAATGGTGAAAAACGGAAGTAGATGCGACCGCTGTGTCGAGAAAGATGAATTAATGAAAAATGGTCTAAAAAAAGACAGTTTTAAATTTAAAGTAACCTTCTTTACCGACCGATTTCGGGGAAAAAATTACGCAACTTGCCAAGTATGATTAGATTATTGAAAAACAAATTGAAATTGTAAATTTCCAAAAAAAAAAACAACTGCACAGGATTGTTGTTTTATTTATAATATTATATCTTTTAAAAGTTTGAACATTGATATCTCCAAAACAAAGGCTGATCGATAAACAATGTTACAGCAAAACTTGCTGATTTCTTTTTTTTTTTTTTTTTTTTTTTTATACATAATTGGAGATTTAAAGTTACACGATCTTAAAAATTATATCTGGTAAGTGCGTTACTCGATTTCTGAAGTTTTGGTAGACTCTGTCGAGCAAAAAGAAGTCGCAAGGGTTTAAATTGGGTAAACGCTACGGAAGATTACTCTTAATGGAGGTCACTCGCTCAGGGATGTTTTCCTGCATTTCGAATTTGCGAAGAATGTGCCATGGCTACATCTTGTTGAAACTACACATTCCCAGCATTAATTTCTTCAAGACAGGACAGAAAAAAATCAATTTTGTGGACATATGAGAATAAATATGCTCCGATCATAGTGCCTTGCTTATTACTTAGCGCTATGAGCTTGGAATTCTGGAGTTTTGATCATAGTTTGTTTCTGTCTCTCATTGCTCCGATACTTGTCTTTAAATATTTTTAAGATTGAAGCTTTAGTGTTCCAGGGTCGGATTGCTGAGCTATAAGCGAGGAGGGTACGATGCTATGATCGTAGTGAGGATCTTCGTTGTGTCCGCAGCTTTACTATTGACAATGCACACCAAACAGTTACACGTACTGAATGATGCGGCTTTTTATGAAGTTCTCTGGGTTAGGTAACACTTAGTATTGCGTGTTTTGTCTTGCACCCAGGCAGGTTAAAATCTACTTGGTTATCAAAGAACACATGCAACAACATTGCGTTCAGTGAGTTTTTGTAACACATTCAACTCGTATGGTTGGAAGTTGAGGTCGATCATGGTGAATTTGCCAGAACGAACAAAAACAAGTACGATCGACCGACCGTTTGAAAAGTGTCTAATGCATTTTTGCTACTGAGGCTGATGATAAACTTTTTGACGCATCTTTTTGAATGAGACTACTCTCGAAGTTAGCCTCCCACTGTGTATTATAAATACTTGAGAATATCATTTAAAAAATTACTACTTATGCTATGAAATAAGCTCTTTCTGTTAAGTGGTATACGAGGTAACCTCTATAAATTTCCGACCTAACCAAGAATTCATGCACTTATGAGAAAGATATTTGATTATTTTTTAGTGTATATAATTCTCCTTAACCTCAACATATTCTCGACGCTTTGTCTGAATATTTTTTCTGAACCTATGTAATAAGGTAGCATGAACCTATGTAATAAGGTAGCATAATAAGCCCCATTTACCGTGGTATTTCTTTCTTAAAAATCAATTATCAAGATGCCTTCACAATTCCAAAAGATTATGTCTTTGTGATCTTTTTGAGTGAGTTTTCTTCTAAAGACTCAAGGTGGAATAATAAGGTGAATCTTTACCGTATACGCTATACAATTTTTGTTTAATTTGATTAGGGGTTAGACCTTCCAATGTGAAGAATGGTACTCAATTTTTTGCAAATATGGCATAGTTGAAACCTAACGTCTGTCTGGATATCACTACAAGATTAATTAAAGTAGAGGCTTGAAATTGCACATGTACGTTAATAAAGCATCACACTTTACTGACAATATTTGACAATTGGTTTGAAGTTTTTAGAAATGTAGTCGGCTAGGAATGTATGGCTGTTACTTTGTATGCTTTATGGGCTCACAGCGATCTCACAGTATTTAGAGAGAAAATTTTAGTAAAGTACAATTTGTTCATCTAAAGTCTTAATGTGGTATGTAGGGCTTAAGAATACTGAAGAATATGAAGAATTTACAAACAAATTTTGGTTTTACATAGTTAGCTGGTCACACCAAATGTTTTTATTTTTCAAAACTTGTTCTATTTGTATTCACCTAAAATTGTATCAAAAATAAAACTGCGTTCTTGTCTACTGGTCACTTTTCTAAAGAATATAAAAATTAAAAAAAGGGCACATGGGTCAAGAACAAGTTACTCAAGCTGTTATTTTATAGAATGAAGGTCGCACTGTTTTAGTATATACAGAGGCTTAAAGGTACAGTGTTTGTAATTTGCACGATCACATGCAGATTGGGGTGTTGAAGATTGGTCATCCGTTCTCTTTACTGATGAGTCTCGGTTCAAACGATACATGGTGTAATAATGTTGGCAGGAATTTTTTTAAATGCTTATACAGATCTTGTGAGAGTTTGTGGAGGCAATACGAATGCCGATCTATATATACGTCAATGTTTAGAGGAACATGTAATGCTTTTTGCGTAATTTGTTGGAGTTAACTTTCTTTTTATGCAAGATTATGCTTGTTTACTTAAAAATTACTCATCAATGAAGTCCACATTGCTGTATTGCTTCTCTTCTTCTTCTTCGGTTTTCTCTTGGCAGAGGAGTCGTGGTCATGTTTTGCTATTGAGTAGGAGCAGTGGCTCTGCAAACTATATTATGCCAGCGGCTCTTATGTTTGGCGTCTTTGGTAGCTTTATTTAGAGTGGAGCTCGTTAAATTTTTTATTTGGTCCGATCATCTTTTTGGAGATCGTCCTCTTGGTCTTGTGCCTTCCATTTTTCTACACCACATTTTTGAGGCATCGGTTTTCTTCCTGTCTAGTACTTTAAGTGTCCAGGCTTCTGCACCATATAGTACGACGGGCAATATGAGTGTTTTAATTATTTGTGTTTTTGTATTCAGTGTTATGCTACTATCTACCCATGTTTTTTGTAGCTCTCGTACGGTTTTTTTTTGCAATCTCACATCTTTGTCGTTTTTCTACAGAACATCCACCCTCATTTGTAATTACTGCACCTAAATATATAAATTGATTAACCACTTGCGATTGTCCAATATTTGTAATATCGGGCCGGTTGTTATTTAGGCGGTCTACAATCATGACTTTTGTTTTATCGTGGTTAATCTCTAGATGAAGGATGACGCTTTCTTGTTTTAATTTTTTTATGAATTCTAACAGTTCTTTGGCCGAGCTAGCGATTAATACTGTGTCATCAGAGTACCGTAAAATGTTCATTTTCACACTTCCCACGGAAATGCCACCTGTTCAGTTTTCCAGTGTTTTTTCATAATATATTTACCATATATGTATGTTGAATAGCATTGGTGATAACTATCTGTCAAAAGCATGCTTAACCCGTAAAGGTGCCAGGCAGGTATGCGCCTGGCACCTTTACGGGTTAAGCATGCTTTTGACAGATAGTTATCAATTTGTACAACAGCTTCACTGTGATTTGGCACTCCCATCTCCGTTAATATGGACTATAAATTATTCCACTTTAGGCTATCAAAGGCCTTGTGATAGTCAATGAAGCACATGTACACTGGTTTATGAGTTTTGAGAGCTTTTTCGATAGTTATTTTAAGGGAAATTTGTTCTCATGTTTAACTAGCTTCATGTTAAGTATTTGTTCCCGGGTACTACGTCCTTTTACAAAGCCTGCTTGTTCGGGTGGAATTTGTCTTTGAAAGAAGGTCCTGAGCCTCTCATTTAGGATTGTGACGAGAATCTTACTTGCGTTTGACATGAGGACTATTAGTCGATAATTGTCACATTATTCTTTTGAACCTTTCTTAAACAACGGAAGAAATACAGAACTAGCCCATTTTTTAGTTCAGATTCCGGATGTCCATATATTTTGGCAGAAACGATGGATAATGTTAATACTTTTTTCTCCAGTGGCTTTGATGATTTCTGCAGTTATACCGTTTATTCCGGGGGATTTGTCAGGTTTTAATCGTTTTATATCTTATTTCTTCTTTTAATATGGACGGTTTTTGCTTACTTTATATACAATAATTTAAATAGAATGTAGTCGATTTGGTTTTGATAGTTACCGTCAGTACTCCCACATATACAAACGTCTAATATGTTGTTGGTATAGTGTGTTTGTAATAGTGAAACCAGTGCAGAAGTTTATCAGACGATCTCCTCGATCATTTTTGACCTCAACATCAAATTTACCAACAATGTTCTTTATGGGGTCATATCTTTGAGTGTCACCCACTTTTGCGTTAAAGTCGCCGATTATTATAGCTATTCATCCAGTTTTCCGTAGAATTCTTTCATTTCTTGATCACTGTATGCACTTGTTGGAGCATAGACTTGAATTATGTTTAAAGGGACTGGTTTGGAGTTAAGTTTGATACTTGCTATTCTGTCTTTGATTGTGTCGTAGGCTATTAAGTATTTACTACTACTCGCTGGTAGGACAAATCCTACTCCATTTCTACTGTTGTTCTCATTGCTAGAGAAGATGATTGTATATCCATTAGATGTTTTGAAAAGACCTTTTCCTTTTCAGTGAGCTTTACAAATACCGGTTAATGACATGTATGCAAGACCTTTCCAGCTATTTTTCCATAATGTGTGTTTTTTCGATTTACAGAAGACCTCTAAAGTTCCATTTTCCGATGTTGAGAACATCTATGGTGCTTTTGTTGTAATCTGTAGTTTTCCATTTTCCGATGTTGAGAACATCTATGGTGCCTTTGTTGTAATCTGTAGTTTTCCATAAGGTCACTTCTTCCCTCATTTAACATTGAGCAAAGTAATGTTTTTTTTTTGTGAATATGTTTTCAGTTGAGGTGGGTTTCCGTTGCCTTCCTTAAGGGGGACAGGTATTTAATCCTGTTTATTGTGTGTTTAGGTTATCCAGTTTCGTAGCTTCAAATTCTGGGACCTCCCGCAAGAATTTTCTTAGGGCCCCTATCATGTTTGTATTATACTTTAAAATAAATTTTTAAAGCTTTTGACTCGTTTCACATATATGGGGTTCTGGTTTGTTTTCGGTCCTTTTTTGGTTTCTATTTGGTACCTAATAGAAACAGTATAGCACCAAATACTTCTCCGTAGTGATGAGAGGGTGCTCCCAATGAATTCTCCTTCGTTTTTTAATTCTTCTACAGAGAAACAACATGGCAACAACTTGACTTCTCTTTATTATGATTACTACTGAGGTTGTGTACAGAAAAAAACACAAAAAAGTTTGATTCGTTTTTGGTTGCAACCGAAAACGAATCGCATATGTGTGAAACGAACTTTATGATTAAACAAATACGTATACATAAAAAAACTTTTTTTTATAAAATAAAATAAATACTGAAAATGTAGGTACTTTGATGATTGGATTGATGTGTTGATGAATTTTTTAGTCTTTAATCTTTAATCCAAATACTGGGTTAATGAAAACCAAACGTGAGTGAAGTTAGAGTTGTTGTTGCACTTGAAACTGATAAATTGAGGAAATATTGTCTTTCATCGACAAGAAATCAAGAACCAAATCCTCAATGATGATTAATCCTTTTGATGAGGAGGTTAGAATATCCAAAACAAGAGAATGCAAGAGAGCCACAGTATGAATAAATAAACAAATGCAAAACTAAAGTTATTCTAAGCTATAACATCACTTGCATTGTCACTATTGCCGGTTAAATGTTAACATGTATAGTAACAGCTCATTAAAGAATTGAGCGCATGTGCCTGGTACAACCGAGTTCTTCACTGGCTGAAGCATGCAAACAAACCAACGCAACTTACATGTAAAACAGAAGCACCAAAGGCAGCCGAGCAAACAACGACAACGGCGACGATCAGTCCGGCTGAAATACCTTTATACAATTTTTTTAATTTTTTTAATTTTATATTAATATTTGTATTATAACTTTTATTAAATAACAATAGTAATCACTGATTAATGTATTTAATTAATTCGGTTATTTAATTCTTGAGGCTTAGGGACCCCAAAACATGTCGCCCCCACGTCCCCCCCGCACCGCCAGTATTCGGTTGCCATAGCCTTGTTAGATATCTTGCAGAGTGCACCACGTGCAGGTGAGGTTGACATTTGGGTGTCATTTGATTTTAGAGATGTTATTCGACTACCCCTTGCACCTTGTATTGCTTTAGCCGCCAAAAAGTCCGGTTTGAATTCGACGCTTGGGATATGATTAGGCAACATATTCATTGCAACTATTATGAGTTTTTGGCGTTTGAAAACTTAAAGCAAGCTTTTTGTGATGAGTGGAACTAAATTTCTGAAAACCTATTTTGGTACATGACTGATTCTTTAGACGCTGCAGTTAAAATCGTGGAGGCTTTACGTATTTTTGATCTTGCTTCATCATTATCTCAGAATCAACAATTATTGATAGTTTTTGATTTCAAAATGAATTAGTTTTTCTTGTTATTTGTCAAGTGTCCGGTTAATTTTGCACCTGAGTGTATTTATGCGTCTATAGTCGAGAATTGAATCTTTCATCTTTCTTTTTGTTCGATTATGGTAGAAGCGTAATATTAGCTCGTTTGTTTTGGGTTTTGTCACACCAGATGCTCTCATCTCTTCTACTTTTGTTCGTTAGCCGAGAGTGCTAAAAGATTCGGTATTGGGTAGTTTAGGAGGAGGGTTGACGCCAAATGTTTTGGTGGCATGTTCACTTAAACGGCGGCTTTGGCTTCTGCTGATTGGTCTGCATTTGGATTAGAAAATTGAAAATAGCTCTGTTGTTAACGAGCTCTTTTTGGTTTTGGACGGTTATCTTTAGAAGAACCAGTGTCACCAAGAAAGCTTATTTGCGCTGGGAATGTGACTCTGTTGTTATTTTGTAGAGAGGTTTTTGTTTTTTCTATGTTTGAATAGAATATACCTAACTACTAAAATAGTTTTTTTAATTTTATGAAATAGTGGGGCAGAAAACCTAATTACTGCATTAAATTGATTTATTTATTGTGAGAATTTTTTTAAATATTGTACATGGTATTAAATTATTCAAAATTACTATGAATAAAAAGGATCTAATGTTAACACGGTTGTGAAAATAGATTTAGAATTCCGATTTGATTAAATTTATTATGATTTACAATTCAAATGAACAATTCTAATTTTAGCACAAGTCATGTGCACGTGTTATCAAACCCAATCATTTTAATCTTCTATGTTATTTATATTCTTGCGACTAATGGGGTTTATAAGAAAACATGAAGCCATCTAGCAAAATTGAAACGGTGAAGTTTAATTATAAATATGGAAGATGTTTTATGCATGCATTTTGATAACCTTCTGTAAGCATGTTACGCGTGTAGAAGTTATCGCGAGTTTTACTACATACAATAATTTTTTTGTTTACCTTTCAGTAATAAATTATAATATTTTTATATCAACAAAACAACTGACAGGGAAAAGTAATAGCGTGCTTATTTCAATATTCGCTTGATATAATTTTTGAATTGATTATTTTAATGGAGTTTTTTTATAGTTTTATTTTTTATGGACAATAATATAAGAGATAAGAATATACGCATCTATGGGCAGTTATTTCATTTATTATGCAAGTTTGGTAAAATAAATGATGAATTATAAGTACAGATTGCATTATATTTATTGCTTTTAAATGATATATTGTTTTGGGTGGAGGAGCCGGGATCTGTTATTTTTATATTTATGTTTTAGTATTAAAAATAACTAGCTAATTGTAATAAGTTTAATTAATTTATACCTAATTGGATATATCATGTTTAATTTAGTGATTTAAATAGATATTTGAGTTGAAGTTTAATTAACAATTTAACTATCCGATATCCTTACCAATATATTCTGTTGTCAATACGTTGTTATAAATGTGGTAATTAATATTGACGTTAATTGTCGGTTTACTTAAAAACCTTTTAACATTGATTGGATCTTAAGTGTAATAAGTGATATACATTTAGCTTGATCGGGGGCGTTTTGTGCAAACGATCCTTTTAACTTATGTTATTCTTTGTGCGTGAGCAAACTTAAATTATTGCGAATTTTCGTGCGTGCAAATGCGATAACTTTTTATGTGAGTCATCCGGCCGTCAAACCGAATGCCATTTACAGACGATTTCCTATTTTTAAGCATGACTGCTCTATTTACATCTCTCGCAAATTGTTTCATTACAAACACCAGTGCCATGCGATGCGATGATGCAACTCGTATATTATTCACTAAAACCAGATCATACCTAAATCCAAACAGCTTATAGTTAGTAGTTTCCCCATATTCACGCCAAAGAGAAAACAAATAAAACAATCGCGAAAATTCTACATTAGTTGTAACTTTCACTCTTGGTTGTGATAATTATACGGTCTGTGATTATTTTTATTTAATTATATTAACTTAATTATTAATTTCCTTTATGCATTTACAATCGATTTAAAGTTTGCACTGTGTACACTATTCCAATTGTGATTTAAATTACGATAGGTAATAATGTGTAATTGGTTTGATTTATTTATTGCAGGAAGCATGCAAATAAGTCATTACAGATATATCAATTCAATGGAAATAAAATGGCAATAAATTCATTATAGGATAAATACTTATTTCCTTTAGTGATTCGTTGGTAATTGATTGTTAAAGATGACAGAAATTGTTTCGAAATAGTAGGAGATTGAATTTCAATGTTTTGTGTTGTAAATATTTTAGTTTGAGGGTGTTGATTTAACGACATTAAAGCCCGTGTGAAAATATTGGATGTTGTTGAGTGCTATACGCTGGTGTAAATCTTTGAAGAGGCAATATACATTATGTTTCTGTTCTAAGCCCGTGAAGCATAGTAAATTTTAGTTGTGATAACCGTATCAAGTGTTCTTGACAGAATTAAATATATAGGGTGGCGTATAAATACATTTTCGGGGTATATTTTAGCAGAACATTTTTAGCACACATTCCTTTCAATACATTGACCTATTATAACTACGTTTCAGACTAACAATAAAGCTACTTAATTCTATATTATTATTTACTTCTAAGTAATAACTATTGATTTAAATAAAAGCGGCTATGAATTATATTTTCAGAAGTAACCAATCATTTGATCTAAATATAAACCATGCTGTAAGTTAAAAATATTTGTACAAACTGAAACAGCTGCATGAGATATTATGGCTTTATAAGAATTATTGTCTCAGATTTCACTACGCATTAAATGTGTAACTTGGATTTACGCGGAGGCGACACCTACTCGCATTTTATTTCTTATCTAATCCAGTTGACAGATTCATTTTCTTAATGAGAAAAAATATGATTTGTTATGGCATTTACTGTGATGTGTTTATTTTGTAATGCACGGATGAAGTCACTTCTGTAAAAAGTACAGTTGTATTGATTTTGTTCTACTTTGAAAGTTCTCAAGAACAATGTTCTATAAATATATTAAATATTCTTTAAGTATTGTGCATTTTCTAAAAAAGTACTAATGAGTGATGCGCATTGTTAGAATATAAAATCTAATTTGATTTTATTATTTAGTTTTGCAATGATTTAACTAAATAGTTGGATTATTTCTTACTAGAAAGTGTCAAAATTAGGTGATGAAGTAATCGATCACACTAAAAATAACCCAAAACTCGCTTTTAAAACAATACAAAATAATTAGTTTTGAAAAGATTTGAATTCTATATAACAATTGTTTTTGTAATTTAGATTGAGATATTTGCTAGTTATTTAATAATAGATTTTTTTTTAAAGGGTTGTCTGGAAACCGAAATTACTTTAAATAAATAGTCGAAATTATTTTAATGCTGAAATTTATAAAATGTCTATAACTGATACGTAGTTACGTTAAATATTTTGCATAACTAAATTTATGGTATTTATCATGGTTAACGACGGTCATTTATTTTATTTGGCAACATGTGCATTTTGAGATTGCATATTTTCAATAATATGACTCGATTATAATTTTCAGCAATGAACAAATCAAAGATTTTGTAATTATGCAATTACACAAAATTTGTCCTTACTTTATTCAAATATATGTTTAGTTTACTATACAGTGTGTTCTAAATAACTGCGACAAAATTGGGTTATACCTCGGGTTACTCTAAGAAAAAAGTCTTTATGAACACATCCGGAATTTGTTTGCTAAGGAGTTTCAGGGTGAAGAAAAGATATTTAAAAATTAAGAAAAAAAAAAAAATATTTGAAAAAAAAATTAAAACTAAGTTACAGTAACTGTTCTTCTTCTCATTGATTGGCGAACATACCATAAAAAAAATACCAGGTGTGTTCTGGACTGTTCCGCCAGATGCAACTATGCGATTCCTTACATTTTCGAAAATTTCAATTGTGATGGAATAAACCAAAGATCTAGGAGGCATCAGAAAAAAATCTAAAGGATTTTTGAAGTCTTGGAATTGATGAGGCCAAGATTGTGCTCTTTCTTGAATTATCTAACTATTTGGATAAACATCATTCAAGAATGTGCTGGAGCGCATAAACTACATTTGATTTTGGATCTGGACTGGCACATCTTCTAGCGGCATTGGCTTCTCTTTGAGAAAATTTCGGTATGTGTCACTAGTTAGCCTCTCCGGTAAAAAGTGTGGCCCAATTAAGAAGTCACCGATGATTTCAATCTACTCGTTTAGCGAAAATCGATAATGATAACGAGTTTATATTATTGAATTTGGATTGTCTTCAGCTTATAGATGATTATTATGAAAATTAGTAACGGCTGCACTGGAAAAGTTAGCTTTATCAGGAAAAAGCACTTGTGTAAAAAATTGAGGCTTTTCTGCACAAAACAACTTTTTACTGATAATCTTTTTGCTGAATGTGGTAGGAATACAATTTATACAACAGTTATTTTCTTAAAATCTCTAAACTGTTGGCGTTGGGGAGACGCTCAAATATGGTATGATAAGGTATTACTCGTTGGGAGTACATTTCTTACTAATGTCTGGCTGCCAATGAATTGTCATTAGCACGACCGTATACAAAAATTCAAAATGCATATAGTATAAAAAGAGTATTGAAAAGTAGAAGTATTTCTAAACTTTGCTCAGCTGTCACTGTCAAACAAATTCCGGACAGCGGTATCAGTCTTGAGGCTATAGTAAGGAGTAGCAGTTTTAAGGCTAGTGTTTCTTGCTCCATTTGTTATATGCCATCTGTATTAACTATCTTGTTTTTATTTTATACGTTCTTTTACGCAGCATTTTTTCTTTTACGTTGGCATCTATGGATGATGTTTTTTGTTTGTGTTGTTGGAACCCTTTCAATAAATGTCTGTTTTCTGTATCAATTCTTCTTTTGTTGTTTCTACCTTTCAACATATTTTTTCTTTGTCTTGTATTTTCTCTGGTTCTATTAATTTTACTTTTTTGCACGTATTTGTCGTATTTTTATATTATGGTGGGGCTTAACAATTATTTTGTTACATTTTGATGATTGCCGGGCGGAATCATGTTTGAATACTAAAAAAATATTATTTTTAAATTTTGGTGCCGATAGATAGATTGATTCAAACGTATGAGTTTTTTTTGTTATGCATTGTTTTTTTTAATTTAGATTTTATGTTGGCGAATCAGTTGTCATCAACTAGAAGGTTCAATGCGTAGAAAAAAAGTTGTTATTGAGATATTGAGCGAGAAAGAAAAAAAAACTTTTTCATATTACAATGGAGGTAGAGTTTGAGGCACGTTTTCTATGTGACGTGACAAAATGTAACGACATTAATAGATGGAGTCCTAAGCCTTACAATAAAGTTGTTTTAATTTAATGTTGGGTTTCACGGCTTTCTAGTATAGTGGCCGATCAAATGTAACAAAGGAAGTTTTTTATGACAACGTCTTGCATTTCTTGACAACTTTATGAAGCGAATTAAGGAATAGTGTCGTAATCCAATGGCGGGGCATTGATAAATAAAAAGCAATTTTTGAGTGTTGGTATTGTATATTGGCTGTTATTTTCTCTATAAAACCATTCCATCTTGGAATTTTGACGGAGCAACTATATTTCCCGTAAAGCCAAATTAAGTTTGGGACTGTAAATATAATGTCGCGTGAAAGTTGACGAAGAATTTTGACGTTGACAAAGTTTATGGATGGATGTTCGGAGTTACGCAATTTTTTCTTCTTATTGGGTGAAATTTTTCATTACCGCCAATGGTGTTATTATTGAAATCTGTATAGATAAACGCAAATTAAGAAAAGATTTTTTGAAAATATTGAATTTAGTTCAATTTCTTAAAAATAGTTATCTTGTACGGTGCGCAGAACCCCATGGTCATTAATAATGTTAATAATGTTTTTGGACCAATTTTTTCATACAGGAAAACTGTAACGGGAAAGAAATAAACGAGGAAGTACAGCTGAACTATCGATGTACACTTTCTTTTCCGATTTTCTAATGCACCAACGGCTTCAACGTCCTGCATGAATTTGTCCGATGAGGTGTAATTTTTCTTTTTTGTAAAGAGGATGTTCTAATGTCTTTGCGAATAACTCGTAGTCTTTCTTCTTGAAGTTTTTTTTTTGTATTATTTTATTAAAAGAATCTTATAACCAGTAATCTGAAAGCAAATAAATCTTGCAATTTTGTCTTTGTTTATTGATAATTGTTTTTTTACGGTTCTAATATCAGGAACACATTCTTCTTTTATTTGTTCCATCAAATCATTCATATAAAGTTGAGACTTGTCGAAATTGTTCATTAGAAAAGAGTATTTTTTTATGGCGTCGTTTACATTGTTGAGCAGGCAAACTGGGCTTGATTTCCAGCTGCGGCAATATCTAATTTGTTGAATATATTTTGATGCGGTTGTTTCTTTTGCAATATAATGGCACACCATCGAATTATCTGCCTGGTAAACCGCTCTAGAAGTGTGGTTCGGATTCCACGTTAAACTGTAGGTCTCGCATGTTTCTGTAGAACTATTATTGCACACCACAAACATATGCTCGTAGCAAGTACGGCACTATAAGAAGAATATATGTCAGGGTTTTGTTTTCTACAATAATTAGTTGGATAAGGTACCAATAGCCAGAATGTGCTATGAGATGATATATTAGTCTTGAGTTGGAAGCGACATTTTGAACATTGATGTTGGTTGTAAAATGTGACAGTCATTAGGTTAACAAACTTATCATTTAAAAGACATTGGTAGCCAGGTGCTGTTATTGAGTGAAGATCCTTGGTTTGGTTGGCAGTGTTACTGAGGATGTGGTTTTAAGACTTTAGGGCCGATTGTTTGTACTATTTGGTACCTATATCTAGTGCGTGCAGCTGTTTTGGTTGTAATCACTGCCGAATCCAGAAGAAGATGCGTGAAGTAGGGTAGTATGGTTATGTTTAAAATGAACATTGTCATAATCTTTCTTTTCCAGTTTATTGTAACTTGGATTAACTAAGCATTTTGGCATTTTTTTTTTACAATGAGGACAGAGCTTTTATTGTAAAGGGTTTTTCAATAAGGGCGGGTAGATGTTGCGATGTTCTCCGCCGATCTTGCGTTTCTTGAACGCACAGGTGTTGGCTGTTTATTTACCGAACTCGTTGTCTCAAATTTGGCCACCAAACGTTGAAGACTCGACTGTGAAGGGTCACCACGTCTACCGTAAAATGGGCGCAATGCGCGCAACGTTTGCACTCATTTTGATAATAAAGTTCAATCATTTGAAAGTGCTGTTCAATCGTGTAACTTGCCATGGTGATTTGGCATAAGTAACTGAATAATAAACAAAAGAGTTAATAGATGTCACAAAAACAAAATGGCCGGCAAAATCTACTCGCGCCAACTGAAAATCTTGTTTATACCCGTTGTTCTTTTTTTTTTATTAAAAAAAATATGCATTTAATCTTTATATCTTTTCAAAGTCTTTGCTAAGTGATAACTTTTGGTTTTATTCTCACATGTTTCTTTTTTTTTAATGTGTGTATTTGTTTAAAATTGACAGTGGGGGTAAAACAGTTATGGTAAATTGATTTTGCTGTAGTTTTTGCAAAAATTCAATTTGCGAAGATGGTTATATTTCCGAAACAAGAGCGGTGACTTAATATTTTAAGATGATCTTATATGTACTTTGCGAAATAATATGAATATTTTTTAACGTTTTATTGCCTTTGTCTTATTAAAGTGAAGAATGGAGTGGGTATGAAACCCGAATTTATATATTAGCAAGGGTTTGAAAAAGTATAGAGGTTAGATTTGTGAGACCGCCTAGAGTTTGAGACGGAAATTTGTTTATGAATACCAGCTTTAATCCTAACGTCCATTTTCAGTATTTTGCCTGTATTGATTCTATTTTTTTGTGTTCTTTTTATCCCTACGGGGCTGAACCATACAGCATCATGCTTTTTACTAAGTTATTTTGTTTCCATTGCGGTAAACGTTTTATTTGTTTATTTTTATTATTGTTTGCATTAAACAAACATAAATTAACAGTAAAATAAAAAAAAACAAATATGCAAATAAACCTAAAATTAAAAAAAAAAAACTATAAATTATATATTTGGTGAAAAAGGTTTGTTAGTTGATTTAGATATTTGCGTCGTCTTTGGTTAAAGCTCTGGTAACTTCACCTGTTCCACTTTGTTCCAATCTATTTGTTTATTGTTTGTCACTACAGACCAATACGATTAATGAATTCATTTGGTTTGCGACAACTTTTTAGTTGCGAGTTTTTCTTCTTTTATCTATTTTTCGTTTTTTTTATGAGTGTTTGGTAAGTCTGACAGCAATTTTGCTCAGAAAATAATACTTTGTTTCTGGGGAAATACACAGCAAACATTACATGTTTTCTATGTCATTTTTGGTGTGATTGGTATGCATCGTCTTCTGAATAAGTAACATCTGCCGGCCCATCTGTCCGTGTAATTTCTTGTTTTGCATATGAAATATTTATGCAAGTTTAATTTTTTTACTGACGTTTTTTTGCAAGTTTGTCTGTTTTTTTGTTTCCTTATCTCTATCATCATTTTTACATTGATCTTAGTTTATGAAGTGACTCTTTAGAGTAAGATATTACTTGCCACGCTTTATCTGTCTGTTTGTTAATGTATTGTTATCTATATTTTTATATGGAATTAATGGCATTTTTGTATTTTTGAAACAGTGTAGTTTTGGACTAAAGAAAACTGACCACATTTTTCAACACATTTTATAAAAAATGTCTATTTTATAATCAGGTCATGCTATTTAGTATGGAGCTGTTTAATGGATTTTATTATTTAACGCCTATCGTATTGTAATCGCTGCGATAGGGAACATTGATTTTTAACAGAAAAACCAATTAAAAAATAACTAATCAATAAAACGTTTGTATTTTAATTTTAATAAATTAAAAATGCAAAATAGAAAAAATCGTATAAATAACTCGTTTTTTAAACCATTTTTAATGCAATTCTTAAAAAAAAAAGTATAGCTTTATTTTTTAAACTTGGGTGAAGGCAATAACAATATATCTTATAAAACTTGTTCTTTAATATACTATTATAACTTATTATAAGTGTTTGTGTTAGTATCTTATTACAATAATATTTTTTTGGAGTTTTTTTATAAATAATGTTTTTGCATGTCTGCAGACACTTAAAAAAGTTAATTGTTTAGTGGTTTTCCTAGAGTACAGAATAAGTTATTTATTTGATTTTCTCTTCTTATTGGTTTTATAATGTGTTTAGGTATTTGTATTAGTGGCGGATTAACTAATTTGTATCTTCAGGCTATATAAAAATTGCACAAGATTTAAAAAAAATATAATTCTTAATTAAAACCTTGGATGATTTTTTTGTACAGTTGTTAGAGATGATTATATTTTTGCTGTGATCGAGAGGGGAGTTTTTATTTTATTAATATAATATTAATTTATATAGCACCTTGTCGTTCCATTTCTTTCGTGATAAATATAATAAAATTATGAAAATGATTGATGGTGGTTTATATCAATATAAAGTATATACATACTTTCTAAATCAAATATTTTCATGGGTTTCAATTAAAAGCTTACTTGTTGGCTTGGATACCCTTCAGTATTAATAATGCAGGAATATTGATTTTAATAATCATAATAACCTGATTAATATAACCAAAGGTTTGAACTTTTTTTATCTATAAATACGAAAATTGTGGTGCCCTATTTACGACTAATTTTATTTATCAATCTATTTTACATTTAAGGTTGAAATGCTAAATAAACTGGCCTTTTAAGTATAATGGAATTTTGTTACGTAAATGTATTATAATGTGCTATTTAGAGAATGCAGAACTATTCGAATTATTAATATAATAAAGTTAATTAAGATTATTCGGAAATAATAAAGTTTTGTCATGTACAATCGATATAATGAATTAAAATAAAGTTATGAAACTATTTAATCATCGTACAAAGGTTATAAAAATCGATATTACTAGGCATGTCAAAATTACTACTTCAAATTTTAATGTCAGAATTAGTAATGAAGTGTTTGAGATTATAATATGTAGTAAGTAGTATTTAATTTTTTTATTAGGATCTTAATTTAGTGTAGTGTTGTACACATACTTAAACTTTAAGCGTAATACATTGAAAACTAATAGAATCAATATAAATATTTTATGAAGTTAAGTATTAAGCTACTATCATGGGGTTATACCATTTCTGTATTTCTAAATGGGGCTATTAAATATTCAACGAAATTTTAATTGTATGCTATTATTTCTATTATTAGCGAATGTCATAATAAGTTTTCTGCAGAATAAATGCCAAGCCACGTACGTTGTGAAACTTGAACTCTCCAAACGCGAACATTATACAAATCGACGAAGATATATGTATATAAGGAGAAATGTTGTGAAAAATTTAATAATTAACGGCTTATGGTTTGAATCTTGAAGCAGTGAATTACATATGGATTTGTTTACTGTTGTACTATGATATTTGTGGTTTTAGCGAAATACAAATTCACATACATTACAAACAGAAGAAAAAAACTACAAACATCATAAAGAATACTAAAATGTTATACTATAAAAGAAAATTTCTAACTAATAAAAATAACTCCACAAAAATATGGGAAATAATAAATAAACAACTTAATAAAAAAACTCCAAAACAAAACAACATTGAAGAAATAGTAAAACAAGATGGAACAAGAACTAAAGAACCCATAGAAATAGCAAACGAAATAAATGAATACTTTACAAATATTGGAAAAACTCTAGCAGAAAAACAAATTACAAGAACGAGCAACAAAACACATACAACCACAATAAAAAAGAAAATAACCGACATACATTTTGAACACACATCACAAGAAGAAATCCACAAAATAATAATAAAACTGAAAGAAAACAAAACACCCGGCTTTGACAAAATTACAAACAACCTAATAAAACAAAATAAAACAACACTAACACCAGTTTTAGTACACATAATAAATAAAGTCAATGACACAGGTATATATCCAAATTACATGAAGAAAACAATAATAGTGCCTATACATAAAAAAGAAGATAAAACAAAACCAGAAAACTATCGACCAATTTCTCTACTATCAACATTAAATAAAATATTAGAAAAAGTAATTCATATTAGACTAACAGAACATATAAACCAAAACAGTATAATATACAAACAACAATATGCTTTTCAACAATACTTGATAACAACAACAGCAGCTTATGATCTTGTAGATCACATAAAAAACAATGTAGATCAGAAAGAAACCGTAGTAGCAATTTTCATCGACATGAAAAAAGCTTTTGATACTGTATCAAAATCAAAGCTTATAGAAAAACTAGACGCGATAGGAATAAAAGGCAACGAACTGAAGCTAATAAACACTTACCTCAAAGACAGACCACAAAAAACAAAAATAAACTCTATAGAAAGCGAACCGATGCAAGTTGAATACGGAATTCCACAAGGAGGAATCCTACCGCCGACATTATACATATTATATACAAATGACATATTAGAACTAAAACTACACGGTACACCTTACATATATGCCGACGACACCTGCATTATATACTCAGGAAAAGAAACAAAAAAATAGAAAAACTTATCGAAGAAGACATAATTAAATTAGAAACATGGTATTAAATAACCTACTCAAAAACAGAATTCATGATCTTTAATAACAAACAAGAAGAAATTCCAATCACAATAAAAATAAATAACGAAAAGATTAAACAAATTAAAGAAGTTAACTATCTAGGATTAACAATCCAAGATAACTTGAAATGGGATACACACATAAATAAACTTGTTAAACGAAATTCAGCAACTATAGCAGCAGTATGGAAAATAAAAAATTATCTCCCAAAACAATTAAAAATATCTATATATCATGCATTATTTACATCATATAATACATACTTAAACCATATATGGAGAAACACAAGCAAAAAAACATTAATAAACTACAAAGACAACAAAACAACATATTAATGATATATAAAATAAACAACAAAATGATAAAAAGCAATATAACGTTACAGTCCAACAAAGAAATACACAATCACCAACAAGAAGAAAATCACACATAAGAACAACAAAGTATTCAACAGTCAAGTGCAGCCAGATACTAACAACAGAAACAATAAAACAATATAACAGCCTACCAACATTCATAAAATTATGTACCATTTAAATTAAAAATAAAACATAAGTTATTACATGACAAAATATAAAAAATAAACAAAAACAACAACAACTACGAGCCCTCAATACCGATAACTTGAGATGGGAAAGAACCCGCAAACCTCAAGTGATGATAGAGGGAAGAATCTGTTTTATTTTTATTATTATTTATTATACATTCAGTATTGTTTTTGTATTATATAAATTTTATTAAAAAAAAAAAACACATTTATAATTACGGGTTTTTAAAAGTTTGACGTCATTAATATTTTTTTTAGGGTTTCTTTTAGTTTTGAGGTGGACTTATGTTTTTCGTCATGCACTTCCGTCATTGGATGTAATTATCAGTCATCCGAAGACTGTTCTGGAGTTTTTTTACGATCAGTATTTAACACATTTATTTTTCAACTAAAAAAAATAGTAAGATAGTTACATTTCTATGCAAAATCAAACCTAACACGCACCAGTCTAGTATAATTAAAATGCTGGAACACCAACAGCATTGGCATTTATGCAACACCACTTACTACGATCAGTTATTTTCAATTTAATCTATTATTTTCCTCTCTTTCAGTTCGGGATTTTTTTGCATTGGCATGCTGATCTGTTGTATCCAGCTTTAACATTACAAAGTTTTTTAATTTCTTCACCTCATGCGTATCATAAAGTCATTTAGTTAGTACATTTTTTTGAAAATATATGTACATTACACTGGTGTGTACTTTTAGAAAGTGATTTTTATGGAAAAAAAGTAAGCCATACCAAATTTTAACCCTTTAGATTCAAAAGAACACGTGTCGCACTATCTTTGAATTTACAAATTAATTTTTTTGCAAAACATTAGGATGTCGAAGAAAACACCATAATAATATGGTACTTATCAGTTTATTTAATGAACATTAATAAGCGAAAACGATAATGTCCGTATATACGAAAGAAAATGCATTTCTGCAAAATAAACTTAACAGAGATTGATAATTTCAGTTGAATAAGATTTTAATACTTTGTATTGCCTCCTCGAGCCCTATCTATTGCTTGCATACGGCAGCCTATGCCACTAATGAGCTTACAAATATCATTTTGTGGAATATTCTGTCATTCTTCTTGAAGTGCCACACGAAGCTTGTTTATTGTGGTTGGTACAACTGCACGTCTTCTAACACGCTTGCCCAGCATGTCTCGAACATTTTCTATAGGTTTTTTTATCTGTGGTACATATAGGCCAGTTAAATTTTCTTATTCCAACTGCAACCAAGTATTCTGTGACGCACCTCGCAGGATGCGGTTTTGCGTTATCCTGCATCAGAATGAAGCCATCGCCGATAAATGCAGCTAATGGGACTACGTAGTTTACCAATATACCGCTATGCAGTCAGCGATTCTCCATCAATGACAATAAATTTGTTGCAGGCATCCATTGATATTCTTGCCTATACCATCAAGGTTAAAGGTGCACTTTGCAAATTGTTCTTCCGTTTGTTTCGTTATTCGTTTTTTTCATCTGGCGAATGTAGGCAGAATCTAGATTCGTCAGTAAACAGTACAGTCCTCCATTGTGCCAATGTTCAATTCAAATGTTTGCGAGAAAATTGGAGTCTGGCTACTCGGTGACGTGGGAGTAATGTTGGCTGCTGATTTACAAGATTTTAAGCCAGTTTTTTGCAACCTTTGACGAATGTCCACACACTCACAGCTGTACCACGAACCTCACGGAGTTAGTTTCTGGAGTCCATTGAAGTCACATGACAATTCCGTACAGTAGTACGAACGATAAATTGGTCATCGATAGCATTTGTTTTTTGATTCCTGCCAAATCCCGGCCTCCGAGTATTTCATCCGGTCTTCCTAAACCGCTCAAGTGCTCTTTGGACGGTAGAAAGACTGACATGAAGGAATCTGGACACATACCGCTGGATTTTTCCATCTGCCACAAGAGCAACAGCTTTTGCACAATCTTCAGCACGTAGAACCTAATCAACACACCGATCTGCCTTGAGAATGGCAGTTAATCGAAAACAAACAAGTCAACTGGCCACTGAGATACCTTGATCTTCTGTGCATATTGTTAAATGAGCATTAGGTAGTGAGTTTTATTTTTGCTTATTAATATTTACTGCGTCACCGACGTTTTTAAATCTGAGAAAAGTCATCAGATAGCGACAAAATTGTAATGTGTTTGTTCTCTTTTACTTTTTTGTCAACATTTTGCAAAAAATCGTCTAATGACAGAATGTGGTTTACTTTGTTTTTTGATATAAACATTTTTGCGGCCATCTTTAAAAGCTGAACCGTACTAACAAGTTGTGTACCATTGTCACTTATTATACGACGGGGTATGCTGTAGCGCAGACATATTTCTTGTGCCACAGGCATCTCACAAGCTTCAGATCTTAGCAGTTGCATTGGTTAAGGCAAATAGTTCAACCCAGCGGGATTCGGTATCTTTTATGATGAAAATCCGTTTTTTATTTAACGGTTCTGCAGGAAGTGGACCAAACATGTCTATTGCAATGATTTGAAACCGTTTATTCATAACAGGAGTTTAGAGTAATCTCGACGGCTTATAATTATATGCTTTATATTTTTGACATGATTCAACATGGTTCAAAATTTTTAATATATTAGATAATTATACTAGATCGAATACTAGATTGGCGAGTAATTTTGTGGATTGAACCTTCAGATCTATAGTGGTCAGCTATTGCATTGTCGTGAAACCTTTTAATGAAGTCTGACCGCATATTGACTGGTACAACTAGTTGTGGTTTTCTGTTATTCATTTAATATCGATATAGAACCTCTTGGTTTAAAATATATTTACGGTTTGTCCATTTAGGTTTTTTTGGGTTATTTTGTTCAAAAATCTTGAAATTGCTTGTCTCTAATTTTCTTATGACTTTTATTGCTGATCTTTTTTTATAGATAGACGGAATAGTAAGTCAGCTAAGACGTTGGTTTTACTTGGAGTATTTTTTTTACTAAGTTGCAGTGATCATCTTTCTAAACGTCCATTTGGATAACGAAGTGTCATAAGCTACTTCAAAGATTGATTGTCAGTAAGGACAATGGCTTTACTACCTTTGATACGACAAAATATTTTTTTATGCCTTTGAAGTGTATGTTATTTGATGATTAAAGCACAAAATTGTATTAACAAAAATAATATATATATATATATATATTGAAAAGTGGTCTTCCCCAACATCAAATATCGATATATTGCAAATATTTGTTTTTTTTCCAACTTTTGACAAAAGAAGCTACTTTTCTTTTAATGCACATATAATGAAATGTAAATAATAATATATTTTTATATTGTTTGTTAATGGGAGATTGAATTCCTTTAATAAATCAAAAACTTGTTATAAAAATTAGATTTAATAATAAGTTTAGTATGCTACATGCATGCTTCTTTAGAGTGAAATCAATAAAAAATAATGTATACATATAAATTACGTGACAATATAATGATAAATATAAATTAAATGATATATGTAAAAAATAATAGAAATTTTTTTTGTGAAGTATACTAATATAATATTAAATAAAAATAAAAAGAAGAATAACCGTTTGATATTGAAAGATGTTAATAATTAATTCAGTAATTATATTATGTTTAATAACTCTAATTTGCGACTGTATTTGTATGTCGTTGTTGGGTTCACTTAATAGTTACACAAAACTGTTCAGTTCAGACAAACGAGCGGGCTTAATGTGCCCAGAAAAAATTGCATTTTTATGCCTTAATATTTCCATTAATGTTTTCTACTGTTTTCTATTTTTTATATTATAAGTATTTCTTTAACGTTATGATTACAACAGTAATTATAATAAAAGATAAAAGCTCAAGTACTTTTATTATGTCCTTATTCTGGAACGATTATACTGATTCTGTAATATAACAGAACGGATTTTATGTTTGGATTTAAGTTAAAAATAAGAAGATAAAATGAAATTAATTAAGATGAAGCAGCAGCCGACAAAATTTACGACCACATTCTTAAGAAATCAGTGAAAACGATGCCATTCCAGCACATTGCAATGTCGTTAAGTAAAGAAAGCATGTGGTGTATTTGGGCAGCACAATTTCCTATTTCTTGTGCCACTGAAAGATTATAAAAGATATTTATAAGTAATAATAGAATGGCTTATATCTATCATGAACATATATAATATAATAATCTTTACTTTTATTCATTCCCTTTAGGACAATGTTTTATAATCTACAGATAAATAATTTTCCAGGTAGTCTTGCGATCGATATTTTTAATGTACATTTCATGTAGTTTATAGTCACTACACAAGGAATTGTTTTTACTAACAATTCTAATTGTCGTGTATTAAATCAAACAAGCGACAAAACACGTTATATAATTAAAATTTACCCCGATGTTAAAGTTCGAGGTCCTAGCTATTATCATTATTTATAATTAAACACCGGTGTGTTGTTGAGTAAAGTCTTGATGAATATTTTACTCATTCCATTAAAACAAATGGAATACTAAGAAAAATAATGTAAAAATTTGGTTATTTAAAATGATTTTATTTGATTCAATGTATATAAAATTATTAATTTACAATAGTTATAAATTCAATTTTTATATTTCTGCATTTTTATTATTATATTTGTTTACAAGTGAGCTAACATCAGTAAGAATTTTATCAAAAGATATTGCTCACTTGTGTACATTTAGTTTGGACGAGAGAGTTGTTTCTGTTATTTAAATCAAAACCAGGGGACCGTCTCAGAATGGTTGTTTGCTTTATGTAGACGACAAACTTTTAAACTTGTTTTTTTTTTCTGTTTAAGAGCACGTTGAAATTATTTTAGCATATAATTTAAAATTAGGTTGATAAAGTAGAAACTTTGTTAATATACCGAGATGTCAAGTATATTGAAAATTTTAAACATAACTTAAACTACAGGAGTAATAGATTTTTGAGATTATTATAGATAGTCATTGCATGGCCTGGAATCTTGAATGTCTGTCATTATCAGCAATATTCTTTTTCAGACGTATGACAAAATTTTTTTACAAAGATTTAAAAAAATGTGGGTTTTGGTCACTGATCATTGATCGTAACTTTTTCTTTTTTAAATATCATCTTAGTATTCTCATTCACTGTCAATTTAACTGCATCTTTTGAACTGAAAATACAAAAGTAGACAGTAGACGTCCAAGGCTGATTTTTAGGTTAAAATAAACTTTTTTTGTCTATAAATTTATTTCTTAAGACTGCCGAACACTTAATTGACAGAATGTTAAAAAAGTTTTAGAAACTCTAATATAAATTGTTAACATTATTTGAGTTTTTTTTTTCATTATTTTCTCGTGTACAATACACTCTTGGGGTTTGGTCCGTTTCTCCCGACTCGCCCTGTATATATATAATATGTATACCCAAAATAATATAAGTTAACAATTTATTTATATTATCTGAAACTTAAGCTTTTATGGTTATTTATTTTGTGCATATAAGTAGTGACCTAAAAATACTACCACAAAAATAAAAATCAGTAACTTATTAGAAATATGATATAAAGTGGAATACAACATTGAGATTTAAAATATTGCATAAATTAATTTATCAAATTTATACTTTTCATCTACTAAAGGTACCATTTTCCCTGCTGTTCTCTTATTAGACATATTAATTATAACACTATCATTTCTTATTCAACACAAGAGAAACTTAATTATATAATTAGATTGGTGTAATAATTACATGTAATATAACATAATTATTTTATTTGAGAATGCATTTTCTATTATATATTTCACTGACATGGATTTGTATTTATTTAAAATGTAAATTATCACGTCATAAAATATATTTCAGTGTAAGTGGCCAAGTGTAATACACTCTGTGTAGTATTACTCATACATAAATAATAAATGTATTTCTATTATATACATCCAACAATGACTTGTTTACAATTCAAACCACATAAAACACCAAATGGGGAAAAATAGGAAGCAGTAAATATTAGCTTTAACCTAATTTATTGCACAAAGGAGTTGTGTAATCTTTTAAAATTTATGTTTTTATAATAATTGCAAGCGGTGGTTTTCGATCGATGCATTTTAATTTCCCGTTTCAAGTAAATAACATAGGGTGGTTGAAATATAACTAAAAATTTACATATTTTTTATACTCTTTGTTATTATATTTAGAAGCACACAGTGGCGTAGTTAGGATTTTGAGGCTCCACCGCAAAATGTTTAAAGAGTCGTCTTGGAGCCGGTTTTTGGGAAAGTGTTATTTATTTTAATTTGTTTTTCTTTAAAAAAAATTGGGTACGAGTGATTTTATTATAAATAAGTGAATGCAATATGTAATTATTTCTCTGGTGTCATGCATCTCTTTAGTTGGAAAGGTAATAAGTTTGAACGTTGGATGGGGGTGGTCATAATCACTCAAAGTCTTATTACTGGTCTTATGTTTTATTGTTTTTAAATGTTTCAACAACGCGGTATTTTAACTATTCAATTGGAAGTACATTTTCAGAAGTTTTCTCACTATACTGACCAGAGGAATTAAAAACATTTTAGGTAACCCTGTAATGGATAAGAACATTTTTGTTATATGCATATACCGTTCTCCAAAAGTGGCAACTCCAAACTTTGTTGATGATGTTTCTGACCGATCTGACAAGTTTTTTCAAGGTAATCATAGAAAAACTGAATTAATGTTAGGAGATTTTAATGTACATAATATTGAATAGTTAACTCACTCATGTTCTACAACACTGTCCGATCAAAAGGCTAAGAATTTTTGCCGCTTCTCATAATATTACTTAACTTATTTAGGCAATTCCACGTCAAGTTCATTTCACGCGACCCTCTCCGATTTAGTTCAAATTTTATACACTTTTTTGGGTATCCAAAATATGACCTCATGCCAAATTTAAGACCTCTAAGTCACATAGTTTGCCTTGTAGAGTCAATTGAATTTTTTAAGTTTAACTTTTTTTTTTTTTTATTTATCTAAAAAAACAATCATAATTGATGGGAAATTTTCCAAGAAATCGAATGGAGTGGTCAGATTTTTGATATCTTGTCGCGCATGTGCAAAAAAACGTTTTGGGCAAAGATAGCTAAAAGTATGCACTTTAAGCTGCTTGAATAAAATTTTCTCACACTAGTGGTAGTTTTTGCTCTAGAGCTTCTCGAACGCACAAAACCATTTTTCAATAAAAATGTTTGCACATTTTTATTAATATATACAGGGTAAACTTCTAGGGTGGGTAGGGGTGTTCATTTGAGACACTTTTTATTTATAAACTCATAGGCTACCATGTTCACCCTAGAAGCTGAAGAAGAAGTCTTAAATTGTTTATGATTTTGACGTATGAAATAGTTGAATTTGTGTTACTTTAAGCATGAATCAACATACTTTTTAAGATTATAATAATAATAAATGCATTTATTGCCCATAGTACAAATATATAAATCTTAACAATTACATAATTACAAAAATATATAAAAAACAAATGCTCGGGCAATGGGTTCAAGATTAGATTGAATGTAGTAACATTTATCTAGTCTTCTTCTTGAACCTGGTCTATACTAGAATTTAAACATAAAAATTGATCTTAGTTTACGACGAAGCACAATGTAATGGTAGACTTCCGACACGTTTGTATACAGGCCGATTTCCAAATCGTCTAATACCTTCCAATAGAGTGTTTGCAAAAGTTTATCAGCGATTGCGAGATACGGGAGCTTTTGCAGTGAACAAGGTAAATTGCGGAGTTCAAGCTTTAAGTCTACGTATTAACTTTTCTCGTTGGTTCGTTAATCGTTGCCGCTTACAGCCTTAATTTCCACGGTATATTCTTCTTTTTACTGATGAAACAACATTTAACAGAGAAGGCATTCTTAACTCTTGCAACAACTATATTTGGACTGACAAAAACCTTTATACTATTCGGCAATCCAAATTCCAAAAAAAGTTTCGAATCAACGTGTGGGTTGGCATTGTTGACGGTCGTTTGATTGGGCCATACCTTTTTTCACCTTGTCTTACAGGTCTCATTTACAAGATCTTTTTAGAAGAAGTCTTGTCAGAGTTGTTGAAGGAAGTACCAATGGGGGTTTGCCGACAGATGTGGGTGCAACATGACTATGCGCCGGCACATTTTTTGCTTGCTGTTTGAGACTACCTCAACAAACAGTTTGGGGATAGATGGATTGGGCGAGAGGGGCCAGTAACGTGGCCACCACGATCCCCAGACCTAACGATCCTAGATTTTTTTTATGTGGGGTTAATCTAAAGAAGACTTGTATTATTTGTTTTGACTTAGACTTTTAAGAGAAATATTTCGAAAAATTGTACTAAAAAAACAAAAAAAAGTTTTTGACATGCAGCTTCTAAGATGAACATGGTTGCCTATAAGTTTATAAATAAAAAGTGTCTCAAATGTATCTCCTTACCCACCCTAGAAGTTTGTTACTCTTATTCATTAACACCTTATATATATATATATTAATAAATATGTGCAAAAATTTTGATTGAAAAATGATTTTGTGCGTTCAAGAAGCTTTAGAGCAAAAACTACCACTAGCGTGGGAAAATTTTAGCCAAGCATCTTAAAGTACATATTTTTGGCTATATTTGCCTAAAATTTGGAGTCTTAATCAGTGGCATCGATTCCTCGAAAAATTTCCCATCGATTATGACTGTTTCAAAATTTTTTTAGGCTGAAATGCAATTAAAATAAATGAAATTAAAAAAAATTAAAGTTGAACTTAAAAAACTGCCGTAAAATTCAATTATCTCTACAAGGCAAACTATGTGACTTAGAGGTTTGAAATTTGGCATGAAGTTATATTTTGGGTACCCAAAAAAGTGTACAAAGTTTGAGCTAAATTAGAGAGGGTTGCGTGAAATGGACTGCTCACTTGACGTGGAATTGCCCATTTATCAACTCACATGTTTTCTTTGTGATGAACTTTTTGGTCAACCAAGATCATTAGATCTGTTTTTCAACTATTTTAGAGTTTGCAACAACTACTGTTGATGGTGCTTTACGAAATTCCGGTCGTTCACTTATTTCTGTTGTTAAAACTTCTTAAACCATGCCTGATTGATCAACATAGTAAAAATGACATTTCCTAATAATTTTGATTTTGAAACCAAAAATTTGTTGTTATTGTTTTTTGGATCAAAACCGAAACGGATTTTTTTTGTGTTTTTCTTTCTGTCAGCCGAAATCGAATCTTCCAGAGAACTATAAAACAAAAAAAAGGGGTATTTGAATCGTCCTGGTTAGGGGCACCAGACGTACCAAAAGTACACTAATCCTATTTGAGTGGTAAATAATGACGTCACGGTAATTAAACGCTGTCAACTTGCCGTACCGTGCTTCAGAGCATAGTTGGGCTGATTTGTATCCTTGCGTCTCTTTCTAATTGTTGTTTCTCACTCTAACAAATAAACTTGGCGGTAGTGTAAATATATATTTTAAAATTAATTCTTAATCATTAGAATGTTTTTTAAAGGGAAATCAATTGAATTTAAAAAATTCCTGATGCTTCTATTATAATAGAAAAATTACAATTAAAAATTAACAATTTTTATTTGACGTTTAATTAAAATATGTAAACAACTAAATTGTATGGTTATAATCAATGGCCGCGTTCAGGACGACTCAACAAGGGTACTAAACGCGCTTGATGACTATCGTTTGCTGGCAGCGCTTGTCATTTTGCTCATCATACATCTAGGTTTGCTTGGTTCGCGCTTTTATTTGAAAAATAAATTCATTATGTCAAAACCAAACTACATAGCAGTTATATATGGTTTTAAACGGGAAAAGGAGCAACATAGGTAAATTAGATTACAACGTAATATTAAAGCTGAGAGAAGTAAAAAATGATAAAGATAATCAATTGCCGTACTTTATTGCCAACTTCAGGGTAATCTTATCCTACACCTTTACCTTAGATGGCATTACTTATTGAGAGTATATTATATCTCGTTAAGTAGCGGCTTCATAAACTAATTAATGCCCGTACTAATAGTCAGAGACTCGGATTTATCCTGGATTCATGAATCCGAGATTCATTTTGTTATTCGTTGATTGGCTCTAAGCCAATTTACGGATATCATTAGTTGCGATCGACCAATACATTGCTGGCTTAATTCTCGGATCGAGTTGAAAACTATGCAACCGTCAATATAATCCTAGATTCAAATAATCTTGGGTCCACCCAAGATTGTTTATTAGTGTGTCATATATTAATTTTGACGTTTAGTAATCAAATACATTGGCCAATCGCAACTATATTCACCATCACAATATCCGTGAATTGGCTTAGAGCCAATCAAATATTAGTAAAATTAATCTTGGATTCATGAATCCGAGATTTAATCTCTGACTATTAGTACGGGCATAAATCATTTATTTAAATTCAAAACTCTGAGCTTTATGTTTATGTAGTTGATAAAAGTTTACACGGTTGGCAACAGTGGCAAAATATACCGTTCAGACGGGCTCAGCGCTTATTGATTGATTAATAGGTCAGCGCTGGCAACTGATGAGTTGTACTGAACGCAGCCTATACTTCATTCAGTTCCCGCCATATTTTTTGAATTTATCATACCGCAATAGTTGACGTGACGTCATACATTTACACTACCACAAGGGTACCAAAAGTCTCACTCAAATACGTCTAAAAACGTTTAAACATAAATATGTATTTGAAATGACAGCCAACACACCAACATTGCAGTAAAGGCTAAACGTTACTCTTTATTGACGAGTGTCTGATGGATAAGCAAGCCGTAATAATTTGATAAACTTAGTTAAACTTGCTGCACTAAACTTGCTTTTTTTTTCTGTTTCAAGCGCCGGTATTTTTGGACTTACACTTGTGTTACTACCTCACAGCAGAATATGTATCTGAAAATTAATTACATAATATATACTACCGGACCCGTTAATTGAGAGAATGGAGGCTTTGTAGATAATGACGAGGCGGCCTAGTATTTGATTCATCTACACTTTCATGTTAAATGTAATTATGGTTACATGGACACTAATTATGTAATGTCCTGAATTAATAAATATCTTTCTTAAAATGTTCTGCCGGTGCTGGGGCTCGAACATGCGAGTTAGCGCCGAGCATCGAGGTAGACATGACATTTTTATTTAAAAAGAAACTTGGCTCGCTAGTGTAATTTACAATTTAGGATTTTCTGATTTCAAATTTATGATAGTTTAAATTACCGATGCCATCGCGATCATATTGCAACATCCAAATTAAGTGGCGGAAGTGTGCTAACAAGTATAATTTCTATGAAATATTTAGTCATTGCTCTGACTATGATGAATCATGTGTTTGCATTTATATTGGCACTGTAAAATTGGTTTTTGGCACTTTGTACACCTGACTCAGAATACTTTATTTATCAATATGTAAGCGTTGAATTAATTATCAAGTTGAGTTAATAATAAATACGGTGTACGGACCGAGTACACATGCCATAAATGTGTATAGTAATACACGTCAATTGAATTACATTTAAACATCAATTTGGTTCCGCTGGGTTTATTATTTTTGTCTTCATCACTTTTTTCAAACATAAACTGAATTGCAGCTTCTTATTTTATTGGACATTAAATGGTGTAACAAAGAAAACGCGCATGTTTATATCATTTTAAAGATGCTGATTACGTTTTTTTAAATAATGCTGTTATTAATACGAGGTGGGAGGAAATATTTGTAAATTGTTATGTTGAATTTTGCTCCAAAAATTAGTGCGACTTGAAAGAAGTGATGCTTCAATTAGTAGCAATCAGAATAGTATCAACTTTTATGGATGGTATTTTTCAAATTGATACTACTGATGGTATTGTAGATTCCTTTTCAATTTTTTATTTGTTTATTTATAAAATGTTAATTGAAGGGCTTGGGACAAAAAGTTGTTTTCAAGATAATCGCATTTAAAGTTTTCTTTATTGCTTTAAATGTGCATGTTTCTGTATGTTCAGACTGTCGCAGTTTAAACTTTAAACGCGATATTATATTTTTTACTAAATATTCTCCTGTACTTGTCTTCAGAAGCTGGTTTTAATTTTTTTGCACCAGTCTAAATAATAATCCTTACATAGACGTGAGATATTTAAATTGTGATTTAAGTAGACTCTAGATGGATTGCCTTGACTTGGTAATGGAGTCCGGGATACTGTTATGCTTAATTTGCTCGGCTAATAGTTAAATTCTTTTTTGTAAACATTGCAAACCATTGATTGCAAGAAATTTTTGCTTTTCAACTCACTATCTAACACATAATCCTTGTTATCATCGGAATTAATCGGTTTATTATTATTTTTATTTTCACTTTTATAATTGAATAATCTTTTTTGAGGTGGTGCACGTGTTGTCAAAAATTGGACATGTGCTCTATCTGTGAAGCAATAGCAGCGAAATTAATTTTGGTGGATAGAAATGACCAAATTGTGGCATAAAGCCTTGTAATTTTGAGCCTTTCAATTGTATCTACGAGTTTGCTCAGCAACAACTATTCTTCACCACCTTACAAACATGATAGATTAACTGCTTCTTTCCTTAAAAATTGTGCATTTGCTCTTGTCTTTTATGGCTTTTACTTAATTTATCTTTGACTACTGATACTTTTCTTACTTGTTGGTGACACGCTTTTATCACTTCTATACATAAATCTGGTACCAAAAATGATGTCAGTTATTTGTTGTTTGACTGCCGGAAACTTATATTAGAGATGCGCTCGAAAACCGATTTCAGGTTAATTTAATTTACACTGACTTTTTAAGTTTTTGATATCGTTGACCACAAATACGTAATAGAAAACTGCGTTGTATTGACATTGATGCCATCTTGTTACAATCTTATCTATCTGGCAGATTCCAACTTATAAACATTTGGCAGTACGTTTTTTGTAATATTGACGTTACGTCTGGTGTTCCACAAGGGTTACCTTGTTTAATATTTTTTATCAACGGTGTTGTGGACCGTTTTTCAATTACACAATAAACAGCGTCTATTATTTGCTGCCGACATAAAACTGGGTTTGTTGTATTCATTGCCTTTTTTGCCTGGGGTATTGTACCACTTTACTTTTAGTTCATGGTACGTGTTTGCTTTTAGGTGGAGTGGTAAGGTTTTTGATTGCTGTAGTGGTTTATGGTTTAGGTCCACATATTTTCGGGGTTGACTATTTGCACGCCAGCTTATCAGCCTTAGTATTTTCTGTTTTTCACCTAGCACAGCTTGATGTTATTTTAGGCTAGTTTATAGCTAGAATAGCTGCTTTGGTGTTTGTGTTACTATTTCTATTGCCTTTGAAATGGTGTTGACAGGTGTAAGGATATTATAAGTAAAAGTAAATTTTGTGCAGATTTGTAGGATCTTTATCTATATTTTGCTCTTGTTGTTCTCGCATTTGTACATTATAGGGTTTTTGAAATACAAAATAATGTGGCATTGTGGCTGTTCTCACTTCTAGCAGAGGTGGGAACCTTTTCTAGGAGGGAACAGTATTTGCCAGTTTCATGGCTGCAGTTGGTATTGCATGCCATTTGTTGCAACTGATTAATCATCATTACTGATGATCTAAAGGGTTTTAAAAAGTGTTGATTTGAATTGTGGTTAGTCTTTTTGCTCATTCATCAGACTAACAAGAAGATTACAGTGTTTTTTTTTGTTGTAAAATTTGGCGTTGGCGGCTTTTAACAGATTAAGTTTTTGGCTGTGACATTTGAGGTTGCTCTGTGGCGCCCTGATATTTGACATAGGAGGATATTGCTCTTTGCCGGTGCATATTTGTGTATCTTAGAATATGGCGTTCTGAAAAAGACCTTTCGATTCGATCTGCTATAAGATGTCGATCCGATTTGGTGGATTTTCTCTGAGTGTATGCTTGGTTTGGGTGGTTATTAGTGCCGTTTTTTGAATTGGTATTTTGCATAGTCTCTGAGTGTTTTCAAGAGGAAAGAGGTCTGGCTTATTTGGCAATAAGATTTTGCCTGGATGTAGTCACTGGTTTTGGTATGAATACTTGACTTTTACTTTTCTTTATGCAATGGATGTTAGCAAAAAGCAATACCTGCTTCATAGTTTCTATCCAGTTGAATCAGGATATCTTTGCTCTGATTGCTCCCGATAGGTTAGCTATATATATGCCATCTGCACGTTTTAAGCAACCAAGTTGTTATATGGGTTCTTTGAAAGGATTCATTTCAGCTTTGCGGTGGTGGAGGTGTTTTCAACATTCTCACAAAAATATCTTTAAGTTTACTTCTGACGTTTTTGTAAGACATTCAGTATGATTGTATTTTTGAGTTTTTTGCTCTGTTGAAGGATTTTTTTGCGACCGCCTTGAGTCTTTTAAATTTTTCACACCACCATGGTATAACGGAGCTGAGGGTCGACTTAAGTGGGTAAGAGTCATTGTATGATTGTCTTACAGAATGTTTCAACTTACCTAGGTAGTTTTCCACACTTACAGGTTTACTAAAAAATGTATAGGTTCTGGAAAAACTGTTGTCAAGGGTTAACATTTACTTCACATATTGGTATTATTGTATCTATCAGCTGTTAGGGCGTGACAAGCGTAATTTTAAAGAGTTTTATGATCTTAGTTATTCTTTACAACGTTTTAGTACGCCTACACAGATTGCTCTTAAATGGGTGGTTTCTATAGACCGCCGTTAGTAAAGAAAATTGGCGCAAATCCTAAAGTTTGTTTTTTTATATGACTTGTCCTGAGAGAAGACGTTTTAACTTTGACGTAACATTAGTTTGTAAAGTGCTTTGTAGAGTTATTAATTGATTGCATATTTTAATTGGTGTTCATATCCTAGCTCGAAATGCTTATTTATTTCATATACTATTGTTTGTTTTTATTCTTATTTTTATACGTCAATTATATTTTAATATTTCAGTGGTATTTAATTCTGTTTTATCTACTTTATTCATGAAATTTTTAACATTCTTGATACTTGTCACTTGAGTAAACATTAGTATTATTAATTGGGTACAGGTTGTTAGTTGTTTAGTTTGATAATTGCTATTCTTTTATTTTAATTATTTAATTGTGCAAATCTGTTTACACTATTTTTGTATTTAAAATTACATTTTTTTTGGTAATATGAATTTTGTTGGCATAACATAACATTCTGCGAATAAACATGTTTTAATAATTGGAATTTTGTCTTATTTGTTGGTTCATCTGGGTGGTGACATGTGTCGTGAATTTAGCATGCATGATGAAGTTAAACTGGCTATGCATTGATATTATTAAGTTATATCACGTAACTTAAATTAAATGTAAGTACCCATTATAGTGTACTACTAAAATTTAAAAGTTTAACTAGAACTGGTTGTAATAATAAACTAAGTTATTTGATTTATAATCTGTTTATAGTGGTAACATGCGGATGCACTTTAAATATCTATCATTTATTAAATGACTGCTGCTGATGGAAAAGTATTCGCGCTATAAATCATAATAAAAAACCATAAATTATTGTTACCTTTAACAAGTACTATTAGAATAACATTGTTTAGTATTTTATGAAAAATGTTCATTGTGCGTAAATTTCCCTTGCGTATGTACCTGATGGGGGTTGTGTGGGTACATTTACATGAGAATGACATTAAATTGCATCGATCGCAGGACTACCGGGCAATTATTATTTAAACATAAATTATAAAACATTATTCCGTTGTGTATTGGATCTGGGTTTGGTGGGGGAGGTAGGAAACGACGGAGGTAAAAGTACGAGCATGTGAGGCGGCGTTCAATCCCGAAATGTCGCGCGTTGTTGGCGGATGAAGAGGAAGAAAATTCAAAAGAAAAGCTTACACACGCGATTTTCTGGAAACGCAACTTCGAGTTCAACGACTGCATGTCCTGTGAAAATAAGAAATTTATGTTTTGTTGTAAATAAAAATGCACACGCGTTTTGTGTTTAGTTATTGGTCGGTTTCGCTCGAGTATCGCCGCTCTTTCCGCTTTTAAATTTGGTTTATAGGGGATCAAATCAAACATTACATTCCATCGGTGCTTGTTGCGTGCTGTGTACACGATGTGTTGTGATTAATAATTCATTAGTAATTAGGACACTGAAATGAGTTATGCATCATTTATCATACGATAGCCCGCGGTAACAATAATCACGCATCGCAATTTTTACTTTAGCGGTAAGTAACTGCGAAAATATATTTAAATATTTTTTTGTGTGTGTATTATGTCATGTAATTTGTTTAATGTAACACATCATGTTGTAATTACAAAAATGTTGATATACTTATTCAAGCGTATGATTAGTATTTGCCATAGGCACAATTAACTTATTGTGGTATTTCTGACTAATCATACAGTAGAAGGGAAAGTTTTCTAATTATATAAATTGTTCTTAATGCATTAGTTCTAAACAATATAATTCATCTCTTATATAATTGAAATGGATATACATATTATTATACGATATAGCTCAGTGATTAGTATAGTATTAATAAAAGCATGTTTTTATTTTATTTTATTGAAGCAGTTGAAGTAGTCTTATATATTTTTTTACTACAATTTTTGCATTTTCTGTTTTTACATCTATGCACACTTTTAGTTAATCTGTAATTTTTGAAAATATTAAATATTGACCTCTAGTATTCTTGAGGTCTCGAGTATGATTTTAAAAATTTCCAAAATGTGATTTTGCTTTCTATCTATCATGGTGGTCGGAAGTTTCTGAATTACTATGCAAATACGCTGAAATAGCTTAAGAAATGTAATCTTTATATAACTATACCTTTCAACTTCAAATTGAGACAAATCAATTTTAAATTGGGGATAATCAATTTCAAATTAGGATTAATCAATTTCAAATTGGAAATAAACAATTTTAAATTTTTGAGATCTTTTTAAGGAAAGTAGTAAAATATTTTTAGTTATAACTTTAGTAGCTTACTTTTTGGCATGGTTTTAATCTTTATCAGACTTTGAAATCTATTTATCAAAATAGGGCGTTGTTTTTGCCAGTTGACTAATGAATTAAGTAGTAATGAATACATTTTTATGCTGATGTCGGAAGTAATCAAGCAATGATGATAATCAACTTGATTTTCTGAAATACTTTCTCAATAAAAACATGACGAAAAACATTTATACTATTGCTTACTTGTGTAATATGTAATATACACTCAATAAATAATATGATTATGTTAGATCATCTTTCTGCAAAAATTGCTTGCTTTTTTTGAATTCTTTGAATTTATTAGATTTTAAATTGTTTTGAAATTTTCTTTAATAGTCTTAAGAGTTGTTTAAAAGGGGATTGATAGGACCAATTAATGGATTTTTGAATCACTTCGGTGGATAAAGAGCAAGTTATTAGTCATATTATGAGAATCGAACTCTAGACTGTTAACGTGTTAAGGTAACGTTCTATAACTGAGCCATCTCACCGTTATATGTTTGCCTATTTTGATTGTTTGCTTTTTACATAGTTTTTCATGTTTTATTTACTTTATCAATTAATAGAAATTTGATTTTGTAACTTTTAATGTATTTGGTAGTTTTGCAAACTAACTGCGGCAGTCTTTATATTTTTTAAGGTTAGAAAGTGGTCAATTTACTTTTGTTTGCCTGAGCCAACTCTTCTGATGTAATCTCATATATTGCGAAACCGTTTGATAGTGTTTTGCACACTTTAAAACTCCAAGAACTCGAGCTGCGTAACACTGTGACCGTTCATCTTGAATAAGAGCAGTAGCTCTGGCAGAGTAGGTGGCACTTTAAATAATATTTTAGTTTTAAAAGTACTGGTTATCTAATCTCAATTTGATTGTGAACAATACTAAACAAAATGAATTTTAAAGATGAAAGCATGAATCAAATTAACATTTTTATCTCTTAAAGAAACATGTCTTCTTAGATAAGATCAGCTGGTAACAACTTTAAATTTTTAACAATCTTGCTCTAATAACATCTCGCATACGAACACACACCTAATCAAGTTTGATATTGTTTTTTGCGGGATGTCATGCCACTCTTCTTCTGTTGCCAGCTGGCTGGTTTGAATTTTTTAGCTTGTTCCATAGATCCTCTATTGGATTCAAACTAACTTCGGCAATGTAATTTTGGAATCTGTTATTGCGGCATGTGGTTTTGCATTGTCATGTATAAAAGTAAAATTATCTCCAATGAAATAAAGGGTGAGATATCTAACTTTTGGAATTTGAATCGGCTATAAATAAAAAAAACTAAAGAATATTTTTTCAAAATTTTCATTCACATTTTCGATTGTTTGGGATCCAATCGCATGAATGGCAACTTCGATTTTGTGTTTCAAGGTATCTATTGTCTCTGGATGCTTAGCGTGGTATTTATCCTTAAGGCCACTCCATAAAAAAAATCAACGGGGTCAGATTATTTGATTTTCAAAAACAGTGCACAAAAGATCGATGGTTACGTTTGGCTGTATGGCAAGTTTCATACTCTTTAATTTTTGGAAACAAAAATTTTATTAGCATGGTACAGTAACGTTTGCTATTGACGGTAACGGCGACTCTTTGCTAATTTTTGAAGAAAAATGGCCCAATATTGCCGCCGGCCCAAAAACCACACCACGTTGTGGATGTATAGGCTGTTCAATAGTTATGTCTAGATTTTCTGATCTCTAAATGCGACAATTTTGCTTATTGACATAGCCTCCGAAATGAAAATGAGCTCATCTCCTGCCAAACGATCTTTGGCCCATTGGGCGAACTGAAAACGCATCGGATGGTCATGAGGCTTTATTTATTGGACTAATTGAACGTTGTAGGCTTTTAAACCGAGGTCTTTATGCAAAATTCTTCTCAGAGAAGTGCGAGAAATTTGAGAACGATGACGAGTTGATGTTGATGCATGTTCCGCACACTCTGAGCAACAGCATTATTATTTTTGGCTGAGCGCACTGGACGAGAAATTGAACGTGTTGTTATATCCACTAACGATGCAGTTTTGCGAACTTGCTTTACAAATTGGTCCACAAACTGCGTTGAAGCCACTTTGTTTCTATCAAATTTGTTTCGTAAATTTCTTACTGTTTGAGTAAAAGACTTACCACTTAACTTTAGAAGTAAATTTTTATTATTTCACAACTTTTTTCAAGTGTAAAGCGTATCATTTTGTAAATGTCAAACATAAAACTAAATTTCTGTTAACTCGTAAATGGGCAGTTCCACGTCAAGTGAGCAGTCCATTTCACGCAACCCTCTCCGATTTAGCTCAAATTGTACACTTATTTGAGTACCCAAAATATGACTTCATGCCAAATTTCAGACCTCTAGGTCACATAGTTTGCCTCGTAGAGCTAATTGAATTTTACGGCAACTTTTTAAGTTTAACTTTTTAAATTTCATTTATCTTAATTCTTTAATCGGGAAAAATTTTACAATAGTCATAATTGATAGGAAATTTCCCATGGAATCAAATGCAGGGGTCAGATTTTTGATATCTTGTCGCGCACGCGCAGAAAATGCAATAAACCAGTTTTTTTTTTCAAAAATTCATATCTCAAAACTCCAAATTTTGGACAAAGACATCCAAAAGTATGTACTTTAAGATGCTTGAAAAAAAATTAAATTCGAAATTAAAGGCCATTCAATTGCGCATTTTTCACCTAATAACATGTTTTAATGTAGCTTCTACCGATTGTGTGCTATTAAAGAAAAACTTCAAAGGGACCTAACCTTACTTAAAAAAAACATTAATAAAATGTTACAAATTTGACAAAATAAAAAAATATGTACATACGTCATTTTAAAAGTTTTTTAATTTAAAAAAAAAATTATAGGCCCAAGTCTTATTAAATTCTAATAATTTTAGTTTACGAGTCTAATTTTATGTTCAAAATTCAAAATATAATAAAAATATTATAATTTAAAAAATATATATTCAGAGTATATTGATGTAAAGTATTATGTAGAACCTAATTAGCAAGTACTCATTTGCTTTTTTGGAGACTCAGGGTATGCATCTGACTCCAATCTGGAAGCCAATGATACTTATTAAGTATATTAATTTTAAAAATTTAACGGTGGTGCAACACGTGTTCTTTTGAATCTTAAGGTCTGAAATTTCTCATGACATATTTTTTTGTATAAAGATCACTTTCTGAAGGTGCACACAAAGAAATTCTACAAAAAAATTTAAAAACCAGTCTATTATCAAAAATTTTGATTAGAAAATGGTTTTGTGCGTTCAAGAGGCTCTAGAGCGAAAACTACCACTAGTGTGGTAAAATTTTATTTAAGCATCTTAAAGTACATACTTTTAGCTGCCTTTGCCCAAAATTTGGAGTCTTAATCGGTGGAAACTTTTGAGAAATGAATTTTTGAAAAAAAAATGTTTTTTTGCGTTTTTTGCGCGTGCGGGATAAGATAACAAAAATCTGACCGTTGCATTCGATTTCTTGGGAAATTTCCCATCGGTTATGACTATTCTAAAATTTTTCCAGGCTGAAATGCAATTAAGATAGATAAAGTTAAAAGTCGAACTTAAATACTGCCGTAAAATTCAATTGGTTCTACGAGGCGAACTATGTAACCTAGAGTTCTGAAATTTGGCATGAAGTCATATTTTAGGTACTCAAATAAGTGTACAATTTACATTTGAGCTAAATCGGAGAGGGTCGCGTAAAATGTACTGCCCACTTGACGTGGAATTACCCAAATGTCATTATACCTTTGAATAACAAAATAAAAGGTAATTCAAATTCCAAACGTTACATGGCCCACCTTTTAGATGTCAGGTATCACATCACTGGCTATTATTTTTTTAATGTACAGAGCACTTGTTAAACTTGTTTTTTGCGGAATCGGCCTTTCTTAGCGATTAAAAAGTGTTTGTTTTGCTCTTTAATGTAGCACTCTGCTCCTTGGTTCTACGGTATACTTTCTTTCTTTGGTTGATCACAGATGATTTGATGCGAAAGGGAGGCGTTTTTGACGATGAGCTGGATAAGTTTTGGACCAGTGGCAGGTTTTTTAGGAGCTAGTTTTTTTCTGCATCTTTTGTTTTACTGTCTATTGACTAATATTCATTCCCCGCACTTCACAGAGCTGTTATTGTACTTGAATTGCATTGAGTTGACGGTTTCTTAATATTGTTGGCACAATAAACGGGTTGCTGTTTAATGGATCCAGTCTCTTTATAACGTTTGGGCACTTTTTCATATGCCGAGCGTGTCATAATCAGTTCGTTTTTAATTAAAACAACTGCTGGGTTTCAACCGTATGCATTATAATAGTAACACGTTTATAACCTGATAAAATGTGTGAAAAACGAATTATGAGCAAGATATTAGCTGCAATTTTTTAAGTTGGTTTAAGAAACCATGTAAATATGACCTGATTTTGATATCGGTTTTTGCATTTCATAAACAATAAGCATTTTTGATAAATTTAAAACAAATGAATTGATTTTTTGTACAGCAAATGTTTTATTTTAATGTTTAGTGATATTTACTGTTAAAATACTTGATGTTTTTATACATGTAAATAATATTTGTAATGTTATTGATCCTTTATTAATTTCAGTAAACATTTATTTTAAATTTATTATAAATTAGAACATAACCTTTTATCAAATGTCATAATTGATAAGTGAAACACTAATAAACAATCAGCCTTATGCATAGTTGTTTGTTTAGTATGCTACTAAAACGTTAATAACTAGTACTTTCTTACACCATACTAAATGTGTTAAATGCATAGTTGATTTTTATTATAAAGGGTGGTCCATTTAGTAGTCCCTTTTTAATAATTCAAAAAAATGAACAAAAATCAATTTTTTTCGGCAAACATTTCTATTATTTATGGAACACGATTACATTCATGTGGCTACCTTGGCTGGCTTTACAGTAGCGTATCCTGTTAACCCAGTTTTTCAAAACCTTGGTGACGGTTTCTGACTCTATCTCACGAATGGCTTTCTCGATATTTGCCTTAAGGGCCTGAATCGTTAATGGATTGTTTGCATAACATCGGTCTTTCACGGCACTCTACAAAAAAAAAGTCTAACGGAGTTAAATCGCAGCTCCGAGGTGACCAATTGACATTGCCGAGACGACTGATAACATGATTACCAAACTTGGCGCGCAAAAGATCAATTGTGGCATGGGCTGTGTGGCATGGCGCGCCATGCTGCTGAAACCAAAGATTGTCCAAGTCCATGTTTTCAATTTCCGTCCACAAAAAATAGTTTGTCATGCCTCTGTAGCTCTCACCATTGACCTAAATGACATTTTCAGCAGCATTTTCAAAGAAAAATGGGCCAATGATGCCACCGCTCTAAAATCCGCATCAAACTGTCACTCTCTGAGGATGCATTTGCTTCTCGACAATCACGTGCGGGTTTTTTGATCCCCAGGTACGACAGTTTTGCTTGTTAGCATAGCCGCCGAGATGAAAATGCGCTTCATCAGAAAAGATGATTTTTAGAGCAAAATTGTTGTTCATTTCAAGCTGCTTTAAGGTTCAAACTGAGAAGCGATAACGAACCGGATGGTAGTGTGCTTTCAATTGCTGGATCAATTGGACCTTATAAGCGAATAATGCGAGGTCTTTGTGCAAAATTTGCATCAGGCTGGTGAGTGAAATGTTGAGTTGTTGAGATCGATGGCGAGTTGATGATTCAGGACTGAGAGAGTGTGCTCTCGGTTACGGCAGCTACATTCTTGTCAGTGCGCACCGTACGACGGCGGGGACCGTGTGTGTTGGTCACTAGCATGCCAGCCTCACGAACTTTTTGCATAAGCTTGCGTACAGCACGCGCGGTGAGGGCCTCATTTTGGCCAAAATAAACGCACTGTTTGGGCTACACAACATTGAATTTGGAAATAAGTTTGCAATATTTCCTAACGTCGTTCAAGCGTAAAGCGATTCATTTTGTTCCGCGGAGATATGATACTGACTTTCTGTCAAGATTTCCTACGAAATGAAATGAAATGATTAAAATATACCACTAGATGGACCACCCTTTAATTTTAGTTAGTAGCTCCTAACAATAACATTACGGTTTGGCAACACAGCATTATAAATCTATATGTCACATTTTTGCGCTGTAAAAACAAAAAATTAAAATGTTTTGCACTAAAATATTATTAAAATATAACCAACCATTTTGTTTAGTCAAAATAAGTTTTAAATGAGTGAAATGCACATCAGATATGTTTGATGCTGTCATATTAATTTTTATAACTTGATTTTGGTTTTGCTGGCATCTTACAGAAAAATACTAAACTAATTTAATAATGTATTTAATCATATGCAAAACAAGGCAATCTGGCTAGTAACGTTTTAGTTGACAACTAAGATTAGTAGCGTTTTAAATGCTACTATTCATACCGTCAACAGTAATATCGTTGATTGATAAATTTACTAAGATACGCAGCTCAGAATTATATTATGTTCATGACATGTAGATAGCATATACACGTCAATATAAACGTTTATAATTTTTGTGTCAGTGCCATCTATATTTTATGAATGGTATTTTATCTCAGGTTGCGTATTTTAGTAAGTTTATCAATAAACGGTAATATCCAGCTAGTAGCACTTTAGTAGCTACTAAATCTGACTATGCATAAGGGTGTAAAAGATTGAGCTTGGGCGGTCTTAGGACTGTTTAAATCTAGGATTATACAGAGCGTTCTTAAGCAAGTGCGAACAATTTTACTGGGTTACACCTTGGGTTATTCTAAGAAAAAAATTGGTTTGTTGCTATGCTGGTACGTATTGACAGTGACAACTGAGCAAAGTTAAAAATATTTTTATTTTACAATATCTATCACTCCATATTTACGCGTCTCTAATAATGTATTTATGAAAATAGAAGTTTTTAAAAGGATTATCTGATTGTGGGCGATACCGAGAAGTTGGGGCAGTAGAATTAGAAGAAGCAATTATTAACCAAATTGCAGAACCTTCGAATACAAGTACAAGGCAGATTGCTCTTACACTAAACGGAAAACACTAAACAGTTTGGAGAATTTTAAGAGAACAACCTATGTATTCCTATCACATTCAGCACCATTATCAACATATTTTACGCAGAGTTGTTTTGTGTCAATGGTTTCTACAGATGATTGCAGAAGTGCTTTTTTCGTGTGAAGCTAACTTTTCTAGGACATCTATAACTAATTTTCATAACAATCATCTTTGGGCTGAAGACAACCCACAAATAATAGAAACTCGTAATCAACATCGATTTTTTCTAAACGATTGTAATCATCGGTGACATCTAAATTGGGCTGCAGTTTTTATATCATTGGAGGCTAACTGGTGTCACATACCGCCATTTTCTCGAAGAGGAGCGTTAATAATGCTGGTATATGTGCTACTCCAGATTCAAAACTAAATGTGCTTTATGCATGACGGTGATCCAGTACATTTTAGCCTAACTTGGATGCTGTTTATCAGAATCGGGTGGATAGCTCGAGCAGGAGCACAGTTTTGGCTTCTATTGGTTCCCAGACGAACCCCTGGAATTTTTGACGTGCTAATCAATGAGAAGAAGGACAGAGTTATGTATCACCGCTAAGGGTGGTCATTTCCAACAGTTACAGTAGTTTCATTTATTTGTTTTTGCAGATAAATTTGTTTATTTCTGAATTTTTAAAACTCTGATTCATGAATTCAGAATCAATTCGAGATTTGATATCCGACTATTAGTACGGGCATTGTCGAATGTTGTCTTTTCTAATAATTTCTTTCTTTACCAAATCAATTAGTATTTGGAAGAATCAGATTAGATCATTTTAATTAAATTATAATTTTCTTATACATTTTATAGCTTAATTAAATTTGTTGATTATAATTACGAAACACTTACTATAATGAAGAAATTTCCAATTAACCTATTATGAAAATATTAATTTAACTAAATTACAGTAATATATTATTTTTGAACAGGTAGAAAGTAATGACTAAACGCATTAATCGAAATATTCGATCATGAAATATTTATAGTAATCAATACTAATGTGCATTAATTTAGTAATGGTTAGGTGCAATACAATGCATGTGACATTCAATATAATCGATTAAGCTGCTAGAATATGTTAATTTGCGGATTTGTCTGTGCGTAACACAATAAAATTCATCCTAGTAGAATATTTTCTTTAAAATTTTATTTCTGTAAAAAATAGCACATTATTTAGATGCAATATCTTAAGTTTTAAATATGGTACAGTAGCTTGGCTTTTCTCCAGAGAATTATTAATGCAATAAATCAGCATTTTCATTTTGGAAATGAGTAATAGTAGATTTTTAATTTTCTCCACTAATAAATACAAATTTATGAAATACAAGTGCCAAGTATTTTTTATTATTTTTTATAATACATACATTTTACCACTCAAAATTTTTTAATCTTGTGCTCTTATATGTTTTATGCTTATAACTCAGTTTTCTTTTAATTTATTGACTTTGTCAATTATATAACAAATTTTCAAGCGTAAAATGAGTTTATTAAACTTGTATAGACCCCAAGGTAATAATTTGCAATGCTGGTTTTATATTATAAAATTATTTTTGCTACTAATACTGCTAAATCAATTATTCATATAATAAACATGCACATCAGCATATTTGAAGAAATGGTGCAATTATAAGGAGGATGATGATGATGATGTTAAACAAAAAGCTTACTTCCTGTAGTAGTATTTTTTGTGACAAATTATTAATGAATTAAATCAGTTATGTAAATACTTTCATAAATTCTGGAAAAAACAGATTATTGTACTAATATTGGTTTTTGTATTGGTAACTAAATCAATTCTAGGAATATTGAAGTTTTTCTTTTACAAATTTATCTTACTTATTACAATTACTAAATATTGACATAAACAATTATTTAATAACCTACATTATATTATATTATTACTTTTTATATTAATAACTAAAACAAGCCTAGGAATATTGCAACAAAAATTTACAAAATTTTACCTATGATAATTACTAAATATTGACAATTAAGTATTTTTTGTCAAAAACTTTCACTAATCTGTTTTTATATGTATTTATTTACTTAAATAATTTTTTTTTTATTTTGTTATAACCAATAGTCATATTCAATATGTATTAAACATTAGAACAAATGTCCATTAATACATGACACAAGTGATTAAATATTAATCTTGAAAAACGAAATAATCGTTGGGCTTGTGCATACGCGTCTTACAAAGACGAAAACAAGTTACTTAGAAAATAAAAGTAACTTGCACATTACAGTTAGTACTACTAATACTGCAACATTGAAAAAATAAAATTGAAAAATGTGGTTAAAATTTAAAAAAAAAAAAAAAAAAAAAAAAAAAAAAAAAAAAAAATAATAATAATAATAAAATTAAAATTAAACAAAAAAGAAGTATTTTGAAAATAAATTATAGATAAAAGGAAAAATGAATTGGAAATCAATTAATATCTAGACTATGCAACACTAGAACAGGTAAAACATGTTTGTATAAATGTACACACAGTGTCTCAAGTTTACTAAATGTAACCTGCAACAATGTCGAACAGTCATGAAATAACAAAATGTAAATATTAAAATGGTCTAAAATCATCCATATACGCGTTTCGAAATTTATTTCTCATCAGTATGGCTTTACTTTAGACATAAACATAATTCTAAATTAGATAAATTAACTTACTTAGTCAACTCGGTCTCGTAGCAACGTTTAAACTAAATTTATAAAAAAGAGGGTGAACTATTTATACTATCTGAAGGATTAATGACTTCTGAGAATGAAGGATTAAGAAATCTCACATTTTTCGGACTAATTACCTAGCGATAATTACATGTAAACATTAGAACAAATGTCCATTAATACATGACACAAGTGATTAAATATTAATCTTGAAAAACGAAATAATCGTTGGGCTTGTGCATACGCGTCTTACAAAGACGAAAACAAGTTACTTAGAAAATAAAAGTAACTTGCACATTACAGTTAGTACTACTAATACTGCAACATTGAAAAAATAAAATTGAAAAATGTGGTTAAAATTTAAAAAAAAAAAAAAAAAAAAAAAAAAAAAATAATAATAATAAAATTAAAATTAAACAAAAAAGAAGTATTTTGAAAATAAATTATAGATAAAAGGAAAAATGAATTGGAAATCAATTAATATCTAGACTATGCAACACTAGAACAGGTAAAACATGTTTGTATAAATGTACACACAGTGTCTCAAGTTTACTAAATGTAACCTGCAACAATGTCGAACAGTCATGAAATAACAAAATGTAAATATTAAAATGGTCTAAAATCATCCATATACGCGTTTCGAAATTTATTTCTCATCAGTATGGCTTTACTTTAGACATAAACATAATTCTAAATTAGATAAATTAACTTACTTAGTCAACTCGGTCTCGTAGCAACGTTTAAACTAAATTTATAAAAAAGAGGGTGAACTATTTATACTATCTGAAGGATTAATGACTTCTGAGAATGAAGGATTAAGAAATCTCACATTTTTCGGACTAATTACCTAGCGATAATTACATGTAAACATTAGAACAAATGTCCATTAATACATGACACAAGTGATTAAATATTAATCTTGAAAAACGAAATAATCGTTGGGCTTGTGCATACGCGTCTTACAAAGACGAAAACAAGTTACTTAGAAAATAAAAGTAACTTGCACATTACAGTTAGTACTACTAATACTGCAACATTGAAAAAATAAAATTGAAAAATGTGGTTAAAATTAAAAAAAAAAAAAAAAAAAAAAAATAATAATAAAATTAAAATTATACAAAAAAGAAGTATTTTGAAAATAAATTATAGATAAAAGGAAAAATGAATTGGAAATCAATTAATATCTCCTTTTTTATAAATTTAGTTTAAACGTTGCTACGAGACCGAGTTGACTAAGTAAGTTAATTTATCTAATTTAGAATTATGTTTATGTCTAAAGTAAAGCCATACTGATGAGAAATAAATTTCGAAACGCGTATATGGATGATTTTAGACCATTTTAATATTTACATTTTGTTATTTCATGACTGTTCGACATTGTTGCAGGTTACATTTAGTAAACTTGAGACACTGTGTGTACATTTATACAAACATGTTTTACCTGTTCTAGTGTTGCATAGTCTAGATATTAATTGATTTCCAATTCATTTTTCCTTTTATCTATAATTTATTTTCAAAATACTTCTTTTTTGTTTAATTTTAATTTTATTATTATTTTTTTTTTTTTTTTTTTTTTTTTTTTTTTTTTTTTTTTTAAATTTTAACCACATTTTTCAATTTTATTTTTTCAATGTTGCAGTATTAGTAGTACTAACTGTAATGTGCAAGTTACTTTTATTTTCTAAGTAACTTGTTTTCGTCTTTGTAAGACGCGTATGCACAAGCCCAACGATTATTTCGTTTTTCAAGATTAATACAATATGTATTACATAAATTTATTATTAGTTTTGATAATTTAAACTTGTTTTTGGCATATGGTGGTTAGAAGAACAGCATTATTAGATATATAATCTATTCTTAATTTTCACTTAGCATAATGATTAACATAAAATGTATTGTGGGCCAATCGATTGGTAAAGGTTTATTTTACGTACCTCACTATACGTTAAAAATCACACGCTATGTCAAATCTGAGGCATTGATTTTTGTTATTAAACTAAACGACAGAATAATGTAATATTAGGAATAAGAAATAAATCAATATATATGTCTATACACTCATCAATTTTTTTTTATCTAAAGGAAACAAACGCAAACATTGTAAAATATGATACAAATTAATTAAAGGCAGAGAAGAAATATGTTAGTTATTTATTAGCTAGACAGATGCACCTGTAATAAATAGTTACAGTGTAGTTTATAAAGTTGTTTAGGATATACTTAATAAACTTCTGTATATCTAACCTAGTTACAAAGTTTTTGAGATTGTAATGATAGTAAACGGTAGTCCGTAAACCTATCTTGTATATCACTTATAAATATTTAGTAAATAGTATTTAAAATCTATATAAAGTTTTATGGATGTTTTAATGCTGGAATTTCTGCACGCAAATGTATAATTAAATCGTATCGTTTTTATATTTAGATATAGTATTTTTAATTAATGATTTATGTATGTGCCAATTTGCTTAATATAATTTGTTATTAATAAAATATGCATTTTAATTTGAAGTAATACACATATTATTGTATACAGATAACAAAGAAATTAGGGCAAATATGCCAAATATCTAAATTGGAAGAAATCTTATTTCTTAAAGACATGGCATTTTGAGTCGCTTAATACTTAATTAAATTGTATTTTTGTTATTTAAATTGATGAGTATTTATTATTTAATTATTGTACCGCAAATTTTGTGATTTAAAAGCATACCGACCGCCGCCTTGATTTTCAGTATTGTAGTGAAAACAGCTACTTTGGCGTAAAGTACCTTTTTTTATGTCGTTGTGAGGTGTTGGCTCTCAACATGTGGCCCTTAAGAATAACTTACGCATGGTAATATCTTCCGGTTTTCTTCTCTGCGCAAATCCTGTTGTTATAATGTCCCTGGCTGGCTGATTTATGCGTTGCGGATTTTCACGCATCATCTGCGGCACGCATCCTGTCCCCGGTCCATCTCTCCTTATAGCCCCTACCTTTGTCTATCTCTTTTGCCATTTTGTCTTTTCTTATCTACACTGGCATCTACCTCTGCATTCTCTTCTTTTCGTGACACGTTATTTACTCTAATTATATAATTTGTTCTCAGATGTGCTCTTAGCTTACTAAGGTCTTTGTTCACTTCTTCTTCAATGTATTCCCTCTCTTCTATGAATAGTTTATGCAGTTTCATTAGTTGTATTTCTTTTGGCAGTCCTAGATTTGTAAGTTTTACCTCCAGTGATATCCTTGTATCTCCATCAGGAATTACTTCTTCATGTCTTCTCGTTGCATCGTTGTATATTCTGACTATCTGAAAGGTTGCGTTCTCAGTCAACCTCGAGATAGCATGTCTACCAATTGGTATTTGCCTTGATGTTCTGTTATTCTGCTTTCCTTCAATATTTCTTTTCTCCTTCTCCTTATCTCTGCAATTTCGTTTGGTACCGTAGTCTCTGTAAATGTTCTTCTTTTTTCTTCTGTTTCTTGGTATGCATAATTGTCCTGTTCTTTTTTATTTCTTTCTTTTTGATCTTTTTCTCTGTTTTCTTGTTTTCATTTAGCTTCTCTCATCTCCTTTCTCTTCTATGGCTTTTAGTTTGTGAGTTTGTTTCTATTGTTTTTTTTTATATATTCTTCTATTGTCAAACTCTTCAATTTTTTTTTAATACACTTGTTGAGAAGTTTCTTAGCGCTATCCATTTATTTTCATCTTTTAAGCATTTGTTAATGATTATTATTTTATCCACTTTGCTTTCTAGTATATATTCTAGTTTTTTTCTGTTTTCTTCCCACGCCTCGCATTCTACTAGAGTGTGTTCTGCGTTATCGTGTGTTTCTTCCTGACAAAATGTACACCTTTCTTCTTCCTTCATTCTTTAATTTTTTTGCAAGAGTTTTCCAAATACTTTGTGCCCGGTCAGTATTTGTGTTGTATAATAGCACGTCTTGGGTTTTTTCTCTACCCATTTTTTTATCTCTGGGATTAGTTCTCTCGTCCATTTCTTCTTTTCTTCTGTATTCCATTTTTTAGTCCATTTCTTCTTTTCTTTTGCTCTTATCTTTGCTTCTTTTTTACTCGTTCCTTCTTTTACATTTTTTTTTATTTCTATTCTTTTCTCCACCATCATATTTGCGGGAGGTTTTGCCGCTATTACCTCTACTGCCTCTTATGACACTGTTCTGTAAGCTCTACTAATCCTTACCGAGCTTGCTCTTGTGGCTCCACTTACTTCATTTCTGTTTTTTTGTTTTTATGGCTTTCCCCATGTTTCTGCGGCATGCAGCAATTTGCTTCTTGCTGCCGTTGCTATTAGCCTTCTGCTTTCTTCTCCTGGACCTCCGTTGTTTGGCATAAGCCAAGTTGATAGCTATTTAACGCGTTCTGTATGTCCAACGCTATCATTACACAGTGTTGCTTTTTTCTCTGCGTTTCGCTGTTTGCTTCTTTTGCTATTGTTTTCACTTTTTCTATAGCTCTTAAGGTTGTTTTTCCTTTAGTAAATCCGTATTGTTTTTTTTCCTATCATTCTTTTTCTTCTATTTCTTGATCTATTCTCCGTACAATAACTTTCTCCATTATTTTAGCCAGTGTGTTGATTAAGCAAATTGGTCTGTATGACGTTGCTTTTCCTACTTCTTTCTTTTTCTCAATCAGTACCAGAGTGGCCTCTTTCCAACATCCTGGGAATCCTTCTTTTAGGCACCTGTTGATTATTTGAGTTATTTCTACGTGGTTTCCTTTGTCTAGAGCTGCTTTAACAATCTCTGTTGTTATTTTGTCCGGACCTGGTGCTTTGTTGTTAGGAATTTTTTTTATTATTTCTTTTATCTCTTCCACTGTTGCCATAACTGTTTCTTCTTCTTCTTCTTCTTTTGTTTCTGGTTCTTCTAATGGTTCTCCCTTGGGAAATAGTTTTTTAATTATGACATCTTTTAAGCAGATTTGTTTTGCTCTTCCACCCAATTCGTTCATCACTATTTGTACGGCTCTTCTCAAGGATCCCCGTCTATAGATTCTATCATTTCTTTCCAGCATCTTTTTCTGCTATTCTAAATTGCCCTTTTTAAGATTTTTCTGTCGTTTTTTAGTTTCACGTCCATTTTCTCTGTGTTTTCCTCTTCTTCTCTGCTTTCTCTCTGTTTGTATTGTGTTTTTCTTGCATTCTTTTATTTCCTCACACTACCAGTATGGTTCTTTTCGTATCCTTTCCCTGTACCTAGGAATTGCTTTCTCCGCCGCTTTTCTCAGTTTTTCTGAGTACCTCTCGCATCTTTTCTCAATATTTTTGTTTTCTGTCATTTCTTTTGTTTCCATGTCTCTTGTTATCTTTTCTTTGTTCATTCTTTTTACGTTCCATTTACCTTCTCTCGTGTTTTCCTTTCTTCTTTGTTTTGTATTGTATATGTTTGTGTAGGCTTAGTGATTATTCTTCAGTCACGGTCTATTTATTTATTATTTTTGCCATTTCCCACTTTGCTATGGTAATGTCAATATGTGATTTTGAGCTTCCTCTTATAAACGTTGGTTTGTATATTGTAAGAATTAACCCTGCTATCATCCCCTCTAAGATTTTTCTTCTTAAATCGTTCTTGTAGCCTCCCCATCTCGGTGATTTTGCGAATGAAATTCTGGGATTTAAGGAGGTCATCGAACGTCTCCTTTCGGTGAAAAGGGATGCAGCTGTTAGGATTGCATTGCAAGCATCTGTACGTCTCGCAGTCTCGTGGGGTCAATTTCTAAGCAATCATTATTTTATAAGGGTATAACTTAAAATATGTGTGTAAAATTTGCCGTTTTGTTCTGGACGAAAACTTAAGGGCAGCGGCATGTTTTCGCGCAGAACGCTTCGGACACTGATCAATAGACGCTCTAACTTTTGCGATGTTTTCGGGTGTTCTCACACTCTTGGTTTGCCCATCTGGTTTATAACGAAGTGCAGATCTCGTCTTCCTTACATTACTGATGTATTTCCGAATGGTTTTAGGATCAGGAACTCTGTCGTGAAGAGCTAATCCGAACCGATTTTCACCGGTTTTAAAAAATGTCTCAACAACAAAGCCGCGTTGCTCTTCCGATTACGGGATGATCATTACTGAAATTGGCGTTTTTGTCCCGGTCTAACCGCATCTTTTCTTCTATCTGCTCAGGGGACCTTCAGCGATTGGTTGAAACTATGGAGGTCATCCTGCTCTACACTGTATAATAATAACTGTTGTAATTGTTAAGTACAATACCTTTTTATATTTTGAGATTGAGAAACCTTATTGCTGGCAACTGTCGTTTCTATCGCAAAGTTTGATATTTTTGAGGGTAAACGAACTCTGAACGTTACGGGCGCTTTTTGTGTTGTTTACAGTAACTTGAAAAATTTATCTCGGCCAAAAAATAGAATTAAATCGTGACAATTTTTGTTCGATTATGTTTTACAACTTTTGACGTGGATTAACTCAACAGCACTGCATCGATGAACTTAATTTGATAATTTTGGCGATGAAGCACTATCAAGGATCAGTGTTTATCGATGGTTTATCGAATTTAATCGTAGTTGTAGTTTGATCAACGACGAATTTCATGAAGGTTGTCCAAAATTGGTTGTTGTTTTTGAAAACATGATACTGTGCGTGAACTAATACTCCATGATTGTTATGTGAATTACTGTGACATTGATGCATCTTTGAGCATTAGTGGGACTAGCATACATTCAATATTGCATACAGATTTGTTTGCGTTGGTTTCCACATAGTTGGTCTAAATAACTGTTAAAAAAATATTTTTGTGGTTCTTCAAAACATCTATAACATTGTGACATTTGTGTATGAGTCCGAAAATAAACTGTCTACTGAGTGGATTTCAAGATGAACCTATTGTTTGCGCACGAAGCATTGCCTGAAAAAAAATTATGTCTCAACCGTACCATTAGTGCAATGTAGAACAGTCAATTCAATGAATGGTACACAACTATTTGTTTGCGGTCTTTAAAGAAATAAAGAAAATCAATTGAAAAAGAATCATTCTTGGTCACAACAATGCACATATCTGGTCGAACAAGTGATTTTTTGAGGGTCATTTATCGTATAGTCTTGATTTGGCATCAAATGACTTCTTTTTATTACCGCACATCAAACATAATTGCGAAGTAAATGTAGGACTGAAAAAAAACTGCTTCAAAAGTAGGTTATAATGCATACAAAAGTGTATCTTTACGGAAAATATTTTGAAAAACAATAAAGCTATTTTTGATGAAAACTATTTGTTTTTGTTCTCTAATCCTGAAATACTTATGGTTGGGCTGCTTTCTATTATCTGCAAAATGTTTTTTTCTAGGTTTACATGTCTTTGAACTCTACCGTCTGATATGATGCATTGCAAGGACAAAAATTGTAGACATTTATTTTGAGCACTTTATGATCAGTGATTTTTTTGTTTGGGATGAAATCTACGACTATATTCTCTAACGGCAGTATTGACGCTTTCATTACAAAACATACAAACGAATACATTATAATGGCGTATTAGGAATGTGAAAATTCTTAAGGACAATTTGTTGTATTCATACCACATTCAGCGTGTTTAGGCACTACTACCTGCTGATTTTTCCTTTTTCCTTTTTAACAGCAACATTCGGAGATTGCTGGGTTGGTCGAGGTTGGCATGGTTTGCTTGATCGCCAGACTTAAACCCCCTGGATTATTTCTTATGGGGCTATCTGAAGTCATTAGTTATTACGTTACTCCAGTGGAGAATTTGGACAACTTGCAAAATCGGATAATTGCTGGGTGTAACTCAATTAGAAACAACCCTTGTGTGTTTGAAAGAATCTGGCACTTAATGACTGGAAGATTAAATGCTTGTATTCAGGCTGGAGGAAGTCATTTCGAACATTTATTTTAGATTCAGCAACTTTACATGTACTGTTTGATAATAAAATGTTGTAACTGTCGCAAATTTTGTTCACCCTGTATCGTCGAAACTAAGGGGTTTTTCAGAAATTATCATAGGACAAAATATTCTTAGAATAGGCCAAGGAATAACCCCTTGAATTTTTGCCGCATGTTTACCTAACACCCTGTATAGTAGAAAAAGAAATAGCAGAAAAAGGAGGAAAGTTGTAAGCGTTATTTTTGGACTTAAATACGGCATTTTACAATGTGAATAGACAGAAACTGTGGATGTATTTGAGAAAAAGAGGAATACGTGAGCACTTAGTAAAAATAATGGAAGAAGTATACCTAAATTGGGAACAGTTAGCAGGGTCTGTGTGAATAGTAAAATGAGTGATATGTTTTGGAATACGAACTCAGCTTTATAGGCATATTCTGAACATATTTTAACATCGATTTTAGCTAACATTGTTGTAAAAATCACTTTTTAACCAATCAGGTATCGAGTTTTTTAAATATTACCTAGCAACGTTCAAAATATTAATTAACATCATGCAGATGTAAGGTGCAGACGGGTGGGGTAGAAAGTGTGGTTGTTGACTTATGCAGACGACATGGTTATTGTAGCAAAACAAGCGGATAAAATTAACGAAATGAAGAAATGTTTGGAAAGATAGTTTAGAAATAAAAAAAGATTTGGTAATTAAGTAAATGTAAATGAAACAAAAAATAATGACGTTTAGAAACATGGAGGAAGACGTAGAGTAGGCAACTGGAAATAAAAGAAATTAAAGAAGTAAAATCATTTAAATGTATACGATATGTTTTTTGATAGTTTAGTAAAAAGTATGTTATTGTACGGAGCGAAAATTTGGGGATGATAGGGAAGAAAAGTTAGAGGCTCTTCAAACAAAATACTGGAGATGGGTAGTAAAGGTAAACAAAGAGACTAGCATACATTGTAATGGAAGAAGTTAAAATGGATAAATAAAGAATAGAAGCAGGAAAGCGTACAATGCGGCATGAGAGAAAGAAATAAATGTAAAATATTACAAGATAAAGGGAACATTCGAAAAAATGGGAACATGCAGATACAAATATTTTAGCGGGAATGGATATGTTAGTGAGGAAGTAGAAAGATTGAAGTATGTGGATGGAAATTATGCTGAGAGATAGAGATATACAAGTGCAAGAGCGAAGAACACGGATAAATGAATCTAGGTACAATTCTAATTATGAACATATCATATCATCAAATGAAAAAAGAATGATAGCAAGATTTTGCTGTGGAAATGAAGAGAAAATGTGCAAATTTTGGATGGACGAGGAAAAGAAAATGTGTAGGATGTGTGGAGAAGTAGTTGAATGAGATAAGAGAAGAACAAATAAGAAGAAAGAAGGTACTGATAGAAGATGGAAGAGGAATTAAACAGGTGGATGATGGCGGTAACAAAAAGAAGAAAGAAAATTAATCCTTGTAGGATTTGACTGTATTACAGCTCACCTTCACACACAAACACTTCAAAGTTTTTCCTAGTAATGCAGTAAGGTGGTAAGGCGGCCATTGCGCCACCGCGCTTTGCGTTACCATTGCAACACATTACTAAACATAAACTGTTTAATAGTTACTGTGATTTTATGTAAATAGTCTCTTTGACCAGTGATATGCTAGGCACACTAATGATGGGTGCATATTCTGAAACACGAGTGTATGTGTCTCTTACTGCATGAAAAGGCAATTTACATAAAGTACTTTTTTTTTAAATAAATCTTTAAAAAAAAATAATTATGGAAGTTTCTATCAAAAAGTTTAAGATAAAATAAGATAAGAAAAAGCTTTATTTCAATAGACATGGTACATACAAACATAATATACATATATTACATACATAAAATTGGGTTAGTATACATGTTTGAAACAGGTCATAGTGAAAATATCTCATATATTTACATGATTGTAAAATTTGCTTATATCATATGGTTTGATTGCACATATAAATGTAAAAACTGTTCGAACAAAAAGCTTTTTGTCAAAAAAGAGCAAGTCTTTAATTTCTTGTGGAAGTTTTTCAAAGAACTTGAGGCAGTTTTTTTCGGTTAATGTTAACCTATGCTTTGGAAATTGGTAATAGCCGTCTTTCCTGGTGTTATAAGAGTGGCTTATTTTATTTTTATCAAATATACTAGGACTGTTGGCTAGATAGTTTAAACATTTATAAATATAAACTCCATATATTGTCAAAAGATTATTATTTCTAAAAATATTTCGACATGAAGTTAGTTCAATCAAGCTGAAACGCTAATTTGGGGTGGCATTCTGTACATGTGAGATTCGGTATTTTGGATACGGTATCTACGTGAAAGATAAGGTAAACTGTAGATGGTATTGTATGGAATTGCACATTTGCAAAGCAAAGCTTGTAGGAACATTTAAATTCATGACTTAAGCGCGGCAAGCTCATTAGAAGACTAATTATTATGTTTTTTTGTATATATTTTTAAAACGAAATAATAATTAAAATTAATTCAAACTAAGAGGTGATTTTATTCATATTTCCAACTACATTTCAATTTTTTAAGTATATTTGACTGTAAATTTTAAACGCTGAGCCTGCTGTGTAAGAACTGGCACGTGTTCTGTTTCATACCTTTAGCAAGCGATGGAATTAGAATTTCGCTTTGAAATAGTTTGAGCATAATTTTTAATAGTTATACTATCGATTTATGTAATAAAAAAAATCAATTTTTTTAAATGGATAATGTGCTTGCCTAATGCGATTAGGAAATATAGTACTATACACATCCGACAGGAAATTATTAGTATGAAGCTTATAGCAAAATTGTGAATTATTATATTACTGCGACTAAGATAGGAAAATGACCGATGATAATGCAAATAAGTGTACACATAAATAATAAGTAAGTAAAACAACTATGTTTTTACCACTAATTTATTGTTGTAAAATTATATATAAGGTATATACAATTTTACAAAATACATTTCATTATCAAGTGAGACATAAATAATAATTCGATATTTGGAAATTTTATTATGTAAGCATTGCTTGTTATTTTTTTGTGTGCATCTAAGTAGATTTCTTAATAACTTAACATAAAAATTCTGGGCGTCGTCAAGCGTATATACATCGTTTTTTCTCAACATTAGTTTTAAGTAAAGATAAATTTTGAATAATTTATGGATTAATTTTAAACATTCCTACCGTTATATTGGGTAAACAATATTATATGGAAACAAAAGCGATGCCAATTTAATTAACTCATCTATCAGTTTGTTTGCAATAAATGAGTTTGGGAGAGTTCTCAATAGTCATCACTTTCTAAGTTCGTGGGAAGACTGGGATCACCACTATGTATTTATTGGGGTCTAAGCTGAGATCGGACCATTTTTCTTTTAAAAAACTTGCATGTGTAATAACAATTATGTTCTCAATTCATTTTGCAAGAAATCTTTAGCTTGAAATTTCTTCATGTTTTCAATGTCACCGAGTATATTTTTGTATAATCAATATTATGCATAATATGCTCAATTTGATATACATAAGTGCAACAATCTATGAATAATAATAACATTGCATTGTTTCCTTTAATAATACGATCTATATGTTTTTTTTTTAATAACTATTTTACAAACAAAATAATTGAAACAAAACATTTTGTTATTGAAATATAATACAATAAAATATTTCTATAAAAGGAATAAAAACTGCTATTGCCATATCGCAATTTAAATCAATCTGTTTTTAATTGAATTTACAGTCGATTATAAATTTGTTTGAATATCATTTCATACTTCGGGCAATGGTTGTTTTGAAATTGGTGAAGCATTACACGAGTCATGGTTAATGGCTTTAGTGAAAATATATTGCCAAATATTATTTGTTTCTCATGTATGCTTTTTCGCTGAACAATTAATGTATACAAATGATCTCTAAACACTAAACAGATTAACACATTTCACATGATGTATTATTAATATTATTATAAATAATATTATTATAATTAATATTTGATATTTGTTTATTTCAGTAAAGAAAATAATTTAGTCATGTCGCCCGAGTCTTGGCTGTATGGTGGTTCGCTTGGCTCCCGACAAGCTTCCCTTGTGTTCCGCAGTTCTGCCCTCGCAAATTCATCCGATACCTCCACACAAAGCAAGCCTGGACATAAATTACATATCACCTACAGGGTAGTCCAGGCCGAAACGAAACTATTAGCGAAGTTATTAGAATGTCACGGAATTTCCGAGGCGCCCCTAAATTCGAACGACTTCAACCTCCTATGGACTGGATCGCATCCAAAACCTGGTAAAATTAATTTTAAATTCAATCTAGCATGTAATTATATTTTCTCAAGTCGCGTGACTACTCAGATGTTGCAATTCCGTTCGTCACCTTTACGTCTATTAATGTTTTGATTTATATCAGTGCTTAAATTTTCTTCAACGGGCGTTATTTTTTTTTTTGTTACATCTAATGGTGCCATCGTATCAGCCGCGCAGAAACTAGAACACCGGCAAGGGTCAACATTTTTATGCAAAACCTTCGGGTGGTGCAAACACGCAGTGAATTTATTTATCTTCTAAAATTATTTTGGTGCACAGTACGAATGTCTGTAATTTCATAATATAAACCAATAAAAAACACATTTTCAGCAAAATTGCCTGTCTTGCCGTTTCCGGTAAAAAACACTTTATAATTGGATAAGACTATACCGGGTTTTAATAAATTAAACTCCTTTGCGTGAGGGATTGGTTTTAAAAATACTCCCACTAGCCTATTTGCTAGTTGCCTAGGATAAGTAGAATTTATTTATGTTGAAAAATGCGAAACTTACTTGCGTGTTAGCCGCTTCAGGTGACCTGAAAGGAGGATCTTGATAGTTGAGGGGTTAATACTCATATTTGGAAGTGTTAGTGTCAACACACCACTTTGATCTTAGCTTCTGGAAAAACTGGAGGTCAAACTTAACGGTTTATACTGTACTACGGTTTGGAGCCCGGTAGTTTGCAGTAATTGCGGAAGTCTTTTATTGTATTAATGAAACCTATATTGCGTGATTGATGACTGCATTAATTTATGATGTAGTTTTGGGTGGGTAGATTGAGCGATCATGGGAGATTCTAAACTTTCAACCTAACGATCTTGCCCGTTTACACATAAAGTGTGTGTCTCCAACTCTAAAGCTTCCGGAAGAAGTTAATGACGCATATAATTTTTGCCCGGTTTGAGTGTTTATCTCGAATTCAATGAGCTCTTTCCAAGTTAGATGTTCAGATGCCAGATTCCAATATGTGTAAAATGCAGTCTGATACATGCACCGGTTTGCTTTTATATATGAATGGTAACCTTGTTTATTTTATGATTGTTTCAAAATGAAAAAGGAAAGGAAGAACGAAACGAAACTATTTTACTTTTATGCTCAAACAAGATGTGGAGCTATTACGGCTCCTACATTCTTTATATCATTTGGTGCAGTTGTTGAAATATCTATTGTTTAAACACTAGCTATGAAGTTTTTTCTTCTATTGTAGAAAATTTTCTCAAGAAGGGCTCTAATGAGAATAGTCAACAACTTGCGTGTTAATTAGGCGTAATCATATCATAAGTGAGATGGCGGTGACTCTCTATTTGATGTTATAAAAACCTTTCTGAATAAATGTGTACATAGTTGCAAAGTACCAGCAGCCTGGCAAAATTCTCAAGATACTATAATTATAACAAAAAAGGAGATAATAGCAACATTTTCAACTACTGACCTTGTTGTTATCTTTATATACGTTGTTTACTAAGGTGATAAACAATAGGTTAACGAAGAAAATTAATTTCTGCTAGCCATCAGAACAAGCCGACTTCCGAATAGGCTTTAGTACAACAGACCATCTAATGCTCATGGAAAAAAAGCGTCGTTTACAATATTCTACTCTATATGGCCTTTATTATCGACTACTCAATAGATCTGTGGGTAGTTTTTGACGCAATGGACAACGCTAGGGTAGATTGCAGGTACGCTGATCTTTTCAAAAACATCTATAGAAATGCCTCTTTTCAAGTAAAACTTGACGAAGGCACCACTTTAGACAAAATTTCAATACATAGAGGTGTTTGACAGGCGTTATAAGACACATTTAAAAAACTGCACTGGGAAACTTGATGAAATGTAGATGGAAAGTATTTTAATCATTTGCGTTTTGCCGACGACATCGTTTTGATAAGCAGCAACCTGGACTATATTAACAAAATGCTATTTGAGTTATACACCGCATGTAAACAAGCAGACCTAAAAATGAGCTTTAGTAAAACAAATGTCATGAGGACTGAGCAACTTATCATCACAATCTAAAATGAAGAAATCGAAGTAGTCGAGGAATACATATATTTTAGACCCATAAAACTAAAATTTATTTTGAAAGACTTTAATATACTATTAGGTTTGAAGAGAGAAGTGTTTGATAGGTGTTTTCTCCTGGTTATTACGTATGGTTTACAAACCATGACCATAAAAAGCGCAGACCAACTATGAACAACACAGTAAATCGAATGAGAGAGATACGCATAGCGCGACTAAATTGGAGCTGGACAGGACACGTGGCCAGATAGTGCATGGACTATTGGGCACATAGGCTGAATCAGCAATCGGAAGGCCACAAAAACGACGAAAAGGTGACATCCGGAAAATAGCGGTAACAAATTGCCACTTTGCTCTAAGGACGAGAAAACTGGCAAAGAATGGGAGAGGTCTACGTTCAGAAGTAGACAACGCACGGTTGAAGAAGAAGAATTCTAAAAACGACTATAGTTTAATTTGCACTATGGTCACAGCGAATGTGAACTCAACCTAAACCACCTTAGATGGAGACTTGTTCCAAGCCAAAACAATCAATGTGTTGGCTTGTCTCGGGCTAAAACTAACTAAGGCGGCGCCTTAATCTAAGCCAAATTCTCAACAGGCCCAGACTCAATCTAGCCTGGAAAAGCGGTAGTTTTTGCGATGCTACGTCTATAGATCTAAATATTGAAATATTGTCGGGGTCGATGGAAGTGGAAAACTTTGCACCACCTCTTTTTGCAGATGAAATGTTTTAAATAACGAGAGCTATATTTTTTTAGATGCTCACTTTGAAGAATTGCAAGAAAAAGTTGCTTATTATTTTAAAGGTACGTGTAGGTGATAACATATCGGGAATAGTTGAATTATTATGGAATTAACGGCATAAGTTGGTTTAGAAAGCATTTGGTGAACGGATGTATGTATGTTAATGACGTACTTATCGCCGCGAGGAACATGCCAACATCAACTTCAATAACCATCAACCGCATTATGAACTGAGTTAATAGCAATGAATTTACTTATTCTGCCAGAAAAACGTTGTTTATTCATTTCTGTACAAAGCGTACTCTACATCGTGATCTTTTGTTACATCTTAGGGGATAACCTTTTTTAGTACAGAAAGTGTTTATCATGGTGTCACATTTGACATGGCGTTCTCATTTAATAGATTTGAGATCACAATGTGTCTCGGCGTCAAACTTGCTTTTGTTGTAGAATGGACAAATATGTGGGCGGACCAGAAAACAATGCTGTTTTTGCATCACGCTTGGGTGCGTTTGAAACTGGATCATGGCTTCATAATCTATGCTTCAGCATCTTTATCCACATTATGTATTGTGGTGTACGTCAAAGTATGCCAAAGTTTGTGGAGTATATACTAGTATACTTACTATTTTACCGCGGAGGATCTTGATGCAGCTTTAGCGCTGTACCTCTCAGTTTATGTAACTTAGTGAATGTTTCAAAAAGAAACGATATAGAAATTTATTGTAATAGAACTGATTTACTTACCAAAATAAACGAACTTACCGTATCTCTACGGTATTTTTACATCATCTTCAAAAATTAATGCACTGCTGTTGTCGTTTCTCAAAGTTTTGCATTACTTTCTTATACAAGTCAATGTCATTTGCACTAACTTTTGCTGTGATGGGGAGATTACGTGTTTAGGGAAAATGCGGCACACAACTTTTATTGAGTTTCTGACTGTATGTGCAGCACCATCTTGTTGGAACCAAACATTTCCTGTGTTCATTCTTTGTCGTTGCAATTCTGGGATCAAAAAGTTTTCTAACATGAAAACATGTTGCTCAGAGTTTACAGTTACAGTTGCCTCTCTTGCATCTTTATAAAAATAACGTCCGATTCGCTCACAGCGAACTAAACGGTGACTTTCTCACTAAGAAGTGGGCATTGATGCAGTTTACGCGGGTTTTCTGCCGCCCGATATTGATAGTTCTGTTTGTTAACAGAATTGCTCAAATGAAAATGAACTTCATCGTTTATTATTGGTACTGGTCCATTCTCACCAGCAATAATAATTTGCATTGCAGTTGCTGGACAAACATAAGGTTAAAGGGGCGAAAGTGAAGGTCTTGGTGTAAAGTGTAAGTGTTTGACTACTCATTCGAAGTGCTGCAGCTCGTTTTTGGACAGAGCGCTCTGGACTTTGAATTACTGCTTGTTTCACCTTTTCTACGGAAGCTGGTGTCTTTACACTTTGCGGACGACCTCGAGGTTTTGGATTAATTACTGATGCCGACGTTCAAAAAATTCTGCACCTATCTGTTGATTGTGTTATGTTTTGGAACTGAACCGCTACGACCAATATTGAAGCGTTGACGAAAGCGCCGCTGCACAATAATGACTGACTTGCTCGATTTTGGATACTTTTTAACTGCAAACCCTGAATGCATCCTTGTTCAGATAACTATAGTGACTAACGAACGGTAAGCACTCCTAAATTGAATTACATCAGCTTTCTATAAATAAAACATTTTTCTTTTGCGCGCTTGGAAATAACTACATAGAGGCTACTGAGCGGCAACGAAAACTCCCTACCTGCTTCTGCTTTGACTTTCCCACGAAAACCCGCCAACTAGTGGGGCACCGGGCAGCGGGAGTGACAGTAGCATGGTCAACGCAAGTATTCTGTTTACATACTTGCGTTACCCTAATTCAAGCAGACTTCCTTGCTCACTGCTACGGAAGTGGGTTGAATATAAACGTGGTTTAAGATTGATCTTGGGTGGTTCCAAGATTATTTGAATCTAGAATTATATTGACGGTTGTGTACTTTTCAACTCGATTCGAGTATTAAGCGAGGAATACATTATTTTAAGATTTAATTTCTGACTGTACCTCATAAGATTGATCTTGGGGTTGTCCCAAAATTATTTGAATCTAGGTTTACGAGAACTACATTAGTCAATCGCGACTAAAATTGTTATTACGATATCCATGAATTGGCTTTGAGCGAATCAATGATTAACGGAATAAATCTTGAATTAATTCATGAATCTAATCTCTGACTATTAGTACGGACATGTTGTGATCCTTTTTGTACGTTTAAACATTCGAGGTTAAATACGAGAAGGAACAAGACATCAACTTACTAATTGAGTATCGGGTTTAATTTGCAAAATCTGATGCAAGGTTTGTAAATGCCACTTGGATTTACCGGCGGCGGCTCGAAAAGTAGCGAAGGTATGGCTTTTGTGGTAGATGAGCTGCAGTTTACTTTTGGATTGCCAAATGTTTACAGTTATTGCAGAACTGTATGCGATCTATCATAAGGCTTTTTCCTACATCCAACTAAGTGCAGGTACATCAGGTACATCTTATGTTATATGTAAGACTCGTTGAATGAATTAAAAGCCATACTATTACTCTGATCAAATTTATTCAATTTTGCTTCAGATGTGTGAAATAAATGTCACTTTGTCTGGATCTCCAGTCACGTTGATAGCAGTGGCACTGAAAAAGCTGGCTAGTTATTGCTAGCTTTATTATTTAAGTTAATTAACTGTAAATAAAATAGTATACATGCTGTAATGGAAAGTTTTATCGTAGCTTTGCGCTATACTTAACATTGGCACTTTACGTTATCTACTTTAGCTCTCGGCAGCAAACACTATTTGTAAAACGCTCTCTTTATATGACTTTGCATCTATTTAATTATGATAAATTAATTCTATACATAAAGAAATTAATTTTAAGAAATGTTAATTTTAATTTACAAAACTAAGATTAAATCATTATTTTAGGTGTTTTGAGATCAATGGCAGTACATCAAAGGGTGAATCATTTTCCTAGATCATATGAATTAACACGTAAAGATAGACTGTACAAAAATATTGAAAAAATGCAGCATGCCAAAGGAATAAAACATTTTGATTTCATTCCTCAGACTTTTTTGATGCCAACAGAGTATAAGGAATTATGTTCTACCCATCATAGAGTCAAAGGACCTTGGATTGTCAAGCCAGCTGCATCAAGCAGAGGCAGAGGTAATGTTTTTTTTTCTCATTTGCAATTAAACTAAAATCAAACCTTGTAGGAATTTATATTGTTGAAACACCAACTCAAGTACCTTTGGAAGAACCTGTTGTAGTAGCCAAATATATTTCCAAACCTCTACTAGTGAAGGGGCATAAATGTGATCTCAGGTTGTATGTCGCTGTAACTTCATTTGATCCTCTGCTTATCTACATATATGAAGAAGGAATGGTGCGATTTGCTACTGTAAAATATGACATGACTCATAAACAATTGTGGAATCCATGCATGCATCTATGTAATTATAGCATCAATAAATATCACAGTGATTATGTGAAGTAAGAAATCAAAATATTATCTTGTTTATCAATGATCACAATTTAAATTCTAGATCAGATGATCCTAGTGCAGAAAATGTCGGACACAAATGGACATTGAGCGCGCTGCTACGTCACCTGAAATCTTTAGGAAAAGATACCGGTCTTTTAATGTCTCAAGTAGAAGATCTTGTAATTAAAGCAATCATTGCCTGTGGCAACTCTATTATAACTGCCTGCAAGATGTTTGTGCCTAATACAAATAATTGTTTTGGTAAGCAACATAATTTTATTTTATCATTCCAAAAATATAATTTTGATATCTTTTAGAATTATATGGTTTTGATATATTAGTTGATGAACATTTAAAGCCATGGCTTCTTGAAGTTAATCTGTCCCCATCATTAGGCTGTGATAGTCCATTAGATGTCCGACTTAAGTCGGCCATGTTATCGGACCTTTTAACACTTGTTGGTATCCCTGCTGTTGATCCAATACTTAGGCCTTCGGTCAGTCCTTCACATCATAGTAGCAAATCTAGTAAAGTGAAACTTGGTAATGTAAGTATTATCGAACAAAAGCAAAATAGCATTTTGATTAACTTACTTGGTACAGTGTAGAAGAGTTCATTCGGCTGATGGTCTCAGCAACACACTGCCAAGGAAAAGCGGTACAAATACTACTCTACACAGCACATCAACGCTATCAAATGAAGAAATTAAAATGGTGAAAAATGCGAGATCACAATTTGATAGAAGGGGTGGTTTTGTTAGAATATTTCCTGCTGTTGATAGTTGGATGAAGTATTCACAATACTTAGAACCATCTACCGGTATTCCAATAGCCGGTAGCAGTAGTACTTTGCCATTCACCATGATGTCTCAGCACAACATCAATCAAATATTATACACGCAGCTATTTCCAGATGTACCTATAACAGCCCCAGTGGTGAGATACGATAAATTGAATCGACATTCTTTGGATAGGAAACGAGATTCTTCGTTGGACAGTGTTAGAAAATTAGATGGTAAGTTTTTGAATTTGGGTGGTTAGTTTTTTATAGCAATTTATATTTTTAATTTTAGTTCCAGTTTCAACACCGCGTCAAGATAGATATGAACGTAAACTTAGTCAAGGTCATAGATCGTCGTTAAGTGCACCAAAGAAGGCGTTGAAGGAAACCCATTCAGCTGAGCTCAAGAGGCAAGTGTGTGATATGATGAAGAATGGAAAGCGAATGTCGTAAGTGTTTATTATTTATTATTATTTATTAATATTAAAGCTTTATATTATTTAGAATTAAAAAAAAAAAATATTTTTTATAAATGATATTTTGTTTTTTATATTTATACCGCATTTTGCATAAAAGTGGATCATTATTAAACTTATTGCATGTTCAAAAATTTACTACAAATAATGCAACATACATTCCGTCTAGAAATCTTTTTTAATAAAAAAATCTTCTAAAAAAATGTTTTAAAATACTGGTATACAGATTTCTTTATGCTATCTAAACACTACGTTGAATGTGCTGTAAAGGAAACATTTAGGATATGTTCCGTAGTACGGTAAGATGACTCAGTTATAGAGCGTTAGCTTGAGCACGCAACAGTCCGGGGTTTGATCTTCGACATTTGACTAAATAGTAACCTGCTCTTTATTCACTGGGGTGATTTGGAAGTCACTTAATAAGACGTTGGTCTCATCAACCCTCTTTAAATAAGTCGTAAGGTTTCTGGAATGTAAAATAGCTTTGAAAAAGCTGCTCTGCAGTGATGTAAATTGATTTGCACGATGTTTAGCAATGCACCGTTATTATTTCTTGGCGACCGGCGGTGGATTTTAATTTACGGTCTTTTTGACGGTGAAGACCGTTCTACCCTTTTTGGAGGGGACCAGAACTCGAAGCGTTATTTTGGAGAAACCTAGGAAGAGTTTACTCCTTAAGTTAGCCACTTTTTCTCAAGCACTCTTACTCATAAATAAGCAGGATGTGTTGAATCCTTCACTTTCTAGGTCTTGGAGTTTAAGGTGTTAAAGGTGTTTTGCACCGCTAACTATGTTAGGAGAGTTGATGGTTCCAACTGTGGTCCCGGTATCATGCCATCATTTTTTTGTTTAGGTAAGTCTTTCAGATCTACGATCTTTGCTTTTTAGTAGGTTTTCTTTGGTCGATGTGCTGAGGAGCCATTGTTTTGTTGGCTCGTCCATACCTGCTTTTTTCTATTTTGTCAATCTTACATAGAATAGTTGACTTTGCTTCGTCAGAGTTGAGGAACCACTTTGGGATTATTGCTAGTGCAATGTCTTTCCGACTGTTCCTAAAAGTCTTTTTTAAAGTCTTCATTGTCATCTTTTTTTGCTGTTCGTTTTTGCGTTCCTGATGTACCTTAGGTCTTTGTCGCATTATTGGATGCTCTTGTTGGCTCAGTTACCTTAGCATTTCTTTGTCTTTGGAGCTTACGTCTTGCCGCCACCGAAAACCTAAGTTTTGCTGTTTTGACCCTGCCTTTGCTTGCCGAGCTTGGGTTCTTCAAAGAGTCTTCAATTGTTTTTATGTTTTTTGTTGCCACATCTCCCTCTACAGTCATTGGTTTGCTTCCCTCAGAATTTGACACTACTTTTTGGGTAGTGGAGTATTACTTGCTAGCGGAACTTCTTTGAGGTATGATAAATTTCTTTGATTATAGTATTCCAATCTCTAGTCCATTTATTTTAAACAAGTTGTGGAGTAAAGAAGTCTTTCAACATATATGCAGACTTCTCTGAATTCACGGTTATAGTATTTCCACAAGCATCCTAGAACAAGTAGCGTCATTGATCTCTGATGAAGACATAGTAATTTTAGCGAAATGAAGCGGTTGCTGATGCATTTGTCGAGCGTGTTTATAACTCAAAACCTGTTTTGTTTATTGACGTAAGATGTCTGCTATGAAAATTAATCTCTTTACTGAAACTTTTTTGGGTGGCATAATCTACTTGATCAATTTTAATTTTGTACGGGTGATGTGTAATACTATGTCGGCTGATGCAACTCATACTCGCTCAATGTTTTCAAGAGTTTGTACTAATTTTGTCCATTTCAGCCGGGGGTCTTTTTTTATAGTTGACGAAGTCTCCTCAAAGTTGTTAACTCACATTTTTATTGCGTTGTCTGAAGGCTCTGGCTTATTCCGATTACCGTTAATTTTTGTTGGCTGCGTACGCTCGTTGTTGGTGGGTACAACGATCTATCGTAACTAAATGCTGTAGTGAATTGAACTGAATAACTTTAGTTTGCTTTTGTGATTCATCAGAGATCCGTCATTTTGGGTTTTTTAGACAAAGGACATCGGACTTATTGGTTTTTTTAATTTGGACGTTTTTCTGGAAACTGTCAGGAGTATATGTATCTCTTTGGTTTGTTGATCAGTTAAGCAGTTTCAGACGAAGTTTTCTCAGCCCAATGTTGCAAAAAATGCAACGTGCGGACTTTTTCATACATTAATAATTATATCACTATTGCTTAACTTAACTATCATAAAATAATTGAGGTTATGTATTAATTATACTTTTTTATGCTTTTTGTATTTTTACCGTATTATTTTTTCGACAGTTATATATTTTATCACCGGCGATGGCACAATCGCCGAAACCGGTCTTCAAAATCTTATAAAAATATATTTATTACATAACCTCAACTATTTAAAAAATCATCTAAATATTAACTATTATAGTTTTTTATATCTATGTATATTTTATGATTAAGAAGCAATTAGTAAATAAACAAACGAATACTTTTTCTTTTACAGGCAAGTAGAAGTAAGGAAAGCCTTCAGTCAGTACCTATCATGTGTTCTTAAGAGGATAACAACATCACCTGATCAGGAAGGCCATGTCGAGATAGTCCTTAAATTTTTACAAAAAGCGTCTGCCTACTTAAAAAACCCTTTTAATGTTAAGGTAAGTTATATTTAATATATTACTAATCAATTACTAACATTTATAATATTTCAGATTCCTAGTCATAAGTTGTCTGATAAAGACAGAGCCGCAATAGTAGCTAAGCAATTAAACGATTTCTTATATTTATATAACAGAGAAACCGATCTCTATGCGGATCTAAGTAGACCCAGTCAAATTCCAAGAAATATATTTTCTGATTTTTTGGAGTACGCTAGGTAAGGGGCTACTATTTTATACCATCATCATAATAATCCGCATTTATATATTAATAAAACAGTTAACATTGTCTTATTATTTTATCATTTGTATTAATTAAGTAGTTCCTGGTAGGTCATTCCAATTACCCTTTTCCCCATCATCCTAGGTAACGGATATTGTTTCCTGTAATATGTTTTTTAATTAAATTATTTCTGTTTAGGGAAAGTGATTTAGAAGAAGTCCTTATTCTGCAGAATATCCACACAGTGCCAAATAAAGGCAATCAAGGAACCGTATCCAGTTTTCAAGGACTATTGCGTTGCCTGCCTCATATAACCAGTTCAACATGTTTCCGTCCCCCGGAGACAAACAAAAAGGGTGTTAAGGTCACTCCATTATCATGATTTTTGATTTTGTTTTATTGTGTGTCTCTTGCAGCTTGAATTGTTCCTTGCAATATTCTAGTCTTCTCCAAATTAATCATAAATGTGATTATATTTTACACTAAAAGATGTTCTTGGGTATTTTTCAAAATCTGCATGAAGGAGGCACATTTTTTTGATGATCCTCTCAATTAGTGAAATTTTTTATAAGTTGATATTGTGGTATATTTATTTGTGGAACAATGTTTTTAATGGCTTCACGCAACGTTAAGTTACCAGATTTTATATTTTTTATAACTTTTATTTGCTCATTTTGTTTTTGTTGATAATTATTATTCCTCTATGTAAGTTATTTAAGTTTATGTATTTTGCACCATTTTATACTTGATAATTTATTTCTTTATATTTTTTTTTATTTATTTCAAATTCCTTTTTCTACCAGGGTTGGGATTTTGTAGTTTTATTATTTTATGGAAACGTAGATGGCGCTGAGCACTTGATATGAAGTTTAATAATATTTTTTGAACATTTATATTGTGAAATGTCAATTATTTAGTTACCATCGGGTGTGACATTTATTTTGAAACATTTATCAAGTAAATCACATATTAAAAACGGGATGTAATTGTTAAGTTTTATAGTTATCTAACAAGCTAGTTCATTGCATAGCACATTATTGCTACAACTGAATACGATAGCCGAGATGGAAATAAATAAAGAATTAAAAGTAAAATAGCTGTAAAACGATCAAAACAAATTATGGTATTTTTTATGAATTACTACTAGTTTTGCGCTGATATTTGCAAAAACAAACAACCATTTGAGCGTATGTAGCACAGAGATAAGGGGCATATTTGTCCACAGCCGATCACTCGCTTTTGCTGGTGGCTGAAAACACAGAAATTGTAAGGTATTGCCGTTGAGTGAAGGAATATTAAGAAGAGGCGTAAAGCTAATATATTCTTGTGTGCCCGTGTATGCCGCTCTTATAAATGTATTAGTCTAGTACACAAGCTAGTGAGTATTCGCTAGTCGCGATAGTCGATTTATAAAAGCGGCGGCATACACGCATGCACAAACATATTATATATAATTGGCGCAGTGCCTCTTTCTGGTATTCTTTCACTAATCCGAATTCTTAGACTAAACCACATGCCGTATCACTCCGACACCACATTACGCGTTGATGTTGCGTTTAGTAAACTGGAGCGGTATGATGTTATTGATGGTTTTAGAGTTATCGGATTGAAAGGTTTAAGGTAGAATGTTCATATTATAGTCCAAAACTCATGTATATACTGAATACTCTTTTCGCGTTTGTTATGTGAGGTTTTGCCAACACTCCAAATCATGGTTACAAACGAGTAGTTGGTTACAGTCAATTGAAGTACCTCACCCACCCGCCCGAATGATTGTAATTCAATTTATTGATCACTAAAACTTGGGTGGGTGGGCGCGTTACTTCAAATTTTGACAAGTGAGTAGTGTCAATTGGAGTGCTCCGCCCACTCGCCAGAGGTTTTGTTAATTTCTTGATCACTGACGGGCGGGTCACTCAAAATCATGATGACAAGCGAGCAGTTTGAATTGGATTGGTCCTACCTACGTTGTTTGTGATCTAAAATCTTGATTACTAACACTTGGCCGGATGTGCACCAAATTTCAAAACATGGTTACAAGCGATTAGTTTGAATTGAAGTGGTCCGTCCACCCGCCAGAGTGTTTGTTTTCCAATTCTTTGATTACTAAACTAACACTTGGGTGGGCGCGGTATGTCAATGATTACAAATTTCAGCAAATTTAAACTTTAAGGTGAAGTATACATAATTCGTGTAACTTTTGAGTCAAATTAGTATTTGGAGAGTAAATTTTTTATTGTTAAGAAAAAATGTGCTATGATGCATTCGAAGACAAACTTTAGTTAGTTCTGTGTACTGTTCATTTAGTTTGGAACTTCTGAATGTACAGCAAAATCTCTAGACGCGGTAGTCTTAACCTGTGGCGTCGGTAATTACCCTCGTAGCAAGCAGCAAAAATGGATTAAAAAATAAATCAAATTTCTACAAATGAATATATGATTGCAGGTTGTTGACAATAAAATAAAATTGTTTTTTTTTTATATTCTAACGATCTTTCCTGACCTGGTTTAAGCAGGCTAACGTCCTTTTGAAGTATAAGTTATTAATTGAGATGATTAAGGTTTGTGAGTTTGTTTTAAAACCATGAATGCTACAAGGTTGTTGTCCGCAGTGTACAAATCAACAAATAGTGTAAGGCACGGGGCGTTACATTATCTGTTGATCAAAGACGTTAAAGATTGGCTCACTTTGCCACTTTAGTTATTGACACTTAAAGAAACTAACATTTTTGATTAAATAAATTATTAATTTTCTCGAAAGCTATGAACAATTTTATGTTACAAGAATACATATTATGCGTTAAAAAATGAACTACTTGAGAAGTTGATGTAGAACTCGTCGAATAGTTGGTGTATATTGACAAACAATGATTATAAAGAGGATCAATGATCTGAATGAATTAAGGAGTTGGTTTAGGATTCCGTGAAATTGGTAGACCACATGCCGATTTAAGTCGAATTTGGAGAGATTGTCGGGAAAATAGCCTAGAAGCTAATCGCAGAGCCAGTGGACATTTTAGAGTGACACAAGAACGTGAATTTCCACTCTTCAGGAGAAATTTAATTTGAGATCCGGTAGAATTAACCGAAATATTGGAATAAATTGGGTAAGAGCAATTGGTCATAGGTTCTCTGAGCTATTTCTAGGCAAATATGTGTTTTGATTTGTGCTTTTATTGTCTTAATTTTTGGCTCTCTTAAAAAATTCAGCATAAGTCTAACAGTCTGCAGTGCTGGTTGAATTTGAAACCTATAGAACATTGTGTCGTTTGCCGCATCTTCCAAACACCGCGTCTTCACCTTCAGATATCCTGGGTCGTGCAGTCTCAATATGCATTAGGCCATCTGATTATTAATTTTTTTCTTAGTATATATTATTTTTCAATGAAAATTTAATGAATTGCATATCAACATACAAACTGTTATTTTGACTCTGTACATAAGTTGATTGTAATTACAAAGGATGTTTTACATTAGCACACCGAAGTAATTTACGCCTTATTTGGTTTATGCATTAAGTCCTTTTTTTGGTTTAGTATTCAATTTATGAACTAGACAAGAAATGCTACGACATCTCAGAGAATAACTATACAAACATAGAAGAATTATGGACTTTGATGAAAGGAGCCGCTTTTTCTACAACAAATAATAAACTAAAAGCGAAGAAAAAGAAAGGAGTGGATGATAGACGAAATGATGGAGCTCATGGGATACAAAAATATAAATGATGAAAAATGCATTGAAATACATAGAAGTATGCTCAGGAAAATTAAAGTTGCAAAAGACAAATAGCTACAAGAAAAATGTTTTAGAGATCAAAATACTGCAGACAAAACACGGTTATTTTAAACTGCACCAGAAAATCCAGAAAACGGTTGGAATGCAAAAAAAAGTTAACACAAACATAATCTTAGATTCTAATAATAAACGGATAAGTTAAACTGACAGGAAAGTTTCTATGAGGAAAGAGTTCTTTGAAGATGATACCTGCTCTACATGTGAAATCCGGTCTGGAAGTAACAACAGAGGAGACAAATATGGCAATAATGCAGCTCAAGAGCAACAAAAGACCTGTCCCAGACCAAATCTACGGAGAACTATTGTAATTACTAGAGCCCGACCAAACGAAAATATGAAACGAAATCTATACAAGTGGTCACTTACCGAAGGAATAACTGACATCGACCTTCATACCAATCTCAAAAAAGATAAACGCCATCAAATGCTCCGACCACCGAGTTATCAGCCTAATGAGCCATGAAACGGCTTTAACACAAAATAAACTTTATTTAGCTTTCAGGTTTTAATTCAGCAAGAAAAGGCCTTGATGAAGTCTAACGTTTAACACTTTTGGAAATACTATGAGAAACAGTAATAGGCGACAGTAACGTCCGCATAATAACTAACTTATACCTTGAGCAAAAAAGCTACTGTCCTTATGGAAAACCAGATATCGACGAAATTTTGAAAAATGGCTATATACTGTCACTCTTCTTATTTAAAGCGTACTCTGAAATATTGTTCAAAGCTCTACTGAAGTGGAACAAGTGGTAGTAATCAACGGCAAGTTAATAAATAATTTGGCATATATTGATGACACTATTCATAGCCAGCAGCGTCTAATGCCTTTAATTACTAATGTGAGAGGTGCGGTATGAAACTAATTTGTAAGAAAACGCATTTCGTATTGTCAGCAAAAACAACAATAACGACAACAACCAGTATTTGACTAATAATAACACCACTCTATCAAAAGCCGACAAAGTCACTTACTTAGGATGCGTGTTAAACAAGGAATAGGATCACTCGCAAGAAATTAGACGTCGAGTGAAAATAGTAAGAGGTGTATTTAACAAATTGCGAAGTGTACTGTACAATTTATTCTTGAGCATTGACATCAGAATGCGCGTTCTTAGATGTTCTTATTGAAGATGCTGGTAGGCTATTAGAAGCCTTTGAGATGTGTGTACTGCCGTATTCTGAGAATATTATGGATTTACCTGTACTTCGTGCTTCAGCATATGAGCAAAGAGAAAAAAATCTTGGCAACCGTTAAAAGAAGGAAAACATTTTTGGACGTCATGCGGAATGATAAATACTGTCTTCTCTAGATAATACTGCGTAGAAAAATTAATAGCCATAGAGGTTCTAGATGAATCCGTATATTGTGGTTGCGGAATATAAGAACATAGATATGGAACATGTTGTCTACTGCACTATTTAAATCTACTTCGAATATAATATTGTGGGCCAATATATATATAGAGGATATGCATTTAAAGATGAAGACTATTATTAAAGAAATGCAGATAACTTTAGAGGTCGTTTATTGAGCATGATACAAATAACAAAGTTTGATTACGGGCGAGCGTTGGTTCAGTTACAGCAGTGACGTATATTCGCACACGGGTCTCTTCTATACCGATAGCAGTTTGCTTCTAACTGGTTTTGCTTTGCATATTGGTTGCCATTTCATTGATTATTTTTTGTAGCAATGGGTACCGCTACAAATGTAGCTCCCGATTTTTTTGACGCACCCATTCTTTACTTTTGCGGATTTTAAGTCCAATGAATTTGGAAACTTATTTGTTGATAGTCGAAAAAAATGGTTAAAAATAATGTTAATACTGAAATACTCAATTTCGTTGTTCTAAAATCTATAGTTATTCTTAGGCCTAAGGAAAATATTGGTTATTGAAACCAGTCACATCTTTTTTTTCTTTTTTTACACAATGGTTCTGGACGTACGGTAAAAAACATACTACATTTACCGTTGGTTGCGGTTTATTTCAGATACATTATTCAGTGTGTTGGAATAAAATTTTATTTTATATTATTTTAGCCCAAGAAAAGTTTTGTTTTATAATATTTATTTTGACATTGTCAGAAATGTTATTAAGGGCGCGGTTTTTAGAGTGTCATAAAACTTTGAGCAGAACTCGTGCAGTTTAACTCCTTTTTTTTTTAATCGGTTTTTGCAAATTTAATTCTCTACACGTTGCAAAAAACCTATTTTAATAAGTTAAATTGCGTGAGTTCTGCTCGAAGTTTTATGACACTTAAAAAACTGCTCTCTTAATTACCTTACCTTACGTATTTGAGATTGGGTATCTAGTACATCTATGGAAAAGAGTGGCTGCTTAAAAAATTGCACAATGTACACGGTATTTTTTGTCCTACCTGAACTGGACTCGAAGCAGTTGTCAGTTTGACTCTGTGGGTTAACATTCATTTGAGTACCTACCTGTTTTGAGTCTCAATATTAATTACTCTGTAGAAATGAAAATGTTTTACGCTGTTTTAGTTATCAAATAATGATACTTTAATCTAAAGTCTTTACTTATTGAGACACTCTGTATTTTGTTGGGTTGAAATGTAGATTATTATAAAATTTTGCATATAATATACATTCTGTTCAAAATTTTTAAATATTCATTTTTTCTTTTAATTTTCTGAACTCTTATCATATACCAAAAATTGTCGTTTATATCGCCAATCGCAATTTTTAGACAAAAAGAAAACATTTTAACATTAGAACAAATGTCCATTAATAAATGACACAAGTGATTAAATATTAATCTTAAAAAACGAATTAATCGTTGGGCTTGTGCATAGGCATCTTACAAAGACGAAAACAAGTTACTTAAAAAATAAAAGTAACTTGCACATTACAGTTAGTACTACTAATACTGCAACATTAAAAAAATATTAATTAATATCTAGACTATGCAACACTAGAACAAGTAAAACATGTTTGTATAAAAGTACACACAGTGTCTCAAGTTTACTAAATGTAACCTGCAACAATGTCGAACAGTCTAGAAACTACAAAATGTAAATATTAAAATGGTCTAAAATCATCCATATACGCGTTTCGAAATTTATTTCTCATCAGTATGGCTTTACTTTAGACTTTAACATAATTCTAAATTAGATAAATTAACTTACTTAGTCAGTCAACTCGGTCTAGCAACGTTTGAACTAAATTTATAAAAAAGAGGGTGACAACATTTTATACAAAGCATTTTTTTTAAGTCTGACTGATTTATTTTTATTACACTTATCTGTAAACACCGTGTACACATCTTGGGAAAATATTTAAATTCTGAGAAAAACCGCAATACATTTTTCTTTGAAAAATCAGTGTACATTCCAATTTTGTTTGCAAAGAGTAAATCTGGCGTTGACACATTAATTACTCATTTGAATAAGAAAAATAGTCTTTAAATATTTACTTCAGAGTGATATATAAATATCTTACTTTGAATTGATTATTCCAATGTATTTGTATAACATTAATCGAGACAATGCTGGCGAAATATTAATATGGCAGTCTTAAAAATTTAATTCTGTTTAATGTTAATATTGCATGCTTGCAAATGAAAAATATTAATTTAACTACATCATACATTCTAACAAATTACAAATAGTACAAAAAATAACCAGCTTACTTGTTTATATATTTAAGCAAGTTGTGGAAAATAATATATTTTTCTTACCTTGGTCATTTTTGAAGCATGAAATTATTATATTTTGGAAGGAAGGGACAAGGTACAGGGTCAAGTGTGTAAGAAAAAAATTGCACTATGTCTTTAGTATTTTTGTAGACGTAAATGTTGCTTAGAATTTTTTTAAAAAGTATTGATTGAATTTGCAATACTTGATATTATATATTTCTCTAACAACCGGGGCAGTATGATTTATAACACCTGCTTATAATGAGTCACATTTATACAACAAATACACGTCAATTAAAAAATATTTTTTTATAAATTAAATCTAATTTTGTCATGAAATTGTAATAGATAATTATTTAATAATAATATTCTGTACTTAAAACAGCGTTATCTACGTATCTATTCGTAAAAGTATTCATATACATAATTTAAATAAAGTATTTTTCTATACATCCCCAACCCTATTTTTATGAAACTTAAGACTAAAACAATTTGTAGTCTTGTTTAGATCAGTCTAGATCTTTAGTACAAACTAAAAACTTTGTACCCACTTTTTTAAAAACAATGCTTATTGGAGATGAACATAATTCTAACAGAAAAAAATGCCAATTCTATTTTTGCAGTGATAGTAGTAGGTAATTAGGCTTACTTAGCAAGATTTTAAATAATATAAACGGATTTTACTGCCGATCAAATTAATCAAATTATTGTGTGTAAATGTTTTTCGAATCGTATTTGGCTTAGCCACTAATCCTTTTTACAAAAAAAAATATTGTGTGGCCTCTCGTGAGTTTTCTAGCAAGGCCAATTAATAAATTCTAAATCGACATCGATTATACTTGAAATAAACTGTGCTAAACTTTCTTTTTCTTTTGTTTCTAGGTTATTAATAAAATAGCAGGAATATTCGCTTATTTTTCAAGCACAAAATACATGTAGCACACTTGTGATATTGTAGGGCCTAAATGCAGCGACACATTCGACATATTTTTTTAATATAATTAATATTGTAAAAGGCAACGAATCATTTGTCCGTAAATTAAGGTAATTTTCCTTGAATAAAATACTTTTTTTGGTATAATCAATACCAAGAAGGAAACGTATTTTTCTACGTGCAATTATTTACTTTTATATCCTTTTATAATGATTAGTGATTTGACATTATTTCAATTTATCTAGCGATTTATTGACATTTTAATCAATGAAATGTTATAGTTATGTTTTTTTGAACATGAGTGGTTAACTTTGAAACTAGTTTTGTTGAATATGTATTGTATATTTAATAAATTATGCAAGTTTCTGATTGAATTTCTTTTCCTATTCATTTTTACTAATATAGTTTGTTATACCGAGAAAAAATGATGTGTGTTAGTAAGTAAGTAAGTAGAGTTTTTATTAAATATTATTATTTTAATATTCTTTTGATGTTTTTCCCTTTGTCAATCGCATTTCCTTATTTTTCAAATAGTTTTCTCATGACATCGGGACATTCTCAGGACATAATGAATTTTTAACTAACATAATAAATCATTTACACGAAGAAGACATTCAAGGCTCCCATTTTATTATGGATTGTGTTCGATTCCACATACCCGAAGAAGTAGTACATACAAGTTATAAAAGGTGATGGAAATTTTTTTTTTTTTACAGTCTATTTTTAAACTCAATTGAAGAACTATTTATCAGTGGAAATGTCTGGTTTAAAGAAGAAAACAAACACATATCGTTACATAACGCATCCAAGGCAATAACATATCAGCCAAGAATTGGTTTCCACAAAACTACTAGCGTGAGAACCGTAAAAACTATAGTTTAAGTCACATCTTTGTTTGAAAATTATAATATAAAATAGTGAAGAGCTATTTATTAACAAGCTGATTCACTAAAAAGAAATTACAGGTCAAGAACCGCGTTTACTAGTCTAATCTTAGAGACTTTAATTGCAACAAATTTCTATGGCAGAATTTGTAAGAGCAAAAATAAGAGAGAATATAAAGTAGCTTTTTAGCAATTTTATGAACTAGAACTAGCTGATCAGAAATCTTGTTGATCTGCATTTTGATTGAGATTGATTCAAGAATTTGTATAATAGATTTATAACACCGGAATCATATTTTAAGAATGGCTTAAATTAACTTTCATTTCAATATAAATAAAAAGCGCAAGTGAGTTTTTTGGTTTTAGAACTATTAGCTTGATAAGCCATATTTTTTGCACATACAAGAAGCGGATATCAGTGAGACAGTTCACTCAAATCTTTGGCAAAGTTAAACACAAACAGATATTTATTTCCACAACAAAAAAAGCTTTTACTACAATGACATTAAAACAGTAAAAAACTTGTATTCAAATTAGAAAGCCCAATTTGACTTTGAGCGGCGTTGCTCTAAAGAATTATATATCCGTCGAGGAGTGCATATTTAAGGAAGCCAACAGCGAAAACATAAATACTGTTAGTCAATCGTGAGCTAGACAATGTTATAATTGAAAAAGCAATCTTTGTCAAAATAATGTGGCTGAAGAATTTCCGAAAATAGTACAAAAGAACACCAACGGAAGTATTTAGAGCTGCCGAGATTGCCGTGATGATTGCTAATCTTTGATAGGAAAAAGAAAAGAAGAAGATATTGAAACAGATAAGTAAAAAGTAGAGTATATTTATTTACTAGTAAACCGAAGCCATTACAAAGTGAGTATATATTTACAACTTAAAAAATATTTAAATTATACATAAAACAACTAATACTAAAAATAAGAATAGAACAATAAAACAAGTGCACGTTGCACGGTATTAAAATAATCTTTAAAAAAATTCACTTTAACTTCGTTGGCATGCCGTAAAATACGTGTAGATGCAGAGTGCTGCGCATAATCTGTACGTTTGTACGGAGTATGAAATAAATAGTCATAAAACGTATCTTTTTAAGACTGGTCATATTCAATGTAGAGAGCAGTTCCGTATAGCTGCCTGCAATGTTACATTTATACTCCAAAAAACGAACAAACTTTGTTTGAATCAATTTTTTCTGTACTGACGGTGGTGTATGGGGACTACACAGTTGAACAATACTCGAGATGGAAGCGTACCAGAGCGTTGTAAAAAATAATTAGAGTACAAGAGTCACAAAACTTTTTAGAGTTACGCTTGACAAATCTTAAAAGTTGATAAGCTTTGGCCACGACAGTATCGATATGTAGTGTAAATGAATCAAACGTAATGCCTAAATCACGAATATTGTTAACTCTCGACAACATTTTATTTATGAGAAAATAACTATACATCACCGTAGACTGACGTCTAGAAAATGTCATCACTTTGCACTTATTTAAATATTTGAAAGAGTAGAGTTGAATTTGTTTTGTTAACCTGCTAGCTCAGATTACGTCTTTCAGCAAATCATTTTTTGTGAGTTTGTTTTAGGTTAAATTTGCAACAAGCAAAACGACCAGCAACAGCTTCAAGTACAGTACTACCCCTATCTTAGTTGACCGGCAATTGACAACCATTTTTTGTGTGCATATTATTTATAAGATAACTTGTCACTGGTAGTGAGACTACTTACTCAGCACTGATAGAATACAGGAATTTAAATATGATCATTTTTTTTTAATTTTATTTTGTTAATTTTAAAATGTTTAACACCAATTCACACTCTGACTACGTTCCTAAACCCGGAAGGAGGATAGGGTATAGGTGGAGACACTTTGGTGAGAGTGATGTCACATGATCAAACGAGGAATCGTTCGAGATTAGGATAGGAGGGTATGCTGTCAATAGTCAAAAGTTTGAAGATATAAACAAAAACAACAATATAAATAAAAAGTCACCTAATAAGCTGTTGGTCCCATCAACTCTCTTCAAACAAGTTGTAAGATTTTTGGAGCAATAAATAGCTGTAAAACGCGAAATAAATAGAACTGAATGTCAGAATAAAGATAATAATATTAGTACTTTATTATAACATTTATTCATTAAAAAAAATTAAATTTATGAAAAAATATTCTAAACTAAAAAACATCCATAGACGCGTTTCGAGGTTTACCTCTCATCAGTATGGCTTTATTTATTTAAACTAATTGATTTTTAACTTACTTCGTCAACATTGTTCACCACCACAATTCAAAGTGAATATTTTAAAGGGTGTATTGACTATTTATACTAACTGACTTAATGACATTATTTAATGGCTATGGTTAATAGCATTCTGAGAATGAACAAATAAACTAATTATTTCGGGATATTAAGCTGATGGTAATGACATGAAAGAATTAAAACGGAAATTTGAAAATTAAAAATAGAATAAATTTTTTTGCATAAATTATAATTACTATTATACAATTTCGTGTATATCAGAACATATATAAAATATATAAAGAAGAGACGCAATGTCCTCAAATGAGACAGTTGTACAATGTTGACGAAGTAAGTTAAAAATCAATTAGTTTAAATAAATAAAGCCATACTGATGAGAGGTAAACCTCGAAACGCGTCTATGGATGTTTTTTAGTTTAGAATATTTTTTCATAAATTTAATTTTTTTAATGTTATTATTGGGTTGTCCGATTGAACAAATAGTAACGAGCGCTACATATGTCGTTGTGGCATTCGTATAAATTTACCTATTTAACTAGGCTTTATTCGAAATTATTGCTTTTACAACTGTCTCATTTGAGGACATTGCGTCTCTTCTTTATATATTTTATAACATTTATTATTTAAATTGGCAAATAAAAAAGAGAAATATTCATTTTATCATTGCTATTAAAGGATTATTTGCATGAAGATGATTTAGTATCTGCCAGAAATACAAAAGCAAATAGTAGAGTTATTGGATATGTAATAAAATAATTCAAAAATTTAGCAATAGACATTAGATAATTTTAAATTTGGTCGGGTACAATATAACTCATAGAGGGCGGTAACAAAGGTAACAGTAACAGTACTGGTGTTGGTAAAGGCGTTTATGAACGACGGCAAAAGTAAAATGTTACCCCTTACTTTCACTTTTACAACAACAAATGTGATTGTTTGGGTTACTCTTGTCGCCGCTCAAGTACTTTAGAAACGTACTGCTGTTTTTTGAAGTTATCTCCTTATTGTAAAACGCAAAGTCTATCTTGACATATCTATGAATTGGCATAACTTTAAGGTTTAGGTTTTGTTGTAAAATTGTTGTTCTAGTTGCTTCTACGCCTGGCCCAAATGTTTATCAAATATGCTGAAAATGATTGCTATAAACAGAAGAACGTGGTTTTTAACTGTCTAGATATGAATAGTGTGACAGTTATTTAGGTTGTGTAAACGATGCTGTATTAGTTGCCAATACAATGGAAAAAAGTTTTGAAACTGCAAGGATTGTTGGTAAAAGCATTTGTGGTGTACAAAAAGTGTATTGGCGTTACTTGGATACTGGATTGATAACTAGAAGATCAGAATCTGGACATAAAAAAGTCATTACGAACAGAGATGCCCATTTTTGGTGTTCATAAGTTTACGGAATAGAACAGCTTCAACAGTTTATCTACGAAGTCAACTCCATGAAGTTAGAGATGTAAATGTTAGTGAATGGGCTTTTAGGAGAAGGTTTTGGTTGCTGGATTGTTTTGTAGAAATATGGTTACAAGTCCACCTTTACAACGCCGACATCGTGTTGCAAGATTGGTTTTTGCCCGAAATCACCGGGCGTAGAATAATGAGGACTGGAGCAGGGTATTGTTTTTAGATAAAATGCGCTTTTGGCTCAATGAATCAGATGGACGTCGGATAGTGTGAAAAAGACGCGGAGAAAAATACGCTTTAGTTTGTATTGATGAGAGACTTTTATTTGGCGGTTTGTCGGTTATGGTTTTGGCAGGAATTTCTACCAAAACATGCACAGAGTTGGTCTTTATAGAGAATGGCTCTTTGACAGTTCACAGATACATTATGGAAGTTTTCGAAGATTATGTGTATCATATGTTATGCCTGTCATGACAACTATGGGCGAGCGCAGCGTTTTTATGTTAGATAATGCTAGACCTCACGTGGGGGGAGTTGTCAGAGGTTATCTGGATGAAGTGAACATTTTGCGGTTAGATTGGCCAGCTGTCAGCCCGGACTTGAATTCCATAGAACATGTCTGGGATGAGTTGGGACGACGTATCCGAAAGCATACACTTGCTCCAAGAACTGAAGCTAAGACAGTTGCTATTGCAGAAATGGAATAATATTGATTAAAATGTGATCATTAATTTAATTTAAAGTGTTCTTTGTCAACTTCAAGCAGTCATTAATGCAAGAGGGGGTAGTACTCGTTATTAGTAATAAGTTTTTTTTAATATTTTTTGTTCCATATTAGTTCTAGGAACAAAAATTTGAACTTTGTCTGAACTGTAAATTTGTGATATTTTCAATATACGCAATAAAAACAATTACGATTTAACATTGAATTTTTAACTTAATGTGGAAAATACAGTACAATTGTTTACAATTTGCTAACATAAGGTTAAACTAAAAAAAATCAAATTTAAGTCATAATTTTAAAGTGACCTCTATTTTTTGCTTGTCAGTGTATCTTGGTGTCAGCCAGGTCTATCACCAACACCACCTTGACATGTTTGTAGTAAGTATACCAGTTTGCTTGTGTACGAAGTACTAGAATTTAATTTTTGTGGAAAACCGCTCAGCGTAATTGACAGCAAATTTGTTCTCTACAAGTCAACATGTCAACGTATTTATTGCTGGTGTGATGAGAATTAGATTTTTACTTTCTTTATTAAGGAACAATTTATGTCAAATCAACAATGCAGTGCACAACTGATCAGGTAAAAATAAATATACAAATAAATTTTACTATACCTGTACTAGCTAAAAAAACACAAAAGTCGTTCCACTCCTTTCTAAACATACTAAATATGATTAATTACAAAAAAATGTACTGCAGAAACTATATAAAATACTTTATTCAACACAATTTTTTTTTAAATATATTTTTTTAAATTTATATGTTTATTATTATCAAACTTTTTTTAAGACTTAACAACACACTTACAAAAAACACACTGACCAATGCGCACAAATTGGGATCTGTCAGATTGATAAGATGTCTTCCACTGTAATCGATGTCAATTTGTTGTTTTCTAATTAGTATTTGTATTCAACGGTATCAAAAGCTAATGTAACGTCAATGAAAATTGAATTCATCAGAAATCTGCATTTGAGTGGATCTGTAAGATATTGAATAATTATTTTAAAAATCTTGTTGATTGGAAGCAACTTCCATTGCAAAGCGGCGGTCAAGTGACAAGTAACTGTATTTTTTAAACTTTTGGCAAAACTAATAAGATATTATCCTATAGTTGTTGACATTGTTTTTGTCACTAAATTTATTTATTGGAATGATGAAAGTTTGTGTCTAACAAGTAGGAAAAGTAGAAATTGAATAAAAGTTAAAAATGATGGCTTTTACATTTTACTAAATGTAAATTTTTTATACGCGCTACGTAACAATTAATTGTTTAGCCAGCATTAGCTACGCTAATCAACATATTAATTATATTAATTAAAATTCAGTTGTTTGAATAAATATGAAGTTTATTAAAATTTGGCACGAAATCTAAATAAAGCTTTTGCACTGGTAAAAATGCCACGACTATTTATAGGACTTCGATTCTAGTCACGCCAGGCCATAAATTAAATTTAATATTATACATAAAACTAAATTTAAATAATTATTATTTAGTAATGTGAGAGAATTTGTAAATGATTTAGAAATTTAAAAACTGGCAATGCAAAAATATTACTTCAGTTTGTGATTCAACCAAAACAAAATCAATTGATACAAGAACGAGAGAATCGTGAATTTTCTTATTATTTTTTTAAATGTTTTTTACAGCTTTTTTACATCGCCACAGTAAGTCTACGACTTGTTTAAAGTGGTTTGATGAGACCAACAGCTTAATACGTGACTTCCGAGCCACACTGGTTGATGCTAATTTTATAATTTTTTAAAATACATAACTGTTGTATCTGGGGAGCTGATGTAGCAAGAAAAATTCATTTATAATAATAAATTTGAACTTAAATTAAATTAGATACGTAGACAATATTTGGATCTAAAACAAACAATATCAAAATCATTTTATTATTTGTTTCTAGTAACTTTTATGTTAAACAAGATAAAGTATATCTTGCTGAGATATGAATAAAGGGTGTTTATTTAAATATATAATTTACAATCTATTCAATATTGTAAAACAATTTCTGCTTACATAACTGGTAAGTTATAGATCTTTACTTACAGTAAGTAAAGTGAATGCAGTGATGGTTTGTTTGTTAGTATTTGAGTTAGAAATCTATTTGAGTGACGTCTAGATAATAAGTATCAATTTTCTGCCCAAGTTACTTTTTTGCAGTTGTTGTTGAAATCCTGCCGCAGTGCTAGAGTTGTTGATTTCTGGTTGACTTTTCTAAGTTTTTTTTGAATTTGCATCAATACTTTTAGTACGCACTATAATACTGAGGGTTTTTATTTAAGATTTACGCTGATTTCCTATTTTTGTTTGGTTTTAAAAATATAAAATTTGCCTTTTTGACTTTGTTTAGGCTTTCAACACTGACATTACTTACCAATTTCCACCTAAAACGCGACGTTTGATGGTTATGGAATGTGAGTATTTTTAATAACTTGTTATTTGAGTAAATGTATTGTTTAGTTTAGATTTTTTTCTAAAGTATAAAACTAATAATAATTTTATAATAAATTGTATTTTTCTATAGGACAGGAGTTTGGCGGACGTAAATACAGTTATACATTGAGGAAAAGATTTACCTATTACCTCCTTATTAATTTAGCCGAAAAATTGTTTAAATAAAATCAGTTGTTCTCTAGCCGCATCATAGCACTGTCCCGGAATTGCTACAAAGTTATATGTATTTAGCATCTGTTCATAGTAAAATCTTTAGATATATTGCATAATTTGATCAAATTTAATTAAAATGAAATTATTTGACTAACTTGCTTTTGGAATGACGTTAATTTGCAAACATAGTTTAATCATTTTTTACAAGCACATCATAAACATTGACATATTATACAGATAACATGTACGTAAGATTTAATATATTGATTCTATTGCCATCAGTACACACAAAGGTTACATTAATAAGAGTGTTTGACAAATAAAATGCTCAAATATGGACCAAACCTACAAATTTTATTATGTTTATAAAATTATTGAAATTTTATTATTGATTTTTGTTAGTATTTATGATAAAATTGCATTTATTTGGTGCATTTATTAGGTGCACAGAGCTGATCATAATAAATCAACCCGTGTATTTACCACCGATAAGTTATCAAAACATGTTTAGTCTAACTAACGTTCCTAATCATATTTATATGATCGACCATGCAATAAATGCATTAAAAGTGGTCAAACAAACAAAAAATTGAACTTATAAGTATGAACAATCATATTAAATCAATAATGCAAATCCATGACCTTACAATTTCTATTGTAGGAACACCAATGTCGATGAAAAATTCGCCTCGGTCAATGTTCTTGTATGTTTTTTTCTTTAAGCCGAATAACCCACATGCGACTAGGTTTATTCCTGTACGTATTTGTATAAATCGGTAAATCAATACTGAATAGTGACAAATAATATGAAGTTTTCATATGTGGAAATATTTAGTAGGTTATATATACTGTATGGTCAATTGAGATTGAATTCGGCTTGGCGTGTGTAATTCATTTCTAAACAACACGCGTAAGGTATTGTCAGACAAAATAAATGTACTAATTTATAGTATTATTTGAATAATGAAGTTGATATATTTATAAATAATAATTTATATTTTGTCATCTATCTGTTTAATATGCTGATATTTGTATGTGTAAAAATAATTGTATGAACTGCACAACTGATTAGGAAATATTAATTCTCTACATACGTACTTATTGTCAATAACAAACAGCGTGTATCATATGAATGAGAATAAATATTATATGAAAATTAAAAATAGACATATTGCAAACCACCTCCCACCTTCTTTCGGATAAAATGAGAAACTTTAGTAGTCCCGTGTACTGCTTTGATGTTGCGTGCTAGTTAAAAACTAAATAATTTTGGTTGAATTCCTGAATTTGTGGCAAAATTCCTAGATGTGGTAGTCTCTTAACCCCTGGCTTTGGTGATTAGCAGCAGAAATAAACCGACGTTAATTTAAAAACTAATACAGCATTGTCAAGGTGTAATAGGCAACTTGATAAACAAAGTTATGTTTTTTTCTTGCACTCATGTCTTTGCCTGTTTTAGCATCTTTCATTCAGTTTTGTAGCAAAGCTGCAGTATGTACGTTTTCAACATCCTTACAAAAAGATATCAAGGTTTCTTTTTGTTGTTGACATATGAGTTTCTGGATGTTTTTTTCTTCTTCTTCTGATCAGATTGTGTTTTTAATTATTTTTTTGTTAAAGGATGTAATATCATGGGAAGGCATACCGGTGTTAATGATGCCACACTGGTTACCCGATATTCTTTTATTTATAATACTAAGAGGTTCACATCATATGAGTTGTATCTATCTATTTGGTGACTCTGTTAATAATACTAAATACATAGTCCTTAAGATACTTGCGCATTTGCGAAACGTTCTGCGATGCTTGTGTTTCCAAATTACCTAGGTAGTTTTTTATTTCATCCACACTTTTAAGTCTACTTAAAACTGAATATATCTTTGCAATAGGTTATCCAAAGGTAGCATTGTTGGCCAGTCTAGAGTTTTGTTAAAGTTTGTGTATTAATTTGTTATTATGTTTTAATTTAAATTATATGATTTGAAATTAAGATCGATGTAAATACATATCAGTCTAGGATTTAATTTAAAATGTTTTTAGTTGCTAGTATAATATCTATTATTTGGCTGCGTGAAGTAACAAACGTTACATGCTTTGGTTTAGTGTTTGGTGGAGACTATTTTCTGTAATTACTGTAAGGATGCATCATCATCACAAGTAATCTTAAAGATTTTTTTGTGTATGATCACTTTCTTAAAGGTAGAATGTGCTTTTTTGTGGTAAATAAAATTTTATTGAGCTGTCAAGTAAGAGCTCTATCTATTAGTTTAGGTTTATGTTGATTATAGTTACTTAAAGATGTTTGGAGACAGCCTTCTTGTAGTTTGTTTAACGCTTTTTTTTTGTAGAGGGGAGTACTTTAAGTTTTGCTTTTTATTATTTTTCTAGGTTGTTTAGGACTCATATGTTGAATAAACTTTCTTTTTTATTAAGCTCGTTTTGGAGGTGTATTTTTTCAGGTGTTTTGTGACATTTCCACATTGAGATGAGAAGGGAGTGCATTTGGCCTGGTTTGTTTGAGATGTCTGCTTTGCCGGAGAAAGGTTTTGTTTGCTCAGTAGCAGCACAACGCGCATTTTTTTGTTTTTTGGTTTTTGTCTCAGTATACAATGTAGTTGGACTATTCAAAGATGCATCTATACTGTTTGATTTTGAAATACCTGAAAACACCTGGCTAAATAGTTGAATTTTTTTTTACTTTTTATGCTTTGTTTATTTTTTTAGCTTCCATACCTTATGCAACCTGCAAATACGGGGACGTTAATCTTTGATTGTCTAAGCTAGCAAAACAAAACAGCCCTAAAGGAAGGTTGTACATGAGCAATACTACATACTAACCATTGCATTGTATGGCTTGTTGAGTACCCCACCGCAGCCTAGAATTTACCTTGCTAGCTATCTGACTAGATGACGCAGCCGATTGATTGTCTCCCGTTTGAAAAGAAATCTAAACTAAAACGGAGTGTTGTTAGTATCAAGAGACAAATCTTTGAGGTAATTTAGCATCACTATTTTTATCCTTCTTTACGAGTTTCTATGCACCACACAAACATGCTGGTAGTTCTACTATAGACCTGCAATGCGACTACTACGCTTAATACTGATCAGTCTAGAACTTTGGACTTGGCTAACTAAAACAAAAATTGAGGTTAATGTTACAAAAAAAATGAGATTGCAGCAATAAATGTTTAGTTTTTGCTTCTTATGCGGGTCAAAATAAAATTTAAATTATTTCAATATAGTATATGGGTAATTCCATTACTTTTGTACAATTGTCAAATTTTAGTACATGAAAGTATGAATCAAAAAAAGTGGATTCCCAAAGTTTTAGCCCTTTAGACCCTTTTTTGTTTTTTTGTTGACCTTTAAAAGCGCCGAAAACTGGTTTAAAAAAAGTTATTTTTAATTTCTGTTTTCTCAGCTCTGGAAATAGGTACCAATACGTACTTGGCGGCAAATGATTTGTTATTTTATGTACTTTGATCTAAAATCTTCGCATATTGAAGTATCTTGTAGATACATTGATATATACTTCTCCGATTGTGAACACATTGTATGAAATTTGACTTTAAAGTGGTGCCACATTAGGAAATCACAATATAATTAGGTTTACGAAAGTTCAAAATGTTTTTTATTTAATACGGTAGTGCCAAGATACGTGTATTTATTTACTTTTTTAATGGGTTTCTGATTGACGGTGATGTGGCAATTTCTAATGTGGGATTTACTGATGATCATTAGTTTGGTTTTTTTTAATGTTTATATCAAGGCCATACCTTTTGCTACTAGCTGTTACTCTATTTATGAGGTGTTGTAGTTTCTTGGTGCTATTAGCAAATATCACCGTATCATCCGCGTAGCGTATATTATAGCTTCTAAGTCTTCCAGAGCTTTTCTAAATATGTATTCCAAATATATATTGAATATCAACTTTGATAATATACAGCCTTGCCTCACCCCTCGTAAAACGTTTGCCTCTTCTGTCTTCTGTCCTTCCAATCTGACAACGGTTGATTGGTTCTAGTACAAGTTTTTGATTATTCTTAGGTCTTTTCCATTCATTCCAACGTTTTTTAAAATCTTTACCATCTTTTTATGTTGTACTCTATCGAAAGCTTTCTCATAATCAATAAAGCAAGCAAAAATACCACAGTTTATGTATTTGCATCGTTGAAATAACACTTAATTGCTATAGAGGGCTTCTCGTGTACCTACCGCGTTTTTGAAACCAAATTGCGTTGGTGATATTGGCTTTTCACAAATCTGTATATTTCTTATGGATTATTTTGAGAAATAGTTTTATAAAGTAACTCATAAGACTTATGGTTCTAAACTCTTTGCATTTTTTAGCAGCAGGTTTTTTGGGTAAGGTGATGAACTCTTGTGGGATGTTACTAGAGTTATAAATGTTGTTGAATACTAAAGTCAGCCACTTTATGCTTTTTTTGTCGAGGATTTTGAGAAACTCTGTCTGGATATTCTTAGGTCTGGATGCCTTGCCAGTTGTAATAATCAAGCGTTGTTTTGATTTTTGTCGACTGTGCAGTGTTCTGCTTTACCGTCTGAGTTAATTTTATGTGATACGTTATCTTTTAGTCAAATTTGTAGTTTTTTTCTGTGTGTGCCTTCTAACAATAAAACTACGCAGAATTTGAAAAAAGCACATCAGTTCATATTGACAGAAAATTTTTTGTTCTACAACTTTTTTTTATAAGTTTTGAAAAAAAAAATGAAAATTTTTAAAATTTTTGGACTTTATATTAGCTACTTCAAACTCCGAGTTCTATATGCAAACTTTCACAATTTATTTATACATGTTTGAAGAATATTTTCCTAGAATTTTAAGTCATTTTATTTTGATAGAAAGATTTTACGCTTGTTTGAAAATGTAAACTTTTGCGTTTTTTGTCAAAAATGACCAACTTTGATGACTAAGGATGACAAATATTTGTTTGTGTGCACAGTTTGGACGGTTTGCAAACTGTCGAAACCGTAGGTTGAAACAGACCTATTATCTCCCGAAGTATTTGAATGATCATTAAAAACCTTGAACATTCGGAAAAGGTATTAAATAAAGAAAATTTGTAGCTTTTGTGAATCTAATTATATTGTAATTTTACAATGTGGCATCACTTTGAAATCATGCTAAATTTCATAAAACGTGTTTACAGTCGGAGCGGTATATATCAATGTATTAAGATACCTCAACAGAAATTAAAAAACAGTTTTAGTTTAGTCATTTTTTGGCTTTTTTAAGGATCTAAAAAAGGTAAAATAAGGGTATTTTTTTTTGGTTCATATTTTCATGTACTTAAATTTGACGCAATTCTGAAACATCAAGTTTTTGAGAATTGTACAAAAATAATGGAATTACCCCTATATACATATATATATAAACTATAACCTCTTTATACCGTTAGGTGTAGAGGTGTCGAACACACCGAGCAGACATGTGTATGTTAAATAGTTTTATAAAACGAGTTGTTTATTTTTTCTATTTTGCATTTCTAAGTATTAAAATTTAAAAAAATCAAATATTTCATATCGATTACGATATCCGTTAAATAATAAAACCCCGTTTTTTAATAAGTTTTATAAGGATACCCAACAGCGTATTTAATGTGATCATTATGAACCCAAAATATAATAAAATGTAAGTACTTACTGACTTGCCAATCTGTAAATAAGGATATTTTAATACATTATAAATGAAGAAGGATATATTCATTATTTTCTAAAATTAAATGAAGATATCTATATGACAATAAAATTATTTAATAATTCATAATATATTGAGTGATTTGACCTATAAATGAAGGCTAAATCATTCGGAAAAGGGTAACTACAATTATATATTAATAACAATATGATTTTGAGCTATTATTATATTATAATAAAATAATTAGATAAATTAAAAGAAATGTATGCAGAGTACAATGTTGCGTGTCTATCCATAAATCGACTAAATTGGCATTGTACAAAAGTAGTAGTTACTGGTGAATTTAATATTTATTCGTGCTTGAGAAAAATATATGGCAATGTTAATTCAGGTATACGGTTTCTTCCATAGACTATACTTTTAAGTGATGCGTGTTGTTATCAATGGTTTATATATAAATGAATAGCCACCTTGGTAAATTTGGTAGATAACTATCTGATACTGCAGATAGAAACTTATAAATAGACAGTCATTAATACAATTAAAATTAAATTACATTCGATACTAACAAATTCATAATGTAAATATAAATCAGTCCTACCTCAAAGGATTAAGTTATCGTTTAATCATTATTGATTGAATACACAAACTAGTTTTCTAATCACTTTGACTGTGGCATGTATTTATTGTTTTTTTTTTATCAAGAGATTATATCAATTGCTTGTACTAATAAATTACCCCAATAAAATATAACCGCTAGTATTATTTAGAATTAAATATTGAAATTAAATATTATACACTGATTACATCATGCGTCATGAGTAATACTATTATTCGAGTAGATATTACTCTAATAGAATGCTGAAAATAAAGTGCACTGTTAAATAATTATACACTTTGCGGTAACTATAAATAATATCTAGGCTTTGAAAATAATTGCTGCTATGGATAATAAACATTTCACAGCTTTCACAATAAACACTTTGAACATTGTAAATATTAATCATTCGTATTTTTATTATATCATTTCAGATTTAATTAATTTATGGTTTATTTCCTTTTCAGAAATAAATGCGTTGCACCATTTTTATGCCGTGTCTATTAATTGTTTCTACTAATACCTAGTTTTAATTACTACATTGTGTAATAGTATAACACATTTTTATATAACTACTGTATCGAGTTTGGCAGACAAATATTATGTAATCATTTCTTGGAAACATAGATTTTAGATTTGTTTAAGGTGCGCTGTTATAATGGCTCACAAAATCAAATTCAGCAAAAACACCTGATTTTTACACATTGTAGAAAAAAATCCATACAAATCTGTTATAGAGTAGAACCAAAAACTTTTGATCTCACTTTGTCTTTAAAATAATACGATGCTTTCCGGTAAAGCAAAAAAACGATTACTATTGTTAGAAAGAAAGAAGAAAGAAAACCATTCTGCAATAAATAAAATAAAAAAAAAAAACAGGTTAGATATGCTTAGATTTAATGACAATTTAGCAATATTAGTACATGTTTGAAGTAAATTCTAAAAAGAACAGCACAAGTAATAAAAAAAAAAATTTAAAGTATGTGGGCAATTCCACGTCAAGTGAGCAGTCCATTTCACGCGACCCTCTCCAATTTAGCTCAAATTTGGTAAACTTATTTGAGTACCCAAAATATGACTTCATGCCAAATTTCAGATCTCTAGGTCACATAGTTCGCCTCGTAGAGCCAATTGAATTTTACGGCAATTTTTAAGTTCAACTTTTAACTTTATTTATCTTAATTGCATTTCAGCCTGGAAAAAATTTAGAATAGTCATAATAATAATAATATAATATCTTTATTTACGGCAATCGCCATTACAATAAAAAAAAAATACAAACAATTGAAAATACATATGTGTATAACGCTATAAATTTACATTGTACTATAAAATAACATTATATTATTTAATCTATAACAAACTTTTTTGAATCTTTTATGATTGTGATCAAATACATTTAATCTTTGAATAGATGAGAAATGGTTAACTTCATTCATTAACCGAGATATAGGAGAATTATGCAAATAATTGGTTCTATAGAGTTTGCACCGGAATAGATATGAATTTCTTGTATATCGATCTTGACAAAAATTAAAGTTTAGGGATGATAAAAGATCAATACAATTTATTTGACTATTAATTAATTTATTAATAAAACAAAGATCTATAATAATTCTTCGTTCACCAAGATGTTGTAAATTAAAATTTTGGGAAAAAAAATCATAACCAAACACATCAATAGGCAATCTAGTTTTAAAAGATAATAATTTAAAAAAATTGTGTTGGACGGTTTCTATTTGACGTTGGTGGCCTATTTGGTATGGTGACCAAACAACTGATCCGTACTCTAATATTGATCTTACCAGTGATATGTATAAGGAAATAATTGCATTGACATTTAATTCATATGCCGATCTATTAATAAAACCCAACATTTGTCGTGCTCTTGTGCAAATATTGGAGATGTGTTTAGAAAAAGTTAACTTTTGATCAAATATAACACCCAAATCTTTAATTTCATCTAAACGAGTTAATTGACATCCGTCAAGGTTATAATTGTTAACTATACATGTATTTGATCTAACAAACGAAATTACATTACATTTGGACATATTCAACAAAAGTTTATTATTATTACACCATTCAATTAAGTTATTTAAATCTTGTTGAATATTACTGCAGTCATATATTGAACCAACTTTAGAAAACAATTTTAAATCGTCTGCATATAACAAGTATTGACAGTTTTGGATAACATTACACAAATTATTAACAAATAAAAGAAATAAAACTGGTCCACAATGAGAACCTTGAGGAACCCCGGACGTAACATTAATTTGATTAGACATAAAATTTTTAATTTTTACACTTTGTGTGCGGCCTGTTATATAGCTAGAAATCCATTTAACCGTCTGATAATGTAATCCTAACAAAGTAAGTTTTTCAACTAGAACGTAGTGGTTGACCCTATCGAACGCTTTGGAAAAATCTGTATATATTGCGTCCACTTGTATTTTTTCTTCAAAAGCTTCTAATATATACTTTTGATATAATAGCAAATTTGTTGAAGTGGACCGTCCTTCCATAAAACCATGTTGATGTGGGGAAATTACATTTCTTGCAAACCAGATTAATTGAGATGCTACTAGTGAATCCATGACTTTGGGGACAGCTGACTGGTTACAAACACCACGATAATTAGATATTTCATTCCGGTTACCAGATTTAAAAACTGGCACAATATAACTTTGCTTCAAAATTTTAGGAAACTTGCCATTTACTATAGATAAATTAAATAATATATATAAAGGTTTAGACAAACTATACACACAATTTTTTAAGAATAAATTTGGAATTCCATCAGGTCCAAAAGAAGTAGAACTTTTTAGTTTTAAAATGTTATTAAAAATAGACCATGGTTAACATAGAATTATCACAGTGTTCCAAGATATTATTAGGCTTAAAATCAACATTTACTACATCAAAATTAACATACACTGACGATAAATACTTAGCAAAAACATTAACACACTCTTGATCATTATCACAGCAAATATCACCTAAACGCATATTCATCGGGTAACCATTTATTTTTCTTTTATTATTAATAAACGACCAAAATGATTTGGGATTATCACAAATATTTTTGCTTATATTATCACAGTAAATTATATATAACTTTCTACTCAAAAATTTGCAATTTTGACGAAGCTCTTTAAAATAATTATAGTCGTCCAGTCTTGCACTTTGTTTATATCTGGCGTGGGCTTCTTTCTTATTTATTGTTAGTTTGATGAGTTCACCATTATACCATATTGGAAAAGATGATTTTCTTAAAGTTTTAAGAGGAACAAATCGTTCAACAGCATCATACAGTATATTATAAAATATATCTACCAGTTGGTTAATATCATGTCCTATTAATAACTTATCCCAATTAATATAAGATAAAAAGTTATTGATTTGAACATAATCGCCATTCGTAAAATCTGGAACAACTTCTAAATAGTCCATATAAGGGGTAGGACAAGCAATTTTAATATTCATGCAGTAAGGTAAGTGGTGTAAACTTTCACTAAATATAGGGTCTATTGCTGCATCTACTGTAATATCCTTATTACGTGCAAACACCAAATCTAAAAACACTACTCGAGAGTTTGAAAGTTGATTTACTTGGTAGAGATTTAAATATGACATGCTATCAAGTAGAGCTGTCGCTTTTCTATTAGATGTATCAACTAAGTTCACACTTATATCATCATTGATCCACGTAGAATCTGGTAAATTATAGTCACCACATATAATGAAGTTGCCATTTGTTACGTTTTCTGCAATAGCTTCAACAGATTCTCCATGACTAATATATTTATTGATATCACTAGACGGAGGGATATAAACACCCCCAATGACTAGCACTTCATTTTGGAGTTTTACTGATACAAATAACTGTTCAACGCAATTAGAAATATCAGAAAGAACATCAGAACTTAAACAATTTTTTACCGCAATTAGTACGCCACCCCCGCTTGTTTTATTACTATTGTTACAAGATCGATCACTTCTATAGATATTATAAGACGGCAGCTGAAATTCAGAATTGTTTCTCAGGTGACAACTTTGATTCAATAATTATAATAATGTGATAGTTCGCATTCAGTACATTTATTTGAAACTCGTTCATTCTACTTTTTATCCCCCCCGCATTATGAAAGTAAATATTAATATTACTTAGTTTTTTGGAATGTTTTTTTTAATTATAGGTTTATCGTTAATATATTTTATAAATAAATTAATATCTCCATTTCTCTTGCGTTCCTCTAATTCCTGTTGGACCGTTTTTAAGTATTCAAGCTGGGCAGGTGTTTTATCCGATTTGATTCTAACATCAGTTAGACTAAGTTTCTTTATATTTTTTAAAATGAACGTTGCATTTGCAGCGCTTTTAAACATCAACTTAAGTGGTCTAGGTTTGCCAGATTGTTTACCTATTCTTATCATTTTTATCGGCATATCATATGATCCAATAGGATAATCGATGGGAAATTTCTCAAGGAATTGAATGCAGCGGTCAGATTTTTGTTATCTTGTCCCGCACTCACAGGAAACTCAAAAAACAGTTTTTTTTCAAAAATTCATTTCTCAAAAGTTGCCACCGATTAAGACTCCAAATTTTAGAAAAAGGCAGCTAAAAGTATGTACTTTAAGATGCTTAAATAAAATTTTCCCACACTAGTGGTAGTTTTCGCTCTAGAGCCTCTTGAACGCACAAATACATTTTTTAATCAAAATTTTTGATATTAGACTGGTTTTTACATTTTTTTTGTGGAATTTCTTTGTGTGCACCCTAAGAAAGTGATTTTTATACAAAAAAAAAATGCCATGAGAAATTTCAGACCTTAAGATTCAAAAGAACACGTGTCGCACTACCATTGAATTTATAAAATTAATATACTTAATAAGTATCATTAGCTTCCAGATTTGAGTCAGATGCATACTTTGGGTCCCCAAAAAAGCAAATGAGTACTTGCTAATTAGGTTCCACATGAAACTTTACATCAATATACTCTGTATATATATTTTTTAAATTATAATATTTTTATTATATTTTAAATTTTGAACATAAAATTAGACTCGTAAACTAAAATGGTTAGAATTTAATAAGGTTATATTTAAAAATCTTTCTTTAATTTATGACATAAGTACGGTTAGAGATAGATCCAGATTTGCTGTTCAAAAAAGATAGACAATTTAATTGCCTATAATTTTTATATTTTATTGTTTTTTTTTATTTAGACTTTTAAAAGAGATATTTCGAATATTGTATAAAAAAAAAACAAAAAAATGTTGACGTGCAGCTTCTAGGGTGAACATGTTTGCCTATAAGTTTATAATTAAAAAGTGTCTCAAATAAACCCCACTATCCACCCTAAAACTTTGTTACCCCTATTCATTAACACCCTGTGTATTAATTAATATGTCCTAAAGTTTTGATTAAAAAATGGTTTTGTGCGTTTAAGAGACTCTAGAGCAAAAACCACCACTAGAGTGAGAAATTTTTATTTAAGCATCTTAAAGTACATACTTTTGGCCGTCTTTGCGCAAAATTTGGAGTCTTAATCGGTGGCAACTTTTGAGAAATGAATTTTTGAAAAAAAACTGGTTTTTTTGAGTTTCCTGAGAGTGCGGGACAAGATAACAAAAATCTGACCGCTGCATTCGATTCCTTGAAAAATTTACCATCGGTTATGACCATTTCAAAATTATTCCAGGTTGAAATGCAATTAAAATACATAAAGTTAAAAGTTGAACTTAAAAATTGCCGTAAAATTTAGTTGGCTCTACGAAGCGAACTATGTAACCTACAGGTCTGAAATTTGGCATGAAGTCATATTTTGGGTACTCAAATAAGTGTACAAAATTTGAGCTAAATCGGAGGGGGTCGCGTGAAATCGACTGCTCACTTGACGTGGAATTGCCCATGTATATAATAAAGTTTTTTGGTTATATTTTAAAAATTATACTTTTAAATGTTGGCTTTGACGAGCAATGCACATGTAGAACCGTTTCTTAAAGTTTTCTTCAAGTCTTAGCAGCATATTCTGGCAATTTCTTTATGAATGGTTTCTTTGAGTTTTATTTTAATGGTTTTGAACATGTTTTAAAACCTCTGCTTTGAGGTACTTTCTATAAGACAAAGTTGCAATGGCACAAATTTTAAAAGCAAAAGTCTCGGAAAATACCAAATTTTATTTCATGTGACAATAGTACGGTTAAAAAATCTTTTTTAAAAATTTTGGTCCTACATCTCTGAACTATCAGTGAATATTTGAATTTCTAGCAAGCCTTGTACTACGAGTAATTATTTGTTTAGATGGCAATATTTTTTTTATTTTGTTTAAACAATGTTTATAGAAATATCTATAAAAAATGCAAATATCTGCAATATTACGCATGTTGTAAAGTATCTAAGTTATTAGTCAATTTTAAATCTGCAAAGATCCAAGTAGCTCGTTTTTGAATAAAGTTTAGAAAAAATAGAGTAGTTTTCAATGCTCCTACTCATACTTAGAAACAATATTCAATACAAGGACAAATATAAGTTTTGTATATATGCAAAAGTTGAACATAAGTAAAAAACTTCTATTAAAAAATCCTAGTTTTCTAGACACTTTTGAAGTTATGTCAACAACATGGTCGTTCCAGAAAAGATTATGCAAGATTGTAATCCCTAGAAAACAAATTGAAAAAAATTTATAAATATGGATTTGTTTAGTTTAATATTTATGACAGGATACCTTAGATTTTAATTTTGAAACAGTTAGAAGTTGAGTTTTTTAGAGTCTTTGTTTATAGATGCTATAGATTTTAACTTTAGAGAATATTTAAGAAGGGTTTCTGGTAAAAAAAAATCAGTTGACCAACAACCAACAAAGTATTTGAGTCATATTTTTTTAAATGTTGGGACACAACATTGCTCAAGAGTCACGCTTAAAAAATAATACTTCACTATGCCCGTAAACGGTAAATTTGTAAAAAGGTTGTTGGTGAAGTTTTTGGGGTTAACGGCAGCTCAGTATCAAAAAATCTGCTTGTTTATTGTCCCAAAAAAAAAATGCGTTTTGTTGCTAGTATACACAATATCGTCCGTTAAGAAACACAACTGTAAGGATTGCATTGTTTTACCCAATTTGCTAAGCTTATTTCTTGATCAACCCGTTATCGAGTGAAAAAACATGTTTTTGAGTATTGACATTTTGAATGCAGCAATATTTTGCGTGTTTTTTATGATGCAGCATTCGTTGTCCTTGAGTTTATGACACATTTTAAAATTGTTTTCTGATCAAGAACACTTTTGTATAAATTTAAACCAAAGCTTGCAAAACTTAACGTGTTTGAAATAAGTCTCTACAATGAAGCTTTGTTGTTCACTTGCAGTGGTTAAGTTATATTTACTGTAAAAACTTTATTGTTTACTCCAATTAACAGAAAATACCGCGACGTTCTCTTTGTTTGAAGCCCCTTATTTGAAACGTGGTACTCTATTATGCCCCACTTTGTAAACATTGATAAGAAATTAGAAACAGAAACACAATAGAATTAAGCGTGATGTTATATGTAAGATGATGATTTGGGAGTTTAAAAGTCATGCAATGGAGAACCGTGATTAGACTATATATTTTGTGCTCTACTCTAAATTATCATTCAATTTACATATTGATTTTGTAATCAATAAAACTAATAAAATGCTTGGATTTTTTTAAAGATTTATTGCTGATTTTGGCAGTTTCAGTTTGTTTTTAAATTTTGTAAGATCACATTTTGAGTACTGCATTGACAAATTGAAATTAATTTAAAATAATTGTTTACGTTTTTATTTAAATTAAGTCAAACAGGTGTTTGTTTATCACCTGATATTATTGGCGTTTAATTAGAATTAGATACGTTATATAATCAAAGAAATGACATAGGCAGACATTTTTTTATCTAAAATATTAAATCGACTAATCTTGGTATGATGGATATTAATATGCCTTCACGTCTAGTTAGAAATTATTTTTTATTGCACGCTTCATATAGCTGAATTAAATACGGCATGCATAGGTCACTTTCTCAAATTGGGCAATTTGCTAATAGCACTGGGGAACAAATTTTTGCTGACTTTGATCTGATACTTATTTTTAACTAATTTTGAGGAACAATAAGACTAATTAAGTTAAAAATATTTATAAAATTTAATATTTTATTTATTTTGTTTCAACAGTAGTCAGCCATTATGTGAGTATCCCACCTTCCTTGGTATTGCCTCTCCATATCTTTTAAATTTAATTGAAAATACATATAAATATAAATATCTCAAAACTTGGATAACGAATAACATCGATCAGACAGTCGAAATCAAAACCCGGATAGAAGTAACTATAAATGCATTCCTTCGAATGCGGGCTTATCTATGTAATCTGCTAAAAACTAGAATGGTAAGATGTTACGTTTTCTCTATTTTATTCTACGGAATGGAAGCATGGACGTCGAAACAAGGAGATATGAAGAAAGTGACAGCTTTTGAAATGTGGTGCTATAGACGCATGCTGAAGATATCCTGGACAGATAAAGTGTCAAACAGCAAGGTATTAGAACGTATGAATAAACCACTGGAGATCACAATCACAATTCAAGAAAGAAAGCTAAAATATCTGGGTCACATAATAAGAGGAGAAAAATACAAACTGCTCCAACTGATCATGCAAGGAAAGATAGCTGGTAGAAGAAATATTGGCAGACGAAGAATCTCATGGCTGCGAAATCTGAGGGAATGGTACAATATAACATCCAAAGAACTATTCCGAGCAGCCTACTCAAAAGTAAAAATAATGATGATGATTGCAAACCTCCTGAAAGGAGTTGCCATTTGAAGAAGATCTTTTAAATTTTGATGGAAATGTTTATCTTGCTCATCACTTACATCTCCTAGATTTTTGGAAAATTTGTTAAGATGACTGCATAAAAAATTAACTTTAATGCTCATGTTTCAACCCAAACAATGAATTTTTTTTATAAATTTTTGAACTGGTTCAACATAATTGTCTACTTTTTTATTTTTTAGAAAATTCCAAGCATTTTTTTCTTCTTACTCATACTTTTGTTGACCAAGTAAGTAGTTGACCATTTTAAAATCCACGCAGATAATCCACTTATTATCTTTATACTTAATTAGCTTCATCACTTTTTTAATTGTATTGTAGTCTTCTCTGAGACGTACTGAATGCCTAATTGACATTGCACCGTATTTATTTCCATTATGTAGTAAAACACACTTTAAGCTTCTTTTTGAACTGTTCAAAAACAATCGCCACTCACTTGAATCATATAGTGTAACATCCATAAAACTTAATAAACCTGGTACATCATGGCATAAACTAAATTACTGTCCACTTTTAAATTTTGTAAAAAAATTGTAAACAAATTATTTCTCTGGTACGATAGATTGTAACTTTAGTACCTAGTTTGAGTAGATGTTTTTTATTAAGCTTGGAAGCTATCGATTTTAATGCTTTTTTTGAAAGATTTAAATTTCTTACTAAATCATTTAATTTGGCCTGGTAAAATCTATGATTTGTAGATTGTGTGGAAGAACCGCATTTAAATTCTATATCAGCTGTTTGTCAATTTCATCTACAAAACTTCTGGCGTTCTCAAGTAATGGAAATTCTTTAAATATTGGCACAGGTACTTCTTCAGAATGGGGTATTGGGTGCATTGCTGATTTTAGGTTTGAGTATGTGATTTTTTTGTTTAGTTTTTTTTGTTGTAGATCATTTTTAGGCTCTGGCCATATCATTGGAATGCCAAACGCCAGCTTTTCTTGCTTTTATTTGTTCTACTGTCGTAAATTTTCAAGACAAGGTTTTCTTGTTTTATGTGGAACCCAAGACTTGCTCTTGTTCTGCAAGTTGCACTTTAAAGTATGCAAAGTACACCTGCTTTACAAAATCGCTAATATTTATTCTCTGACTAGACACAGTGAAGCTTCCACATATATAGCAAAATGTATCTGACGAATTCAAACAGTTAAGTCAGCCAAAAAAAAGTTAAAATTTGTACATAATAATTTTTAACAAAAACTTAAAACGAATGTTTGCTTTTATTTATATGATGTATATAATTTTTAACTACGGTTTTTGTTTTATGTAAATATTTTTTTGTAAATGCGTAAATAAATTATTATTAATAAAAATAAAACTTATCCATATGATTCGTGAAGTAAGAAAAAGAAAGTTTTTAATACACTTTTGAATAACTATAAAATATTTATTTTTTAATCGAGTTTATTGACTTTATAACTTGATGTCAAAAAGATCAAAAGTTATGTTGGTTGGGAATTTGGTAATAATTAATAAAGTTTCTATTATTGTTTTATAATTTAATATTTTATATATTAAATAAAATAAATTTATAATATGGAGCATGTTCTGAGATTCTAACCTGAATCTGAAGATCTAGTCTAAAGTTAAGCTTAAAAAATAGCTTTCAGATTTTATGTTTTACTCTTATTTCATTACAACTAATTTGTCTGTAAGTATAATTTTTTGTAGTTATTATTATTATTAGTATTATTATTACATATATTAAGCAAATGAGCGCAATTTTAAACTCATATTACAACCTTTTGGATTTTTTCTTTTACTTTCTTAGATGTTGCGATGTCGTGCACGATAAAGTATTTATTTCCAGCATGAAACACCGTATTCATGCATCTCATAACATCTTAAAGCAATTTATAGTGAGCAATATTGAAATTTTCCTCTCATTATTTTCTAATTACAAGCTAAAAAAATGTCCTTTGCAAAATAATTAGTCTTAATGAAAAATAAAAATTTCCATAATGTTTGTTTTTTGACATAAAATGTCTACAACGCAATGTATTATATTTTTAACTTATCTGTTGCTACTTATGAAATTAAGGTTCAATACTACTTTAGTATTTTCTTAATTTATTTCCACTTAGTTTTTGCATGTGGTAGAAAAGTAAAAGTGGAAATATTCAACCAGTGGAATATAATAATGGCATTTCAAAGCAAACACGCAAACAATCTGAATGATTCGTTGCCGCTGTCAAATGTATAAAATAAAGCAACCTATTTATTTACTTTGCGCTTATTGTAATAATTGCTTTTATTATTTGTTTTATTCATTGTCTAACAAAAAAAATATGCTAATAACTTTCTTAGAAAAATACTATACTAAAGTAATTATTTAGTTGAATAACTACGTGCAGTTTTTTACATTTTTAGCATGCATTAATCAACTATAATGTATTCAATGCATGCTTCAAAAGTTGCCACTCTGCAAGTATTGTATCTAAACCATGCTGCTTGCGATATTTATTAAATTAAATTTTTGAATTAGGTCATTACAGTAGTGTTACGATTTAAAGGTGGTGGTGCACGGGTATTTTAGTGGTGTAACTTTGCTCCATGAATGCTGCCATTTTTTTTTTGGGCTGGGCGGTAAAATCTTCAAAAGACTGGCTAAGTGTCGCATTCACCATTCGGGCGCCTACTGACTGAAAACCGCTCGTTGAATTGCCTTTGGAAGTTTCTTTTATTGAGGATGCTATCTGGTTGATTGGATTCCTGATGAACTGTGGTTTCTTGTCTGGCTCCGCCAGCCTGGCCAAGTTCGGATTTGAGTAAAATTCTAGTTTGGCAAAGTATTTTTCAGCCAAAGTTTCCAAATGTTGTCGCAGCAGTGCGATGAATGTTACCAGTCACGCAATATCTTTTTTGTACGCGGTCGAGCTATAGTCACTGTACGGAGGTTGGAACTCAACAGCAATTGCTTCCTGATGTTGATAAGATCTTTGTTTGTGGCTATTATGGGTGAACATTTAAAAAAAAAGTTTAATGTGAACAGTTTACAATGTAATAAATACTTATAACAACTGTCGAATTAATGATTTTTTTAAGTATTTGAAAAAAGGGTAAAACTACACTGGCGAGCAAAAAATAGAGTTCACTTTAAAAATATGACTTAAATTTAGAATTTGTTGTATTAACTTTATGTTTATTCTATAGCTTATATGTCTCATACAAAATACATATACCACTACGTTATTACTTCCATACAAATATGCCTAAAAATTGAATTCAATTGTCCAGTACTAATGAGAACGCACTTATCCACCTTCTATTATTATTATCTATTATTGTAAAATGAAAAAAACTGCTTCTTTTTTCGTGTTAGTAATATTCTTAAGTAAGCCTAATAGTTGTCACTCAAATCATTGTTTATAAACTAAGTCTAATGTATCAGTAAAGATAATAGTGATGCTTAGATATAACCGTTTTTTTGGTGCCATTAAAACTCAATAGGTACCAGACAAATCATTGTTTATAAACTAAAAGTAGTGCAACAGTAAATCTTTAATTAAACTCATCTTGCATTTAGGTTTTCTTTCTAAATTACAATAGCCTCCGGATATTGCTTCAGATCTTGCATCACAAGATTTCCAGCAAATATTTATACATTACAAACTTTTTCTTATATCAAAGTACTGCAAACACGCCAGTGTATCTTTGTCCAAAGTTCAGTTGCAATTGATCCACAAGCTAAAACAGCCACAATACTTTAATTTAGCTATATGCGTGCACAAAAAAATACTCAACTTGTCTTTTAAGCTAAAATACTTAAAGTATTATAAATTTTCGTAAGATTGCTGAAAAAGCAAACGTCCACAACAATGGTTTTATAAGCAACTTAAAAAGAAGACGGTTATTAACTGTTCTTGATAACAATACTGATAATCAAAAGTGTGAGTTATCAAAACACTCATTAGTAAGAAAATTACTGTTTCTGGCGTAATGGTAACTTTTCTTTGGTTGATCTTACGGCGCAAAAGTTGATACTTTTTATAAAATGGTAGCTTGCTTAAATTCAAACTATCTTAAAGGTTACTTTAAACTTTTTGATCATTTTAATTGACAAAGTTTTTATTAACCTACTCAAACTGAGTTTGTTGATCTCCATATGCATTATAAATTTTTTTAATTATTTCCTATTATTTGAAAACCGTTAAGTAAACAAATATTAAAAATAAGAGCAAGGCTAATTCACTTGTGCGTACTTGTGTATGCTGCAGCTTTAGATGTATGAGATAAGCGCGAGGGATCCCTGACATAATAACCCTCACGCTCATGCTCTGTGGGGTAATGTAGTCTGGCAAGAATATTATAAGCCGCGTCACCCTCCCGCAAGCTATAAAACCAAGAATAATAATAATAATAATATACGCAAGCCATAAGATCTATTATAATATAAAATATTACTTGAACTGATAATAATTATTAAGGTTATTAATACTAATTATTATCCCGTCATAAGATCAAATGTAAGCACAAGTAGATTTTAATAGATAGATAAGCGCCATGTCCTGGAACTGCCGGTCACACTGATGTTAAAAAAACTATGTTTACAATCATAGGGCTAAGATCAAAAGCTCTCTGCGAGTGCTTCAACAATAAAAAAACGTGGAGTGATAATAACTAAAGTGCAACAGAGCCAAGATCTGCAAACACACTAGAACTATTATTACAATGTGAATGGGAAAAAAAAGCAAAATTGTAATCTGTACAATTATGTGAAAACAATATTAATAAATATTGATTGCTTATGTTGCTACCGTGATGTTACGTAACAACTAGATCTTTAACGCCAAATTTGTAGTATTGCACCATCGACACAGACCTTCAGTTGCTTTAGCACCATTAGGTTGTACAAACAAAACTAACAGTAAAGCAAGTTAAAGTAATTGAAGAGTGATCGGAGAATTAATTAAAGAACGCGACTATATCCTGGAAACTCAAACGCTCTTCTTAATTGTGTTATTTATCTGTCAGTCAAGATTGAGCCACCACAACGCGCAAGCAATCACCAAGCCTAGTAACATCTACAGAGCTGAATAAAAAACATACACGGAATTGCCGTATTTACTTCTGACATGCATAGACGGATCCAGAAAAAGGAACAGAAACGGAGAGACTCACAGAAACACTTCCACTTCTACCGAATCAAGTACTTGGTTTATGTAGCAACAACCGACAAGAAAGACGACGAAAAATGCGTAAATAGGAAATCTTCTTCAGTATCACAAGTGCTTAGTGATATTGCACATCTTGTCACGGCCAGCGAGCTAGTTGCCGGACTAGCTCTTTAAATTCCGTAATATCTGGTTGAATTTGCAATCTATTTTATCTGGAGAACTTCTTCAAAAAGACTTTATCAATAACTCACAAGCCGGCTCCAGACAGGGTTTCACGTAAGCTGACGAAGGGCCACTTCACTCTATACCTTTGTACAGAAGGTTGTCTGTCAAGCACTCTACTATCATTATTTAATTGATATAAAAATATAATAAAATAATTGTATATATTATTTAACCATTGAATTTACAATCATGTTCATTATTTTGCCAATCAAAAAATGAAAACATTTTATTTATTTACTTACAATCAAATCCATTAAAAATTGTGTTTTGTTTTTAATAAAATTCTATAATTATTTCATTGTGTGTTATGTACTTAGTATTTATTTGTTTATAATAAATTACCACAAAAAAAAACTGTTACGTCTATGGTGAAACGTCTAAGGATTTTTTTCAATACGTGTATATTTGGCTGATTATATCGTAATAATCTAAAAATATTTTATAAAATTTTATCTGTCAGTTATTATCACCGTGTTACAAACTTTTATGAAACATCTATTTTGCTCTAATTTTTGTGTTTTTTTTTTACTTAGAGTTGATTTTTCTTTGCAACACTTGTCATTTCCACCGTGTACTGTACTTAACAGGTCATAATGTCTTTAGGCCCTATTGTTGTGGGAAGAATTTAAGCGTCGATTGAAGATGGGCGAGTAAAACGTAAAACTGCAAGGATTGTTGGTAAAAGCCTTTGTGCAGAACAAATAGTATATTAGCGTTACTTGGATATTGGTCTGATAACCAGAAGATCGAGATCTGGGCAAAAAAAAGTTACCACGAACAGAAATGACCGTTTTTTTATGTCTACAAGTTTGCGGAATTGCAGTTTATCTACAAAATCAACTCCATGAAGGTAAAGATGTAAATGTTAGTAAATGAACGTTAGGAAAAGGTTTCGGGCTGCTGGATTGTTTTGTAAAATTATGGCTACAAGTCCACCATTACAACGCCGACATCGTGTTGCAAGATTGACTTATGCCCAAAATCACCGGGCATGGAATAATGACAGCTGAAGCAGGGTACTGTTTTTAGATGAATCGCGCTTTTGTTTTAATGGATCAGACGAACGTCGAAAAGTGTAGAGAAGACGCGGAAAAAAATACGCTTCAGTTTGTATTGATGAGCAACTTCCATTTGGCGGTGGGTCGGTTATAGTTTGATCAGGAATTTCTACCAAAGCACGCACAGAGTTGGTCTTTATAGAAAATGGCTCACAGATACATTATGAAGATTATGTTATGCCTTTATTGACAATTATGGGCGAGCGTGGCATTTTTATGCAAGTTAATGCTAGACCTCACGTAGTCAGAGTTGTAAAAGATTATCTTAACGAAGTGGGAATTTTGCGGTTTGATTGGCCAGCTCTCAGCCCGGACATGAATCCCATTGAACATGTCTGGGACAACGTATCCGAAAGCATACACTTGCTCCAAGAACTGCTCAGGAGCTAAGACAGTTGCTATTGCAGGAATGGAATAATATCGACCAACATGTGATCTTTAATTTAATTTAACGTGTTCTTTGTCGACTTTAAGCAGTCATTAATGCAAGAGGAAGCAATACTTGCTATTAGTAATTTTTTTTTCATATTTTTTGTTCTATATTAGTCCTAGGAACAAAAATTTGAAATTTGTCTAAACTGTAAATTTGTGATATTTTCAGAATACGTAATAAAAACAATAAATATGCTTTACAATTCAACATTGAATTTTTAATTTAGTGTGCAACATACAGTATAATTGTTTACAATTTGCTAACATAAAGTTGAAACAATATCTTCTTTTTTGTTCACTATTTGATGTAGAATATGACGACATTTTATTTTTGTCTACTTGTTGTGAATTACTCTGTATATCTACAGTGGTGCATTATATCTTTATGTGGCTTTGGATAAATTTGAATGATAAACCTTTATTACAATATTTAATTAAAAAAAATTGTTAATAGTATTATTACATTAATGAGTGATAAACAATAATTATGATAAGTATTTTAAATACATAATCAAAAAGTCTTAGTTTTATGTAGTTTTTGTTTTAATTTCATGCTCAACTGTAAATTATTTCTGTGTTCTGTGATTGTTTTATGTACTTGATGTATTTAGACAAATAATTCTTATCGGAATCAAAAGTATTTTTGAACAAAATTAATCGGAATTTTAAAAGCTCATTGTTGTGGAAAATTATATACTGAACAGAAACTACAAATTCGATATAATTGGTGCTATGAGCAATAAAAATGTTACTGTTTTAACAATAAACGGTTTGAACGTTGTAAATTATTAATTATTCTCGTTTTTATTCTGTTTATATTTTCTTTTTAGAAATAAATGCATTGCACCATTTTTATGCAGTATCTTTTAATCGTTTTTATTAATACTTTGTTTTAATTACCACATTGTATAATAGTATAAATTTAATGACTAGTGTATTGATTTTTTATTATTACTACAGTAATGAGAAATAATGATGTATGGCAAATACATTACACAATTAAAAAATCTAAGTGTCATTTATACTTGAGTTCCTTGGTTTAATTTTATGCTTAACTGTAAATTATTTTTGGTATTGATATTTTTCAATTTGTGTTTGCATTAGAAAGTTAAAAACAGTACAATTTTATTTAAACCGTTGAACAAATGTTATTTTTGTTTGTTTATCTATTGAATTTACAAGAAACACTTTTAAACAGCAATTTGGACTATATTAATTTATTTAAAGTAATAACAATTACATTTGTTGTTGATTATTTGTGTACGTATTTAACTACCCACTTTCTCAGGGCTAAAAATAATATTTAGACTTGAAAAATATTTGTTTAATTTGTTATTAATAGAAGTAAAATCATAAAATAATTAAAAAAAACTTATCACTAATACATATACAGGGTGTCCCGAATTAACTAGTTATAAAATGAATGCCAAAAACATTTTTTGCTAAAATCGCAAAATTAAAAAAAAAATTGGAAAAATAGGTTATTGACGAAGCATCGTAAAAGTTTTTTTACGCAAGATGGTATTTTTAATCAACATAATATGCATATTTGGGGTCAAGAGAATCCGCATGGAATTATCGAAAAACATCACCAATATGGATTTAGTTTGAATGTTTGGGTAGGAATTGTGGACAATTGTTTAATAGGTTCGGTCTTTTTTTCTCTTAAACGCGGAGGAAAAAAGACTGAAAATTATGCGTTTAAAAAAAAACATCTACTCTTTATTAGAGGAGCTACCTCTTGCTACTAGAAGGAACATGTGGTATTTACACAATAGTGCACTGCCACATTATGGCCGCGTCGTTAGAAATTAGCTAACAATGAATTATCCCCAAAGGTAGATTGGAAGAGGTGATGATGCATTTGTAGCTTGGCCAAATCGAATTGACTTTAATTTTTGGGGACATTTAAAACAAAAAGTTTATACTACTCTTATAAACACAATTGAAAAATTAGAAGAAAGAATAATACGGTATTCTAATAAAATTATAAATTTAGCTGAAGTGTTTCCAAAGGTGCAATCTTTAATGCAAAAAACGAATAAGGGAATGCATAAACCAAAATGACGGGCACTTTAAACAATTATTAAAATAAACGTTTTTTGAGTTGATAATTACATAATATTTTTTATTTTCTTTTTATTCTTATTAATTTAATCATACAAAATGGGCAACAGCCTAATACTATTCTGGAGTCACTAATTTAATTCTAAAAACAATCTGCTGCTGCATTTTTTAAACACTCCAAAGACTAGATGCATATTACTCATCTCGGTGTTACTGTACCAATATATTTACAAAAAAAAAACAAAAAAATAAAGAAAGCACAATTACATCCAAATAATTTGTGAAGTTTATAAAATTTAATTTGACGTCCACGGCTAATTATATTTTTAATTTTTTATTATTTTTAAGAAATAATGATCTTTGGTTTTACTTGATTTTCTCAAAAACCGTGTATCTGATCAAAATTTCTCAAGAAACATAAAAGTTTTCAAATAATTTTTTTTCAAAAAAAAATAACCAAAAAATACATTTAGACCTAAAAATTAAAAAGTTCAAGAAGGTTTAACATATAAAGAATCTTAAAAACTATCTTCCTGAAGATTTTTTTAATTCAAACTTTAACAGTTTGTGTAAATAAGAAATAAACTAATGTAAACAAAACATTGTTACAAAATATTAAAAAGCTGATAATTAAAAAAAATAAAAAATGTCTGTAAACTTTAAGCTATAACTCTGAATTTATTAAGGGCCGATTTATTCACCTTTCTATGAAGTGCTCTATAGCATTACTGATAAGATTGCCATGAATTAATGTTTATTCATCTGTCAATAGTGACAACCTGTCATCATATTAAATTTACAAGACAGATAAATTATATAGATCACTTTGGCCCGTTAGTAAAAAAAAATACTAAAAGAACATAACCTTATGCTATTTTGTTTCACATGAATGTAACCACAAACAAATAACAACACGCAGTAGTACCACACTCGTTTTCTTTTTAGTAAGTCTATCTCTGTTTTTCTTACAGATATGTATATAGATATCTTTTTCTATTAAGTTGTACTAGCCGTATAAAAACTTTATAAGCGTTCAGTAATTATTTGTCATATAAAATGGGATGAATACACCCAAATTTTATATAAGTGACCTATAAGTTTATTGAACACGTAACTAATCAATAACCTACAGAACAGATGAATAAACCGGCCCTAAATATAATATACTACTTTATTAGGTCAATATTACTCAATTTGCTTGTAGTTTCTGGCATTCATTTTATAACTACTTAATTTGGAACACGTTGTATAAATAATATAAATTGTAAATTATAAAACGTGCGATGTAAGCAAATTATTTGCAATTGTTTTATCTTGAAGAGATTTAAAAGTGGTTTTAGTTGTCACTCAAATCTTTTCCAATATTATGTGACATGCCAGCAATATAAAGAATTGAGTACCAGTTGATCTGACCCATATCTAAATCATTGTTTCTTGAGACCACTATTATTTAGTATAGTTTTAATTAGCTTTAATGGGTAAAATTATTGACAACTATGTTTTTGTCCACAAATTTGTTCTTATGAATACATTACTAGTTTTGGCTCTACTTGAGCCTTCTACAGATGATATAACTTATTTCTTTTTTTTTGTAATGAAAATATTTTTTTTTTGTAAACCTTCAAGCAGTCTGTAAACATTGACTTTTAAATAATTGAAGATTATAAATCTTGTATGTCAAAAGTAAAAAAAATCTTTCTAAAGTTTTTAAAGTTTTGGTTCTACTTACCTGAACTGTCAGTAAATTTCCATTTTTAACAACAATGTTAATTAATATTTTGAACGTTGCTAGGTAATATTTAAAAAACTTGGTAACTGATGTTTATAGAAAATTGGATCGGCAATGATTGAAATCGCTTGTTTCTTAAGTAAAATGTAGAAAAATTAGTGTAGTTATAGATGTTTCTTTGCATATATGAGAACAACATTCAATACAAGTCGATCCCGATTAATCAGTCATACGCTTATATAGACCAAACTTTTAGGAACAAAATCAAACGGTTCTTACATCGTTTAGTTAGGACAAAAAAATTATGGAATGATGTTTAACTCTGTTGTTCCGTTTTGCATTATCTCTTCTTTACTCTGAAAACGGGATCCCTTCAATGGCGTTTTTAATTTTGAAAATATTCAAAAGTTGCAAAGAACTATGTCTGGAAAGTAGAAAAGATGACAAACAACAGGAATTCTATTAGGTGCGATGAATGAGATGGAGCATTATTGTGATGCAACTGCCACATTTTTTTATTCCGTTGCGTATTTGTGATGCACAATTCTTCAGATATTAAAGAACTCTGTTAGCATTACTTTTATTTTGCTTTTCACCTGTCTCGCTTTTTTTGGCATTAACGAGGAGGAATGTTTTTATTGCGACAACTGTGCTTTTGTTTGAAAATTATCAAGCTTTTAACAAAATTTTATGCAGTACCGTTGTTCAACTTGTTTAATTATTTTAAAAGACATCAAAACCCAACAAACACGTATAACAACATCTTACTTGACGGCTAGTAGGTAACAAATAATGCACCGGGTTGCCGAGAAAAAATCAAGCATGCGCATTAAACTATCTTCTTCTATTGTGCAAAGTAGCTTAGCACGACTACTATGCCAAGGAAAATTTAAGGTCAGATACTTTTTGAACAGACCTCGTATATGCTAAAATTGTTCAGAAGACATAAACTGTATACATTTATTAAAAAATGTAATGTGTAATGTTGTCTAGATACTTTTAAAACTATGCCAAGAACGTGGTCGTTTCAGAAAAGATTTTGTAAAATTAAATAAAATTTAGATATAGATTGTTAGATATTGTGCTTAGTTTAATATTTTTAAAACAGTATAAAGTTGATTATTTTCGAACTAAAATAGGCCGCATTGTCAATATGATCTTTAAAAAGTGAGGGTAGTTCCATTTTTTTTTAATAATTTGAATTTTGAGGGATCAAAATATAGATGAAAAAAATAAAATTATGAAAATTTTGGACTTTTTGCTTGTTCAAAATGACGTCAGAATTTTTACAATAAAACGTCTTTTTTAGCTTATTTTGTATTTCAGTTTTTTAGACTTTCGAAAAAGATAAAAAAAGTCTACGATAACTCAAATTATTTCTTATTACATGTACTTTAAAACCTATATTTGTATGTTTAATGTTAGGGCAGTCATTTTGATATATCAAGCTTCAAACATGATTCTAAAAAAACCCGTAAATTTAGCAAAATCGCAATAAACTTGCTTTCTTTAAACCGTTCTACTTTGTCAAATCTTAACAAAATTTGATCTACAAGGCCTAGAATTTTTTGTGTTTAATCTTTTTTAAAGTGATCACACCAGACTTATAGAATCAATACGTATACACCACTATTTTGATGCAGGAAGTTGCACATGTTTTCTAAAAAACCTTAAATGCCATACCTTATCAAAACGCTTTGAAAATGTATAAAGCTATTGCAACATTTTTTACATGATAGTCAAAAGTGAAAAATTTATGACTTGCATGAAAAATTAAAGACAGATTTTATGAAAAATAAATTTAAGAAATTCAATGTGTCCAAAATTGTTTAGTTATACAAATCGTACTATATAACTCATGTTTGGTCTTCTAAACGGGTTAATTTTGTATTTAAAAAAAAAGAACCATAGTAATGAAAGAGAATCAATTTTTAAACATTTATTTATACACGCACCAATTTTCTCAATCTTATTTATTTTAAAATAAACAAAGTAAAATATATTTTGATGGATATTCATACACTTGTTTATCATCATCCTGCGCATATGTTACTGTTTCTTAAAATGTATTCTGCCCTACTGGATATCCTGGGATTATATTGCTGTTAAAAGAACTGGACATATCATATAAAAGAATAAAACAAATAAGAAGAATTTTTAACGTAATACGATCAATAGTACACTGAAGAAAGAATTATAATGTAAAAAGTTGAATGTTTACAATAAATAAATACAGTCTACAGTTTTATCTTACATCCCATATCTATTTTATTCTTGGTATTATTAGACATTAGTGAGTCAATATAATAAATAATTAGAATAAGTTAATTAATGGAATGGAATGAAATTAATTAAAGTCGACAAAGAAATAAAGTTGTGCCAAATTGTTTCATACAATGCGGCAATGCAATTCTTCTATTTGTCTAAATTGTTTATTATTATAAACCATTTATTTCAGATGGACCTAGAGAAGAATCTAAATATTGACGCGCAACTAATCTCACATCTAGTAAAGCTCTACCGTGCATTAAAGACATGACACGTCTTAATTGAAGTGGGACGTGTTTCAATAATATTGGCAACTCATTTTGCAGAAAATTGTGATACTATTCTTTAGTTAGCTTTCTCGATAAAAAATGGGTCAACCTAGTGATCTCCAATGATTTCAGCTCACACGTTGACAGAAATTTTATGTTGATGGCGATTGTCAACTAATATAATAATTTTGAAACTTTAAAAAATTGGTTAAGCAAACTAGAATTTGGTGAACCATCGATATACACTGGTCCTTAATGTTGCTTCATTGCCAAAATTATCAAATTAAGTTTATCGATGCAGTGCTGTTGAGTTAATCTACGACGAATGTTGTAAAACATAATCGGACAAAATAATTTACGATTTAATTTATCTTTTTGGCCGATATGATTTTTTTAAGTTACTGTAAACAACACAAAAAGCGCTCGTAACATTCTGAGTTTGTTTACAGTCAAAAATATCAAACTTTACGATAGATACGTCAGTTGCCAGCACTAAGGTTTTCCAATTCCAAAATATAAAAAAGGTAAGCTTTGTAGTTGTAGGCAGAATGACCTTTATAGTTTCAACCAAATCCTTGAAAGGTCCCCAGAGCAAATAAAAGGGTAGAAGAGATGCGGTTTGGCCGGAAAAACCATATAGCTTGTTGACTGGATAGTATTGTAGAAGAAGAAGTCATCAAAAAAGTTTGAAGTTGTTTTGTTTGGAGAACGATATAAGCCTATTTTAGTTTCTCGTACCAAACTGTCTTAGTTAACTAAATATTATAAAATTATCTGTCTAGTTCTATGAACCATTGTTGTACTTTATTAAACATTATTGTAGTACACATAGAAAAATATAAAATAAGTTTTGATTATGGGACTGTGCACGTCTGTAATAATTTAATAATTGTGTTAGAACATGCATTTTCCGTTTGAGCCATATTATGGATAAACTAAGATTTTGTTTACTCAACTATACTGTTTATATTTTTACTTAAATTTTATGCAATCCAATTATTTAAACAACAAATTATTAAATTACTTGTTTAAAAACTCAAGAACTTTACATTTTAAGGTTTTGAAAAAATGTTAGGTTTCAAATTATAATTATATTATACTCAATAACATAATTATACTAATGTCAATAATGTTGCATTATATAGGGTTTGGAAGCTGGTATCACCTATTTTCTAATACCTGCTTAAAGATAAAAAATAATGAATTGAAACATTTGACATGAATATTAACTTTATTATGTGCAATTTTAGTTAAAAATTGCTTTATTTAAATGGCCTATTTGTGCTCCGATGCAGTACCTCAATCTTTGTCTAAAATTTGCATCACTTTTCTGAACAATTCTGGTTCAATACTTTCTGTTTTTTTCTAAAATACGCATTTTAAGGTTTTGTATTATTATAGACTTTTGCTTCAAATATTACAACAAAAAATATTGTCATACAATTCTAAATATTGAAACACTGCACCAAACGGTGACTTTTCAATCATAAAGTGGTTTTTTATAAATAAGGTTTTGTAGGTTTTCTTCAGATCAGTACTAAAAGTTTTGCTTGTTAATAGCTTCATCTAACAACAACAAATTTTGTCTTTGATGTTTTCGGGTGTTTTTAATGTTTGTAAGCCTCCAGTAAGTTTTGAACCAACTTTTAACCTAATTTCAAAGTCTTGCACCCACCTCATCACTGTCACGTTAGAAATCGTCTATTAAACTTGCGACAAAACTGTCTTTAAGTCTTCACAACTGATTGACTTTATATGAAGCTTTTAACCACTTGAGCACAATGATTAGTTAGAAACTTATTTATGATTTCTATACATTTTATGTTTTACTGTCGTATATATGCTTTGTAAATTTTCTTTTATATTTATACTTGTTTGTATCACCGTCCGATGATGGCTTTGTAAAGGTTGAAACTAGTTACGATTTTTTAAATATATGTGTGATGTTGTACATACTAAATGTGTTTTATTTATTTTATAATGAATCATCAACGGCCACTACCATTCAATTTTTTTATACCAATTAATTGAAAATCTGAGTAGAAATGGCGCATACATGAATAAAATCTGTTTACTACTTCTTATAACAGCGTACGATAATTGACAATTTCCGAGACAATTTCATAAATAAGTTGTATGCTGATATAACTATGTAACTAGGTATTATCAAATAATTGTGTGGTCATTTATTATACATACTTTTATACTGCAACAAAGAATGTTAATAATGTATCAAAGTTCATCTTTTTGATTCGTAATACATTACATGTTTCCGCACAATAAAAATGGTCGATTGACCTTTACCTTTAATAGAATTCGATAATGTAGCAGGTGTAATTATTCCTACAGGTTAAATGTAGCGGATACAAATTAATGTACCAATTAAAACTATCAGTATTCTTGGAAACTTTGCGTTTGATTTTGGATTCCTATGAAACCTTTAAGCAATCATAAATTATTAGGAGAATTGGGCTTAATTGAAAATTGATCGAATCATATTTTTAATGGGAAATTGAAATGTTGCGCACTTATTGGTAGAATAAATAAAACATGTACAAAATAGAAATATTTATTATTAAATTACAATATATAAGCGTGAGATTGTATGGTGATGATTGAAAAGTGATGGATTTCTGAATCCAGGCGTGTTCATTAGTATACAATCACAGTTGAGAGTATTTAACACATTTTCTTTCTTAGAAAGAAAATAATAATTATAAAATCAATACCTTATACATTTTGTTGTATGTTTGGTGATTTAATTACTTAAATTGCAAATTATATAATTCTCTAACTATATTTTTGTTCTAACATATCAATCAACACCATATAAAAAATACTAATTAAATTATTATATATAATTTACATTTGAATTAACTAAATAATTATATAATAGTTTTGACATAAATAAATCTATAAAACGTAACAATAATAATTTGTACTGTTTGTATCATATCAAAAGACTTTCTAGCATGTACAGATTACATCACATAATACCCTATGACATGCTTAACCTTTTAACATAATTGATGAAAGTGAATTCTAGTTTATTTTGTATATCGCTATTATTCTACTAATTCAACGTATTATGCCATATTTACAAAACTACAGTGCAAATTATAAGTCTATTAATTATCACTGTCCATCACTAGTCACATTTGAATACAAATAAGCATCCAGGTAATTTCGTATACTGTAGAAACATTCACTTACAGAATCGAGTTGCATGGTTAAAATCTGACTTGTCTTTACTGGTGTGTGTTTGTCCAATCCATTTTCATAGATTGAAATGTTTGCGGTGTGATTAACACATGATAGATGATGATAGTAGAGTTTATAATCGAATGGTTTAGAGTTGCCGATCGATTTTGTCATGTTATTTATTAAGCGTAGTGAGGTGGTTATATTGTTCAAAATTTCCATCGAAAATTTCTCTTGTGCTTGCTGCTGTTGTTGCAACATTGCATTTTTTAGGAGAATTGCTCTGTCTGTCGAATATCGTCCTAGTAGAAAACCTGAAAATAGAAATAAATTTGAATTAATCATGTGATATATTATTTATTGATATATAAATACGCATTGATTATTACATTAATGTTAAATGAAGAGCGCATTTATAGTACATCGATTTAGTCGGGCAATTAAGTTAAGAGTTTGTCAATATTTATGAACATAATTGATACATAGTTTAAATTAACTATTAAAGAAAATTAATCGCAAAATTGTGACAGAAACATGAAGCGGATTGTCTATTATTTTAAAATTACCCAAAATACAATAATTAAAGGACAATCGATAGACTTTTCATAATATTTTTGTTTAATATATAATGAAATATGTAGTACATTAAAATGCCAAAGCACTTTTAGCATTTAAATTAATTTGGCAAATAAGTTATTATTGACAAATATCATTATTAATTTAAATACTTTGTTGCATCTCAATCAATATTTATTTTGAAACACTTTTGATTTTGGATTTGGTTAACGGGAGAAAATAGTTGTGCTATTATAAAGGATCACAGCAAGAAAACGCCTCAATATAATTGAATAAGAATGTTACACATTATAGAAAATAGTCCAATATGTGCCTTCAAACTAAAAAAAAAAATATGCAGCAAATTGTTTTTCATCAATTAATTAAAAAAAAAAATGAGTTTTTATTTAGTGCTTCATTAATTTTTTACTGCAAATCTTTAACTCAAAGAATGAAGGCATAGAATATTGTATGTAGTTCAACATATAAAATAAGTAATGACTGAAATTTACACATCTGGCAAATATAACAGCGAAAGCCATTCGGGTGCTTTTTGCAACCAGACTGATGGTTGGACGTACAAGTGAATTAACACGTAATATGACCAGATGGTTATACACGATGGTGGTAAGACCCATTATCACATACGAAGCGATTGTATGGAGGAAACACTCTAAACTTGATGGTAATGGCGAAAGCTAAACAAGCAGCATCAGGCTGCATATAAATGAACACAGTGTAAATCTTGAAACACACAGACCTAACATAACAAATGTATTGCATGAAGACAAAACTTTAATGATGAGGTCGAATTTTATAAAGAGCCAGAGCCACTGCATTAGTAAGAAATATGATGTAACAATACTACATCAAAATAAATGGATAAAGAATAGATACCTGAGAACAGTCAAAAGAACTGTTTAGTACACAGATGGGTTCAAAGACCAAATGGGTGCTGAGGCTGGAATCTACAAGAACAAACAGCAAGGAAAGCAAACTTTACTATCTCTGGTTAAACATGCCTCAATTTTTTAAGCAGAGTTGGCTGCCGTTGAGTGGTGCGCTAGGGATATGATCGAAAAGGGACTAAAACCGGACAGACTGATAACTTTCATGTCAAACAGTCAAGCAGCATTGCAGTAATAATATTCAAACTGGTTATGACCTGCATATACAGTTTTAAAGCAGTAACCACAAGCTGCAAAGTTTGCCTGGTATGAGAACCAAAACACCAGGAGACAAAAATCTCATGGCAAATCAGCTTGCCAAACAAGGAGCAAAGGGGACATTCACTGGACTAAAGCCCACTTTTGGAAACTTCTACGAGACCGGTAAAGAAATAATTCGCAGCAATGAGACGGAACACAGCAACCTGTGGGCTGTAAGGAATTAACACATTCAAGAATATTCCTAACAGGACCATTGCATGGTATTAAAACAGTGGTAACACAAATGAGTTGCATCACACTGCAAAAGCTCACAAGACTGATAACCGGATACTGTGGATTCAACAAGCACTTGCATAAAATGGGAATAGGAAAAAACTTTCTATGCCGCGGATGTAAGAGAGTAGGCAAAATTCCAATACACTTACTGATTGAATGCAAAGCTTTTAACGCACAGCTATCTTTGTCAAACACAAGCCAACCGCAGATATGTTATAAACAACTCATTGACTAAAGATACTTGACTTTATGGAAGAGACAAAGCTGCTAAATGAGTATAACAGTAGAGATGTACAACAGGCCTAATAAAACCGCGGTGCAAGGGGCTTCAAGCAAACTACCTTAAGGTAAGTAAGGAAACGGTGAGATTTTTAGTTAATAAAAAACTGGCAATACTAGACAGTATGGGCTGCTCAGTGAGTTTTGAAAAATGTTCTCTTTCCTACGCAAAAAATTAGCCTTGTTGTATATACCATTATCACCATATGCTCCATCTGTCTATAACCGCATAATTTGAACACTTATTATTATCAAACAGTTCTTTTATTAGTGAACATTTTATAACTGTATAAATTACAATAAAATGTGATCTAAATTTTTCTTCTTGTGTAGGCACGATGATATGACTACACCCATTTTTTGCATAAATTTGATTAAGAAGTACAGTGGAAACGTTTTTAAACTCCACCGCTAAATATTGAGAAAAGCATTAGAGACGGGTTTAGAAAAAAGCGTACAATTTTGAATTTGTTTGAATTTATTGCTTGCGTCTGTATTTGTTTGTTTTTGTGAGTTTTTATGCATTGCAAATCTTTGTTTTTAGGTAGCTCTGCCACTGAGTAAGAGTATTATATTCAAGAGAATATGCTAACTATGAATTTTAAGAAGAAGAAATGACATTGGCAATGATCATGTGGACAATTTCATAGCTCCAGTTTTAGCTCACTTCTAAACAATATACATTTTTAGAATTTTTACTTTCTTTTATAGAGCTTACTCTGAATAAAGAAAAATATAAAGAAGTACATATACAGGGTCATTATAAAAATTTAGGATTATGTAATTATCTTTTGTACGTTTGCCGCTCTAGTAAAATAGTTCGGTGTGTAAATAGTTTGGTAAACATTTTAAAAAGGCAGCACATTTAAAGTTATTACATAACACATTACAGACATTTATAGAGACCTTGTATAATACATACTATCTATTATCTATACACTTCTCTCCCCTTCTTCTTTGAAATTTATAATCCTATGTATTTATTTATCTGTACTCAATCTTAGAATTAAATATACTATCTATTCTATTTATTCTTATAGTTCTTATAAGAAGACATAAGCTCAAATGCCTTTTCTCTAAGGTCGTTTTAGTCGATTTTGACATTAAAAATCCTGACGACATATTATGTAACTATAACAAGTAAGAGTACTTCATGCCCAGCCCACACTTACTGTAAATGTAAGATTTCTGTTAACATATGTTAGAGAATCTACCTACATACAGTGTCTTAGAAAACGGAATACAACACTGCTTTACTTTATTCAATTTTACAAAACAAACGTTAGTACCAAATCTGCTGTAAGTACTGAATCTAGAGTACAGCCACGATATTGTATAGTTTGCGCACTCATGGATACTATACGATATTGTTTATTGTAGCTAGTTACATGTAAATTATGTGTGTTTTATACGCCACCAACCTCTAGTTACAAAAACTAAACGCTAATAACAGAAAGCTGTAGCAAAAGTTAAATAAAAATACTACCTACCAACAGACAATCTGCTTAATATAACATAGGTTTGATGACTACATGAAAGTGTTTTTGCAAAATTTACCGTAAGGAGCCAAAACGCTTGATTGGAATTACAATAATAAGTAAGACTTCTTGCCGTTGACATTGATTGCAATAATGTATTTACTCACAAAGGACAGTGAACTTGGAACAAGCCAAAACTACGTCGACATGCAGAGATCACTTTAAACAATTTTTGTAAAAAGTATTAGTACGTGTTCACTATAAAACCGAAACACGGCAGTTCATCTCAAGCTATATATAAGCTTAACTACAAGATACTTCTTTCTACCCAAACCAAATAAAATCTTTCTACCTATTAACTGCGCCGAAATAACACTGGTTTTAGCCAACACTATTTTGGTACTTGGCCAAACTGCATAAGACATAATATCCATTAAAAACAATATCTTCCACTTACCAACTACGCTATTTTAATTTCTATAACTGACAAGATTCTATTTAGCGAACAATTTAAAGACAAATTTTAGCTTGAACAATTCAAGAAGACTAAACATTTTACCAATCAACTGCGCCATTTTAATTTCTACGCCAAACACAATCAACAAACAAATAGCTTGAAAGTACCTGTACTATAACCTTTAACATTAAACAAGAAATTATCAACAAAGTCTAGCCGCCATTGAGCCAAAAAAGTTAGGTTATATTCATGACATATTAGTAAAAAAAGACTATTAATGCCTATACTATAGAGCCAAGAAGAAAGGTGCTATATACGACAAAACAAACCTTAAGTAGCATATGCAGTATTTTGATAAAGCAACTTTTAATGCTACAGGAATATTTTGACAAAGCAACTATCTATGCTACAGGAATCCTTGACGAACATAACTTGGTAACAGATAATATCACACTACCTTCATCAACAAACGCAACCTCGTCAGTCTCCAGGAATATTGACTGGAATCAAGCTTGAGGTTATAGGTAGCTTTAGTTAAGAGTACCAAGAAACAGTTTTATTTTCTGATCATTGAAAAAAAAATTAGTTTGTGAGTTATAACAATAGCTATATTCTGGCTCACTCACTTCACAACCTTGACTGTCAAGATAATTTCCATCATCAAAATCAAAAACTAATTGGAACACTAAGATGCAACACTGGCTTCTACTGGTACCTGGCTAAACTCTTCTTCTACAACACTATTCAAAGCGGAATTAAATGAACTGCAATCTAAAGAAATTTGTAAACTGTATGATAAAATTGTAGCTAAATTTTTTTGACACTGCCCCAAAAAATTAAAAAAGTAGAGTAAGTTTAAAATAATATGTTTTATTTTACTTTGTAATTATTGGCGCACTGTTCTATAAAACTGGCAGGTTTATAAGTTTTGCTAATTTTTAATAAACAATTCTAACTCAAGATTCAATTCAAATACATTTTTGACCGATTTGTTTATTGCGCACAAAAAGTTGCCACGGCCCCAAACGTCAGGTTTTGTAGTTTATTTATTAATTTTGGATAGGCAAATTTATGTTTGGTACGGCATTATTAACATATGCATGTGTAGTTTGCAAAAACGGACAGGCCATTTGAAAACAATATGGAAAAAGATGAGAAAATGAGAAATGTAAATATGTTTTCCTCTAATTAGTTTGAGTATGCAATGACGTAAATGAAATTATGAGATTAGTGAGAATTGTGTCCGTATACGTTTTTATGAAGCAAAAAAAAACATAAGATAAAATAAAATATATAAATATATTAACAATATTGTAGTAAACATTTTACAGAACTATTTGCACAATTTAAGTCGCTTAGTACGTCTTGCAATGTAAATACGATCGTTGTGGTACTGAAGGTGTCAAATTTTATTGTAACGGAAAAATGTGTGAATTGATGTATTATTTACAATGTATTATCTATCTATTTTTGTGTGATATTTTTATTATTCTCTTTATGTTTTTTATTTTTGTTATTGTAAATAATGATAGTGTTGTTTCAATAAACAAAAATAAATTATTGTATAAATCAATATTAGAATAATTTGTAGACTTCTCCTAACTTGTCATATATGTATGTTGTTTAACCTGTACTAATCGTTTTAACGGTTTTAGATTTTTAAATATGTAAATGCTTGTTTTCAGATTTATGTTCAAATAGTTTATTTATGAAAATTTTAAAAGTTATTGATTTGCATATTAAAAAAATAAAATTAGGCAACTATAGTTAAAAAAAAAACAGAGTATCCAAGAGTTATAAAAATTATTTTTTGGCACCATATAAGTATCTCTTATATTAAGTTTTATTTAAAAATATTATTTAAATATAATAATAATTACTATAGCTAATATCAGCACAAGCTTAAGTAAAAAGCTTAAACTGTGTGTGAGCGTTTGTAGAAATAAATTTTTCAAATAGACACAACTAGTTTCTGTTATTTAAAAACTATTTAGGTAGTTTAAATTTAAAAGTATTAAATTTTTAGTTTATGTTTGAATATGAAAGAAACTTACTTGGCTTTAAATTTTTTTTAACTTTTTTTAAGCCAGAATTCTAAACTAATTAAAAACATACTATATCTGATGTATTTTTTAAAAATAATTTTTGGTTATTTAGTCAAAAACTAATTTTTCCAACTTTATTTAGTTTTTATAAAAAACTTTTTGCAAATTAAAAAATAATATAGTTTTTATTTAGTTTTAGATAACTGTTTAAATTTCTTAAATAATAAAAAATCTATAAAACAATAAATTTGGTCAAGTTAAATAAAAAATCATTTACAATACTAAAGAATAACTATTCGCCAATTAAATTAATAATAGAATAATGACGCATGCAACGTGTAATGATAAATAATAAATAGAGTAATAATAAAGTATTACTGGAGTTTTGTACTGAATAATATATCTCTTGATAAAACTGATAAGTAATTTTATAATTCAAATAATATGACATAACAATTAATTAAAAAAATAAGGTTTTTATTAATTATTTATGCAGATATTATTGAGGTTGATAACTTAATAATAATTAATATACTAGTTCTATTTATTTCAGTTTAATTATTATTATCATCTTTCATTAATATTTTATTTAATTATGAAACATACAAACTATTATAAATAAAAAAAAATGAGAATTTATTTAAGTAAAGTATATTAAAATTAGGGTTATCTACCCCATAAGAAAAAGACAAAAGCTAATCAAACGCACCGCTTTTCCTTCTTTAAATATGACTACTGCCTTGCCATAGTTATGGGCCTTGCGTGTTCCTCATTAGACGTGGTCAGTGGAACGTTTCGGAAAAAAGCCTTCTGGTATTGAAGAACAAGTTGTTAAACAACTAGGCAAAGTTCCAGACTAATTACAATCACCCTGCAATGTAAAGGATGGGCCATGTAACGTTTAGAATTTGAACTACAGTTTATTTTGTTTTTCAAAGGTATTTGCAGACATTTAGTTTTATTTTTGACATTTACAAAATGGGACGCTATATATTTGAACAAAGTTGGAAAATAATGAAAACTTACTTCTAAAGTGGTGAGTTTTCTACTCAAACGGTAAGAAATTTACAAAACTAATTTGATAGAAAAGAAGTGCCTTCAACGCAGTTTGTGGACCAATTTGTGAAACCAATTTGCAAAACTGGATCATTAGTGGATAAAACAACACGTTTAAGTTCTTGTCCAGTGAGCTCAGAAGAAAAAATTAATTAATGTTCTTGCTCAGAGTGTTCGTAAACATGTATCAACATCAACTCGTCATTATTCTCAAGAATTGATCATTTCTCGCATTTTTCTGAGAAAATTTTTGCATAAAAACCTTGGTTTGAAGGCTTACAAAGTATAATTAGTCCAAGAAATGTGTTTTTAATAAAGTTTATTTTTATCTCGGATAGATGCTCTATTGTTTGGTAACATTTCAATTTGTCCTAGATTTCTTCTTAAACGGAAAGATCAAGACTAACCCACCTTAATCAATTGATTGCGTTGTCCAGTTCAGAAAGGGTATGCTGCAGGCCACACATTTATTGGTTTTTGTACGTCATTTGTTTGTACAATATCTTTGGAGCTATATTTCTTTAGTAATCATGACAATTAAATTTAGACGTTTCCACTTTGCGGGCTCCATGTTGGTAAGAAGCCAGAAAAGTAAATTTTAATTTTTCAACTATAGAGAACAAAAACTCAAAAATAAATCTATCGGGTAAATCTTTATAGACTCCAAAAAGCACAAACTTGGTGGTAAATGCGTTGACAAAACACAGGATCTGCATGGCTAAAGCAAAAAGTTATAAAAAAGTGCGTTTGGCTGCTGAAATATATAATTGCTTTCCGGCAAAGCAAATACCTCATGTGCTTAGCCAACAACTGCTAATTCAAAACAAAGTGCATCAAAGCCACACCAAAAGCCCTCTAAAAAAGAAAAAACCCAAAGCATTCAGGCAGATCGACACTTCCTCTGAAACCAAAACAAAAAAAAGAGAATTTTCTCCTCTACGTCTGAACTGTTGCAGACAACCCAGAAAGGGTTACCCCTTTCTTGAGTTGTCAAACACGGGATAAAAACTCAAAATTTTTATAAGAAAGAAGAAGGGATCTAGCTACAAAGAAGTTGCTTTATTGCACCTTCAAAATATTTTTTTGGGAGCTGGATAATACTCTATCCACCTCAGGCAAAACACTTTCTAGTTTTATTGGGCTGTCACATACAAGAGATATTTTTAGAATTACTTATGATGATAATGCCTCACTGGGGTGGCTACAAGAAGTCAATTTTTGGTCCATCCCATTTTTAGAGTAACGACCCGCAATTGTTTCCGCGTTGTTTTTTTATAAATTTAACCTGCAAATAATTATTGATACAATATAATTTATCTGCAACATATGACTGGTAGTCATACCGCAATCTCCAAAATTACATCAATTGTCTAATTAACACATCCCCAAGGTATACACTAATACCAGTGTGTTTATAACTGCTCTTTACTAATGTAATGTGCTCTGCATACAACCTTATGACCCAACTGGCTTGTGTAAGCTTGACAATCTTTAGCAGTTATTGTGCAACCCCAATGCCTCAACAGCCAATGCACAAGCATACCCACAACGACTGTTAGTACAACCCCAAATCTGGCAGCGTACCTGGTATGTTACAACTGTCAAGTACTTCAATGACCTCAATGCCAATGTACTTTGTTTTACACAACTCCAAGATTCTTCTCAGCCTATGTGTGAATAACTTCAGACAGTTGTAAAGTACCTCAATGACCTCTTATCAATTTAATCTATGTGTGAATAACCCTTAGGTTCTCAGACAATACATGTACGTTAATAACATCATATACAGTACATTAATGATTATAAGCAATGCTAACAAAAACTATCTCTAATACATGTTGAAAAAAAAGCCGTAACAGTTACCGTAGAGGATTTGACAGTTAAGAAAATTGTTGGTAAAGGTTATCCCCATAGAGATGTATTATTCCCACTACTATGGATATATAGTTGACAGACTCATACAGCTACTGAATGATTGCAGTTTCTATACAATTGGTTATGCAGATGACATAACAATCTTGCTAAACAATAAATTTGAGGAAATATTTTGTAACTTGATTCAAGAGGCTCTAAGAATAATCAAGAAAAGTTCCAAAGACTCTTATAGTCAACCTGGTTTTCTTCACAAAACAAAAAAAAATGGAACACTTAATATAACAAAACTCCTAAATACTCTACTACCGCTATCAACCAAGGTAAACTATCTTGGAGAAATTTTTAACAACAAATTTACATGGGGACCACATTTTTTTTTCATAATTAGTTTAATCAAAATCCTCTTTTCATTTTAAATTTTAATTCTATCAAACAAATTTACTGATCAAGTAGAGACATTTTTATCATTAATGTTTTTCCAGTATTACTGTATTATGTTAAACTATTTCATAGGTAAATTCACAGTATTCTATTATAAGACGTGGTATAAACTTTGAAACACAAAAACTTACGGTGGAAAATAAATTTTCAAAAACAACATTTAACATTGATTTTAATTTCGTTGCAAATGCAGCTTTGCATATACTAAACAATATAAAATGCAACTTACATTATTCATCAATAATTGTTTAAAAATAAAACTAATATTAATTCAGAACTTTATTTATAGTTATTACAAAAACATGTGTGTAATTATAACTCTTGAAGTATTTACAGTATTTACTATATCAGCGTAAATTAAAAACAACAAATTTTACAAAATTTCAAAGACAAGTCATACTGATTTTTAGCAGAAAAAAAATGATAATATATTTATGTTTAAATGTTGATATTTTCACAGAGATTCTTTGAAATTTTTTAAGTAAATTATTGGTTATTGTACAGCTTAATTCTGTTATACTGGTGAAAATTCAATTTTTTTTTTTTAATTTTTCATATGAAACTCTAGTTTTGGCAGAAAGTTTTCTCATTAATTTTTGTGGACTTTGTCTTTGTTAATGCTGTATATTGTGACACACCTCTTCAGTTAAAATTGATGGTCTGGCAGATGATTTCTTCTACAGATGCAGTTCCTTCTTATATATATTCATATATTATATTAGCAATTTCTGTATTAGAAAAAGCTTTATTAAATTGATTCAAGCACAACTAAAAAGCGTACAACCTGTGCCATTTTTATGAATTGTTTCACTGTTATAATGAGTCTACTATAAAAGCATTCCGTTTTTGTGTTAACACTATTGTTAATATAATTTAAACGTTCAACTTACATTTACAATTGTACAATTACGTATTATTATTGTTATGTTAAATAACTGAGTAATATTTTTTTCAATAATAAATACTCGTATATTTTCTTATAATGATTATTTTGCTTATTAAAAAATAAAAACATTTTGTTTAAGTTTATTTGTTTATATACATATTATATGTATAATCATTAAAATTGTTTTTTTAACAAAGTTCTAAAACAATTTATCATTGTGTTTGTATTTATTTTAATTGTTTAAAAAATTACATTAATTACTACAAAATGGTGTCTTGAGATTTTTTTTTCTCAATACAGGTATTTACACTAAGTGTATATTTGGTTACTTACATCGTAAACCTCGAATTTTTTCGTTCATACTGTAATTGTTATTAAGTATTGTAAGTATTTAATTTTAATTTGTTTTAGAAGCTCAACGTTCAGTTTGCTGAAAAGCCAATTTTATTAGTACTAGTTATGCAATTTTCTTTTCCAGTTACAGCGTTCAACTAATAATTTAGAAAGGGTACTATTCAGTCTTAAGATTGACTACGCGGCATCAAGTATCAATTTAAAGTTATAATTAGTGTCCATGTGGCATTAATAGAAAGAACATAAAAGGCTTGTTTGTTTATTTATGGATATAACGTCACCAATTCAAAATAAACTCATCAAAGACAAACAAACAGAATCCGTAAAAGTTACATATACATATTACTTTCTTATAATAATATTATTAAGTTATTTTATTTTTACGTTGGCATAAAATAACTTCAATATTATTCATTATTTTAAGAACGTAATGTGTAAACTGTTAACAGCACCAACTTGCAAAGATTATGTTTTATGACGTTGTTGAGATTACTTGATAATGACGTTACATTCAGTTTATTCTAAACTATCAAATTCAGACTAACAAACAAACCTGAAGGCATATTCTGTAAAAAATTTAACATCAATATTAGTAATTGCTGTTAACATCAATTTGTAACCAATCGGTTACCAAGTTTTTTAAATATTACCGAGGAACGTTCAAAATATTAATTAACATCGCTGTTAAAAATGTACAGAATACAGCCACTAATAAGTTATTATTTTTTATACGTATATTTTATTTTTAGTTACTGGCATTTGACAATTGTTAATTTAGGTCTATCAAATACAATTTTTTTATTTTTATAGAATCTATAAGAACCTGTTATCTCGGCTACAATAAAGCTTGACAAAAAAATCAAACAAAAGAATAAGTGTTGCATAGACAGCTTTTAGCAAAAAAAAAACAAACAAAAAATACATTGTAAAAATCTGGAAATTAGTAGAAAATTTACGTAAAAAAAATTCTTCTTTATTTCGCGTTTTACAGCTATTTTACATCGCCCCAGAAGTCTTACGACTTGTATGAAGGAGGTTGATGGGACCAACGGCTTATTAGGTGACTTCCGAATCACCCCGGTGGATAAAGAGCAAAGTTATTGTTTTAGTCATACTTCAGGATTGAACCCCGGACTGTTAGCGTGCTACGCTAACGCTATATAACTGAGCTATCTCACCGTTATATTAAACTTAATAACAAAAAACTAAAGTAACCGATATAATCGAGCGTATAGCCAAACTAAAATGAAAATGAGCAGACCATGTTTCTAGGAAACACAAAGAGAAATAGCAAATAAAACAAATATATTGACGCCCAATCAAAACTAAAAAAAAGGTTAAAAAGACCAGAGAAGAGATGGCTGGATGACATATAGCAAGTACATTTTTATTGCGGTCCGGAAAGGAAACAAAACTTTTTATACTTATTCATAGTCAATGCTTTTTTCAAACATTATTATTATTATATACATATGGGTCTCCCTAAACAAAACAAAAAAAAAACACATCATAAGGACCAAATTGACTACATACTCCTAAGCCACAACTTACATATACATGACCTTATTAAAAACGTCAGCAGATGTAAATTCTGATCACGTCTTAGTTGTTGCCGACTTTAAACTTTATTGTTTTAAAATAGTCAAAAAGGACGTCTCAGAAAAAAGGAATAGACATACAGAAACTTGACGACTTTGATAAAAAAAATGCTTTCGAAGCGGGATAGGAGAAAACAACACTCAACAACATTTAAATAAATCAAATAAGATTGTCAAAAATAAAAATAGAAATGGTTCACAACAGAAATTTTGAACCTTAGAAATTTAAACAAAAAGAGAAGGTATAAAACAACAAAACAACAAAGTTACAACAATAAATAAAACAATACGTAAGAAAATAAAAAAGGCTAAAGAGCAATGGCTAAACAGAAAATTCACAGAAATAGAAGACTTGCATAAAAAGATTAAAAAATTGGGAAACAAAAAGCAAAAAGCAACTAACAGCTATTCTGAGAGATGCAGATAACAAAATATGAGTAGAAATAAAAGATAAGTGGTGACACAATACGTAGAGACACTTTTTAAAGACAATCTACCATCGTAACCATTACTGGCTGACAATATAGACCTACAATAACTAAAGGAAAGGTCATTTACGCCATAAAGATCCAGACAGGAAAGTTGCTGACCCGGATAATATATATGGAGTGCTCAAACTAGTACTATAGTTAACACCTGCACCCAAGAACGACAACGAAGCATCCCGGGAATCCGTTATCTAAATGTATATCCCTGGAAACAAAATCGCTGACAATAAAAAACCTTGAGCAATTCAAAGAATCATTATCTTGTCATATAAAAACAAGAATTTGATATTAATTCAGACAGTGGAGCTGAATTGCTCAAAGTTTAATGTTGTTCGCCTAACGTAAATTTCTACACATTTTTAATATCCAACTTATTATACTTCTTTTATTATTTTTATAAATAAATAATAGTAAATAGTTAAATGGCGCAGTCGGTAGGATCAATAAACGCGTGTGATATTTCGGTTGTTTTTAAAATCGGACCAACAGACGAAGTGCACAAATTCGTTGAATTTTAAAATTCTTAATTATTGGAAACCCAATCGCTCCGGGGACTCCGCTAGAATCGCCAACATCCCAGGACGGACCGCAGGAATTTACGTGGAGTGGATGCAGCTCAAATCACAGCATTCCAAGACAAACAACACAGCAGAAAAACAATCGCCCACTCACCGGAATTAAATGACAAATTTAATATTAATGTTATTGTAAGTACCTTGATTAATTAATGCCAACATTCCCTTTTTTAATCCTCCTTTTTAATAAAATAAATACCATTTGTAAGAAAATAAACATTTGCATTAAAAATTTAAAACCGGCTAGATTAAGTAAATATTGAAAATAAAATAAATCATCGTGGAAAATTTACAAGATTTATTATTAGCATTAGAAGAAGTAGAAATGGCGCAAGACATTTCAAAGGTTGACGAGGACTTGATACCTGTGTTCGAAGGAGATAAAATAACCTTACGTAGTTACATAAATGCATGTGAATTTTTAGTAGAAGAATATTTGCCAGCCCCCTCCATAAAATGTCAATGAATTTAGAATGGCTAAACGCTTATTAATATTTACGGGAAAACTTCGCGGTAAAGCCCGAGAAGCAGTTGACGCAAATAAAACTCCAACATCATGGATTGAATTAAAAGATATTTTAATTCACGCATTTGGTGACAAACGTTCCAAAGACGTTCTTGTTTACGATCTTAACTGTTTAACTGTTAACTGTTGTTAAACCACAACCGAAACGACAATGGATATCTAACAACATTGAGATACCAGCTGATAATATTGAACCTTACGATTATAATGTCGATGCATATCAGGAAGACTACCTACCAGCTGATCACCCCGACAACGCATATGATCAGCAAGAACAAATGCCAAACAATGAAGATACAATATCTCAGGATTTTCAATGGGACCACCAACACGATCAACCTGTTTAATAATTTCAAATAATGCATATTCACAAACGCCTGTACTTCCTGATATAAAATTTGAAAGACAAAAATTTTTAGTTGACACTGGCGCGGAATGTTAATAACAAACTTGGAGCTTCGTTAGACAAAAGATCACTACTGATACAGCAGAAATGTTATAGAAAATTAACAAGCCCTCACATGTTGTTGAACCTAATTCAAGTACAAGATTAAGTTATCAAATAACAAATATTTGCAATGGACTTGCACTTTTTCCAAAAACAGTAGACCGGAAAGGAAAATTAATTGTACCCAAATCTGTAGTTGAAGTTAAAAATCATGAAATTTGTGTAGAAGCAACAAATTGTAGTCAATTTCCAATTCATGTTAAGTTAAACCCAATGAAGCTAACACCAGTAAACGAGCAGAAAAAGAAATTAATATGGGCTATTATACAAAAAACCAAAACAATTTATCAAAACTACAAGAAGAAAATATTATCAAAAATTTTAAAAATGATCATTTAAATTTAGAAGAATCTACAGCAATAAAAACATTACTTATGAAAAATAAAAATCTTTTTCATGTGGAAGGCCAAAATCTAACTTTCACTCATAAAATAAGACATACTCTAAATATGAAAAATAACACTCCTATTTATGTACGTAACTACCGACAACCACTGGAAATAAAAAAGGAAATCAAGAAGCAAACTCTTGATTTACTACGACAGGACATAGTTAGAGAAAGCATATCACCATGGAATGCTCCAGTACACATTGTTACAACCAACAAAGAAGGAAAAAGGGAACAAGAAAACAACGAATGGTAGTTGATTTCAGAAAATTGAATGAACAACTAATCGAAGACAAGTATCCGATCCTAAATATTATCGACATCTTGGATAAGCTAGGGCGAGCTAATTATTTTACGTCACTTGACCTTGCCTCAGGGTACCACCAAATAGAGATGACGGAAGAAGATATGCAAAAAACAGCCTTCAGTACCGAACAAGGACATTTCGAATTCAAAAGAATTCCTTTTGGTCTCTGAAATGCCCCTGCAACGTTTCAGAGGATTGTGGATGACGTTTTACGAGGATTACTGGAAGATACTTGCCTCGTATACTTAGACAATATAATTATATTTTCGATCATATACAAAAACTTATAAAAGTATTCGAACGATTAAAATTAGCTTCAAAATTAAATTAGAAAAATGCGAATTTTTAAAAAAGATCTTAAATATCTTGGACATATTGTAACAGATAAAAGAGTTAAGCTAAACCCTGAAAAAATCTGTTCAATCACTAAATTTTCTATACCTAAAACTTGTTAAAAGTTTTCTTGGATTGGTAGGTTACTACCGAAAGTATATTGGTGGAATGAAATGGAAAAGCAAATAACCCATGTGATAAAATCATGCGACACTTGCAATCGGTCAAAATATAACAGGCACCCTGAAGTACCGCCATTACCAGTAACGGAAACACCCGATGCACCTCTTGAGAAAGTATTTATTGATTTATTTTCTTGTAGCAATGAAAAATACCTTACAATCATTGACTCTTTTACTAGAGTAGGACATGCAATAAAAGTCTATAGCAAAAATCCGACAAACATCTTCGATGCTCTATTAACATACTTTAGTTACTATGGGATATCTCAAAAAATTAGATCTGATCAAGGATCAGAATTCAACAACAAATTAATTAAAGAATTAGCATCTCTTTACAAAATTACTTTACACCTTGGTACAGCTAAAAATTTAGAAAGCCAATCAAATATTGAACGCTTTCACTCGACACTCTTGGAACATCTTAGATGTTTAGCAGATGACAACAATATACCATGTGAACAAAGAGTTAGACTTGCATTAATAGCTTACAACAATTCAATTCATAGCGCTATTGGAATGACACCATTTGAAGCACTTTATGGTCATACAAGAACCAGAAACCCAATGGACCTATTTTATGGTACCACTACCTACCAAGAGTTAATATCAAGACATAAAGATCGTATGTCAATCTTGTACAAAAATATCAAACAAAAAGATATTCTAAGCAAAGAGAAAATAAAAGAAAAACAAAAAGATATAGTCAAGACAACAACATGGAAAGTAGGAGAACGAATCTATGTTGAAAATGTTACTAAAAGTAATAAAATGATGAAACCTTTTCTCAGACCTTACAAAATTATCAGCATAAACGGTAACGGTACTGTAAACGTAGAGACGCGGAGAGGTACCCAAACATATCATTCCAGACGACTAAAACATGGCATTGTTACAGATGCTGCTGCCACGTCTTTGCAGACGTAAAAATAACATCCTTGGATAGCTCGCTATTCCCCCTACATCTTGGAATTGTAAAAAATCAAATAAGTTATTGAACTACAGTAGTGCGATGCGACTTACAACCTTTAGTGGATCAAGTGAACCAACTAAATTTACAATACAAACAACTAGAAAAGGCTAGACAAAATATCCAGGACAAAGAAGAAAAATCACAATTACATTCATTTGCTATGGAGCTTTAAAGCCTACTCCATCAATTAAACTATGAAAAGGACCAATTAGTACCAACAGTTAGAAGAGCTCGTGAAGCGGTAAACTTTGTCGGTTCCATTATAAAAGCAATCTCAGGAAACCTCGACGCAGAAGATGCCGCCAGATATGATAAATTGATACAAGACCTCGCTACTAGCCGAGAAGTACTAATCAAAAACAATAAGGCACAGATTCATTTAGCCCAAGGAACTCTTAAGAGCTATGAAGCTAATCTTCAAATACTCGCAGAAAATCAAAACAAAACAGCGCAATGATTTCACGAAATTATAACGCAATTAAATAAACAGGAACACAAAAAAATTGAGTCCCAAAGTTTATGGAGAGCCCACATGTCAGTATTTAATACCATAACGGCAGCCTCAATCATTACCAGCCGACTTTTAACAGCAAAAACTTTTTCCAAATTGCACACTTATCATCCTGCAATCATTTCTACAGAAGAACTGTTAAATGAATTGAAATTTGTTCAATCGTCTATTTCTGAACAAAATATTGTATTACCACCTGAAACAAAAAACCTTTATGCTCTTGAAAAAATTATAACTGTAAAAGCTTATGTCAAAACGTACGTCCTCACATTTTTACTCGAAATTCCATTAGTCGAACCTACAATTTACCAATACCATAAATTGGTTCCATTACCAATCCAAGAAAATCAACAAAAAGTATATTGCAAAGTCAGAACCATGCAAATTATTGCAACACTAACAATATCTGTGTTCAGCCATTAGTTTAGATGCTACAAAACACACCTGTGTGAACATCAGCTACTACGACATCTGCCAATAACAGCCTGCAGCTACACCAGATGGTCGCAACTGGATGCCAAAATGATCCATCCCACAAACTCCGATTGGATTCTATTTCAAGCCAATCTATCTGCCAAAGTTCAATGTAATCTTTGCCAAAAAGTAAGAAAATTACAAGGCAACCTGCTTGTTCAATCGACATCCGAATGTTCAATAAGTCTAGGAATCGAAGTTCTACGAACCATATCAATTCACTATTTGGATCGACAAATTCACCTAACACCAATAAATTTGACCCTGCTGCCAGCAAAACAACCTCAATGGAGATTGGAAGACGTCCACCAAAAAAATTTAGAATGCATTTAGAAGGATTGAATGAAACTCAAGGAAAGTTAGCCAAACTTGACGCCCGATTGGAGAAGTTATCCAACGCTCATTCCACGAACAACTGGAGTTCAACGACCGCCTTAGTAACTACCACGGCAATCGCAATCGTTGTTATTATTGGAATAAGGTACCTTAGAAGAAAACAACCATCTTCCAAAATGTCAGCAACCCAAGAATTGGAACAAACTCGTCCCAACCCTTCAGTGAACTCTAAGAAGGGAGGAGTTAACACCTGCCCCCAAGAACGACAACGAAGCATCCCGGGAATCCGTTATCTAAATGTATTTCCCTGGAAACGAAATCGCTGACATTAAAAAACCTTGAGCAATTCAAAGAATCATTATCTTGTCATATAAAAACAAGAATTTGTTATTAGTTCAGACAGTGGAGCTGAATCGCTCAAAGTTTAATGTTGTTCGCCTGACGTAAATTTCTACACAATTTTAATATCCAACTTATTATACTTATTTTATTATTTTTATAAATAAATAATAGTAAATAGTTAAATCTATATCAAGAGAGGCACGAGCGAAAACTACTCATAGCATTATTCAACACAATTTACACCACAGGTAAGATCTTTAACCGAACTTTACGTTTATTACATTGTCTAAAAAAAGTAACACCTGCCAATGCGATGACTATAGAATAATCCTAAATCCTAAATATTATATTTTGAGATTTTTAAAATGAAATAAATAAGCAAATATTTAATTTTTTTTTATTAATATCAAAGCTTTTGTATTATATGAATTTACTCGCAAAATTGATGTCTTTTTGTCGTATTATTTATTACACAATTGGTTGCGTAGTATAATATAATAATACTGCATTAAATAGTAAATGTATAATACGTATAAAAGGCAATTGATTAAATAAATCACCGACTTGATTCTATCTAATAGAACTGATCAAAACACATTATAATTAGTATTGGCTTTTGAGCATCGCTTGGAGAATGATAAATGTGCATAGATTAAATTTAATATTAAATTTATTTGTTATAAAGTGGTAGATATAAAGATATGTGACATATATATATTATTTTAGAATATTCTGCTTGAAAAAGTTTATAAGTGTTTCTGGATATATCGATTTAGTACATCAAACGAACTGTAGCATTAATCATCCAATTACATGGCGTATAATATTAAATAAAATTGACTATTAATCAAATTTGTCGTATTCAACCATGAGCCTTATACGTTAAAACGGCTCTTGACTAAATTAGTTATTTTATTGTAATATCGAGTATGTTAAGTACCTATTTTTTTTAATTGCTTTGTGCATTATGTATGTAAGGTTTTATGTTTAAGGTGATTTCGACTGCTACCATGATTTCAAAAACAGTAATTTAAATGCATTCTTATCTCTACATATAATTTGTTTATCAATTAATTTTATGATACATGAATCGATACAAAATTACCAAAAAATGCATTTCTTTCTATATTGTTTTGTGAATATTTTTTAATTAATTTAACAAAATTACTCTTACATTTATAAAATTGTTTGATATTTTTTAAACGTAGAAAGTTTTCGTTACAAAATTGGAAACCAAGGTAGCGGTCACAATGCTTTTAATTATAATAAATATTATTATTTACACTTTAACTTTGCTAGACACAAGAGTCCATTTATCATGGCAATCTTCCAAAACTATTTAATAAGAGAGACTTTGTAAGTTCTTGTGCCGTAATTTTATTTATTTATCATCGGTTTTATGATTCTAGCGTTATGAAATATGCTTCGAAATAAATACTGCTGACATTATTTTACTTAATATTTCTATCAATAAACCATTGATATAAATGATGTAATAAATGTGTATTTGAATAGAAAATGTTAATTACATTAATTTTTTTCAAATCAATAAAGTAATACTAATTATCTTTCCTTGATTATTGATTTTAACACTTTAGTTTTTTTTTGTCATGTTGTTTTAAATTCGCAAATTGAGTAAAGCCATTACTGAAGCAGCATAAGCTTACATTCATTTAAATATTGTTATATTAATTTTAATCTCGCATATTGAAAACATAAGAAGTATTGAATTTTATGTAGTATTGACAAACTATTGTCATTTTGCGTGTAAGTGTAATTTGGCAATAAAAGTATTTATAAAAATAATTCTGTTATAAAACAAGCTATAAAGACCATAAAATACATAAAACAGCTAATTAAACAGCAATCTATGAATACCAAAACATTGAAAATTACAGAGAATGCTATTTAATTAGAACGTAATAAAATACTTTAGCTAATTAGAAAAATACTTAAAAACAATTTCAAAGTATATATATGCTGAAAGCTTTTTTTTAATAGTTTAATAATGTAAATTGATAAAAAAATATTAAGTATATAAAAGATTGATTATACTTTGTATGAATATATAGAAAGTTGTCGTGTTTGTTAGAACCAGTTTTTTTCCACATTTAATTAGCAGCAATTGGAAAACTTAACTTAAGGGTAATGAAGTATTAATTTTGTTCGAAAATTGATCAGTTTGTGAAATATTACTGGAAACATTATTTTTAAAAATGGTTTTGCAATTTAATTACAAAATAAATACTTGATATAATTTTAATAAAATAAATATTTAACAAAATAATCTATACTACAAATAACGTTTTTTTTTTATAATATTGATGTTAAATTTATATAAACATTGATCTTTGTTCACCTAAATACAAATGTGATTGTGTCGTGACCATTAAAGTAAAATTAATTATTGTAGGGTATATTTAAAAAGAATTTAAGGTATAATTATCAGTATGTCTATTGTATATTTGATAAAACCAAAACTATTTCTGTTGGAACATTGTTTGAACCAATCTATGCGGCTTTTGTAAATAAAGATTTACATCTAGAGCAATCACTACTTAAAAATTGTAGTAATTAGCATTAACGCTATTTAGACGTATTTACTCAACAGTTTGATTTTTCTACACCCTTTATTTCATTTTTTTTGTAACATTGTATTTACAAAACGTCCGTTGTGTCTAAAAATAAATAGCATAATCTCAAAAGCAAATAAAAATCTGATACATTAATAGATTTCTACAATCCGACGTAATTCGAAATAGTACGAATTTTTTATGAAAATAAATTTTGGTGTGAGACTAATATACATATATTCAGTCTTGTGAATTCTTATAGACAATGCATTTTTTGTACATATGACATAAGATTTACCTGCACTTAGTTCGACGTAGAAAAGAGTCTTGTAAATAGCACATAGTCTTGGCAAATTCAGATCATTTACTACAAAACGCAACTCACACCTTTCTTAAATTATCAGTAAATATTCAATAATATTTACAAACTTTGCTTTATTTTTTACAAATTTAATCCTTAACTGGCAAAGTTAATACCTTGCCAATTCTTGTTATTACAGTATTCAACTTTAAGCTTTAAGAAGTTATATGTAGTATAGTAGATATAAACGTTTGTCTTACAGCCAGACACGAATAGAGTGGCCCCTATATAGGCAACTTAGTATACACCAAAATTATGTTGAATGTGGTTAAACTAATGCATTTGCCCGTTTTAGCATTTTTCATTTACACTTACATTTTAAACATGTGGAACGTTGTTCTGTTATTGAAAGATGCTAAAACGGGCAAAAGCAAAAGTTTAACCACATTCAACATAATTTTGGTGTTGCCTATACAGGGGCCACTCTATTCGTGTCTGGCTGTAGTTTTGTAGCGTACTTAACAGTCAAGATCTTAAACCAAAGACAAAGAAATGATTCAGCTGCTGCAACTGCAGAAAACAGTAACAGGAGCGCAACTAACTGTAAGCAAGGCTCTGCAATGCAAAAAGGCCCACAAACATAGGCGTTCCCAACGTTTATTTTAAAACCTGAGAGCAATGTTACAAATTACAAAATTGAACATTTTTTCAAAACTGTCTCAGAGAAGACCTTTTTCAATATTTGCGGTGATGCCTAAAAAATTAGTTACTTAAGCAACTTTCTTAGAAGATTCCACACCAACTGCAATCAGGCAGGACGCTACACACATTGTCGACCGTATTTTAAAACGCCCAGAAAACCCTAAGCAGATATTGACCACTTAAAATCTACCCTTTATCATAAGAAAAAAACCTCCATCAACTACTACAATTAAAATACTTAGAATTGATTGCCTGTTTGACTACCTAAAACCAGAATGCAATTTGCAGAAGAATATGGATGACTTTTTAAGAATACTAATTATAATTAGATGTGATTCCTTCAAACGTGGCTTAACGTTGCGTTTAATTTAATAATAATTGCAATAACTTTTATAAAGTTTAGACTAGAACCTGTCAGTTTTAATACATTGCTGCTAACTTTTTTACACAAATCAGTTTTTATATAGTAGTTTAAGCTCTAAAATACAAATAGATGCATTACTGTAAACTTTTAAACAGTTACGTTTGATAATTGGCAAAGTAATATACAAGTTTTGGTTATTTATTCCAACATTAACATTTTAACAGTTTTTTGTTATTTTAGTAACTTTCCAACAGTATCAATTAACAATCTGGCAGTTTTGCCAACTTTTGACAGTTATATAGTTAAACAATATAATAATTTTGTTATATTGCTACAAGTTTGGAAGCAAAGCAACAACATTTTTGATATTTAAAACTTGTACATAACTTTAGAAACAATTTTTTAATAGATTTTGATATATTTTTATAGCTTTAGAACATAGTTTGATAGTTTTTAAATTTTTACAGTTTTAGAACAAAATATGTTCAGTTTTGGCACAAAAATAATTTGAAATAATTTAAAAATGTACAGTCTTGTTGTTTGCGTTAACTTATAATATTTTTAAACACTGTTTGACAGTTTACAAAAAATTTTATCAATTGCAGTAAGTTTTTAACAAATTTAATTTTTGTCCAAATTATAATGTTTATACACATTACTGTACCGTGAACTTTGATTTTTTTTTGTATTTTGTTGACAGTTTTAGTGACAAATGTAGTTATTTTTTTGACAAATCAGAATAAATTTAATAGATCTAGTATATTATTTGCCAACATATGATATTTTTATCTGTTTTTGACTGTGTTACAGTTTTTGTTAACTTATGATGTTTATACAAACATCTAAACTATTCGTCAGCTTTAGTGATTTAGAAACTTTTTTGACAGGTTGATATACTATTTGACACATCGTATACAGATCTTCAAACTTATAATGTTTTTATACGCCAGTGTACACAGTTTGACAATTTTAAAGTATTATTTGACAAATCGGGTACGTTTACTATAAATGATGATGATGATATTATTCTGAATTATTATTTTTATCACATTGCTGTTTGACAGTTTTAGTAATTGTTTGACGTTAACACAAATTAGATGCAAAAAGAAGAGATGAGCCGGATCTGCACAAATGGAGCACAGTGAAGCAAGAACAACTGAAATGTGTTAATTAATTAAGAAGCGACGTTTAAGCACGGTGTGGTGGTTGGGAGGTTTAGAGTGCGTTGCGTCAATTATATAAAACAACAAATTTTAATAACTGAGCGTAACATTAGTAACATTAGTAACACTATTGACTGTTGTAGTAACATTTTGAATAGTTTAAAATTTTAATTCATTGCTGAAAAGTATTTGACAGCTTTAGTAACTTTATGAAAAATGTAGTAATATTGTTGAGAGTTAAATATTTTTGGCAACTTAGAATACTATTTGACAAGTTTGCCATATTTCTGCCAACATAAATTAATACTAATATTAATAATACTTTATTCACGGTATAATCTTACCATTTACATCTACATCAAATATACATAAACAATGATGTTTTACAATACAAAAATATATAATATATTAAACATTAGTCCGCATGAGTCAGCTGACTTTTGAACGTAGATTTAGAGACACAAAATACATTAATATCAGTTGGTAAATTATTTGCAAATCTACACATTCTACCGAGTGGATTGTTGAAACCATAATTAGTAGAATGGGTAGCTCTTTTGCGGCGAATCTTCAATGGCGGTAGGTTGTACAATAAAGCAATGTAGCAGTAATCATAATTTACAGATAATATGCTGGATTTATAAGACAATAAACAACAAAACTTCTTTTAAATTCGTTCAATACTACGGTTATGAATTTCATAAACAAGACTCCAAACTGACGGAGCATACTCTAAATGCGAACGCACCAAAGCACAATATAAAAGTTTTAGTGTACTGGCTGATAAATCCGCGGACAGTGTGGTAAAGTTTTTGACAGTTTATAATATTATGCAGTATTTTTTTGACAGTTTAGAATGCGATTTGACTTATCAATCATAGTATCAAATTTACAACAACTTATGACATTGCTGACAACATTTGACAGTTTTTGTAACTCTTTGACAAATGTAGTAATATTTTTGAAAAAAAAATATAATCTTTTGTTAACATTTTTGTGAATATGCTTAAACACTGTTATTACAATCAAATGCTTGACCACATACCATATTAGAAGAGGGAAAAGGGGCAAAAAGGTCTCAACACTAATCTCGGAAAACTATTATTTTTAAATTATTTCAAAAGAGAATATATTGAAGTTATTCACAAATAACCCGACCTTTACGACAAAAACTGCACATAACCCGTTTTTAAATTTACTGTACAAGAGGAAGATGTCGTCCTGTTTGATTCTGTGTAATAAACTTGCGTTAATATAATTTTGTGTATACTCAAAACATTTTTTTTATAAATTATGAATAAAAAAAAAAAGTTTAAAAACTACAAATTTTTTTTAATTTAAATTTGATTTTACCACTTTCTGAAAAAAATTACAAAATCATGCAAAAATTGCATATGCTAAGCACGGCCATATCACTACAAAGTACCATTTTAACACCAACTGTTTTCTTTTGCGTCTCTCAATGATAAAAAACTAACCCTTTCAAGGCTTTTTATGCAAATTCACTAATAAAAAAAATCTTTAAAAAGCAAGTAGTTAAAATTCTTTAAGCTTTGTTGAGGTTGAAAATGGTAAATTAAGATTTTATGTTTATGAAAACAAATTTGATGTGTGAATAATGAAAAACCTAAAAATATGCAGTTCTTTGGAATAAGCAAAATTTTCAACTTTTAAAGCTCGTCAAATTTAGATAAAAATTGATCCGCCAGGACTTGAAATACATTTTTTATCTTCAACAATCATACTACCAAATAGGCAAAATAAAAAAAAAAACAGTTTTTATAATATAAAGGGTGGTATCTAGTGGTATCTTTTTAATCATTTGTTATTTTGACAGTGACAGGTCTTTTCCGTAAGAAATCTTGACAAAAAGTCAGTATCATATCTCCGCGAAACAAAATGAATCGCTTTACGCTTGAACAACGTTGGGAAACATTGCAAACTTATTTCTAAAGTCAATGTTGTGTAGCTTAAACATTGCGTTTATTGAAATGAGCCACCCACCGCGCGTGCTGTACCTACGCAAGCTTGTGTAAAAAGTTTGTGAGACTGGCATGCTAGTGGCCAACTCACACGGTCCTCGCCATCGTACGGTGCGCACTGACGAGAATGTGGCTGTCGTAGCCGAGAGTGTGCGACTCAGTCCTAAAACATCGACTCGCCATCGATCTTAACAACTCAACATTTCACGCACCAGCCTGATGCGAATTTTGCACAAAGATCTTGCATTATTTGCTTATAAGGTCCAATTAATTCAGCAATTAAAGGCACACGACCACCCGGTTTGTTATCGCTTCTCAGATGGGGCCTTAGAACAGTTCAAAATGGACAACGATTTTGCTCAAAACATTATCTTTTCTGACAAAACGCATTTTTATCTCGGCGGCTATGTTAACAAGCAAAACTGTTGCATCTGGGAATCGAAAAACCCGCACGTGATTGTCGAGAAGCCAATGCATTTTCAGAGAGTGAGTGTTTGGTGCGGGTTTTGGACCGGTGGAATCATTGGCTCATTTTTCTTTGAAAATGTTGCTGGAAACGGCATTTCGGTCAACGGTAAGCGCTACAGAGGTATGATAAACAATTTTTTTTTGGCTTGAAATTGAAGATATCAACTTGGACAACTTTTGGTTTTAGCAGGATGGCGCGTCATGCCACACAACTCATGCCACAATCAATCTTTTGCGCGCCAAGTTTGGTAATCATGTTATCAGCCGTCTCGGCGATGTCAATTGGCCACCTCGGAGCTGCGATTTGACGCCGTTACACTTTTTTTTTGTGGGGTGCCGTGAAGGACGGATGTTATGCGAACAACATATTAACGATTCAGGCCATTAAGGTAAATATCCAGCAAGCCATTTGTGAGATAGAGCCAGAAACCGTCACCAAGGTTTTGGAAAACTGGGTTAACAGGGTGCGCTACTGAAGCCAGTCGAGGTAGCCACATAAATAAAATCGTGTTCCATAAATAATGGGAATGTTTGTTTTTTTGAATAAACCAACAATATACCGAAACAAATTGATTTTTGTTAATTTTTTTGAATTTTTAAAAAACGACCACCAACGATTGAAAATATATAAAGATTTATGCAACTCTCTATTGTTATTGCAATATTTCTATTTTTGCATTTTTTACTTTGATCAATAAGGTGCTACCTTTTAACTTTCTGCAAGAATTTAATGTGTCAATTGTAACCTTAAAAATAAATTAGTAAATTTAAATAATTTCATATTCCATCTAAAACGTTTTCAAAATTTAAAACTGCTTCAGCAAAGAAGCAAATCTTTTTTATGAGCAAACTTGTAATATAAGATTGATTGGGAATCTACTAAAAACATTTTTTCTGCTTTCTCAAATGACCGGCATATAAGACAAATGCCACTATTTAGAGAACATATGCGATCTACTAGTTATGGGTATATGCCGAGGGATATGCTAATAACTTGTCAACTGTTAATTATTTTAATCTTTTTGGTTTTAAAAATAATTGTATATTATGTTATTATTTAGTTTATTATAAGTTTTTCTGCTATGAATTTTAGTTGTTTAATTTGATTGAAAAATTTTAGGTATTACAATTTTTATTAAATATTAATTTTAAAAATATATGTTTAGTACTTTAAAACATTTTTTTTTATATTTGTGTGATGTACTTAAATGCATTTTGATGCCATACAAAAGAATTATTATTAAAATTGTAGCATTTGTTTTATTCAAATATTAATCATCGATTAACAATATATTTTATCCTTATTTTTAATTGAACTGCGATTAAAATGTGCGTATGTATATGAATTATAGAGTAGTGTAGTTAAACTTTAGAATATGATATTTAGGGATTACTTAATATGTCACAATAACATAAAAATACCTTTAATTAAGTATTAAATTTGATTAGATTTCGTTTTGGCATACAAACCTGAACAAAAAAAAGTTTAATTTTAATTTTAGATAGACGTCTTTATTGCATGATAAAGCCTTCATTCCCGTTTCGCAATGCATCACATGCAAAGTTAACAGAAATGTGTACTATCGTATGCACATTATAAAACAGTCTAATTTCCCTACAGAGCTACAACTTTGATGCCTGGAATTTTCTAGCAGAAAAACTACAATATTATTTCAAGTAGAATAATAAAATTTAATTATTTGCAATTTTAATTTGACGTAAAACATTTGTACTTAAAAATATTATTTTATATTTTGCACCTAGTTCAAAAAAACTTTTGCCATGCTTCAAGAAGCATGCCAAAGGTGTTTTTTTGGCAACCCTGATATTTTAACAAAGCAATAATTAATGTCCACCTTGACCTATAAATACTCACCACCAAGTAACGAAAGAAATGCAACCGAAAATAGGAAACTGCAACACAGCCTCTTCGTTACAAACTCGCTGGGCCCTCGTTCATTATCTCGTATTACTTGCATACTGATAATTCTTTGCATTCTTTGGATATCCACAAAATTATGAAATTACTACCTTTAGGTACAAAGCCGACACGCGAAACAATTGGCTATTGGCCAAAATCGTTAATGAATCTTATGGTTTTATATGTTATTGCAGGATGTGTCACTAACGCTTTCGAAATTCCTCCTGTAATAAAAACACACTTAGTTAGATCTGAAGGGAAATACGATGTGATAATGTTTATAATGTTTAAATGATTCGCAACAGGTGATAAGTGAGAAGTTACTTGGCTCACTGGTAATTATTTCGTTCATTCATGTAGCGTTTTTATGAGTCAGTAGAGACGACAGGAAATGTCTCATGATAATGACAATAAATTATAAAATAATAAACTTTTATATATTGAGCAATATGATTTTTAAGCAACTACGTAAGGTCAACTTGAAAAATAAAAGAAAAATTTGATATATCGCTGCTTTAAATAAAGATGGAAAAATAATCAACTACAATTAAGTCTAAATATTAAGTCTACCACTAAATATGAAGATGATTTATTACTCATATGAGCTGGCAAAGTATACATGTGCATTATAAAACGTACACATAAATAGTAAAGACCATTAATATACAATCCCAACTTTAAAGCAATTTTATTTCTACAAGCTTTTTCTACTGATAACATATTAAAAAAGACTGGCACTGAATAGACTAATCTACATCTACAAAGTTTGTTTATATTAAGCGTGAATTAATATGCATTTATAAAAAAAATCTAAACTATCTAACTATAAAAGTGCCAATATTTTATCTAGGATACCTTCAGAGTTATATTAATCCAATTTATAGTCGTCATTTTTGCGATTTTTTTAATTATTACTGGATTACATTAAAAAAACTGACGACATGCATTCTCGCGCTCGAAATGTATAATCTAAAATTTTAATGTAGTTCATTAATTAATACCTCAATATATCACGCGACGCTGTTTTAAATTAGCGCCGTGAATAAACGTCGCGACGGACAGGGCGCGACTGGTCTTTTAAAAATACACGGGCTTACGGGATACGCGTGAGCGAGACGGACCGACGTCGTTGCTTCGGACTAAACATGTAATGATGCAGAAAAAATAAATACTTACAATTTTATTATTCTCTGCATAGCTCAGGACATAAGGGGGGTGGTGGTGAATCGATATGTTTGACACGCGAATTCTTCATCGTTGCGGATAGCAAGGATAATAAATTAGCGAATAGGTGAACTAGATGGTTTCATGAATGTCTGCTTGGAAGAAAATTTATATTGCGTGAAAATTTATAATGCAGTATAATTGATTGTTTTGGGTTAGAAATATACTGGCGCATACTATTATTATTTCGAATTGTATCTGGATTAAAGACTGTGTTGTACCCTCATTAACTTCTATCATCCTTTCGTAGTAGGAATGTATATTAACAATTCATGTGACATTTTAATTGAAAAAGGTAATTATTTGGTTCTGAATTGCATGATATTTGTATATTTGTATAATTTTAAAGGCATTTAACCTTTTACTACAACTTTTTTACCATAAACAGAGGGCAATAAATCCAGGTTATTGCTTTAGTTTGGAGTATTCAAATTTATTTGCTCAAATACTTACAACAGATAGCAAATTTGTTTTTATAAATAGGAAATAATTAAAAATGCCGGATAATTTATTGAAAAAATATTATAAACAATACAATTTATAAGATTTTCTATGAAATTAGAAAACTAAATTTACATCAATAAATACTATAATTTTTGTCACATTAACAACCATTTGTTTCACTAAAGAAATGCAAGATTTTAAAAAGTTAATATTTAACATTATATGAAAATAAAAAAAAAATGGAGTTTGTTGTATAATCAATTCATTAGTAATAAATAATATTAGTTTAGTAGTTGTAACTTTTAAAACTACGTTACTCAATTAAAGCGGAAAAAATATACGCGATCGCACCTATTATCACGATATCGATAACCGTGTATTTGATCCGTTAGTAAATATTTTACTAATCAAAGCAAATCTAAAACAAAGTTATAGTTTATTAATGACATAATAATCGTTTATTACATTTTATCCTTCTTCAAAATTAACTTAAAACATTGGCGTACATACTAAATTAATTTTCCGTCTTTAATATGACAATCAGTTTCTAGAAAAGTATTGATTTTTGAAAGACTGCATATAACGTAATGTATAACGTATAATGTATACAGATTGGACTGTATTCAGCTATTAAAATTTAAAAAATAGTTAGTTTTTAAATCGTTATAAAATTCTATTTTGTTCTCCATATAATTGTATTTAGAATTAATGTATATGTATTGAACAAACAGGAAGAGAAGTTTTGAGATATAATGAACATTAATAATAATACCTTACAAGTAGCTATTACTTTAAAATTTGAGATGTTGTTTACATTGCTGTAATAAAAACTTTAAAATACAATACGTTAACAGTTTTCTTGTTATTTGATAATTATATACAAACAATTTAAACCAAATTTATATGTTTTGTAATTTATTCATGTATTAAAAAGGGTGCCACATTCATTTAAATATTAACATAATTCACTTTATTTTTAGTGTGATTATACTTATGATTTACAACTGTACCGATAAGATAAATTAAAAAAGTCTAGTATACACTCATGTAAGCAATAAGAGTGTGTTAATTTTTAAAGTCCATAAAAGTCTTATAGTAACACTAATTGAAATATGATAAAGAATATGCATGTTTCCGAAAAAACAATTTTACATACAGTAAAATAGAGCCAGTTTTTTAATTTTTGTTTGTTTTAACAATAAAATCGTGATACAATAAATGAATATAAAAAGTCAATCATATATGTAGGTATAATACAGTACTTCTTGAAAGTTGTATAATGTTTGACATACTACACTCTGCGTTTCCATAAGAGCTAGTAACGTCTTCAGAGAAGCCATTTTAGCAATACTGATATTTTAATAATAATGCAAAAAATGCAATGTTTTTGGTAGGTATATAATAAAATTTATTAGCTGACCATTGTTGCGTTTGGATAGTAATTTAAGTATTAATTTTGGTTTGCAACAAGTTATTAAAAGCAAATGATGTGTTTGTGTCTGTTGTTAGGATACTAAAACTTAACGGAGGAATTTAAAACTATTACTAAAAGATGCCAAAAGTAATGTTGATTTAGGTTTTTAAACTTATGTAGTCCATAGATAACATTTTTGACTAAAAACGCGAAAAACTGTTTTAAAGTGGCACTATTGATGCAAAAGTTTTGTTGATGTATGTCCTTAGAATACTAAAACTCAACGAAGCAAACTAAAAGATGCCTAATTTAATGTAGACTTACGTTTTTAAACTTATGTAGGCCTCAGATAAAGTTTTTGACTAAAAACGCAAAAAACTGTCAAAAAGTGAAACTTTTGATGCAAATGTTGTGCTGGTGTCTGTTGTTAGTATACTAAAACTTAACGAGGAAAACTAAAACCAGTTTTAAAAGATACGCAATTCAATGTAAATCACGTGTTTAAATCGGCATGTATAGATACGGCACAAAGTTTTTGATCAAACACGCAAAAAAATATCAGAAAATGATCAAAAACTATGTGTTTGTGTCTGTCGTTAAGATACAAAAACTCAACGTAGCAAAATAAAACTAGTCTCAAAATATGCGCACAATATGATAGATTTACAAGTTTAAATCGGCTGTTTTTTTGACAAAAAAAAATTAAATGTTGTAATTTTTGTTTTTATTTACTCATTGTAATAAAACTATTTGTATAGCACTGTTAAACACAATTTAATTTTTAATTTGTTAGTTGTTAATATTAACAAAAGATAAAAAAAATGTTTGCTGTAGAAACTCTAAAGTCTACACTAAAGTTCCATATGTTTTATACTTTTGATTTTTTTTAATAACAAAATTCTGCTAAAATATCTTAGATTTTATTACAAAAAATACCGAACAATTGTACAACTTTCTATTTTATACGATAGCAATTAATTATTTTGAAAAAAATACGTTAATGATTGGTGTCTTGGACAAAAATTTGTTTTAATATGATTTCTCAGAGTAAACAAAAAACTTATCCCGATGTCTTGAGACTTTTAGCGGTTGTATTTAAACAGTTTTGAGAACGAATTAGAGGTAAAAAGTATTTTTGCTTTATGCAGTACAATTAATTTATAGCTAGTTTGGATAATAGATCATTTTTGCCTAGACACCAAGCCATGTAAGTATTGGAAATAACAAAGTTGCACGTAAGGCAGTTTGACATTTTGATGTGCTTTTAAAAGCAATGCCAATTTAAAGATCATTAATAATTGGCAAGAAGTATAAAACTTTGGTTTTGAAAAAACTTAAAAATATATATGTTTTTTTGTAAATTTATTCTTCATTATCTTAAATATTATCTTCGTTTTTTCTAATTTCTTGTTTAACTTTTTGTCTATCTTTTTTTAATTTTTAATTATTGTCTTTAAGTATTTAAAGCTTACATGTTTTCTCGTATAGTGTTATTCTATGAGTTTTGTTATTTCTTGATATTATCATTGTTTTGGATTTATTTATAATATATAACTTCTTGTTAATTATATTTTTGCCACTATTGCCATATTATTCGCTTCCAGTGTTGTTTTTGTTTTTTATTTTCTAATGTCTTATTTTGTCTAGCACTATAAATAATATTGAATTTAAAACGCATCCTTGCTTTAAACCAACCTTTGTTTCAAATACTCTCAATTTTTTATTATTTTTCTAAAAATGTTTTTGTTTTCTTTTGTATTAATTTTCATATATATATATATTTATCTTCTTCTTACTTGCTCAAATGCCTTCTCTAGGTCAATGAAGCAGAATTAGATTACTTTTTTCTTATTTAAAAGATTTTTGCATATTTGTCTTAATATTGAGATTTTATCTTTTTTTCTTATTATATTTCCATTTTTATTTTTTTATGTTTATTATATTTTATTTTTTCTATTTTTTTATCTGTTTTAGTGTTCCGTAAAATAGTTTTTGGTTATCTATGGGTTTTTGTCGTTTTTTTAGCAAACTGAATCTATGATATTCACTTCTCACTATCTTTTTTTTTAGATTAGTTGTATTTCATATATGGCAATTTTGACTATTAACATACCCATTTAGCCAAAAAAATACCTATTGTATAAAAGTGCGGTTAATGATTTTGTAGTTATCTCTTGCTCTAGCTGGATTGTAGTGAAAATACATTCTCTCAATTGCTGCAGCCGACAACAAATTGATAATTTTTGTTACAATTTTATTCACATATTCACTTCAGCAAACATATTTTTTTGGAATGTTGGTATTTTTGCACCATTTAGAAAGTCTATTTTTTTAGCTATCGTTTGTTTACTTTTGGATGTAGTCTTTCTTTAAATTTTTTTATCTTTATCAATCTTGGGCGGTCAGGCACCAGTGCTTTTTGGCAACGTCTTTAAAATTATCCGTCTATTTTCTCATTGGTTGTTCTACGCTTTTCTTGTTTTTTTTTTAAAGCTGTGCTTTTACTGGTCTTGTCTATCTTGTTGAGTTTTGGCGGTAGACATGCCCCACCTAGTTTTATTTGAGTTTGCATATGCATCTAATCACGTCAGTCGCGCCAGTTCTTCTGCGGATGTTTGTGTTTTTATATGATTCCTGAAACTTAATAATAATATCGTTTATTCCAAAGATTAAAGACATAGGACAAGTCATGTTTACAAACAGGTTAAAAATTACAACATACTACTAGATAACAAATAATATTAATTAAAACTAAATACAGTTATCAAACTGCTTATAAAATAAAACTATAAATAAATGATCAGTATAGCATTTCCAAGGCGCCCGAGTGTTTGTGGAGAGAGAAGTCAATCCACATTACACTGTATATCGATACCCCACTATGAAAACCCCGCATGTGCCCCCAGCACCATTCTACAGGAACAAACAAAAAACTGTCTCGTATCGACTACAAAATACCGTTCCACAACGATTCCCAGCTCCATGGCATATTTCAGACAACAAAATCTAAAATATGCAACAAAACCAAAAACCATCAGAGAGCAGCACTTCCAGTCGATACAAGAAAGTCCCTCGCTCCTGCAAAACAGTGCCAAAGGCATACACAAGGCCCCCACAGCAAGGCACCGATATTAACACTAAATTTGTTCAAATTCTAGAGAATCTTCAATAAAATCGGCAAATGAATAATAGCATTTTTATATCAATATATTTTTTTGGTTGGCATTTCTTTAATTTGGTTAGGAATTTTATTATAGGCTTTAATGCCAGCATATTCCGGAGATTTTTCATATGACGTTAAACTGTGTTGCGGGATTTCCAGTAGATTTGAACCGTGCCTAGTATTATAGTTATTAAAATTGTTTAGTTTTGTAAACAAATTGATGTGCTTCTTGACATACTTCAAAAGTTCGAAAATTAATAAGCTTGGCAAGGTTAGGATTCCCAGCTCTTTAAAATATCCTTTACATGAGACAGTATTGCTTAGTTGTAGCATGGCACGAACTGCTCTTTTCTGAATGACAAATATCCTTTTAAAGTCTTTAGATAAGCCCCATATTGTAATTCCATATGTTATTAGTGAATGATAATGGGCAAAATAATATGTTTTTATTACCGGTAGATTAACTTTCCGCTTAAGCTGTTTAATAACATAACATTGAGTACACAATCGTTTTGCCAAATGGTCTATATGTGCACTAAAATTTAGTCCTTGATCAATTATGATACCAAGAAATTTTGTATGATCAGCTTGTTTGATGGATTTTTTGTTGTGTCTTATTAATATGCTCTCTTTAGATTTTTTTTATTGAAATTTAAATAGTCTTTACCAAAAGATGTGGATGCTTTTAGTTTTTTTACTGCTCGAGTAATATCTTTTTCATTTACTGGATTAAAAAAAAATGATATATGATTAAAATTAATAGTTGGCAGTTTTAAATTTACAGGATCCAAATGGTTTGCGATGGTATTAAAATGTGTGTTGAGCATATTGGATATTACTTGGGGGTCTGTGATATTTTGATTATTATGATTCAGAGTGATTTTAAATTTAGGCAGTTCAGGTTTATTTTCGTTAATTATTTTCCAGGCGGTTTTAGATTTATTTAAGGAGTTGTTCATTAATTTGCTGTAATGTAGTTTTATTGTACGTTTCATTTATTGCTAACTTTTAATTTTTTTTTGCTATGTGTCGTTTTGAGACTATAAGTTGTAACTGGCAAAACAATAGCGGTACACAATTTTTTTTTAAGCTCTAAGATATGTTCAAATTTTATAGAATTACCTTAGTTTGACAAATACAGCACTGCTCATTTGGATGCGTTGATTAATTTTGGCGGTTTGATTTTTTTGCCGATTTTTATAGTGTGACCAAGAAATTTATTTATTTTTTTATTTATCAACATTTACTAGAGTCTGGCTATTGATGGTTACTGCTACGTCTTTGGTGCTTATGATTTTAGTTTTTGATTGGTTCATTTTCAGGCTTACATTTGTTAACTCTTTGCTTAGCTCTGAGATGATATTTTTTCAGTTTTTCAATATTGTTACTGAATAGTGCAATGCTGTCTGCTAACTGCAGGTTACTTAAAATTGGCCGTTGATGTTAATACCTTTGTCTCTATTACAGTTTCTTAATGGGTCTTCTAGTGTTAGAGTAAACAACTTAAGTAATATAATGTTGCTCTGTCAAACACCATGAAAGATTGGTATTTTGTCGGTAATCATGTTTTCATTTATTTTCACTTGTAGTGTGGCGTTTTTGTATATATACCTCAAGAAGTTGGTATATTTCAAGCCAATTCTTGAATTGTTTGTGCCATTAAAAATTACATCTAGTTCTATGGAATCAAACAACTTCTGGTAGTCGATAAAGACCTTGTGTAGCGAGATATTGTATTTGACACTTTCTTCTATAATGTTCAGAAAATTGTTTTTCTGATAGTTTGTTGTTTTGTAGCTTCTTCTAAAGCTAGCTTGTTTGCAAGGTTGGTAGAAATCTAGCTTATTTGTAATCCTGTTTTACAATGATTTTGATAAAAATTTTATACATGCTGTGTCTTTTTCTTGTGTATAATAATTACTTGCGTTTTACTATGTTTTAGGAATTTTGTCTTGAACATATTCATTTAAATGAATTTTTACAAATTCTAGTAAATTTTTGACTTCCAAATTTTAGCACCTGCAGTGCTGAGTTAAGATCAATTATTATTATTAGATATTATTGTAGTTTTGTTTAAAAAAATTTGACAACAGTATTATTTTTATGTTGTTTTTTACTACAGCACCGCGTTTGTTGGTAATCTTGACTAGTTTTGCTTTTCTATTTGCTATTGTTTTTTCTATAACTTACATATTCTTGTAGTTTTTGATATGGTCATTAATGTTTTCTGTGTTGTATGTTCTAATATTATAATAATCTGGAGACTGCAACGGAATGTTTAAATATCGGCAATAAATTAAACTTCTTTGTTTCAAATTTAAAATTTTATTTTTAATATTGTTTCAAACTTTTTGGCTCTTTTGTTTGTTTGAAAACATATACTTTGCAGAGTTGCGACTAGTTGTTTTCTGTTTGTCTATAACTTCTAGGGTGTTGTTGTTTATTTTCTTGTTCTTCTTTCTACTAAGCCGTGCAAATATTTGTTTGTTTGTATTTAGTACATTGGTTTTATTTTTTTCTGAAAGTGTATCCAGATCCAGTATCTAAGCATACTATGAGTTGAAATTAATTTCTTTGACAGCTCTATCGTGATTTTTTCTGCATTTTGTTGTAGTTGCTGAGTATCTGGCTGGTTGGTTTGTTGTATCAATTTTTGTCTCATCTGAGACAATGTATCTTTTGTTTGCTATCACGTAGTTTATTTTGTTTTTGACTTTGCCGTTTGAGCTTATTCACGTCCATCTTTGTTTAAGTTTTTGAAAGAATGTAATTAAAGCTGCCAATGTTCTGCAGCTGCTTGTTTTTGCTTTTGCCAAGTTTAACATTGAAATTGCTTACAGTTAAAAATTGTGCTATTTTGGATTTTCTTGCATTTCTTATGTTATTGTCAAATTGTTTAATTTTAGTGTTCTCAGCAGTGCTTATGGGAAGAGATTTATATAATTGGTCTTTATAATGATACATTATTCGCTTTGATATGGCCTGTATTTTTGTTATTTTGTGTTTTAGTTTTTTGGTGACTAAGAGTAGACTGCAACAGCGCCAATGTGCTTTCTAAATGACTCTGGTATGTGATCTGAACCTAGTATAGTATATTTTTATTCTTTGATAAGTCTATACAATTCCATTTTACTTCCTTTAGTTTTTCTTCTAGTTCCAGTAGTTGTTCTATGTTTTTTTATGATCCGGATGTTGTATGCACCGACTAATAATTTAGATTTGTGTCATTTATGTGTTTACCTTGGCTTAGACTGTTTTTGCCTTCCCCAAAGTTTTTAAAGCTGCTTGACATGTCAGCGTAGGATTTTGATTCACAATGTCTTGTATTATACGAATGATTTGCGCTATTAGTTTTATAAGTATTGATGTTTATTAGAATTTATAAAGTAAGACTAGTTAAAATTAAAAAAAAAAAATTATAACCAGCTGTTTCTGATATGTTTATTTTATTTGAGAATTTCTTTTGACTAGTTGATTGCTCATCAAATCTTACCAGAAAACATTATCATTTATTTGAGTAGATCCACTCATATAACACAAACTCTGCTATTAATATTTACAAACAAAATTAATTTTAAATTCAATGTTGTTGAGTTTGGTTAAAAAATAGCAAATGCCAATTGAAGTAGAACAGGCATTTTATGTTTTCTTTAGTTTCACTATCTCCTCTGTCATCTGGGTTTAACAAAAATTACATTATTCTACTCCTACAGCATAATATACTATTTTTTTAAATTGTTCATATTTTTTTTATTACTGACACTTTTTAATTACTAACTAACTAAGCAGTTAAAGTCATTGCAAAACTTTTTACAGAAATATGACAGTTATATATTATTTTTGATATCAGCCATTAACTCATTAATTAATTAAGATTTTAGAAAAATATAATAAAATACACCTCAATGTAAAACGTAACTTTGCATGGCTCAGCAGTATTACTTTCCTAACTTTTATGTAATAAAATAACTATTACATTTTAAAACATGTTTGATTATTATAATAATCTAAATGCAACGTTACAAACACGAATTTTATTTTAAATTAATGTAATAACGAGGTAATAAAATAATATAAAATGTTATTATACAATAATAATAGAATTAAGACTCGTGTAACCTTAAACTATAGCTGAATATAAAACTAAAAATAAACGTTTGCTTTTTAATATTCAGAAATATCATTCAGTATTCATTGTCTTTCGTATCTGTTTTGTTCTAATTGGAGATCGTCTCAGTATTGGTTCTTTTGACCGCTATATATTTGTCGTCTCCACTCCGCATTTAATAATCGGTCTATTTCTGTGACAAAACTAGTCCATTGGGCGTTCGCAGCCATCACACAGTGAGAAATAAATGTACTTTCGCTCCTTAGTCACCGGTACATAGGGATCTTCATCAAATAAATTCATTAGGTTACACAACCTTTTCACGATAAATATATTTACAGATAAGGTAATTAATTACATGTTTGATTGATTATTAATGTTATTATTAATGTACGTTATTTTGACCTACTAAAATATTTTTAATATATACTGAAAAAATAATAAAAATATTAATTGTTATTATATGGTAGCTGGCTTGTTTATATCTCTTAACTTCATTAGCTTAAGTAATATAGTAACTGGCTGATTGAAGTTCAATAGACCATTTGCATTGTACGATAAAATGATGAATAAATATTTGGGATACTATCATTCTTACAAACTCTATTAAGTAAACTAATATTTATTTTACATTTGCATGCATTGTTGTAAAGTGTAATTGTAGTTGTTATAGATGACCTAATTATCTATAAGAGAGACAAATAAATAATATATGTAGTGGTTAAATTACTAGCTTGTGCAATATGCAAATTGATGTATAAATGAATATTGATTGTTTAATATTCTTTGATGTTCCATTTGCTTTGAACATCTATACATGTATACGTAAAAGTAAAAGCTTTATGAACAATATATTTAGTTCTATTAAGTTGGAATCAAAACATACGTGATTGAAATGTTTGAAATTATATACAAAACAAAAGTTAACATCTTTTAATTATAGATGATCAGTACACATAAATCACAATAATTGTTTGTTTGTTTACCGCTGCTTTACGAAAAGTAGTACTCAAAACTTAACATATAAACTTAAGTAAAAAGAGTAATATTATTGTGGAACAACCTGAATAGTCATAGTAAAATATTAAACAATATAATTGATGTCTATACGTTTGAATGATTGAACAAATGTTTGTTGTGTGTTTCATTAAAAATTATGGTTTTAGAAATTCCTTTTTGAACATACATAAAAAATTAACTTAATGTTTATTGATATCTCACATCACAGAATTAACATATAAACACAACGATATAAAAAACATTTTTTTAAACTATCTTGCTATTGAGGCATCTTCTTGGAGTGCCTATCTGATCCGAATGTTGGCTATTATTATTATCATTATTTTGTATACCGACGGTAAAGGCCTGTCGTTGTTGTGGAAAATCACGTTTTTTATGAGATTTTTTTAGCCAAGATATTCTTTTTTGGTTCTAATGGTACTCATTGAAACATTAGTGTATTATTTTTTTCTGTTTTTGCCATGAAAAAAATTGTTTGTTTGTGACAAACCTAATTTTTGTTCAGTATTTATAGTGTTAGATAAAGGTAGCAATTAGATAATATATTTTATACAGGGTGAGTCGGGAGAAACGGACCAAACTCCAGGAGTATATTCTACACGTGAAAATAATGTAAAAAAACTCAAATGTTGTTATCCGATTTTTATTTGTTTTCAAATTACAGCGTAATTAATTTTTTTATACATTAACGTTTTGGTTATTATAGCGTTCTTATAATAAATGTTCAAAAATACCGCCATTTACCTCTAAACATTTTATGCTTTGTCTACGAAGGGCGCCTGTTGCTTTCCTGATGAAGTCATGTCTTTGTTTAAGATCGGCTGCAGCATTTCTAATACGTAGAGTTAGTCCATCCACTTTTACTTTGTACACTTCATCTTTGAACCAGTCCCATAAACAATAATCTAATGCTGTGAGGTCTGGAGATGTTGGAGGCCAACTAATAGGACCACCGCAACCAATACAACGCCCTGGAAACCTTTTGTCCAAATGTTGCTTGACGAGCAAAATGTGCAGGAGCTCCATCGTGCGGATAGTACATTTGCATTCTGATGTTTAAAGGAACATCCCCTAGTAGTCAGTGTAATTTATTTTGTACAAAAATTAAGTAGTTGGCTCCTGTGAGACAATTTTCCAAAATGAAAGTGCCAATTAAATAACCATCGACCATACCACATCACACGTTAACCGAAAACTTATGTTGAAAATTACTTTTGACTGTTGCGTAGGGATTTTCGTCTGACTATACATGACAGTTGTGAGTATTATTAATGCCGTCACGGGTGAATGTTGTTGTATTTGTAAAAAGTATGCGCGATACAACACAAAGATTATTATTTATCTACCGACAAAATTCCATACGCTTAGAATAATTTTCCGGTTGTAGGTGCTGTACTCTCTGTACATGGTATGGATGTACTTCTTCTAAATCTTGTCAAGTAACTCGTTCAGATGTTATGTTAACACTGGGAAGCTTTCCGGTCTCGCACAGTTTGTTGAAAACTCTAATAAATACATTTTTATTAGGATGTCTCTGATGTAGAAACCTTTGACGATATTCTTCAACAACAGCTGTAGAATTCCCATTACAAAATCTATAAACAAACACCATATTTGTATATTCTAAATTTGAATAAGTGTGTGGCATTTTGTAACACTTTAATCGTACAAACAAAATAAACGTTAAATTACCGTCATACTGACACATTATCAGAACAAAAAAGTTATCAAATGTTTTAGAACGTCGAACATGGCGTACTAGATAAAAAAATTTAATTATGCTAAAACAAATAAAAATTGAATAACAACATTTGAGTTTTTTTATATTATTTTCACGTATAGAATAAATTCCTGGAGTTTGGTCTGTTTCTTCCGACTCACCCTGTATATTAAAAGTGTTTTTTTAGGCTGAAAACTTTAAATTGAAAGAAAGGACAGAAAAATGTTTTTAATATCCATGAAATTGACTTTATTTGACAGATAATTTTATGGCATTAATGTATAAATATAACTTTGGGCATGTGACCGCCGCGGCTGGAGCGTACATGGCGTAATCTGGAGGTCCAACTTTTGCAGTAATTCAGGCTTGTGGATTATTATTGCTCCAAATGCGTCAATTTTGTTTCTTGACATAGCCGCTAAACCAAAAGTGTGCTTCATCACTGAACAAAATTTTTAAATGAAATTGTGGATCAATAGCAATGTTTTCTTACTAAATGCTTATTATTGTTTAAACGTATTGCAAAAACAATGCACAGTTTCTCAAATTAATTGCTCTGAAAGACGATTATGAGCACCATACAATGCACCTAATGCCCGATGAGTTTCTCGAACTGAACCATGTTTTTAAAATTAAATTTGAACAATTTGCAGACGTTGCTCCGGCGTTAGGTTATTTATAATAAAATGCCAAACCAAACTAACCTCAATACAACCGAGAACTATTAAATCAGCTGTCACAGATAAGAGTGTTGCCAATTTAAAGTTTGCCGCTTCTAAAAAAACCTTTTATAAGTGATAACAGATATTTAGATCAATATTAGGTTGTTATATTATTATTAATTAAGTATGCTAGAAAAAACAATAAAGGTGAATAATATCAGTTATCATGTTATTATATTAATTTATTTCATTTGTGTTGTCATAGCATTTAATACGAAATTATTTGGTAAGCGGTAGAATTTAATAATTTAATGTAGAAGATAGAAGTTAGAATATTAGGTTAACTAGTTATATAATGTAGAAGATACAGTTTAGAATATTAGGTTAGTTAATTATATAAAGATAAGTTAAACATAACGCCACTAAAAATAAACAATACATTCTTGGTAACATTACGGCTTGAAGTGTACTGGGTTTCTGGACTCGGCCGTAACGCTTGACTACTATACCCAAATAAGCACTACTGCCGTAACTAGCTTATGATGGGCCTGGTGCAATAGCTCTTATTCCCTCTCTTCCTCTGCTCATAGTGGGAGCGTCAAGTGGAGCGTTGCGTTTTCCTTGAATATTTTGTTAGCAAATTCTTATTTTTTTCATTTTGATGTTTTCAAACTCCAAAGTTACAAAGTTAAGGTGGTTATCTGCGCCCAAACTAAGCTGCGCCCGGTGCAAGGGCACCGACGGCATTGCATTAGTTACAGCACTGATAATAACTAGGGAATGCAGTATTCGAGGTTCCGGCGAAAACCTGGGATGGTTTAGCAAAGGATTACGGTGCTCGGGGTTTTGGCGCAAACATTGGGTGTTTTAGTAAAAACAGATTATACTGCTTTTACTGAGCATAAAACTCATTGTTATTTTTACTATTTCAGCAGCACGAGCAGAATAAATGGTCAAGGTTAACCCGATTTATGTTATATTTTATTAATAAATGTAACAAGAAACAAGCGCTTTTTAATTTTGAGCTTATAACATTTGTTTCAATATTTTCTAAAAAAATAAACAAAATTTGTTGGCTAGTTTTGCTACATATATAAAGTTTTAAATTTATTGATTGGGTATTTATACTAAACTTTCTGCATTTTTTGTTGCAAACAAAAAATTTATATTTATATTTTTTCTTAAGGTAGTTTGTCTACCGTTTTTGAACTGTGGGAATGATTGTCTTATTATGTACCTTACTTCTTTGGCAGTTATTTCTTCAATAAAATCTAAGAATTTTTGGTTGTGTTTGCAAAAATTTCTTTGTCTTCTAAACATCTGTTTATATTCTAATTCTATCCACTTGTCCAGTTATCATACCTGTAAGCTTTATTAGTTTGATTTGACTTATATGTGATATGCTTTTTATTTTGTGATGATCTTGTGTATTTATTTTTCTAGCAGTTTTTCCACAGTATAATTCTATAGCTGTTGTTTTATTGCCTCTATTATCAGAAGACAGGTCAATCTTTGTATTTTGCTAAGTTATACTTTTAAAGATATTTTTTTTTATTTTATACAATTAAGTGCTCCGTGGTAGTGCTGGGTCTGATCACCACTGTATATATCCATCTGGTGACACTAAGTCTAAGTTTCTAAGGTTAGTCTGGTATCAAATGTGAGTTTCAAGTATTTTACTTTTTTGGTAACTGGAAGCGCAGCTCTTTAAATTTGCCACTTAGCAAGTGTATAATGAATGAATTAATTTTTTGCACAGTTTTTTAAGTGTTTTTAAGAGGAAAAAGGTAAGGCTTAGTAAGCAATAAAATTTTGCATGGAGTTAAAGCGTAGTGAGCTTTAGTTTTGGTATGAATACGTCTTTAACTTTTGTCTATGCTATGGAAATGCAGCTGAGACTATATGCGCTTCGTCTACAAGGTGATAAGCAGCGGTTTAGTCATCCCTTGATGAGGTTTGGGTTGCATTATCAGATCCCTTTTGTGTTAGAGTGGTACAGCCTGTGATATAAGTATCAAAAAATATTTCACTTTCTTTCAATAGGTTGACTATTTATGTGCCGTTTTAAGCTATTTTTGAGGTTTTTTTGCGGCAGTGATGGTGTTTTCATCATCCTCACAAAAAGATCTCTAAGTAAACATTGATGTTAAACGTTTGTAGTTTTTATGGACGTTATTATAAGACATCTAATCTGAGTACAGTTTTGAGTTGTTTTACTCTGTTAAAACATTTTTTGCGTCCACAACAACTGACTTTTGACTGTGTTATTATCTCTATCTTATTTGTAAACAGATTTCAATTTCACTAATTAATATTTTGTTATCACAGTTAGTTTTTTTGTTTTTTGGGTATTTGTTTGCGTGATCAGACACCAAATATTTGTCTGAAACGTATCACTTTTGTATTTGCTAAGTTAATAACTTTGTTTTTTATGCTAAAATTAGATTTTGTTATAAATTCTAAGAGTTTTTTACTTCTTATGTTTATATCTTTTGTTCCCAGGCGCTATGTGGTAGGCGTTATTGCAAACTGCTGAATTTTAATTTTGGCAAGTAATCCCTGTTGGTTGTAAACATTTTAAAATTGTCTTTGGCTGTTACTTGGTTTTTAAAATATGATAAATAATTGCAATATATTTAGGCAGTGTTTTGCTATAATACACGTGCGGAAGTTGCATAAGGGTTTGGCAGCAAGAAGCCATCTACTTAGAATGTTTAATATTTTTAACTTCTCTTTTGGTTTAAAGATAAGCCCATACTACAATGGGCAAACAGAGTGGCGCTACAAGTAGCGACACTAACTTCAGGTTCTCATACCAGGCAACCAGTGTGCGCAACCAGAAATTAAAAAGTGAGGTTAGTTCTATTTACTTACATACATTTGGGTTGGTGTTGCCACTACAGGTATGACGCCCTTGTGGTTGCCCGGTGTAGTGATCCGATTATCCGGTTTAAGTTAACAACTTGTCTTGGTGCAGAAGTAGATTTTCTAACTGTGGCTCCGGTACCTATGTAATTACAGTTTTTGAATCTGGTAATTCTTTTAGAACAATAAGTTAAAATTTGATTTGTTTAAAAAAAAAAAATGTTGGCTAATATGCTGAGAAACTATTTTTTGGTTGGTTCTTAAGCACGTGATTTTCCGTACTTTTTCTTTATAAGTGCATTTTTCAGTTATCAATAATTTCAAAAATGTTGGTTAGTTATTGTTTCATCAAAATTGAAGGAACAATTGGTATACTTTTTTTGAACTATTGCTTATACAATACCATTGAGATTATTCCTAAAGTGAGTATTGCTGTTGCGACGTAGTCATTTTTATTTGTGTCACCTGTAGGTTTTATTTACGCTTTTATTCTGTTTAAGTTGTTTGGTTGTCTGAGCTTCCTGAGCCTTTTTTAGTTTGTTCAGTTTGCGTCTGGTCGCTTTAAAAAGTTTTGGCTTTGCGGTTGCGTTTTTGGCATTACTTAGCAATTTACAATTTTCCAAAGAATCTATTGTGTTTGTATTAATTTGTTTTTTGGTTTTACATTTGTTCAAACTCGTAGAAATAAAATAAATGTTGCCTTACGCAGCGTTCTGTTCTGTTACGCACTGAAGGCTAAGTACAATGAGAGATTGTTTGTTATTTTAAAAATATTATTTGGGTTGGTGCCTTTACATACTTTGCCTTGCAAATCAATACAGTTTCCCAAGGTGTGACATCCGGGGAGTACTAGGTATCTTTTTTGAGTGCTATTTTTTTTGACGGCAAGATGTGTCCGGTGTGAGCACATCTAAAGTACACTTTACACCCTAAAAATTAATACAATAGTTCAACTGCAGTTTTAAAGTAGCAACTTTTTAAACATTAACTAAAATCCTGCTGCGTGAAAATTTGATTGCAAAGTATAAAATCTTTCAACTTTAAATGTAAGTGCAATGAAAGAAAATTGATGAAAGCTTATGTGAGGTTGTATCGCTTAATAGTAGCACCAAACGCTATTGGTAACTTGTATTTTTTTTTTGTTTGTTGCGGTAAATTCAGAGTTAAATTACAGTCTTATTGTAGATGTTACTATGTAACTAGAGTACCATTAACTCTACTACTTGTATCTTTAATTTTTGATAAAAAGTAATTGAGGAAAGACATTGTCCAAAGACCTTCAACAATTTTATCAACATTAACATTTTAAAAACAAAATTAGATTTTATAATTGTATGCAACGTAGATGTATTATATGTGTATTGGTACAGTCAGTAAATTTTGTCAAGCTTGGCGTAAACTTAGTCAAAGTTTCTCTTATCTACGATAAACTTTAAATGTGGTTTTTGTGTTAGTGTAAATTTGCCCAGTTGCTGACTTAGTAAACGTGTTAAAGCAATGTAGGTAGATAGTTTTAGAAAAGATTTTGTTATTGGTGTTGATACAGGTTAGAGTATTAACTTTTAGAGTTTTGTGGTTTAGATCTATTAAAAAACGCCCTATTGCAATTAACAGGTACTTAATTTTCTTCAGTCGTCTTTGTATTTTAGTGATACAGCTGTTGAAAAACTCGTTGTGTTTGGAGATTAAGCCAGTTTTGATTTTGAGTACTTCTGACGGTAATGACGGTTGATGAACTTGTTTTCTTCTAAATTTTTAAAAAATATACAGAATTTGTTTATTACTAATATATAATTTGACAATCAAAACGTCAAACAAAATAGGTGATTTAATTCAAATATTTTTTTTCACTATTGAACTGTAATATCTAATTTTTACAGTAATTAAAATAACAAGAAACGTATGTTATTGTAATCAAAAACTAAGACATGTTGTTAACATTATATCTCCCACCTTAGAATTTAACTTATATATTGCAAATTTCAATTTTTAAACAAGAAAGAAATTGTATACTTCGCTTTTTTTTTCTTGTTACACTTTTCCGTAATAGAAACAAGATGTTTATAGTATACAGTATAAGCTCTGTAGTGTTCAAACGTTTGGATTGAAATCTATATTGAGTATCTAAGATAAAATTATATTATACTTAGAACCTGGAAAATTATATGTCTCAAATAGTTTTGATAAACTGGACAATAAATTAATTGGCTTATAATTTGAAGAATTGGAGTAATTCCTGCTTTAAAACATTTTTCAAAAGTTTGGAAATGTTTTATCTATATAGCTAATTGAATTACAAACGTTTTAAGAGTGGTAATGTAAACATATATGTTTAGCTTAAATTTTATTTTTTTTCTGTGTGAAAATATTATTTTTCAGTAACATAAAATAAAACATTAAAATTCAAATAAAAATAGCCAAACTATTAATCATTCTATAACAAATCACTATATGTATAACGTATAGTGTATACATGAATGATGACATAAACATTGAAAAATACATCACTTGCCAATATAAAACAAGAAGAAAACAAATTGGATAACGAGGTGCTAAATAACAGGCAAATTAGTCTCTAATTAATAAGCAAACACAGATCATGACATATAATTTAATTATAATCGCATGTGTGTGTAGTTAATTCAATTCAGTTCGATCCAACGTGTCACGCATTGACCTGGAACGACAAATAGTTTGCATTGTTTCGCCAAAGTTTACTGTTGCAACAATGTTATTATTATCGTTCTAAAAATATTTACATATTGTGAAAATTTGTAAGGAAAAATAATTTTCAAGGGTACAGGTCAAAATGAATTATTTTTATATAAAAAAACTTAAATTTTAAAATATATTTGTTGAAAATAATGTTCTATATTTGAATTGGCGGACAGTATTATATTGTAACATTTTTAATTAAATATTGAGTTATAAGTAGTATCAATCTTAAAATGTTTGACTGTTTTTCTTAGTAACTGTATGTATAACGATTCAGTTCTAATGTGTCAACTATACAAATCAACAATGCTAATATTAATTATTTCCTGTTTATATTACACCAATGCAATAATAATAAAAGCATATTTATTGACACTGGATTGATGTTAACTTAAATTTAGATTGAATGCTATAAACATTAATGAAAATTAGTTTTTCTTAAATATGAAGTATTTCCTGATTATAATACAGCTATAATAAAAGCATATTTATTTACAATGGATTGGTGTTAGTTTTTTAGATCGAATGCTATAAAAAAAAGTTGAGACTGCGGGATTTTATTTAAATAATTTTTTTATGATAAAATAGTATAAATGAATAAGTGCTTATTAAAACTTCAAACTTGCATTTTGAACAATGTAGCAAATAATACCAATATATTGATTGTAAGAAGTTTAAAACAATATTTAAGTTGTTTTCTAAAAAAAATTACTTTATTTTATATGGCATCTGTTGGATCTTCTTCAACAACATAAATAACTGCATCTGGAGCAACCAGCTGCACATTTAATCCTGAGGGATTTTGTATATTTCTATTTGGAATCCGAAAAGCACATTTTTGCTCAATGGTTACGGAATTACGTCAACGTTATTATTATATATAATAAATCTGTATAACTTTTAGCTCTGAAAAAGTTTGAATAATAAAATTAGGCAAAACTTGACAGATATTTTAATTTAAAGGAATGATACCTGCTATACGATACCGTATATTTTACATTGTTTTCATTATTATGAAATTATGGACGTTCATTTATTTGATATGTTTTTGATTAGTAATATACTTTTTTTTATATATATTTTAAATTTTCCAATAATTGAATAAACACTTTAACTACGTAAATGACACACATGTGTTAATTTTACTGAAAATCTGCATCATGTGTTCCAAATTAGATTGTGTAATTTAAATAAAGAAAGTTAGTACTTTGTGCAAGTTAAATAACTAATTACCAAAAAACAACAAGTCTATTCTTTTTTTTTTAAATTTTAAAATGTAATACTTAAGAACTACACCGCTGTTAAGTTAGCAATTCCTAGCAATAATGTGATGTTTGGTATAAAAATACTCATAACTTTGTTATAAAGCAAGCTAGAAGAAAAATAAAAACAGATTTGAATAGTTGAAGAAACGCTAATTCCAAAAATGTCTAATTAATAACTTGTAGAACTAATTAGCAATTAATTAAAATGCCAAATAATCAATTAATAACCAACAAAATTTAAAAAAAAAAAAAAAAAAATCTGATAGATCTTGATGAGTACATCACGAATCCGCAATTAAAAGTTTTCGCGGAGTTAAAATAAAATAATTAAAAATAAAAAAAAATATTACTAATTACACAATAATTCGATATTGCTAGACCATTACGATTTAAGTTTGAACAAACTTGTGTGGTATTATTGGAAAGCTGACAATGAGAGGTATCTAAAAAACTCTTCGCATACATAAGTTTCACAAAGTTAAATAGGACCAATTAAAAAAACCGTCAAGTTTTTATTTTTTAAACGTTGTTGTTAATTAATTGATTATTTGGCATTTTAATTAATTGCTAATTAGTTCTACATATCATTAATTAGGTACTTTCTACATAATTACATTTTTGGAATCAGCGTTTCTTCAGCTATTCAAATATGTTTTTATTTTTCTTCTAGCTTGCTTTATAACTAAGTTATGAATATTTTTATACCGAACGACACATTATTGCTAGGAATTGCTAACTAAACAGCGGTCACAACATAACAACAACATAAAAATCTATTTACATCTACTAAGAAATCTTAGTTTTCTAGATAGTTTTGTAGCTATGTCAATAATATGTTCATTTCTGTAACCTTTAGAAGACAAATAGAAGAAGATTTAGATATGGATTTGTTGTTTAGTTTAATATTTGGTACTGATAATAAATTAGATTTTGATTTTGAAACAATAAGAAGTTGAGTTTTTTTTAAGTTAAAATTGACAATATTAAGTACCTCATTTAGATATTGTTTTGCTGTCTTTGTTTTTATAAAAACATCAAACTTATAAATGTTACAGATTCTAAACCTAAAATGTTTGCCATATTTGTTGAAAAAGTTTTTGGAAAGTATGAAGTATAAAGGGTGCTATCATTTGAAATGTATTAATGTAAATCAAAAATAAAGTTGGAAAAAGAGCAGAACCTTGAGGAACACCAGCATTGATAGTTTTAGGGTCAGAGATTTACAGATTTATATTCAAGTTCTATACAATAGAGTTTGTTGATAAGATTAGGATGCCATCATACTCTATCAAATGCTTTGGAAATATTTAGAGTTATTGCAAGATTTGATTGTCTTAAGCAAAATTTTATTTGTAGCTAGCATATGTCAGAAGATCTGTTGGTGAACGTTTTGATCAAAATTTATATTAATTATTTGCGATAAAGTTATTTTCTTCTAAGAACTTGACAATGTGGAAATTAATATATTTTTCAAAAAAATTTGACAAATTGGACAATAATGCAATTGGTTTATAATTTGAAAAATCAGACATGTCTTTCTTTTTAGGTATAGGCTGAACTTTCGCAATTTTTCAACAATTTAGAAATATTTTATTTTTGTATAATAAAGCAAATATTTTACTTAAAATGGATTTAGATTATAACTTGTCAATGTTTAAAAAAGTATTATAAAAGTTGAAACTGGAACTGGAAAACTTCAAATCTCTAATAAAAAAAAATGAATACTCAGTTGAGTTAGATATGAAATAAACACTAAATAAATTAACGTTCTTTTGAGAACTATAGTTGGCAGAAACCAATTTGTGATATGATGACTTCATAGTAAAAATCATCTTAAAAATTAATTATTGTCGTAAAATAGAAAAAAATGAAAATGTGTACTGTTATAGATACCCAATAAACAATAAAAGAAAATGTTGATATTTTGTAGTATAATATTATGGTTTGCGGAACCTTATTCCTTCACTAAAAAACAGGGACAGAGCTAGCTGTAAACAATAGTTTGTTATGCGAAAGAGCCCACTAGCAAGAGGTTTCTTGACGTTTATTGGAACATAGTTTTTTTCTGCGACATGACCACGACTATCTCTACCACTAAACTTAAACTACTCAGAACTGATATCCGGATTAATTTTACAAAAAACCTGGATGCAAGTGTATGATTTTTTCATAAACACAAACTATAACTAGATGTGATTCTATCAAACGTAACTAAACTCTGCACATCCCGAATGAAATAGTACTTAATAATTTTAGTATTGTCTACCTCAAAACGGCGTAATTAAGTATGCAAGTTTTGCAAATATTATTGTAAATTGCTTAACAGTTTTAGTAACTTTTTACACACCTGGCAAATTGTATGCGGTTTATCACACTCCTGTAAACTGTTTGACAATTTTTGTAACTTTTTGAAGTTTTGAATAGTTCTTTGAGAAGCTTAGTAACTGTTTTAGTAACAGTTTAGTATACAATTTGTCAAATTTAGCAAGTTGCGTAACATGTAGTACATTTGGCCAACTTATGACATAACAGTAAACAACTTAAAATAAATGTAATTTTTTGTTAACAGTTTGGAGTACTATTTGATAGATAAGATAACTTGTTTGGCAGTTTTAGTAACTTTTTGATAGAACAGATTTAGGAACCTATAACATTTTTTTTGTAAACTGCAAATTGTATGTTTTGTTATAAAACCGTTTTTGACAAGACCTTTTTCAATATTTTAGGGGGCTTCAAAATCTTAGCTCCGCCACTGTTGAGAATGCAGTAAGTAAAACAACTTGTTTCCACTGGCTTATCACTTTGTTGGTAACTTATTCAAGCCTTGTTTTTTCTCCCGTACTGCCGACGCAAATTACTAGACATTTTTGACAAACAAACTTTTTTATTTATGCCGTACTTGTGAGTGGACAAAACTCTTTTAGAAAATGAAGTTAATAAAGTTATCATGACAAAGCTGTTGAATACTGTTATTAGACATAGGATCAAACACTCAAATCATAACATCAACTTCTTTTACTATCATGAACCCAATTTATTTAAATAATACGTTTATTTCTTGTCTTTCGGCCTTAAAAACTACATTTACAAATACATTTATAACTTCCCAAAATAGTAAAACCTACTACTTATAAAATTAACACAATTAAAAATATTTTTTCTTTGTTTGTCTACTTTTTTTCTTTGTTTTTTAACTGCCCTCATCCATTCTATCCTTTTTCCGTCCCTATTTAATATCTCATTTTTTTCCATCTGTTCTCTTCTCATTTTGTTACACTCTTTCAACATATGTTCCATAGTTTCCTTAGTCTCTCCGCACATTCTGCACATTTTTAAAATTCTCTTCCATCCAAAATTTTGTCACTTGCTCTTCATTTCTACATCTGAATTTTGTAATCATCTTTTTATCATTTTTACTATATCTATTGCTCTCTAAGTACATTGGCAGTTCACTTTCTATAATATGTTCATAATTTGCGTAGTACCTAGACTCTTTCACTCGCATTATCCTTTCTTGCCTTTGTATATCTCTATCTCTTACCATCATTTCGTACCATGTCTCTCTTCCAGAGTCTATCATTGTTTCAATTTCTTGGCTAACATACTCATTTCTATTGTAATAATTTTTCTTGATCTCCCCTAGCTTTTTATTTTTTGCTTTCACTTTTTCTTTTATGCATTCTTGTAAGATTTTACATTTGTGTTTTTGTCTCATTCTTTCTTCATACTTCATTGCTCTTTTTCCTGCTTCTACTACTTATCTTTTTTGACTTCCTCCAGCATAATATATGCTGGAGTTTCTCTATTTAAACCTAGCGTCTATCTCCAATATTTCACATGTATTGCTTCTAATTTTTCTTGTTCTCTCCATCCCCGTACTTCTGACCTATACAATATCATACTCCCAACTGAACTGTCAAACATAAGTCCTTTTATTTTCATACATTTAAGACCATACCGACCGCTACCTTAAATTGTAGTATTTTAACAAAAACGGCAATTTTGGCTTCATCAATGCTTCTACAAATAATTTGATAATCGATTTATTTTTTTACTGGATCATTTAGAAAAGATTAAGCTATAATATGTCGATGTCGTTTTTGTAAAATTATATTTGCAAATAGCAACAAAATGCATTAAAAATTACATAAAACGCATTTATTTCTATATTTGATGGGTTTTTTCGGGTATTTCCTAACTATTATTTGACTAAAAAACTTCAAGATATTTTTTTTAAATGTACTGGTAAAAAAATAAATCGATTAACAAATTATTTGTAGAAGCAGGATGAATCCAAAGTTGCCGTTATTGTTAAAATACTACAAATCAAGGTAGCGGTTGGTATGCTCTTAATGTGCTCGCTCTCGGTGTTGCTCGTTAAAAGATTTTACTTCTGTAATACCTTGCTTATTCCATTTCCAGTCTTCACCCCTTTTTCTCGCACCCCCCTTTTTGAACACCATAATTTTTGTTTTTTCTACATTAACATACATACTTAACTAAACTATTTTTTCTAAAATATTTTTCTAAACTTTTCATCATCTCTTTCATTTCTTTTGTTTCTTTTGTTTCTTTTGCTAGTATTACTATGTTGTTTGCATACGCCTGCAATCACACTGTTTCTCTACCAACTATTACCCTTTCTGCATGAGCCAACTTCAATTTTTTTTTCTACATATGCTATGTAGGTTGCAAATAAAGTAGGACTCTATGTACAGCCCTGTCTTACTCTTTTTGTTGTTCAAAATCTTTCACTCATTTGTTCGTTAACCTATACGCTACTTGCTGTCTCCTCATACACGTCTTTTATTCTTTTTACCAGGCGCTCGCTAATTCCTTTCTATCTCATACACTTCAAATGTTGCATTTAGATCCAGAAATAACGCATATACTTTCCCTCCTTTCTCTGCTATTTCCTTTTCCATCATATGGTGTAAAATATATACGTTAACTATGGTACCTTTTTTTTTTCCTGAAGCCGGCTTGCCCATCTGGAATTATCTTATTTATACTTAGTTCCTTATTCAAGTTTTTTTCTAATATCATGGCGTAGATCTTGTATACCGTATCCAGTGTTATTCCCTTGTAGTATTTGCTAGCTTTTTTGGTCCACTTTTGTGTATAGGGCAGACAAGAATTTCCCTCCATTGACTCGGAATTTCTTCTCCCTTCCATACTCTGTTTATTAACTCACTCAATCTCTCAATCAGCTCTTCCGTACCATTCAACCACGCTTCATTCTGTATCCCATCTATACCTGGCGCTTTCCTTTTTTTTAATTTTTTTTTATCTTCTCCCATATTGCTTCCTTTAAATTTTCTTTTGCTTGGTGGATTGGCTCTTGACTGTCCAGTTTTTCTTTTCTTTTATTTTTCTCCTCCAAACAGACTTAAAAAGTGTTCCTTCCACTCTTTAATTTTTATTGTCTCAATATCTCCTTGTTCTTCTTATTTTTTTGTTTATGTATTTCATATATTTTTATTCTTCTGACTTTATTTTTTTTAATTTCTATTTTTTCTTTTTTTATAAATTTACTTTTAACTTTTTTACACTGATTTTTGTATGCCTTCTGTTCTTTCATATATTCTTCTTTTGTGCTTTTGTTGTTTCTCCAGTGCCTTAACACCTTTCTGGCTTCTAGTTTTTTCTTAGTACATTTGCTATTCCACCAATTGCTCTTTTTCATTTTTTCTTCTTTTCTTCTATATGTTTTTATTTTTTCCTCTAATTCTCTCATTATCTCTTCGACATTTCTTCCGTTTTCTCAAATTCTTCTCAGATATTTTTGTACTTTATCACACTTTCATCCGTCCATATTATCCTCTATTCACTGTTTTTTTTTTATTTTTCTGCCTTTTTACAGTTTCCTTAGTTAAGTTGAGTTCTAACGGCTGGTGGTCTGATTCAACTATTATTCCTACTTTAAAATTGTCTATCTCTCCCCACGCTCCCAATTTATTTAAAACAACCGTTCACTTTGTGAATACATTTTACATTTTGACAATTTAATTGATAATCTTTTACTGAAAATAGATAATTACGTTAGCATAAAAATTGTGAATATATCTTTATTTTAAACTAAACCATTTATTGCATATTTGTTTAATATATGTATGTCATATAGTAAGTAATGATTCCATTTATATAATTAACTGATAATTTTTATTAATGATCTTCATTTCCATTCAATCTCTTAATGTCTCTTTATTTTGGTTAAGTAGATTATAATAGCAAAAATGTAATTAAACAATCTTCTTTTATGTTTGTATTAGTTATGTGATTCAGAAAAGTTTTTATATCAACAAATTTGATTAAAAAAACAATAAAATTCATATATTTATTTGTAATTATCATGCAATATTAATTTAATTACACCATGTAATGGCTTTTTAATCTAAAATAATGATGAATGTAAGTTTCATTAATTACATACATATTATATTAGTTTCAATTTAAAGAAAATTATAGGAAATTTACATTATTTTATGATGTTTTAAAAGATTGTGAACAATTTATAGCTTGAACTTTTTTATTAATATGATTGACGTTTTATTAATAATATAATACATACGTATATAGTTTTTAAAGTGTTCATTTTGTATTTTTAAAATAATCTAATATTCATAACACATATATACTTGAAAAGTTACATTGAAATTACGTGTACTTTAAAATGTATTTTTTATATAAATTACGCATCGATATAAGTATTTAATCAATAAAAAGTAATAAGCTTACTATTGTGGTCATGCAATATAGATTAAAATCTTTTCTAAATACATAATTATTGATTTGAATAATAAATTACATGCATATAATATTAGGTACATGATATTATAATTATATACCTAATAGAGTACATAATATGAGTATATAAATCACATTTGTATAATTAAATATAAAGCTAATAAAAAAGTAATATACTGAAGAATCTTATTAAAAGTTTTATGTATGTCGAAGAAAAATCAATTTTTGTTAATACTTTTTACTGGATTAACCATTGATGATTTAAGCGCCAGTTGAAAAGGAAAATTTTTTTGCAATTAATGTAATTTAGATTTTGATGCTTTTTTAATTAAGTTAATTTTGTTAAAAAAAATGTATGTACAAGTGGATTTTATTTGAAGACGTCTCGTCATGATCCATACCACATTCGGCGTGTTCAGGAACTACTACCTGCTAATTTTCGTACGTATTGCGTTATGTCAATACCTTTTGCAAACATTAGTTCTAATCTCTCAACTCCTGACACATATTCTTTTCACCAATGAAGCCAGTTTTTATAAGAAATGCAATAAGGAATTTTCATAACAACCATGTGTGGGCTGAACACCAGTTGGAATTGTGAGCGACTGTCTAATTAGACCAGTATTTTTAGCAGGAAGACCTACCGGCAAAGTGTTTCGCAACTTTTTAGAACACATGCTACTTTAGTTTCTGGATGATGTACCATTGGCAACAAGAATTGCAATGTGGTTTATGCACGATGGTGCACCACTATATTTCAGATTGGTGATTATTTAACAGCAACATATGAAGATTGTTGGATTGGTCTACGTGAGCCAGACTTAAACCTCTTAGATAATTTCTTATGAGGCTATCTGAAGTGATTAGTTTACGCTACTCTAGTGGAGAATTTGGACAACTTGCAAAATAATTGCTGAGTGTAACTGTAATTAGAAACATCTTTGGTGTGTTTGAAAAAGTTTGGCAATCAATGACGCGAAGATTGAATGTTTGTATCTAGGCTGGAGGAAATCATTTCAAACATTTATTGTAGATTCAGTAACTTTACAAGTACTTTTTTATAAAAAAACGTACTGTAACTGTCGCAAATTTTGTTCACCTGTATCTTTAAAACAAAGAGGTTTTTCAAAAATCATCATATGACAAAATATTCTAAAAATAGGCCAAAGAATAACTCATGTTTACCTAACACTTTCTATAATAAATTTATTCAGAAATTTAATGTAATAAATATACTTTAGGGCGTATTAGGTTGCTGGGCTCAGACGGAAATTTTATCCACAGCCACTTTATGTTCATATATTAAACACAATCTTCTAGAAACTGGAAGTAAATAATTATTTAAATAATTAAGTAAATTTTGAACAGATATTTATTTAAACTAAAAAGTAAAAAAAAATCTTTTATTATAATCAATAAGATTATTTTGATCCCTGATAATTTTCTTTCTATATAATTGAGATTGTTGTATTAGCAAAATTAAATTAAAGTTATTTAAAAGTATGATGATAACATTAGCAATTTGGTAGTGTTATTTTTATGGCGATATAATAACGATGCATTATAAATAACACGATAGTTTGACGGAACACATTTCGGATTTTTACAAATGCGGTATTTTATCACGTGACGTCACAAACGTAATAAATTACCGCATGTGTTATATTAAAATATATTTCAAAACTACCAATTTTTAAAGACGTATAATAATAACATAACGTGATAAAATACAGCATGCGTTATGATTTAGCACATTTCATAACTAAGCCTCTTGGGCTCAACAATGACTTGATCAACCCTTTTAGAAACTCAAACTAACTCAAACATTGCTAATTTATAGTTTACTATTAATATGACGTTTTGATAGATTGACAACATAGTTGTCAAAAAAGAACAAACTTTCAACGGTATGTCGTACATACATATTCCAAATTTTCAGTTCTGCGAAGCAAAATGCGATATATTATTGGACAATTTACATTTTTAGCAATGAGGTAATACCAAAACTTTTAAATTTAAATTAAAATTGTTACCAATAATAAAATTACTTTACAACTATTATTTTATAAATAATTTTACATTTACACTAAAAAAGAAAGTATATAATAAAACAGTTTCTTTATTTGCTTTGTCAAACTCATAGAAATTCAACTAGTTATAAGTTAATTTTACAAAAACAATTAATTAGATAGAAACATTGCATTATTTCAAATGTACAGTTAATGGAATAGTTATTGATTTTATATTAGTGGTACATTAATATAATACATCAATTTAATTTAATTATTCCTGCTTTATTTTTTGTATATGTATATATATATAGACTTTATCTAAATTATAAATAAGTCTATAAAAAATCATTAGCTTAACATTTAATTACACAATTGCGCATCAATTTATTAATTGTTTACATGTTTTGTAAATATAACAATTTGTTATTAACAACACTATAATTAAATTACATTTGATTATCGAATATAAATATAACATTTCTGGTTTTGTTGCTATTTACTTATTACCGTATTAGTGTATTACGTTCAATTGAATCTACAAAATGAACAAGTAAGTTAACACCCATAAATTGCTGATTTTTCACAACACAATGTTTTTTTTATAATTCTATGACGCAAATATTAACTCAATTTAAAATCAATTTGACTTACTTATTAGCACGAAAGAGAAATATATTAGAAAGTTAAAATATGAAATTAGTACTAGAAACGTTGAAAATCATAATATTAAAAGTATATTATATTAAATATTTTATTAGTAATATTTTATATAAATAATGCGTGTGGATTTACATATATTACAAAAGCTAGTTAAATTGTAAAGATTTATTGTTAATGGACTTCTTTATTTTGATTCCAATCTTATGCACATTATTTCTTAATCTGGCTTACGATATATGGCAGGTTATGTACCAATTAGAAAGATAATTTGCATAGTTACATTTGCTTTATAAACATTTTAATGTATAAATAACATAAGTTGATGCAACTCAGGAACATTATTTCAAATCGATATATATTTTTGTAATAAAGATTTGTTTTTCTATAAGACTCTTTACAATCAATTGTAGTTAACATTTTTATTACGTTTTTTTTGTGCGTATTTAATTTTTATAGGTCAGTGATAAAGCCAAGGTTCAATCAACAAAATATAAATTGGTTTCTATCTACTGGACGGATGCAAAGGTCACTTAACAAGCTGTTGGTCTTTTTTTTGTAGACTGACTATTAAAAGAGAATTTTGTCAAAGTTTGCTTATTGTTTTGTTTATTAAAAGTATTTATAAATATTTTGCCAGTAGGTTGTATGTTGTGTCATATTGCAAAAGTTAGTTGATTATTTTAGAATGGTTCTTAGAAATACGATAAAATGATGATTTGAAAACGAACTAATCGGGGCTATTCTCTATGAACATTGCTAGAAGTAAGCAAGATACATATTGCCAACTAACAATATGAACTGTAAAATTAGCAATACTTGCTTGCTAACAATATAAATATAAGTTGTCGTTTTAACAAATCTTGTTTGTTAAAATAACTATATAAACGAATATTACATCAGAAAGCGTGGAAAATCTGACATATCTCTAGATAAAATAATAATAAAATATATAAAAATATATTTTGTTAAAGTGCCAGTTCATATTGTTAGAAATAAAGATTTGTTAAATTGACAGTTCATATTGTTAGTAAGCAAGATTTGTTAAAATAAAGTTCATATCGTTAGTTAACAATATTTATCTTGCTTACTTCTAGCTATGTGGATAGAGAATAGCCCCGATTATGTGTGAATCTAACAATGTGGTAAACTAGTCATATACAAGTAGTTTTTTAAATTTTAAGTTAGATTTATCGTATAGTACACTTGCTTCCAATCGCCTCACAACATACGGTACTGATAACGAATTAAGTTTTATGATGTGCCATCATTTGTAAATAATGTTAATAGTTTCATAAATTTGATTAATGCCTGATAAGAGTAGTTATTTTATAATTTACTAGCACTAATCAAGTGATTATTCCTTCAATTAGTAATAGCTGTACATATGTCTCGTCAACTTATAAACCGTTTGTAAGTTGCAATAAACCTGTCGGTGGTGTAATCTAAACACGTTTTAAAATATCAGTTGATGTATTTTTTATAGATTTTTTTTAGTTTTTTTGTTCAAGCCATGTTTTAATAAAAAGTAAACTGACTTAGTTGATGTCTTGGTAAAATTCAGTTGGTTTGTTATATAATGAGTGAATATTTCTTATCAATCAAAAACGTTAAGTAAAAGATCAATAAATGACTTTACCTTTGGCAAATTTTAGATTATTTAGAAAAGCACGGAAGGGTGCATTGAGAAACTTGCTTTAGTATTTTTTTTTTTTAGTTTCTATAACATATTATTAGTCCTTTGATAGGATTGTGAGGGTATAAAACCTTTAAAAAAAATTCTACAGTTTTTTTACTTTCTTTGTCGTTTTTTAACTTAATCGCATTTTTTGTTTAAAAACCGCAATTTTAACTCACCCATTTTTTGTTTAAAATTGTATTCCATTCACTTGGCGTTTAGGCTTTATTTCAGCGGGAGATGTTATTGTCACTCTCTAGGTATTCTGTCATCTGATTTGTGTGCTGAAACGTGTGCTCTGTGAAGTTTTTGCTTCCACAGTTTCAACATTTATTATTTGGCCTAAAACAGATTTTTTTTAGATAGTTTCTTAAAGCAGCCGTGCTCAGCTAAGAATTGCATCAGATGATAGTTAAATTTGCCGTGTTTTTGTTCGTTCCATTTGTCTAAATTTCTAATAAGTCTTTAAGTCCATCTTGCCTTGACTGAATCTAGTACTTATTAAAGTTTCTAATAAGTTTTTGACTGAATTTGGGCAATTTTTTTGGATTTGTGTCTTTTTGTCTTTTTGTCTTTGCTTTTTTTAACTCTAATTTACTTTTGTACTATAATATTTATTTTTTTGATTTTTGGCATATTAGTCTAAAAAAACGATTAAAGCATAATATCAATTGGTTTGATACTGGTAATCACCTAGATAGATTTCGTTTTGCGTTTTATGACACATTTTCAGATTAGTACAGCATATATTATAATTGAATGTCTTCTGCTTACTACTGGTGCTCTTATATTTGGCATTATTCTGCTGTAAATTTTTTGCACGTTTGACTTATATGCTTTTTGTGTTTATAATTCTTTAAAAATGTCTTAGTTATTTTAGTTTTTTTATTTCTATAACTTTTTTCTTAAGCCAATTGCAGTTATTTTGCACTTATTTGTTGCTTTATCTTATACAGGGCTAGGTTTTTGTTAGTTGTTAGCAGTTCTGGTGTTTTGGCTTTAACTGTTTATATTGTTTGCAAACTTTACAACGTTAACTCTTTCTAGTTGCAATGTTTAGTATTTTATCATTATAGATGTTTTAGAGTTCCCAAGCACTGATACTTGTGGAATCTCGCTTGTTTACGACATAAGGTATTATCTTACCGCAATCAACCTATTTTTTTAAGTATAAGCAAATTAATCTGGGACAATACTTTTTGATTTGATAGAATGCAATTGTAGCTTAATCTTAGTGCTTACCTACAACGAGTTTATCTTATACAACAAGCATGTTAATTGGTTGTTTGTGTTTGGAAGTTTATTTGTCTCAGGATCTGATTGATTGGCAGTTTTTCTGAAGAAGTCGAATTCCGTAAAGTGCTTTGAGGATTCTTTTTAGGATATTACTTTAAAATGGTTTTATTATTTTTACAGAAAAAAAGCAGTCTTACTTCATACCAAACATGCGTATGTCAGTGTTGGGTTAATGATTGTTTTGAATAGTTACAAGTAAATACTCATACCTAGCAAATGAAAAACGTTACAGTCTTGTCAGAGATTGTTTTTAAAACTTTGTTTGGAATGTTATCCGGACCTCAAGCCGGTTTGAGATGTGTGATGATATCTCTCAGCGTGGACGGCTAAACCTATTCAAACATTAAATTTATGTCAGTGTGCTGTAGGCTCTCCTTATTTGCTTTTTAACATAAACCAAGTAAATTGGAATTCAAGGTTGTCACAAATGCTTTTGCATTGTCTTTCAACGTGTATTTAAAGCTTTTTTTGCCATAAATGAACGGTGTACAATTTGTACAAAGGGCTTTAGCTAATATCTACATCAGATTATCATCCTTGTTGGAGGACTTGAAAGCGGATTTCTAGCATTGATTTTTGTGCTTTCTGATTGTTTTTTAACTTTACTATTGAGCTGGTTTAGCTCGGTTTGGTGTGACTTTTGCCATTTATGTCTAGTTTAATTTTAAGATCAAATGAGCTTTCTATAAAAAGACATTATCAAGACCCAATTAATTTGTTTTAGTTTTTGACAAAGCTTTGGTAGACATTTCCATTGCTAGCAAGATGACGCTAGTAAACTAAATAACCGCGCTGTCAACTCTTTTAGCCGTTCGAATGTCAGGTAGTGATTTGATGTTTTCTTCTAGGATATGTCTTATAGACTAATTTAACACTTTCTTTACATTTCCCAAAAAAATCTAAGACTACTAGGCTCTGATCTGAGCTTAGGTTGTTCATGACCAAAATATCAGTTTGAGCTGCAATGTTCTTAAGTACCGCAAGGTCAAGATTGTTACTAGGGTACTTTTGGAAATGGTGATGGGTTGGCATGTTTGGCCCTAGTACAGTATAACTATTTTTTTTAGACATATTTCAACAATACTTTGCTTTACCATTTGTTAGTCTGCTATGACAAGCTTGATGCTTTAAGTTAAAGTCTTCTGTAACAATTGTTAGCGACTGATGTTCTGAAATCAGTTTTATAAGTTATTAGAAACATTAATTGCAATTGAATTTGCCTCCAATTCAACAAAGATTGGAGTTCACATCACTGTGCTCCGAACATGTTTTTCAAAAACGTGAAAATGTTATTGTAAGGGTTCACAGAATCAAACTCAGCAAGAAAATGCCTGAATTTAAGTCCAATCTGTGTCCTCAAATTTGTAGAAATTTGATGCGACAAGTCGTTTCTCCGCAATTAATTTTTAAAAAGTGGCGTTTTTAATTAGTTCTTTAATAATTTTTTACTTGTTAATTGGGCAATTCCATTTCAAACGGACCAGAGCTAGGGGGGGGGGGGGGGGGTGCGTTGAGAAACTTGCTTATGTATTTTTTTTTAGTTTCTATAACTTATTAGTAGTCTTTTGATCGATATATGAGAGTATGAAACCTATAAAAAAAAATTCTACGATTTTTTTAAGTTTTTTTGACGTTTTTTAACTTAATCACATATTTTGTTTAAAAACCGCAATTTTAACTCAAAAAAATAAATTTACTAATGAAATCAATCAGAAATTTTCCGTAGAATCCAAATCTGGCGCCATTTCAAGTTTATACCCTGTCTATAAGTTTTTGTTCTCAGTGGGCTGTGCAAAAAGGAGCATTTTTTAAATTTTTTTTAACCGCCATAGTTGACGTGTTTTGATGTAAATTAATTGAAAAATATAAATTTGTTCTGTGTATTTGGGCTTTAAGCGTCTAAAACTCAAAAAATCTGCAAAGTAGGCCTATTCTCCAACATAAACTCTTACAAATGCACGTTTAGCCGCACTCAGAAGAACAATACACCAAATATTATTAAAAATTTGAATTCTGGGGATAATTTTACATAGAAAATTGTCAGTGTTGTACTCATTGTCTATAGAAAAGTCCATCTAGAAAAAAATGTTTACAAAATTTTTATGCAAAAATTGCGTTAAAAATTAATTTTTTTTTTTATTTACAAAAATTATTATAAACACACTAGAGTGTGGTTTAAAACTTTTTTTTAACAAATTTTAACAAGCGACAGGCAGATTTATGTTTGAATGCCAAAAATAATAAAATTTTTAAATTTTTGCGCCGATAGATCGAGTCTAAATTTGTGCCGCAGGCGCAAAAACTATCAAACAAAGAGTAAAATGGCCAAAAATTGGTTCAAGCGACAAAAAATGTCTTTGTTAAATTTTTGAAATCAACTTAAAAAAATATAATCTAAATAATCTTAAAAAAAAATTAAAAAAAAAAAAATTTTAAGTAAATTTTGAACAAATTTTTTTTTCTAGATGGATGTTTCTTTGTCAGATAAGCACGACACTGACTATTTTCTTTGTAAAATTGTTTGCAAAATTAAATTTTTTAATAATATTTGGTGTATAGTTTCTCTGAAAACTGTTACATGTGCATTTGTAAAAGTTTATGTTGAAAAATAGGATTATTTTTGCAGTTTTTTTGAGTTTTAGACGCTTAAAACCCAAATACACAGAACAAATTTATATTTTCTAATTAATTTACATCAAAACACGTCAACTTTAGCGGTTAAAAAAATATTTAAAAATGCTCTTTTTTGACCAGCCCACTGAGATCAAAAACATGGTTTTAAGGCTTTTGCGGCTTATAGACAGGGTATAAACTTAAAATGACGCCAGATTTAGATTCTACGGAAAATTTTTGATTGATTTCATTAGTAAATTTATTTTTTTTGAGTTAAAATTGCGGTTTTTAAACAAAAAATGCGATTAAGTCAAAAAACGTCAAAATAACTTAAAAAAATCGTAGAATTTTTTTTTATGGGTTTTATACCCTCATATACCGATCAAAGAACTACTAATAAGTTATAGAAACTAAAAAAAAATACATAAACAAGTTTCTCAACGCACCCCCCCTAGCTCTGGTCCGTTTGAAATGGAATTGCCCAATTATAACTTCAAATTTTTAACCAAAAATATAAAGACATAAAATATTGTATGTAGTTCAACATATAAAAAGAGTGATGACTAAAATCTTATCGTATGGATATTGAGTTGGTTGGCGTTTTGTCCTATTTGAAGCAATTTTAATTTAAAAACGGCGCTGTACTTGTCAATATTTTTTTAGAGAGGAAGGTACACCAATATTCTTGTAGATGTGATAGGATTTAATATTTTTCCATAACAATACTTCTAGTGGCACCTCAACAGGACGAGACGACTAAAACCGGCAATTTTCTAGCGTTGAGATGTTGTTTTTTTAGAAGTTTAGTAAGTTTTAAATAATGACATTACATCAACATTATTTTTGAAAAAAAAAGCAAATTCAAATCAGAATGTTTTTATTAGACTTGTCAGCCAATATAAAACTATTATATTTAATAAAACAAGATACAGTTTTTAATATTTTTTTGCCAGCTTTTTTGGTGTGCCAGAATGCGTTGCTTGTGCCAAAGGTTTTTTTTTAAGACACAGGGATTGCTCATAGCTTTACTAGTGGCGGGTTTTTGCTAAGTTGAATTTAATTTCTACTTCAAGTTTTTAGTCTGATACAAAAAGTGATGTATTTCTTCTTTACCTAGGTAATTAATAGCTTTATAGAAAAAATGTTTTGAACTAAGAATCAGTTTTTTTTCTGATTTGTGTTAATTGTACGATGTACTAGAATATTATTGTTGCAAATTATATTAAAAATTAAAAATGTCCTTTTTTTTTCAAAACTCCAATTAAAAAAACGCAGGCAAACTAAAAAAATGACATTCCAAATAAGTATTATACTGGGTGTTTCAAAACATGTGTCGGAAAATAAAGGTTGGAATTTCTTGGCTAATTATAAGAAAAAAGTTCCTATTAACATGGTTATGCAAACGCACCGTTTGCGAGATACAGGGTGTAAAAAATTTTGTTTCGTAATTTTTTGACGATATCTCAGGAACGGAAAAAAAAGTGGCAACATGATCACAAAACCTTTATTTTACAAAACTAAGCAATAACATAAAAAACAGGAAAAATCACAAAAATTGTTGAAAATGACATACGGTAATGCAGGCTTCCAACCTACGTCTTAGTGACTAACGTACCCGTTCGAAAACGCCTGGAGTGTTTCGTATTGTATTGCAAGATGCAATAATGCGATTTTTTAGTTCATCATCAGTATTAACTGATGTAGTGTAAACTAAACTTTTTAAGTGACCCAACAAAAAAAAATCCAAAACATTTAGATCTGGAGACCGAAGAGACCAAGCCTGTGGGCCTCCTCGACCTATCCAACAATTCCTATACTGTTCATTTAAGAATTGACGCGCAACTAAACTAAAATGTGCAGGAGCACCATCGTGCATGAACCACATTTCGTTTCTTAATTGAACCGAAACGTCTTCTAAAAGTCCTAGCAGCTCTTTTTTAAGAAAATTACGATATGATTGACCATTTAGCTTAAACGGCAAAAAATATGGACCTATTACATGGTCTCCTACAACACCTGCTCAAACATTAACGGAAAATGTTTGCTGATAATGGCCTTCTATTATGGCATGTGGATTTTTGTCGGCCCATACATGATTATTATGGCAGTTCATAATCGCATTGCGAGAAAAATTTGTTTTGTCCGTAAATAAAACTTGTTCTAAAAATTTAGGATTTTGCGCAATTCTTTCTTGGAACTATTGACACATAGACAATCTTTGCAAAAAATCCGCTAGTAAAAGGGTTTGTACTTGCTGTATGTGATAAGGATATAACATCTGGCATTTTATTATCCTTCACACTGTAACTTGACTAAAGTTTAGGTTTAAAGCTATTTTTCTAGTGCTAGTTGATGGATCGTCTTTGATTTTTTGAAGAACATCTTTTTCAATTTGCGGAAGTATCAGGCGAGGTCTCCCATTTCCTGCAGTTTTTTATGTACACTTTTAGTTTGATGTAGACGTTCGTGAATACGATTGAATGTTCTTTTATTTGGTACCTGTCGGTTTGGAAACATTTCTTGATAAATTCGACGAGCTTTTGCTGCATTTCCATCTGCAACGCCATCAACAAAATGAATATCGCACATCTTACTATCACTGTAATTATTCATTTTGCTATCACCACGCAAGCAAAATACTAAGAATGGGCAAATTAATTGGGTAATAAAGATAATAAGTTTTTGCGATATTGACTCTTTTTGAAAAAAGGTTATTTAACAACTAAACGACAATTGTCAATAACTCAAATGCATGAACGCCGACGACTAGATCAAAAACAAATATTTTTATCAACAACAAAACATACGTATTTCTCTAAAACGGTTTACGTTAGAGCTTTTGACTAGGAGTACCTTTTTTGTGTAGAAAATATTGTGGTTCACAATATGCTTTCAGAATGTCAATTTCCCAAGTGTCATAGAAATTAGAGCCATAAAAACCTCACGCAACCTTAAATCTCCGTAAATGGCACATACAAAAAATGAATAAACGCTTGAAAAGTAGCTAATATTAATGCTAAGATGTGTACAAAAGCTGAGTTTTGTATCTCAAACGGTTCCTGAGATAGCGTCAAAAAATTTAAAAAATATAAAAAAATTTACACTTTGAATCTTGAAAACGGTGCGTTTGCGGAACCATGTTAATGGGAACTTTTTTCTTATAATTAGCCAACCAATCCCACTCTTTATTTTCCGACACATGTTTTGAAACACCCTGTATATGTATTACAACTCTATGAATCTTTTATTCATTCATTGTTTCACACTACTAGTCGTAACGTAACTAAAAAATGAATACTAATTTAAAACAAGATATTTTTATTAATTACAATTCAATTTCAAAAAGCAAATAATAGTACATTATATGTAAAAACGTTAATATAATATTAACAAAAACGTTAAAATAATATTCCTATTTTTCTTAATTAATACATTATGATATTGTAATTATTTTTAGTTTACATAATTCAATGTGCGTTATAAAATAAAAATCCGTTCTTTAATTTATAAAGTTTGCATAAAAGTAATAAAGTAATAGTATTTAATTTATTATCAGTTATATATTATACGTTTTAATAAACAATTTAAAAAAAAATTAAATACTAAGAAAATAAATTCAGTTATTGTAATTTAATGAGTTTTAAATATGTCTAAAATATTTTCATCATCCCATCCATAAATGTTAATTTCATAGTCCAGCTATTTGCACTTCTAATTATTTGTAATTAGAGTCCACTTAGGTATGATTAACTATCATTAGACTGTTGACAATTTTGGCTAGGAAATTTGCAATAAATCGTAGAGGTGTCCGGATTCGGTTTACTTGCTCGTTTGGACACACATGAGTCAGTAGCTCCATTTGCATAAGCGGTTTAAATAGTGCTATCTATCGATCGAGAAAACATACAGACGTATCTCTTGTGATAAACATTTATTATTATAACTTTGTGTTTTATTTACGTGTAGATACAACTCTGTACAACAAGTGACGATGCGCCTGCAGAATAATGATGTCAAGAAAATTTTGGTTTTATACACCGGTGGTACTATTGGGATGGTAAAGAATCATGAAGGGGGTAAGTAATTATTATAATTAATACAGTAATATTATATTTGCTAATTTGTTCAGTGCAAATATTAATATGAATGTTAACGCTCCTTTAAATTACATTAAATTTGTAATTCACACGATTCACCCTTCTGATTTCAACAAAGTTCACAACACGAGGACAGTGCTATTTTAAGCTTACTGCATTGCCCCCCTTTACACACAAAAAAATCATTCAACAACAATTAACTCGAACACAAACATGCGGCAAATGTTTCATCCATCAAATTTAGTAAGAAATCCATTCCATTTAATTATTTATATCTACAAACTACTAAATACAAGCCTTTTTCTGTTGTCGCATACTTAATTATTGAATAGGATTCATGGGAAACTATTACACCAAAAATTACATATCATAACTAGATTATATTGCATTGCATGTTTTCTGTTTACACATCGATTATTTAAGAGTCTATTCTATCCTTGTGACCCAATTGCGCATAAATGTATTTATTATTGATCATTACATTTCAATTAATCGCAATACGAGACAGTAATTTTATTTCTGCAAATTGAATATTATAAAAGTTATTTATAAATAAATTTCTTATCAATTACATATGCAGTAGTTTGCTGATACATTAGGGAAATAACATGTTTGTAAATATTTAAGCGTGATACTCACGGTTCATGTTAAATAGCAATGATAAACGAAATAAGATAATAATTATTACAAACTGTTTTAATTTTTTGTATGGTAACAATGGCAACATATCATAGACAGGAGTAATGATTGAAGTTGATTAAAATATTACGCTCAAATGTAAAAACTACTTTAATAGTTTAAAATATGTTCCCAAAATTGAAAAGAAAAACAGAATAAATGCCTATAAACTTATACGTCAGTATCATATTTGTTTTTTTATACTTGTTACTATATTCAAACTTACTAGTATTCATTTCGATATAATTATTTTAAACAGCACATCCTTTTTGTTATGAACTAAATCCCCAAAGTTAACTATGTTCTCTTTGTCCATGTGCTAAAATTATCTTCAGTAGATTTAGTTTTTTTGCTGAACATATTCAACATTTATATTTATTGACGCCACCAATAACCCACTTAACCTTAATTTCAACAATTAATTTAGTACGTTGAAATAAAAATTAATAAGTCCTTGGTTATGATTTCTACATATAACTGGAGTAATCCAGAAATATTAACCGGCATATAATTCTAAAATTTGTTTGATGTATGCTTATTTATTTATTATTGTAAGTTAACATAAAGCTTTTAATAAAATCTAAAGATTTTTATTACTCATAAAGTTTTTATTGTAATTCTATTGATAGTCATGTTTAAACTGAGGTTCTGGCAGCTTACAATCGAATCGTTTAAGAAATATGGGTTATCTAAGTACCGCTCTTAAAAATGATTTTGGTACTAAAGTATAAGCCCTAATATTTGGTTAGTACAAATTATTGTCAGATATTATTCGCCAAAAGTAAAGAACACCAAAAACCTGTAGCCCAATTTTTATCAACACTAACAGTTGGTGTAGATGGTTGGTGTTTAGATAAAACCCTAAAAAGTAAAAATAGAGCTTTTTGACTCGTTACTGACCAAAATTTAATTACTTGGTTTGAAGTTTATTATTTATTTTTAACTTCTTGTTGCACCCATCTGCAATGGTACAATGGGTCAATCAATAGAAGTAGGTTATTTTTAGCAACAATCAAAACTTTGTATATATATCCACAATGGTCTTAAAATAGTTAGACGTTGCAGAAAAAAACAAAAAAGTAATAGACAAACACTGAATCAAAGATATATTATTACAATTTGAAACTCACAAATCTAGTCTCTATAATTGTTTAAGTTAAGCTAAACTGTTCAAGGCCAATAACTCTAAAGTTGCGTTGATTTCAAGTATGAAACTACACAAAAATTAGTTCTTTGAATTATTGTAAATTTTTTAATTTTCTATAAATTTTTCCATGGAAATTAATAAAGAACTCTGACAATATCATCAAGACAAATATTTGCTTGTAAACTAGTTAAAAATCTTTCTCAAAGATTGGTAGCTTCCAAATGTGTTATTTTATAAAATCTGCAACAATTCAAGCAATTTATTGTATGTGACTGGATAATATTAGTTATTATTAAAAACGTGCTGAATTTCTTTATTTCACACATGTTGTAAATGTCAAACTTTTTTTTATTTTTAACACTATTTTTTATTATTTAATTGTTTTTCAGTTTATATAACGTCTGCAAATACCTTCATAAAGAAAATTAAGAGCATTCCTGAAATGCACGATGAGTATCTCGGCAAGAAAGTCTGTAATGGTGAAGTTCCAGAAGAGTTGATGGTTATACCGTAAGTAAATTTACATGAAATGTTAAACATAATATTACTACTATTTTGATTTAAAAAAATTCTGACCAATTGCCATCCTAAAGGGTGAGTGCTGTCCTCTTGGATGACTGTCCATATTTGGAATTGTACCTTTGTTTATCATCTACTTTGTCATTTTTTGGAATTATGATATAAATTCTCTTTTTCAACGATTTCAAAAGTGTTACTGCAATTTTTGTACGTGTTGCAATTAAGATAATCAACTCAATTTTATTCTTTAGCCTTTCAATTAAAAAATGGTCAGACGTTAGAACATCTAAATTGTTTGAATTTACTAAGATAGGAGTCAACAGCCTGGAGTTAATATGAATTTTACTTGAGCTATCAGTATATTATACAATTCTTCATAGTTTAATGCTGTTGTCAATTGTTTTTGCACTGCAACCTCCCATAGTTCTCTAAAATGAAGTGTATTGGGAGGAATACAGTGCTAGTTTATGCCTTATTCTACCAATTTGTTATTTAACCACAGATTATTAACACAAAATAAGCGTTGCAACTTTATTAATTTGTTATTGGCACATACAAAATTAGTAGCTTTGTCAAAAAATATTTTTTTGATTAATGGTTTGTTCTGTTGCTATTTCTGTACTGCCTTGATGACTATACACATGAATACCACCACATAACATTTTACAATTTCTTGATTGCAGGTTGCCTTCCTTTATTAGAATGGGCCTACAAGTCCACTTTTGTTTTAAAAAACAAATATGTAGGTTTCACTCTTTTTTTAGCAAATCTCCTATCATAAGCGTACTCGTTGTGGGTTTAAACTAAAGACACCTGGTACATTGATGCAATATGCCTCTTATTGTGCATTTTGCAGTTAATGGCCAGTATTGACTTCTGATTGCCAAGTGTTGCCTTTGGCCCGGAATGCAAGTTTCTTTTATGCTCGTATTATATGACTAAATTGTTTGTAGTATAGATACTTTTCTTTCTTTTTCTTTTGTTGTTTGTGTTTAAATGATGCCAATCTTGACTTTTGGATATTGACTGAATTTTACCAACGCAACTGGTTTAGTCTATGTCAAAGATATTGTCAGAGTATTATACTATTTTTTAAATGTGTAATTTAAAGCTTCAAGTAATTTGCTAACTAATTGTTCAGTTAAGACTACTGCACACAATTCCAGTCTATCCTTGAGCGCATATGCTATTGCACAACATGCTACCTATTTTTGGTTAGCAAGTTTTACATAAATTCAACATCTATATGCCAATTTACTAGCATGTCTAAATGCTTGGTAGCTGATTTTATGGATATTTGTTAACAGTGTCAAGAAATTGTTCCGTTCTGTGTGTATGTACTTATAAGAACTCATTCCAATGAATCTTTTCCTGCTACAGTCTTTGCATAAGTATTTTTGCTTTTATTATTATTTTGCTTTTCTACATTAAACTTAGCCATGCGTTCTCAAAGGTATCCTCTTTAGTGTTCTATTGGATTCCCAACATTTTTACTATATCCAACTTTTCCAAAGTAAGTTTTGTTGATTTGTCTGGGAGACGGTCTAGCAGCACTTCCTTGGTGGGAGACTTATTTATTTAGTATTATTGTAATATTCTTCTTAATCCTGTTTAAGTCGTTGATATTCTTGGCTTCAGTTATTATGTCAGTCATGTAGAAATCCTCATTAATAATTATGCAGTTGTGAGATATTTATCCCTGTTTCCTTCAGCTAATCTTGCAGGAGTCTAGTATTTAGTCGATATTTTTGAACTATTTTCTCTATATTGTTCCGCAATAATATTTGTTGGTTTATTATTTTTCCGAACCTTTATTTGTCAATACATTTTCTGTGTACATTTTTTAGATCATTTTAAAACATTAAAATTGTGACAGCTTTCTAACGGCAAAATTTTTAATTTTTAATTTTTAATTTTTGCAAAACTGAAAAAAATTATATATTTTTTATCAAACTTAGTGTTTCTTTTATATAGCAAACTGCCATTTACTAAACAAATAAAAATGTTTGCACTATAAAACTTTATCATAAAAATAAATTAAAATACATTGATTTTTAGTAACTATTTTTGCTACAATTTATTGATTTTTTATTAGCTATACAAGCAAGGGCATTTAATTTAAAAAATAACACATTATTAACATTATTATATTTATATTTTAGCGAAAATTGTTGTTCTAGTCATGTACATTCAAATTGCACGGCCATCACCTATCTCATCAAAGAATATAATCCTTTATTGGACAGTAGCAACATGTCATCACGCGACTGGATACGCATTGCTAACGATATTGGGGTAAATATAACCTGGTTGAGATTTTGACATATCCGTTCTTAGCCTTTAACATTTTACCAAACAGGAGGCATACTATCAATATGATGGCTTCGTTGTACTACATGGTACGGATACATTATCCTACACAGCCTCAGCACTTAGTTTTATGTTGGAGGGACTAGGAAAGACTGTTATAGTAACTGGGGCACAGGTAAAATATTTTATCTATGAAATAAATATTAAATAAAATAAATTTTTAATTTTGTAGATACCAATTTTCGAGTCGAGAAGCGACGCTAAAGATAACTTTCTCTCATCGTTAATCTTTTCAGCATGCTATAACATTCCCGAGGTTTGTGTTTGCTTTGCGAGTCGTCTAATGAGAGGCAACAGAACTGTGAAATCGAGCTCAAACTTGTTAAACGCTTTCAGTTCGCCAAATTACCACAATTTGGGAAAGGTCGGAATTCATTTTAAAGGTGAAATATATAACAATATATAATTACACTTAATAATATTATAATAATATAGTACGATTATGTTAACACCACTTTTGTTTTGTTAGTTATATTATTATTTTTAGTTCATCAAGAATATGTTTTAAAACACGATAGGAATACGCAACTCAAGGTGCACACAAAATTGAATCCCCATGTTGGAATACTTTCATTGTTTCCAACAGTTACTGGAAGAATGGTGAGCACAATTTAATTATATTTAAATTTATTGAATAACTTTTTTTTATTTTATAGATTTCTGCGTTTTTAAATCCACCAATTGAAGGTGTAGTATTACAAAGTTATGGAATTGGAAATATTCCCAATAATAATGTTGATATTATGGGTGTATTTAAAGATGCAATAGCAAGAGATGTGATTATTGTTAATATTACGCAATGTGCCCAAGGAACTGTTTCTGCAACATACGAAACTGGAAAAGTAAGTTAAAATAATATAAAAGTAAATGCAATTGTATTTACTATGTCTGCTGATCAAAGCATAAAGACGCCAGTGTTTACTGATGCCATAAAGTAAATTGATTACTATCTATCATATAATCAATCGAATGACGTCTCATTCATTCTATTTATAAATTTCGTTAAGAGTAATTACACTCTATTAAATGTTTGTGGATAATAATTTCATGTTATAAATTTATACCCAAGCGAAAATAATTTAAATTAATTTTCAGACATTAGAAGCAATTGGAATAATTCCAGGTCACGATATGACAGCCGAAGCGGCTTTAGCCAAGTTATCCTTCGTATTAGCTCTTCCTGATCTAACCATTCAAGAGAAAAAAGAAGTAAATATTTTAGTTTTAATGAAGAATTACGATTACAGCTTTCAGTTTTTATTATTAATGTTTAATTATTTTTAGATGTTGAAGACTAATCTTCGTGGAGAACTGACACATCACTGATGTTAATTTGTTATTATATGACAATCAAACTACGTACCTATTTTGTATATAATAACTATTTTAAATATTATATTAACTATTATAACTTTTATATTTATTTCATATTACGAAATAAATTTTAGCGATGCGTTCATTTTAGTAACGCGGTGACATGTATTTATGAATTTCTCATATCGTATATTATTATTAAATATATTATATTATTGCTATTATTTATTTTTAATATATAATAATTTTCAATTATTATAGCTTCTCCTAAACTCCTATACTTCCAAATCTGATGGTCAGATACAAAACAAGAAACTAAATTTGATAAAATTTCTTGAATTCAAATGCAGTTTATTAGAGTTGAAATAGTATCGGATCAAGTATCACAGATTACAGTTGTACTGATCATTCATTATAAGGTGATTGCCTGAGTAGTTAGTAATAAAAATATAAAAACCTGACAGTACGCGGTCCAGAGCTGAACACTTCGCTATGCCGATCGGACCGCAAGTAAATTAAAATGTCGTTAATATGACGTTGCCTTGCTATTTTATTCATAGCATAGCAACGCAACGTCACATAGGTGCATATAGGCCTCATTGCCATTCTATTGCTGTGTGATCGACATGGCAAAGTGTCAGCCACAGAACATCCATCCATGTCAGCCGTCAAACATGTTTACCAGGTTGCGTACATCGTTGGTTTTTAGACTGACTTTAGGTTTATTTGAATTTTTTGTTACAAGTATGTCTGGCTTAGCACTAGTAGCAGTAGTATCTACGTATGTAAGTTGACTTTTTTAAACTTTAAACTTTATTTAGGTAATGCTCTATCTGTTTGTGTGTGAATCTTTCACTTACTCAAACCTCAATTTCCACTTGGCTAATTCTGTGCATATACTGATATTAGCATCAGATTTTTTTTTAAATATGTACGCTTGGACACACATTGTGGGACACTAGATGTTATGTTGCATCATTAAAAATACATTTATCTGGATCTTACTCTTTATTTTTTCCCTAAATCTTTATCGTTTGATAATCTTAATGACGTAGTTCTGTACTGCGTTTTAACTTTTTTTAACATTTTTTCTGTTAAGTTGTGTGGCGTGTTGTTTCATTTAACTTCAATTTCTATAATAATAATAATAATAATAATAATAATAATAATAATAATAATAATAATAATAATAATAATAATAATAATAATAATAATAATAATAATAATAATAATAATAATAATAATAATAATAATAATAATAATAATAATAATAATAATAATAATAATAATAATAATAATAATAATAATAATAATAATAATAATAATAATAATAATAATAATAATAATAATAATAATAATAATAATAATAATAATAATAATAATAATAATAATAATAATAATAATAATAATAATAATAATAATAATAATAATAATAATAATAATAATAATAATAATAATAATAATAATAATAATAATAATAATAATAATAATAATAATAATAATAATAATAATAATAATAATAATAATAATAATAATAATAATAATAATAATAATAATAATAATAATAATAATAATAATAATAATAATAATAATAATAATAATAATAATAATAATAATAATAATAATAATAATAATAATAATAATAATAGTAATAATAATAATAATAATAATAATAATAATAATAATAATTTTTTTTATTTATGCTTTTTTACGGCTATTTTACATCGCCACAGTAAGTCTACGACTTGTTTAAAGTGGTTTGATGGGACCAACAGCTTAAAACGTGACTTCCGAACCACGCTGGTGGATAAAGAGCAAGTTATCATTTCAGTCATATTTCGGGGATCGAACCCAGGACTGCTCGCATGATATGCAAGTGCTCTACCATTGAGCTATAATAATAATAATAATAATAATAATAATAATAATAATAATAATAATAATAATAATAATAATAATCCCCCTCGTGGGTACTACCTTGTCGTGGTGAGGGGGCTGAGTAACTTCTGCTCGAGCTATGCCGGCGGGAGTTTAAACTCCTGGCAGGGCCACTCATGCCGGATAGGTCAATGAGCAGAAGCCAAACTAAATGTACCCAAAGCCATTCCTGGCTACCCTTCCCTATTCCTGTCATTCACATTTTAACCCTTCAACCTTCTTTTCCTTTCATTCCCAACCTGGCGGAAGGTAAAACGCAACTTTTTTTTAATGATGTCTCATTTAAAATCACGCCCCCAGTCCGTGCCGTCAGTTAAATCTGACAGGGGCTTCATAATCGGCACGGATTTGGCAACTACCGGAGTGGGAGAACAATGCTCCGGTAGCGCAGTAGTCAATTGTTCGGAAGTTGGTGCAACTGATCGGGTTGTGCCAATGGATAATGCTACCCGATCCCCGTCCGATGACAAATTGGACCCCCCAGCTTCTTCTTCGACAAAAGGGAAGAAGCCTGGCAAAGTAATTTTGTCAAACAGTGCCAGTGATGAGAAGGCGGGACCTGTCCCTCGGTTCATCCTGGTCACTAGAGAAGAGGGCAACTTTGAAAAAGTTAGCCCCTTCTTAATAAGTAGAGCGCTGTATGGACTGATCGGTGACACCAAGTCTATCAAGAAGGTCAGAGATGGCCTTCTTGTGGAAACGGTTTCAGCCGCTCAGTCATCGAAATTGCTAAAATGTAACCGTATATCAGATATGAACGTGACAGTCTCAGCTCACAAAACATTGAATTCCTGTAAGGGAATTGTCTACTGCAGAGACTTTTTAAATTGCACGTTGGAGGAAATTGTAGAGAACATGAGTGGTCAGGGGGTTATCGAAGCGCGTCGCATTTCTAGCATGCGCGACGGAAAACGCGAAGAAACCCCTAATCATATATTGACGTTCAACCGCCCTCAACTTCCCACCACCGTAAAAGGGGCCTTTTATAGTCTCCCAGTCAGGGCATATATTCCGGCACCAATGCGTTGCTTCAAATGTCAGAGGTTTGGACACACAGCTGCTCGTTGCTCCAAAGAGCAGATTTGCGCGTGTGGAAAACCTCTGCATGAAGGTAGCGAATGTCAACAGCCAATTACGTGTATCAATTGCGAAGGAGAACACTCCGCAAGATCACGTAATTGTCCAAAATATAAAGAAGAATTCGCTATCAAAGAAATCATGACTAAGAACAAATTATCCTATTTTGAAGCACGTAAATTGGTATTAGTCCATACACCAATTGCCGGAATATCATACGCCAAAGCGGCGACTGCATCTAAAAGCTCTGTAGATGTAAACGACCTTATAAATAAACTTTTGCCGCCCCTTATTGCTGCATTAAGCGGGCACAATCAACCTCTTGCAGCAAAAAGACCGCTTATACCGGTCATTAAACCTAATATGCCCCCACCAAAACCTCCGGGGCAACAACGGTTAAGGAAAACTTCGGTTTCTTTAACCAAAAACGTGGGGGATGTACCCCCCACACATTCTCAGGTTGGTTTTGAAACTGACCTGACCAAACTTGTTTTGGCAGAAACGCCAAAACAAATAGATATGGATCTGTTTGATCCGGGTAAACGGAAGCGGGATGACCCCTCTTCCAGCAACGGTGACGACGGATCCAGTACGGCATCAGAAGTTTCTGTTGTCGACACTGGCAGTACCAGAGGCAGAAGAAGAAGGAAACCTGGCTGGAAAAAGGGCAGATCACGCTCCCAACAGCTGTAGGCCTTCTATTATGTTTTTTAATTATGTGTTGTTATGTATCGGCACTGCAGTCCTTTACAACTGCGGTGTCATTTGTGTACTTGTATTGTCTTTTCCATTTTACGGTTCTGGCATTAAAGATTTTTTTTGTCTTTGATGTCATCTGTGATATTAGTTTTAAGTTTTATTTCTTTTATGGTTCTGGCATCGGAGTCTTTTACAACTCCGATGTCATCTGTGATATTAGTTTTAAGTTTTATGTATTTTATGGTTCTGACATTGGAGTATTTTACAACTTCGATGTCATCTGTGATATTAGTTTTAAGAATGTATCTTTTGCCTTGTCTATGTCCAAACATCAAAGTCCTTTTACAACTTTGGTGTTTTATTTGTTTTGTGTTAACTTATTTTAATAGCTGTCCATCCATAACGTGTTATTTATTTCTTAATTTATTTTATTTATTTAATAGTCATCTAAAATTATGGAGACGATAGTACAGTGGAACTGCAACGGTTGCAAACGCAGCTATTGTGAGCTGAAAATGATCCTGGTAAAGCACATGCCCTTTTGCGTGTGCTTACAGGAAACGCACTTCAAGCCCCAAGAAAATTTCAATCTTCGGGGCTTTACGTGCACAAGAAGTGACGTTCTGCCGGGTGCCCGAGCCAAAGGTGGAGTCGCTATTTTTCTGAGGGAAAATTTGCCGTTTACGGAAATAACCCTCAGAACTAGACTCCAGGCAATCGCAATCCGGCTTACCATCCCGATAAAAGCCACAATATGCAACCTGTATCTTCCGGAGTTCGACTGGACTCTGGAAGATATACAAGAACTTATTTCGCAGCTTCCACAGCCCTACCTCCTGGTGGGCGATTTTAACGCCCACAATCCGCTGTGGGGTTCCCTGAGGAAAGACACGCGAGGTCGTTTGATTGAGGATTTTCTCGATCAAAGCGACGCTGTTCTCCTCAACACGGGTTCCGCCACACACTTCGGAGGTAGGGGTACAAACTTTTCGGCAATTGATTTGTCCCTATCGTCCCCACGTTTAGCCACACGTCTATCGTGGAATGTATTAGAAGACCTTCACGGTAGCGATCACTTTCCCATCGTTATTAAAACCATCGTCAAACGGGTCAGACAGTCCGTCCCCCGTAGATGGTGTCTCGACCGCGCAGACTGGCAAGGTTTCCAAGCCAGTCTGGTCCCACCAGAGTCAAATGGTGAGGATGTCGAGACCGCCGTGAAGGTTTTCACTAATTGTATTGTCCGAGCAGCAGATGTGTTTGTCCCAAAGTCCAGCGGTCAGCTGGCCGGTCCATCGGTTCCTTGGTGGAACGACGATATACGAGTAGCTGTGGAAGAGAAAAAGAAAGTTTTCAATTGTTTCAAAAGATCTCCGACGCAGGAAAACATGATCGCTTTCAAGAAGAAGCGAGCCGTTGCGCGCCGTAAAATTCTTGAAAGCAAGCAACGATCATGGGAGAGCTACGTATCGACGATCACGCCGACCACTTCGGTCGGCGAAGTGTGGAAAAAGGTGGGAGCCGTGTCGGGAAAGAAATTTCCCTCTGTGGCTCCCATCCTAATCGTCGAGGGACGCGAAGTCACCGAAGCGGCCAACATTGCAGACGCATTGGCAACTCAATTTGCGTCTGCCAGTAGCTCTCAAAATTATAGTGAGCAATTCCTGCGTCAAAAAGATCAATTAGAAACTCAGCTAAATTTCTCTTCCCCGGATTCTTTGCCCTACAACTCTTTATTTTCCTTAAATGAGTTGGAAACGGCAATTAACGGTATGGGTACCTCCTCCGCACCGGGACCAGACGACGTGCCTTATCAGGTTATCCGGCAGCTTCCCTCCCGCATGACGGAGCGGTTGCTGGAAATCTACAACCTGATATGGAAAAGCGGCGTCTACCCGGAATGTTGGAGAGAGGCCATTATCCTGCCGTTGTTAAAGCCGGGCAAAGATCCAAACAACGTCAACAGCTATAGACCGATTTCACTTACCTGCTGTCTCAGTAAACTTTTAGAAAAAATGGTCAACAACCGTCTGGTGTGGATGCTGGAAAGTAACAATCTTTTAGCTAAATACCAGGCGGGTTTCAGACGAAATCACAGTACCGTTGATCATTTAATCTGTCTAGAAAATTCTATCCAAGACGCCTTCCTAGCAAGAAAACACCTCGTAGCGGTGTTTTTCGACCTGGAGAAGGCGTATGACATGACTTGGCGATATGGAATTTTGCAGAAGCTGCACGCATGGGGATTCAGGGGCCGTATGCCTCTTTTTCTTGAATCTTTCATGCGCGATCGCAAATTTAAAGTAAGGGTGGGAAGCACTAACTCGAAGACATTATGTCTAGAGAACGGTGTTCCCCAAGGGTCGACAATCAGCGTCACCCTTTTTGCGATTGCGGTTAATGATATTGCGGCTTCGGTGGTTACACCTGTACAAAAATGCCTGTACGTCGACGACTTGGTGATCTACATGGCGGGAGATACCATCCCTGCCATAACACGTCAACTCCAGATCACCATAGACGAAGTGGACAGAGAGGCAGAGGCGAGAGGTTTTCGCTTTTCTACGACGAAAACCTCGTGCGTGCATTTTTGCCGCCTCAGAAGACCTCACCGGGACCCCGCACTTGTCTTGCGGGGTTCCAGAATCACGTGCGTCGAAACAGTCCGTTTCTTAGGGCTCGTGCTCGATAGGACCTTATCCTTTCGGGCACATATTGATGAACTGGTCACAAAGTGCAAAAAAGCCTTGAACGTGATCAAGTGCTTGGCCAACATCAACTGGGGTGCGCGGAGAGAGGTACTGTTGCGGCTGTACAAAGCTCTGGTTTTATCCAGGGTCGACTACGGCTGCGCGGTATACTCATCCGCCAGAAAATCCCGGTTGAAAGCCCTAGACGCAGTCCACAACGCAGGCATTAGATACGCCACGGGAGCATTCCGGACGAGTCCCGCACCGAGTCTTTGCTGCGAGTCGGGTGTACTCCCTCTAGCTGCTCGTCGCAGTCGCTTTGTACTTACGTACGCCGCGGCGATGCGAGCAAAGAGGGGTCACAACAACCGACTCATATTTACCGCCAACGAAACGCAGCAACGTAAATACAGACTCAGGCCTACCGTCAGTAGGCCGGTGTGCGTCCGAGCTCAGGAGTTAGAGCAGAGTCTCAACGTTAATTATCCGATGGTATTCGAGGTCGGTTCTGGCGAGTTTCCACCCTGGCTGTTGCCGAGGGTTATAACTCGTCTTGATCTGACCTCCAAGAGCAAACGAGAAACTTGCCCCGACGTTTTGAGGAGCAAGTTTCTTGAAATCGTTGCCGAATACCCAGACTCTCCGCGGTTGTATACGGACGGTTCGAAAACGGATCGGGGAGTGGGAAGTGCCTTCGTTTTAGACGGTACGGCCCATTCATGGTCTCTCCCTAAAGAAGCTTCCGTGTACACCGCAGAATTACATGCTTTGTATAAAGCCCTGCTAAACTGTGAGACGTCATCTCACAGTTCGTTCCTCCTTTGTTCCGACTCGCTGAGTGCCATCCTGAGTATACAGTCTATGTACTCGGTCGATCCGCTGGTCCAGCTCGTACAAACTTTGATATTCCGCCTGGCCGGGTTTGGACAGAGAGCTATCTTTGTCTGGACACCGGGTCATGTGGGTATCGAAGGCAACGAGCTGGCCGATAAAGCCGCCCGTCAGGCGGCTGACGCGGATCCTACGGACAACGTTCCCGTAAGACCCGATGATCTCAAAGGTTACGTCGTATCGAAGGTCATCGAGGATTGGCAAAGAGTATGGAACGGCTTCGAGAGCAAATTAAAGGAAATCAAGCTCTCCGTGACGGCATGGAAGTCGCCGGTAGATCTCAACAGGAAAGAGGAGGTCGCCCTATGTCGCTTGCGCATAGGTCATACCAATTTGACCTCTTCGTATCTCCTGACCGGCGACGAACAACCAGAATGCCAAACATGTCATGACCCTCTAACGGTGAAGCACATTTTGGAGGAATGCCGAGCCTACCTTCCCCTCCGTAATCGGCTCGAGCTCCCTAACAACGTGGCGTCTATTTTATTAAATAGAGAAGAGTCCATGGGAAGGTGCGTCCAGTTCCTGAAAGACGCAGGACTCCTCAAACAGGTGTAACCAAGTTTTTGTGTTGTCTTATAATGATTTTGGTGTTAACTTATTTATTTATTTTTATTGATCAGTTTATGTTGTTGAGTTGTTTAAAGCATCGTAGTCTTTTACAACTTCGGTGCAATCTGTGATATTAGGTTTAGTTAGTTTTTAGGGTCTGGCATCGAAGCATTTTACAGCTTCGATGTCATCTGTGATATTAAGTTAGGTTGTGATATTAGGTTAAGTTGTGATATTAGGTTTAGTTACTTTAGTTTTTAGGGTCTGGCATCGAAGCATTTTACAGCTTCGGTGTCATCTGTGATACTAGGTTAGGTTAAATAGTAAGTTTTGTGATATTAGTTTTTTAATTTAAGCAACTGTGATATTAGATTTAGTTTTTATTTATTTATTTATTTATTTAACCATTTTAATGTGTTGTTTTGTCTCCTCAGGTCTATAACCTGAGGTTATTATTATTAAAATAAATAGCTAATGACCTTAGTAGTCGACGCTAAAACACAACAAAAAAAAAAAAAAAAATAATAATAATAATAATAACTGGCATTATTCCTCACAGCCTGCATAAATCCATAGAAACCCTAAACTTACCAGCTAACATCTACATTAAAATTCAAAAATCAGTCTTTTTAAATACATGTCGAACTGTTAGGAAATTTTTAAATTAAAATATATTAAAACAAACTTATAAAGCCTTTGGTATTTACCCGGCGTTATAAGTAACTGCTACCGGAATTGTCTGAGAAAACAAAATAATAATAATAATAATAATAATAATAATAATAATAATAATAATAATAATAATAATAATAATAATAATAATAATAAATTAAGTATTGAAGATCGGTGCAGAAAATGCAATAAACCTAACGAAACAATCACACACATAATATCAGGATGTGAAAAGCTGGCACCTACAAAATACACAAACAGACACAATAAAGTAGCTGGTATTGTGCACCAACAACTTGCAAATCAAATACTACCTACAAATGAAAATAATGAACAATACTATATCTTTAAACCTAAAACAATAATAGAATCAGACAAATACACACTACTATGGGACTTACCTGTTCAAACTGATAAAACTATCATTAATAATAGGCCGGATTTAATATTTAAGAACAAGGAACAAAAACATACGCACCTCATAGACATCGCAGTTCCAGCAAGCGAAAACCTAAAAAAGAAAATATCTGAAAAGAAAGATAAATATAACGACTTAGCATATGAAATTAAAAAGATATGGAAACAGGAGAAAGTCGAAATAATTCCCATAGTAATTTCTGCTACAGGCGTAATACCTCAACTTACGTTAGAAATGCTTACCAAACTAAATATAAATACCAACAAACTTGAAATAATGCAGAAGGCTGTCCTACTAGACACAGCTAACATCACAAGAGCATTCTTAGGAAGCAATTAAAATGTGTATATCCTTGGGAAACCCGCATATACACATTATACAGCAATAAAAGCTAGATAATTTAAAAAAATAAAAAAAAATAATAATAATAATAAACTGAAGGTTTTTTGATTGCAATTCAAGATCAAGTCATTGCAACCAGAAACTACCGTAAATTTATATTGAAAGAAATAAATATCGACGATATTTGCAGAAGATGTAATGAAGCAACCGAGACCATTCAACATGTAACTTCAGCTTGCAGAGTTTTAGCGCCCACCAACTATCTACACAGACATGACCAAGTGAGCAGTATAATACATCATAAATTAGCAAAACTGCATAAACTAACAGATACGTCCCTATATTACAACTATACGCCCGCCAATGTACTTGAAAATAACACTTACAAATTATATTGGAACCGGAGCATCATAACAGACAAAACCATCAATTGGTAACCGCCCAGATATTACACTTATAGACAAGATGTCAGACACGACGTACATAATAGACGTAACAATTCCCAATTCACACAACCTTCAGACTTCATGGAACGAAAAATTAAGTAAATACCGACCATTGGCTGACGAAATTAAAAATATGTGGAAACAGAAGAATGTATTTATAATACCAATTGTTATATCGACAACTGGCATTGTTCCACAGAAACTACATGAAAGTCTTTTTAAATTACAGCTCCATCCTCTAACATACATCCAGCTTTAAAAAACAGTTATTTTAAACACAACATCAATAGTCCGGTCACATCTCAACCTTGATTAATAGAATTGTAGGCAACTTGTTTGAAAAAAACGGACCTACTAATTACCGTCAGAAATGACGTGCAAAACCGGAATAATAATAATAGCATCTTTATTTCTCTGTATTATTACATAAAAATAGCGAAGTTCAGCCTAAAGCTTGTCTTCCACTTAGCCTTTTAAATTTAATTACAAAAATTTGGTGTTAAATTAATTAAATTTTGTATAATTACTATTATATATAATACTATTTTGAGCAGATCATTATAAAGTTGTTTTATTTTTGTCTTGGTCGGGAATTGGATTCTGCATGCTTTAAAATGCTCTTAAATTTATATATTAAACTAGTTGTCAAAATTTTTATATTTTTATTGTTCTACTTAATGCAATTAAAAAAAACCTGGTTTGCTGTTTCTTCCTTATAACTTATTTTGAATAAACTAAAGTTTGCTGTCTTAAATCTGTAAAGCTTCTATGACCGCTTAAAAATTGAGTTGTTTGATGTTTTACCTATTCTTCCACATCTTGAATTAGTATTTTTATCTATCCGGACTTTTCTGTGATCTTTACCAATTTGCTTTGCCATTTAACTAGCATATCTTTTTAAATTTGATTCTTTTTGATGTCATCCTTCTGTAGTATCTTATTCTGTATTCAACCATCAACCACGCCACTAATATCGCGTTTGTAAAGATTGTCTTATAGCCGCTAGCATCTTTGTATTTTTGCTTTCTCCAACTTTTAAGTTTCTATTTGTGAAACAGTTTGATATGGTTTTTGCTATTATTTTTTTGACACTTATGTTTTTTAGTGTTTTAAATATTTTTTTCTACGGTACTGTGTTGAATGCGTTTATGTCAACCGTTAACTGAATAAAAAAAATTCTGTTTTTAGTCGCCATGTTTGTTGCTATCTTTACTATGTCTACTATCTTTTTCAAAACCCTTATCGTTTTGAATCTATGCTAATTTCAAAAGCATTTGTAAGACGTAACGGTCTTTATCTTACTGGTTCCTTTATTTTCCTTAGTTTTCTAAGAGTAGAAGTTTAGATTTTTTTCAGATGTCTGAAAAACTTATTTTGTTTAATTCCTGGTTGAATATTTTAAGCAACTGTTGGCATCTATTTTACTGTCTCTCTTAATATCTCAAATAGGTTGTTATTCAAACTTATAGCTTTTCTTAGTTTTATATTATTATTTGCAATATATAGATCTATTAGCGTGTACTGGTCTATGTCCTTACCTTTGATATTTTCTCATTTTATTTGCAAGTGTTCTAGGAACAATTTTGTTGACATTTTTTTTGTTATTGATTCAGGTAATCATGCAGGGAAAGATAGTAGACAGACGCAACATCGGTAGACGCAGAATTTTATAGTTATGTAATTTGAGAGAATGGTACAACACAACATCTAAAGATATATATTTCAAACTGCCTCCTCTAAAGTTAAAACAGCAATAATGATTGCAATCTTCCTGTAAAGAGATGCTACTTGAAAAAGAAGAAGAATTTAGTTGCTGGTTTTTGCCGGAGTTTTAACTATTGTTTTTTCCATATCTTTGCATCTTAGTTGAGGATCAAAATAAGATCTTTTTCTTACTTTCTATAAGCTCTTTGACGTTGTGAATTTACTCTTTCTCAAGCTATTTAATTTTTGTACATTTATTTGGTTTTTAAGCTTCTTATTTACTTATGTTTTCTTCGTTTTTTTTTTTGGTGCTATAGACGTATTTTTTTATTTTTTGTTTTTTTGGTTTCTTTCAAGAAAATTTGTAGTTGATAATCTAACCTGTTTATTAATTTTTTTGTTTAAACTTTTGTGCTCACATATTTCTTTAATAGGTTGGAGAGTATTTTCATGTATTCATATATTGTCTTTTTTGCTTCATCCGGATTCTGGGCTTTCATAATCTCCTCTTACCTGATCCATCTTTTTCCTTTCTTTTTTATCACCCTCCAGCCTAGCTATTTTAAGCTGTTTATTTAAAAAAATAAATTTATTCAATTTTTATGTCTAAAATTCTACTTACAGAACCCCATATGTTTCTTGCAGTGCTTTTGCATCAATATTTTTTTACCCTGTCTTTCCATTTTTAATGGTTAAAAACCAATTTGTTCTGCTTTCTTCTACATCTTTGTCTGCAACTTTTTCTTCTTGTAATTTTTCTAGCTGAGCCTGAAAGGCTTTACAACATTTTTTTTTGCTTTGCTTTGACCAATTCCATTTAATACTCTTTAAGTTATTATTTATTGGTATTTACGCTGAGGTCTTTACTTTTTCTATATTCTTTTTCAAGTGGAAAATTTAAAAGCGGTCGAGATTGGGGTAAAGAATTTGACGAAAGGGTAGTCGATAGGTAGTCCACTATTCCCAAAATTTGAGTAACAAATCGATGTCCTTCAGGTGTAGAAAAGCCTCGGGATTTTTGTGATAGCTTCTTGTTTCAGGGACTTCCACATGTAACCTAAAGTTGGTAAATAGGGGTTGAGACGGCACTAAGTTTAAGGGCAGCGATTGCAAAGCGCGTGTGGTCTACGTGGTAGTGGTAAAACGCTCGTTTGGCGTGAGAGTAAGGCGTTTGTTAGTGTGCAAGTCGTTTTTAATTTTTTTATTGGCCAGTACAGAAGTTGTTGTTGTGATTCTGTTTGGTTGCTATGTTGTGGACTTGATCTATTGCTTCCCAATTTAGTCTTAATTTTTAGTTGGTACTTTACTTAGAATTTCTTTTACGGAATTGAGCCTGGATCCATCTGTGTGCGTTGAAGGATAGTTTCAGAGTATCCGTCTGATAACTCCGCACCTACAGCTTAATTTTACTGATAACTTCGCAACTACATCTTAATTTTATTGAGCTACAAAGCAGATGTTGCTTGGTCTTGTTGGCATGCTGGCAGATAAAAAGGCTGCTATGTAGTTTGCTTGTTGATACAACCAATATGTGCATTAGTGATAGACTTTTTTTAACCTGGATATTATCTAGTCCTAGCTCTGGTTTGATTGATGTCTGTTTGGTGTTGTAGTTGTTATCTTAGCTGGTAGTCTGCCTTAACTGCATCGACTTTTTTTTGTTGTTTAGAAAGAGAATATTTTAAAGACTGTCTGATATTGGTTAGTTTCTTATAAAAGTATGCATATTTGTATGGCTTAGCAAGTCTGGCTAGATTAGGGTCGGAATAAACCACAAAGTTTTAAAGTATTTTTTGGCCAACGTTATGATGGCGCAGCTAGGAAATACCGAGATTGTTAGAATTTTTTTTGGTTTGAACATACCATAAGTGTACAACGAGTCACTAAAAAATAAGTTTTTGAAAAATTCACACACAATTGAGGTGCGTGTTTGCAAGATTCAAAAGTCATTTTTGGACTGGTCTGATGATGATGGAATTTGTTCTAAAGCAACATGCCGTTGTTCTGCTAAAGAACTGAAATTAGCAGGTTTGTTTAGGATAGACTGTACGTGTTATTTGTACGTAAATCCTTTATCAAAGATAATACTAATACACTTGACAGCATCGGACTACGGTATACGTTGTTTGAAAGTTTAACACCAGAGTTTTGCGGTTTAGATATAAAACCCTATAAGACGCAGAAAAAATGTGAGTGTGTGCAGTAGTTTTAAAAGTTTTTTTATCAGTCAGAAACCTGTTCAATGTGGTCAATCACTCGGTTATTTGGTGAACTACAGAGTAATCCCGTCAAAACCTATATTGGTGGGCAGTGAGAAAATTGTTACGCTGTGTTGTCGTCAATGTTCTCTAAGAAATTATTGACTTCTTGGTGAACCGACGTGTTCCAGATTAGTGTTCTTAGTCAATGAAGAGGAGCATTCTACATTATCAGCAAATGACTATAAAATGGCTATTGTAAAATGAATTTAAAAAGTATAATTTTTTTTAGTATTATTTGTTTGTTTTTTAAACTTTAAAAGACGGGGGCAACATATTTGAAATTTGCGGGGGGGGCATAATACTTAGCGCCGCCCCTGGTGCCATTGGGTATGTTAACAACAAATATTTTTTATGTAGTGTTGGGAAATATTTGTTTGTTCTCTGTTTTTTTATGCAGAACATAACATAACATAACTGTTGACCAAGTTTTTAATACATTGAGCATTGAGTCTTTAGATTTTAATAAATAATTTTGACAACAATCTTGATTGTATACCTAAAGTGTAATTCAGTTTTCTAAGCAACTCCGACTTAAATTGTCTGCTTCAGTTCTGTCAATAAACAAAACTGCCAATATTGGGCCATGGATAATCCACAAACAATGTGGCGTAATCGGTTCTTACTTGTTTAGGAAACACAACAATAAGAGTTTTTATACATTTTTTTCAAAATCAAAAACAAATTATTTTACGTTTTGGCCATGTGCTTCTCCCACTTTGTTCTTCTGACATAACGGCTTGTAATTTTGTATAGTAAGGTTTTCTAAAATTGCATCTTTATGAAGATCAAAAGAACGCCATTTGCCGTAAATTGCAAAGAACGGATTGAGAACATAAGTTTGAAGTTTGCATTTGAAATAAAAACGCTATTTAAATACTGTTATTTTTTTAATTTACTTAATGAAAATGGCATTCTTTAACAAAGATTTTAATGTTAATAAAAAAAAAACTAATGTAAAATTAACCGAGTACTTATTATTTCAAAACTATACGGTTTCTCTAAATCACAGTAAAAGCTCTGCCTGTACACCGGTACCAATATGCATACTAATTAGGAAAATTCTGCAAATTAGCTGTACATCAGCTAGCCAACAGGTTTAAAAATACTATACATCGCAAAGAAACTGCTCTGAGAGTTTTTTTAGATATTGAAGGGGCATTTGACAATAAAATAAATAAAATATGCTTTATATTATCTCTTGATAGTATTGGGTAAACTCTATGCTCAAGAATTGAATTGTAACAAGTATATTATACCGTAAGATTGTAGAAGCTAAATTTGTTACCGGATCCTTACAGTGCGGCGTGCTATCATCTTTACTGTAGTGTCTAAATAGTCCGGGAGTTTTTGCTTTAAACCAAGCCAATGTATTCAACTGGATGCAGAATATACTAAACATCGTAGAAATATACCAGACATAAAACACTGTTTATAGTACCACTACTGCACTTATATAAACACACTGTAAATCTAAAAACTTACAAACCGGAAATAACAATGTAATGTATTACATAAAAATAAGACTCTGAAAATAAAAGTTACTGCATACAGTAGTTATGTAATGTGATAATAGTGCCACAAAACAAATAAACAAATAAAAAATACTTGAGCAATCTCTAAAAACTAAAATATACAAAGACAGAAGCCAGAAGACGTTTGATTACGTTTTTCAAGCGGAGATAGCTGCAGTTAAACAGTGCGTTAGAAACATGATTGAATTAGGACAACACTTTAACAGACCGTTAACCATCATGTTGATGAGCCAAGCAAATGTGCAGGCAATACGCTTGCCAGTAATAAAACCCAAACTAATGGTGGATTACATAACTGCATAACTATTCTAGAGGCATTAACCACAACAATTAACAACAAGATTTGGAAACTAACAATTCAGGGTATTAAAGTAACTTTAAAACAGACGAGCTTGCCAAAAATATAGCACAAAATTGTTTATTAGACCTAAACTTGCTTTTAAGGTTCTGTACAAAATCGGTATACAAATAATTTTTGTAAACACAGCGGCTTGTTGAAAAACGGTTTCGAAAAAAAGCACAAAAGGTTATCTCTAACAGAATTCTCACGCATTACCCAAACTATTGTAATGCAGATGAAGAAAACAAATCTAAAACATTTTACAAGACTTATAACTGAATACTACGGCCTAATGAAACAACTGCATAGAATAAAAATCCTGACGATTGAAAGGCTTATAATACGCAACATAATGCTTATTTTGGTAAGCATAAAATAGCTGAAGCAGTTGGTAAAAGTTTTATTAAAAAAACTAAAGAAAACAACCAGAATTGCACAGTGTAATGAAGAGACCGTACTGCAGGGTTATTACAAAACTAATATTGCACGTTTTTCAGCTATTTTACATCGCCCCAAAAATCTTACGACTTGTGGTTGATAGAACCATCGGCTTATTAGGTGACTTCTGAATAATAATAAATAATGTCCTTATCTACACTTTATTATTTTTTTAAATAAAAAATACCAAATCTTATTTTAATTTGCATTAACAATACTAATTAATGACTCGTTTTATTTATAATACCTATAATCAATCAACTGGATGGATGATTAAAACTAAATATCACAAGAACATGCTGTTGACGTGTTAACATAATAATGCACGTCAGACAACACATACATTAATTTTATTAATATTAATGTATTTCTAGATCATTTATTAAAAGAAAATGAGATAGTAATTATATAGGTGTCTGAAACAGTCTGAAACGTCCGCCGCACCACATGTGTTTGCATGCATAGTTTGCATGTTCAACGCGAATATGCTTCTCCCGGGGGGTAAATATCCCAAACATTGTCAGTTGGGTGTAATATGTAGGTCATGATGCGCATAATTTTAAATATGTAAAGGATAGCTTTGTACTTTACTCTGATAAAACATTTTTAATAAAATGGAATACAAAATTAATGTTTTATTGATGTTAATTTTGCATTATTATAAAACAAACTACCTTATATATTGTAAATTACCAAACCTGCATAATTGAAAAGTAGGATTGAAAAAAGTGACAACTATTTGTTATTTTTTTAGTTGTGCAAACAAATACAAATATAAAATTATATTACAAAATATTTAAATGTGGTAAAGTTGAACAAGATGAAGAAAGTACAAGTGGATAAATTACACAGAATTTTATTACCAACGACGAATGCAATATAAAGTTTGATAAACAAGTAATCATAGATTATTAATCGCTCCACAAGTTATATTTAGAAAAAAATAAATAAATGTTATTAATGTAATAACTTGCTTAATAGCACCTTAACAATGACATCTATATATGTATGTTATTTTATCATGTTTTTTTAATGCAATTGCCGATATTTATAGCTTACGCGTGTTGTCACTTTACAGCTGCCTTTGAACAAATAAACATAATAAATACTACTAAACTTGTTAATTGAGAGAATGAAGCCCCTGTAGATAACTGACAAGACCTACTATCTGCTTCACCCGCACTCTTATATTGAATGTAATTAATGATAATATGATACTATACTCTCGTTCCATTTGCTTGGTTCTCTAACGATTTGGTTTTTGTTGATTTTGTTACTTGATTGACGTCGTCAATTTTTTTAAATAACAGTAAAAAGAATGTTATTAAAAGATGTCTACAGTTAAAAATTAGATCATAAAAAAGTAATCTTTGCCTTACAACTATTGTAACTACTATAAAAACTATTAAGACTACCAAAACGTTTGAATAGCGTGAGCCTACTTAACACGAGTTACAGAAACAAAAAATCTATTTTAAAATCTGAAATGTTCCTTGTACCATAGAAACATTAAATGAATGTACCTCAAACTAACAATGAAAACATGATTTTGTTGTTTCAGTAAAGTTATAAATTTTTTTAAGTTATTTATTACATTATAGATGCTTGTGTAATTAAAGGCTATACGAATTATTAGTTTTTTGTAAAATATAAAATATTAAAAATATAGATGTTGGCATCTATACTGTACTTGTTTTGTTAGATGTGCAATAGTTGAGAGTTTGGATATTTTGTGGAGTGATGCGTCCGGCGGAGCTAAATGAAGTAATTATTTCAGGAAAAAAAACAATAAATTGTGCTACAAAATAAAGTTTGCAGTTAATTTAAACCAAATTATCATAAATTAAATTAAAATACCCCATTTAGATATTGTTTTGAGATTTTTGTTTACAGATGGTACAGATTCTAACCTAGAAAATTCAAGACACTTTGCTATATTTATCGACACGGTCTTTGAAAAATATAAAGGGTACCATTATTTGCAAAATTATAATTAGGACTTTTAGTTATTTTAAGAAGTTTATTAATATAAATTAAAAATAAAGTTGGCAAAAGAACAAAACCTTTAAAAACACTAGCATTTTATGGTGAGAGTCAAAACCATCAATTTTAACTATAGTTTTTCTATTGTCAAAAAAACTATTGATAAGACTTACAGATTTATAGTCAAGACCTATACAATAAAGTTTGTTGTATGCTCTATCAAACGCTTTGGAAATGTCTACTGCAAGATTTTCTGTATGTTCTAAAGTGGAATTCCATTTAAGACATAAGTCAGAAGATTTGTTGTCGAAATCTAATATTGAGTACTTGAAATAAAGTTATTTTATTCTAAGAACCATTTAAAAATAAATATATTTTTCAAATTTTTTTGACAAATTATATAATAATGCATTTGTTTTATAATTTGAAGAATCAAACTTGTCTTCCTTTTTAGGTATAGAATGAATTGTGCTACAAAATAAAGTTAGTATTTATACAAATTGCAGTTAATTTAAAGTGATTTATAAATAAATTATGCTACAAAATAAAATTGAAACTAATTTTAGAGAAATCACAATGATTGTGCTTTAAAATAAAGTTTGCAGTTATTTAAGAGTAAATGCAATGAATTTTGCTACAAAATGAAGTTTGCGGTTAATTTAAAGAGAATTGTCATAAATTGTGCAACAAAATAAAATTTGCAGTTAATTTAAAAAGAATTAATTATCATGAATTATGCTACAATACAAAGATAGTAATTATTTTAAGAAAAATGCAATAAAGTGTGTTACAAAATGAAGATTGTAGTTAATTTAAAGAAAATTATTATGAATTTTGCTACAAAATAAAGTTAATAATAGCTGCTTTCCCGTTACGTTCTGACAGACCCTAGTGCACGCCAGGGCAAGATACACTGAGTTCCCGTTACTTTTTATAAAGTAGAGTCATGGATGGCCAACAGGTCGATCGCGATCGACCGCTCGATCGCGATCGACCGCTCGATCGCAAAGCAATTTTTGGTCGATCATTACTGACAAGAAACAAAATTAAAAAACTGTTAAATAATTTGTATAATTTTATTTTTTGATTTGTCAGATTTTTTATAAAATTTAAAAAAAAATATCTAAGAGGCCAAACGAAGAGTATCTCAGCATTTTGGAATTAAGATTTTTGTTTTCTTTTGGCACGGTCTACAAAGTTACCTGGCGTTTGTTCGCCAATTAATCTACACCCTGTGTGTTAGCAAATGTAAATCATTTTCTGACAGGGAATTTATAAAAAAAACTTTTTTGGAAATGTCAAATTTAAATTACTTTTCAATTAATAAATGTTATTAATGAATTATCATGTTAGATTAAAACCTCCTTCCCCATTATCACTCATTAGTACACCAGCCGCATGTTTGAAGTGTTAAATATCAAGACTTTAGTAGGTAGATCGCGACACATTTTCAAGAAAAATAGTCGATCATATATATGAAAAAGTTGGCCACTCCTGAAGTAGAGTAACTTGCACAAAGTCGTCCTTCCCCTTCCTCTTCTAGCCCCAACCTTTCAAGCGCGGCAATAAAATATTTCAGTATTTACGATTGTTTTTCTTGCACATTTCATTTTTTTTTTATTATGAGTTGTGCTACAATACAAAATTAGTAACTATTTTAGAGAAAACACAACAAATTGTGTTACAAAATAAAGATTGTAGTTAATTTAAGAGCAGGGAACTTTCATACTAGTTTGTAATTCGCAATTTTCTTAAAAAGTATTATTCATAACAAATTAAAAGCAAAATTTATATGTAAAAATTAACAATGAAAAGCATCAATGTGTTATTTAAAAAAAAAATTATTATTGTTTCTAAATGAATAAATTTACTATATAAATTTATTTTGGTTTTAAGCTCTAAAAAACAATTACTTGAGTATCTATTTCAAAATGCAAATCTATCTTTATTATTTACGTTTTTTACGCGAATTACTAGCAAGCAAAGGCGCTAGAATCTATTGCAGCACTCTAAAAAAATGTGTTAAAATTTACTGCCAAACTATTAATCCGATTTTCAAATTAAAAATTTTGCAGTTAAAATTGTAAATCCGTCTTTAAAAGTGTCTTTAAAGTCAAAAATTACAAAATTCGGTCATGAAATATTAAAAAAAATTCAAAAAGAATCTAGACAAAAACGGTTAAAAAATGTAAAATTTTATTTATAAAATATTAAAAATAACAAAATTCTTTCTTAAAACATCAAAATATTTTCAGAAATCACCAAAATCAAACTATATACAGTTAAAAAGTGTAAAATTTAATTTATTAAATTTTAAAAGTAGCAACATTTAGGCTTTAAACATGAAAATACTGTTAAAAAGTTACATAATTTGGCTATAAACTGTTATTTTTTTAAATTTTTTATAAAATAAATAAATGTTAAAATGGCAATAAATTGTTAAAAAGAACAAGTACAAAATTCTATCCATAAAATGTTAAAAACAGCAAAAGCTGTTAAAGGGTGCAAAATTTTATTCATAAAATTACAAAGTCTGGCCATATAATATCAAAATATTACCAGAAAGCATTAAAATCCGGTCACAATCTGTTAAAATATTTAAAAATCTATTTATAAAATGTAAAAAACAGTAAAAATTGGCTATAAACCGTCGAAAGGTAGTAGGTTAGCAAGTATAAACATATTGTAAGAATTAAAATCCTCCATACAAAATTTTATGACATGTCTAAAGTAGCAAAATTTGGCCATAAACTATTAAAAAAAGCAAATTTTTTATTATGAAATTTAAAAAAAACTAATATTTTGTTAAAAAGTGCTAAATTTTATTTATAAGATGTTAAAAATAGCAAAATTTGACAATGAAGTACCAAAATATTCTAAAAAAGATTTAATCTGTTTATAAGTGCAAATTTTTATTCATTAAATGTCAAAACTACCAACATCCGGTCATAATCTGATAAAATATGGAAACATCTATTTATAAAATGTCAAAATTTGGCAATAAAATAACAAAATATGATCAGAAAGCACCAAAAGCAAAAAATTCTATTTATAAAATATCAAAAATAGCAAAACACGGTCATAAACTGTCTAAAAGTACTTGCTTCTATTCATAAAGTGTCAAAACCAGCAAAATCCAAATATAAACTGTTAAAATCCGGCTATAAGCTATCTAGAAGTACAAATAACAGTCGAAAGTTACAAAATTTTATTTATAAAATGTCAAAAGTAGCAAACCGGGCCATAAACTGTTGAAAAGTGCAAAATTCTATTCACAAAATGTTAAAAATAGAAAATTTTGACAAAACTATTAAAATATAGCTAGAAAGAACCAAAACTGTAAAAAGATGCAAAATTTTGTTTATGAAATATTAAAGTAAGCATAATCTGTCTTAAACTGTCATAAGATTGTATTCATGAAATTGTAAAATCCGACTATAAAGTATAAAAATTAAAAACATGTAATAAAAAGTGTTAAAAATTAAAATATCTGGCTGTTATTTGTCAAAATTAGCACAATATAAAAATATTGTTAAAAACGTTTAAAAAGTGCAAAAATTTATTTATGAAACGTCAAAAATAACATAATCTGGTCATAAAGTATTAAAATATTCTTTGAAAGACGGCCTTAAATTGTCGAAAAGAGTAAAAATCTATTCATAAAGTTTAAAAATATTAAAACCCAGCCACAAAACACCAAAATTGTTTCAGAAAATTTGTCCATAAACTGTACAAAGTACAAAAATCCGGCTCAAATTGTTAATAAGTATAAAATTTTATTTATAAAAAGTTTGGATGTGGTCCGTTGTTAGTGTGTGCAGAGTACACACGTTTAAGGTTTGTACCATAAGAGTGTGTGTGTGTGAAAGAAAAAATTAAAAGCTTGAAAAGAGTGGGTTTGAAAATAAGTGCATAAAAATTTACCCTTGAAATTTTCTCCAGCTGCAGACTTTAGTTTATTTTCGGTATTATCCTGGCAAAAGAAATAGTCGTAAGTGGTTCAGTGAAGACTCAAAGTAAAGTGAAGCTTTGTTGATTCAACGCAGAAAAATTAATCTTTGTGCTGGGCTTATGTAAAACATTATAACTATCTTATGGTTGTCTAGAGATAAATTTAAGGGTGGGGGTTTGTTTTTTTAAATAAATACAAAATGCGTCCAAAGAAGATTAAATATCGGCTACAAAATAATTTGGCCAAACACTTTAATAAAATTGGTCAAATTTGTATATATTCTTAAAATAATATTTAAAATCCAGCTTATAAAAATTAAAATTTGGCTAGAAAAAAATTAAATCCGGCAAGAAACTTTAATAATATTCTTATAATTGGTAAAATTTGACATAATCTCAAAAATCTGGTCATTAAAGACGAAATCCGATTTAAGAACATTAAAACCTAACCTAAAGTATTAAAATACTTAGACATAGTTTTAAAAATACAACCATAAATACAAAATTTTACAAGAAAAAAATATAATCCGACCAAAAACTTTAATAATCTACTTAAAATTGTTAAACTTTGTTTTCAATATCAATATTAAAAACATAATCAGACTTAAGACAATTGAAATCCGCTTATAAAGTACATAATTTCAAAAATCCGGCTAAAAATACAAAATTTGATAAAAAAAATTATAAATAACTTATTGGTAAAATTTTAATATAATTAAAAAAAATAAACTTTAGACATTAAGTAATTGAATCCGGGCAAAAACTATAATAATCTGCTTTATATTATTTATATTGGTAAAATATAGACATAATTTTAAAAGTCTGGCCATAAAATACTTAAAAATAAAATTTTCTTTTTATACAATGTGAAAACTATTATTCCGGCCATGAATTATCAAAATACTATCAGAAAACACTAAAATTCAACAATCAAAAATTAAAAAGTTTAAAATTCTACACATAAAATGTCAAAAATAGCAAAATTCAGCTATGAAATATCAAAATATTATTAAAAAGCACCAAAATTCGGTCGAAAACTGTTAAAAGAGTGCAAAACTTCATATATAAAATAACAAAGCAGCAAAATCCAGTTATAAACTGTTAAAAAGCGCAAGATTATATTTGTAACTAAAAAATGCAAAATCCGGCCACAGCGTTTCAAAATATTGACAAGAAGCACCAAAATCCGGTCATAAACGATTAAAAAGCGTTAAATTCTAAAATGAATTAGCAAAACTTAGCTATAAACTTTTTAAAAATCTAGCTATGACATATCAAAATATTGTTAGAAACCACTAAAATCTGGCCATAGTGTTGAAAAGTGCAAAATTCTATTCATAAAATGTCAGAAAGCACCAAAATCCGGCCATAAACTGTCAGAACGTACAATAATTCTATTTATGAAATATTAAAAATAGCAAAATCCGGCCATAAACTATTAAAAAATATAAGATATTATTTATAAAACAAAACAAAACAGCAATGTGCGGTCATAAATTATTAAAAAAATGATTCAATAAAATGTCAAAAACAAAACTGTCAAAAAGTGTATTTTTTATGAAATGTCAATAACAGCAAAATCCTGTTATGAAATGTAATAATATTTTTAGAAACAATTAAAATCTTGTCATAAATTGTTAAAAAGTGCAAAATTCTGTTCATAAAACGTTAAAAATCCGTCCATAAACTGAGGAAAAGTACAAGATTTTAATTATAAAATGTCAAAATTTGCAAAATCCGGTCGTAAGCTGTTAAAAAGTGCAAGAATCAAAAAAAAGAAAAAAATCAATTATAAAGTATATAAATATTGTCAGAAAGTGCCAAAATTTACTATAAAATGTTCAAAAAATGGCAAAATTCTGTCATAAAATATTAAAATGTTTTCAAAAAAAGCCAAAAGCTTAAAACGGTTGAAAAGTGCAAAATTCATATTCTTATATTAGATTTAATATTTTTTACAGTTGATCATCTTTCATTGGTTATATTTTTACAGCTGCTATGTAAGATTTTGTAATTTTAGACGTATTAAGTTAATAAGTAGTATCATTTTAGACAGATAACATTTTAGGTCGTGTATTTGGTAATTTTTGACATGTTAAATTATAAAAATTGTTTTTCATAAATAATATACTTGTTAAAGTTCTGGTGTGGTAAAAGTATTACGGTTATTGACGTTTTTTAAAAATTGCAAAAATTTTATTTGGGAAAGATGGAAACAAAATCGACGACCTCAAATTTTCAATCAAATGCCGTAAATTTTAAAACTAATTCTATATTTTCTGCTAAAAATTTTACAAAAACCTATTGTGTCAGATTCGAAATCTGGCGTTTTTTTAGTTTAAACATTGAATTTTAATATTTTTTTAAATAATGAAATTAAATATGCTGGTTTGAAACCAAAAAGTACAACTTTTTGAACCATACACGTCAATATAGTTAGCCAGTTGTTGGAGTGCAGGTTGTTTTGATATAGAATAGAAGGATTTAAGAGAATTGTTGAAGTGTAGTTTTTCTTAATTTAATTTAGTATATTTTTAAGACTTTAAGGGTAGAAGGGTTAAAAATTTCTTATACTCTCTTTTACTTGTAAAAGTCTGGTCACCCTGCTAGACCGCTAACAAAGCTGGTACATTTATTAGCACGGTTATAAATGCATCAACCCGTGTGTCATTACTTTTTTGTATGCTAAATATTTAATCATTTTAAAACCGCTTATGTATTTTGATATAATTTATTTAGTATTAGATGTGATAATGAAGAACAAGATTGGATGCATATTCAGTTTTTTCATTCTGTTAATTTTTCCGATACACAAATATTCGTGACAAGTCCAATGTCTATTATTTATTATGCAATGTATTATATTGTTGTGAATTGAATTATTTTACGACGCCAAAATTTATTTGATTAGGCATTTTTTTGTCATTACAACACTTTTGCTTTGTCATTATTCAATAGAGTATTACTGTATTTATTTGTTGTCGTGTTGTTTGCAGGACAACTTTTTGACTATTCCCCGTTCCGATATTGTTTCAGGTTCTCGTATACTCCTCGCCACTTCCTCGCCCGCAGCTTGTTATTGGGTTTAGTTCATAGCATTTGTTGCATTCGTTGCGTTACTTTGTGCGTGAGCATGGACAATTTTCCAATATTTAATCTGCAGATAAAAACAAAAGAAGATGATGTAAGTAATGCATAATTTCAATATTATTTTTGTTTTGCGTTTACAAATGTAAATAAACAAAAAGTTGGTTAGTGAGGTTAAAATAAATCACACCATAATTACAGAAGTATTATATATCATTATTGTTTTATAACTGTATTGCTTTTTGTTGTATTTATCGGATTTGATTAGATATTCTTTTTAATAATAATTATTATTTATTATATTATATCGTAGGGAATACTATAGCAAACCAAACATAGATTAGCCAGTATAATAGGCAACTTAATATACACAAAAGTTATGTTTTCTCTTTTGCAATCATGCTTTTGTCCGTTTTAGCATTCTTCATTTGCGCTTACATTTCACATATTTCATGGGATTTTGGGACTACTGTATGTACATAGTACAAATAGTACAAATGATATTTTATGTATGGTTACGGCTAAATTATAAAATAATGATTATGCTTAATCGCTGATAAATACTTGATTATCAAATTAAGCAGGTTTGGTTATTTTACTTCTTGCAAACTTTATACTGATATAAACATGTGTATGTAAAATAATTAAATGTAACTATTATTAGGTATGTGATTGTTTGCCGATCTCACCGACACAACTTAAAAATTAAGCCCGAGTTAAATTGCTAAATTCAGCTTAACGACATTATAAACACGGACTTAAGGCTTAACTTATAGTTAAATATAACCCTCTAATTTTGCCGACTTAAAGTAAACTTATTATATATTCTTGTCGCTCCCTTTTAGCATAGGGCATCTTTCGGTGTTTCTTGGCTTTTTTTTAAGTAAGGATACCAGTTTTATGTGTTTCTCTGTTTGCTGATTTCTTCTACTGTTTCCTTCCACTACTGTTTTCTTCTCTGCTTTTCTATTTAGGTAGTTTCATGATATGTTTATTTTTTTAGTTGGTAGTCTAAGATTCCTATTCCGATTCATATAGTAATATACTCTTTACGTTGATATTGAAAATTCCGATTTTCTTATTCCTAGATATCTTATTTGATCTCTAAATCTTCTATGTCGAACATGTTTATATCTTCTTTGTTTCCACCCGTTTTTCTTATAACGCTGCCTAAGTAGCAGAATATGCCTACTTTTTCTATCTCTCTTGCATTTGTTTTAATCTTTATAATCTTTGCATCATTAGTTTCATTTATTGATAAAATCTTGCATTTATTCACATTTATTTTCAATCACACTTTTTCTTTTTCTTTCTCTTTCTCTTTTAGTTTCGTTGTTTTTTTTTTGTAAGTTGGTTTTCTTCAATTAGGCAGACGACGTCGGCAAATTGTAGGCTTTCTAGTCTTTTCCATAATTTCCAGTTTATCCCTGTTTTATTGTCTGCAATTTTTCTCATTATGTAATCAATAATGACCAGGAAAAGCATTGGCGATAGGATGTATTCTTGTATATCTCTGTAGATATCGCCATTTAGTTTAGTTTTCGTATAATATTTTTATCATTTGGATAATTTTTGTAGGTATACCATAGTTCTCTAATATTTTCCACATCTTCTTCTAACAGAATTCTTGTAAACAGTTTGTTCGCTGTACAAAGCAATGTTATTCTTCTCCAATTTTTGCATAGAGTTTTGTCCCTTTTTTTTTGGTAGCATGATGACGATCCTTTGATCCACTCTTTTGAGAGTTTTTCTTCCTTCCATAATTTATTTAACAACTCATGCATCATTGTGATTACTGTATCTCCTCCTGCTTTTAATGTTTCTGCTGGAACCCCATCTATACCTGCTGCTTTTCTGTTTTTAGTGACTTTATGGCTTCTGTGGTTTCTTTCCTGTTATTTTGGCTTCATTTATATTCTGTTTTTTGTTTTCTAGTATTCCATCGTTTTCTATATAAGAATTCTACCCATATATGAAAAGGAATCTACAACGAGTTAAAGGAAACTGTAACAGAACTAAGAAAATTACAGAAATCAACCTTACGGTACTTATCAGTGAAACAAGTAACTTCAGACAACTGTAAAGTGCTTAAAATATAAAATAGATCACAATCTTTCTCCGAGAGGTCGACTCGGAAAGAGGTTACTGTCGCCAAAAATTAAACACCAATTAAATAGAACAACAAATCATATAAACAACAACAATCTTATAAACTCGCAAATATACATGAACGAAAATGGTGAACTACAGAAAACAGTAATGAACAAATGAGCAACGAAAACAGAAGCAGAAGTAACAGCCAAAACAGAAGCAACAGTACAATCCGGAAAGAGAAGGCGAAGAGGAGGACAGTGATAGGGCGTTTAAAAAAGATCACCAATAAAAATAATTGAACCAGATAAAATGGAAGAAATTAAAAAAAAATCCAATTATTGTGAAAACTATAAAAACATAAAGAAAGAAGAAGAAGAAGAAGGAAGAAATGAAACGCAACAAGCAAACGTACAAATAAAAAGAAAAATGAAGGGTTTTTACAAAAACTTACAACGGGACATAGAGCAGATAAATAAAGACATTGAGCAAATGAAACAAACCGAATAACAGCCACAAATAGAAAGTGAAGACTAAAAAATGAAAATTGAAATATTGGAAAAATTAGTAAAGCAAAGAGGAAACCAAACAGACAATCAAATAGAAAAAGATAGAATAGGAAAACTGGAAGAACAAGAAAAAGAGAAAAGGAGAAATAACATAATCATAACAGGACTAGAAATTGATGGAAGAAATAGCAACATAGGAGAACAAATCGAACTATTCATAAAAGAAAAATTCAAAATAGACGTCGAAATAATCAAGGGGTATATTTTATCACAAAAAATGAAAGTAATATGTGGTCACAAAAAGTAGAAATAATGAAGAATAAAAATAAATTAAAGAAAGAAATCTATATAAACAATGATCTAACAATAGAGGAAAGAAGCATAAAAAAAATAAATAAGCAAAGTCTCAAAGGAGTTCAAAACAAATGGAAAGGCAGTAAAAATGGGCTACCAGAAACTGATTGTTGATGGGCAAGTACACATATGGAACAATAAATAAAAGCAAATTATTCAAAAAAACTAGCAAGAAAACAAGACAGACAACTCAAAATACGAACGGCAATGACTATGAACACGAGTTACGAATCAAACGAGACAATAGGAGGCGAAATAAATCTAAGAAGAAATAAATTTATAGGGTGTTGGAATGTGTAGACTCTACTAGAAAAATAAAAAAGGGGCCGGAGAAATTGAACAGGAAAAAATGGAACAAAAATTATCTATGTGGGTGAAGAAGAAACGGGTAACATACACGAATACGGAGTAGCATTTATGATTAATAAAAATACAAAGGTGGCACAAAGCAAAGTTTTACAATCTATGTTTGTTTAGTGTATATGCAGCAACCAATAATAAAGATGTTGAAGAGAAAGAGGGCTTCTATGAGCAATTGCAAAAAACACAGGATGAATTTAGAAACAAATATAAAAGATCATGTATTAATGGGGGATATAAATGCTAAAATAGGCTGTAAAAATATGGGAAAGAAAGAAGTAATGGGAAAAGAAGGACTAGGGACAACAAATGAAAATGGAGAACTATTCATCGATTACTGTGCAAATTATAGCCTTATCATTAGGGGAAACATATTCAAACATAAAACGATCCATAAGGCCACATGGATATCACCGGACAAGAAAACCAGAAATCAAATAGACCATATTGCAATTGACAGGAAATGGAGAAGCCTAATAGCAGACGTAAGATCAATGAGGGGAGCAGATGGAAACACAGACCACATTCTAGTAAAAGCAAAAACAAAAATTAAGTTGTCAAACAGGACAAAGTAAGATATAATGTACAATGGCTTGACAACGAAGAAAACAAAAACAAATTTGAGAAAAATCTCCAAAATAAATTTGAAAACAGACACTCCGAAAATGAAAATATAGACCAATCATGAGAAAAACACAAGAATTCAATTAAAGAAACAACTATAAAAGTAGTAGGACGAAGAACCGAAAAACACAAAAATTGGATGACGCAGGTTACATGGAAAAAAATTGAACAGAGGAAGAAAATGAAACATCAATCTTAGGCTGCAACAGTGCGGTAGACGTAGATAAACTAAAAAAAATACAAAAAAAGGATAAAGAAGTAAAAAGAAGTGCAAGATATGACAGACGTACACAGCTAGAACAATTCCTAACCCAAGCAGAAGAAGCAGCAAACAAAAATGACACCAAAACTCTATATGAAGTAACCAAGGGCTTTTTTGGAAAGAAAAAGAGAAGTACTATGAAGCATATTAGCGACAAACATGGGAAAAAAATCTTAACAAAAGAAGAGGAATTAGGTAGATGGGTAAAGTAAACTTAACTTTACATTAATTTGTCATTTTAATGGATATACTAGATACACGACTTGCTTTTATAAAGTGACGCAAATTATATTACGGCGGCCATTATGTGTGTGACTTGCTAATACTAAACATGTATTAAAAACATCTTACATTTAAAATTTTTAGTATTTTAAACATTTAAAACATGTATTGTATGCTATTGACATTGTAAAGTAACTAATAAAATGTCCCAGACAACAATTGGTTAATTAGATCCAAAATTATGAACAAAAATGCGTTTGTAATAAACAATTAATATTTTCTAAACGGACCTACCAAATTAAACAAAAACTTAAGTCACAACAATTGTAAAGCTTTACACATTAAAGTATTTGTGTATTCGTCGTAAATGCTGTCTTGTTGAAATTGACTCAGTGCAAAAAAGTTATAGCAAAATACATTTTTTTTTATTGTAAAAATCTTATTTTTGGAATGTGGTTATATACCCGAAATTTTATCGACGACCTACAATTTTTAACTGCTATAGATTATGAAATTAAGTTTTCGACAAAAATTACAAAAATCTATTTTATACCGAGCGTTTTATAATACAAACTTTGAAGTTTAATAACTTTTTAAATAATGCCGGTAAAGATGCAGATGTGTGACATTTGGTCCAATTTTTTTAGCTCTACTCTTATAGATCGATGAACAGTCACTTAATCTCATTGTCCATAACCAATAAATGTTTAATGTAACTTGTATTTTTCTATTTTTTTATTAAAGTGATGTGCTAACTTTTAATTTACTAAATTGAGTCACATTGATTAACTGTAGAAATGCATATTTTCTCATAATCAGTACATCCGAGTGCATATAGTAACTATGCTTTTTGTAGCTCGTTTGAACAACTGATATTCATACGTTTGGCTTCTTTTTTGCTGCCTCGGCATTAATAGTTTTTTTTTAGGCTGATATGCCATAAATCTTAAATAACTAATCTTTCTTACTTTATACTTTTTTTAGACTAATTATATAGAAAGTTGGTAAACTACTTTAACTTACTATGAAGTCTTGTAAAATAACTGCTTTGTTGAAATTTTGTTCACGAATTGGTTAAAAGTTGACGATAACAAAAGTGAAACAAAGTATGTTTTTAAAAATTTATTAAATCAAAGTTTACCGTAGTATTTACTACATCTACAAACTATCATGTTGAAGACAGTTTAAAACAACTAAACCAATGTTTGTTGCTTGTTGTTGAAACAAATAACTACAAATACTTTTACTTGTTTTATTTGAAAGTACTTCATTATATTTAGCAGTACTAAAAAAAGGTTTTTTCATACCTCTCATTGTAACCCATATTATCACCGAATTACTGCAAAGTTAAGCTAAAAAACTTTATTAATTGAGCAGTGCATGTATAATTCTGTAAGCTTTATAGATGCCATATCAATGCTATTGATCAGTTTTTTTAATAAAATTATTGCGAATGCTTTAGCACCAGTATGAATTTTTAAATATTTTCTTTGCTCTACTTATGCGTTCAATGGTTGAATACAAATATCTATATAATAATTATAATCTATATACCTACTTTATACACTTGATTGAAGTATGTTTTTTGATTTAATAGTATTAAATATTGTAGTTTTTACTATTTTAATTACTCAGTTTTTGTATACTGTTTTTAATATTACAAAAAGAATAGAATAATATAATATAACAAATGTTTATTTTATTTACAACACATAATAACAAAGAAAAAAAGAAACCACAAATTAGAAAAATCACAATTGAGCAGATATCAGAAGTAAATACTGAGAAGCAACTAGCTTACTTTCTATTATAGATTGCGCTAATCAATTGCTTTCCAAATGTCTGGATACTATTTTGGTTGATTTTACACTGACTATATTCTTTTGAACAACTGGCACCGCTTAACCCACTATCAATAGCTGCTTGAAAAACTGATCCATCCACCCAATGTTTAATATAACTATTAGTAGCCAGCCCGTCAATAATTTTATCTGCACTAGTTGCCTGTCCATTGGAAAGATTAGAATTTGAAGTCTTAACAGTCCAACAAAGGGCTCTCTGCACACAAGATGTTGAATCAATGTTGTTATCTGAAAGCGCTTTGTCTAATGCTGCCATTGTTGTCCATAAACTAGAAGTTGCTTCCCCTTCATCTGAAACAAAATTACAACTAATTAATCACAATCATGGTAGACTATGCAAGTTTGAAATAACTAATGTGACGAACGGGGTGAAAATTTATGTTAGCAAAATTTCGTGTAACTGAAGATTTTTAGATGCAAAATTCTTTATGAAATGGAGCAACTTTTTATGCTCGAAGTTCTGGTCGACAAAATCATATTTGCATCAAAACCTTTACCACAAAAGAAACAACTCGTAATACAAGCAACATGTGGCAGTTTAGTGCAACTAGAGATACGTACGGATGTAATGGGCGCATTAGAAACGCAAGAAAGAGGTAATTTTAAAATATTAAAATATTTTTGACGTTTACGTTGTTATTTTTTTAGATTCCAAAAGAATGGATGTTGATGTTAATTGTGGAAAATCACATGTGTTTTCAATAAATCCTGCTAAGTTAAAAGAAACTTTAACAAAATTTCCTATTGAAATATTTGTTTCAACTAAGCTACAAACTGAGCCACTAGGAAAGATCTCTATACCATGGCATTCGGCGTTTACTGAAATGGTTGATTCTGCTGAATATGGTGGTTATATTAGTCCTGTATATTCTAATGATTACTACCCGATTATAGCAAGAAATGAAAATTCTAACGGTGGTGCTCAAGTGTATGTAAGATTGACAGCCTTAGGAAAAGATATTGATACGCATATTCAAGTAATAGACGTGAAACCTGCAGATGGAGCTCCTGGTGGTTCTACTAAGCAATATTTATTTAAAGATTCCAATAATGCAACAGCATTTCAATGCCAGAAATATGGTATAGGGTCGGATGGTGATATTGTTCCAATTGCTCCAATATTTGCAGCATCTGATCGTGTTGCTGATGGAGGTCGTGCTGGTGGTATTCCTGGCGGTGGTGCAATTGCAACTAGTGCCAGTACCACGGGTGGTGGTGCTGAACTGTTTAATCTTTACAACACAACATTAAGCAGCTCGAGTTTGGCTTCAGTAGCACCATCCGTTTTTGGTATGAGCATGATGATGATGGGAATGCCAGGCATGGGTGCTTATGGTGGATTGTCGTCTGCTTCTATACAAAGCACCATGAGTGAACTTATAAAAGCCAAAGCTGTAGGAAATACTTTAGATCTTAGAGAACTACATGATGAATTATTTATGTCATTTTTAAATCATTTGGATGACGAACTTGATGATGTCATTGATTACAAAACACTAACCAAGGAACAGATAGAAAGTATGCTTTGCAAACATCCTGATTGCCCAGCTGCAAAAAAGTTTAAGGACTTTGGTATAGGTCCTCTTGCGCAAGGAAATGGGTTAGGTGGATTATATAAAGATATAGAAGCACCTATTACTTATGGATTGAGTCATTGTAATGGACGCATTGATAAGTAAATATATTTAAGATATATCTTATTGTATAAAATTTAATTTTTAATATTTTAGATATGGTCCATTGGGTACATATTCCAGACCAAAACGTCCTGAGGAACCTTTTATTCCTAAAAGTGATAAAAGCCATTCCAGTACTTCAAAAAGCTTTAGTTCAACATCTTCAAGTAATAGCAGCTGCCATGATAGATGCGAAAAACCTCTAAAATTAAATGGTGGATCACAAAAATTACCATTACGATTAAAAGGTGGTTCACCTATATCTTTACCAGACAATGATAATATGCCTAATCCTCAACATGAATGCAAAGATTTAATGGATGAATACAATAAACTACTAAATGAATATAAAAATGCACTTGGTCCTTGTGGCGCAGCAACTTGTCCTTTTGCTCACAATATTGTAGCAGATGTATGTAAAAAAATGTGCCATTTAACAGCAGAAATCTCTGAAGATGCAATTTGTCCTAACACCCCTGCAGAAATTATGGTTGAACAACTATCAGGAGAAATGAATAAACCCGATGAAATATCTGGATGCGGTAATACAAAATGTCCATTTGCAAGAGATATCATAACTCCTGCTGATAAAGAACACAAAAAAATGCAATCTAAACCAGCATGTGGATCAACAACATGTCCATATGTTCGTGAGAAACTAGGTTTAGAAGAGGTTGATGATATTTACATGCCTGCTCAGCCTTGCTCTGGAAAAAAATGTCCTTATAAATCTCCAGAAGAATTACCGCCAATTCACTGGGATTGCCCGGATCCATTGCCAAAAGGCGAATGTACTAACCCTAAATGTCCTTACGTTACAAAAGAAAAAGTTTTTAAAAAATATTTTCCACCTCCAAGTAGTCCATGCGGCTCTCCAACATGCCCCTATACATCAATGCCATGTACATATCCTGGTTGTCCGTTTCAGGCAATAGATGCTTGTCCACCAACTTGTCCATATTTAGAACCTGTACCGACTAAATTAGAATGTACCCCATCCGTTTGTCCATTTGCGCCTAGGGATGATGATAAGGAAAGTATGTGTGATAATCCCCAATGTCCATATTTAAAAAAACAACAAAGTTCTGAATGTCCTTATATGCAAAAGCAAAAGAAAAAAGAAAAACTGCTCCCACAGTGTTGTAGTGAACCGCTGCCTCCTTGTGTACGTATTGAGCTTCCTTGCTTTCCCCCTCCTTGTATGCGACCCCCTTGCATGGAGCCACCTCCATGCAAACCACTACCACCCTGTATGAAACCTCCAATTCCGCCTTGTATGAAAACCGAAACACCACGTAAGAAAGGAAAAAAATCATCATGTTGTCGAGGCGATGCTTATAGTGACTCAGTTATACCAGAAGAAAGTGCCAGCTACCAAACTAATTCTTGCATGGATGATCCAAATTCAGATTGTGTTTATAAGAGAAAACCAAAGAAAACTAAAGAAAAAGTTCAGAGAAAAGGAAGAACCGCATCTGTATGTTTGGATTCTTGCGTTTATAAGCAATTGCGTAACGCTGATAATAAATCATTTGATAAATGGTCTGGTGATAGTAGTCGAAAACCATGTGATGATAGTTGCGATATCAATTCTATGTCTACACAATCTGATGAATCTATATCGCGTGATTTATGTGATTATAAAACTTGCAATGTATATGGTGGTAGTCTTGAATGTGATGAATGCTTTGATAATGAAGATAGAAATGGAGCTGGCGATCGAAAATTACAAGAAAATAAAAGTTTAAGTATATCTCAAGGTAGCAAAAAAAGAGGTTCTTCGCGAATTAGTGCGCAAAATGCCAGCAAAATTATTAAAAAAACCAAAGATAAAAAGCAGGTACTACAAGCCACTGCACCTGAGAGTAGTAAATTATTAAAGAAAAATAAAAAAGGAAAAAGACATAAGAAGAAACGCACTGGTTATGTTTACGATGAGGGAACATACTATCCTGGCAATAAAATAGGTCATCGAGAATGTATTGTGCCCAAATTTAATGTTCCAGCAGACATGGGTTGGTTGTGGAATGTACATACGCGTTGCATGCAACTAAGGGTAAGTAAATAAGGTATGTTCAGAAACCAAGTTTCATATGTATTTTAGCCACGTAGAGGTTGGAAGCCGGGAGCAATCGGCAGAACAATTGCGGCAAGAATTGATGAGCACAGAAGAAAATATGGATTAGATCCTATATCTAAAGAGGTCGAAAGGAAAATGCGACGAAGAGGTCCAGGTGGTACGTTCTTGTCCGATAGTGATGTTGAAAATATCCCTGTTAAACCTACATTGCAAGTGAAGAAAAAGGATGGAATTGTTTATGTCACTATGAATCCATTAAAAGGTTATATTTTTGTTATTAGTGTATCATTTACTAATTATTTATTTATTTTTAATAGATCCTAAAGATTTAGAAGATAATGAAAACCCATACATGGATTGTTCCCCTATGCAATTTAAAATTATGAAGAACAAACCTCAACAACCAAAACCTAAAAAGAAGATCCTTAAGATGTGTTATTGTGAGGACACGGGAGAGGAAGAAATGCAAGAAGTGGAATTATCTAGTTCGTCTAGTAGTGAGTTAGATATTGAATTTACACCTCCGGCTGGTATTATTCGCCCTGAAAGATTCCGTAAAAAGAAAAACGTTTGTCACATCGATACCCAATACAGTATTGATGATTGTGGCATTATACCTAAACTAGTTGCAGATAAAGGTGGTAAAGCTAAAGGTGGTAAAGCAAAAGGTGGGAAGAAAAAATAATTTTGTTTCAATTTGTTTTCGTTTAATGTTTGTCTTTGTCTAACTTTGTAAATGTCTTGGTCCTTTGTTAAAAAAAAGATAAAATAAAATATAATAATAATAATCTTTGAATTTCTAATTATAAATACCTCTATATCGATTGCTGTAAGAATTTTGCGGTCCGGAATGAGGTTGATATGGGGTTTTAATTCCTCCTAATGGTTTATTAATAAGATGGTACGTGGCAGGTATGACAACGGCAGCGCCGAATGCCATCATGCCTGCTAAAACCACAGCTCCTATGTTTAGGTTGGCCATCGTGCCATGGGCTGCGTCCGTGGTAGGTTTTACAGGGATACTCAGGAATGGAACACTGAAATCCAATTCAACCTGCAAAAAACAATTCAATATTACTTATAGAATAACCGTTGCAACATAACTAAATTAAATATTGTTCCTTTCGCGTTGTTGACGGTCGGTAGCAAGTTTGAAAATTTTTGATGTGTTCAAAAGTTTTCGCAGGCATTAACGTCTGTACCGTAACTTTAAATTAGTATAAATTAATGTTTGTGAAACTCAGTTATTTTATTACATCTGTAGAAGGCTCTAACCGAACCAAAACTAGTAATGTATTTGTAAAAATTTCTTGTGATAAAAAACATAGTAGATTAGTTGTACTAATTTAGAAAATATCAACTTACTTTATTAAAATATGTATTGGGCAAAACAATTTTAGTATTTATTATCAGCTTAGAAATGAAATATGTTTTGTAAATTAATATGAAACTTAAAAATGTGTCGACTGGTTTTAATATTGAATTCGATAAAGCTAATAACAAAATTATCGTTTTAAAATATTACAAATAAAAAAAAAATTAAAATTGAAGATTACTAGATATAAATTGCCAACCAACTAAAAGAACTATTAAATAAGTTTATTAAAAAAAGCAAAAATATTTTGTTTGTTTGATCATTGTATTATGTGAGACGAATTATTTGATAAAAATAACATACAATTTTCTATTGACAATTTTTTAAAGTTTGTTATATTAAAGTATATAGAAATAATGAACAATCAGATTATGTTTATTTTTTAGTATTGTAGTAGCATGTAAGTTCACCAAACCGAGACAAATTTAGCCGCACTGCGTATAAGTACCTCGCTTGGGAAGACAAAGAAAGTGATAAATTGTGCATTGTGTAATAAGTACTATTTGGAAAATAGGTAGTGCGAGTTCTACGGCCATATAATAACAAATAAAATATAAATTACATATTGTAGTAAAGAGTTATGCTAAACAATAGTTTTTGTAACATATAATGTGTCTCGCGAACGTAAAAAATATATTAAATTAAATAAATGTTTTCAAATGGTTATATGTTCTAAATGGTTAATTGTTTAAATGAAAAAATAAAATACGACTTACAACCGTTAGCTACATTTATAGCCTCGCTAACGCACGTGTCTCGCTGTACTGTATTATTTTTGTCATAAGCACTTTGCTACCGTTCCACATTAGCATCATGTATAGAATATCATTGGTTGCGTTCAGAACGACTCATTAGTTGCCAGCGCTGACTCATCAATCAATCACTGATTGATGAGTTCCTTGGTCAGCAACCGTAGTATGATGAGTAAAATGACAAGCGCTGCCAGCAAACGATAGGCGCGTTCGTTTCGCCAATATCACTGAAATTTTGATCACTTGGTGATGACCTAAAATATTACTGAATTATTGTTTAACATGATACATAACAAAGAACGACTAATTTTACCTTATCTCAAATTGCTTTATTCATTACTCGCCATATTTTTAAATTTATGCACCGAATTTGTTTAATTTATCATCACCAAGTGATCAAAATTTCAGTGATATTGGCAAAACGAACGCGCATGATGACTCAGCGGTAGTCAGCGAGCGCGTTAATTACGCATAATAAGCCGTTCTGAACGCGGCCAATGTTAGTTAAAATTAATTTTTAACCGATCAATTACCAAGTTTTTTAAAATATTACCTAGCAACGTTTTAAATATTAATTATTATTAGTTATGTTTGTCAAATACGACATAAATGTAATTTTATCAATAAGTTTTATGCAGCTTTTTCCTTGCATCAATGAAACGAGCCACGACTATTTTCACGAGCATACTAGAATATTATTGCTGAATCTTCTACAGCAACCTGACCGAGATCATATTTGAAAATTTAATGGAGCATCATCTTTTCATAAAGTCATCAGAACGACCTGAACGATAAGACCTTCTCTAGGAACAATAAAAAAATATTGATTTACAATTCCAGTGCAATATTTCTAGCAATTGTTACAGCAGGTTACACCAAAGGCTTGTTAATATCTCACGACTAAAATCATTACAATCGAATATCTACAGAATTTCAAGAACGTCGAATAAAAATAGAGATGGATGCAAAGATTGTGTATGTCGAAATCGACCGAAGCTACGTCGGAAAAAGGGCCTTTCAATTTTTAATTTTTGCATGATCTACCAGAGTGAACTGAGACTCCTGACGACATATGTTACAATAAGAAGTAAGGCTACTGGATGCCCAGTCTACAATTATTATTTTATTTAACTTATAAAAATGACATGGAAAATGTTTTATCAACAACGTTGAAGAACTGCGCCAATTGGTGTTTTACAAAAATTTGCTATTTACTCCAAAGAAGACAATTGCTTAAAGGTATTAGGATGCCAATATCGGCTAAGCTTTTTATTAAAGATGCAATTAAACAATGGCAATTGAGAGACTGTCCACCGACGGATCTGTTCTTGGACGAATCTAAACTGAGCATTGATCAATTATAGTATGTATCAACAAATTGCTTTTGGTTCAATACTACTCAAAAACCAAACAAGAAACTTGCAACAGTGTTTAAACAAAAAAAACAAAAGCAATCACCGCTGTTTTGCCCCAAGAGTCTTCAAAGTGTAAAATCAAAGCGCCAATTGCATAGCTTGCCCAAAGCTATGTATCATAAAATGATTCCTTTTTTTATTAATAGTAACAATTGTCAAACCACAAAACGACCAAACAAGAAACAAGATGTACGGTGTCAATTAGCAGAGTGATCACCCTACTACAGATTGTCATATAGCATAAGCAACAATGACACGCCATCATTACGCAGAAAACGAGCGCCAATAGCGGAAAGTTGTGACTAACATTGAATGAAAACATAATACAAGAATTTCTGAATATTTCTATTAAAGAAGATATCAAAGACATTCTGACAATATAACATAAGTTTGATGACTACATGAAAGTAACTTGCAATGATGTATATACTCACAAAGGTCAGTGAACATGGGACAAGCCAAAACCACGTCAACCTGCCAAGTTTACTGCAAACAACCGCCGTAAAGAGTATTATTGCTCTGGGTAAAAGGACACTCAAACAGGTGACATTGAGGTCGACGAGCCGGCGCGTAAAGGGTCAACCCTCATGGCGTGTGGTCCTGAACCCTGGACCGTATTAATACTCAAAAGCTTAAATAATTTACTAAAAATTAACACACACAATGCACTGAGACGGCGTTGGGATGACACTCCTGGATGCAGACAGGCAAAAGAAGCAATTACTGCTCCTAACGCTAAGACAGCCAATTACTACTTGCGACTGTCCAGAAAGAACTTGCTAATTATGACAGGACATTGCCAACTAAAGAAACGCATGCACACGATTGGTATTAGAGACAATCCAACGTGTAGAAGATGTGAAATGGACGACGAGTCAATCGAGCACGTGATATGCACATGCTCGGCCCTCTCATACAATAGAGAGTCCATGTTGGGGAGCTGCTGGCTTGACATGGCCAGTATAAGGGAGACCAATCCAAGCGCTGTACTTGCATACATAAGCCACATAGGCTGGTTGAGTGCCAAGACAACGGAGTGAGGTCACCACTGAAAGAAGTACAAATGGCCTAATGAGTCCTACGTGCAGTAGACTTTGGTTTACCCTTTAACTTTCAAACCAGAATCAAGACTATTATTCCGTGTTCTTTCACTATAGAATCAAGACACAACAATCGACCTCAAGCTACACATAAGCTCAACTACAGAATACTCCTTACTACTTACACCAAATGCCAAAAGAAAACGGCACATTTACCTATTGCGTAATTTTGGTGCATATGCCAAACAAATTTTTTTCAGCTAACAAACCGTAGCAGATATGATGTCCATCAAAGCTTGAAATGAATAGTTAGAGTCAACTGTTGCATATCTCAATAAATCTAAACAGCATAGATAATAATCACAGTATCGAGTAAGATGATTCCAACTAGAAGAGTTGCGGCAGTTGCAGAAACTTACTACGTCAGTGTTAACAAAGTTATCTAGCCACCCTTAGTTCTTAAGGTCAAACTAACTAACCAACCTTAGCCAAATGTGCTCTCAATGTTCGACAACAACTCTTAACGTCAAACAAGAAACCAGCAACAAACCGACATTAGGCAAGTTAGTTATTTTAAATTTATGATATAACAGCCTAAAAATACTATTAATGCCGATACTATAGAGGATAAAAAGAGTGAGCAAGCCCAAAATGGTGTAAGCAATATTTCAATAAAGCAACTGTCTATGCCACTGGAGCAAAGAATTAATTTGGTCACAGATACAAATGATATTACCTTTATCAACAGACGCAGCCGCATCCAAAATACAGTCTTGTTTTCTGATCATTTTCCCGGAGGGCCACAATAAAGCAAAAAAAAACAGTTCGTGAATCATCACAAAGAATATGGCTCACTCACTTCACAACTTTGACTGTCAACATGGTTTCATTCAAAGAAATCAAAGACTAATGGAACACCCGGATGCAGCACTGGCTTCAACTAGTACCTGGTTCACAACAATATTCAAGACGGAATTATATATTTGCAATCTAGAGAAACATATGAAGTGTGGTAAAATTATTGGATACTAGCGCAAAATATTGAGACTCCTCAGAGTAGGTTTTGAAAAATAAGTAAAAAGTTGCCAGTGGAGACCAAAACTTTATTGGCGTACTGTGCCATAATTAGCAAAATTTGCCAATTCATAAATGTCGTTTTTTTATAAATAATCTCAACTCAATAATCAATTAAAATACATGTTCGCCGCTTTATTTATTTGGCCTCCGTGTGCGCCCGCCGCATACAGTACAATGGATTTCGACGGCTCTACTAGCTACAACAATAAAATTGCATAATGGCGTTTTGACTAATACAGTAAAAGAATGATTTGCAATACAAACAAAAAAGTTTTGTAAACAGTTTTGGGTTGCAGCACAATTTGATTGCTGTATAGTTCATTGTCAACTACATTGTTTCAGCAAGCAAGTATACGCTTTACAGCTTGCAATAATTGAGACGTTTAGAAAACAAATTAAGCTGTTTATCAATGACAACTTAGTACAAGATTGGGGGATTGACGGCTAACGTTTAGTAACAACATAAACAAATAAAATACTGTTGATGTATAGTCTCAAATTTAAATAAACAGCTATTTTTTTAATATTTTGCCACCAGATGGAACTTAATTAACTAAATCTTTCAATAACAACTAAAACCAAGTTTGAATTTTCAGATCTTTCACTTACACCAAACATGGGTAAATGTAGACAATACAATGCAAAACCAAGTTGACTATTCAACTTTTTGTTGGATAAAAAGAAAAACTACTAATTCTAGTTTAGACAAAAAAAATTAGTCAGCAACAATTGCAACAAGCTAGTATATAATAATGCAGCTGAATTTGTAGCAAATCAGTACAAATCGAATCAAAATGTTCCAATATAGTTGCTAGAGTTTTACGAACAGATAAAAGCAATTTACCTTCAAAAATGCGATGCGGAGTTTGGGCGCAAAATTACGTCAATTACACCACACAGACAAAAACAAATATTTTAAAAAACCTTTACAAATTTCACAAAAATTAAATGTACCTTTAAAAATTTCCCCAAACATTTTATGCCCTTAAATAACGGCTTTATTTACCCCTAAACTTTGTGGAAAAACCCCTAACTTGGCAACACTGCTTTTTAATACTATAAAACTTGTAAAATTTGTAAAATAGTCATCAATTTTATTATAGATTCAAAAATTAACATGTTTAAGTTTTTTATATAATCGACAAAAAAATGTAAGCTTTTTGTCAGTTTTAAAATTCAACATAAAATTATGGATAAACACGGGTTTAATACAATTTTTAATTTGCTCTCTTTGCTCATTTTCAAAACATTTTTTAATTTCTTTAAAATCATACTTTAGTCTATTTATACAATCTTGTTTTCTCGGTAAATTTAATGCTTGCGTCTTCTTTTGATTCACTGCTGCTTTTACCCGTCCATTTCACTTTTTTATCGCTTTTGTACATCAACTATTGTCTTTTTTCCTTTCTTTTTTTTATTCGTTTTTTATACTACTATTCATTATTTCATTCGTTCTCTTGTATAGTTAATTTTTTTCTACCTTAAATTGAGATAATTACATTAGTATTTCAGATTTATCAGAGAGCCTAACATCAAATAAAAGTTTATTTACTTTTATTCATTTAATGCATATAAACATTCTTTTATGACATTATTATGGTGGCCGTTACTATGTGATAGTTCATTTATATTTTATAATGAATTATTATAAGGTTCAGTTCATCAATCTAATCTTAAGTATGCTTACATGTATATGTTCATCTTCTGTATTAAAACTTATAAGCCTTTGTTCCTTGTTTTTAAAAGAACCACTCGGATATTTGCGGGTAGTATTATCACATATACAATATTGAATAACCACCATCACGTACATCAGCAGCACGAAGCTCGAACCAGACAAAACTACACCCATCATTGTTATAACCCGGACCGCAACTGACTTCGCAAATTGAATCTGTTGACGCACTTCTTAATTCATTAACACCCGCCGCGACAATTATGTAAAACAATAAGCTTTTCTACTTTCCCCATTGTTACACTAGCGATGCGAAAAACCAACAGCTTCGTATTAACACATTAATTTAATTGTACTGTCGTCGCATGCATGCAACTTCCTCGTTGTCAACCAACATTTAATTTAAATTTTTGGCGTAAATCCTGTTAAATTGTGATATAAAAAGTTTAATTATACTGTATATACTAAAAGAAAGTGTTTATTCAATACAATAAAACATTATACAGTTTAAACAATAATGGCAATATATACTGGTCTATTATAATTTTACAAGATAATATGAACTTGACTTTTTTCAATCAAATTATACTTGTAGTTAAAAAAATATGAAAAATGTTTAAAAAATTATAAAGATTAGTTTCAATAAAAAGATAAAAATTCAATGTTGAATTGAATGTCTGCTTTATTATCCGTAACGATATCAAAAAATAGTATTGTATAAAAGCAACCAATTCAAGTTATAACTGGAAACATTTCTATATTGTTAATGTAAATGTGTCATTCAAGACTATTTAAAAAAATAAATATTACATTTGTACAGTAATGATATAAACTAGTCCGTAATAGTTCAAACACGACTTGTCTCGCAATTCAAAAAGCATGTGAAAACGGTCCATGAAACTTTTTGAGTATTATACGAGGGGAGTTTTCTATGTTACCTAACTAGCTATGAAAATAAAGTTAAATCAAATTTTATTTTTCAACGTAAAACACACTTATTCCAACATTTTTCTAGTAAAACTATGCCTTAAAAAATTATGTTGGTAATTTAGTTGTCATTCATTCGATAAATAACAACGCCATCTCAAGTCACAGAGGCGAGATCGGAAGTTTAAGGTGGATGTAATTCTTGGGCAATTTGTGCTTTATGGACTTTACTGCTGCCGTGAGTTTAGCATAATTGTGCAGTTTTTTTTTTTGTGAAAAACCGTTTCCAAGTTTTTAATGGTGTCTTAGTGTTGACACAACGAACCATAGCATTGTACTTCTGCTTATCGCTCAGCTTTTTGACTTTGAAACATTAGAGCTTCATTGCTAGCTTGTTTTTCTCATATATTGCGATCCTTATTATATATTTCTACGATCAAAGCTTCAGTATTCCTGGGTCAGAACGCTAAACAATGCTATGATTGGAGCAAGAATCCCCGTTGTGTCCGCAGCTTTAGTAGACTTTCTATGTAATTGTTTTCCACAAAAAATGCGTGTTAGCCTTTTTGTGTGGTGGAAATTTTTTTGAGTCTATTGCAAAAACTTTTCTTTTATAAAAAGATCTCAATAGTTACAATCAATTTAATTAAAAAAAAATATCTTAGGTTAATGCACTCAAATTCTCCTCGCAATTTTGTTGTCTTCTTCTTCTTGGCTCAGCTTCTTCGTCGGAGGTTGTTGGCAATTTTAGCTTTGGAGATAGCCGAGCAAAACAGATCCGCCGACGATGCCCCAAACCATTCCCGCAGGTTACGGCAGGATATACGTCGCCTTTCTACGCTTCGTTTTCCTTGAATTTTCCCCTGGATTATAAGTTGTAATAACCCATATTTTTGGTCTCTAGAGATGTGGTCTAGATACTCTAGCTTTCGCTTCTTTATAGTGAAACAGATTTCCATCTCTTTGCTCATCCTCTGAAGCACTTCGACTTAGGTAATTTTGTCGGTCCATTATGTAGCATTAGGCCAGTTTTAGCCTTAAGTCTAGACTGGGATTTAGAAAAGTTAGCATGTTTTTCGTTATGACAAATGCTGCTCTTATCGTATCGTCTGCATATCGGATGCTGTTGATTGTTCTACCATTTACAACGATTCCACTGATGTTTGTTTCTATGTTGGTATTTAGCCTGCTAAAATGTTTGTTTATTTTAGTTGTTGTTTTTTGTAGTACTTTTGGGTCTTGCAGCCTACAGATGTCTATACTTTTGTTTGTAAGTTTAATTGATTTTCTTGCTTTCAGTTTTAGTTTTAGTTTCATTACTACTGGGTCAGTTTTAACCAATGTTACCCCGTTTTAAAATTGCTTGCTTATTAATATGTAGTCTATCTGGTTGCGGACTATGTTATCTTTGCTGTCTCCAGGAGATTTCCATGCGTATAAACTTTGAGGATAAATTTTAAAATGTGTTTGTCGCTATTAAATCTTTCTCGGTGCAGAATTGCAGAAGCCTATTGCCGCGCTCTTTTTTTATGCTTAATCTGTACTTCTCTACCCATTTTTCCGCTTCGCTTTGGCTTATCTTTGAGTTAAAGTCGCACATAACTATTGTGAGGTCTCTGGGTTTCAGGAGTGCTAAAATCTTGTCGAGTTGACTATAGAATTCTTCAATTTCAGTATCGTCTTTGTCTGCAGTCTTTGCACCGACTGCAGACAAATTGTCTGGCTTGTATTATATTTATTTTTTCCATAACGGTTTGTAGTTGGAGTAATATTAGTCGTTCTAAAAAGTGTAAGGTGTTTACTAAGTGTTTGTTTAGTTTTTTATTTAGTATTATGCCTACTCCATGTTGGTGCTGGTTGTCGTTTCTACTTGCGTAATACAGTGTGCCGTTCTTGGTGTCGCATTTTCCTGACTAGCCATCTTACTTCACTTACGCCTAATATGTCTATTTGCATTCTCTGCATCTCTGTTGTAACATTTTCCAGTTTTCCTGCCTGAAACATACTGCGTATATTCCATGTCGCAATTTTCCGTTTTTTTTTGTGTATTTTTCTTGTGTTTATTTGTTTCTTTTGTTTCATTGGGGGGATTCTTTGCACCGTCTTTCCATTAAAGAGGTGCCCCGGACTCACGGCCGTTTTTGTATTTGTACTTGCCATGATGATTGTCTTGAGAAGTTATAATGCGGTTTTTTCCTTTGGCTTCCATACTGCAGTATTCGAGCAATTGAAGCCATTTTTGGCCGTGCTTTTAACTGTCTAATGTTGTGCCGGGCCGAAGTCAATTCCCATACAGCTCAACTCAGTGATGATTTGGCTGCTGCCCTAAGTCATGTTTTTTTACCATATCTGGCTACTCTGACTTAGTTTAGCCTGCAGGTCAATGCAGTTGCACTTTTTGCGCAAAAAAATTGTGTATGCCTTTTTGGGTGGTGGAAAGCCTTTTAAACCTATTGCAGAAACTTTTGTTTTATAAAAGAATTTCAGTAGTGTACCTAGTTCTCATAACCAGTTACAATTAGAAATAGAAAAATTTAACTTGGTATAAAAAAATAAAATTTTCCTCGCAAATTTGTCGTCAACACAGTTTTTGTTTGGAACAAAGCAGCTTGGAAATCCATAGTGCCAAACACTTAGCTCATTTTCAAACTTTCAAGTAAAGTTTTAAAAACACTTTTTTCTGATATTCTTATTTTTCTAGTAATAACTGAAACATTTACACAACGGTCAATATAAACCAAATCTTTAATACTTGACTTTTAAGCTACATCATATTATATACAGAGTGTGTACAAGGTGAACAAAATTTGCAAAATTTGCGAACTAATGTACAAGTGGATTTCATTTGAATACGTCTTGTCATTGATCATCACATGTATCGGTTGCAGTTATTTAGATTGAGTGACGTTTGGCTGTTTGACGTGTCTTTAAAAGTTAGTGAATTCTTCTACCATGAATCACACGAACGTCGAGATGACTGACATGCATTTCATGTATGGACTTGCTGATGGCAATTTATTACAAGCTAGACGATTCTACATAAACGGTTTCCTGGCTGTAATATCCCCGACCAAAAAATTTTTGAAAACATTCATCGACGTCTTTGTTAAACAGGCACATTGAAACGAAATGGAGGACCAGGAAGATCAATGACTGTAACAACGGTACAACTGGAACAGAATGTGCTGGACATGATAGGGGAAGATGCAAGTAGTACTACGCAAAAAAATGCAAATACTTTGAATGTAAGTCATTGGACAGATGTTTCTACTCGTATTGCGTTATGTCAATGGCTTTTCAAACATTAGTTTTAATCCCTCAACTCCTAACATATATTCTTTTCACCGATAAAGCCAGTTTCTTAAAAAATGCATGAGAAATTTTCATAACAATTATGTTTGGGCAGATAAAATCCGCATCATATATGTGAAGATCGTTTTCAACATCAGTTTTCCTTGAATGTTTGGATTGGAATTGTGGGCGACTGTCTAATTGGACCAGTATTTCTAACAGGAAGACTTACCGGCGAGGTGTATTTCAACTTTTTGGAAGACATGCTACCTCAGTTTCTGGATGATGTACCATTGGCAACAAGAATTACAATGTGGCTTATGGACGATGGTGCACCACTACATTTCAATTTAGTTGCTTGTGATTATTTAACAGCAGCATACAGAGATATGCTGGATTGGTTGAGGGGAGCCACACGCATGGCCTGTTCGATCTCTAGACTTAAACCCTTGATTACTTCTTATGGGGCTATCTGAAGTCATTAATTTACGCTACTCCAGTGGTGAATTTAGACTACTTGCAAAATTGGATAATTACTGGGTCAATTAGAAACAACCCCGATGTGTTTGAAAGAGTTTGGCACTCAATGACGAGAAGATTGAATGCTTCTATTCAGCCTAGAGAAAGTCATTTCAAACATTTATTGTAGATTTAGCAACTTTACATGTACTTTTTGATAATAAAATAACTGTCGCAAATTTTGTTCACATGTATCTTCGAAACAAATGGTTTTTTTTAGAAATCATTATAGGATCAAATATTCTCTTGCCGCATGTTTACCGTAACACACTGTATATCTCTCTCCCGCAGACTCTATAACATGCTCTAATATTTCTTTACTTTGCAACATTCAATAAGCTTTACCCCATCAATCTATTATAAGCAGTTTTCAAGTTTACAAAGAGGACAAATAACCTCATTCCCTTTAGTCTTATTTCTTTATCCATTGCATCATCAGTGTTAGAATGTGCTCGACTGCCTTTTTTTTCTTCTATAACCCCTATTTGTACTACTAGAACTATTTATTTGATTCTAATTTGCTAAATCTTCTTTTTTGTCTTTTTTTATTAAAAGAAGTTATTTCTCCTCCTCCAACTATTTAAAAATTGCTTTGATTCTTACATTATTTAAATATATTTGTGGTTGAGATTAATCTTTGCTTCTTTATGGAGAATATCTTCTAGTTTTGTTTGGCACTTTATTTCTTTGGTGATGCAAAAAACAAACGCAAGCAGCTTTATATTAACACATTAATTTAATTGTACTGTCGTCAAGCAACATTTAATTTAAATTTTATTTTGCTGTTAAATTGTAATATCTAAGAGTTCAATTGTACTATTTATATGCTATTTACACTAAAAGAAAGTGTTCATTTAATACAATAAAACATTATACAGTTTAAACAATAATGGCAATGTATAATAAAACATTATAAATTTACAAGATAATATGTACTTGACTTTTTACAATCAAATTAAACTTGTAGTTTCTTATAAAACTTTATGTGAATATAAACATTGTTTAAAAACTACATAAAGATTAGTTCAAATAAAAAGAAAATTAGTTCAAATGTTGATGAATGTTTGCTTTATTATCCGTAACGATATCAAAAAATTGTGTGGTATAAAAGCAACCAATCTTTATTGTTACTATACTATATTGTTAATGTAAATGTGTCATTCAAGACAATTAAAAAAATAGTAATAATAATATTTTAGTGTGTGATGGTTCAAACAGGCTTGTCTTGCGGTTTATAAAGCAGATGAACGCTCAATTATAGAATGGCATAGTCTATTAACATGTTAAAAAATCTTTTTGTGTATCATACGAGGGGACTTTTTTTTATGTTATCTACCTCGCTATAAAAATAAAAATTTACAAGACAAACAAAATTTTATTTTACAAATTATGAACTATTAAATACTAACATTATTCTAGTAAAGCTACCTATACTATTAATTTGTTTTTGGTAATTTTGCAAGTGCTTTTTGAGTTTTGAAAAAAGATAATAGTCACGCATTTGTTGACTACTCTTTGAATAGCAACATTTAAGTTCTTAATTGCATCTTAGTTGACATTTCCCGTTATTATAACCCCTTTAGTTATATTTTTAACTAATATCTAACTTTTTGCTTAAAAAATGAGTGTTTGTTGCTTGGATGGTAAAAGCATTTATTCCAACATTTTTCTAGAACCTAACGACATCTACGTTTTTTGGTAATTTTGCAAAATATAGTTACGGAGAGTGAGGTTGGGACTGAAAGATGAATGTTGTCTTAGTCTTCTAACCATCCTAGAAAACCGTAGCCATCACTAATTTTGCAAAAAAATGCATGTTTGCTGTTTGCCTCCTTCGGTAGTAGAGAGTCTTTATGAAACTCTTGTTTTGTCACAAATCTCAGTGATGTACTTAGGGGTCTCATTCCCAATTACAATTCTATAAAAAAAATCTTGGAAATCCATCGTGCCATGTTGCTCATTTCCAAATCTTTGTCTAATTTTAACACTTTTTTGATATTTCTATTTCTCTAGTAATAAACAAAACTTTTACTCGGCGGTCAATAAACATCAAATTTTCAAGTTTGTTCATCAGTTTGTGCTTCCAGAGCTTTTTGACACTATGGGTCATCATGAATAGACTTCCTGCTCCATTTTAACATATTTTACTTAAAAATGCTATGAGCTTTTTTTTCCTTTTAAAGTTAACAAAGATAAACCTAAATTTGTATATCAAAACGCATATTCTTGAATACAAGTTGGAATTGCAACACAAGCCCATAGTAACCATACTCCTTGGCTCAAATTTAAATTAAATTGTATTCTAATAATCTAATAACTTGTTTTAACTAAATAATAACAAAACCAAAAATTCTAACTCTAATCAAAATACGCAGTTTGTTTTTTAATTAACCCTCGACACTTTGCCATCATTTATTTTTTGTTTATTTTTTTCATTTTTATTCAAACATTCTACATTTCCTGCATTGATAGAAGTTATCCTATCTTTGACTCATATCAGTTTCTTACACTTTTTACTCTATAGTTCATGTTCCTATTCTATTCCTACAGATCTCACACGTTTTATACTTTTTATTCATCTAATATGCATTTTTATAATCTTTACTTCTACATCTAAATATTGCAAACAATTGTTAAAGATCTTTCCAACAAGTGTTTCTTGCAAGTATATTTAGAATTACATATGCTGTTATCATTTTTTCTCTATCATTTCTTTATGTATCATCCCATCTTATTTTGTTTACTATCTTAAATTTAGTTCATGTTTGTACAGTTAGATTCCTGCAGTATTATGTATCTTAGAGTTGCCTCTACTCATAATGCTAGCATTAGAAGTTTAAGCTGGAATTTTTCTATTATCAATCTATCTACTTTTTCACTCCATATATAACACAATACTTTTGATAAATTTTATTCAAATAACTTTTTTTTATTTTAAAACAATTATTGAGCTTCTTTTTTTATAATGGGTGTCTCAAAATTAACGCAGTATCTGAATTTGCCGCCATTTGTGCAGTAAATTGTTGGCAACCTTGAAAACAAAATTGACAGCTGACAGTTTAAGGTTACTAAAAATGGAGCCAAGATGATGCCACATGCCATACCATCCGTGAAACAACTCAGTTACTCTCTCGTTTTGGTAATCAGAATTAGCCCCCTAAATAGTGTGATTTAACACCATTAGATTTCTTTTTATGAGGTATTTGAAGTCAAAGGTCTATGTCAACAAGTCTACAACCATCTGTGCATTACAGGAGGAAATTAAACGATGCATCAAGAAAATTCAACCACATTTGTGCAGAATGGCCATAGAAAATTTTGACATGTGTTATTCCATAAATAAATATACTTTATGATTCAATAAAAAAATAACAATCTAAAGATTAAAAACTGTGTTTTCTATTTAATTCAAATCTTGCGTTAATTTTGATGCATCCATTATGTATATTTATAAATCTATCTGCCACTACTCATTATTTCTTGTTTACTTATTTTACATGCTCTTTGTTAGATTCATTACTGGCAAACATAAAAACTCTTTAAAGATTTTACTTGCTTTATCAGTTGTCCATTAAACTTATATTATTTCATTTGAATTTTTCTTCATTTTTTTTTTAAGAGAAAATATTTGTTTGCGTTTCCATTTTTTCCTTTAATGTCACCATTTGTTGATGTTCAAATTACATCATCGGCATAACATGCAAATTAAATATTAAACAATAAAGGGCTTGACGGACATCTTTGGCGTACACCCTTAAACACTCTAAACTCTCTTACAAATATTCTATAAGCCTTACCCGGTCAATAGAAACATAGAACCATTAGAAATATGGCTTTGAAAGAGATCCATGAACATTAAGTGGTCAGTCAAGAACAAGGGCAGAAGAGAAAAAAGCTATAACGGGTACAATCATAAAAAGAAAGAAAAAATTTATTGGGCATGCATTGAGAAGAGATGGATGTATGAAGGGCGTGATTGAAGGATTAATGACTAAATTGATTTGATTATTTTGAAAAGAAGGTATTGAAGATTTTGAACTACTTTTCAATAAATTTATTGTTTTATTTAATTTGTGAAAAGCAGAGAAATTTGATTTGCGTTGTTACTGATAAATTTGTTAAATGATTTTTGTTTTTTTTTATTAAATACCTTTGGCACTTACTCTACTATTTGCAGACTAGACTAAAGAAACCCGCTGTGAGACTACTCTTTCAATTTAAACAATGTGAGTTATTAAAAACAATTTAAGTATTAAGCAAGATATTTTAATAGTTTGTTAAAAGCATATTTTGCTGTTTTCTTCTTTACAAAAGATTGTTTATTTAACTTTTAGTAAACAAGTATCAACTGTTTACTAAAAGTTGGGATTGTAGCTTTGAGCAGTCAAGTTCAATATTCTGGCATTAACATATTACTTTATATGTATGGTAGTACGCAATACAATAATACAAAAATTAAAAAAAATAATTGTATAGTGGTGGCCGTTACCATGTGATAGTTTATTATAAAATAAATAAAACACATTGACTATATACTACTGTATATCACGAATATATTTAAAAACCATAACATGTTTTAACCTTTACAAGACCATCATCAGACGGAAAAAAATTTGTATATTTTGAGTTTTATATGGCCAATTGCGATTAAGATAAGCAAACATTTTTAAATATAAACAATTTTTGTTTATTTGTACATTGTATAGATTTTTTTTTTAATAGTCCCACACCCTTGTATAACTTCAATATCGGTAGATAATAAATATTGGTACTGTTGCTCACAGTTTAATATAATACATACTTTACAGAATATGTACCAAACATTTACACTTTGTGATTAGAAACTGTTTAAGTTACATATTACTAGTCTAGTTTAGATTAGTTAATTAGTAAAACTCTTCTGTATACTTACACTTATAACATCGTCCTTTCCAGTACTAAATGACAAAAGTTTGGACTTCCTCGTCTCAAAATTGCCACTAGGATATTTATGCGTCGCATTATCACATACCCCGTACTCAACTACCACCATCACAAGCACCAACACCGCGAAGCTCGAACCAGACATAATTACACCCATCATCATTTTAATCCGGACCGCGACTGACTGTACGTAAACCGCCAGTTGACGATCGTTTTAATTCATTAACACCCACCGCGACAATTATTTAAAATAGTAAGTCACCACCACTTTCGCTATTGTTAAATCGGCGATGCGATAAACAAACACGAACAGTTTCATATTAATACGCATAATTAACAATTCCTGCTATTGTACTGTCAATGTAATACATCTTCCTTCTTGTCAAGGAATATTTAATTCTTAAGAAATTAAGGCGTAAATCCTGTTAAATTGCATACAATTCAATGGCTTAATTAGTGTAAAAAGAAGTGTTTTTTATGGAATTTAATTCGGCACAATGGATTTGTAATGTTTCGTTGACAGATGTGGAAAGTTGTGGCAATATTTTACTCATAGGTGCAATTATAAGTAAATTATAAAATCATTATTTGTTTGACATCATAAAATTGAAAGGTTAATGCAACTTTTCTCAATTCAATGTAACCTATACAAAGCCCTTTACACAGAAAATGTGACATTATGTGCACATTAAACCCAGTGCATCACAAAGTAAATTCATACTAATTTGTTATTATTGACAATTTTAATAATCTATTTGTCAGCAGTTGATAGTATTGATCCAAACAAAACAAAAATTTAACAAACCGAGATACAGTTTTTTCAAATAATGTTTTTATTTACATCTTCTAATTTGAATGAATGTAAATATGTAAAATTTATTATTAGTAAGCAATTTTATTTTCAAAGTTTATACCGACATACGTTTGTGTTACAGCAAAACTCTTCAAAATTTGCATAAAGTTAAAGTAAAGATGTCCTTTAAGGCATATTCCGTCGTGTCAATATTTTCAAAAAACTGTCTGCAAGCACCGCGAAAAAGAATGTTTTACAAGCTGTAGATGATAATCTTTGTGTTTGTTTGGCAAACTTTTAAAGAACATTTAGACTTATGATATAATTTTCCTGATAGCAATTACACAAGCTTAATTTTAATTAATTAACAAAATAAAATTGTTTAAAGACAAAGCTTACTTCAATTCTGAAAGAGTTTTATTTTTTCATAATTTGTAAAAATTGTCAGATAAAAATCCGCACAGATTTTAAATAGGATGTCATAATCGAGGGTTTTGTATTAACGTCTAGGCAGACACTGTGCGTGATTTTATTAAATCATTTTGTTTGCTAAATTGTTTAAATGGTGAACCTTACTAAGATTTTTAAGAAATACTTTAAAGAAACTATTGGAGAAAGTGCTATTAAATTTTGATGCGTATTTTACGTTTGATAAAGTTTAAACCCACTTTTTGCTTATTTCAAACTTTATTTATTAGTCTGTTAAGTACAGTTATCAACATTTTCAGATCTAACCTTTTTACAATTTGTTTGTTTGGGGTTTACTAAAAATATTGTTTACCTCACAGAATAAACTTTGGCAGAAAATTGTAGACACTTGCCAACAACTAAAAAACTATACTGCTTTCAATAAAACAACTGAATCTTTGTTTACAAAAGCAACAGTTTCAACAACTACTTTAAGTGCGTTATTTAAGAATTAAATTAAACTATATTTAAAAAAAAAAAACTTTGGATAATGCAATTACAAACAATTATGCACAGGTGAACCTTGAAAGAAATGTAGATTGTAGACGTAATCTCTAACGATGAGTTTTTCTGATTTATGTATTTTATACAAAGTAAATATAAATATATCTTTAAAAATTAATAAATAATGTATTTTATGTAAATTGTTTTTTCATCTATTAAGAGACACATGCACTCGTGTTTCAGGGTATGCACCCTTCATCAGTATGCCTATCATCTCACTGGTCGAAGAAACAATTTATATAAAATCATAGTAACTATTAAATGTGTCTTTTACTACATTTATTAGTTTTAAATGATAAATTTGATTTTAATCATCTTACTCAAATAAAACGCACCAAAAATGCCGTTGCCTGTCCGTATAGGATTTAACTGTACTACAGCTCTCCTTCACACACAAACAGTTTAACGTTTCTCCTAATAGAAGGCATTGCATTAACACCTTCGACACATTACTAAACATAAACTGTTTAATAGTTACTGTGATTTTATGTAAATTGTATCTTTGATCAGTGAGATGATAGAAATGTTCATTATTTTCTATATTATTTACGGTTCCATGAACTTCCTTGCCTTGTTATTTTTTTAAGGTACATCAAAAGTTCTTAAAGAACATGCGACTCCCAAATCCACAAATTTTGCATTGTTTTGTTATAGAATGCATCGTCAATTTGATGTTATTCCAAGATCCAGTTAGCAAAGTTTTGCCGCTGTCTATGGTTTGCTTTTTAAGTCAAATAAATTTTATAGTCATAAACATTCTATAAAAGAGTACTGAGATAATATCCAATTTCTGGTCGCAATGTCTGATAGAGCTGACTGGTTGTTCTGTGACACTAGCACTCACAATAAAATAAATACGCACATTCAACTTTTTTAATTAAATATCAAAAGAACCGCGACGGACAATTATGTACATCAAAATAATTACGTAACTTGTGAACTGTTATTGTAAAATTTTCTGCAAATGGCGCACAGTTTAAAATGCAAATTTTTCTTCAAACACTCTTTATAGAGATTTTTTATTTGACTGCAATGGGATTAGTACGGCAAAGTCAATGACATAAACTGGCTATAAAGTGCTTGGCGTTTTTGTGCAGTTATTAACGCGCCTTAAATTAATTAGGCACATACACATATTAGTCGCGTTTGTTTTGCAATATTACTGAAGATTTTATTACTTCGCGATGAAGTCAAATATCATATCATTTATGTTTTATACATAAATGATATGATAGATAAAAAAGTTTTATTTAAATGTGATTTGTTTACCATAACCACACATTATTTAATTACTCAAAAAAAAATTGTAGTTTACATTAGTAAGAAAATTATGTAAATTAATAATTTAATGACATAAAACAGACGAGGCTCTGACAACCAAGGCACCGCGGAATAACCGTTACATCAAAAAGTTAAAAACAAAAAATTTAAAAATTTACCAACCCGCAGTGCAAGAGTGTCGTTTTAATGCCAAAATCTTCTACACCAAACATAAAATGTCAAATTTTAAAACAAAACTACACTAAGTAGGTAGAACTCAAAATTTACAATTCTACCCCAACAACAAGAATGGCAGCCTCGTAAATTTTGGGAAAAGCAAGAAAACGACTAATTCTAACAACACACACACACACACACACACACACACACACACATTATACATTGCGACATATAACAACAGAGCAATGAGCACAAACAACTGTGTAGAAGAATTTAAACAAAAACTAAAAACATAAATTAGGTCATTGTTGGATCAAGCGAAACAAGGCTCCAGGGAGAAAAGCTTACCACGCTTAAATCCAGGAACATTCTATATCAAAAAAACTCAAAAGCAGCAACCAGCTAATATATGTACCAACCGCAGACGCTGAGGACAAAGCCATTAAGACATTAAAAAGCGAAAAAGCAGTGGGACCGGACAAAATACCAGGCAAACTTTTAAAGCTAATAAATGAAGACCAGCTCGATATTATAGTAGATCTATTTAATACAATATACAGAACCGGACTGATACCTAAACAATGGATAAAATTTACCTTCATAACTATACCAAAAAAACCAAATGCCAAAGAATGTAGTGACTATAGGACTATTAGTCTAATGAGTCATACACTAAAAGCATTTTTCAAAGTTATTTACAAGAGACTATATAACAAGCTAGAAAATTACATAGGTTTCAGAAATTGTGTACCAATTAAAGCCATTATTTATTATAAGCATACAAATATACACATATCTTCTCTGTGACTTGGTGTGTCCTACATTTTGATTGTCTACCCCTAAAGGAAACAGCGTGACTAAAAATTTATGTTTAAATTTAAAAACTAATAATTTTAATGCACTTGGGCTTCATTAAGCGCTTCGTACCTTTTTCAGTGGTAAACCTTACTCCTAGTCAACTTTATAGCTAAAATTGCTGCTCTTATTTTTGTCAGGATTTGCGCGTTTTTAACTGATATTTCTCGGGTTACTATGTTTCAAGTGGTATGGATATTGAGACGTCTAGATCTAGCGAGTAAATTCTGGCTCTAAAACCTTGACAAGTTTTTGAAACATCGGTGTAGATTTGAAAATGTTTGTCTTTATCCACTTTTTGCTTTTGTTGTTTGTGTATATATTCAGTGTAGGGTTTTTTAAATACAAAGTAGGGTGACATAATATCTGTTTGCGCTTCTAGTGAAAGTGTTTTTATACAAGCTCTTCCAGGCGGAAACAGTGTTTGCCAGCGTTTCCTGCAGTGTGTCTAGATTTAGACCTAGACATTTAATTAAAAACATTTTTGTGGCAGCAAAAAGTATTGAAAAAGACTTAAACATCTCAATAATTTTAAAAAAGATCTTGGTCTCTGTCCAAATAACGTTCAATTGATAAAAAAATGAGTCTGATAAGTAATAGTAGTTGGTTGAGAAAAGATGTGGTTGCTAGCATATGCAGACGACATGGTAATACTAGCAAAAGAAGCTAAGGAAATGAAAGAAATTATGAAATGTTTAGAAAAATATTTTAGAAAAAAAGTTTAGAAGGCAATGTAAAAAATACTAAAAATATGGTGTTCAGAAAGGTGGTGGAAGAAAAAAATAGAGAACTAAAAATGAAATTGGCAAGGTATTACGGAAGTAAAATCTTTTGAATATTTAGGATATGTTTTTTGCGCCGAGAGCAAGCACATTAAAGAGATGGCTCAAAAAGCAAATAAAGTAGGGGGACAAGTTTGGGGAATAAGTGAAAAACAATTTGAATGTATAAGAATAAAAGGACTTAAGTTTGATAGTTTAGATAGGAGTATGATATTATATGGGTCAGAAACATGGGGATGGAAAGAACAAGAAAAATTAGGAGCAATACATGTAAAATATTAGAGATGGCTAGGTTTAAACAAAGAAACCCCAACGTATATTGTGCTGGAGAAAGCCAAAAAAGATAAGTTAAGAGTAGAAGCAGAAAAAGAGCAATGAAGTATAAAGAAAGAATGAGACAGAGACACGAATGTAAAATCTTACAAGAATGCATGAAAAAGAAAATGAGAACAAGAAATGGAAAGTTAGGAAATCAAGGAAAATTTTACAACAGAATTGGATATTTAAGCCAAGAAATTGAAAGAATGAGAGACTGGAAAGGAGACAAAAAAAGAAAGGAGAATACAAGTGAAAGAGTTTAGGTACAATGCAAACTATGAACATATTATAGAAAGTAAACTGCCAGAGAGCGATAGATATAGTAAAGATAATAAAAAGATGATTGCAAAATTCAGATGTAGTAATGAAGAACGAGAGACAAGATTTTGGATGAAAGATGATTTGAAAATGTGCAGAATGTGCGAAGAGACTAAGGAAGCTATTGAACATATGTTGAAAGAGTGTAACAAAATGAGAGAAAAACAGATGGAAAAAATGAGATATTGAAAGGGGACGGAAGAGGGATGGATTGGATGAGGGCAGTTAAAAAACAAAGAAAAGAAGTAGATACAGAAGAAAATACTTTTAATTGTGTTGATTTTATAAGGATTATGTTTTATTATTTTGGAAATTTATTATAAATGTATTTGTTAATGTAATTTTCAAGGTCAAGAAACAAACGTATTATTATTATTATTACTATGGGCTGCGACGAACGTTTACGGATTGAATCTAAGAAAACCTAGAAGTTTCTGCTGATTTTTCAAACAAATAATTTTTAGTGTCAAAATGCTTATACCTATATTTATAAGCAAAATTCTTGTACCTAATGCTATATGGTTTGCTATTTTTGCAGGTTTTAGGTCATTTATCCGGTCCCATTCTACTCACATGGTCAATCCCAATTTTTTTTACATCTTCATTCTATATATTACATTCTTCTCAATTTTTAATTAGTTTGTCTGTCTCTAAGTGTTATGTTTTTTATTTACTTTAATGTCTTTATTTGTTTTGTTTTTTTAGTATCTGCTCCGGTCTTCACAGCGCAAGTTAGTATTGGTCGTACAGCTGTCTTGTACAATTTTATCTTGCTCTCAGTTGTCATATATTTATTCTTTCATATAAATTCTTCTAAGCAGCCACTAACTTTTAGTGCTTTCGTCGTTTATCTTTTTTCTTTTTCTGATATGTTCCAATCACTGGAAACGTTTTTATTTTTTTCTCACTTTTTCTAAGACTCGTATAAAAACAGTTTTGTTTTAAATAACAATGTATCAAAATACAAGTCTCTATGAACAGTTCATGCTCCTTCAGAAGTATAATGACTCTTAGACTTCAAATAACTACGTAATTTCAATCGATACCAATCCGATATCTATGAAATAATGCAACGACGACATGCCTATTCAGAGAAAGTGTTTGCCATTATTTATTAATTTTAATAGCAATAGTCATTATTCAATTAAATATAAGTTAATTTAATCATTGTAATAGTCATAAATAAAATTATTAAATTTGCACTTCATTGAAAGAAATATCTGTTTTTAATTTTATTATTTATACTATAATAAATTTTAATGTTATTTTAATAATATAATTTTATAACAATTGAAATGTATGTCATACAACATAAATAGTTTTTCTACGTACTTGTGAATTATATATAAACGCATGCAAAATTCTATGTGAAATCTAATAATTTCCACTTGAATGTCAAGATCATTGTAAAAATAAAATGCAGCTGCAAGAAACAATACTGCAATTACATGTTTAAATCTGAATTATCATCAAATTTACAGAATTGAATGAAGGTTTTTTTTTTCTATTCACAATGCAGTAGCGAATAATTATCTAAAACGCGAAACATGTGTTGTAAATATAATTGTGATTAATTAGTCTGGGTAAAAGTATAAAGTGCTTGTTATAATATTTATAATTTAAAATTTGTGTAATTATTTGCCATTGAAATAGGTTTTAATCATTTTGTAGAAAACGTATTGTTTTTAACACAATTTATAGAAAGTGAATTATGGTTAATTATTGTTGGTCAATTTATTTACATAATTTCTAGAAGTAGCTCTGATCTCTACTATAATCATTTATTTTGTCAAGTTTTTTAAAATTACATTGATTATAATTAAAATATTTGAACCATTAGTCGATTAATTTTGCTATTTTTGTGTCATTTATAAACAATTATTAATTGCGCACAAGCAAGCTGTGAGTAATGAAGGAATTACGACGTAAAAGAAAATATAGTGTACGTTTTCCACAAATATAAACATTTTAAAACTAGTTTATATAGATAATACAAAAATAAAATGTAATATGCTTTCATTGTAATAGAAAAACTATTTTTATGACAAAAAAAATGTCTTTTGTTTACTCCTTTCTGTAATTAGTAGGAATGCCTTGCCCGTGTATAATGGCCTTATTACGCACGACGTTTATTACAAAATTAATATGATTGGATGTTGACCATATTACTTAATAATTAAAGTGTTTATTAAAAATTTATTTAAAAAAAAGATCTATATTTATTACAGGTTTTGAAGACAAATTATAGTTTAGAGTTTGCACAAAACCCCATTTTTTATTTGTATAAATTAAAGCACTCACAAGGGTTTGTGGAAAATAGAATTTTTTCTGCTATTTGTATTATATACTATTAGCTACTTTTTACTTTAATATGTCTATTCTGCAACTGTTATTGCCACAAGAAAAAGTATGCTATTTTATACGTCTTATGCACGGGTCGAAAAGTGTTTTAGTCGTAAAAAATTTAGTGTGCAGTTTGCACTACTCTCCAAGAATATGGATCGTGCTTGTTACACAATATACCATTAACAAATTGTTAAATTTTTACTTGGTCATATTATTTTCCTCTAAATGTTGCTCCTCTAATAGTATAGTTTTTTTTTTTTTAATAAAGTGTAAATTTTTTTGCTATAACACTAAACTGCTCAAACTAATTAGAGGAACACATATTTAAGTCTTAATATTTTTTTAAATATTTAACAATATGCATGTCTAATAACGCTTAATTCAAAGACTTACATTTTGTCCAAATGAATTTTGCAAAAATAAAACAAATTTTACATATCACTTTTAAGATAACAATAACAATTCAGAAAAACTACAAGAAACAAAGCGAAGCAAGCAAGTATCCTACTTGCAAAGTTGTTAAAAATATTAGGTTTATTAATAACGTGTGTGTCTTCCATTAGCACAAATGCTTGTCATTTTCGAGGCTTGCTTTGTACGACGGATGTCTTCTTGTGGTATATTTTTCCATTTTTCAAGGCATTTGTTAGCTATTGAAAGGTCTGTGGTGGATCTGGACGCCTCCTAACACGTCTAGCTAACAAATCCCAAAGATGTTTAATAGGGCTGATGACTTAAGAAAGGCCAAGCTATGGTTTGAAGTGTTGGTATGTAGTTTATGTTGATGGCCTATACCAGGGGACGGCAAACTACGGGGGCCAAATCCGGCACGCCACATTTTATTTATATGACCCGGAAAATCCTCATTTAAAAAAAAAATGTGACGTATATATTTTCTAAAGTTAAACTACAGTTACAATAATGTTTTTTTGAATTTTGATGCAAGTATAAAAGAAATTTCTTTATTTAAAACTTAAAACTTTTACGGTCTGGCCCGTTCCAAAATAAGTTTGCCAATCCCTGGCCTATACTATGACTGTATAACATGATCCTCCAAGACAAAATGTACGTACGTACGTATTGGCACAAGCTCTGTTTTTTTATTAAGGCTAATTTTGCCTAAAACCATCATAGATTTACCATCATATTTTTTGACTCGTATACACGTACTCGACCATCACACCGAGTTAAACAAAATCGTGTCTCATCTGTGAAGAGTACAGGTTTCTACTGTCAAAATTGTTCAGAAACAAAATGTAAGCAATACCGTATGTGGTACGAAGTTTAAACAGGTTTTTGCACAAGTTTTCTTGGTCTCAGGTTGACTTTTCTTAGTTTATTCTTAACTGTCTGGTTGGATATCTCCATGTTATGAGTTGTTCTGACCGATTTGTAGATGTGCTAGAACGCAAGGAGGATACAACTAAGAACAGGACCTGAATTTAGTTTGTTTTTCTATTAGAACTTTGTCTTACGTGTCTTTTATATCTTTTTTGCAACAATACTACAAGACTTTTACCTCATTTAGATACCTCATTTAGATACTTCATTTTAATACACTAGTGTTATACTTAACACTTTATGATGAACTATCAACATTGTTTACTATTCTAAAACACACTAAGTTTTTAAAATAAAAAAATTATTGCTTGCTCTACTTTATTTCTTGCAGTTTTTTTTTTAATTGTTATTGTTATCTTAAAAATAATATATAAAATTGTTTTAGCAAATTTATTCGGACAAAACAGTAATTTTTGAATTGAGCGTTTTTAGATTTGCATATTGTTATAATAAAAAAATTATTAAAACCTAAAAATGTGTTCATTTAATTATTTTGTTTTGTTTTTCGTTAATTTGTGTTTGCCAAAAAAAGCACTTTGTTGCGTATAAGCTTTGAACTCGCTCAGCAGATGTGCCAAAGTTTGATTGTTCTATGTATGTGTTTTTAGGCCACAGTGTCCAGTTATAAGTTCTGTAAGATTTTTGCAGTTTTGATCTGCTTATCTGCATTTTCACAGTTTGGGTCATGGTAATAATTGTTATTTTATTTCCTGAAAAAAAATTTACAACTTGATGTATTCATGTCGAGTGTACTACGATTGATTAATGTACTGGTCTCGTATGGAACTCCAAAAGCAAGTTCAGGTCTAATAAAGATAACTTCATAAATATATATTACATACTGCGGCTCCGGTGCCATTGTAATATGTAAGCTAAATGGTACTTTTGATTGTACGCGGGTATTTTTTATTTGTCGATTCATTTCGCGACAGTATTATTACATTAAATTGTTTTTGTATGTCTTTCATGAAGTCTAATCTTATTTTCAGTGTTTTTGTTATGTAACACATTTGTTATTCCAGGTCTGTAAACCATAAAATTTGTTTTTATTTATCTATAGTAGTAGGTGTTACTTCCCATGATCGTCTAACAATTGCTTTAATTCTAAACAGCATCCGGATGGTCTTCGTGGTGTAGTCACATTATTCAGATAAGTATAAAAAATTAGTTTGGTATTAAACGTGAGTCCCTGGTATTTTACTTTTTTGTCATTAAGAATATGGATAACTGCTATTCTTTCCTTCTTGTCTTATCTTTCTACGTTGTTTAGTGCATTCTACATCAAGTTAGATGCAGTTGTTGTAGTAAAATTATTGGCATTGCTTAAGAAAAAAAGCCCATGTTATTTAGTAATTGCAGTACAGTCCATAACAAGGCATCTTAATATAAGTGATAACACACCGCCCCGTGAGTATTCACTAACAATTTTAGTTCTTACAGTCTTACGGTATAATGTATTTGTTACCGTTTGATTCGTAAGCTTTTTTTTTTTTTTCAATTGTCGTGGCTGAATCCAAAGATAATGTTGTCAAATACCCCTTTAATGTCTAAAAGGTTTTCAGGCTCTGTTAATGTATAGCCACTTTGAAAGATTTTTCTGATTGGTATGCGTATTGGTATCGGTGTAGTCAAAACTTTTAGAGGTTTGTTCTAGATATACCTGTTGACTATTTTTTCTAATAGTTTTAGTAGAAAAGATGTCAGTCTGATTGATCTGTACCCTGCTTTGGTACAAATACTACCTTAACTGTTATCCAGCTGTTTGGTATATACAAAACTGCTAAGCTAACTTTGAGGATTTCACATAGAAGTTCTCTTAGGGCAGCAAACCCTTCCTGTAACATGATGGTATAGACTTTCAGCTCTTGGTGATTTGAATAGTTTATTTACATTTGCATCTATCCAGTCATTTTTGTTTGCTTTTTTGTTAGGCATTTCAAGATCTTCTTGGTTAAGAACTTTTGCCAGCCGTAGAGTCTAGAAAGAGTTTTTTTGACCAACTAAGTGTAATTTTCTTATATTGACAACGAGGATTCATTCAACGTTTGCAGTGCAATCTTTGCTCAGTGCCTTCTAGAGACAAAAACACGGTGGGTTTGTTCTGAACTTCTCTCAGTATTTCTTTCTAGAGTCCATGTGTTGACTAAGTAGTATTTTGTTATGCAGTTAGTTTTTCTTGAGTTTTTGTATACCTGTAGAAGCGTTTCTTCAATATTGAATCAAATGTATGAGTGGTCAGACAGCAAAGGCTCATCTGATATGTGCCAATTTTTGATCACTTGCTTTTCTTTCACAAGTAACACGCCCCAGAACTTGATGCACAGAACCGTTTTGAAGTGTTCTGAAAGGAACATTATCTAACGCAAAAGGATGCTTTGACTAGTGACGTAACTGACAAATAAATATTTACTCAACTTCACGTTTTGTTATTGATTTGTATAATTAAAAAACAAAAATTCTAAGTTTCTCACCTCTTGGGTAGATGTGGGTATTCCCCTATGCGATGGTGTAAACATTTCAGAATACGAATCATTTTATACCTTTATAAAACTGAATAATTTATATGGAAAATAATTTTTATACTTGCAAGATAAAAACCCTTTAATAAGTTACAGATGACAGGTGACAGGCAGGTTGAGTGAGGAAATATTCTCTCACTCAACCAGCTCACGCTACTACGATGAGTAGCTGTTTTGTCTCTGCATTTTTTTTTTCAAGTATTTTATTTACATATTATATTAATACGATATTGAATTATAATAAAATAAAATTGTAATCATTTATTTTGTTCAATAATACAATGAATAATTTAATGTACAACAGAAATATAAACTATATATTTCATCGTATGCAACAGTGTTGCGCATATTGTACTACAAGTTGTCTATAGTCGTGTCTAAATATTTTTAATTAAAACTAAACAAAAGATTACTAATATTTACCATATAATAAAATATAACACAATTCATTAGTTCTTGTTTGATTAATACATTGATATGAAACAAGTGAAACTGTTAGATGTTATATGACAGTGATAATTGATGTGATAAACAGAACGAGTATTTTTGCAAAATATTAAAATGTTTCTAATAAATATTAAAAACATTTTAAATATTATTTTAAAATAAAGACATAATAAATCTAACAATATTATTGACAATTAAAAATAATTTACTAAAACAAAACAAGCTAAAAGTTTGATTTGGTATCACCAAATCTCTAGTATCGTTTCGAATTGTTCCCGAGATTGGGAGATAACCGATAGTTGCTTGTTTAGAATAAAATTAAACAATTAATGTAGTAAAAAGATTACAATTGTTTGAGAAAAGTTCAAAGCAGAGCATTGAGAAAATATAGAACATAATCTATACGTTTATACGGTCTATGAAATAAATAGTCAATAGCGTAAAACTAGAGCATATACTTAAACACCAAATAAAGTCAGGACAACCAATAATTTGACAAAGCATTTTAAAAACTATTTGTTTCTTAAGACTATTTATAACAAAAATATATAGCTGTTTCGTGTACCTACCAAGAATGTTACACTGCTTCTATCCGAAAAAAAAAACTAAAAATAACTTTTATAAGGATAAAAAGCTGTCCAATTACTTAAGAATTAAATTTCGAAAACAATCTTGAAAGATCTTAAAATTATGGATGACATAAGAACAATTTAAACTAGTAGACTTCGTTAAATTTAAAGTGTAAAAAAATGATATACTATAGTGGTCTACGGTCGGCATAAGATAATCTAAAAATAAGCATAATTTATTTATAAAAGTCTCAACAAACTTTAAACCTAAAATTTTAAAATAGCTTATAAAAAATTTGCAAAAGTTTACAAAAAACAAACAAAAAATTAATAAAACTTATTTCTCAGAAACTTTTAACTAGATTTTAAACAGCGTCTTGAGACGCAAGTTTAGCATATTACGTTGCACCATAGTAAAATTACATTTTATTTACGTCAAACAAAGTTCAAATATAACATGTCGTTTTTGATAGCTCAAACTCCAAAACGTAATTTTAATATTGCAATGTCTGTCATTAATATAGTTTTATTAAGCTCTAAACAATTATTTACTACTACTTGCCTGTATACTGTAATGGATATTAACTCTGGTTTTTATATTTAATAAATTACAGTATAATTTGCTTCCAAATATTTTAATTAATTATTATTTTATTGTTATACAGGAATACGTGAGCGGACCGCTCTTTTAGAGTGAGGTACGCTGTTTATTGAGCTGTGTTCCTGTACGCACCCAATATCAGTGAAATTTTGATAAAGATTTTTTGACCAATTAGAAAAAAGCATTACGAATATTGGCGATGTTGCTAAATTTATCCGAATATTAGCAAAGACGTCATTTCTAAATGCATAGTGCAACATAACTTGACATAAGCTTTTTTAGAAAGGAAAAATCCTTTATGCACCGACTTTTTAATGCAGAAATCTGAGGGACTCGTTCTCTAGGGACCCTACCAATTAAACTTCCTCTCTTTTATCTCCCCCAGTTTTATGGTATCTGCATATCGCATTTTTTTTCACTCTTCTAGGTTTTTTTGTTTAATCTGCTTCTTGGTGTTTTGTTATTGCTTTTCTTCTTTTTCCTTTATTTTTTTCTCTTCTTTTTTCTTTGTTAAAATCTGGCTTACCATTATGTTGATAATATCTCAATTTAGGCTATTGTCTAGCATTAAATTGACCATGTTGTTAACTCTGAGCTCTGTGCAGGGCAGTTTCTATACTCTCCATTTTGGGCCGGCGAGCAGCGTGTGTTGCGCTGTATCTACTTCTTTGCAGTATACGCATTTATTGTTGTTTATTTTATTGATTTTTTTCTTTGAAGCACTCGTGCCCAGTTAGGCATTGTATGAGGAAGTTTCTTATTTAGCCGTGTTTTCTTTCCACCCAGCCGGCGGTGTTTGGAATTAGGTCATGGGTTTGCTTTCCTTTTTTGTTGGGGAGGCTTACAAAAAAGAATAGCAAACCCATGACCTAATTCCAAACATTGTCTGCATTTAGCATTGTTTCAGATCTTGCTCGCATCTTACCTTTTTTGTCCATGCCCCAAGTAATGCGTCTATCTTTTGCCAATAGCGTATACGGTATTGTTTTGGCCAGCACTATAGCACACATTGTTGGTATCGTCCTTTATGCACGGCAGACTCTGATGGAAACAGACGTAACTACCGATGCCAGGATTCTTTACTAATGCCTTTGCATCTTAGCATCATTTTATCCACATACGCAGCATTTTTTACTTTCTGAATCTGTTTCCCGAATCCAAAAAAATTGTCGATTGTTATACCTAGGTAAATTAATCTGCTTTTGGGTTTAATTGTATCTGTTTCCAGCTTAAAATTTACTTCTCTGCACTTCATTCTGCCGATGATCATGATTGTTTCTATTTTTTTTTTTGTTGCCAGCTCAAGCTTATGGTCGGCCATCCACTGGTTAACTTTTTTTAGGCTGTTGTTTGCCGTGGCATCTGTGGCTTGATTCTGCTGAGCTTGGTCAAGTAACGTCTCAAGTGATGTTGGAGAATTAGAGCTTAGAAGAAAAAGTACTATCCGATAGAAGCAAAAGAAAAATTTAAAAGTGTTTGCAAAAAAAAACTTTTTAGTATCTCAAGAAGATACTTTTAGTATCAGGACCAATTTATGTTTTTTTTTTATCAAACTGGTTAGAGCACGCTTTTTTTTGTTTAGTGTATTTTTGATAGACCCCATTTGGTCTGAAGAAGGTTGAAGGTTTTTAAGGGTGAACATAAAATAATGCTAAATTATTATATGAGTAGATATTTAGCTGATTAAAAGTACTCAAGTTTTTCTATAATTTATTTGCAGTACATACATCAACCTAAAATGCCCCAAAATGTTTCTAAAAAACTATTGTTTGTTATTGTTGTTACATGATCAATTTAATTTGAATTTCAAGCCTATATAAACTCATTACTCCACAATATTTTTTAAGGTAAACATTGTACATGGGTCTCCCAAATTTAGTTATTTTAGACCCAACTTTATAACGCGTTACTGCTTATTGACTCAAAAGTTTTACGATTATATTATTGTAACTTTGCTCATTGCTCAGCGTTTTGACTCTGCAACATTTAAGCTTTGATTATAGCTTGGAACTTATGCTCATTGTTCTAATCTTTGTATTTATATCACATCACATTAGTTTTAATTTAATTCACGTTTAGTCAACATGGACTTTTTGTCTAAAAAAGTGACAAAAAGTTTATGTTGACTGAACAACAGTAGAATCAAAACTGTAAATTAAATAATATATAAAAAATCGTAACGATAATTGAGGGCAACCTAGCTAAGATCAAAGTTTCAGTATACCAGCCTTGAAACGCTGAGACACAACAAAGCAAGATTTAAAATATTAAACCATAAAACCAAAAAAACAAAAAATAAGCACACATGTTATCACAATTATTCACTCACTTGTTCAAACAACGGACAAAATCAACCATAATTCGTTCAAATATAGCTTAGAGGATAGTTTGTTGGATGTTTTTGCTAATCCGCTCTAGATCTCTAAGTTTTTTTATAAACACTTTTTAAACAACCCTAAATAAAAGTAGTCAGGGACAGTAATGTCAAGAGATTTTGCAAGCTACCACAAATCACCATTTCAAGAAATGAGTTTGTGTGGAAATGTCTAGCGCAAGATCTCTATTTTTGTCTTGCAGTTTCTTTTTTTTTTCTTAGTGTTAATGTTAGTGTTAGTGCGAAATAAAAAATGTCTAAAGCACACATATGCTCAAGTCATTTTTATCATTTAGAATTGACTGTGACTGTTTTACCATCTTCCTAAAAAATATACCAACTAATAATGCTTGATGATGACATCGGTGCCGTAAAAATGACGCTCTCACACCGGGTGCATCAGAAGCTAGTTACGGCACTGGATGACATAGCACACCAAACAGTCACTATTGATGAATGAATGATCTTTCATAAATATGACTGTAGCTCAATTGCTTACTGACCAAACCGTAATGTAAAGTGAGCTTCGTCATGAATAAAAAGATGTCTGATTTCTAGATCTATCTATCTTTAACTTAAAAAAATGTTGACTAAATTTAATACAGCACTGTTTATCACGTTCTGTTAACTTCTGAACTACTGCAATTTTGTACGGTTAAAATTTTATCTTCTGCAGAATTCTTTAAATATAACGCGTCGTTTCACTGATCAATTTGGACTACAATGTTTTAATTACAGATCTCCTCCTGCCATTAGATTTTCTAATTTTAACTAACCCATTATTTTTCTACTTAGGCACAAACATTAATTTGACGACGAAATAACCGTTGAGTTACAATTATATGGAACCAAATCTGATAATGTTTTCAATACAAAAATGCGTTGATGGATATTCCAACGCTCTTCTTTCAATTGATATGAATAGTTTTTACGACTGATAAACATATTTTTCAAGGCATTCTAAAAATTAACAAATTATTTTAGCTCTCGCTGTATAAAATGTAATGACCTTTATAATGAACATATTTTAACACCGCTGTTAAAATCATTTCTTAGCTAATCAGGCAACAAGTTTTTCATATACATATTACCTAGCAATGTTAAATTTTTTAATTGATGTAATAAATGTTCAGAATACGGCTATAAGTGTATATATATATAAGTGTATAGTTTCGTTCTGACCGATTTTAATAAACATCAACACTCAACAGTATTTTTATTGAGTTTTAATTTAAGTGTGTTCCGGCATCCACTCAAATAGTTGCCCAATTTTATTGTATCGTTCATAATTTTCTCTAAGTTTCTACAATTTAAGTAAATAATTGTTGTGAAAATTTATATAATTTGTCTATAAAATTGTCATTAGAATACTTTCATAGTTCTACATCACTCATAAGTTAATTAATCGTGAAAACACCGTACCTAATATACTGAAAATATTTAAATTGTAAATTTCTTTTTGTTATAATTTTAGCACAATGCTTAAATTTTTGTGTTTGTCCATTAAAACATTTAATAATTTTGCCATTGTATGTAACAAGTTACAATTATATTAATAAAACTTACAAATGCACATACATAAAGACAAAGATTTATTCATTCTTCTCATCTAGGCTATTTTATTATAAATTACTCTTATTATTTTTAGAACTGTTATAACGTTTGCATCTCACAAATGTTTAAAGAGAATGTGGCATGCATGCATTGTATTGTTTGTAAGAATAATGTATGGCACTATTTATATGCAGAAATGCATGAAGAGCGCTTTAAACGAATAACGATTATGGTGGTATTGCGTGTTGTTTGAAGGTTTTTAATATTTCAAACAAATATTTAATATTGTTATTATTTATAGTTGAATAGTTGCGGTTCACAAAATCAAATTTAGCAAGAAAACGCATGAATATAATTGAATAAAATTTTCACACATTACAGATTTGTGCCCTCAAAAAAAAATAATGAGTTAAGTCGTTTCTCCGCAATTAATTTTTAAAAAAATTTAGTTTTTTTTGTAGTTTTACTTGTTACTGCAAATCTTTAACCCAAAGTATGAAGGCATAGAATATTGTATGTAGTTTAACATATAAAATAAGTGATGATGTGCTGCTGTACGTGTCCACATTTTTCTAAAGGAAAAGGTTTACCGAAATTCTGGTAGATTTATAGAATTTGAGAATGTAATGTTTGCTAATAATAATTCTAGCGACGTTAGTTATTGAGTGCTAAAAAGATTTTGAATTTGTTCTTAAACTGCAAATCAATGAATTAGAATTGACAAAAAAATCCAAATTTTTTAAAATAAATGCCATTTTAAATACTTTTTTTATATACATTTATAAAGCAATACTCTAAAATGTTGTAAAATAATATTTCAGAAAACTGCATGATTTGCATAAAAAACATGGTTTATCATTGAAAAATTGAGTATAGCTAAAAGAATGTTTTGTTTAACTGGAGGATTTTAATGAGTTTTAGAGCTAATAATAGACCGCTCTATAGTTCTACGCTCAAATTTTCTCCTAGTGAAGTCGACAAAACTGAAGGTTACTGATTTAAGGTAAACTTTCTAGGTAGGGCCCCGCCATCAATTTCTATTTACAAAACTAGTTTAAGCATTGGTTTTTTGAGACCAATGTTAGAAATTTTCAAAATGTGAGCACATGCGTTTCTCATTATGAAACACAAAAGTCAGGTTGCGTAAAGTACTACTTCTTTTTTTTTGTTTCTTTAACCATTTAAAACACACGTAGGCTTCTTTCAATTTCTTCTATTTTAAACTATTTTTAGGTTCTTGGATTCTCGCATCTGTTAATGTTTACACAGTGAATAAAGAAAGTACACGCTTTGAGTGTTCTGCACAGACTAAAATATATTTTCGTGTTAACTTAGTACAAAAGTCTTTACAGGATATAGAGGGCGTTTAGCAGATTTTCAAATTTGATATTACTATTTCAACAATCCCACTATATCTAATCTGAAAAATTCTTAATTAAACCTAAATTGGTAACATGTTCATTATGCTTTAGCAAGCACAAACTCTTTGTAAATATATCTGCAGTCATCTCTGCTGTAGGTAAATAAGATTTACTAACATATTTGTTTACGAAAGCCTCTTGCACAAAATGATATCTTACATCAATATGTTTGGTCCTTTTATGGTGCACATGATTTACCGACAACTTTTGCTCACCTTGGCTATCATTGAAAATTTTTAAATAAACTGTTTTTTTTTAAGCTTCCGACATGGCAATATATTCCGCCTCCGAGCTGTAGCTTGTTTCTTGCTGTCTCAGCAGATAGATAGTGAATAATTTTCTGTCTTTTGTGTTGTTGGCCCAATCAGCATCAACGTATCCTATTAATTTTCTATTGCCCTTTTCATATTTTAGGGAATAGTTTTTTGTCCCTATCAGGTATCTCAATATTTGCTTTGCACTCTTCCAATATGACTCATTATAGCATTTGTTATATTGTCTCAAAAAACGTACACTATGTGCAATGTCGGGTCTAGTCAAGACTGCTAGATACATAAGACTTCCTATTAATTGCTGATAGAGTAATGTTCTATTGATGTCTTTATTGCTAAAAGTTATATTTTTCTCATGATGAGTATTGGCCATTTTACTTTTTTGCATATTGAATTCCTGCAATAAATCTTTAATATATTCTTCCTGATCAAGAGTGATAAACCCTCCTTTTTTGTTTTGCGTGATTTTCAAACCTAGACATCTTTTTACTTTTCCCAGATTCTTTATCTTGAAGTTTGAATTTAACTCAAACTATTAAGGATTTTGTTTTGTCTAAATCATTTGAAAATACAAAAAAATCGTCAACATTTAATGCAATTATGGTTAATAATTTTTGGTCTCTTTTTATATATACAGGGTGTCCGGAAAATACGTGTACAACGTTTGACGACAGACTCCTGACGTCAAAATAGGTCGATCTAAGCCGACTTAGTTATATCCAAAATTGTCTCGTTTAGCCGGTAGAGGGCGTCAAAAAAAACAAAAGTATAACAAAGTTGAAAGTATCTATTGTAAGAAACTAAGTAAAACAAAAACATTACTTAAGCAAATGTGTAAAATGACCGCCATCTTGCTGAATACACTTATTAACACTCTTTAAAAAATGATATTGGACCCTATCTAATGTCTCGGGATTATTAAAATGGTTGCCTGCATTTAAAATCCGCTGCAATAAATCATCGCGTGTGTTTACCGGAGTCTTGTAAACTTCTGTTTTAATAGCGCCCCACAAAAAGAAGTCACACATATTTAACTCAGGAGAACGTGGTGGCCATTTTACTGGTGCATCATTGCCTCTTCCAATCCATCGGTTGGGATATTGATGATGTAAGTATTGCCGAACGGCAACGGAAAAATGGGGCGGGGCACCATCATGCATATACCACATTTCCCTCCGAAGTAAAAGGGGCAAATTCTCCAGAAGAATTGGTAATGTGTCTTGCAAAAAATTTAAATAAATATTTCCATCTAACCTGTCTGGAATAACAATGAGACCAATAAGGTAGTGATCAATAATACCTGCCCAAATATTAATTTTAAATTGATGCTGATGATGTGCAACTTTAATGGCATGTGGATTTTCATCGGAATAAATATGTTTGTTGTGCAGATTGGTTACCCCAGATCTTGTAAAGCATGCCTCGTCAGTAAACATAATTTTTCTACAAAAATTTGGAACAAGGATTCTTTTGTTTCTAATAAATTGACAAAATGTAAGCCGCATGGGGGGATCAGTCGGTAAAAGTTCCTGGACTTTTTGTATATGGTAAGGATGTAACAACTGTTCTCTTAAAACCTCATTGACAATCGTTTTAGGAACATTTAACTCACGTTCTAAGAGACGGGTACTGGTACTTGGTTCTTCTTCAACTCTTTCCAGAATCATCTCTTCTGTTTCCACAGTTCGAGTTGTTCGCATACGACCCCTGCCTTCAAACTTTTTCTCAAAACTGCCCGTTTCCCGAAGATGACGCTCAATATTGGCAAATGTTTGGTGGTTTGGTATTCGACGGTTAGGAAACCTCTCCATGTAAACCCTAACACTCTGACGCCCATTTCCTTGACAAAACCCGTATACCAGGAGCATGTCAACTTTCTGAGAGTTTGTATAATTTTCCATTTTTAATGGTAAAATGAACTTGTAATTCAAGAATGTTGATCGTATACTTGAGTAAATTTCATAGACTGGTGACAATTTGTCAATAATTGTCAAATTATTAAACGCCATAGCAACTAGGTCACTTAAAAAATTATTGTTACAGGTAATTTCTTTTTAATATTTACAAATTTTTGACGCACTCTACCGGCTAAACGAGACAATTTTGGATATAACTAAGTCGGCTTAGATCGACCTATTTTGACGTCAGGAGTCTGCCGTCAAACGTTGTACACGTATTTTCCGGACACCCTGTATATATACATTGTTCAAGTTCTGATCTCTTATAGTTCAATGAAATTAAAAGATTGTCCACCCTTTTGTACCAGGTTCTGGAAAATTGTTTGAGGCCATATACCGTTTTGTTTAGTTTACAAACCATGCTTTCTTTACCTTGTACCACAAAGCTTTCAAGCTATCTCATATAGGCAGTTTCTTCCAAAACACCGTTAAAAATGGCTGTTGCTACATCTATATGCCTTATATCTAAATCAAATTCTACAGAATACGCAAATAAAAGTCTTAAAGTGGAATGACGCACTACTGGAGAAAAAGTTTTATCGTAATCTATGCCTTGCTTTTGTGTAAAGCCTTTGGCCATTAGACGCGCACGATAACGCCCTTTACCCTAAACGTCATTTTATCTTTTAAAAACCCATTTTCAATTCATTACACAACCGTTTCTCGGTGGTTTGGTTAGATCCCAAGCATGTGTTTCATGAAAGGATTCTACTTCTTCTCTCATGGGCCGCCTTCTAAAAGTCGTTGTTTGGTCTTGACTACGTTTCATTTACTGTAAGAGGGTCACACTCTAAAGCTGTATTAGTTTTACACATATACGTTACATAATTCTCAAACAATTTTGGTTTGGGTTTTGTGGTTGATCTTCTTGTTGCTTCTGTGTTATTTTTGCTTTCTAACTGAAATGTTTCTGCATCTTCTTCGATTTATTTTTCTGAAGTATCATGTTAGTCTGCAAAGTTAGCTCCCACTGAATCTGAGACTCTGACTAACACGCTATCAGTTTCTTCTTCCATTACAATTACACCTCTACTGGTGATTACCTTATTCTTAGTTTTGTAATACAGTCTGTATCCTTTCGTGTGTTTACTGTATCCTAAGAAAATCATTCTTTTGAATTTCTTATCCCATTTAGTTCTTTTCACTTTTGGAACGTGCACCATAACTTGGCTCCCAAAAACTCTTATGTGGTCTACATCAGGTTTTTTGTTGTTCCATATCTTAAATGGTGTTTTATTTTTTATACTTGAACAAATTGATCTGTTTCGTATGCTGCAGAACTTGCATCGAAAAGCAAACATTTTGCCTTTTCCACCAGAGTTTTGTTGATCCTTTCTGTTATGCCATTTTGTTCTGGGGTGTATGGAGCTGTTCTTTGGTAGATTATACCATGATCTTTCAAAAACATTTTGGATTCAATATTACAGAATTTGCTTCCATTATCAAATCGCAAAATCTTGATTTTTTTTCTTGTTGATTTTTCACTTCATTCTTAAATTTTTTGAAATATTTGTGGATTTTTTCTTTGGATTTTAGAAAATAATCAATTACCATCCTACTGTAATCATCTTCAAAGGTAAGAAAATATTTAGATCCTCCAATAGATTTGATTTCCATTGGGCTTCTGACCTGGAGCCTTGCTTATTGAACGGTAACCTTGTCTGCTTGCTTTCACAGCAAACTACACAGTTTTTGCTGCTATCTTTTTTAAACTGAATTCCTATTGCTGCACCATTTCACATCTTGTTTAGATCTGATGAAGTCTCCTATGCCATATGTCGCCTGACACTTTATTTGCAGTAGTAAGCAGGCACTTATTTGATTTAGCAAAATTTAGTCTATATATATTATGTACAAGTTTAGCTGAACCAACTAGTATACCATTTCTGTTAAAAACGCTGCTGGAATTCTCTGTGAAGTTGACGGAGTTTCCATTTTTAATTAGTTGGCTGACAGATAAAAGATTTGTTGTTAGACCAGGAACACAAAGTATATTTTTTATAACTACACTATGTCTGTCATTGTTTACCACTGTTTTTAATTCAATGTCTCCCACACATGTAACTGTCAGTTTCCCTTCATTTGCCACTGTAATTTCTTGAACACTTAAGTTGTACAACTTGTTGTTCATAAACTGTTCATTTGTGGTATGATGAAAACTAGCTCCTGAATCTATGTACTAATCGTCTTTTTTAAACTGTCCTGTTAACAAAGTAGCACTAAATGCATTTACTTCTCTGCCACTTGAACCATTTTGTTTATGCTTGCAATAGTTATTCTTAGTACATTGATTTTTAAAATGGCCAATCTGATTACATTGGTAGCAACTTATTTTATTCTTGTTGCAGCTAGATGTCGTCTTTGGAGTAACACTGTTACCAACCTGGTATTTCTTCTTGTTACTAAAACGCGTAGCAGCAAACGAGTTTCCTTTTCCAACGCCATCTGTCTCTATATCTAACAACTTGGACTAAATGGCGTCTGTGCTGATGTTGATGCCTGAATGCTCGACCGCCATGATTAAAGGGGAAAATCTTTCAGGAGACCCGCCAGTAGGAGCGTCCTTATCCACACGTCGTCAATTTTAAATCCGGTACCTTTTAGTTTCAGTCCCGTTTCCACCATTTGGTTTACATATTCCGTCATCAAATCGAAATCCTCTAAACGAATAGAGATTAACATGCGGAGCAAACTTACTCTTTGTGTAAACCCTGAATCATCGAATAATTTCTTGAGATGGCCCCCCAATGCTTTTGTCGTCTTTTGATTTTTAATATGAATGTATAAAGATGAATCCATAGATAAGATCAACTTAGCTTTTGCCTTTGCGTCGTCTGCTGCCGCCTCATCCTTGAGACACTTCTCTAACCCTTCTAATATTAGGAAGTTTTCCGCCGCAAAAATTCAATCACTATAATTCTTCTCTCCTTTTAACTTTGGAATACTTAACAAATAATTTCCAGCCATTCTTGTGCACTCAAACTAAATTTCTTAAAAAACACGTGGGTTCTGGGCCCATAACCTGTTAATGTTCACACAGTGAATAAAGAAAGTACACGCGTTGAGTGTTTTGCACAGACTAAAATATATTTCCGTGTTAATTTAGTACACAAGTCTTTACAGGATATAGAGAGCGTTTAGCGGGTTTTTTAAATTTGATATTACTATTTCAACAGTATCGGATATTGCACTCATTACTGCCCTCTATCGAATCGAACGCTTTTTTTGTAGTTGATAAATTTTAAGTAGTAGGACACATTATATTCTATGCTTTTTCCTATCTGGGTTTATATTTGCTTGTTTGACTGGTTGTTAAAAATCCAATTTGTTAGTTACTCGGTTAATTATTTTGGTCAGTAATTTATACAGGTAGGTGCAATAAAAGGCTTTTTGGACGGTAGTTTTCAATTTTTGCGTTATTTCCCTTTTTACGTATTTTGATTACTTCTGCATTTTGCCAACTTGTTGGTATTTTCCTCTTGACCAAACATTAATTCAACAAAGTAAGGAAAGCTTCCAGTAGTACTACACCACTAAGTTTAAGTATGTTCAGTTTTTATTTGTTTAATGGCAGTTTCTAGTTTGTCCGTACTCATTTTTGCTAGGATCTACTAAAAAGCAAAACAAAAAAGCTTTTTGAACAAAGATTATTCTAAAAATTTTTGAAAAAAAACTAACTATAGCACCTGCAATAAAGTATATAGCAAAATAATCAAAGAAAAACTAGAAAAACCACTACAGCGTTGGTGTCTCAACAAGTAGAACAAACGGGGTTTTGCGCAGGTCTACAATTAACTATCTATTTTCTGTATTACAACTAATAAAGATTTAGTAAAGCCTACGATAGTGTCTTCCTCAAAACTGTGCAAATCTTTGGACTTAACTAACATTAACATTAACACCATAATGAACTTTTATAAAGGAAATATATTAAGAATAAATATTGGCGGTTGAGTAACAAAAAGGTTTTAAATAAATAAAGGCTTGAAGCAGGGGTGTTGCATATCTCCAACACACTTTAAGTTATACTTAAAACGAGTACTCAAACACTGAAAAACAATGGGTATTCCAGTAAATGAGTATATGCTGCATACACTAACTTTGCGGACGAAATCATTTTTCACATGACTACGAAAACATAGAGTATATGACAAAAAGTTGATACTTGAGTAGTCATTATACATATGGTTTGGAAATCTGGACAATTGGCGGTAGAATGAAAAGAACCTTAGAAGCTACTAAAATGGTTTTTTGAATGAAATTGACAGGAAGAAATAGATTAGAAAAAATAAACAACGCCAGAATAAGAGAAATAATGCATGTAAAATAAACAATTATAGAAAATATAAGATAAAAGCAATTAAGATGGTTTGGTCACGTCTGGAGAAAGGCATACTATCAAAAAAAAAATCTGGAAATCTTCCGGACAAAAGAAAAGAAAAAGCTAATAACAAAACTGGAGAAAATGGATTGAACTAAACATTAAACAAACATAAGCAAAAACATGGTTTTCTAATAACAACTGCATCATTACAATAAAAACATCCGGAACAAATACTAAAATTAGAACATAGAGAAAATGTAAAAGAAGCATATGAATTGAGACAAACAAATAATTATAATAAATGTTATATTTCACCCAACATAAGTATAACAGAATATGAAAAAAAACTTTCTATGCTCAGAGATGGTCTAGACGGGATGCTGAAAGATTGACTAAAGTAGGAGGAGGTAACATGGAAGACAGAAAAGAAGCAATATTAACAAAATGGCTAGCAGAATAAGATCTGCACATAATAAATGATGGAAAAAAACCCACTTTTGAACAAAGAAACTCAAAATCAATTATAGATATAACATTCTGTACAACAAATTTCATAAAACAAATTGCAAAATTGAAAATTATGAAAGACAAGAACTTAAGTGAACATTTAAATATAGACTTCAGGGTAAGAACCCGAAATGACAAAAACGCAAGAACGTACCAAAGAAATCGACCAGTTCTAACTGTTAGTTAAAAAAAATGTCAAAAACAAATGCCACAATTCATTAAAAAACTGGAAAAAGCTATACAGAACTGTTAGGAGAAGACAAAGGCGAAAGATTGCATAAGTATGCTGTCCCAATCTGTTAACAGTGTTTTTTAGGGTTGAGAAAATAAAAGAACTAAACAAAAGCAGTGACAACGGCCAGAAAAATGTGCATTCAAAAAAGGAGAATTATAGTTAAAACTAATGCAAATGCTAAACTAAAGGAGGAAAAATCAAACGGAGAGAGTATGCCAATAGGAATAGGAAATAGTCGAGAAAACTCATCAAATATTGAATGCATTTTGTTGCTTTTTGCAAATATACTTTAACAACAAATTTCTGAATGTACTGGTAAAAAAATAAATCAGTTATCAAATTATATGTAGAAACAGCAAATGACGCTGAAATTGCCGTTTACGTTAAAATACTATAAATCAATGTAGCGGTCGGTACGGTCTTAAGACAAACAATAATGACAAAATATATTTTTGAAAAAAATCTATTTGTACGTTAGTTTTGTCTAGAAGATGTATTTATTTTTTAAACTACTACAGATATGGTATAAAATTTTATAATATATTTAATCTATTTATTAATGTCATGTAAGTAAATTATAGGGTATTTAATTGTAAACTGAAATCCCTTCAGAACATAAATTGGATTCAATTTAGATCGAGCTTAGGGACGGGATTATGTTACTTGTAGGTAATATTTCATAATAGAATTTTAATTATTGCCCATTAGTCATGGCGTTATTTAGTAATTATGACAGTTTCTGCTTTTTGTTAAACTAGGTGCAAAGTTATTGCTTAATACTGACAATAGCTTTTAGAAAAATGAATATGATTTCAAAAATATGTTAATACAATTACTTTAAGCAATTTAAAATTTCTCTACTGTTTCCAATTTTACTAAATGAAGGCTGAATACATGTTTCAGCAATCAAGTTTTTAGTGATACTTGTTTGATACTTGAATATAATTTCAGAAAGATGTAAAATATAGTTTTGCACTTTTATATTTCTATATTTTTTTTAATTGTAATAATATAACTCAGTGATATTATAAACTTTTCAGTAATATTTAATAATTACTGTTGAAAAATTTATCTAATTTTGTGATGTAACTATCAAAGAGCTTATTTTACGATACGAACCGTAACAATGCACCAGTGTAAGGTATTATAAAATAATTAAATACACCAATTACTTTTTTTGTTATGTTATGTTTTGGTCATACTTTATCAAGATAATAAGTTCCAAAATGTACTATTTGAAATCTACAAAGTAAAAGTTTTTTTATTGGTTTATTATTTCATGTAATATATTGAATTCAATTGCTTATGCACCAAAAACAACTTTTTATTAAATTTATTGTTGTATTATATAAACACAAATATGCAATTCTTATATGTGTATTGTAGTTTAATAGAAATATAATTTTGACTTCTAAAGCAAGTACGAGCTCACTATTCATATCATCGTTAAGAAAAGTGAAAATCTATCATCAACTATAATATAAAAGTGCATACATTAAATTTCTCGAAGCATGAAATAACATTACTTCACTATCAAATTTATTTTGCATGCAAAATTATTTAAAAAATAATATTTTTGTTAAATTCGAACCGCTCGGCTATAATCATATTGTTAGGCTTGTCACCCATTTCTTTTCCACATAAATAACCCAATTAAGACAAGTAACATTATTATTATATAACGATTATATTTTAGTAATTATTCGGTCTGTTGGGCGTAGTATCAGGGGACATGGAAAGTTCTGTAACTCTTGCAGCAGCAAAGAAAACAATAACAGTCAGGATAATTGCAAACACGACGACCGACTGAGTTAGAGAGCAAAACATATGCGCATATGATGATGTTTAGCAAATTACATTACATGAAAGTGAAGATAGTCTGTTGAGACATCAAGCATTGTCCATTGTCTTATGTCTAGCGTGCTGTGACACTTGAAGTTAGTATATATACTTACCCCAGACTTGTTTTCACTATCAGTTGTCCATAGGTCTTCATCACATACATATAATATAAATTATAAAAATGGTGTATAAGTTAGGTTTTGTGTTGTGTTTAGCTGGACTTGTACATGGATCACCTAAAAAATATTTGCCCGAAGATGGGTAAGATTTTATCTTGTTATATTTATTTCCATATTTAACATACAAATTCTAGTGGATTCCAGCCAAGTCAATTAAGGTATTACGAATCACAATTACCGACTGCAGCCCCAAATGTTACTGAAAAACAAGGGAAAGAAGCCAAAGAAGCTGGAGATCGTTTACAACGATTTGGATCTACAGGTTTGGGTTCATCGTTTGGTAATACAGGAGGAGGCGCACAATACGGCGGTGGAAATAACAATGTTGCTTATGGCATGGCCCCAATGAAAATTGATATTGGTGGAATTGCATTGGGCGCTTTAATTGGTCTTGGAGCTATTCTTATCGTTCCTAAACTTGCACATGTGTTCTCAACAGGAGGCTACGGATATAGAAGTAAGAAAAAGCAATTTTATCAATCACTTAAATACAAAATAATTTACAATATTTTCATAATATTTATTGAAAGATTTCAGCAAATATATTTTAATAATATAATATCATTTCATAAAAAAACATATTTGACTGATTTTCACTTTAGTATGTGATAATATATTAATGCTTTTTTATGCAATCATATGTTTTAAGATTAATTATACACAAATGGATATATTTATTAATTTTTTAAAAGTAACATGGATAAGGTACAGTATATTCTGTAAAATGAATCATAAACGACAAGACTGATCAAAATCGATCGCGTTCCGCTCTAAATGAATTTGATTGATTTTAGGCCTTGAGAATGACATGTCATCGATTACCGATATCTTGGCAAAGGTTGACAATTCTTTGGAACAACACAACATAGATAGCAGTTCTTGTATGCAACGCATCATTTGTTCGTATGTACATGAAGCCCAAAAAAGTATGGAAGCTGGACAAGCTAATACAGTAGACCAACTCGTTTATGCTGTTTCTAAGTAAATTAGTTTATATATTTAATTTTTGATAATCTAATCAATATTTATTTTTCAGCAATTCACTTTTCACTTATTTACTGGACGGTTCATCGGTTAAGCAAGCTATAGATATGGGTAAACAATCAGATCTTGAAAAATGTGCAAACCTGTATATGAAATGTCCAGTCAGCAAGGATAATGTGATGCAGATTATTGGAACTTTATTGCCAGCATAAATTTATTTATCACAAATACAATTTTTACAAAAAGAATGTGTTTAAATAAAAATGTAAATTATAACATTATATTTTTATTGATTTTAAACTCATAAAACCTCCATTATCCTAAACATATAAACCTCTCAAACGTTTTAAAAAAATTAAATGCAGCAGAATGTTTTTAATTTATTATTCAATATTTTTGAAGATTATATTGTATGAATTATAAATTAACAAAAAAGAAAGTTGTTAAGTTGTTTTACCCATAATATTATAAAATCGTGAAAGAATTAACTAACACAAAATAAAGAAATAAAGTAAAATATATTAATTTATACAAAAACACAATAAAAAACATTTTTTTGTATTATTGGTCCCTATATTGTATTATCTAGTTTTTACATAAAACGATAAAAAATTAAAATACTATTATTATCGGTTAGACATTCAAATTTGCATCACTTAAAAAAAAATTGTTGCAAAAACCGCCCAAGTTCTTTTAAATTTAATAAACGTTGACTATCTTTTGATTTACAAAGAAAACCAAACAAGTCACTCGGACTTATGCTTTACCGGAATCGGTAATCACTGAAGCTATATCTCTTTACCTCATTTGCAACTGACGCATTTTTCCAAAAATTCGCTAAGAAATTGTAAAAAAAACTATTTTTGGTCGATTAAAAAAACATATGATAACTGTAGAAACGTTAAAAATTTTCAAAATTAAAATTTAAACTTTTCTTAAGTAGATAACAAAACAAAATAAATAGTTAACTTTTTTGTATAGCTTGTCAATATACGCTTTAAAATTGGGAATCATTCGGTTTATTTGTGTATTTTTTCCACTTACTAAGCAAATATAAGTTTTGAGTTTAACCTTTAGTGAGTTTTAAGAACTTTACAACAAAGTACTCTAGACGTTAAAATGGATTGCGATTATCTTTTTTTGTGTAAGTTGACTTCTCTAATGCAAACTGTAGCTTTTTACGTTGCATATAGTTGGAAAACTGTGAGAGTGCAATGTTTGTATTGTTTATCAATATCTCTTCTCATTTGGTAACATTGTCAGAAAACCTATGAGCATCACTCTTTTTAATTGTTACCGCTTTTATTGACCATTGTACAAAGGATTCCAAAAAGTCGGGCATAATATTGACTTCTACGGGCACCGTTGTTAATTTGTTTTACTTCTAGAACTTTTTTTCTTTTGAAAAATAGGGTCCTTTAGTATGTTCTAGTAAGATGTCAAAGGTAATTAATGCACACAATCTCTGTAGTAAACAAAAGTATGCGATTATTTTGCGGGCAAAACGCAGTACTTTGTTTATAGTGTCTACTATTTGCCATCTTATCCTAAAGTCGTGTTGTTGTTCAGACCGACCGGGTGGTCGAGTGTGCGTTTTAGCTTACCTAATCATTTATATAATTTAGTTATCTATTGGTTTATCTTGTTTTTTTAAGAACGTTAATATGCAGTGCTTTTAGTCTGCAGAAAAATTTGCTACACTTGTCAGCTTGTTGCATACTGCCAGGGCATACCGCGTAGTTCCTTTATACTACTTACAAAGTTTGTAAACACCACAGTTTTATAACATACAAAAATTACTGGCTGATGCACCAGACAAAGGTGGTCACTTTTTATGGTTGGTATTTGTACTCTTAAATGATAATCTGATAGATTTTTTGTAATTATCTTGAAATTGTGTGTATACACTCAAAAGTGTATTCCAGCAGTCACGTTTGGCTCTTTTTTTGCTGTCATTATAGTAATTTTATAGCAGATTTTTTTTTTTTATTGTTTTTTTGCATTCTTTATGTAGGCTTTGTATATTTTCTGCAGAATGTAGTAGTTTTATTGTTCTACTTGTAGGTAAGGGTTCAACTTTGGTAAAACAACTTATCAACTAGTGCTTAAATGTACCCGTAGCACTACAATCTACAATCAGGAATAGTTAAGACAGTCATAGGGATCTACCAATATGCCAATTTTATGTGGAGAATTAATGTAGGGCAAAGGCTACCCATAACGTCGCAAAACAGCATTCAATTTTTGGTAATCCACACAAGAACGATAGGTCCCATAGCTTTTTGAAACCATTAAAATAGGTAAACTCTACTCACTAGTGTTCTGTTTTATTGCCCCTAATTACAACAACTCTTTGACATTCGTATCAATGACACGTTGCATAAATGTACTAATCGAATAATTCCTTGTTTTTATAGTCTGATACTATTTGATATTTATCCTGTGTTGTACTCCCTTACCTTTTTGTCTTAGTATGCTCAAAAAAATGCATTTACAACTAACAGTTTTGTTTTCTCTGATTTATTCAATTCTCTTAAGAGTATACCGCCCGCTGCTTTAGTTTCCAGTATTGTATTGATAATTGCTTATTTAGCGTGGTTCTTATTTACACTTATAATTTTATTATTTATTATTTTTTTACCAGTACATTCAGAAAAAATAAAACTAAGTGGGACGAACAATAGATCTTTTCATGACTAACACTTAGGCGGTGGGTTTGTCACGGTAGAAAAAGTAACTCGCTCACAGTTTAAAATTTGTTTCCACCCACTTACCCAAGCGTTAGTTATCAAGAGAATTATTATTGAACAATTTTGTCATATCTAAATCCAAGCACACAAAAGGTGGGACGAACAATGGATCCTTTGATGACTAACACTCGGGTGGGTGGGTGGGCCACAGTAGAAAAATTAAGTCGCCCACAATCTAAACTTTGTTCTCACCCATCCACCCAAGCGTTACTCATTAAAAAAATTATTGTTAGACAATTCTCTCATATCTAAATCCAAGCACACAAAAGGTTTGACGAACAATAAATCCTTTGATGCCTAACACTTGAGTAGGTGGGTAGGTTACAGTAAAAAAAGTAACTTGCTAACTAATTAAACTTTGTTCTTGCCTATCCACTCAAGCGTTAGTTATCATAAAATTTATTGTCAAACAATTCTCTCATATTTAAACCCAAGCACACAAAAGGTAGGACAAACAATAGATCTTTTGATAAGTAACACTTAGGCGGGTGGGTGGGTCATAGTAGAAGAAGTATTTTGTTCACAAATTAAACTTTGTTTCCACTCACACACCCAAGCGTTAGTTATTAAGAGATTTATTGTTAAACAATTTTTTCATATCTAAATCTAAGCACACAAAAGGTGGGTCAAACAATAGATCCTTTGATGACCATCACTTGGGTGGGTAGGTGGATCACAGTAGAAGAAGTAAGTCGCCCATAAACTAAACTTTGTTTTTACTTACCCACCCAAGTGTTAGTCATTAAGAAATTTATTGTTAAACAATTCTTTCATATCTAAATCCAAGCATACAAGAGGTGGAACAAACAATGAATCCTTTGATGCCTAACACTTGGGTGGGTGAGTGGGTGGGTGGGTTACAAAAAAAAAGTAACTTGCTCACTAATTAAACTTTGTTCCTGCCCACCCACCCAATCGTTAGTTATCAAGAGATTTATTATTCAACAATTTTCTTATATCTAAATCCAAGCACACACAAGGTAGAACAAACAATGGATCCGTTAATAACTAACATTTGGGCGGGTGGGTGGGTCACAGTAGAAGAAGTAACTTGGCCACAATCTAAACTTTGTTCCCAACCACCCGCCCAAGTGTTAGTTATCAAAAGATTTATTATTCAACAATTTTCTTATATCTAAATCCAAGCACACACTAGGTAGGACAAACAATGGATCCGTTAATGACTAACACTTGGGCGGGTGGTTGGGTCACAGTAGAAAAAGTAACTTGCCCTCAAATTAAACTTTGTTTCCACACACCCGCCTAAGTGTTAGTAATTAAGAGATTTATTGTTAAACAATTTTCTCATATCTAAATCTAAGCACACAAAAGGTGGGTCAAACAATAGATCCTTTGATGACCATTACTTGGGTGGATGGGTGGATCACAGTAGAAAAAGTAACTTGCCCACAAATTAAACTCTGTTTTCATTTACCCAATCAAGTGTTACTCATTAAGAGATTTATTGTTTCAAAAAAAGTAACTTGCCTACTAATTAAACTTTGTTCCTGCCCATTCACCCAAGCGTTAGTTATTATGAGATTTATTGTCATACAATTTTCTCATATCTAAATTCAAGCACACAAAAGGTGGGTCAAACAATCGATCCTTTGATGACTAACCCTTGGGAGGGTGGGTGTGTCACCGTAGAAAAAGTAACTTGCCCACAATTTAAACTTTTTTTCCTATGGTTATTATTTGTTCACCTACCTGTATTTTTTCATTTTCCCTGTTTGTCCTCTTTGTCGGTAGCCATGCCGCTTCGGTTTTCTGTGGAGCCAGATCTAACCCTTTATTTCTCATCTATCTTTTGATCACTCTAAAAACCATTTTTTGTTCTAACTTTCAGTTTGGAATAAGCCTTACACCTACCCAGAAATCTACTTCCAGCACCAAATTGTGACACATCTCGGAAATCTTCAGCTTTCGTAGACAATTAAAAATTACTTCATTTGCAACTGAATTCTTAACATCGCACACAATTAACTAAAGATCTAAATTCTTTAATTTTTTTTCATTTATTTTTACCCAAAAATATCTTAGTCGCTCAAGAGTATAATAAGTATGTAGTAATAAGTAATAATGCTATCTAGGCTTACTGTTAAGTAAGGACATCTTTTTTTCTTGGTTAGTTCAGAAATCATTTATCTATCTGATCTCATTTACTTACAACCAACTATGAGTTAGGGCTTGCTCGTTGACATTAAGTGTCCAAGTTTTCTACAACTGAAACAAATAAAAAAATCCCATTTTATCGTCCGGTCCGTTTGGGGTTTGAGGTCTGGCAGATCTAAAATTGTTCTTATAGTGCGCACTATTTTTGACGGACTTAGTCTAGGTTCATTCCATACCCTCAAAGCGTCAACCACTCTATTAAACAATATTCTCTTAACCTTATTTTTTACATAAACCAGTTTGCTTTAACACTCGACCTCTTGAAATAAATGTCAATATTATAAATTAAACCTTCAAAGTCGCAAAAAAATTATTAAAAAATTAAATTTTATTAAAATAATAAATCAAAACCCAAATTCTTTATTATTGGTAAACAGGTGGTGTGTTTACCGTCCGTACATCTTTTTTCTGCACTTGTCTTGCTATCTTGTCGCTACGTTTGCACTGGCTGTTGCTTTGTCTACTTCCAAGCGCTTCTCCCGTATCTCTTGCATCAAAGGTTCTATTGGCAAAACGTTTTATGTGCATATTTTGATGTTTATTTTGCGTTAAAGACTGGTTAGTTTAACTTTTTTGTTAAACCTTAGGTCTCCTAATTTTTGAGATCAAGCTGGCTGTACTATACTTTGGCTCTTGGCGTATTATTTTTTACTTATTAAGCAAACGTAAGCATTGTGTTTAACCTTAACTATTAAGTACTTTATGACTCATATCAAAGCCACTAAAATACCCTAGACATTAAAATGAATTGTGGTTAATTCATTTTTGGTAAATATCTTTTAGTATTTTTTGGCAAGATGCACTATTTAGTGTTTTTGACGTCAAAAATTATTCTTCTTTTTTTTGTACTGCATATGTACATTAATAGATGTTTGCAACCAACTTTTGTATTTTGTCTACATTCTTTGATGGTATAAACCAAACTTTCTGTATAGCGTATTTGTGTCTACTGCTTGATGTTTTGTCATCAATATTTTTTTTTCTTCTTAGTCTTCTCTTTTCTTCAATTTTTCCATCAATTATAAGTTAAATATGCTGATACTTTTGGTTGCGCATAATGTGACCTAGGTAAGCTGTCTCTTTATTGTAATCATCAAAGCTTTATCTGTATTTAGCCGACGTAGGAAATTTTTATTGGTCTTCCTTGCTGTTTATAATTTTTTCAAAATTCTTGTTTAAAGCTACTTCTCTATATAATAGCTTCTAGTTTGTTTATATATAGCACTTAGCAAGTTTTACTCTAAGATTAAGGTCAAAGTCAGTGCTGGTAAAAACTTTTCTAAACTTTGTGAATGAGCTGCGTAAATGTTCAATTTGGCATTTAGTTTTTTCTTAAATATTTTAACTGATTCTTTCTATAGGTTGTCAAATGTTAATGCAGCATCATTTGTCGTTTGAAAATCTTGGAAAAATCACATATATTTAGTTTTCTCACCAACATTAGGTATTACTCATACGTCCAATAGACATAACGGCCGGTATGTTGAAAGATTATCTATGAGTTGATCCTATTTTCTAAAAACGCCAGATGCGCTTTTAATATGCAAAAAAATTTGTTACGTTTGCCTGATACCTGGAGAAATACTTTCAGATTTAAGTGTTTTGTTGCTTTTTAGTTTTGCATTTGCCGCGCGTAGTTTCTCTACACTAGTTACAAAGTTTGTAAATACCACAATTCTAAAACATATAAAAATTACTGGCTGGCCAGACAAAGGTGGTCACTTTTTATGGTTTGCATTGCTATTTGTAGGGTGATAACTTAATAGACTTTTATAACTATTATGAAATAGTTCGTACACTTTCAAAAGTGCATTCCAGCAGTCACGTTTGGTTTTCTTTATTTTATTTTGCTCTCTTTCTCTCTCTTGAAAAAACATATAAAAATTACTGGCTGACCAGACACATGTGGTTACTTTTTATGGTTTGCATTGTTATTTCTAGTCTAATGTGTTAACCTAATAGACTTTTATAACTATTTTGAAATAGTCCGTACATTTTCAAAGGTGCATTCCAGCAGTCACGTTTGGTTCTCTTTATTTTATTTTGTTATCTTTTTTTTTCTTAAAGTTGAAAGTTGACCCTAATTTTGCCAAAAAAATGATCTTTAGCAGCATTTTCGGATGAATAAATATGTAAATAAACAAAATTGTCGGATTTAGAGCAATACCAACCTACACAAGGTACACCAGCACAAAATGCATCCCGATAAAATCAACGGTCTGTACTTATTCTAAAACAAAACATTGGCATTGCTATAAACGTCAACAACAAGAGTTACAGATTGATAATTAGCCTGTGGCTTAAACTGGATGATATGGATACCGACAACATGTGGTTCCAAAAAGACGGCACTACGTGCATCACAGTGCCTGAACGTTCTACACATTCAGTTTGATGGCGAGGACATTTTGCGCTGCAGCGACCAAAGTTGTGCAATTTAACGCTTTCAGACTTTCTTTGTGGCTTATCTTAAACTGCAGGTTTATGCAAATAAACCACATACAATTGATGCCTTCAAAGCCAACATAACAAACGTCATATATGTTAAATCTTAAAATAAAGAACAGTCTCGTTTTTAAAATGTTGGTTTACTACTTTTGTTGACTACTACCAGATTGTTTTTTTCAATAAATAAATTGTTTTTTTCTATCCATCATTTCCACAGTCCATTGAAAGGTTTTTTTTGATAAAATCTCTTACCGTTTTTGCCTTTACTTTGTTAATTTAAATTAGTTTTCTAATTTGAGTATAAATTTTTACTACATTTTGCATATTTTTGTTGCCCGATAAGTGGCTACTAGATTCCAGCCACAAAAGACTATAATAGTCTGTTACGACTGTAAATCTAGTAAACAACAAAGCAGCTTTTTAATGCTTTAAATTAAACAAAAGCACTTCTTCTTTGTAAGATTTTTTTTTTCTTTCAAACCGCGATTGGCAACAGATTACCCGTTTATTTCCACCAAGTTCTTAGGATAACACTGCTCTAATACCCACATCACTTGCATCACAATGAATAGTGAAAGACTAAGTAAAATTATGAAAGGTTGAAATCGGCGCGTTTACCAATGTTTTTAGTATATTTGCCGTTTTTTTGCACTCTTTTGACTAATCAAGCCAATTACCTTTTCTGATCAAGTTGATTAACTGTTCATATATTACCGAGTATCTTGAAATAAGTCTCCAATACCAAAATATCCTCATTAATTTTATATTTTTTCTGACTGTCTTTGTCGCCGGAATTCCACAATTGCTCTTACTGTGTTGGAATCAACATTTTAACCCTTCTTGGTTAACCAGATACCCTAGATAAACAAGTTTATTTCTACAAAAAAAACATTTTTTTTTTTAATTTAGAGTAACACTGCCTTGGGCAGTCCGCAATTTTATTTTTAACCCAGAGATGTATTGGTAAATTTGTGGTGGTGATTACAAGATCATCAAAGTACTTAAAAAGGTAAGGTTTCAACTCTGGTCTAACAATTTATTCACTGATGTTTGGAATGTACCCGGAGCACCACTCAGAACGCACTTGAGTTCTACGACTCCTGGTCCTGCTAAGAAATTAAAACTTTTTCAAGCTTGATAAAATCAAATTAGTATAGAACAAGGAGTACGCAGAAGATTGCAAGGCACTATAAAATTTTTGGTAGTCCAAACAGAAACAATTGATCTTATTGTTTTTTTGGAACCATTAGGAATTTGTGAGCTTTACCCACTGGTGCTTTGCTCTATTACTCCACACTTCCTTGCAGTCCAACTGATCTAAAATTGTTCTAATAGTAGGAAGTATCGTAAACTCTACTGGTTGACAAGCATAGTTCAGGCTTTTCCCATTGTCTTTAAGCATCACCCACTTCACAAATCACTAGTTTTCCATATAAACCAGATCTGTTTTAACACTCAACCTCTGCACGGGTGGTCTGTGACAAACCACTATCAATATGTTTTCCTAAGTCTTGGAGATCATTTTCCAACTTTACCTTAGTATAGAGGTGGAAGTGGTTATACAATGGAAATAAGATTGTGGTGATTGTTTTTAACTTTATCTCTTTATAGACAAAACATGTCAACTTATTAAATAGGTTGTGTATATAATCTATTAAATTGTCTATAGGTTCTTTCTTGCCCTGAGTTTGGGCTTTAATTTGCAACCACATCCTTTTATTGTAGCTAGTTTTATTTGCTGGGTACGACACAAAACCTTGCCTCCTAGCAGCTTAGTAATGCTGTGATACAACTATTTTACTTACGTCTCACAATGTTTAAAACTCTTCTATCTCAAAAACACTTTTGTTTACCTCACCACAAAACTTGAAATTTCATTTATTAATTGCAGTTTTTTTATGGCGTTTTAGAAAAATGTCAACAGCTAAAATTTATTTTCTTTCTTGGGATCCAGCACAGGAGCTCGCTCGCAAATTAAAGTTAAAATAGACCTTAAACCACTTTCGTTTATGATAGGTTTGCTAATGCTAACTCTATTGGCAAGTTCAACTCTGCTTTTTTCTTTTGCTGAACCAGGTTTTGAAACTCACCATAGGTGAATGCTCGAGTATACAAGCTTGATCTAAACGTCTTCATTTTATCATCATCTAACATCTCTAACATTACTAAATGTGAGCAAAACTTTGTCTCTAACTTTTCGATACTTGAAGTCTCAAGCCTTTTCTCTATAACCTTGACTAACTGCTAGTTTTATTTGAGACGCATTTGTGTCATTTTTGGCCGGTTCTTCGCAAACACATAAAAAAATTTGACTGATTTTTTCAATGGCTGGAAGCCTCTAAATGCTTCAGCTATTTCTTTAACCGTTTCCGTCTCTACTTTTACGCATCTTACGCCAACTCTAATTTCGACATTTTTGCCGAGTACACCAAATATACAAGTACAGAAAAAAAAATTATATAAGTAAAATTTGATAATTAAATTAATTAACCTGGTAAGCCAAAATTGCAACGCGGCTTTTAGCTTATAGGTTTAGTAAATGTTTTAAGAGAAATAGAATAAAACTAACTTATGCTTAGAAACATGTCTAGTAACCAAATTAGTTCCTAAACATCAATATAATAATACAATATAGGTTTTTAAAAACTGCAATTCAGGATTCATGTTAATTTGTATTGTATTGTTATAAAAAAATGCACACGCGCGTACTAGCAACACACTGGTTTTTCACATTTTTTATTATTGTAAGTCTACAAATATATTTTGCTTTACATAAAAAATACATTATTAATCAGCCTTTGCGATAAAACTTGAATTTGTAACTTGTGTTTTTTATTACTCAACTTAGTTGTGTTAACTATAGAATGTACTCCTACGTTATAATTGCAATAACAATCTAAAATAACAATATATAAATGACTGTCCAACCACGATGTATTGCGTATAATATTATGACTCATTAATTCGTACATACACATACTACCAATAAAATTCGTTAGATGGTGCCCAGTTTTCAACACGTGCTCGTGTTTAAACTAGTATTAATCAGTCACAGCTGTCATCATCACATGATAAGATAACAACAAAACAATTAAACGCATTGAACAGTAAAGTTCACATTTAACTACAAAAATACATTTTAAAAATGGGCAACAATTCATCGCTTCTTTTACAAGACGAAGAAATCAAATCCCTTCAAGATGAAACTGGATGTACGTAATTAATTAATGATTATATGTTAAAAAAGTTATTAAATACTAATTATTCTATTACAGTTACGCCTAATCAAATCGAGAGGTTATATTCAAGATTCACAGCATTGGATCGCAATGATTGCGGAGCTTTAAGTCGAGACAACTTTTTAAGAATTCCAGAAATTGCTATAAATCCTTTGGGAGAAAGAATTATAGATTCGTTTTTTGCTCCCGGTAGCACGGAGGTAAATTTTAAACAATTTTTGAATGTCTTGGCACACTTCAGACCAATAAGGAAAAATAAAGACACCAAGACAAATTCAAGGGAGGATAAATTAAGATGTAAGTTTATTTATGTTCATTTTAGTTAAGTCTTTTGTTATAAATTTAAACATGGAAATTTATTAATGATATACCGAGTACGAGTACCATATCCGGCAATTATTTACACGAATTCAAAATATTGTATGAAATGAAATATTTTAGTAATACAACAAATAATGTGATTACATGGCCTAATGCCCACTAGTAAGTATTACTAACTACTTAATTGTTACGCAGATTAATCCGTATAACAGCGTAATTAGTTATTTTTAAAAGTACCTAGATGTGAGATTTTTGGCAAACCCACAAACACAAAAGCATTTTGTACAATTTATTTTGTGACTTGACTTTACTAAACTAATTTAGTAGATTATTGTCCGACGTCATAAAAGATTTTATAATTTATTTATAGAAAATAAAACGTATTTATAGAAAATAAAATACTAGTTGCATTGACATTGGTAATGAAACACTTGTATTCAAACAACACTGCACTTAACAGATAAATAAGCAAATCAATAGCATTTGATAACATATTATAATTTAATTGACCGTTTTATTTATTATCAGAACACGTCATAACTGAAAGCAATGTACTTTTATAAAAAAATACACACATAATTATTAAATTAGTTTACCATAAAACCAATGGCACATTAAACACTTATCTAACTGATTTAAATAATTAAACCTATTGAGATTTGTCTTTTTGCATATGCTACGCATTTTTTCTTTTTTTTGTTCTCTATTATTAATTTTTTAAACTTATATAGGTGTTAAAGAAAATGTGGAATTTGCCAATCATTATAATGCAATCAAAGATTTCAAAACTTTCTTGTTTACATTTTGCAAGTACTGATAACTTAATAATTGAAAGGACTATTGCGAGACTGGGTTTAAAATTCAGCTTTTTTGTTTTTATGAAAGAGAGCTTTAGAAACAAATTTGATTAGGAAATTTGATATTATTATTATATTTATTGTTATTTAGTAATTAGTGGCTAAAAAAAGTGTCAACATTTTGACTACATTTTCAATTATGGCCAATTTAATATTAGTCATAAAATTAATCAATTATTGTCATTGCCGTACAATATTTGCATTTAAAAAAAATAACATGTTACCATTTGTTTCTGTTTTGCTTAGTTGTCATTCTTTAGATCATTAACAACATTAACTGGTTTTATTTCATATACAAAAATAGACACCAGAAACAATTTAAATCAACATTAATAAAAAAGAAATGGCTGAGCCGTTAAAAAAAAAACTCTTTGTGCAAAATCTGTTAAAACAAAACACTTTATCTACTATAAATTACAACTACGGCGTAAATAACAATGATTAGGAAGATGCCTTTACTTGATTTTGCTGCATATTAATACCCGTTTATTTAAGAGCGAGTGTTACTGGTGCAAAAAAATGAAAAGCTTTCTCAGACTTTTTCATGTTTTTCGGTTTTGTGCTACCAAGATCCAGCAATTCCCAACCACTCGTTTTACGATTTCTGGATTTCTGAGTTCAGAGTTGGAGGGTAAACCGAAGTTTATTGCACGCAGACCTTATTAGGTACTTTGTATTTTCTTTAATGGGGACCTTACAACGTCCTAGCAAACTACCCTATATAGCTAATGTACGCAAAAGCTATTATCGCGCACCACAAACATACGAGAGGGGCGCCGAACACTCGTAGCGAGTATGGCACTATAAGAAGAAGATGCAAAAGCGGTTTTCCTTATATTGTTTATGTCAAGCCACCAATTCCTTAACATGGACTCTTTATTGTCTTCTCATTTATTTTACATCTTCCATACGCTGAACTGTCTTCAATACCAATTGTGTGCATGTGCGTTTTTAGTTGGCAGTGTTCTGTTAAAATTTTTGTCAGCCCAGAGTGTCATCCTAGCTCGTCCGGCCTCAATGTTGTCTACTTTGTTAGAATATCCTTTAACCAGAGCAGCTCGATGTTATTTCCATAGATTGCTAAAGTAATGGGGACATTCAAAAATTAGCTTTAAAAAGATTTTAGGCTTGTTTATAGCAATTAAGACCGCTCTGCTAACCGTTACAGTTTGGACATTCTTGCCATTTTTTTTGCGGTTCACCATTTCTATAACCTTATAAATTAACTAATTCTGCTTGTAAGATAGAAGTGTGCGTTCCTAGTGGTAAATATTTTTTGAGGTACAGGTCTTACAAAAAAAATTTTGTTTCAAAACTTTTACTGGTTTTTGAGCTATTCATGTAGATTCTAATTAATCTCTTTAATGTAAACGTCAAGGGGCGGCAGAAACAACATTGCCTCCATAGCTACAATTAGTGTTGATAGCGGTAGTAGGGTATTTAGGAATGTTGGTAGAATTAGTTTTTTAATTATTTTTTTTGTAAAAAAAACTGGTTTCCTTACGGTAATATCTACAAATCCGCCTACAAGATGTAGAACTAATTTGGTGGATCTGTTTTGAGTGTATACATGTTAGTTTGGATGTATTGGTTTACTTACTTACAACTGATTAAAGTCTTCAAAAGTATAAATAGGTATAAATACGGTTTTTACTTTCGCCCATGCTATAGGTATGTATCGAAAAACAATACATGCTTTATAGATTTTTGACAAGTGAGATTGGATAATATGGTTGCCTCATTGTAAGAAAGCATGAAAGGCCCCATTTAATTCTGTTGCTTTGTATAAAAAATTAATTGTCTAAACGCACTAGGCTTGTGCCTGAGCGGTAAAGCCTTAAAAGTGGGGTTCTATAAGTATCTCCGTTGTTTCCGATAGATTAGTTGTGTATGAGCCGTCTCAGGCAACTCAGTTGCTGTTGAAGGTTTATGGATACAAATTTTAACCTTGCAGCGGCTAAGAAATTTCCAACATTTTCACAAAAAGATTTTTAAGTTTTTTGTTGACGCCGACGTTGACGTTGACGAATGTGTCTTTTATAATCTTTCTGAGCGTTTTTGTAACATCCAATCCGATTGATTTATTGAGTTTTTTGTTGAAGAATCTTTGTGCAGCTTTCTTAAGCTGGTTGAGTTTTTTGCACCACTAAAAATACGGAATCCTAATGCCCGTACTAATAGTCGGAGATTAAATCTCGGATTTATGAATTCAAGATTCATTTTGCTAATTGTTGATTGGCTCTAAGCCAATTCACGGATATTGTGATGGTAAATATAGTTGCGATCGGCCAATGTATTTTATTACCAAACGTTAGAATTAATATATGACACACTAATAAACAATCTTGGGTGAATCCAAGATTATTTGAATCTAGGATTATATTGACGGTTGCCTAGTTTTCAATTTGATCCGAGAATTGGCAAGCAATGCATTGGTCGATTGCAACTAATGATATCTGTGAATTGGTTTAGAGCCAATCAACGATTAACAAAATGAATCTTGGATTCATGAATCCAGGATTAATCAAAGATTTAATCTCTGACTATTGATACGGGCATGAGTCGGGTTTTGGTGAAGCTTAATTTTTGTATTATGTTTATGTTTCAAATTAAATTTTATTCATCAGTGGTCTGAGATTGAGACCGACGTAGATACGTATCAGTAGTAGATTTTGTTTAAAATGTTAAGGATTGCCAGTGTGATATCTATCACAGTCTGGCTGCAGGATCGAACGTTGAAGTTGTTTATTTTTGTCATTTGTGTTCTGCTTTCCCAGACAGTATAATGTGAATTAGCCTCACTATAAATTCAACCTTTCCTCCCGTTTAATAGTGCACCAAATTTTCTATCTGTGTTGTTAAAGAGAGGTAGTATGTCGTCCACCAGGTATGCGGACGCTACAATAGTGTTTGGCAAACTTGTCTGCATCTAGGAAGCCGACTCTGTGGCACAACGTCTAGATGTAATTCCGACCACAGAGGTTGTAGACCGGAAATTACTTTTTGTAGCCACCTCAGTGAGGCGTTAACATTATCACGGGATTCTAAAGAAGTTTATTGTATGTGGCAGCTTACTGAAGGTGCGATAAAGTATTCTCTAGTTCCTGCAAAAGAGCATTTTTTATCAAATTGGTCTGTTCATTGGTGGTTTCATCCAAGGTGCGATAAGGCAATCTTTTTGTAGCTTGTAATTTTGGGTTTTCCTTTCGTGTTTTTCTGGATTGTCTAGTTGGGAGTTTAGATGTGAAAAATCAAATTTTTTTTTGTGCTTCCGGTTTTGGAGTAAGTGTCTTTTTGACCAAAGGCTTTGAGCCTTGTTTCTTTTGAAGAGGGTTTTGGTTTGACTGTGATGCACTCTCTTTTGAGTTTGCATTTGCTGCGTTAGCATGAGGTATTTGCCTTGCTGGAAAAAGGTTAGTTTGCTTTTCAACCAGCTTTTTTCATTTTTTTTTTTGCTTCAACTCTGCAAATACTGTATTTTTTAACACGGGTTTGTGGGGTGTAGTTTAAAGTCGAAATAACACACGACTCTGTGATTTTCAGGTATGCAAAAATGTACCTAATAAATTGTTTTTGAAGTTTTTGTTCTCCATAGTTGAGAGATTCAAATTAATTTTTTTGGTTCCCTACCCGCCATAAAGCCCGCAAATTAAGGACGTCTAAAATTGCCAGAGAAATATAACTTCAAAAGTGTTTTGTAAACAAACAAGTGACACCTAACCAATAATTGTGTGGTCCTTGCATAGCCCTTCACTGTGATTAGCTATTGCCATTCCCTTATGGGGTTGCTTTACGTTGTTCAACCATCTTTTCTATAGTCTATTTAGCTTTTTTTTTTAGTTTTTTTTTGGGTGGCAAATTATTAGTTTTATTAGCCAATTTTTCATGATGTTTAGCAACATGACTTATTGTCATTTTAGTTTAGGTATACGCTCGATGATATCGGTCACTTCTAATATTGTTTTTTTTATTGTTCTCTGCGTAGTTCTGAATTTATTTGCTCTTTCTTTGTAAGGGTTATTGTTTCTAGGTTGTAGTTGTGTCTCAGATTGCCGAAAGCTGTCCACTTATTTTTTTGTTTATTTTAGCGGTTAGATTTTTTTGCCGAGTTTGATATTGTGGCTCAATAAACATATTTGTCTACTTGTTCTATGGTTTTAATCAATACTACTATCAAATACTATCCCAATGTCATTGTCGATCATTATTTTAGTTTTTTTTTTAAGATTGATAGACTGTCCCACAGTCTGGGACACGTCATTTAACTGTTCTAGCATTTCTCTCAGCTTCTTGACATCGTTAAAAATAAGAACAATGTCATCGGCAAACCTTAGATGACTCAAGTCAGATTAATGCACTTGGTGGCTCATATTAGCTATTTGAAAACCTTTTTTAGTGTTAGCGTAAATAGTTTATGAGATATGGGATTGCACAGCCTGACTCTTTGTTCAATTGGAGTTTAATTTGTTTTCCTTTGAGTTTTAGTTTCTTGTTTATTCTTTTAATTTTAGTGTTTATTGAGATTGTTGCTCTGATTAGCTTATAATCGCTACTTGTATCAAATTGGTTTAGTTCATTAACGTGTTTGCACATTTGTTTATTATTGGCAAGGATCTAGTCTATTTTATATTTTACTGCTGGTCTTGGGTTTTTCTAAGTCAATATTTGGTTTGGAATTTTTCTCAAAAAACGTATTCAAACTATACATATGTTTGCTTTGTAAAAAGTTTAGTAGATTTTACCTTTATCGTTCTTTACTACAAAACCAAATGTTCTAATATCGTTGGTATCTCCTGTGTACTTTAGTTTTTTGCATTAAAATACGTATGCGTGTATTACTTTAGACTAAATCTTTTCTTAAGCACTATGTATATAACTCTGCAGATATTGATTTGTATTTGCTCACTTAATATTTGATGTTCATATTTACCAGGAAAGCTACTTCTCCGTTCTGAAAGTCTATCTTAGAGTTATTTTGATATAGGATTTGTCCAGTATTGAGATCTTCTCATCGTGGCAGCGCACTTCAGAAAGCTTTATTATGTCCTCCGGATATATTTCCTGCTTTTAATCTGCGCGTATGTATGTAAATACAAAATTGAAGCATGTCAGCAGTTTGTTTTTATTATTGCCACGGTGTTTCTATGACATTTGAAAAAGAAGCAGCAACAAAGTTTGCTTGCCAGCAACAACAGATTTTTGAACTAGCACTAAAATCTTTTTGTACCAACCCCATGCCAAAACTCATCTACACTCATTACACACCTAAACACATATTAGGAAACTATCTAATACCATCGACCTCAAAACTCTCAAAATGCTAAAGGCTGTGGCTAAAGGTTGTTAAAAGTATCACTTCCTAGCTTAATTGGCATTTAAGCTTTGCGTTAGCATCAGCAGACCGCTAAAAATAATTTTCAGCTATAACAGAGCAAGCTGCAACTTTGTTTGGTTTTTGTGACTTCAAAATAACTAGTCATGTAAACGTAGTGTGCCATTTTTACGTTCTGTATCCCCTTTCCCGTTAAATTCTGACAACGTTATTTTGGAAGAGAAACTCATGGCTGACTAATAAAAATATTTACTTTACGGGTACAAATTTATCTCTGCTTGGACCTGATTTCAAACTTCAATGATGTTTTTATTTAAACTGACTTTTTTTCATAGTCTAGAGAGAACAATCTTAAAACGCCTTTTCAGCGGCACATCATATACGCTTTTTGTTACTTTTGCATATCTGTATACGGTGCAGAAAAGTATGCAGTAAGCATTGTTTTGTTTATAAACTATAGATATTTAATTAATTTGATAAAGCATCTAGTGCTGATATGAGTTATAAGAAAGGCAATTTGGACTGACTCATTATCATTATTATTTTCAATTAGATTAAAACTATTGACCATAAAACACAAAACTTAAATTAGTGCATATTTAAATAAATGTTAGTTATTATTTACAAATGTCGTAACCTTCTGAGTGAATAAACCAGTATACACAAGTAAAATACCTCTGAACAGATCGCAATAAAACGTACATAAAAAATATTTCTTAACTGCCAATTATTAAGAGGTAAATAAAATAATACAGTAATGCAGTGACTTTTCATTACTATTATGCACTATTTTCAATAATAGTTGCAATTTGTCATAATAATAATAATAATAATAATAATAATAATACATTTATTTCAACGAGCATACAGTAAAATTACAAAACATAAAAATACAATACTTACAATGAAAACACGTCAATATAACAAATGATAAAAATTTACAAATATAAAATACATAGTTACAAGTAATTAAACAAGCAAAAGATGAAATTACAAATATTAAAAATGATGATCAAAGAAATCTTTAGTTTGATATGGCTTTAAACTACATAGCGCTTTGTACAGCATTATCTTCATAGCTGAATATGTCTGTGCTTCTTTAATATTTTTGGGCAAATGATTGTAACATTTAATACAGTTGTAAAGTGCTCCTTTTTCAAACATACTCAGTCTATGACCAGGAACCCTGTACTCAACGCCATGTCTAGTATCATACAAATTGGACAATGTATGTGTTGAAAATAAACTTTTATGCTTGTACAAAAATTTTATACATTCGTATACATAAATAGCAGGTACCGTTAGCATATTGTTCTGCTTAAATATACCCCTACAGCTGTCTTTAAATTTCATATTACTGATTATTCGCATAGCCCTTTTTTGGAGTATAAATAATCCGTTTGAATGTGAACTGCTTCCCCAAAAGATTATTCCGTACCTTAGATGCGAATAAAAATTTGCATAATAAAATATTCTAACTATGTTAAAGTTTGTATTTTTAGCAACTATATATATAAATAATTATGAATATAAATATTTTATTTTTCAATATAGAAAGTATTTCTTTTTTGATTCAGATGTATTCAACTTATACGACTTGGACAACGACAATATGATTTCACGTCAAGAACTACTTGCCATTCTACACATGATGGTTGGAGCCAACATCGACAAAGAGCAGCTCTCAAACATCGCCGATAGAACATTATTAGAATCCGATGAAGATGGTGATCAGATGATTTCATTTAGTGAATTCTGCAAAGCCCTAGAACGTGCAAAGGTTGAACAGAAATTGAGCATAAGGTTTCTTAGTTAGATTATTTTTTATACTTTTATCACATAAAACATAAATTTATTATTATTAGTATAGCGTCTTAAGGCACACCAGTATATTATATATAGAACATTGTATAGTATATAATGTATATTTTTATATTTATATCAATATTTGATGATGTTGATATCGGTGATAAAATAAAAATTAATTTTATTCAATTGTTATCTAATGTTTTATCGCTGATTGTCCAAAAGTCAAAGGTAACATAAACAATGCATCTTATTTATATAAATTAGATTTATAGTATTAATTATATTAATGACTTTTAAAAATGTGTGAAACGTTTTGCCTTTGAGAAACAATTTGTTTTCATAATAATTAGTAAACAATCTCATAAAGTAATTGTAATTGTATAACTAAGTTTTGATATTACTTACTGATTTTTTATTAATTACCGCTATTTTGCAACCGCTTTGCAGTATTGATATGGACTTGAACGTTTTTGGAACTAATATTAAAATTATTTTTTGTAAAACTAATATTTTAACTACGCTATATACCAAAAATAAAATCACAATAACAATTCCTGTTTAGGCAATACAGTTCAAATCAAAGAATGGAAACGAGGGACAAAGTGTACAAAATACAAGTCCAAGGCGTTTAGAAAAGAGATGTTAATGTCGGGACTATAAGGTTGATGTTGTGATTCTTTAAAGCCGTATTTATTTACTACTTCTTGATTAATTCGTGCTTTATGCACCTTGCAGTTGTCGTGTAAAAGCAATGTTTTTAAGTTTATAATTGTGTTTTTGTAGACATTTTTCGTTAATAATAATAATTATAATAATAATAATATCTTTATTTACGGCAATCGTCATTACAATTAAAAAAAATACAAACAATTGAAAATGCATATGTGTATAACGCTATAAATTTACATTGTACTATAAAATAACATTATAGTAGTATTATTTAATCTATAACAAACTTTTTTAAATCTTTTATGATTGTGATCAAATACATCTAATCTTTGAATAGATGAAAAATGGTTAACTTCCTTCATTAACCGAGTTATTGAAGAATTGTGCAAATAATTGGTTCTATAGAGTTTGCACCGGAATAGAGATGAATTTCTTGTATATCGCTCTTGACAAAAATTAAAGTTTAGGAATGATAAAAGATCATTACAATTTATTTGACTATTAATTTATAATTATAGTAGTTCCTTCTGGCATATACCCAATTAAGAAAATGTTCAGGACATTACTTATTGCGCAAAAACTTGCGTGTCTGCTTTCTCTGGTGGTGAAGAACTTTTATGATCTTATTGCATAAACTTTTGAAGATTTCAGTGGTGTACCCAGGTCTCAATTTTAGTTAAAATTTTATAAAAAATCAGTCAAAATTTCTTTGCAAGTTTGTAATCTACACAGTTTTTGTTTGGGACTGACCAGTTGGGGAATCCATTGTGCCCAAATTCTTATGGATAATTTTAAAAACATTTGTTTTTGAATGAGTGAGTGTGTTTTAATTTTTATTGCAACCATTTATCCGATTATATATACTTTACGTATTAAGAAGCCTTTATTTAAATCTTAAAAAATGTTAACATGTAGTGTTGCGCATATTAGAATAGCACTTTTAAGTGATGATCCAATCTGTTAAACTGCATCCGAATAGTGCCTTAACTTTATTGTAGCAGTGGCTAGAGTTTTTATTTTAAATATCAATAATATATCAAAAGCGTTTTTTTATTTTGACAAGCATCTTTTTTCAGGTGAGGTTTCAATATTAAAACTAGTATGTAGTTAAAGTCAGTATTGGTTTACTTCAATACAAATAAAAGTAATGTAATTGCTCTTTTTTTCTGTTAAAAATATTTTCTACCTAACTGGAATCATTAAACCACAATTTTTATTATAGTTAGAGATTGAGTTTCTAAAAAAATCGATATATATATAAAACGTATATTTGTTCTTGTATTGAATATTGTTCTTAAGTATGAGGAGGAGTATACAAAACTACACTATCTTTTTTAAATTCTATTCAAAAACGAGCTATTTGAATCATTATCGACCCAAAATTAACAAAAATGCGGCCAAAAACAAAATCTCAAAACTTTGTAGATAAAATGTTAAAAATAGCACATTCTGGCCATAAACTCTTAAAAAGTGTAAAAATCTTCATGAAATCTCAATAATAGCAAAATCCGGCTCCCAGATTTTGAAATAGACTCCGAGAAATTTGTGTTTTGCATAAAAATTTAAAAATTACGGGCTTTATATTATAAATTATTTGTCATGGTTTTATTTTTAAGTTTAAACAAAATGTAGTATAGCTTTGATTGATAAATATGTTCTGCATATTTAAAACAATTGAAATGATTCGTAAATTTTAAAGTTAAATTAGTTTCAAAATTAGTAGAATCATTTATTGTGGTAGAACTAAATTATAGAATTATTAGATCATACTAAAATATGGCAATCTAATAACATTTTTTTAAATTATTTTATTTTTGGTATAAACAAGAACAAGGTTAGTTATTTTTTATTCTATTAAAAAAATAACATTTAATGAAATTCAAATGATTATTTTATGAAGTCAAAAGATGGCACCTACGAGTGATAGTGCTTTAAAGATGTACTAGATGGCATACAAGTTCACTTCTTCCTCCTTATTCACAAATGTCAAATCTGACAGCTTAACAACTTAAGAACTGTCAATGTCATATGATAATAATAATACGATAAAATTGAAATAAAGCATTATCAATCAAAATCATTTCAAACTCAATATGGGAAACAGATCTTCACTTCTTTTACGCGAAGAGGAAATTGCGCAACTTCAACAAGACACTGGATGTAAGTTTATAAATTTATTATAAAAACATGTATAAATTACTGTTTTTTGTAGTTACCCCAAACCAAATTGAAAGGTTGTATTCGAGATTCACATCACTTGATCGTGGTGATTGTGGTACATTAAGTCGAGATGATTTGTTAAGAATTCCCGAAATTGCAATCAATCCGCTGGGTGAACGTATTGTCAATTCATTTTTCCAGGGTGATGTCAGTGATAGGGTGAATTTCAGACAATTCTTGCATGTGCTTGCACATTTCAGACCGATTAAGAAAAATCGAGAGAATAAAATTAATTCAAGAGAACAAAAGTTGAGATGTAAGTAATTAATTAAATTAATTTCATCTTTTAATTTATTTTATTTCAGTTGCTTTTAATCTCTATGATTTGGATAATGATAATTTGATTTCGCGAGATGAACTTCTTGCTATTCTTCATATGATGGTTGGTGCGAATATAAGCGAGGAGCAACTTGCAAGTATTGCTGAGCGAACAATTTTGGAGTCTGATGAGGATGGGGATCAGAAAATTTGTTTTGAAGAGTTCTGTAAGGCTTTGGCGAGAACAGATATAGAACAAAAAATGAGCATCAGATTTCTTAATTAAATTAATTGTGTGGAAGTAATTTAAATTTAAGCAGCATTTACTTTTGTATTTGAAATCTCTTTTTTGATATTAATTTAATTTATTAGGTAAAATGGCGCCAAATATATATTAATGTAGATATATTTATTCATGTGGGTGTTGCAGATGAGGTTCTAAAAAATATCTGGAATTGTGAATGAAGATTGTAGATAATATATTTTAGAGATTATAATAAAATAATATTTATTGTTATTTATTAACAGTTTTATTTTAACCATTTATGTAATTTGTTCAACAGGATAAGTAGGATAACAATTGATTTCTTTATTCTAATCAGATAGAAATACTAATTATATTACACCACAATTCCGGTTCTGATTCTAATAAGAAATAATTTGTCTATTTGATTTGCAAGTATGACATAATGCTGCGTAAATTGATGAAAAATTGCTAAGAGACTTTTTACAAGTTCCTGTTATTAATGTGTAAAATATTTAAAATAATAATTAATAAGTTTATGTCAGTAGATAAGATTCATATTAGTATGCCAAATCAAATCAAAAGTTCTATTTATATTTAAGGTTTAATAAAAAAATCTAGGATTAAATTGTTGCAATATTTATTTTTTTGTAATCAAACTAATCATGTTTGATTACAACGATTACTGATGAAGTTGTTAAGTAGTTTTGTATTTAGATAATTGAAATATAAGCAACAAAATCATAATGATTAAGAAATTGACTGATTGATAAAGTTAAAGTTTGTAAAATAGTTCAAAGTTATAGATACAATAATCTATAGTTCTCCAAAGAGTTAATCATAAAAAAAATCACAAATTTTTTAATAAGTTGAGTAAAATTTCGGCAAAGATCATAGTTTGTTGGCTAGATAGTATTTGCAGAAGATGAGTTAGTTAGCAATTAAATATTCTTTATATTAAAATTTCTGATCAAAATAGTTACAACTTTTCTTTGATTTTGAAAAAGCTTAGCAACATCTTAAGAAATGATATCAAACAAGTTTAGTGTTGCTATTTGGGAGACATGCCTATTTCAAATAGTGTTTTTTAAACTTAAAAAAGTATAATATCTATCTATATCTTATATTTTCTCAAGTCAAAAGCCTAAAATATGCTTTGGTGATTTGATTATATTATTATATAGACACAAACACCCTGCTAGCACTGTCGAACAAAATGAGCCTGGTTGCCTTTTACATCGAGTAAAATAGATCACCCTCAATAGTAAAATTCTGACCTTAGTTAAATATAAAACAAAAAAATACATCGTATTTAGGAATAGTTTTACTTTTAATTGACATTGTCAATTTTTATTTACATTTTTGGTTCATTAATATGGTCGTATTAAAGAGGGCTTATTACAAAAATAATATGTTTATGTCAATCTCTAGTTTAATGTATTATGATTGCGTTAGTGCAATAATAATGAGAGTTTTATGAATAAAACTAACTACAAAATTTAACTATTAAAAAGTCATATTTAGCAATAAATTGCGATGTACACTTTAAAAATTTTATGTTGTAGCTTTCTAATGCAAAGATATGTAGATCTGTACATACATTATATAAAGTAGAGTCATTTAATAGTTCATAATATTCTTTACATTTATTTTATCAAACTTACTTTAGACATACCATCATAAACACCTACAAGTGCGTATAGTGGTTTAGTAATTAGCAAAAATATTAACTATTAATTTTGCAGTTTTATTAAAATATTAGGTCTAGCTTCAATTAAATTAAACTATAAATATTTTAAAAAGCATGTTTAAATCATTTTCTGTCTAGCTTTACCTTTTGTAATCAACTTTTTCTTTCTGGTTTTCATAAAAAGTAAAAGAATAAATTCATTGTAATAATACAAAGTCTGCAACACCTTCTTTTCAAAATGATATCATTTAGATCAAACTTCAGGAGTGTATTGTACACGTGAAAATAATGTAAAAAAACTAGTGATGCTGCCGGATCCACTTTTTGGCCGGAACGGATACCAGAACCACCAACCGGATCCGGTCGAATTCATAAATATATAAAAATATTATCAATATTTATTAGCGCCGGCATCCAGCGTCTTCAGCGAAAAACTATTTTCTCAACCTGCAGATGTCCACAAACAAAACAAAAATTGACCGCAAATCATGGAGAAAAATTATATTCCTACATTATAATTTAAGTATTATTGATAATATTGGTTAATATAATATTTTTACTATTATTTATTAATATAATATATTATATTTATTAATAAATTTTACTTGTTTTTTTTTTATTTTTATTCCTCTTTCATTAGTTTTATTTATTAAAAAAATCTGGCCAAATCCGACCGGATAGTTATCAAGATCCGGCCGAAACCGAATCTTTCAAATATTGGCTGGATACCGGATCTGGATCCGGTTCCGGCGGCTTCACTAAAAAAAACTCAAATGTTATTCAATTTTTATTTGTTTTTAAAATTGCATACATTTTATTTTAAATGTATTTTACCTAAATTGGTAGATTCAACCGTTCGGCACCTTACAATGTAATTAGAAATCAACCAAGAGTTTGATTCTCAATTATTAATTTAATAATTTTGATACTAAACTAAAAGAGGTTTTTAGCCGGCAAACATAGGACTGCTACACCAGCGTGGTTTTTTTGTTGTGTTTTTTTTAGGACGCAGTGAGGTGTTGGCCTCAACAAGTGGCACTTGAGAATGACTAGCGTATGGCAATACCTTTCGGTTTTCTTCTCTGCGTTGGTCCTGCTGTTAATTTGTACTTGTCATTAATGTGGTACAAGTTTGAGGTGGGCTGGTTTTGGCCTTGCGGAATTCACACAGGTTGCTCCGGCAACACATGCTGTCCCCGGCCCATCTCTCCCTTTTTCTGTAGTACTTTCTACACTGATATCCATCTTTCCTTTCTCCTATTTTTGCTTTATTTATTCTAGATATTTAATTTGTCCTTAGGTATCTTCTTAGTTTTTCTATATCTTCATTAACTTCTTCCTCGTTGTATCCTTTTTTTTTCTTAAATATTTTGTGTAGCTCCAATAAATGTATCTTTTTGGTAGTCCTAGATTAGCCAGTTTTACTTCTAGTGAAATTCTAGAATCTCCGTTTAGAATTAGTTTATTGTGTCCCTTGGTTGCCAGATATACTTGAGATGGCGTATCTGCCGTATGAAAATTGCTTAGTCGATTCATTCAGTTTGTTTTCCTTGAACAGTTTTTTCTTGTCTATCCTTTCTTGTCTTCTTGACATAATATACATCTTTCTTCTTTCTCCATCTTATTTATTTTTTGAAAATACTTACCAAAGGCTCTATGTTCGTTGAGTAGTTGTGTTGTATAGTAACACGTTGCTGGTTTATTTTCTATCCATTTTTTTTAATTTCTGGTATTAGTTCTTTTGTTTATTCTCCCTTTTCTTCTTTTTTCTACTGGCCTTGCCATTTTTCCATCGTATTCTTTTTTGTCCGTTTGTTTGCTTCTTGTTTACTAGTTTCTTTATTTACAAATTTCTTTATGTCTAATTTTTTTTTACCAGCAAATCTGCGGGTAGTGTTGCCGCAATTACTTCTAGTGTTTCCTGTAATACTGTCATGTAGGCTCTGCAGATCCTTAACGAGCTTGCTTTCGTGGTTCCTCTTATTTTTTTTTGTCTTTAAGTTTCCCCATGTTTCTGCGGCGTACAATAGTTTACTTCTATCCGCTGTTGCTATTAGCCTTCTTGCCTTTTCTCCTGGTCCTCCTTTGTTTGGCATAAGACTACTAAGCATTTTTTCCATTTTCTTTATTCCCCTTACCGCTTTCTTAATCTGTTCGTTATATTCCTTTGTTTTAAGTGTTACTCGAGGTATTTATTTTTCCTCCTTTTGGTTATAATTTATTCCCTTGCCTGTATTTTCTCATTTCTCTTATTAGTCCTCTTTGTCGATAGCCATGCCGCCTCAGCTTTCTGCGGAGCCAGATCTAACTGTTTATTTTTTATCCAGTTTTTTTTATCATATCTATTGCCAACTCCAACTTTTCCTTTAATACTTCTATGTATACACTCCTACCTACCAGAGCCATGTCATTCTAAGTAGTTCATTATAGACTAGATTCTACAGTTTAGGACTAGGTGCAGAACCCTGTGCTACTTTTCTGGTCAACCTAATTTTTTTTTATTTTTAGTCACTAAATTTCTCCTTTGAAAGTAACTCTATATTATCTTGATAGGTTTATTTGTTAATTTTCTTTTTTTTTGCTGCTTCTATAATATACATACATACATAAACTATATTTGAATTTATAGACTGTTTACACGTAGATTGCTGCTACTTGCTTCTGCATTTACAGGAAACTGAACTTTATTATATTATTTGCTCAAGAATCTAATAATATTCTATTGTTTTGCTAAATTTGTTGTTGTTGAATTGCAAAAAATAAAAGATGTAACTGCATGAAGCAAATAAAACGAAATCAAGTACGAGTCAATGAAAAAATTTTGTTATTGTTTACAAAAGATAGGAACAAAGTATGCGTCATGTAATGCTTTATTATACACTGGCAAGCAAAAAATAGAGGTCACTTTAAAATTTTAATTTTTTGTTTTAACCTTATGTTAGCAAATTGTAAACAATTGTACTGTATTTTGCACACTAAATTAAAAATTCAATGTTGAATTGAAGTAAAGCATATTTGTTGTTCTTAGGACTGATATGGAACAAAAAGTATGAAAAAAAACTTATCACTAATAACGAGTATTAGTCCTTCTTGCATTAATGACTGCTTGAAGTCAACAAGGAACACTTTGAATTAAATTAAGGATCACTTAATTTAATTCAAAGTGTTTTTTGGTCGATATTATTCCATTTCTGCAATAGCAACTGTCTTAGCTCCTGAGTCGTTTCAACTCATCCCAGACATGTTCTATAGGATTCATGTCCGCGCTGAGAGCTGGCCAATCAAACTGCAAAATTCCCACTTTATCCAGATAATCTCTGACAACTCTGGCTACGTCAAGTCTAGCATTATCTTGCATGAAAATGCCACGCTTGCCTATAGTAGTCATAAAGGGCATAACATGATCTTCAAAAACTTCCATAATCTATCTGCAAGCTGTCAGGGAGCCATTCTTTATAAAGACCAACTCTGTGCGTGCTTCGGTAAAAATTCCTGCTCAAACCATAACCGACGTTTGTCTGATCCATTGAAGCAAAAGCGCGACTCATCTGAAAACAGTACCTTATTCCAGTCCTCATTATTCCATGCCCGGTGATTTTGGGCAAAAGGCAATCTTTCAACACAATGTTGGCGTTGTAAAGGTGGACTTGTAGCCATCTTTCTACAAGACCAACCAGCAGCACAAAGCCTTTCTCTCAACGGTCCATTCACTAACATTTACATCTCTAACTTTATGGAGTTGATTTCGTCTATTCGGACATCAAAAAACGGACATCTTTGTTCGTGGTGACTTTTTTTTGCCCGGATGCTAATCTTCTGTTTTACGTTTTCCTCGCCCATCTTCAATTGACGCTATAATTCTTGCCACAACAATAGGGCCTAAAGGCATTATGACCTGTTAAATACAGTACACCGTGTGAATGACAAGTTTTGCAGATAAAAATCAACACTAAATAAAAAAACCACAACACAATGTAGGGTTTCAATTAGAGCGAAATGGATGCTGTTTCATGAAAGTCTGTAACACGGTGATAATAACTGACAGATAGATAACATTTGTTAAGAAATAAATTATTAAACGCCTACTTGGGTTTACAATTTGCAAACATAAAGTTAAAACAAAAAATTCCAAATATTTTGTTGCAGTTTTTGCATAAATTTCTGAACTTAAAAAAATACACATCGTAGTTAGGGAAAATACTTGCAAACAACATAGTGACAAAGATTATTTGCATAAAGCACTTGTTCTATACTTATAATATATCATCTATTAATTAATAATTAACTATTCAATACATTTTTATGAAAATAACAATAAAGTATTTATATAACTGTAGAATTAATTAAAAACTATAAAAATAATTGCTTTTCATACATTTTTATTTTATTTGTTCATTAAATGTAATATTTAATTGGCTATAATTAAAAACAATATAAATTGTCAATTATAACATAATATTTTACAAATAAAATTATCTAACAAATAAAACCACATCTTTAAGCAGTGCTATGCGGTTAATTCTTTGTTGTAGACTATGTTATTAATTAAGAATTGTAATGTAATTGTAATTTGGTTGGTTTTTTTCTTGCCAATCCTGTCACAATGTTTACAAGTTGCTTTATAATTCTGACTACTAGAATGATTGCAAAAAGTATTGATAAATTAGTTAAATGCTTTTAGCTTTTTATTAACTTCCTGTTTTGTATATAGCGAGTGCAATTTTGTTTTAGGTCACAAAAAATTAAAGGATTTTTTTGTTGACTTTTTAAAAAGTTGTTCTGGCCTTTTTGCTGCAATATATAGATTTTTGGAATATAAGCAATGAGTATCACAATCTTTAATTTTTTTATCTCTTCTACGAAACGATCAAAACAATTTAGTTACTAATCCAAAAAAAGCAGATATTTTTGAATGTCAATTTGCATCTAATTCTAAATCTTCCTACTGTTCTACCTTCAATGCTGGTTAGTGATAAAATAATGGATCAAATTTATTTTAGGCAGATTAAAGTATGTTTCTTCAAATTAAATACTAAAAAAGCATTAAGTATAAACAAAATTTTACCTATTATTCTTAAAACATTGGCCTTATTTTACAAAAAAATAAACATTTCCAAATTGTTGGAAAACTGCAAATGTACAATAAATACCTAAAAGAAATCCCTTACATGCAACTTGGTCAATTTTAACTTTTAAAAAACCCGAGATACCATCAATACTAAAAATTAAACTACTCAACAGACCCATATTTAAATCTTTTCCAGTCTAGGGGTTACAATCATGAGCTATACCACAGAAGATTATATGAATAATCTTCTGTGGTATAGCTTTGAAATAAAAAACTATGATTTCTTAATAGATGTAAACAGTTTTTATTTTTGTTCAATATTACCATCTGAACAAATATTTACTTGTAGTACAAGGTTTGCTAAGAATTCTAGCAAAAATTTGTACTGTCAAGGTAATACATATATTTTTAATTTTTAATTTTTGCACTTATTTATCTACAACATACAACCAATTTTTACGTAGTTTATCTTTGCATTTAGATTCAAATACATTTCTACTATAGATTTGCTTTATTACTCTATTCTCACTCATTCTTTTAACATGGCCACACTAACGTAAAATACTTTACTTTTACTGGTCTATTGGTATTACCTTCAAACCACGTTTGTTTATTATTTATAACTCTGTATATATAATCTATCTATATATAAGTTTTTGAACACACATATTATACTTTAGTGTTTTATTTAATATATTCATGCTTTAGATCTGTACAACAGAGTTGGTTTGAAGACATTTTTATATACTGCCATCTTTGTCTCCTTAGACAATAATTTGTTCTTTGCAATCACATACATACTTTCAATTAATTTTCGCAATGCATTTACTTGTTTCTCAATTTCTCCATCTAATCTACCATTATAATGATTAAACATTCTTTCCAGATACACAAAAACATTCACCTGCTGTAAGCGTTAACCGTTCAACCCAATTCTAAAATCACTGCCTACTTTGTTCTTATCGAAAACTATAGTTTTAGTTTTTGCTACATTTATACCAAGAACCATTTCATTTACTGCAACATTCAGTCAGTGCACTAAGTATTTTGTAGGTCAACAAGTAGACGTTAATTTCCTTGTTACTGTCATTTTTGTCTTTTGAATGATTAATAAATTTTGATAAAAAAATATTGGTTTTAAATAAAGTTTTGATTTGCATATTGTTAAATAATTTACCGACCTTAGTAAGGTATCACCTATATAACTCGGCATATATTTTAAAGTATCTATTTGTTTTGGAAAGACAAGTGAAATAACTGTTTGTTTCATAAATGTTTAAAATGTGCTTTCATTATTTTTAGCAATTACAAACATAAGCTTAAAATATATCATTTATACAAACACAACTATTTAAGTCTTTTTACTCCATATCTCATTAACAGATTATTTAACATTCCTTTCCAAAACCCAATTTTTATATAGAACTAAATCGTATTTTTAATTGGCTTTGCACTTGCAGAATACGTATTGTAATACACTGTTTTTGCATATTTTATTTATTTATTTATTTAAACATTATTTTGTTTCATATAGTTCTCTCCATTTTTTCCTGTCCAGAGTTGTTTGTTTGATTCCTTCCCACAGTATTCCCTTTCTTTCCGCTTCTTCTTTCACATTGTCGTTCCAGGTTTTTCTCGGTCTTCCTCGGGGTTTTTTTCCATTTCTCTTGTTTCATATACTCTTTTCGTTAGTCGCGTATCTTTCATTCGGCATACATGTCTAAACCATCTTAGTTGTTCCTCCATTATTTTTTCATTTATGGGTTTTATTTGTAAGTTTTGTCTGTGTACATCGTTTCTTATTCTGTCTCTTTTTGTTTTATTTTTTATCTTTCTTAGAAATCTCATTTCTGTTGCATTTATTCGCGTTTTGTGTTTTTCTGACAATGTCCATGTTTTGCTGGAATACATTATTGTTGGTCTTATTACCTTCTTTACTATATCTGTTTTTATGTTTTTTGGTATTTCTTTTCTTCCAAAAAATGAATTTTTCATCATGTTGAATATTTTCCCGGTTTTTCTCATTCTTTCATTTATTTCGTTGTCTATTTTTCCTTTATTGTTAGTTATCGTTCCTAAGTACTTAAAGTTTTCAACTGTTTTTTTTATATTATCATTGTTTTGGATTTGTCTATGTTGATCTTCATGTTTATTTTTGTTAATTCCATGTCTATTATGTTGATGTTGTGTTGTAAATCAAATAGTAATTCCATAATCTTTGTTGATTCCATCTTCCGATATCCTACTTTTAGAGTCTTCATACTTTTCTTTGCTTTATTTATGGCTTCATCTAACACTATTGTAAATAGTATTGGACTCAGTACACACCCTTGTTTTAGCCCGATCTTGGTTTCAAATTCTTGAGATTCTTCATTGTTGGTTCTAACAATATTCTTATTTTCTTTGTATAAAGCTTTTAATAGATTTATTGTTTTTCCGTCTATGCCTCTCTTTTGAAGTAATTTTCATATATATTCTCTTCTTATCCGGTCAAATGCCTTCTCGAGATCGATGAACCTGATATGGATGTCCCTTTTCTTATTTAAAATTTTTTCGCTTAGTTGTCTTATTATAAATATAAGATCTTGAGTGCTTCTCTCTCTTCTGAATCCGCATTGTGTATCTTCTATGGTATCTTCAATCTTGTCTCTTATTCTTTTTTCTATAATTCTTGCTAAAATTTTTCCCGGTACACTACTGATCGTGATTCCTCTGGAGTTATTGCAGTTTTTTTTATCTTATTTCTTGTGTATAGGTAGTATTATTCCCATGTTCCATTCTGCTGGTATTTTTGTGTTTTTAGCTATGTCATTGAGTAGTTTTGTTAATTGTTCTATTCCTTCCTTACCCATGTATTTGATCATTTCCGGTGTTATGTTGTCTATGCCTGGTGCTTTTCCTATTTTTAGTTTCTTTATGGCGTCTATAACTTCTTTTTCCTTTATTTCCTCAATTTATGGCATGTCAGTATCATCTTCTTCATGTTCCTCCGGGCTTAGGTTCTCTGCTTCTGTCAGTTCTTTAAAATATGCTCTTCACCTTTCCATTATTTTATCCTCTTCTGTGATTATATTTTCTTTTTTGTCTTTTATGTTCATCATATTGTATTCTTTCCTCCTTTTCATCTGTTTTAGTGTTCCATAGAATAGTTTTTGGTTGTCCCTATAGTTTCCCGCCATCTTTTTACCGAATTGATTCCATGATTCTATTTTAGCTTTTTGGACTTAATTATTTACTTCTTTTCTTTTAATTTTGTATTCTGTATAGTCTTCTTCCTTTTTTGTACTAATGTATTTTTTTAAATTTTTCTTTTTCTCTTTAATTTTCAATTTTATTTCATTTGTCCACCATTCAGTTTTTTTATTATGTTTGTTCTCTATTTTTGCTGTTCCACAGCTTTCTTTTGCTGCTTCTAGTATGGTGGTCTTGAATGTTTCCATTTTTTCTTCTACTTCCTTTGTTTCTTTAATTTTACTACATTTCTTTTTTACTATCTCTTGGAATCTATCTCTGTATTCTTTTTCTTTAAGTTTGTAACTTTTTATTTTCTTTTTTACCTTCTTTCTTCTCTTATCTGTTTTTTCTTCCATTTTTCTCAAGTCTATTTTTACCAGGTAATGGTCGCTTCCGATTTCTGCTTCTCTTGATACTTTTACATTTTAAACATTTTTCCATTTTGGTTTGCTTATTATAAAGTAGTCTATTATTGATTTTTCGTTTCTAGTCGGTTCTTCTCTCGTAAATTTATGTATCCTCTTGTGTTCCAATTTTGTGTTTGTTATAATAAGGTTGTTTTCCACGCTCAGTTCTATAATTCTTTCCCCATTATTGTTTCTGGTTTCTTCTCCCCATCTTCCCATGTATTCTTCTATTCCTGCGTTTTGGTTTCCAACTTGTCCGTTTAAGTCTCCCATGATTATTACATTTTCCAGTCCTTCATCTATTTCATTCTGTAACTTTTCAAAGAATGCATCTTTATCTTCCTTTTTAGCATCTTTGTTTTCTCCATAGGCTGTTATTATAGTCCATATTTCCTTTCCATATAGCTTTATTTCTACTGACAAGATTCTTTTGCTTATATATCTTTCTTTTGTAATGTCTTTTATTTTGTTTGGTGCTATTATTATACCAATCCCCCTTTTGCATATTTACTTACCGGTAAAATGTTTTTAGAATAAAAAACTTAAAATTAGCTTTGCTTTCTACCTTGATATAATGGAACAATGAGGTTTGAAATAAAAACTAGTATTATAATATCAGTTTATTTTTCAATATTGTTCTGTAAATTTTTTGATTTGCTTTAATTGATTTTTTTGCAGTTTTTGCATGTTTGACAATCATTTTTGTTATATAAATTTAATAGTATTTAAAAGCATGATTTACTGTATCAACAAAAAGATAGAAAGACCTTACATTTGAGTAGTAGAAGACTGGCGTTAGACTATTGCCATTTTCTTGTAGTAAAAACAAAGAAATACAGATGCTAATACTATTACAATTAGTATTACTTCTAAATTAAAAATTAAAACACTCATAGTAATTAGAAAAAATACACGAAACAACATGGTGATATAGCAACTGTTTTATGCAAATGGCATTAAATAAATTTATATAGAAAATGTTAATTAAACTATTTAATAAATTTGTATAAATATTTCAATAAAAATATCAATAAAATATTTATATTACTGTAGAATTAATTAAAAACTATGAAAAATAATTATTGTTCAATAAATTTAGATAGTGTTCTATTTATATTTAATTAAAGGTTTAATTAAAAAATTATGTCATTATATTGCAAAATTTATGAGTTTTCTTTATAATCCTGAATAATTTGCGTGGAACGATTACTGGTTTGTTGAGTAGTTTAAAGCCTCAATAATTCAATATAATCAAAGACCATCAAAACCATAATGAAATAAAAGAAATTGACTCTGAACTGATCTTAATCTTAATTCTCTAGAAAATTACCATAAAAAAAATTGTCTAATTTTTAAATAAGTTAATCAAAATTGCATTAAAGATTATAGTTTGTTGGCTAGATAGTATTTTTCCATTTCTCCATTTTGGCTAACATCAAAAGCCAAATAGAGAAAATGAATAAAACTATAAACCAATCGCAAAATAGATGAGACGGCACGGACAAAAACGCTCATACCTAATATTAGAACATAGTTAAATTGCAAATTCAGAATAATAGACTACTTTCAAACTTTCTAAAGCCTGGACAGGACATGGGTCCTACAAAGTCTACATTAAGAAAATTGGCAAAGATGAAACCGATGCGTGCAGCATGTATCGTAACAAAATAGATGACGCGGAACACACTTTATTCTTGTGCGACAGATAGATAGCGGAAAGAACAAAGGCCGAGATATGGTTTGGAAGAACATAAAACGCGGAGAATATCGTGCTGCAAAGCAAAACAAAAAATCGAGTATGCCAGAAGACATATAGGCACAATAATGAAGAAAAAGAAAGAGGAAGAGAGGAAATCTAGATAGATAAACCGGGCCGTGTTTTACACGGGGAGTTGCACACTACTAGTAGAGGGAAGAACTTAAACCAGTGTCTATAAAGAATTTTCATATTTATACTTATTAAAAAACATTCTGTTTTTAGAAAATTCACTAAAAAAGTATAATTGTATAATAATTAACATCTTGTATTTTTTTTTTTTTTTTTTTTTTTAATTATTTATTATATACATATTTACATTTTATTTTATTTTGTTATAAAGTGGTTATTCCAGCAGTGCCGCCATCCATCTGTAGAACGATTCGAGGAGCCTGGTATTGGAAATTTCTTTCTGATGTAATTATTTTTATGTTTGATTGTTCGTTAAGTATTGTTTTAGTTTAGTTTTGAATTGTAGTATGTCTTCTATATTTAATATTTCTTTGGGAATTTTATTGTAGTCTTGTATTCCTTTAACAGCTAGACTTCGGTTTTTTGTAGTTGTTCTGTTCAATGTTAAGATCATTCTTCTTTCTAGTGTTATAGGTGTGTATTTTTTTTCTTTGTTTTATTTTAAATTCTGTTTTGACTTAGCCAAGTTTAATCTTTTGAATAAAGATTATATTTTGCTGTTTAATTTTGTTTTTTATTGTTAGTTGCTGAGATATTTTATGTATATCTTTAGTAGGCGTTAATTTTTCCAGTTGGTAAATAGTTTTTATAGCTTTATTTTGCTGTCTTTGTAATTTTTCTATGTTTCCTTGTTTAGTGTTTGCCCATATTTTCATTAGATAATTAGTTTGTGAATTAAATAATGCATTATAAATTATATTTTTTGTATTTATATTAATTATATTTGTAAGTTTATATAGTGCGCCAATTGCCTTTGTGTTTTTCATAGTTAGATGTTGTATGTGATTATCCCATTTTAGATTGTTGTTTATTGTTAGTCCTAGATATTTTATATTCATTACTTCTTTTATGTTTATATTGTTAATTTGTAAGGTAATATTGGTTATTCTTTTTTTACGTGTTATTAACATGTAATTTGATTTACTTTCATTAATGGTAAGTAAGTTATTGTAGTACCAGTCATTTATTTGATCTAAATCTTTTTGCATTTCTTTTTGGAGTTTTAATTTATTTTTATCGCTATGTATTAGGCATGTATCATCAGCGTAAATGTATAATTTTCCATGTAATTTAATTTCAAATATATCGTTGATGTACAATATATACAAGAGAGGTGCAAGTACGTCTCCTTGTGGTATCCCAAAATCACTGAACGTTTGTGAACTTAGTACGTTGTTAATTTTTGTTGATATCTCGTTTTTAAGAAAGTGATATTAATTGTAATTCTTTACTTTTCACTCCCATTTGCTCTAGTTTTTTTGTCAATTTTGTTTTGGATATTGTGTCAAATGCTTTCTTCATATCGATGAAAACTACCAAACAATCTTTTTGTAGTTCCAGACTATTTTGAATGTTGTGTATTAGATCTATAGCTGCAGATTCAGTTCCAGTGTATTTTTGAAATGCGTATTGCCTTTCATGTATAATTTTATGATGTTCAATGTGTTTAAGTAGTCTGTTATGTATTACGCTATCTACTATTTTAGCTATTGTGGATACTAAAGCTATTGGTCGGTAATTTTCTGAAAGTTGTTTATTTCCATTTTTGTGTATTGGTTTTATGATTGTGTTTTTTAAACATTCTGGATATTTGCCGTCTTTGATAGTTATATTTATCAGTTTGGTCAAGATTGGTGTGATTTCTTCTTTAATTAGTTTGACTATTTCTGTTGTTATTTTATCTTTTCCAGGCGCTTTTCCATCTTTAAGTTTGTTAATTATTTGTAAAATTTCCTTATGTGTTGTTTCATCAAAAATTGCATTTGTTTTAATTTTCCTTTGAAGGGTATTTACTGTTGGTATTTGATGGGTGTTTAGTTGTTGCTGTGCCAGTTTTTTTCCAATATTTGAAAAATAGTCATTTATTTCATTTGCTATGTCTTCGGATTTTGTTAGTATGGTTCCATCTTCCTTCATCATTTCAGCAATGTCATCTTTCTTTTTCCGTTTTTTTATTAGTTGATTTATTTCATTCCAGGTTTTTTTGAGTTATCTTGAATTCGATCAAATCTGTTTTGGTAGTAACTTTTTTTTCTTTCTGTTACTTGTTTGTCTACTTCTTTTTTCACTTTATAATAGTTTTGTTTTAATATATTATTTTGTTGGTTTTGTGTATACCGTTTATATAGTTCGTTTCGTCTTTTAATGTTTTCAATTATTTCTGTATTTATCCAGTGGTTGCCTTCTTTATACTTTAAAGTATATTCTTTTGTATTGGTTTCTATAATATTTGTTAGCGTCTTTGATAGTGTTTCAAAAGTATTTATTTCAGTTTGAGTAATTTTGTTTTTGAAAGTTTTTTTTATGTTATCATAGTTTCTAAGTTGAAAGTCTAGAATATGCTTGTTGATTATCGATGTAGCCACAAACACTCTTTTGACTAGCAAATTAGTTTTGTATTATGTTCAAAATGTCGATAAACATAATTAATTTTTTTTTTTTTAATTTATTATATATATTACTTACTAAATAAAACAGTTTAGATAACATACAATGTCTTAATATAGAGAATGGTTGAAATCTGAACTTTTGGTTGTATTTATACATATTCTTTAGTAATATATATTTATATTTATAACGTATTTGTGGTAAAAAAGTTCCTCAGAGTGTGCGTGAACATGCATCAACATCAATTTGTTATCGATTTCAGGAACTGAACATTTCTCGCACTTCTTTAAAAAGCATTTTTATCAAAAAATCGTGTTTTCCAATTTTTACGCAGAAGAGTTGTCTATGTGAAGACTTATAGGGGGGCATTTACACGGATACCTTTAAAAAGGTTTACACACGCATTGGCGGAGATAGGATTTTTGAGCACTACTGCAAAATATTGAGAAGGGCCTAGTTAGAGGCGTGTTTAGAAAAAAGGTTTTGAAATGAACGTTTGAGGGCCTTCTGTACTAATGGACTACTCCACATTGCAAACCCTTGCTTACAGATGGCGCCGCTCCTATGCACAAGTCTCACGGAGCAGCTTCTGGGCGCTAATCAGGCTGCGGTTTCCATAGTTTTGTGTACTCAAAACTGCCGCGCTAGATATAAAATTGTTCTATTTCTTCTATGTTAGCGTTTTTGGTCCGATTCCAATCTCCGTGACTTTTGTCATCAATGTTACATTATTTCAGTGAAATCCAAGTAGCATTTTGTTCAATTTCACTGACATTGCGTCATTTTTATGAGGAAAGTCACAGCGATCAAAATAGATTCTTTGACGTACGCTACGTACAGGAAGGCAAGAGCGGACTGCTACATTTGTAGCAGTATTTGTTGTTACTTATAATTAACATTAAAATGTCACCTCCACTGCCGATTTGCAAAACCAATCAAGAGCGAGCGCTACAAATGGCAACCGTAACGCAATGATCTAGTGCGAGGACTGTTAAGCATGCAATCTGGCTTCAATACCCAGAAGCAATATCTAATTTCTCGAACATATTTTGATGCGGTCTTTTCGTTTGCAAGACAATGGCAAATCAGCAAAGTATCTGCTTTGTAAGCTTCTCTAGTGGTGTGGTTTGGATTTCACGTTAAACTGTAAGTCTTGCATGTTTGTGTAAAATTATTAATCGCACACTACAAACATACAAGAGTGGCGCCTATTGCAGTTAGTAAAAAAGCTGTGTGTATACACAATTAAACGTCAGCAGCCACGGAGCTGCTCCAGTCGCCGCAGCTTGGCTAGCAATTAGGAGACGTGTGTATACTCACCTTTAGAGGATAGATGACTCTTTATCTAGTCATTAAGTCACATGTTTTTTTTTTACAGTAGCATTCGTTGTTTTTCAAAGATGGGATTGGATTGCTTTTGCCCATGGGTCTTGCAAAATTTGTGTACCACAAAGGTTATTTTCAACGTGTTTGATGGGTTTCCGTTGAAGTTGCTTGAGCAAACTTCTACCTCACAGTCGGTGTTTTTTATGGAGTGGTAGGTCTGAAGAGATCAGTTTGTGTTGTGGCTAATGAAAAGATTAGCGACCCATGCCGGTATACTTAAAGCAGGCCCAAAATATTGATGTCTATTATACCAATATTGTTGCCAGTTTTTATCATGGAAGTGAAAATCAATATAATTGTAGTGATTTCTATTGTTCCGGGGTTATCTCCGTCGTCGGTTTCAGACGACAACTAAGTTTAAATTTAGTTGGCGTGTGGTTTAGAATTGTATTACACGCCCGATTATTTGTGATCAAATTTCTTAATTACAAACACTTGGGTGGGTGGGCGGGACATAAGTTTAAATTTTGTAAGCGTGTGTTTTGGATTTGTGTTACCCGCCCACCCGCCTGATTGTTTGTGATCCAATTTCTTGATTACAAACACTTGGGTAGGTGGACGGGGCCTAAGTATAATTTTCTGGGCGTGTGGTTTGGATTTGTGTTACCCGCCCGAGTGTGTGTGATTCAATTTCTTGATTACAAACACTTGGGTGGGTGGCCGAGAACTAAGTTTAAATTTATTTGGCGTGTGGTTTGGATTTGTGTTACCCGCCCCCCGTCCGATTGTTTGTGATCTAATTTCTTGATTACAATCACTTGGGTGGGTGGGCAGAGCATAAGTTTAAATTTTGTGGGCGTGTGGTTTGGATTTGTGTTATGAATATGAAATGCTGATGTCAATTGGTCACCTAGGAGCTGTGATTTTACTCCATTAGATTTTTTTTTGTGGGGAGTCCTTAAGGATAAGTGTTACGCTAACCATTCAGAGACGATGCTTTAAAACACGAAATCAAAGTTGCCATTCATGCAATTGGAGCCCAAACAATCAAAAATGTACTAAAAAATTAAGTTAATCGGATGGGTTACTGTCAAGCCAACGGTGGCAGTCATTTAAATGATGTTGTGTTTTGTTCATAAATGAAAATATAAAATCTTTCTAATAAACTCATCATGATTTTGAAAAAATATTCTTTAGTTGTTTATTTATAGCCGATTCAGATTCCAAAAGTTAAATGGCCCACCCTTTAAGTTCTGTTTTTTTTTTAACTTATTTGGTCTATAAACCATATTTGATTTTGTAAAGTGCTTGTCCACAGGTTTGTGACACTTGCTTTTTCATTCACGGAAGATTGAACTTTGTATTTATTACATTCCGTCTATAAAAGTAACAAAATTCATATTTTTTAAACTTGTCTTTAGATTGAAAAACCATAAATTACATAACAGTCCAGGAGCTAGTGAGTAACTTTGAGCAAAAAATCGTACGGGAGTTGGGGAGTTTTCCGATGGGTTGGGTTAGAAAATAAGTATAAACGCGTTCCACATTTTTTTACACTAGTGACAATAGTTCAAATAAAAAAATCTGTATTAAAATAAAATGAGAAAGTAGTCTAGTTGATCTGTGGGCATAGAAAATATGTCTGGAAAATAAAAAACTAACAAATATTTAAAATGTAATACGAGAACACCAAAGTTCAATTTGGTACGTTCTATTATACAGACGATTATTGGTGTCGCATCTCTTTTAGAGCATTAAAACGAGAGATGTACAAAATCAAATAAGTTTTAACTGTTCTGTTTTTTTTTACATCTTCCTTGTCTTTACTTTCACTTTGCTTGTAATAGTCATCTTCAGTGTCATCATTGTTGCGGCTGCTATCATTATCATCATTATTATTATTATAACCTTCACCTGTACACACGCAGCAAAAAATGCAACAAATGTTTTAGAACTATTTTAAATTTCAATGTCAAGAAAATATTTACATTCTTTATCTGGTTAAATTACAACATTGACAAACGTAGGCACCTGATCTCTTTCAAACCAATAGAAACCAAATCTTTCGTCGATCTCTGTCTAGCCATTATTAATAATGGTAATAAAATTATTAGATATTTTAAATAAACGTTCCTCCAAATATTTTAAATGTACAAAGCTCTTAAAAGCTGCTGGCGCAGTTCGGATTTGCAAGGTAGGAGGTGTTCCGCTTGAAAAAGGTATATGTGTTACTGTAAGTGTATGTTTACGTACGTACGTACATTATTATTAACGTTGCTGATCTTTTTTATGCTACACATGTAACAAATATTTTTTTTAGAAAGTGTTCATTACTTGTTCGAAATTACATTGTGCTGATGTATTAGAATTAATAACGGACGTCTTTTCATGTATTGTCTACTTGATACTTGTAGCATATGTCGTAGTTTTTGATCCAATAATACTTGCCATCTCACCACTTGTAGAAAAACTGATTAAAAAGTCACTAATGCTTCTTTGATCTTTGTATTTTTCAATTCTTTTAAAAAATCAGATGGTCAAATTTGCAGAAGTTCAAAAATTGTAAAAGTACAAAAATCTATTGACTCTCGTAAAAGATGCTCATGCTTTGGTGTAAGGTTTTAAATAACAATCAAAAACAATTGCTGATTGATTTTTTTTGCAATATTTCCAAATAAAAGAAGTATTTTTTTCATGAGTTCTAGAAAAAAACCGTCAATAATAGCAGCATATATTTGTTCCGGTTCGTCAATTTCGATTTCTTGCTCTAAGTATTTAAGAAGAACCGATTCGTTTGTTTTACAAATACTTTCGTCGATATTGCACAATAATAGAGAAACAAGAGTTAAAGGATAAATAAGGACTATTTGAGCAAAAGTTTCAATAAGCGATCAAATAAGTATTTCTGCATGCGCATTTCTTGAACATGTTCAGTATTTTTTTTATAAATGCCGTAAATGTATAATAATTCAAAAATTAATATGATTTTTTGATCAGCGAAAAACAATTCAACTTGGAAAATAAATTAAACTTATTAGAATTTTTCCAAAGAAATCCGTCGGAAAGTTGTTGCCAGATTTCAATTACTTAATTAGTATCAATATCAGAGGAGTTTAAATGACATAAACTACCTAGAAAAATAAGTACCAAAAAATGTCACTAGTTCCTGGACTAACTGCATTGGGCAAATAAAATAACAAGAAATGCAAACTAAAAAAATACAAACATACAGTCAATGACGAAACATTTCCGATATCATCATTTATCACTTCCATGCGTTTATATCAGTAGGCCAATCATGTCTTAGCGATTTTAAGAGCATAAGTAGTGTCAAAGAAAAGTAAAATATATATATAACTATTAATTATTATGCCAAAACTTAAGCAATATGTTAAAATCTGAAATTAAACTTATTTTAGACGTAAATTTCATACAATCAAATTAGGAAAATACATGCAACAACATGGTTACTAGAGAGTATTTGCATTAAGCACTTGTTCTATATTTATATAGAAAACTATACACTTTTCCTTTATCTTTTAATTAACTATTCAATAAATGTGTATGAATTTGTCAATAAAATATTTATACTACTGTAGAATTAATACATTATTTTTTTTTAAGTTTTTATTACATTCGGTTATTAATTTTGGTGTTTAATTGGTTAAAATTAAAAACAATCTAAAATGTTTGTTATAACATTTAAAAAAAACTCAAATTATCCGATATTTAAATTCGTAAAACAATCGAAAATAAATCAATCAGTTATCTTTAGCCAGTGCTATGGAGTTAATTTTTTGTTGTAAGCTAAGTTTAAAAAAGAAATCTTTTTGTTAGTACTTTGATTTTTTAAAATTTTTGTTAAATTAAGAACTGTCATAGCACTATTAAGTTTGACAACACAATCATATAATCTTCTCTGAAACGACCATGTTGTTGATATAGCTTCGAAAGTATTGTATATGTAAAAAATTGTTTTTGTGTGGTACTGTGGTACTTTTGCATATATAGGGTGGTTCAGAAAATTTTTTGAAACTTAAACAGTGTATTCATTATTTCATTTATTTTATTTATAGATTTTGCGACGGCAATGCTGCAGCTTTTGTACAAAAGGCGTTTTCCAAATAGGAAGCTCCCAAGTATTCATTGATGTGCGACGCTTTTTTAACTACGTTTGAATTGGAATACTGCGCCAACAGAAATGAAAATTCAATTTAAAAGATAAATAATAACCGCATTTTTTTATCATTTTATTTAAATCCTAGGCTCAGCTTTTAAAAGGCAGCTTAACAAATTCAAGTATTAAAACTTAAGGCACTAAGTACATTACATAAAAATCTTAAAATTCTGGAAAAAAATAGTTTTTTGTGAATGGCTTTTAAATGAATCTAAAGCTACTTCAATTTTTTTGCAAAATATTATGTGGATAGACAAAGCTATATTCACGAGAGCTGGAATTGTTAGTTATCACAATCTTTATAATTGGTCACATAAAAATCCGCACAAAACACAACCGCTTTTTTTCAAAATGAATTTAAGTTTAATGTTAAGATTGGTATGATACATAATACTATTTGTAGTTTTTTTCTTTTTGCCTATAACTTGAAAGATTTACTAGCAAATGTGCCATTTTACATTAGAAATAAAAACTTGTTTTAACTCAATGGTTTTCCGGCATATTTTGGATTAATAGTTTGAGAATGTTTAAACACAAATTATCCACAAAATTAAATTAGTGCAAGACCAGTGGCTTCTAAGATTGCCAGATCTCAATCCATTGAGTTGTTATGTTTGAATAAAGTTAAAGACGCCAATTAATTTTAAAGATTGAAGAAACATGCAATAAGATGAAGCACAATTAAATAAAACATCAAGCGCAGTTGATGCGTTGATTTGTCGTTGCAGAAAATGTATTGATGTCGGCGGATTTCAATTCGATCATTTTCTAATTTTTTTTTTTATTTAATTGATAATTAATTTGCTAACTTTGTAATTATATAAAATAATACTATAAATTCTGTTAGTTGAAAGTCCAACTTGGACTTTCAGTATTAAAAGGTTTACCATGTAATATCTTTGTTAGGAAATATTTAAAAATACATGTTTATAAGTACTTTTTTTGTTTTATTTGATGAGATAAATACATTTTTTTAAATTAATTTTAACCACCTTGTATATATAAAACTTGCTCTTGTATTGAATAAAAATGTGAAAAGTATGAAAAAAAGCATCTGAAACTGCACTATATCTTCTCAATTCTATTCAAATCATTAAATTGGTTAATGACATAGACACATAAAATTTAAAACAGTAGTTAGATGTAAACTGGTTTTGTTTACAAAAAAACTGAAAAATTTAATTGGTTTGGTTTTTTTTTTGCAAAGGTTGATATTTAAGGGTTTAATGCTTGTGTTGCTACCTCACAGCTGCCTTTTTAATATGTATCTGTAAATTAATTACATAATATATACTACCAAAACTTGTTAATTGAGAATATAGACGCGCTGTGGATACTGACAAGGCCTAGTAACTAGTCCACACGTACTCTCATATTAAACGTAATTATAGCTTATAAAAACACTAATCATGCATTCATGTATTTAAGACTAATCTCCTGAATTAATAATTGTTACAATTTCTTAAAAATGCTCTGCCAAAGCTGGGGCTTGAACCTGTGACAATTTATGCGCCGAGATTTAAGTTAGGTGTTTCACCCAACTGAACTATTCTTTGTTACAGTCAATTTTATTTGTTTTTAGTTTGCATTAGATTGTTGCAATGTTTATAAGTTTTTTTTATAATTTTGACTAGTATGATTGCAAAAGTTATTAATATGTGAGTTCTAGGAATATAGGCAATAAGTATTAAAACCAAAATAATTAAAAAAAAATATTTAATTTTAATATTTTATCACAATAAAAATATGTAAATTGCTAAATAAGTTAAATAAGATTCTGATAAAAACAGCAAAAATCATAGTTTATTGGCCAAATAGTGTTGTAGAAGACTAAAAAATTAATAACTGCTTTATTAGAGTTATATGACTATTGCAAAAATAGTCTTATCAAGAAGAAGTATGTTTTTATAACTAATACTTAGAGTTCATCAAAATTTTTGATGACGACATTATTGATTCTTATTTTAACGTACTCAATAATTGAAAAAATAGAAATTTGTAAACTATGACTATCATCTACTTTTGTGCTTAAAACCAAATCTAAAGAATGCGAATATACAGAAAGCTTGAAAAAAATAATATTAATAAGCAATACTCAGGTTGGTTTCCGCAAACAACTCGAGACAAGGTTTTTTTTTTATTAATTTTTTTTTTCAATTATCAGAAATTTGTTTGTTTGTGACCAAAATACTTTTTTTTTGGTTATAGTAAGGTGAGGCTTATAAGAATTTACGCATGGCAATACTCTCCTGTTTCTTCTCTACAGGAATCCTGCTGATATATTGTCTTTGTCAAACTAGTCTAGATTTGGCACTAGTTTGAGGTGGAGGTTGATTATTGCCTCACAAATTATCACTCAGCTTTTGCGGCGCGCATGCTATCCCCGGCTCTTTTTTTAGTCTGTTTTTTTGCTTTTTGTGTTTTACATCTACTTCTGCGTTTTTTTCTTTTTCTACTTTGTACTGTTTATGTTAATTATTTGGTTTGTCTTCATGTGCGTTCTTAGTTTTAGTAGGTTCACTTTTTCTTTATTTTTTTTTATGAATAGTTTGTGCAGTTCTATGTATTTTATTTGGAAGTCCTAAATTTCGTAAACCTCCAGTGATATTCTTGTATCTCTATTTGGGATTACTTCTTTGTGTCTTTTTGTGTGTTTTTTTGTTGTCAGGTATATTCTGACGATGTTAAAGGTTGCGTTACGCCCCAACCTTAAGGTAGCGTATCTACCATTTGCTATTGCCTCGTTATTTCTGTTATTCTGTTTTTTTAACATTTTTTTTCTTTTTCTTATTTCTGCAATTTTGTTTGGTACAGTAGTCTTTATTATTTTAATCTTAAACACATTGTTTTATTGTTATTTCTTAGAATAAAACGTGTGTAAAGTTCTTTAAAATACCCATGTAAAATCTTGTGCAGCAAAAAGTTATTTATCATTAATTTTTTAGTAGATTTGTAGGAACTTTCGCACAAGGTATAGGGACCACAAAATCTCTTCCCCATGCCTCCAGCACTGCGAGGTCTTAGGTAGCTAGGAACAAGGTGTCGATAATACAAAACAATCGATCTTTTCAATTATCAATTTTTTTACTTGTACAATTGACCTATCTATACGTCATTTTTTTTTCAAATATTATTTTTTTACTTTTTATTTAGACTTTGCAAATGTTCTTTTTGTTTTTTCTATTTTATAGTATGCATAATTATCTTATTTGACCTTGTTTTTTTTTTTTCATTTTGCTTCTTTCTTTATTGTCAAATTTCTTCAGTTTTTTTTAGTACTTTTGTTGCAAAGAAGAATTTTAAAAGTTTTTGTGTCCAGTCAGTATTTGTGTTGTATTTTATCACGTCTCGGATTTATTGCTCTTATTTTTGCTTTTTTTTAATGGTTCCTTCTTTTACTAGTTTTTTTACTTTGTTTTTTTTTTTTTTCACTATCACATCCGCGCGAGGTGTTGCCGCAATCACTTCTACTGCTTTCTGTAATACCGTCTTGTAAGCCTTGCTAATCCTTAACAAGCTTGCACTTGTAGCTCCTTTTATTTAGTTTTTGTTTTTGTTCTCACTATGTTTCTACATAACAATTTGCTTTTTGTTGCCGGTGATATTAGTCTTTAGCATTTTATCGTAGACCTCCGTTGTTTTGTATAAGTCTTTCATTTTCTTTGTTTTTATGACCGCTTCTATAATCTGTTTATTTCATACCTTTACTTTAAATGTTACTCCAAGGAATTTGATTTTCTTTGGTCTCCTACCTGTATCTTACCTGTTCTTTTATTAGTACTCTTAGTCGATAACTATGCCGCCTCTGTTCGTATAGCTAATTTTAAACCTTTAATTTTCATCCATATTTGTATAATATCTATTGTCAGTTTTAGTCTTTCTTTTAATAATAATTATATTAATTTGTATTTATTATAGAAAAAATATATTAGAAACAAAAAATTAATTTTATAGCAGTAGCCTTAAGAGTATTAACTACGGTAAACTTTTAAAATTAAACAAAAGTTATAAATTATACATACTTTATAACATAAAACATTTAAAGCTCTTAAAACTTGTTTCTCCTCAAGCTCTGACTAATACTGCGTTGAAAATTGATTAATGTAAGATGTTAGCTGCATAGGTATTCTATTATAAATCTTATATATATTATATGTAAAAGAACGTTCAAACAATGCAAATTTGTGAAAAGGTGGTTCTATAGTGCTTTTAACATTGTGTACATCAAATTGAAATGTTATTTTATTGTAGAAATACGGTAGCATACGAGAATGTATGATTTTCTTTTTCTACGTCTCTATTTGCCATCTGCAAATGCCGTTATTGTCACCCTATCCGGCAGGTTCCACAGTTTTGATCTTAGTATTGAGCCCTCCCCTCTGATCATTTTTTTTTTCTTATTGGTCACTAAGTTTTTACTCTGTAAGTAACTCTACATGGTCTTGATTGTTATTCTGTTTAGTTTTTTTTTCTTTGCCGCTTCTATAATTACTAGCTATAACACGCTGTTAAACGGGTCCTGTATGTCCAACGCTATCATTACACATTGTTGTCTTTTCTTCTGCGTTCCAATGCTTTTTTCGTTATTGCTTCTACTTTTTCAATAGCTTCTAAGATTGTTTTTTTCTTGTTAGATCCGTTTTGTTCATTTTTCCATCCTTCTTTTTTTTTCTATTTCTTGTTCTATTTTCCGCACAATGACATTTTTCATTATTTTAGCTAGTATGTTGTTTTTCCTACTTTTTTTCTTCTCAATCAGTACAAAAATTGACCTGTTTCCAACATCCTGGAAAAGTTTTTATTGTATGCATCTGTTGATTATTTATATAATGTTTTATAATGTCCTCTTCTACTGTTGCCATAACTGTTTTTTTTTTTTTCTTGTTTTTTTTTTCAGGTTTTTCTTTGGGAAACAATTTCTAAATTATGACTTTTTTCTTCGTCTTTTTTTTAGGTAGACTATCTTTGTTCTTTTTCCCAATTTGTTTATTACTGTTTTGTAAGGTTTTCTTCAAGATTTATTTTTTCCAGCATTTTTTTCTAGTATTCCTGATTGCATTTTTCAATATTGTTGTTTTTTAGTTTTTTCTCCATCTTCTCTGTGTTTTCTCCTCTTTTTTTTACTTTTCTTCTTATTTGTATAGTTTATATAGTGCAAAAAAAATAAAAGATTGCAAGTCTTTTATTTTTTTTGCACTCTTTTCTGTACCTGGGAATTTGCCGCTGTTCTCAGTTTTTCTGAGTATCTTTTGCATCTCTTCTCTATGTTTTTGTTTTCTGTCACTTTTTGTGTTTTCGGCTTTTTTTATTTTTTTTTAACTAAAGGACTAACACAAAAAATACAGATTAACTTCTTCTTCTTCTTCTTCTTCTTCTTCTTCTTCTTCTTCTTCTTCTTCTTCTTCTTCTTCTTCTTCTTCTTCTTCTTCTTCTTCTTCTTCTTCTTCTTCTTCTTCTTCTTCTTCTTCTTCTTCTTCTTCTTCTTCTTCTTCTTCTTCTTCTTCTTCTTCTTCTTCTTCTTCTTCTTCTTCTTCTTCTTCTTCTTCTTCTTCTTCTTCTTCTTCTTCTTCTTCTTCTTCTTCTTCTTCTTCTTCTTCTTCTTCTTCTTCTTCTTCTTCTTCTTCTTCTTCTTCTTCTTCTTCTTCTTCTTCTTCTTCTTCTTCTTCTTCTTCTTCTTCTTCTTCTTCTTCTTCTTCTTCTTCTTCTTCTTGCTTCTTCTTCTTCTTCTTCTTTTTCTCTTTTCTCTTCTTCTTCTTCTTCTGTCTAACACCGCATGACTCTCTCTATAGTACCGCGCTAGTTTTGTCAGTTGTTTGCTCTGCGGGTTGCTGTCCCCAAGTTCAGGTCCGTCACTTGTGATATTATATTGATCCATAGAGTGGGAGATCGCCCACGCTTAAGTTTGCCTTCGGGTTTGCCTTAAATAATGAGCTTTTCTATGTTGTTGTCGCGTATGATATGTCCGAAGAATTTCAGGATACACGCATACGTCATACTTTAAAAGTCGCTGCTTTGGTTTAATTTTAGCCAGAACCAAGGTATCTTCAACGTAGGCGTAGGATGCCATACCCACATCTCAAAAGCATTGATTTGCCGTCTATCAGCAATTAATGACCCTTGTTTTGGAAGCATACGTAAAGACAGGAAATACTAGAGGATAATAGAAACACTGAAGTACTAAATAAAATTCAAAAGAAATATGAAGTTATTAACAAACATAAAAAATAATAATAATATTTAAACCACATAAGGAGAAGCACCAAATACTAAACTTTTTAACATATAGTACAGAGAAAGATTAGTAGAAAAAAAAGGTAGATGTCCGGCTCAAAAACCTAAAAGATTGTTTTGGTTGCAGCAACACTCTATTCAACTATTCTAAGCTGCTGTTAATAAGGTTTAAATAGCTATGATAATATCAAACTTGCGATAAGAAATGCACTTAAAGAAGAAGAATCAATATCCTAAATTTTGTAAATCTTTAGTCTACAATAGACTTATAAATAATCAAACGAAAGACTGGTTTGATTATTTATAATATCAATTGTGTTCATAAGAACAGAAATATTTATTCAAAATTGTCTTCGCTATCATGCGATGCCGTGGTCGTACAAGGCATACTGACGAGGTTTGTAGAACCGAAACAATTGTCTATGCTTGACCCTTGGCCGCTGTGATTCGATTGACTGATTTTGAATAAATTATTAATTCATTTTTACAATAGACTTGTTTATGATTGAAGGCACTGACGCCGTGCAAATAAATATACACAATAATATTCGGAACCTACTATATTAAAGCAATGTAGATCTTTAATACCTTAGTTTTAGTCAAAAAGAAGATGCGGGGCTTTCTATATTTAAGATAATAATATACAAAATTAATATTTTTTTCGACTACAAATATTAGTGAAATTTATTTTTAAACTATAAATTATTTTAATATTTGGTTTATTCAATTTTTGTGTGGAACAGACTAGCTTTTGTACCGTCAATTATACTATATTCAAGATGCCAAAACTCAAATACTTTTTTAGTTTATTAATATTAATTAATATAATTTTTAATATTATTAAGTTATGTCTACAGAAGGAATCTGTTAAGTCAACTTATTTGTTTCATAAACTATTTTGTGAACATGTAAATTGATGCCACTTGCTTCTTTATTCACAGAGAACTGAACTTGACGTTAAATTGCAGTCATAAATATAATAACTGCAAAGGAAATTAGTAGGAAATAAGTAATTTATTAACAAATTTGAAAAACAAAACAAATATTCAGTCAATGACAGGAAGTTTTTGGTTTCGCCATTTGCAAAGTATTGCGTCGATTGCCAGATCCAACTTCTATGCGTTTATATAGCATAAGTATTGTTGAAAGAAATGGTAAATTTCATAATAATTAATTACTTACTTAAAAATCGAGTTATTCCGATATATTAAAATCCGAAATTAATTTTATTTTCGGCAAACTTATAATACCAAATTTTTACGAGAGTGTGCAGCTTATAATAGTTTACAATTCACTTGTTTTGCGTTGTAGCAAATGCAATTTTAAAAGCTCTTTATATACTTACCTTTGTCATGCTTTTAGCACAATAAATTTAAAATTTGATAGCTTGGAATAGCTTGCTAACCTTGTTATTATAAATATGACATAATGAATAAGAAGGATTGAAATAAAGAATTACTATTTTTATATAAGTTTATTTTTCAAACTTGTTTGTAAATTTGTTGTTTTTTATGTTTCTTTCATATGCAATTCCAGTTTTTTTGATTTAATTTTATGTGATTTTTTTGAAGTTTTTGCATAAACTTCTGAATTAAAAATTAAAATACACATAGTAATTAAGAAAAATACACGCAGCAACATGATGACAGAGAATATTTGCACAAAGCACTTGTTCTATGTTTATATAGAAAACTATACTACATTTATTAATTAACTATTCATAAATTTGTATGAAAATATCAATAAAACATTTATATTACTGTAGAATTAATTAAAAACTATTAAAAAATAATTGTTTTTCATTAAATTTTATATTATTTATTCATTAATTTTGGAGTTTAATTGGTTATAATTCAAAACAATCTAAAATATCAGTTATAACATAAGAAAAATTAAATTTCAAATCAACCGATACTTAAATGCGCAAAACAATCTTTGACCAAAAATTCGATTTATTATATTTTTGAAAGTTTTAGCTTTTTTTAAGTTAAGAATTGTTATAGCATTGTTAAGCTTTGCGGCATAATAATAAAATCAAACATGTGTCTTTTTCACATAATCTTTTCTGAATCAACAATATATAGCTTCTAAAGTATTCAAAAAACTAAGATTTCTTAATAAATGTAAAAAAAATATTATAACTATGCAACTTGTGCATGTATATAAAACTTATATTTATCTTTGCATTGAATATTTTTAAGTATGGAGAAGAGTATCTGAAACTACACTATCTCTTCTAAATTCAATTAAAAAATAAGCTATTTAAAGCCGCTCAGTTAAGTTGCCAAGATTTTTAATAAAATTAATAAACTAATCTAATTGACTTACAGAAAAGAACAAATAGAAATTTTAAAAGTGTAATATGTTACAAAGAATGTTAGATTGACTGATCAACTGTGATTTTTTTAATCAATCACTTTATTGTTTCTTTGTTTACAATAAAATTACAAATGACAATTTTATAACCAATAATTATAAACATATCATTTTTTTATCTATTTTATGAATTTACTATCTACATTTTGTCTTTTCAATTCAAAATTCAAATGTTGACAAAAATTTTATATAATTATTAGATTATATACATTTATTTCATATAAGTAATATTAAGATCTTGTTATTCATCATTTTGCTAATTGCACATTTTATGTAATAAACATGTTATTCTTTCTTATAATTCTAGGAATGTTGATAAGGACTTTTTTTATTTAAAAACAAATGTAAACATAATTAGCATGCATTCTTATGACTATACCTGTAAAAGTAACACTTAATAATATAACTTATTATTTTTAAAAATAAAGATTTGAAAATCAATTATATTTCTAGCGCCGCAGTCGGTAGGATCGCGATAACGAATTGATCAAATCGATAAACACAAATAAAGTGATTTCCTGAAATTAGTGACTTTTATCGTAATTAATTCGGTGTATTTCAACATTTTAACCGGCGATTGAACAAAAAAATAAGTGCAAATAATTACAGTTAGATTATAAGTGTTTCACAACCCATTTGAAAAAGACCACTTCTCCCGCTGAATACGGTAGACGCCTGGATTCATTTGAAAAAGCAACTTATTTGAAAAAGACGACTTCGCCCGCTGAATAGGTAGACGCCTGTATTCATTTGGATAAGCAACTCATTTGGAAATGACGACTTTCCTATAAAATTTAGTGGACGCTTTGAAATGAAAACAATCTATTGGTAAGGCATAAATGTCCCTAGCTTTGATTCAGATTTAAGAAGAAATATTACTTCGTAGTAGATCTAAATCTTTATTAATAACTACAATATTAAAACTAGGGTTGTTATAAATAATATGGCTCAGTTTATACACAGAATATCTAAACATAATTTCGGATTTCAAAGATAATTCTGGTATATTAGCAGATTTTAATTCTTCCAGTGAACAATTAATAAACCACTGTTATAATAGACAAGACGTGGATGACTTTTAAAACATTTTATTATTAAAATCAATAAAAAATAAAATTAAAGAAAATGCCGCAAATAACATTGCATCTGGACTTTCGCACACTGCAGGGAGGGCTGGCAAACATTGTACTCTCCTGGCTGTTGAGAAAACACCTCTGTTAGGAGCGCAAACAGATAACATGTCACCTTTCTTTGTGTTTCAAAGACCCTACAACGTGCGCACACGTGAACAAGAAGAGCAGAACGTGGTCAATGATTCGATTAGAATCTACACAAATGGCTCAAAAACCAATAAAGGTTTTGGAGGGGTAATCTTCTTGCAAGACCTGGACCTCAAAATATCATTACCACTAGGAGCTCACACGACTTCCAAGCAGAAGAGTCGGGATAACTTATGGGGTTATGGAAATTGTGAACCGCAAAATATCTGGCAAGAATATAATATAAACATGCATAGAATCACATCAAAGCTAATTTTTGAATGTCATTATGCCCTTACTCTAGCAGTCTGTGGAAACAGCATCGAGCTGCTCTGGGTAAAAGTAGGTAACATTGAGGCAGACAAGCTGGCGAGTAAAAGGTCAACCCTCATGGCGTGTGGTCCTGATCCCTGGACCGCGTTAACACTTAAAAGCTTAAATAGTTTACTAACAATTAACACACACAATGCACTTATACGGCGTTGAGATGACACTCCGAGCTGCAGACAGGCAAATAAAGCAATGACTGTTTCTAACGCTAAGACAGCCGATTACTACTTGCAACTGTTAAGAAAGAACTTGCAAATTATGACAGAAATTTTGACAAGACACTGCCAACTAAAGAAACACATGCACACAATTGGTATTGGAGACAATCCAACTTGTAGAGGATGTGAAATGGACAACGAGACGATAGCGCACGAGCTATGCACATGCTTGGACCTCTCATACATTTAGAGAGTCCATGTTGGCAAGCTGCTGGCTTAACATGGCCAGTATAAGGGAGATCCTTCCAAGCGCTGTACTTGCATACATCAGCCACATAGGGTGATTGGATGCCAAGACAACGGAGTGAGGTCACTACTGGAGGAGGTACAAAGGGCCTAATGAGGCTTACGTGCAGTAGACTTTGGTTTACCTTCCAACTTTCAATCCAGAATACAGAACATTGCATCTTATAACATAACATCTTGGCATCAAAAATGCGTTACTTGCCACTTACGCTGATAACACAATTACCAAATACTGATTTTAGTGATTGTGTAGCATGAAACAAGAATTACTTAAACTTTAGATTTTTTTACAAAATTTTAAAACAATCTTAACCTTCAAGTAAGCTACATAGCAACTGCAATAGCCGATGCAAGAAAAGCATAGTATTTGATACATTTTTCTTAAAAACCTAAACAATCACTTTGGAGATTATTTGAGTACAAGAAATTCTGAACAACTTTAATATAAACACAATAAATAAAAAAATTCAATTAATAAAATCTAAAACTAATGTTGCTCCAAGTAAAATGTCATTTTATCAAATGCCACAAAATAATAATTTTGTTAACATTAGAACAAATGTCCCTTAATACATGACACAAGTGATTAAATATTAATCTTGAAAAACAAATTAATTATTGGGCTTGTGCATAAGAGTCTTACGTAAGACGTCTATGCACAAGCCCAACGATTAATTCGTTTTTCAAGATTAATAATTTTGTTAATAAACAATTTGCGCAACAGAACTTCCAATAACAACAATTTAATCAAAGACTATAAACATTAAGCAATGTATTTAAACTGAATAAAAATTATGCTTTACCTAAAACAACTCCGATGAGTTTGATAACTAAACAGTTTTCCAAAATAAACCCCAATATAGACCTAATCAGTCTTATTATAATCCTCAACGTAATTGAACATTTGAAAAACTTTATAATAATGACGAAGAACAAAATTTCAAATCAATTAATGAAATCAATGATAATCTAATGCAAAATTCTAATTTTAAACCTGAAACTTGAAGATTCCAATGTAACTTTTTTTTGTCAAGTAGACTTCCATGTCCAACTATTTTCATCTTTAATATATTTCCATTCAAATTCCACATTTTTCAATTTCATAAATATTTTGATTGTCTTTTAGATTGAATTGAATTGATAATCTAAAACAATTAAATGCTAAATTAGATTCAGTTACAGATAAATTATTATTATAGTTATAACACCAAATTTTGAACAAAAAATAAAAGTCAACATTTGCAAATATAAATGAAGAAATTGCAATATTACCCATATCAAAATTGTTCAACTTTAAAATTTCTGAAAGCTCAATTAAAGTAGAAAACACTTGGCATACTCATCGGTATCCATTGACAAATATTACGGACATTTTAAATAAACTTGACAAAAGTCAATATTTTTCTACTTTAGATCTTCCCTCAGAGTTCCATAAAATAGAAATAAATCTAGACGATATGTCTAAAACAGCATTTTTAGTAGAAAATGGCCACTAACAATTTGTTTGTATGCCGACTGGATAGAAAAACGCCCCATCAACCTTTCAACGGGTTATGGACTTTTTGGAATACAAAATCAATCTTGTATTGTTTATTTAAACGACATTATTATATTTTTGATTTCTCTTCAAGAACACATTAAAAAATTGACAACAGTTTTTAAACGCTTACGTAAATTTAACTTCAAAATTCAATTAAATAAAAGTGAATTTCTACAAAAAGAAGTAAGTTATCTTGAACATATTATTTCAGCCTCTGGAATTAATTTTAACCTAGACAATTCTTAACTATTTAATACCAAAAACTTAAAAAGAATTGAAAAGATTTATCGGACTATTGGGTTATTATAAAAAACTTGCAAAATTAACTAAACCCCTAACTAGCAGATTTTTTTTTTGTCGTCCTTTTCTTATCGGAGGTTGGACACCCTCATAACAATTTTGATCTTGTTTGCTGCAGCCCTGAACAACTCAACACTGCTGCAAGTTCTTTAGCCAGAAGACCCAAGGCCTACCAATACTGCGCTTTTCCTTGATTTTTCCCTGCATAATGAGCTTCAAAAGTTTATATCTGGATCTTCTCATGACGTGACCTAGATATTCAAGTTTTCTTTTTTTCAGAGATAGCACAATTTTGCAATATTTTTTCATCTTTGAACTTTGATGTTGGTAATTTTATGTGTCCAAGGAATTTGCCACATTCTACGATAGCATCACATCTCAAAAGCCTCCAGTCTCTTTAGCTCTAGTTGTTTTAGAGTCCAGGCTTCAACTCCGTACAACAGGGTGGGGAAGACGTAGCAGCGCTCTTGTTCTGAGTTCTATACTGGCATCTCTCTAACACAAAAACTTCCTCATCTTTATGAAAGCCGCTCTTGTTATCTCCACTCTTCTCCTAATCTCATTTGCCTGGTCAACCGTCTTACAAAGCACAGTTTCAAGATACTTAAACAAATCAACCCTTTCTATTACTGTCACTAATTTTCTGTTGGTTATGTGTTTTTAAATTTATCATATATTTAGTTTTTGTTAGGTTGATCTATAGTCCATACTCATTACATTTATCGTTTACTTTTTCCATCATGAGCTGAAGTTCTGTTATACTATTTGCCAGTAACATTGTATCATCCGCATATCTGATGTTGTTTAGTAATTTTTTTATTTCATACCCATGGTTTCCCCAGACAAGGCCTCATCAAATATGGTCTCACTATATATGTTAAACAAGAGCGGAGACAGTATGCAGCCCTGCCTGACTCCCCGGCAAATTTTAATCTCCTTTGTCAGCTCATTCTCGATCTTCACACTTGCAGATTGACCCCAGTATAAGTTGGTAGTTATTCTGACATCCCACTTGTCCAAAAAAATTTTAAGTATCAGTTGTTGTAATATATTGTGCTTAACTCTATCAAAAGCCTTTTGAAAGTCAATAAAGCATACAAATAGATCTTGATTTATGTCTAAACAACGTTGAAAAAAAAACATTAACTCCAAAAAGAGTGTCTCTCGTTTCCAAGCCTTTTCTGAACCTAAATTGTGTGTTACTCATGTCCTTTTCTAGTTTTCTGTATATTCTCTTATGTATAATCTTTTCGAAAAGTTTCAGTATATGATTCGTAAGTGCGATAGTCCTATAATCTGTGCATTTTCTAGCATTTGTTTTTTGGGAATCAATACAAATGTCGATACGAGCCATTGTTGTGGTATAATGCTTGTGTCATATATTGTGTTAAAGCAGTCTATCTCTTAGTTCTTCATCAAACAGTTGCAGAATCTCTACTGGTATCTGATCTGGGCCCGTGGATTTTCTTGGTTTTATACTCTGGCGTGCTTAAGTTTATGTTTCATAATTTTTGGTTCTTTCTCTTCCACTTTCAAAATAATTTGTGATTATCTTTTATCGTTAAAAAGTTCTTGGACGTAAGATTTCTATCGTTTTAATTTTTTTTTAATATCTATCAGTATGCGGCCGTCTGTATCCTTAATTATCTGGTATTTGTTAAAGTTTTCTTAACTCCTGTCAATTCTTTAATTTTTTGTGTATATGAAAGTTATCGTAATTATTTTTGTGCGTCTTGATCTCTTTACATTGTTCAGAGATCCATTCTGATTTAGTTATTTTTATTGCTTTTCCTATTGTTTTATGTAATTTTTTATACAGTTTTCATTTCTGTTTTTATAAGTTTGACGTTTCTTCATCAGATCTAATATTTTCTCAGTCATCCATGGTTTTTTATTAGTTCTTTTTATATTTAAATTTTCCTTAGTATCTATCAAAGCAGTTTGCACTCTATTCCATCTATCATGCACATTCTGATGCAGTTCATTATAATTACTTGCCGCGGTTGATTTTTTCTTTATTAGAAAATCTTCTAGGAGCAGCTGCTTTATCCGTATCATGTACAACAAGTGCAGGTCTTAAATCCACTTGAGGTCATAAAGCACGTATGGTTTTTTGTTGCTGGTTTCTACGGAATGCTTTTGCCAATATCCTTTTTACTGATAAAGCCTGTTTGAGCCGACAAAAATCTGCATGCTCTAATAGAATAGGTATTGTAGGCAACATGTTTCTATAGTCCTGTTGTTTTACCAAACCAATTAAAAAACGCTGCTTAACTAAACTTTCTGCAGAAAACAATGTGTAATCTGTTTGACAACATTACTATTGATCATAAGTAACAAATGTGGTACCAACATAATAGTCCTCCAGCGCATTTTTTGTTTACCGTAAGACAGCGTTTACATCAAACTTTTTCACGTAGATGAGTAAAAGGGCCGGATCAGTTTTATGACCTGGACAATCGCTAAATTAAACCCTCTAAATAGGCAACGGAAAACCACCTCAATTATTTTCCCCAGGAAATTCATCAAACATGACTACACAACCAAATGCAACGGCCCTCAGTCCCCGGCAGATCTTAAATGGTCAGAGGGTGCTAAGAATCTCCAAAAGAATCATGATGAAAATAGCAACATGGAACGCCAGAAATATGTATGCGGCGAAAAAGATAGAAAATATCATCAGAGAAATGAAAAGAATGAATATTGAAATGCTTGGAATAAGCGAAATGAGGTGGATTGGCTCCGGTGAGTTTACCATAGATGGTTATCAAGTCTACTATGCCGGCAACGACAACCCAAGTCATTATAATTGAGTCGCTACAATAATAACTAAGGAAGTATCTAGAGCAGTTAAAACTTTTATACCAATATCTGATCGAGTAATTATACTACTATTACATGCCCAACCAGTGAATATAAACATAATTCAAGTATATGCACCCACAAGTACCAGTACAGATCAGGAAATTGAAGAATTCTATGTACAAGTTACAAATGTCTTAAAACTCACTAAGAACTCCGAGTTAACAATAGTACTAGGCGACTTTAACGCCAAGGTTGGTAAAGGTGTTTGTGGAGATATTGTTGGTAACTATAGGCTAGGAACACGAAACGACCGTGGTGATAGATTTATTGAATTCTGTGAAAAGCATGACCTTATCATAACAAATACGTTTTTCAAATTACCACCAAGAAGACTATATACGTGGAAATCTAATGCCGATAACTCAAACAGATTGGTACGTAATCAAATTGATTATGTATTAATCAAAAAACGGTTTAGAAACTGCATAACATCTGGAAAAACTTAGTCCGGAAGCGACATAGGTTGTGATCATAACCCAGTAGTAGTTTCTGCACGGCTTAGGCTTAAGAAATGTAATGTCTGACGTCTGCAGAAGAAAATAGATATCTCACGATTATCAGACATAAATATCAAAGCAAATACAAGAACAGAACTTAAATACAAGATTTCAAACCATCAACATTACAGAAGATGCAGTGGAATTGGCGTGGAACAACATCAAAGATGTAATTCTGAGTACGAGCGAGAAATATCTTAAACCAGACCCACAAATCAAAAACGAAAACATGGATGACTTTCAAAATACTGCAACTAATGGATAATAGACAAGCGGCAAAGCATGACTGTGAAGCTTATAAAGTATTGCAACGGAATATCCGTAAAAAGATCAGAGAAGCAAAGGTGCAATGGCTAAGTAAGGAGTGCAAAGAGATAGAACGCTTGGATAGTAAATACAACACACTCGGCATGCTCAAGAAAGTAAAAGAAGCTGCCGGTCTCAGCAAACCCAGGAAATATGGAATGCTGCTCGACAATCAAGGAAAAGTTATTCTAGACCTAGAAAAAAAGCTAGCAAAATGGAAAAACTATATCCATGAACTTTTTCAAGATCAAAGAGTGGATCATCCGGCAGAATACGATGTGACAGAAGGACCCGCAATAACAAGAACCAAAGTAATACATGCTATAAAAATGTCTAAAGAAGGTAAAACACAAGGGCCAGATAACTTATTATCAGAAATGTTAAAACTCATTGAAGAAGATCGAGCTTTAAACGTACTTGTGGACTTCTTTAATACCATTTATGCAACCGGAAACATTCCTAAGAACTGGTTAACCTCCGTTTTTGTAACACTGCCAAAGAAAGCAGCTGGTAAAAACTGTGGTGACTATAGAACCATCAGCCTTATGAGCCACGTCTTGAAGATTTTCTTGAAGATCATCCAAGCAAGAATATATCGTAAATGTGAAGCTTGCCTAAGTAATACTCAATTTGGGTTTTGCAATGGGATGGGAACACGTGAAGCTTTGTTCAGTATCCAGGTACTAATTCAGCGTTGCCAAGACGTGTCTGTAGACGTGTACGCGTGCTTTATAGACTATCAAAAAGCGTTTGACCATGTAAAACATAGCAAGCTCATAGTGATCCTGCAAGAACTAGGTTTAGATAGCAGAGACATTCGTATCATTGAAAAACTTTACCGGCACCAATCCGCATCCGTGAGAGTAGATAACAACAATACAGATAAAGTAGAAATCCAAAGAGGGGTTAGACAAGGGTGCGTGTTATCACTATTTTTATTCAACATATACATATATGTTATGTGTGTAATAAAAAATATTTACTTCTAATTGTGCAAGTTTATCTGAAAAGGATACTAAATTTTTGCGGTTTAAGAAAAATATAAAATGGACATGTACATCTTGCTGCACTTATGATTTAACTGCGCATTTATCATTACTGAAAAATGCTATCGAACTGTTGCATAAAGAGATCAGTGCCTTGAAAGTAATTCCTAAGTCTATTAGCAGTAATACTGTCAATGATGTGATCAGTAAAATTAATGAGAGCAAAAAAAGAGAAAACAATCTAATCATTACAAATTTGTCGGAATCAATATCATTGCCAGAAGATAAAAAAATGTGTTTTGGATATTATAAATAAAGTGAATATTAACAACTCGGTAGTATCGACTGATGTGAAACACTTTAGGCTAGGTAAGCCGCGTGATGATGGTAAACCACGGCCTATTAAAGTAATTTTCACATTACCCAAACATGCCAAAACTATATTCATGCAAGCTAAAAACTTACGAAATTATAACGAACTGAAGAATGTTTATATCAATAAAGATTTAACTTCATGTGAGAACGAAGAAAGGAAGCACATTATAGGAAATTATTATCAGCGGTTGGAGAATGGAGACCAATATCGCTTAAATATTATAACGGGTTTCCAAGTATTGTCAAACAAAAAAACCAATAAGTACCCAACAGCCTACAAATATAAAGATATATTATCAAAATGTTCGTGGTTTAAATACTAAAACATTTGAATTTTATAATAATGTATTAACATCAGATGACGAATTTGACATAATAATGTTGTCAGAAACTTGGGGTAATCTATATCTTAAAAACTCTGAACTTTTTCGAACTAATTTTACAGTTTACCGAAAAGATCGCATAAATAGTCGAGGTACTGACGTACTAGCTGCGTTTAACTCTAAGTTTGTTACATCTGAATGTGTGTTAAATGATCCTGACTTAAATCATCTGAATGTGGATATTTTAATTGTTAAAATGTATGTCAACCCCAATGTCTTTTGTAATGTTATTGTTTTGTATATTTCACCCTCAACACCTCTTCATGTGTACACATTAATTTTTCATAAACTTGAAATAGGTGGTTTTGTGGATGATAACTACATATTTATAGGAGATTTTAACGTAACTGCTTTTTCGTCTGTAAATTGTCATAAATCCAATGCACTTCTAAATTTTATCAACTTTAATAATGGAATTCAGTATAATTCAATTGAAAATTTTAACGGCAGGCTACTTGATCTTATTATATGTTCGGAAAACATTAAGTGCAATACTGAGCGAAGTGAGTTTGTCCTTGTTAAGGAAGATAATCATCATCCGGCTTTGGTATCAACTCTTGAATTTAAAATAAAATTGGAAAGTAAATGTTTTGTTTCTAAATTACCTATATAACTTTAAAAAAGCAAATTTTGTTCAATTATATGATTTAATCTTGACAACTAACTGGACTCTAGTCACATTATTAGAAGATCCGGATGTGGCATGCGAAAAATTTTACTCAATATTAAATAGCTTCATTGATATAACCGTTCCTAAATCCAGTACAAATGTATGTTTTCGATTTTCAGTTTGGTTCTCAAAACAAACAATACACAATGTAAAACGTAAACGTCATTATCTTAATCTTTCTTTAAAACATAATACTCAATTTAATAGAATTCAATTTAGTAGACTCCGAAAACTGTAAAAAGAAATATAAAAGAAGACTTTAACAATTACATTGATGGTGTTGAACAAAACATAGTTAATGACCCTTAAAAACTATGGTCTTATATAAATACTAAAAATAAAAAAACAAGAATTCCAAGTAAAGTATTTAATAAAAATGAATCCTACGATAGTCCACAAATGATAACTAACGCTTTTGCAAGTCACTTTTCTTCAGTATTCTTGAATGTATCCAGTGAGTTTGATAATGAAGTACCAAATATTTGTAACAAAAATATTTTATTATTAAAAAAATTTAAAGAGATTGAAGTAATTGAAGCAGCAAATTTGATAAAACCAACTTTAACTATGGGTCCTGATAACATCCCTGCGCTTATAGTCAAGGACTGTTGTAATATTTTGGCTAAACCACATTGTCACATTTTTAATTTAAGCATTAAAAACAAATCTTTTCCAGTCTGCTGGAAGACAGCAAAAATAACTCCTGTATTTAAATCTGGTACAGTTAATGAAATTAAGAAATACCGTCCTATATCTTTGACGCAGAGACCTGGACGCTCACAGATGCTATGTGCAAAAAGTTAGGAGCATTCGAGATTTGGTAATATAGAAGGATGCTACGTATAGTGTGGACAGATAGAATATCTAATGCCTAAGTTCTTACACGCCTCAATAAGGACACAGAAGTTCTATATTTTTTGAAAAAACGCAAGCTTGAGTATCTTGGCCATATCATGCAAAGCTCGAAGTATAGATTACTACAAAATATAATGCAAGGAAAGATAGCTGGTAGGCAAGGGCCAGGTCGCAGAAAGACGTCCTCATTGAAAAACCTACGACAGTGGTTTGGGGTTAGCACCGCAACTCTTTTTCCTAGAGCTGTCAACAAGACCCAAATAATGTTGATGATCGCCAACGTTCGTGAAGGACAAGGCACGTAAAGAAGAAGAAGGAATATTTCAAAACATTGGTCTATACAGCTAGACACGAATAGTGTGGCCTGTATAATAGGCAACTTAGTATACACAAAAATTATATTGAATGTGGTTAAACTCATGCCTTTGCTCGTTTTAGCATCTTTCCATCCCATGGAATGTTTAAAATGTAAGCGCAAATGAAAAATGCTAAAACGAGCAAAGTTTAACCACATTCAACATAATTTTTGTGTATACTAAGTTGCCTATTATACAGGCCACACTATTCGTGTATGGCTGTTGTACTCTTGTAAATAGCCTTAAGAAGCTGCAACTATAAATTAATTAAAAATGCCAACAAATCCGAACCAATAAAAGAGTTTTAGAAACAATTCAAATATCCTTTGGACTAAGATGTTGTGCCTGCTTGGAAATAAAAGGAGAATACTTGAAACATCTTATGTAACTTTGTTTCTTGTTTTTGTTAGACAAAAAAAAAACTTTTTTATTTTCAAAACCGTTACTTTGCTGAACCATGTTCATTAAAACTTTTTTGTTTATTTTGGTTCATACTACTATTTTTTTATATATTTTACAATTTTTGTAACACCTTGTGACTGTTTAATTTAGTTTTCTTTATGAATTATTACGTAGTAACGGTTAACTCCATCAACAACATAAGTAGAATTAAAAAAACAGAGATATCCTAATATGTTGAAATCTGAAATGAAATAATCTACAACCACTCTTATATACAGCGTTTGAAGCGTCAGTTTAAAGAGATTATCGTTATGGAACAGTACACGCCACGTGAACGCTCTAAGATTGTTGAAATTTACGTTCAACAAAACAAGTCAATTGTGAAAACGCAACGTGCATAGAGAAAAATTAATAAAGTGAGAAGTGGGCCTTCTGCAACCACATTGTATCGTTTGTATGATAGATTTACAACTAGTGGCAATTACTAACTGACACTTGGATCAGATGATAATATCACACTCGTACAGGCCAGTGTTAGCACGTCTCCAAGAACATCTCAAAAACGTCGTTCTGATCAGTTGAACATAAAACGATCCACTTTACGTCGCATTTTACGTCTCGATTTGCATATGTTCCCGTATAAAATTTAAGTGACACAAAAATTGTTGCTTGCTGATAAGCTACGTTAATTAGAATGAGCTCAAAAAGTCATTGAAATGGCTAAAGATGACGAGCATTTTTGGCAGAAAATTATCATGAGCGACAAAGCGCATTTCACGTTAAACGGAACCGTAAACAAACAAAATTGCCGTTTCTACGCCACCGAAAACCCTCAAATATTCATGAAGAGCTTCTCTACGACTAAAAAGTTACTGTTAGGTGCGGCATTTGTGCTGATATGGTTGTCGGGCCGTACTTTTTTGAAGTTGATGATGGCCAAACAGAAACCGTTAATCAGATGCGTTATCGGACAATGTTAACCGATTTTTTAATACCAATTGTGCGTGATAATGTTATGGATGACTTCTGGTTTCAACAAGACGGCGCTCCACCGCACACTGCTTGAGCTACATTGGATTTGTTGACGACATTGTTCCCAGGCCGTTTGATGTCAAAAAATGCTGATTTTGACTGGCCGCTGCGTTCACCAAATTTAAACAAATCTGCTTCAATAGAATTAAATGATTTTTAACATAAACATGTGTTTTTTTCCATAATTTGAAAAAAAAACCTCTTGTCGTCAAATATGGACAACTTTTTACTATCGAGTTTTAACGAGAAGATCGATCATTTTTGCAGTGTGATTATTTTTTATTTTATACTTTTACTTTTACTTTAATTAGACTAAAGGATCCAAGCAAGTGTTTTTGTTGGTAAAATCATGTTTATACAAAAATATACAAAAATAAGGTACTTTGAAATTTAGTTTACAATTTACTTGCATATGTAGCAATACTTACCATTAACTTGTGTTTACCACAATAAACTTAAAATTTCTTTTGCTTGCTGGTTTGATATTATAAATATGATACAATTGGAGAGGAGGATTGAAATAAAAATTAGTTTTTTATATAATTTTATTTTTTAAAACCGTATTGTGCATTTGATGCTTTTTTATTCTTCTTTTATATGCAACGACAGTTTCTTTCGTTTAATTTTCATTGCTTTTTTTGAAATTTTTGCATAAACTTCTGAATTAAAAATTAAAATACACATAGTAATTACAAAAAATATTCGCAACAACATGGTGACAGAGAGTATTTGTATGAAACACTTGTTCTATATTTATATAGAAAATCATACTGCATATTTAATTAACTAATCAATAAATTTCTATAAAACTATCAATAAAATGTTTTATTATTGTAGAATTAATTAAAAACTATAAAAATGAATTGTTTTCATAATTTTGATTCATTTATTTTAATGTTTAATGAGCTAGAATTGAAAACAAACTAAAAATGTCAATTATAATTTGAAAATTAATTAAATTTGAAATCAAACAATATTTAAATATTTTATCAGACTTTTAAAATTTATCCGTACCATGTTCAACCTGAGTGCAGGCCTTAAATCCACTAGATCATAAAGCACGTATGGTTATTTTGTCGCTGCTTTCTACGGAATGATGTTCTTGCCAATATTCTTTTTACGGGTGAAGCCTGTTTGAGCCGACAAAAATCCGCATGCTCTAATAGAATCTAGACACCAGACACGTTTTTTATTAAACATTTGGATGGGTATTGTAGGCAACATGTTTTGTTGTTTTAACTTTCTGCAGAAAACATTGTATAATCTTTTTGACAACATTACTATTGATTAGAAGTAACAAATGTGGTTCCAACATAATGGTCTTCCAGCTCATTTTTTTACCGTAAGACAGCATTTACATCAAATTTTTTCACGTAGATGAGTAGGAAGGGGCGGATAAGTTATATGGCATAGACAATCGCCTAATTAAACCCTGTAAATAGCCTCGAACTGCAGCTATGAATTATTCAAAAATGTCAACAAATCCAACCCAATGAAAGAGTTTTAGAAAAAGTTTGAATATCCTTCAGACTAAGAAGTCGTGCTTTTTGCTTGTAACTGAAAGGAGGGCACTTTGAACATCTTATGTAACTTTGTTTTTTGTTTTTGCTAGACAAAAAAAATAAACTTCCTTATCTCCAAAACTGTTATTTTGGGGACCAAACTTTTTTGTTTATTTTGGTTCCTACTACTACCTCAATAAATATTTTTTTTTTTTAATTTACATCTTGTAATTGTTTCAACTCTATCAACAGCATAAGTAGGGTTGAAAAAACTACTATGCCCAAAACAGAAATATCCCAATGCGTTGAAATCTGAAATGAAATTATCTACGACCACTCTTATTCTATCGAGTTTTGACGAGAAGATCGATCATTTTTGCAGTGTATGTTTATACCTTTACTTTTACTTTAATTAGACTAAAAGATTAAATCAAGTGATAAAAACATGAAAATATACAAAAATATGGGTACTTTAAAATTTAGTTTACAATTCACTTATTTTGCTTTATAACACATTATTGCAATTTTAAACTTTTATTACAATTTTTTGTTTATGTAGCCATACTTACCATTAACATGTTTTTAGCACAAAACTTAAAATTTGCTTTGCTTGCTTGTTTGATATTATAAATATGATATAATGGATGAAAAGGATTGAAATAAAAATTAGTTTTTCTATATAAGTTTATTTGTCAAAACTGTATTGTGCATTTGATGCTTTTTTATGAGTCTTTTATATGCAACGACAGTTTCTTTCGTTTAATTTTCATTGATTTTTTAGAAATTTTTGCATAAACTTCTGAATTAAAAATTAAAATACACATAGTAATTAAGAAAAATACTCGTATCAACATGTTGACAGAGAGTATCTTATGAAACACTTGTTCTATATTTATATAGAAAACCATACTGCATATTTTAATTAACAATTGAATAAATTTCTATAAATTAAATAAATAAAGTTTTAATATTTTTGTAGAATTAATTAAAAACTATAAAAATCAATTGTTTTCATAATTTTGATTCATTTATTTTGATGTTTAATAGGCTATAATTGAAAACAAACTAAAATGTCAGTTATTATATATAATTAATTAAATTTAAAATTAAACAAGATTTAAACTTTTAAAATTTGTAAGAAATCTTAAAGTATAGCTTTAATTTAATTTTCTTATATAGGCTAGATTATTAAAAAAATATATTTATTTAATCTTTAAAAGTTTTAGATTATTTTAAGCTAAGAATTGTTATAACTTTGTTAAATAATCTTCTCTGAAAAAACCATGTTGTTAATATAGCTACAAAAGTATATAAAAACTAAAATTTTTTAATAGATATAAACAGTTTTTTACTTCAAAACAACTTTTGCATATACGTACAAATAAAAAATGTATATTTCTTTTTTATTAAATACACTCCAAATTTGACTAATAACATAGATACTTTACAGCATTGGCACAATGTTGCAGATGCATTTTCTATAGATATTTACATAACCATATTCAAAAGAAGTACAAGACATATTGCTATTGTAACAAATATGAACTTGTCGTACAAGGCTTAGGAGGAATTGTTCACAGGCGTTGTAGGACAAAAACTTTTAAAAAAGACATTTTTAACTATTGACAAATAGAATAAGTTTGTAAAATTTAATATTTTTCAAAATTTATATTCGGCAACTATTTATGTCAGTTGTGATACTGAAGTTTTATCGATGATATTTGGTTGCTTTGGTTGATGCAACATGATGGAGGTATTATTTGTTTAAATTCAAAGGTATTTTTATGTTGTTGTGACATATAACTTTTCTTCCTATTACTACAAAACCTCATCTATTATTATTTTAAGATAAACATAATAGTAAAATTGAAACAATTTCTTAATAATTTCAATTTTGATACTTTTTGCTTATATTCTGAGAATATCACTTTTGCAGCAGAATGTCGTACAAAAGTAATTCAAAAAGTCATTAAACAAATTTGTTTATTTAACGTTATTAACCCAAAATAAAAATACTTGTACTCTACATATCAGAAGTAAGTTAGTTGTTATCACCTGCCATAAATTATGTTATGTTAGCTGCAAATATAAAATTATTTTGTCAAACTAAGAAAATGTATGTGTCATATTATTACAGGTTAGACTATGTTGTGCATAAAAGAAAACTTGGATTTAAAACTAATTTCTTTAAATATCTGGAAAGTTATGTAAGTTAGAACAAAAGTTAAATTATAAAAAATTTGCAAAACTTAATTATCTTTAAAATGTTTAAATATTTTGATATTATATCAAAATGCAGAAAATGTGATTTTAGAGTTTTCAAATATCCCAAAAGTTATAAAAGTTAAAGCAAGAGTGTAAAGTTATTAATTATGCAAAATATAATTATCCTGATAAAGTTTAAATAAGGAATTTAAGGCCCTATCGCAAAATATTGAAAACTGTCAAACAAGTTACAGTAACAACTTATGTTGACAGAAATATAACAAAGCTGTTAATCAATAGATTTTAACAATGTTTGCATAAATTTGCCAAACTGTTTTTTAAACTGTCAAAAATGTTACTAAATCTGTCAAAAAGTTACTATATTTGTCAAAAAGTTACTAAAACTGTCAAACAGTTTACAAATCATCTGCCTGATATGTCAAATTACTACTAAAAATTTCAGAAAATTACTTTATCCGTCAAACAATTTATAGTCATAATTTATGTTGGCAAAAATATAGCAGACCTGTTATTGTAACGGCCACTTGGACGTTAACAATAAATAGACTATCATTAAGATAATTAATATGAATTAAGTCAACTAAAAGGAAAATATTTGTTGAGTGAGGCCTGCTCGGTTAATATTTAAACAATTTCAATAAATTAATTAATATCCTGAAGACTAGTTATTTCCTATCCAGGTAGTTAAATGTACATACAGCATAATTTGATTGACACTGAATGGAATATAACAAACAATGACAATATAAATTTAATAACAATATTTAATATTTACCGTACGCAACCCCGCGATCATTAAAATAATATTTATTTTATTAAAATTATACTCGCGGAAGATTTGCGCGTTTGTTTCGCGCTATCCATTTTTTTGCTCTTGCGAATTTTTATTTTTATCTATCGAATTCCTTTTACAATTGGAATAACTCTTTCACTTTAACGATGTCTGTGAACAAGTATAGACTCAAATAATTAAAATAAGCAAGAACAATTGCTTAACTCTACAGCCGCAATCAAACAAAAGGTAAATCAAATCAATTAATTAACTATTTGTAATTTAAATTCTACAGTATTAGTTTATTAGCTATATCGTGTCGTGTTATTTAGGCTTTTTTAGTTTCTTCAATAAAAGTAACAATGAACCTTGTGGTATTAAATATTCTTAAATGATAAGAGGATGATCTAAGTCACGCCAAAGAATACATCATACGCCAATTAATTATTACCACAAGGAGATGGGATTAAATCCAAAGACAACCACGTGTTTTCCAACCATGCCTGCAGCAGGATAAAGATAAAGGAATCCCATACAAAACAGATAAGCTATTGGCTATCAGGCATTATTCTCTTGTTACATATTTTTGTTTGAAATTAATATTTGTTCTTGTAAGATTATTCTATTCTTCACAAGTAGTTTTTGCCACGTCATTAAGTCGCGATATTAATATATCGCGACAAAGTTATTGTTTTTCTCACTATTAATAATTAATAATATAATTATAATAAATATTATATGGGTGGTAACCAATATATTTAAGCAAGTAATTTATGACTAATAATGTTTGTAAATGTGGGGATATGCATATGCTTACGTAACTTATCTAGATATTGTAACTAAATGATTTTAATATTGATTAATTGAAATAAAAAGACCTTAAAGTACGTAATCAGGAATGTACCCAACTGCATCAAGGCTAATGTGGTGCAGGCTGAGCTCATCGCTCAACGGTACAATCCAAGCTCAACAACACGCCTAGAAAAAGACGGAAAAACCTTCTCAATTTAGTTTAGACTTTTGGAATATCAGCCTAAAAAGACTAATATTAATAAAAACTTTCCCAACGCGGGGGTGCGTTCTAATTTAGAGGAGAAACGCGTCCGGGCGTTATTTTTTTACCCCAATGCGTTCATAAATGCAGGACGTTTGTCCGAAAGTCCAACAGAAGACGAACGCTCGGGTAAAAAAGTTTACCCCGTCTCTCAGAGATGGGTAAAGTCTACTAGGCGCGGAAGTTTTAAAGTATGTTTTTTTAGAATATGTCATGAAGTAATATTATTATAAAAATTAAGTTTTCTATATTAAATAAGTTATAAATTACTACAATAAATTTATTTTAATAGTTACTATAAATTCAATTTTATAAAGTCAAAATATGTTTGATAAGTTGAGTCAGTTGATGTCAAAAAATAAAAACTGACAAATGCGTTTTTTTTTAAGAGAAAGGACGTCTTACGTCAGGACGTTTGCCAAACTACACTCTCTAAATTGGAACGCACCCATGTATGTTCAGCTGCTAAAAGCAGAGAGATCTTGTCTCTGACTGAACTATGCAAGCTTCCCTTTACCGTCGAGTACAATCAAAATACCGCAAAAATCAGTGCATTATGTAATTCGAAAAAGAAATAAAAACAGTAAAAGAGTTATAATAATGTATAAAAATATCATAAGTTGGCACAAAATGTACTAAATCAGTTAAGTTTATTCTAAAGTGGCATACAAAACAATGACTACATCTGTGAATAGGTCTTATTGACTTGGTAAAAATCAAATAGGCCGCCGTAAATGTTTGATAAAAATAATAATAATGATCTGTCAAAAAAATTAACATTTGTTAAAAAGTTACTAAAACTGTCAAACAATGTACTAAATATTATAAATTAGCTCAGTTGCAATATAAATTGTAAAAAAAGTTACTACATTTAGCCAAAAAGTACTAAAACTTTCAAACGGTAATGTAGTTGATTGTGATTTAACATAAGTTACTAAAAGTATTAAAAATAACTAAAGCTCTCAAAAAGTTTACAAAAAAATGTTTTGTGTACAAAAATTGCAAATAATGTAGCAAATCTGTATGAATATATCAAAATCTATCAAAAAATTACCTCTAAAGTAATGGTTGCTTTGTTTCCTAACAAAATTATTATATTTTGTTACTACATATCAGTTAAAAATTGGCACAGCTGACAAATTAAAATTGTCGGAAAGTTAGTAAAATAACAAAAAATTGTTTTATATTTTTTAACTCAAACAACTTTAACTAGTTACTAGAATCTTTAAAAAAGACTAAAATTGAAAACAAGTTACTAACATTATCAACAAATAATCCAAAACTGTTTGAAATAAACAGATTTAATGTAAAGCTGTTTTTACATTTGTCAATTTATTGTTCAATTTTAATGACTTATTAATTGGCCTCAATTTAACGGCAATTTGTTGGGAATTTGTTGTTGTTGTTGTTAAACTCAGGAGTGACAGCTCCGTTGTGAGTGAGCTCTCACTTATCTAGACTCGTACTTGTTGTCAAAAACCGCCTTTACTATACACTAAGAAAATAAAGATTACTGGTTACTGCCACATATACCATTACGTACATGTGCGAAAGCCAGTGATTACTTTAATAACAAAAAAAGGAAAAACATAAAATGAGTATTCTTCTCGAGTAAGAGCTCCGGCGACTGTTGTGGGGAGAGCCTCGTTTAAGATAGGTTAATAGTTATTGAGTTTTAGGATGAGTGACAAGAATAAACGTAGAATATTACAGAACTATATTAGTGTGTTTTATGTACTGCAGTAGAAAACAGTATATTTTGACGTTTTTAGAAGAAATGAGTAGAGTCATGCTTGCCGTAAATAGATGTCTATTGAGATAAGGTTTTGCCATAAAATCGATTGAGCATTAGTAAATCGAAAGCATTCAAAAAATAAATGATTGGTAGTACCTACTTTACCACAGACGCAGAGTGGGTTTTCCTCAATATTGATTTTGAATAGATGCCAAGAGGATCGCAAATGTTTAGATCTAAGTCAACTCAAGAGACATACATCTATCTTAGAGTGAAATAGAAATTTTTTAAACCAGAGCTTTTGATTTACCACTTGTTTTATCTGATTAAAGTAGGTAATTCCTTTGCTTTGACTAATGATATTGAAGTTATGTTGCCAAAAAGTTAAGCTGTTCTGCAGAAAACTGTCATCATTACACCGCCTCATATGACCCAGTCCCGCCTTTGTGGCTTGGCACCCAACAAAATTAAATTACCAGACCTTTGCTTCGTAGTTCAAAGATTATGTTCTTAATGTGCGAGATCCAAATGTTGCCTTTGATGCTAGATGCATAAGAACATATAGCATTAAAAAAACTTTGAAAGAAAATATTATAGTTTTATTCCAATTATTAGCCGAAGTCAAGAACAGAGCCCTATAATTAGCATATAATTCAGCGGTAAAAAGAGATGAAAGATTAAGAAGTTGTCCTGTCCTGTTTTTTCCAACTTCAATGACGGAATCCATACTCCAAAAACAGCTGATTGTGGGTTAAGTTAAATCAAACCGTCAGTAAAAATTTGGATGTAATTAGGCCAGCGTTGAGATGAGAATTCCTCAGACACTACATTGATTACGGACGGAGATAAGGATTTATAAGAAAAGAAATCTTATCTAACTTGTATGGATAAGGATTGGCTAGGAGATACAAATAATTTGGAAAAAGAGCTCTTATTAATCACTCGGTCATATTGAGAGATTTCATTAAAAGCCAAAATTATGATAGGACAACCTTTGCTGGCCAAAAGGAATGGTTGCCAAAAATGTTACATGTTTGTAACATAACATCAAATGCCAGCTTTCTTTTTATTTGCAATTGCATAATACCGGCTTCTACTTCCATGACGTTAATAGGAGTGGAATTCATAGCTCCCATACGGATTCTTATTGCTTTGTTTTGAATTCTGTCCAAAATTTTTAAGTTAGATAGAAGGTGGGAGGCAAAGTCAAGGCAAGATCTAACAAAGACTTTGTAAAAAATATGAAAGATTTCCGAGTTTCCTCTCCAGTAAGTTTCTGCTAACAAGACGACTGAAGGTCTGTACTAGTACTAGATTGATATTTCTGATAACATTGTCTAGAAAGTAGCCTAATGAATAAATAGCAAAATTATCTACATAAGATATGATTTTTACAGAAGAAATAGAGGAGTGTTCTAGGTCTTGTATGTACATGTTGAAAAGCAAGGGACTACCTTGTGGAAGTCCGATAAAAGAAGTAACAAACCCTTCTTCCGCGGATGTTCCTGCCAAGTATAACCGTTTTTCAGACACCAGTTCGATGATAATGTTAATGAACAAAGGAGGCAGATTCAAATTAATTAGAATAGATTTTAAGTAAGCTATGCACACATTATCATAAGCTCCTTTTAGATCTAAGAAAGTAACACAGACATTTTGGGCCAAAGCAGAAATAACACCACAGTATAAAATTGTGACGTTCTCATAAATACTGTGGCTTTTTCTGAAACTTGTGATAGAGCCTGTAAATTTAGAGTTTATCTCACACCATCTTTCCAATCGCACTTTGATGATATTTTCAAGGTTTTACGAACACAGCAAGAAATGGCAATTGGTCTGAAACTTGACTCCATGTTCCGAGAAGGTTTTCCAATCAATCTTGATAGTTCAAATAAGGTATTAAATATGTCCACCAGGTAAGCTTTAGTGACCAAAAAAGCTTCTTGCAATATAGAATAGGAAATGTTATCATTTCCCATAGCTGAATCCTTTCTGTAAGCAAATACAAGGTTGAGTTTGCTTATTTGTATAGGTGCAGTCAGAGTATAAGGAAGGAAATTAGCAACATCTAGCAAGGTGAGTACCGAATGGTGTCGAACGTATAGAGGGGCTAGTTTTGACAAAAATTCTGAAACCCAAGTCTTATCTTTGATGGGAGTGAAAGGTCTAGAGATTTTTGAAATTTTTTTATTTGATGAGCATACGTAAGACAATGAGGAGGTAAGGTTAAGACAGCTTCAAAATTGTTAAAAAATTTCTTTCTTTTTGCGAAGCAGCAGAAGTCTTTTTGCTTGGGCCATAGCTTTTCTAGCCGCGTCAAGATGCACTAGTTTTCCTGTACGGCGGAATATAGTAAGGAAGCGCTTTCTTTTGTTGACTGCCTCAGAACGTTCTTTGTCCCACCATAAACAATTACGTTTATGTGAATGTTCGTTGGCGACCCATCATTTAAAATAATGAGACCCAAGGAATCTATCGCAGCTTCCAATTCTAATCCATTGCGGTTATGATAATTGTGACCCCAGAGAGAACGGTGGGCGTTAAAGTCGCTAAAAATAATAAAAAGTAATGATAAGGACGAGAATATTTGTTTCCGAAGATTCTTATTCAACGACCGATTAGGGGTACAGTAACATGACAAAATGGTGAGGTTAGACTTAGAGGACTGAACAAATTGGAAACAAGGTGAGACATTAAGCGTAGGATTTTTGAATTTACCAAAGATATCACGGCTAAAGAACAGAATACTCCTCCATCCATAGCTATGTTGCAGATTTATATTACCTTTACACTTGATAATTTGTTGTTCAATTTTCAGTACTGCCAACTGTTGTCGTTTACATTATCAGATATAAATATATGGCATTTCCATTGTGCCATTCCGTTATAATACTTGTATGCTGCATTATAAATAAGTAAAATAGTATAATAAATATCAATATTGTTAAATTATTCTTTAGGTTATGTTGTGGCAACACAAAAATTCCTAAAAAAATACTAAACTTTGTCAATAAATTAAAGAAAAATAGACTATGTTTTAATGTGATATTTTAATCAGACTTGAAATTGATCAATAAATTGACAGATGTAAAGTGAGAATTTAATCTGATTAGAGCTTTTAACAATAAATTGACAAATGTAAGAATGTAAGAACAGCTTTAAACTAAATCGAGAACAGCATCCAAGTTCAATCCAGCGTCAAGTTACTCAAGTTACGTTTGATAGAACCACATCCGATTATAGTTGGTGTTCCTGGGGAGATCATCCACTCCAATAAATTGCATCCTGATCTTAGGTAAAATCAAACCAAGAGTCAGTAAAATATTGGAAATTGCTCCTCAGAGTGTATTTAGAAAAAAGTTTTGAAATGAAATGAGGGCGCTAGTGGGCTTTATTAGACATTTGTTTACAGGTAGCTCCGCCCTTAATCCTGGGCAAGTTAACTTAGCATAAATATAATAATTATTTTATGATAAAATTTATTGAAATTTGTTCTTTGTGAAAACTTAATTAAAACTTGAGCAAAGGTTCAATCTTTAAAAGCATGTATAGCACGATATGATCAATAACTTGCTTCTGTCATATAAAACATACAATATTGAGTTAGGATTATGTCCAGTGCGCTAAATAAGGTTTTTCGCCTGCCAGAACCATCAGATTCGGCACTAAAATGCGTGCCAAAACGACGATTTCTTTAATACGCGATTCGAAAGGTCTGTGCTAATCTTTGATAAATTGTAAGCAGCACACGAGTTTTCTATGCATATTTCATATAATATGAGGATATTTTGATTTAATTTTTTAATGATTTTGTGAATATTTTTAATGAATTATAACTTTTAACTTCGGAATTTTGACTCTTTTTTGAAAGACTATACATTTTACTTTATTTTTTTTTTATGTTGGTAAAGGAAAAAACCCCTAACTACCGCTCTGACTACGCCACTAAATACAAACAACAAAAAATCAAATCATTTATTTTAAGTAAATATTATAACATTGTATTCATCGACATCTTTTCTTCTCAAGATCATTGATAAACTTATCAATTTCATCTATAGAATAAATTCGTTTTTTCTTCACTGCTTTCTGATTCAATGTTGTCTTATCCTAAAACACACAACATAAATGCAACATCCACAACAATTAATAATTAATTACCCAGAATTGAATATATTCAGGAGAAATTGATTCTAAATGCAGCAACCTATCTTCAACGTATTTTAATCGTTTATAAATATCACCTGCTACAGGTTTTGTCAAACATAATTGAGATTCCACATTAGATATCCGTTCTTCGATCCCATCTTTGGGAATAAATTTTAATAAATAATCTTGCTGATTTTGATCACGACTATAATTGTTGTAGACTCGATTAACTAAAATAATATAATTATATGAAACAATCAACGTTCTTTATAAGTAAATACCCTGTAAATGCCCCTTGGAATCTTTGCGTTTAAGTAGAATTGAATCTATTCTAGCACAATTAACAACAACATCAGGCCTACAAAAATCACGAATATTAGCTTGATTAATTTCCCCACGTTTTATATCCATAAATCTACTAATACGTTCTTCAATTTCTTTACTGGATGCTTTAATTTGTATAAGATGTGATGGTATATTAGGAACTTCAACATCCTGTTCAACTTCAACTTTGAATTTTTTTAATTTTGGAGGTAAATTTGCTACAATATCCGTTTAATGTCAATTAAAATATATTTATAATAAAATACACAAAATGATAACAATAAAAAACTATTTTGACCACGCACATTCCTTATTTTCTTTCCATTGTGGAGGATCGCTGTTATAAATTTCCTTCTTCCATATCGGAACACTTTTTTTAACAGTATCTATGCAGTATTCTGTTGCTTTAATTGCATCTCCACGATGAGGTGATGATATTGCTATTACTATGCTGGCTTCCTTTACTGGAACAGTTCCCAATCTGAAAATAGTTTGTTAGCCTAGAATTAAAAATTGTAATAAAGAATAAACAATAAAATTACCTATGGTAAATAGCAATATTTTCAACATCCACCCATTTTTCTCTAATTTCTCCACATATTTTTTCCATTGATTTGATACCCATAGTTTCATAAGCTTCGTACTCCAAATTGACTACATCTTTGCCATCAAAATTGTCTCTTGTTGTTCCAATAAATGTTGAAATAGCACCACATTTTGATGAAACTACCAAATTTGTGATATCTTCCAACGACAATTTTTCATTACTAAATTTAAGAAAATTCATTTTATCCTCCGCTCAATGGAGGTATCACAGCAATCTCGTCTCCCGGTTTAAGATTTATATTGTCACCAAATGTACAAAACTCTTCGTTTAAAGCAAGGATTATATTGTCACGAATAATATCTAATTTAAAATTAGTTACTACTTTGTTTAATAATTCCTCATAAGGTAGTTGAACTGGTAATGTTATTATTGAACTTTTCTGTCCCACAATTTCTTTAGATTTAGCAAAGAATAAAATTTTTATGTCTACACTCATAATAAACTCACAGACAAATTATATCTGACTTCCATATTTATTATGTAATTATGGGGTCATGATGAGATAATAGATGAAAAAACCAAATAAAACTTGTTTATTATTCATGCCAGAGGTTAGAAAAGATCTCGTGACCTTGTATGTATTCAAATAATTCAGTAAAAATTGTGTGCGCCACTGTTGAGAAGAATCAAAGAAACCAGAGACGTAGTTAACAATACGTAAAAAGAAACATTTATTAGAATTACAAATTTATAATTGTTTGGGAACAGCAACTTAATATTGTAAAACATACTATATAGGCAACACTAGACACTTTATGTTTGTTTAATATATCCTCTTTTTTCAAGTATATTTACTTTAAAAATTTATTTAGTAAAAAACAAACGAATTCACCATATTTTTATATATATTTTCTTGAAAATTTAAAACATAAAAAAATTGTAATTTTGAACAAAACTATGTTATCTAGTAAAGTCAGCAAATGTTACAGTCATTTTTATGGCCCAAAAAATTAAGAAAGAAGCTGAAAAATAACAAATTGTTGATCTAAAGTTTTCCGTATAGTCAACACATATTGCACTATACTTATTATAATAGAACTTTACAACATTACAAAACCCAAAAAATTACAAAATTTCTATAATTGACCTCACCTCATCAAAAATACTATACTAAAATAGATCAAAACTTGAAAATATTATTGAAACCAAAAATTGTATACCTAGTGTATTCAAAGTCATCAAATAGGACAAAAAAGTTCCTATAAACATAAATAGTACTACATGAGGTCTGTTCCAACATACGATTTGGACGGTTTGCAAACCGTTCAAACTGTGCACACAAACAAATATTTGTCAACCTTAGTCAATCTTTTATACACAGTAATTTGTTTGTGTGCATAGTTTGAACGGTTTGCAAACTGTCCAAATCGTATGTTGGAACAGACCTATGGTAAAGTTTTAATACGAAAAGTGCAACTAACAGTATTTTATTATCACCACTAAAGTAAGCAAATTAATTAACTATTTCAATCCGCCGACATTTTCACACCTATTTTCTGCAACGGTGAATCAGCGCATTAATTACGCTTGATATTTCTATTAGATTTTTTCTCATCTCATTGCATACATCTTCAATCTTTCAAATTAATTGGCTTCTTGTATTAACTCTCATATACAGAGAGTTTATAAATGAATGGGATTATGTAATAACTTTACATATGCCGTCTTTTTAAAATTTTCCACTATACTATTTGTTTTGACAGTTCAATTTTGACAGATGTCAAGCAAGCAAGGTTATAAGAATGTATACAAATGAAAGAATATTTTTATAATTGAATCCTACTTTAGGAATGGGCGGTTTTTTAATGAGGAATGGCTATATTCTATTCCGAATTGTGTTCGAGAGTTTACAACTGATAATTATAAACATGTAAACAATGTAAACATATAAAAATATTCTAACTTTATTTACGCATTTTCACAAAAGCGGCACAAACGTACATTAAATGGTTACATAATGACAAACATTTATAATCACGCTGTACTTTATTTTTTAGAGTTTCCCAAACATAAAAATTTAATGAATTAAGATCTGGCGATCTTGAAGTCCTTCACCGCAAACACAACGCTGTAGATCATTTATAATTAATCATTCTAGAACCATTAATCCAAAATGTGCCGGAGCACCATTGAGTTGAAACCAGTTTCTATTTCTAAAGTAAGTAAAGAAACACGCTAGTAAATCTGCCAAGTTGTTTGAAAAAACTAATAAAATGAAACAGTGTTTAATATTGGAAGGAAAAGAAAGAGCTACAAACAGTATTATACTAATCCAAACACTAAATTTATTTTGAAAAGGATTTTCGTATGACCAAATATGAAAGTGGTGGTAATTAACAATTTCTTGTAAATGTAGCTTTGTGTGTCCACAAAATTTTATGTATAAAACTGGATTATTTAGTACATTTTCATTTTTCTTTAAGTAATTACGTAGTACTTTAGATTTAGATACTTAAAGTTGTTGAGCTGCCTTTCGAGAACTAAACCTAGGGACCTAGAACCTTTAAATTGGATTTTCATTTCTGTTTAGCTCAGTATTCTAATTCAAACCTAATTCACAAAAACGTCGGTGCGTATCCATAAATACTTGAGAACTTGGAAGCACACACAGAAGCTGCAGCATCCATAAATAAATTTGCATATACTTCATTAGTGAACTGTCTAGGCATGGTACAATACATGTATCAAACCATATAAATATAATTAATAAATTTTTACTGACTACACAAATGTATAATTTTGACAAATGCCTTTGACTCGTTGCAACGTATACGGTTCCATTCGATTAAGTTTGTTTTCGGTTCGTTTTCGATTAGTGTTCGGTTAGTTTCTATTCGGTACCTAATAGAAACAGTATAGCACCAAATACTCCCTTGTAAAGTGATGAGAGGGTACTCCCAATGAATTCCTTCTTCGCTTTTATTTTTTTATAAAAAAACAACACGGCAACAACTTAACTTCTCTCCATTATAATTATTACTGAGCACAAAACACAAAACCTTATTTTAAACCATACAGACCTTTTTTTATTTGCACATTTGCCATTATAGAAACTTTCAGGCTGATAAATATATGTTTTTTTCTCTAAGATCTCCATACGAGAAAGCAGTCCTGACATCAAATGTTGTCACCTTCCAACATTTTAATACTGCAATGCTAATTGCCAAAACTAACAATGTCGGTACAGTGCAACCAGACAAGCTTTAAAACGGTCATCTTGTTTCTCCGGCAACATCTAATGAGAAGTTAGTGGATTTGCGTGTTTTAAAGATGCCATTTTTTTATTTCAGTCAAGGAGTTTCTCAAACTGCATAGACAACTTAAGGTTTGACAATCACGCAGATTTGGCGTCCTCGGAGCCTTCCGGTTCTTCAAGAACTCCACTCAAACTCTTTTTTTTGTCCAGTGTATTGTAAGTTTCAAGTTAATCATGTGTGTTACTCTTCTCAGGTTTGACCTTCTCAACAAAAATTACATTGTCCGAACATATGACATTGCAATAGTTTAACCGATTGCACGGCAAATCTACGTCGTAGATGTGTGTGTGCTTCCAAGTTCTCAAGTATTTATGGATGCGCACCGACGTTTTTGTGAATTAGGTTTGAATTAGAATACTGAGCTAAACAGAAATGAAAATCCAATTTAAAGGTTCTAGGTCCCTAGGTTTAGTTCTCGAAAGGTAGCTCAACAACTTTAAGTATCTAAATCTAAAGTACTACGTAATTACTTAAAGAAAAATGAAAATGTACTAAATAATCCAGTTTTATACATAAAATTTTGTGGACACACAAAGCTACATTTACAAGAAATTGTTAATTACCACCACTTGCATATTTGGTCATACGAAAATCCTTTTCAAAATAAATTTCGTGTTTGGATTAGTATAATACTGTTTGTAGCTCTCTCTTTTCCTTCCAATATTAAACACTGTTTCATTTTATTAGTTTTTTCAAACAACTTGGCAGATTTACTAGCGTGTTTCTTTACTTACTTTAGAAATAGAAACTGGTTTCAACTCAATGGTGCTCCGGCACATTTTGGATTAATGGTTCGAGAATGATTAATTATAAATGATCTACAGCGTTGTGTTTGTCGTGAAGGACTTCAAGATCGCCAGATCTTAACTCATTAAATTTTTATGTTTGGGAAACTCTAAAAAATAAAGTACAGCGTGATTATAAATGTTTGGGATTATGTAACCATTTAATGTACGTTTGTGCCGCTTTTGTGAAAATGCGTAAATAAAGTTAGAATATTTTTATATGTTTACATTGTTTACATGTTTATAATTATCAGTTGTAAACTCTCGAACACAATTCGGAATAGAATATAGCCATTCCTCATTAAAAAACCGCCCATTTCTAAAGTAGGATTCAATTATAAAAATATTCTTTCATTTGTATACATTCTTATAACCTTGCTTGCTTGACATCTGTCAAAATTGAACTGTCAAAACAAATAGTATAGTGGAAAATTTTAAAAAGACGGCATATGTAAAGTTATTACATAATCCCATTCATTTATAAACTCTCTGTATATGAGAGTTAATACAAGAAGCCAATTAATTTGAAAGATTGAAGATGTATGCAATGAGATGAGAAAAAATCTAATAGAAATATCAAGCGTAATTAATGCGCTGATTCACCATTGCAGAAAATAGGTGTGAAAATGTCGGCGGATTGAAATAGTTAATTAATTTGCTAACTTTAGTGGTGATAATAAAATACTGTTAGTTGCACTTTTTGTATTAAAACTTTACCATAGGTCTGTTCCAACATACGATTTGGACAGTTTGTAAACCGTTCAAACTATGCACACAAACAAATTACTGTGTATAAAAGATTGCCTAAGGTTGACAAATATTTGTTTGTGTGCACAGTTTGAACGGTTTGCAAACCGTCCAAATCGTTCATGTAGTATTTATGTTTATAGGAACTTTTTTGTCCTATTTGATGACTTTGAATACACTAGGTATACAATTTTTGGTTTCAATAATATTTTCAAGTTTTGATCTATTTTAGTATAGTATTTTTGATAAGTTGAGGTCAATTATAGAAATGTTGTAATTTTTTGGGTTTTGTAATGTTGTAAAGTTCTATTATAATAAGTATAGTGCAATATGTGTTGACTATACGGAAAACTTTTGATCAACAATTTGTTATTTTTCAGCTTCTTTCTTAATTTTTTGGGCCATAAAAATGACTGTAACATTTGCTGACTTTACTAGATAACATAGTTTTGTTCAAAATTACAATTTTTTATGTTTTAAATTTTCAAGAAAATATATATAAAAATATGGTGAATTCGTTTGTTTTTTACTAAATAAATTTTTGAAGTAAATATACTTGAAAAAAGAGGATATATTAAACAAACATAAAGTGTCTAGTGTTGCCTATATAGTATGTTTTACAATATTAAGTTGCTGTTCCCAAACAATTATAAATTTGTAATTCTAATAAATGTTTCTTTTTACGTATTGTTAACTACGTCTCTGGTTTCTTTGCTTCTTCTCAACAGTGGCGCACACAATTTTTACTGAATTATTTGAATACATACAAGGTCACGAGATCTTTTCTAACCTCTGGCATGAATAATAAACAAGTTTTATTTGGTTTTTTCATCTATTATCTCATCATGACCCCATAATTACATAATAAATATGGAAGTCAGATATAATTTGTCTGTGAGTTTATTATGAGTGTAGACATAAAGAAAGAACTCCACTCAAACTCTTTTTTTTGTCCAGTGTATTGTAAGTTTCAAGTTAATCATGTGTGTTACTCTTCTCAGGTTTGACCTTCTCAACAAAAATTACATTGTCCGAACATATGACATTGCAATAGTTTAACCGATTGCACGGCAAATCTACGTCGTAGATACAAGAATACCTTTCTTTGACATTCTGTTCATATTGCCTCGCTTGTGGTCAGGAATGAATCCATAACAATGATACGCAAACTTTCTAAATTTGTTCTATTTCATTTTTCGTATAAGCCAAATCTCTGCTGGACTGATCATTTTATTGAGAAATATTGAATTAAACTTGATGTGTAAAAAACCCAGTTTCTCAAGTAGATCTTGTGTTTTGACATCGGTGCCGTTATCTGACATTAAGCAAATAATCAAACTATCAAATTGATTCAGCACAATTTTCAAAAAGATGTTTAGTTTTGCTACGGTTTTGCTTTTGTCAGTACAAGAATGTAAAAACCATTTTTAAAAAGTAAGAAATAGTTAGCTTTTCTTAGAGACGTGACATTTGCAAAGATCGACAGTTTTTAACTTTTTGCGGCATTACGGTTACATTACAAGTGCCTAATGCTTTGAGCATGTCTGCATGTTTACAATTGGAATAAATGATAGTACTGTTACAAAATTTACAAGTATAATATTTCAACGCACGTAAACATTGGCACATGTTAATATTATATTGGTGCAACCAAAAAAAATGTACATTTTTTGTTCCAGTCACACGATTGGCGATTAGACCGTACTGTAAATATCTCTCGTTGATATGAATGCCAAACGTTAAAAATGTCAAAATGGGACGCACGAAATTGAAAAAATAATTTTTCTCAACATTGCATACAGCCATCCCCAATTTCTCATTATTTTTTTTAATTATTGAACATTGAAAAAAATTTTGATCCAAATGCATAAAATACGAATAATAAAAAGACACCGCAAAAACCAAAAACTTAAATTTTACATGCACTCACTAGAACGAAAAAAACTTTTTAAGTAATAAAAACACTAAAGACTTCAAATGTAGTCTTTTCTTATTTATATAGTTTTAAGTATGCGTTGCATCTGTCAAAAGTTACTAAAGATGTCAAACAATGTATAGCAATGTAATGAAGCACGTTTCATCTGCTTAATACGCCAAATTGTACAGAGTCATCATAAAAGTTTGGGATTAAGTAACCATCTAATGTACGTTTGTGCCGCTCTAGTGAAATAGTTCTGTGTGCGTAAATAAAGTTGCCTATCTTAGGATTCAATAATAAAAATATTTTCATTATCAAACCGACCATTCCTAATGTAAGATTCAATAAATAATATTCTCTTCATCTGTATGCATCCTTATAACCTTGCTTGACAGTTGAACTGTCAAAACAAAGTGAATAGTTTGGTGCACAATTATAAAAAAGCTATTTAAAGTGATTACATAATCCCAGACATTTATAAAGACGCTGTATTCTAAATGATCACATATGTTACTTCATCTGTCAAAAACTTTTACAGTAATAATTTATGTTGGCAGAAATATAGAAGATTTGTCAAATAGTATTCTATACCGCCAAAAATACTGTCAAAAAGTTATTATGTTTTTTTAAAAGTTACTAAACTGTCAAAAATATTACTATATCTGTCAAAAGTTTTCAAATAGTATTCATCAATGTAAAAAGTTTTTAAACTATTCAAAATGTTACTACAACTGTCAAAAAGTTAATAAAATTGTCAAACAATTTACAGCAATGTAATGCAATGCAAAAGTTACTAAAACTGCCAACAGCAATGTGTAAAAATACAATAAGTTGGTAGCAATTAACCAGTTCTGACAAATTGTATTCTAAATTGTTACTAAATCTGCCAAAACGTTACAAATACTGTCCAGTTTACAACAATATAATATGTTCAATTCTAATTTGAACTGTAAACACAGTTACTAAATCTGTCAAACAACTATTCAAACTGTTACATTACACCAGCAATGTAATTCAACGCATACGATCTGCCAGATGCGTCAAATTTTATTCAAAATTGTCAAAAACGTTTTATTATATCTGTCAAGTTACTAAAATTGTTAAACTGTTTACAATAATATCTTAACTAAGCATAAATGTATCAGACCTGTCAAATAGTATTTTTATTTTTAACCATCAAACTATTTACAGTAACTTGTGAAAACATTAAAGTTTGCAGATCTGTACAAGATTTGTTAATTTGTATTTTAGACTGTCAAATAGTTACTACATCTGTCAAAAAATCACTAAAACTGTCAAATACAGGAAGTTTATAAATAAATGGGATTATGTAATCACTTTAAATATGCCGCCTTTTTAAAATTGTCCACTATACTATTTGTTTTGACAGTTCAACTTTGACATCTGTCAAGCAAACAAGGTTATAAGAATGTATACAAATGAAAAGATTTTTATTATTGAATCCTACTTTAGGAATAGGCGGTTTGATAATGGGGAATGGCTCTATTCTATTCCAGAATGTGTTTGAGAGTTTACAACTGATAATTATAAACATGTAAACATATGAAAATATTTTTATTATTGAATCCTGAGATAGGCAACTTTATTTACGCATTTTTGCTAGACATTTATAATCACCCTGTATTTAATGTATATAAACATTATACGTTGGCAGAAACGTAGGAAATTTGTCCATAAAGTAACAAAAACCGAAAGAATTACAGTAATGTATAAAAATATTATAAGTTGGCAAAAAACGTACTATATCTGTTAAATTGATTCTAAACTGTTATACAAAAAGTGACTACATCTGTCAATAAGTCTTAATGACTTAGTAACTGTCAACAAAATACAAAATTTGTCAAATAAGTCACAGTAATGTGTATAAACATTGTAAGTTTAAAAAAAAAAACTTGATTTGTCAAAAAATGTAAACATTTCTAAAAAGTTACTAAAACTAACAAACAATGTGTTTTTATAAAATAGCGCAAACGCACCAAACACGTTGAATTGCATTATAAATTATCAAAAAATGTACTACATTTGACCAAACTTACTAAATCTTTCAAACGGTAATGTATTTGATTGTATTTTATAAGATATGTCACTAAAAACGTTAAAAATAACTAAAACTCTAAAAAAATCCAAGGCTGTACATTCTTAAATTATTTTAAAATGTTTTGTGTAAAAAAAGTCATTTGCCATAACTGTCAAAATATGTTCTAGAACTGTCAAAATTTCAAAGCAAAGTATTAAAACTATCAAATTATGTTCTGAATCTGTAATAATATGTCAAAATCTATCTGCCTTGTTTTCTAACAAAATTATTTTGTGTTACAATATAACTATTAAAAGTTAAAAGGTTTTAACCATAACACATCGGCTGCTATTGTTGCGTTGTTTAGTATGGAATAAGCAATTGCAATATGAATTATCCAAAAGTACTATGTAAGAAGTTCATACCTGTTTTTATTGTTTTTAACGCGCGCCAAGTCAAGACCCTAATATCGTAATATTAGAAAATTTGCAAAATCGTCTTCTGCAACTGTAGAAATAAGAATTAATTTTTATCACGTCCGGGATGTAAACGTAAGCAAGCAGATAGTTAAACAAAGAGAAAGTAATCTTACCAGTCGCAGACTTGTTACAGGTCCAGAATTTTTCAGGCGCTATGGTGTAGGCGACTTCAATTTGCTAGGAATCACAAACAGAGTTGTTCATAGTGCCAGGAGACTCATTAACATCTGTCCAAAATGTTAATAAGATTCTTCTAAATTTTGTTGTTCCATGATAATGCAACACCTCACACAGCAAAAATAAAAATATCTCTATAATATTAGAACAAAGTTAACATCCGTTGTGAAGTGCATGTCAATAAACATGTTTGAGATATGCTTGGTCAAAGAATTCAAAGTTGTGTTCCTGCCTCATTTGAATTTGAATGAGTTGCGGCAAAAACTTTTAAAGAAAAGGGAACTTTTACCTCAAAAAGACATAAACTTTTATTTTATGAATGTTCCAAAAAATGCTACCAATTGTTAATGCAAGTGATATAGAAATTGTTTGTATTTTTATTGCATAAAAGTCTTTTTGCTAAAAAACCAAAATGTTGACTTTTTTATTTACTATAGTTATTGATTTTATTCCTTCTTTAAATTTGCTAAGCATGAGTAACATCAAACAACATATTATTATGTTACCGCAGTAACCAACTTTGTTGAGCTTCTCAATTTAATAAATCAATAAAAATATGTGACATTATGGAGTCGCTAGCAAAACCTCAAATAATTTGCCATGTTGAAAAGTCATTAAATTATACGATACATGATGTAAAATGGATACCAGCTTCAGCAAAATTTGTAGCGCTTGGTGGAAAATCAAACGGCGTCGGTATAATAGAAACATATGAATTGAATGCTGAGGGCATAGAAAAGATTGACGAATTTGGAAAAAAAGAACATTTCAAGTGCGGAACATTTGATGCATCCAGTTTAAGGAATCGTCATTTGGCAACTGGCGATTTTTGCGGTAGATTACAAGTATGGTAAGTTACAGTTAATATAAATATTTTTTGAAATTAATTTATTATCACTATTGGTACCTGTTACAACAATACTGAAATATTCATTGCAATTTTATTGCGCACTCTTTTTATATGTGGTTGAATTATGTTTCTTTCTTACCTTCTTACGTCAGTTACGCAGTTGCGCGTCACCCTTGCGTCAGTCATGACTACGTCAATAAAAATTAATTGTATATTGGTTATCTAGTGTAATCACATGTTCTTTTATAAATAATGGAAGATATTAAGATTAATTCTTTTTTGCGACGTTCAAAACGAAGCAAAGGCCATACATACAGGCCAAATGTAAATGCCCGTCGGCGTAAACAAATATTGGAGGTAAGAAATCCCGAAAATGATTCACCAATCTTGCTGGTTAAAAATACTTTAAAGAAAAAGAAAGCAAAACGTCGCCAATTAAAACATGCAGAAATTGAAAACAACATAAAATATGAACCCATAAATGTCAATAATGAAATAGATGATAAACCTACTACATGTAAATGCATACATAATAAACTTTTGCCGAAACAAAACGAAAATGGGGATAATGCCATGTGCCCTTACTGCAACAATTTTAAGATTCATGAAAGAATTTTAAATGTTAAGGATGAATTACTCGACGAAGAACTACTAGATTCTGAAGCTGCTCTTGAAGAACGATCTACAAATTGTTTTATCTGTAACTCTCCATATGAAGATGAACATAAACAGAAACAAGAAAAAAATTTATATAAACCCATATGTCCCGACTGCATAAATTTTAAAATTAATGATTATGATTTAGATTTTCCTCTAAGAAAGCCTTCAATGTCACTTCTACAACTGCCAACGATGTTACCATTCAGTTATCAAAACGGATTTCATTTGACTAATATAAATGAAGGAATGATAGGAAAGATACTTGTTCGAAAATCTGGCCAATGTGATATATCTATTAATGGCGTTCTATATAATGTTGATAAAATAAGCAGCCCTGTTATTGAAGATGTGATTGCAATTACAGCCGAGGCTGAGAAACAAGCCATGTGTGTAAATGAGCTTGGAATGGTTGATGAAAAACTAATAATGTCGCTGAAATGGGATTCAGTTATTAAGGATTCTAAAACATAGTAATTTTAATTTAAGTATTTTTTTAATCAATTTGGCTGTAATAAACATTATTTCATTTTATTTATTTTATTTATTTATTCAATTGCCTTTTTACCTTTCGGTGTCGGTTATTAGTTTGTGTAATATTTTCTCCATTTCTTCCTATCCTTGGCAATCTCTTTTATTTCTTCCCACGTGTTTCCTTTTCTTGTAGCTTCTTCCTTTATTGCGCTGTTCCATTCTTTTCTGGGTCTTCCTCTTTTTTGTTCTCCTGTTACTCTTGTCTCATAAATTTTCTTAGTATTTCTTTCTTCACTCATTCTTCTGATATGTCAAAGTAAATATTAAAAAAAATACTTGTTGATTTGGAAATACCTTTTTTACTTTGGTAACATAATACATTACCCTTGAGTGGTTAAATAACAGTTGCAAAATGCATCCATTATCAAATAGGGTTTCTTTCAATAGTAAGTCGGAACTGTTTCTTAAATTACTATCAGAAGCATACAAATTATAATTTATATTTATGCTATATAATTTGTTCTGAGCAAATGACTGTTCTGAATTGCTGTTGGAACAAATCTTTTAATTCTGTAAAACAATGTTTCTCATATTTTAAGATAATTAAAGCACATTAGTTTTTTAATATTAAAACATATTAAATAATTTTTTATAAAAGTTTTACAATTCTATTAATAAATAATTCTACTACATTATCACTTTTGTCGTCAAATTTAGTATGTCTTCTTGGCCAATTTCTGTGGATGAAAGGATGACACCTAGTTGTTAGCCAGCTCTTAAAACTGAAAAATATAATAATTGATTATTAATAACAAAAATATTTTTAAAAACATAAAATTTGAATATACTCTAGATATACACCCTATTTCAGAATTGCACCCGCTCTATTTTAGGGTTCTCCTGCACGAAATAAACAAAAAAAGTGCATACAAACATGTCTCAAATTAATTTATTGCCGAGATATTGAAAGTTAAAGATAAATATCTAAAAGTCCAAAGTTAAATTTGATGCTGTGGTTAACAATTTCGTATTGTTTATTGTCTGTTGGTTAGTATTAACTACTGTTTATGTAAGTAAGTAACCTGTTACCTGTGTTACTAATTCATGCTTGTTTTTATGTGAGTGAAACTTTAAAAACTTATTTATTGTCTACAAATTTGTTCACTTTTGCAGAACAAACAAATCTCATCATAATGCTATAAGATTGCCAGAGAAGCATGGATTCCTCTTGCTGAAATCAACAAAAATTTTGATACCCCGGTAATAAATTTGAGACATATGAACTTCTCCGTTTATTTTGTGTTGAACACATCCCTAAAATAGTGCTGAACAATTTTGAAACATCCTGTTAAGCAAGAAAATTTTTTTTTGTTAATTGCAATTAAAATTTCAAAATCAATTGATCACCGTCAAAATAAACGCTTTAAAAGCTTAAGAAGAACAACCGAAGAATAGAAATAACAAAGGCGGTGCTGCCATTGTATCGTATTTTTATAAGTTTTTGCATTGATTAGGAGAGCAAAAACAAACTAGTTCTAATTAGGATGTACAATAAGATCCTGAAAAATACGAGAATACTGGATATTCATCAAATTAGTTCGTATAATAAAATCTTACTTGGATGCATCTAATCCAAATACAATCTATTATAAAAATTAAAAGCAAAGAATGGGTAATGAATAAAATATAATACCAAATAACTTTTTTTTATTCAAAAAAATTGCCTTTGTTATGCTCGAACATATACTTAAAATGAGAAACAAATCCATTGAGATGTATAACATTTAAACTCATGATAGTGACTGAATCCATAAAACAAAAAACTTTTACTGAGCATCCCAAAGATAATTAATCCTGCACCAATTCAACATAATATGTATACATGGGTGTAGATTAATTGGCGGAAAAACGCCAGGTTGTAGACCGAACCAAAAGAAAACGAAAATCTTAATTCCAAAATGCTGAGAAACTCTTCGTTTGGCCTCACGAGGTCCTCAAAGTTTTAATTTTGTCAATACAAATATTGTTTTAATTGCATATTTTATGTACCAAGTTGGTTTCTTTTTTAGTATAATAAAAGTTACGAGGTTTATTAAAAATTAATAATAACAAAATATTGAAAATGTGCAAATTACTTTCCAAAAATAAATCAAATTTAAATTAAAAGTACCCTTGGCAACGTAGCTACATTGCCAAGCGTAACGAAACTTTGAGGACCTCGTGAGGCCAAACAAAGAGTCAGCATTTTGAAATTAATATTTTCGTTGTCTTTTGGCACAGTCTACAAAGTTACCTAGTGTTTGTCCAAGCTCTTTTTTTCTTAGATTTCCAATAATTGAAACAGTTTTGAGATTTTTGGGTAACACTATTTTTTGCCAAAAATCGTTTTTTTTTCGATATTTCACAAACCGTCACTGATTGATTTGTACAAATAATTGAAATGATTACTGAAATTAATTTGTGGAGAAAGATGAATGTTTTTTTGAGACTATGCACAGTGTTGATAACAAAAGCCAAATCAAAAACCCGCTTTTGCTATAGTGAACATCGGTATTAGATCTCGGGAAGGAATTTTCATTTTTTTGATTGAATCAGGAAAATAAGGAAACGTTTTAATTTTTCAAAAACGCAATTTATGATTTTGAAAAGTGGAGATCTTTGTTAAATTCTAAACAATTTTGATTATTCCGCAACCTCCTCCTGTTGTAAAAAATAGCAAAGTTGTAATAAAAATCCTTAAAAAAATAACTCCAGCACTGGAAAGAGTACTGTATTGTTTTTTTCGTCAAAAGAAGCCCAATTGAAAATTCAAATTTTATCAAAAAGGAAAATTAAAAAAATGAAAATCCAACAAATGACAATCAAAATACCTATACTTTCACTTGTGGTCGTGCCTTGGTAAGTAGTATTTAAAATTAAAAATGAAATAATTTTCCAGCTAGAAGGCAAGAATTCTTAAGAGAATGATGAAATTCAAAATTGTACATAAAACAACTGCAAAAAATTGTTTTGCATTTTGACATTTAAAAAAAATAAATTCTCTACTAGCCACAATCTGCACATTGGAAAAATCCCTCCTGCATACACGTGAAATTTTATTTATTAATTCGAGACATTAGTCTAATATGAACTTATTTCATCTGTAGAAGGATCTAGTAGAACCGAAACTAGTAATGTATTCCTAAGAATAAATTTGCGATATAAAAAATAGTAAATTGTTTTATTTTTTCATAAACATGAATTATCACGTAGTAGATGTCACAACCATCAATTATATTAATAATAATAATGTCTCTATTTCAAGTAACTAACATACATGAAAAAGGCAAAGTTCAATGTAGCACTAGTCTACCACTTAACCTTAGTTTGCACAAAAATTTTGTTCTAAATCTGTTCCTCAAAGTCTAGCCAAAAAAAATCTGTTTTAGGCTACAGTGAGTATATTCCATTCATTCCATCATTTTGCAGCAAATTTAACCAAGCTACACAGAATTCAATAGCAACTCATGTCTGTTTATAATAAACCGCATAGAAAATCTTATAACAATTGCAATTAAAGGTGTAGACAAAATTACCCTGACAAGATTTTTAACTTTAATGAAAACAACTTTTCTTAAAAGGCACTGCCTTTACTTGTAAAGAATTTATAAAGCTGTAAAGTAGAGCTTGTTGTAACCTGAACAATTTATTGTAAATGCTATATGATTCATATCAATGTATTCTGTACAAATACTACAAGGAGTCTCGTCTAAGCCAGTTATTAAGTAGAATGGGTTAATGTTGATAGATACATATTTACTGGGATACTTTTTCATTTAAGACTTTACAACATAATAACTCATTCGCAGCCTATTTGTGTGTGCATGGGACTATTCAAGAATGCTGTTATTAAATTTTACATTGGGCACAGAGCATTGTGTACTCTATTTGGATTTATTAATTTTTTTGCACTCACTGGAAAATTTCTGCGTACGCCACTGGCTATAATTAAACAATGCACTTCTTCTTTTATTATTTAACCTCTATTTCTGGCTAATTACAGAGAAGCATGGAAGCATCACACTCAATTGGTTGTAGCAGATAAAGCCATGTTTCTAAGAATTAAAAAAGTCATGATTGGTATCCAGATAAGAGTACAACAATAACTGAACACTATTATGATACGGCATACAAGAAAAAAAATGAAATAAAATATGACATTAGCAAAAGGTCTTTTCGCAAGAGTTCAAGACAATGCAACTCACATAAATTGCTTACTACCATAAATATAATGTGAACTGTAACTACACAGATTGCAGAAGAAACATTCTTTTAAATGTTCAGAAATATTGCAGGTTTACTACAGGGAGTTTATAAATGAATGGGATTATGTAATCACTTTAAATATGCCGCCTTTTTAAAATTGTCCACTACTACGTATGTTTGCTTGACTGCTGTCAAAGTTGATCTGTCAAAACAAATAGTATAGTGGACAATTTAAAAAAAGCGACACATTTAAAGTGATTACATAATCCCATTCATTTATAAACTCCCTGTATAATAGCACAACAATGTTGGGAGATGATGTAAGTTGAAAAATAAAATATTTTGGAACTTTGTTGCTTATGCAGGGTGTTAAAACTTCGTGTACTTAATATTTAGACCAAATATAGTCTGTTATGCCCTAAATAAAACTGTTTTCAAAATACAGAGTGTTTAATTATTATTGATTAAATAATTACAATTTGTGTTCGTCATGTATCTATACAATTTAATGTACCACAAATGCAAGTTAGGAGATCATTAAAATAACGTCATGGATTATATCCAGCCTATTCAAGCACTCTTGCCTACAAATTTCGCTATTCGTATGTAATTTTGCCCTTTGGATCATTCAAAATTGAGACCAATTAATTTTGTTTATGGATAAGGCAACTTAGCGTACGTGCCCCCAAGATCTCCGGACTTAACTTGTTTTTAGATTTTTATTTGTAGGGCCATATAAGATAAACGACGTGAATCAGTTTTTAGCTGTCAATTTCTAATTAGATCGAGGAGGATGGGCCGAAGAAGTCATAGCGGGTTGTGACCAGCGGTGTGGGGGACGTTTGAATTAAAGTTGAATTTTCAAGTGCATTTTTGTCGAGTTTTCTTGTTGTTAACTGGAACTATGTTTACAAGCGTCCCAACAAATCCAAAAATGTCATGAACAGCAAACATAGCTGTTGTATCCGGTGTCGAGGCTAGATTTCCGCAAGTTTTTGCTACAAAATTTTTGAAGTAACTTAAACATGGTTTTTATGATGTCAAAATACTATTGACAACAATTTTCTTGTTGCCTAAAGGATTATGCAATATTTTAACATCACCCAGAAAACACATATCACATATTGATTCTTTCGGAGACAAGTAAAACTACTGTCAATAGTATTTTGACTTCATAAAAACAATGTTTAAACTACATCTAAAATTTCGCCATTCTACTATTATTTCTCAGTACTTGTTTAAATATACAATATACCACTGATTGTAATAATGCTCATTAACATATAGAATAAGATAAACAAAAAACTGTAGTTCAGTGCTATCCATATTTTATTCCTGTTATATTTCTGAAAATTAATTGATTTTAGGGATTTGGAAGATACAATGGAGCCAGTCTATATAAGTACCAAACATAAAGGTATAATAAATGCCATTGATGGTGTGGCTGGTACAAGTGTGGGATGTGGTGCACCTGAACTAGTTACTGGGTCCAAAGATGGTAAAAAAATTAAACTCAACACCATTTCACCATTTTCAAATTGTCAATTTGTATAATTATTTTTGTAGGTTGTGTAATGGTATGGGATGTAAGGCAGAAGGATGAACCTGTAGCTACATTTAAATCAAATGTGGAATCCTCAGCCAGAGATTGTTGGGCTGTGGCTTTTGGTAACTCTTATAATTCTGAAGAGAGAATAGTAGCTGCTGGATATGATAATGGTGATATTAAGATGTATGATTTGAAGACTATGTCTGTTCGATGGGAGAAAAATGTCAAAAATGGGGTTAGTAATTAATTACAGAAATAAGAAAAAACTACAACAATGAAGTTGTGCTTACTTTAGACTGGGAGAATTTTTTTTTTTTCTGAGATTGGAATACAATATTTAAAATCTGGGGAGAAGACGCTTTATTTATATAAAGCATAATAATAATAATAATAATATCACTTTATTCCAGGAGACCTTATTACAAGATATTGGTACAGTCAATTTAAAAATTAAAAATAAATACATAATACGAATATGTTAAAAATTAGACACACAAATGTAAAATATTAAAAATAACTTACAATTATAATCAAATCTTAAAAAATAATATATAAATAACCTGATAAACATATAAACAATAATTTATCTACCAAATGTCACTTAAAAATTCATTATAACTGTAATAACACTTTTGTACTAATGTGGATTTAATACTAATCTTAAAATTAGACATATTTAATTTTTTAACGTTAGTTGGTAGTTTATTATACGATTGTATGGATACATATATAGGGCATTTTTCATATTTTGTTAACTTGTGTATTGGTATTTCTAATGTCATTTCATTTCGTGTATTGTAGTTATGAGTGCTACTTAATGTTTTAATGTTAATAATATTTTCTTTTGCATAAAGTAAAGCGTTATATATAAACAGCGAAGGTAGAGTTAGTATACCTAAACTTCTAAACAATTCCCGGCAAGGAGTTCTACTAGATTTATTTAAAATATAACGTACTGCTCGTTTTTGTATTTTAAACAATCGAATTGAGTCTGTTGATATGCCCCATGCCAATATAGCATATGACATTACGGACTGTATTTTCGCATAATAAAATGTTTTTAATATAGATATATTTACAATTGGCTTTAGTTGTTTAATGATGTAAGAAAAAGTGCTTATCTTTTTACAAACTTTATCTACATGTGTGTCCCACTTGCAAGATGAATCAATATATAGCCCCAAAAATTTTGTGCTATTGCACTCTTTTATGTTTTGTCCATTGCATTTTATTAACAGACTATCATCATGTTTTTTATTATTTATGTTAAATCTAATTGCACTTGTTTTTGCAGAATTAACAGCTAACCCATTATTTTTAAACCACTGAGTCAATTCACTCATATTTTCATTAGTTTTTCTAACTAATTCATCTTTGTTATTGTCACTTATTAATAAAGAGGTATCGTCTGCAAATAAAACAACATTTTGATTATTAATATCATTAATATATACAATAAATAACAAAGGTCCCAAAACAGATCCTTGTGGTATCCCTCTATTTAATTCTAGTTTGTGAGATTTTTCATTATTTAGTTCAACATAATGTGCTCTTGACGTCAAATAACTGCGGATCCAATCTGAAATAACTCCTCGTACACCATATCTGTTTAGTTTTAATATTAACCGTTCATGATCAACTAGATCAAACGCCTTAGAGAGATCAACAAAAATTCCCATATTTTTTTGCCCTTTGTCAAAAGTAGAATATAAATTATTTAAAAATTCATTTATTGCTAAAGTTGTTGTTTTGCCTTCTCTAAATCCAAATTGTCTTGAATTAAATAGTTTATATTTTTCAAAAAAATGCATTAATTTATTGGCCACAATTTTTTCAATAATTTTTGAGTAGGTACTACAAATATAAAGTGGTCTATAATTATTTGGATCATTTTCTGTACCTTGATTTTTAAATATTGGCACAATTTTTGACATTTTCAACTTGGTTGGAAATATTCCTTGGTTAACAGAGTTGTTTATGAGTTTAGCAAGCGGTTTTGCAATTGATATAGAACATGATTTTAGAACAAAAGAATTAATCTCGTCAAAACCTGACGATTTTGTATTTTTTAAAGATTGAATTACATTATGTACTTCTGTTTGAAGCACTGGTTCAAAATAAAAAGTATTTTTATTTTCGGGTATGTTTATGCTGTTTAAATTTTTGTTGTATGGTACAATTTTATCTGCTATTTCATTAAAGTACTTGTTAAAATATTGCACAATATCCTGTAAGTTACTTATGTCAACAGCTTCTGTTTTAATATGAAGTTCTCTAATTACTGGCATTTGTTTTGTTTCCTTGTTAATAATTTGCCAAGCGCTTTTTGTAATATTTTGTGCGTTATTTAATATAGAAGTATTGTACATCCGTTTGGCATTTTTAATAACTGTTTTATATATCTTTTTATACTTTTTATAAAAGTTTATGGCCAATTGGTCTTTGCTTAATGTTAACTGATATAAGTTTTTCAATTTTTGTGATGAAGTTAAAATTCCTATTGTTATCCATGGTTCCCGAGTTTTCCGAAAAACACGATGCTTTACTTCAATTTTTGGAAACATGTAATCAAAATGATAATATATTGTATTATGTATATAATCAAAAATTTCATTGGGGTCTTCTGTATTATTAACATTTTGCCATATTTCGTTTTTCATATTTTCACAGAATTTGTTTAAAGCTATAGGGTTAAGCTTTCTTATTTTTAACTTATTTGAACTTTTTAATGTATTTAATTTTACCCTTTCGTATAATACTAATTGTTGTACATTATGATCAGACATTCCATTAAATATGACTCCACCAACACAGATTACTGCTTTATTTACGCAAATGTTGTCAATACAGTTATTTATACGAGTAGCACTATATATTTTTGGTATCATGTCAAATTCGTTTAATAAATCTAACCATTCTGTTGTGTCTTTGCAATGTTGAAAAAGATTAATATTAAAATCACCTAATAAAATTATACGTTTAGTTGTCTTATTGCTAAGTTTTAATAAGATTTTATACAATTTACTAAAAAATACATTTAAATTACCTAATGGACTTCTATATAAAGTCACTATACATAAATTATAGTTTTCACTTTGTAGTTGGATTGCAACACATTCAAAATCCTTTTCAATACAAGATTCGGTCGTCAGTTTTATATTAGACGCGCTATATTTATTTGATACAAAAATTAAGACACCTCCTCTTTCAAATTTCTGTCTGCAATAATGATTTGCAACATAAAAACCCCTTAATGCAATTGCACCAATTTGATTTTCTCGTAAGAAGTGTTCGGATACACAAAAAACATCACAATTAATGTTGCTCAAAAATACTTCTAAATCACACATTTTGTTAGATAAACCTTGTACGTTTTGATGGAGAATAGTAAACTCTATTTCTGTTTTTTCTATATCTTCTGCTGTCGATTTGTCCATAATCTTCTCCACCAACAAAAATTTTGTTTTTCTTGAATGGTATCCATGTTTGTTATATTTATAGATAAATTATAATGTTGAATTTGTAAATTAATCAATTCTATTTGCTGTTGCGTTAATGTAGATTGAGATAATATTGTATTTGAGTTCTGTATTGTATGTTGATGTACTTTTCTAGTTGGTTTAGGTAATCTTGTGACTGGACTCTTTCCTGTATGTTGATTTTTTCTACTTCCAATGTAACATGTGCACGTTGCTCTTGATGTTCCGGGTATATTTGTGCTGCATAATGAACAGTCGCTTTTTGTTTGATGACTAATAATTGAGTTTATATAGCGTGACAGTACATTTTGTCCTATTTTGTTAAGACTATTCTTGTTTTTCCAGTTAAAATGTTTTTTTTCAAAAAATTCATTAACATCTGCATAAAAAGTGTTATCACATTTTTCACATACTTGTTTGATGTGATTATTTATATGTTTAATAATATTATTGTACTCTGGATAGTCATATCGATAAGGTATAGCTGTCACTATGATATGCATATTTGTGAGCCTATTTATGTTACTTTTAATGCTATTTTTAATACTAATAATATTTTCTGAATTATAACAATCTTTTATGTCATTGGATCCCGCAATTAATACTATGGCATTGTCTGTCGATGTTTGACATTTTTTCTTATTATTAATGCACTGAACAATTTCAGAAAAGTTGGCTCCTGTTTTAACTAATCCACATATAGCGTATTTTTTATCTGGTAGAGAGTTTAACATAAGTGGAGCTATGTTTTTAGCATAGCCATCTCCTATCACTCGAATGTTTTTTATTTTGTTATTACAAAACTTAATTGTGCTTTTATTTTTTGTAAGTGTACCGTTAAGTTTATCAGCAGTAATATTCTTTAAGTTTTTGTTTTGTTGTTTTACATTTTCCGTTTGTGTGTGCACCGAAATGAACTCTTTTATATTTTTAGTTTGTGTGTGCATTGTAGAAGTTTCTTTTGTAATATGTTGATGAACATCATACTCTGTATTAATTGTCTGTGTACTTTTAGGTATGTCTGGTATAATGTGTTCTGTTGTCTGAGTATCTACGTGTGTTACATGTCTAGTTTGAATATTTGTAATAGTATTAAATAGAGAATTTAAAACATTTTGAGGTGGATTTGAAGTGTAATTGGTCGTGAGTGAAGTTGAAGTATTCGTTTTTGGTTATTGTAATGTAGGAGAGTTTAACACAATTTACATATGTAACCGTGCATCAATAGTTACTACAGACTCAGACCACATCTGCTGTCCAATACAAAAAAAAAGTTAATACATTTATCATTATTTAAAGATACCACTGATAAAAGAAGAGTCTAAACTGATTTTTAAACCACGACTTATTATAAAATTTTAAACAATATTTTTTATCAGAGGTTTATTCTTACATTACTAGTTTCGGCTCGACTAGACCCTTCTATAGATGTAGTAAGTTAACTTATTACTTGATAAAACATAGTACATTGTTTCATTATTTCATAAAGAAGAATTATCATGTAGTAGTCACAACCATCAATTATATTCCAAGATTATTAATTTTATTAGAAGCTCTATATACAAATTTGAACAAACTCTGATACTGTGCCATCTATTAAGAACTATTTATTTATATAGGCTATCTAGTAGAAATGAATCATATTATTATAATTATGCTCTTACAAAATACTGAATTAATTTATTTCTAGGTGGTGGGTTTGCAATTCGATAGAAAAGATATTCAGATGAATAAACTTGTTGCAACCACATTAGAATCTAAAATTATTTGTTTGGATGTAAGAACTCAGCATCCCTCTAGAGGCTTTGCACAAGTGACCGAAAAGGCACATGATTCAACAGTTTGGCAAGTAAAACATCTACCACAAAACAGAGAAATTTTTATGACAACTGGAGGAGCAGGCTCGATGTGTTTATGGAAATAGTAAGCAATGTTATGTTAATTAGTTATTCATTAGTTAGTTTGTGATTAGATATATTAGAAATTTAATTTAATAAGGAATATACTATACAATGCCATAGGTTAAGATAAGATCTGAAATTTGTTTACAAATTCTATACCTATTTTAATCAAGTTATTTCAAACACCAAATAACGAGGTTATCATATCGTCATTGCGCTTGCCAAGTTCCGTATGTCCATTTTAATTGTTAAATTATATTCTATTTATGGTACACTGTGTAGTCATTAAATATGATTGATTTTCAACCTGGAACTTTAAGACGCTAAACTTGATGTATATTCATTTTAAAGAAAAAGTATTTGAGAAGTTTACTATTTAAGTCTTTTCTAATATTTTATTCTTACAAGATATGTATGTATTTATATATGAGGGGTGTAGTTCCAAAAGGTACAATCTCTATTTTTTTAAATTACAATGTGATACTAAAATTGTGTTTCATACAATACTATAAAATGAGATTTGTTTATTTATTTTTTTAATTTAGTTTTTACTTAAGAAAGGATTTTGGCAAGATTCAGTTTAAAAAGACATTATGCAACCTGTAATTTGATTTATTTTGATAATTTAATGTTCAAATTAATTTAAATTTATAACAATGTTAACAAATGTTTTGTAAATAACTCCAAAAGCACAAAAATGAGTTTTAAAAATTACTTTAGTTGTGACAGTTTTTTGAAGTTTCTGACAAATTGATTACTGTGGAGATTGTACCTTTTGAAACTAGACCCCTCATATGTATGTACTTCTTAATTCTTTGACATTTATGAATTAATTGTTTTTTACATCAACCATTTTTATGTATGTCATCCATTTCAATTTCAACGTTTATATGTATACTTAATGATAAATCATTTTTGTTTTAGCATTTATCCTGACAAGAGGATAGATAAGGATGGGGATGGATTACCAATTGGTATAAGTGGAGAATTACAACTCATACAAAATAGTGTTATTTCAGGACAACCTATTTCAGCATTAGACTGGTGTAAAGATAAGTTGGGTTTGGCAGTATGTTCATCATTTGATCAAACTATTCGTGTTTTAATTACTACTAAACTGAACTTGTATTAAATAATAAATAATATTTTAAAATGATATAATATATATATAATACCCTGATTTAGAACCACATTTGAACAGATAAAAATAAATTTAAAATGAGTCAAACAAAAATACTAGTAGAAGCATGTAATAGTAATCATTCACAAGATAAAATTTGCTTGTTGTAGGAAAGTGTCATAATCATCTGATTGATTAACAATTACACGGGAGTGGAATACTATACTTTATCAATGACTATTTGGTATTACATAATTGGTAATTCTATATCACTGAACGGTATGTAATAAATAATGCACATGGAAAATATTCAAAGAGGGTGTTTATCACATTCTCGATAACTTAAAAATATGCACGCAAACCCTCTTTAATTCTAATGTATTTTTAAAAAATTACTGCATTATTTAAAGTGATGGTTTCTGTCAATTCTGATATGATATTTATACCAGTAGAAATATTTTATCATTGTAAATCAGTAATCAAATTTAAATACATTGCGTCAGATTGAGACATGACAAGATTTTATTGCCTGAACGTAAATTATATCAAGAAAGTTCATGAAAGTATAGCTATTTTGAATAAAAAATTACTAGAAATTCATGAATAAAATATAAGAAGTAAACTATTCTTTAGCAAACGGTTTTATTAAAAACAGAATAGATCCACATTGGGTTCAAAAATTCAAATAAATTATTGTCTACATTAACACAATAGCTGTTTGGTTAAAACGTAAATATAAAGGTTTTTCAATAAAACAACAACGATGCATATTCATTATTTTTTTAAATTTTATTTGAAAGCAATGAATACCGTTAATAATGAAAAATAATTTCATTGAAATGGCCACCACAAATAGGCCTTACACACATTCTTTAAACCCAATTCTGTTCATGGTCACCTTTTCCAGCAAATCAGCTGTTACTTCCTTATAGCACAAGCACTTATCAATTGTTGCAAATTTATTAGCACACAGTGTTTGGCTTGAAATAGACTAACAAAAAAAAATCAACGTTATTAAATCAACAACATGTAGCATCAGTTTATGTAAACTTGAATTCAATAAATGATTTATTATTGATTGATAAATTTTAAAAACAATATCTGATCATTTGACTTAAAATTCTTGGTCCAGTTAGATCTTTTATGGATGTAAACTAATTTGTTTTGCAAATACTTTTTTGAGAATGTCAGCCATTTGACAAATTTGGGTTCTTATGGATACTCTCTTAACAGCAGGAAATTGGCTTCAATTCGTGCGTTTCAGTTCAATGTCAAAATGATAAGTACTAGTAAATACGGCCTCAATTCCAACTGGAAAACGTATTAGATCTTTTGGAAAACCCTTTATTCTAAAACCTATTTTTGGCAATAAATCATATTAAATTTACACAAAGTTCATTGTCATTGCATTTGTCTGCACAAACATGTTCAAATTTACCCATTTAAAGCTAATGCACATGCTGTAGTATTTACTCATTGCACTCCAAAATTAATATTCAAACAGTCGTAGAATGAAAAGAGTTACTCAACGTCATATAAAAATTAAAAAATGTTCAATAGTTTACAAAGAATTTATTATCAATTTGTTAACAAAAATTAAAAAAATAAAACTCAATGGTTGAAAAAAAGCTTAAATACTGCTCCCATTCCTCTATGCATACTGTCAATCATATTGGTGGTTTCTTTTGGAATATTTCCCTAAGCAACTGCCTCTTCAAGCTGTATAAATATATCTTATGGATTCATATCTGCTTTTATGAGTGGTCAGTCTATAACTGGAAAATTGACTTCATTGAGGTAATCTTATACTAGTTTGGGAATGTTCGCGTTCTCTTGCATATAGATGTAAAATATCATTGAAAATATCCCTTTTCTCTATCAATATTTAGTACGCAATTCTTCGTGTTTATTTAAATTCTTGATACAACAAACAAACAATTTTGCTCACTTTATCAAATATACAAGCAAGTTAAGCTAGCTATTTGTGAGCATATGTCTAGGTAAAGACATTTAATAGATACAAGAAAACAGCAAATATTATAACTAAGAAACAGCAATATAATATATTAAAATTTAACCTGATACAGATTTATAAATTACCTGTAATATTAATTTAGAAATGATTATTGTTAACAAATTAAAAATATTTATATTTGTTTATTTAGATGCAAAATATACTATTTTCAATAATATGCTTACCTCAAAGAAATTCTGGTCGTTGCATCTCCTGATGCTACATGAAATGAAACTTCCCGGGATCAGTGAAACGAGCTGTTAGAACGTAAAATAGCGCTGGTAGTGGTACAAGAAGTATCATAAGTGCATGTAATGTTGGATTAGTCAGCTGTGTTATCGCTATAATACCATAAGCATGTAGGCTCCAATGACCAAACAGTATCACAACATTTCTTGGTACTACAAATGTTGTGAGAACTAAAGATGATATCGATTGATCCATTTTTACTGCAAAGTGTGCTGCACATGATATTACTGATAATATCACTATTAAATAAGGAAAGGCATAATCTAAAACAAAAACAAATAAAATAAATTAGTAATATATTAAATAGTTTATAATTATTTTTTAATTTATATAATTTAATGTGCACCATTGCAACTACATATTTATAAAAAGTGGTAGCTGCAGTTACTCAAAATTAGATATTTTCTTTTGTCATAGTTCGGCAACGTTAGCTGGCAAATCTTCTGACGAAAATAATTATTCCTTCAGCAAGTCCCCATCATTCTAATGATTACTCAGAGTCTAATGTACAAAAAAATATTTTGTTTTCAAAATGTTCATGAATTAAGACTTAGGAGAGATTAAAAAACAAGAAAAATATTTAAAATCAAATTTTGTGATATGGATAAATTTACTCAATACAGCGTTTCCTCATAATTGCTTCCATTTTTTTGCACTTCAATCATCCAGTGTTCCCACTGAAACTAGTAATTTCGCGTTTTTATATATTATTAAAAGTGACCAAAATTTTAACAAAATGTAATGGTCAATAATTTTTCATCAATTTATCTATCTAAAACAAATAAAAAACATTTTGTCATTGATTTATTAGGTTCCTTACTTCCTTAAAAAAATTACTTGTATTCGACAGCAAGATTCTGAATGTGGTAGAGTAACCAAACCCGGAGAAGAAGGTCTATAAATACCTAATATTGCCCAATTGGTTGGTAAAAACCACCAAGATCACTCGTTAGCAGAATGTTGGAATGTTGCGGATGTCCACCTAACAAGAGCAAAAAGAGAAGCAATCTGCATGTCACTAAGCCAAAGAGAGACAGCAAATTTCTACAGAAGAAGTTATATATAAAGAAATTAAACAAGCCTAAAGTACACTCCCTCTTCCAAAAGGAGGTTGAGAACCTGTGTAAAGCCACCACTGAAAAACAAACAATTATGACTAATGGAAGAAATTTACTATATCAATTCATTGTCGGAAAAAAAACCACTGGTGGGTCTGGAGAACATGTCAACACTAAATGAGGTAAAGAATGCTATTACTCAGCTTGAAAACAAAAAAGTGCATGATTGCGATAGAATACCATCCGAGTTATTTAAAAGAATGAGTTGGCTTCAAATGATTGATTTTATTTACAAAATGTAGAGAGTAGAGTCAGTACCAAATGAATTTAAACTGTGTACAATTTGTACAGTCTATCACTTTGGTTCTAACTGTAAATCATATAAATGAATCGTAGCAAAGGTACTTCTCAACCGCCTATAGCCTATCACAGAGGAAATTCTTCCAGAAACACAATGCAAGTTGCAGGCAAACCATGGCACCTGTGAGGTAATCTTCAGTGTACAGCAAATACAAGAGAAATTATTAATACACCAGTACAGTATCACATCATCATTTATAAATGTGCTTTGTGGATTTGGAGAGCATTTGACCGACTACCACATGACGCTTTTTGAATAGAACTTAGAAAACTTGGTTATAAACATAAATTCTTGAGACTGATAAAACACCTTCACCTTGAAATAAAATGCAAAGTACAAACAGGGATGTGTACTGGCTCCAACGCTATTTGCTCTATACTTCTCCGTAGTCGTAAAACAAGCATTCCAGGGCATGTTTGATGCAGTTCATATAAAATATAGGTACCAAGGTACAGTATACAACTAATCCAGACTCAAAGCATTAAGCAGGGTCCAACTGGTAAAAACTATCAACATACTTTTTGCGGATAATGTCTGCTTAATTTGTTAGAAGCTATGCTAGAGTCATTTACTAGACTGAATGACTCGTTTACAAAATTTGTTTTAAAAATAAACTATCAAAAGATTAACGTTATGCAACATGCAACCAGAAATTCGTCAATCTAGATCACCCATGAACATATATGTTGCCAATAATCTATTAAAAGAGGTGGACAGGTTTAAATGTCTTGGAAGCATAATATGAGATATGTCACATATCGGACAAGCATCCTCTGCTTTTGGTAGGCTGCATCAAAAACTACTCAAATCCCATTATGTTTTTTTTTAATTTCAAAATGTGATATTTAGGAATTACTTAATATGTCACAACAACATAAAAATATCTTTGAATTTCAAGTGAAACCAAACTTGCTGAATCTATCACATTTAAGTCTAGATTTAAGCAGTCTGTGAACATTGACCTTAAATATTTGTGGCTTATAAGCAGGGGTGTGGAGTCGTTACAAAATTGTAGCAACTCTGAATCCAACTCCAACTTCTTAATTTTTTTGTTTCGACTCCGACACCGACTACGACTCATAGAAGTTTAATAATAATATTAATTAAATTTAGTGGAGAAATTTAATAGAAATAGTAAACTCACTGTAATGGACGCAATACCTCAATATAATCAAATTGTGCAAAATAGTGCGTGTTACTGCGTTGCCACCAACACAAGTAAGTGTGGAGCAATTATTTTCAGCTTTAAAATTAATAAAATCGGATTTAAGAGCAAAGAAGATATTGTAGAAGCAATTGTATTTTTGAAAACAGTTTTTAAATGTTTTGTTTATTTTATTTTTTGTAAAAATTACCTTATTATAAGCTTTATTAATATGTATAATGTTTTTGTATACTATTTCTTAATTTATGTATTATTAAGGAGTCGGATTAGCTACAGTCGACTCCGACTCATCAAATATTAGCAGACTCCACGACTCCAGACTCTGACTCCACACCACTGCTTATAAGTCTACACAAAACTGTAGTAGTACCTACACTTTTGTGTGGAGCCAAAGCCTGGTAAACATAGGCAACATATCTCTGAGTGAGCATAAAATCGATATTACACATAAAGTAGAGTGACTATGTCAGAAACTTCAAAGTTCTCCGTATAGCTGGAGTGTGTAGTATATAATCTCTGCTAATAAAGACTCAGTTGCAGTGGAGTGAACATGGGCTCAGAACGGAAAACCAATGGCTTCCCAAGCAAATCATGTATTTTGAGCTGTTTTATGGTGAGCGTAGGAGGAGAAATCAAGCTTTCAGACAGAAGTATAAAAATGTACATGGACAATATCAATATCAGCACAAGTAGATGAAATCTGTACTAAGCTAGGCAGATCTGTTTTTGGATTTACTAACCTAAAAAAAGGTCTAGATCAGAAAGCGCTGAAAACTTCCTACTACGCTCTTGTATATCCAATCTTAACTTACAGCATTATACTGTGGGGGCAAGCAGCAGATATTAATAGGGTCTTTGTCTTACAAAAACGCATAATTAGAATAATTTATAATCTTAACTACTTAGAGTCTTGTAGAAATACTTTCAAAAGACATGAAATTCTAACAGTTCCTGCCATCTATCTGTATAAATTATTGTCCTATGTATACAACAATAAACAAAATTTTGTTATCAATAATGATATTCATCAACACCAAACACGTTTGGCAAATAATATCAATATTCCTCACTACAGAATAAGTAAATATAAAAAATCTCCTAACTGTGCAGGAAGCTATATGTATAATAGACTGCCTATACAAATAATAAATATAAAAAATTTCAACCTGTTCAGAAAGTGTCTGAAAACCTACCTACTGGATCGATGTATCTACACAATTAAAGAATACCTGTCTTAACCTGTCTCTAATTGCAAATCTCTATTGTCGCTTATCAAAACATCCTATTGTTAAACGTTTATGGTTATATACGTTTTTACTTTTAAATGCTCTGTGTGCTATTTTATATGTTATACATTAGACTAATATTTATTTTAATTAGATGCAATTTTAATATGTATTTTTGCTATATTTTAAATGTCTTATATTTGATATTACTGGATCAATGTATCTACACAATTGAAGAATACCTGTTTTAACCTGTCTCTAATTGCAAATCTCAATTGTCGCTTATCAAAACATGTTATTGTCAAACGTTTTATGGTTATATACATTTTTACATTTTAAAAGCTCTGTGTGTTATTTTATATGTTATACATTAGACTAATATTTATTTTAATTAGATGCAATTTTAATATGTATTTTGCTATATTTTAAATGTCTTATATTTTTGATGTGGTGGTAGGTCTGTTCCGGCTTATGGTTTGGGCAGTTTGCGGGCCGTTTGGACTATGCACACAAATAAATATTTGCCATCTTTAGGCAATCTTTTATACGCAGTAGTTTGTCTGTGTGCATAGTTTATGCGGTTTGTGTGCTGTTTGGGTTGTGGGTTGGAATAGACTTATTATCAATTATTTATTATATTTATGTTGTGCACTAACCTGTTATTATTAACTAATTAATGTAATTCCATGACATGTTACAACTGGCCTATGACTAGCATACGTAATAAAGATATATTCTATTCTATTCTATACCCCAAACTCATTAGAAAAGACTGTACAAAACCCTCAGCCTTTGGACACATCAAATCAAAAACAATTTAGATTCGTTTAAACAAAGACGCCTGAAGACCTAGATGAACTTTTGAAAGGCAAACAGAAAAGAATCATCATATACACTTACAACAAAAATGGAGAAGTAACGTGCACTCAGTGGAACAGAGTATTTAGCAATAAAATATAGTACAGTAGCCATTAACTTAGAACCAATATCTGTGGTTTCTTTTATTAAAAATTATATTTTTTCTAAAGATGTAATTGTCAGACCAGATTATTTTTCAGTGAAATGCAAAATAATATATGGACTGTGCCCTAATTAATTACCATATATCTTGTCTTCCTTAGGAACCATTGAAATTCATTAGCATTTTTTAAATTTAATATAAATAAATATAAAAGATCAAACACAAGAAAACAATAAAATATATTGACATTATTTTTTATTGCAATTTGTTTGAAATACTTACATAAAAGTCCTCCTATTAAAGCATGTATCACAGTAAGTATTGGGATGAAGTACATAGCTGCATATATTGACATTTTGCTTTGTCTCGGTAAAAATTTTCTACACACCCAAGGCCTAATTAGCAACATTATAGCTAAGGCATAAGCGTAGAAGATGAATACAACTGTATACCTAGAATATTAATTAAATTAATTATAAATTTTGATAAAAATATATTTTATTAAAATGAATTATTATTGTTACTTATTTAATTTTAACTCTTATAAAATAAGATAAAGTGATAATAGATTGTGCACATTATATTGATTATGTTTTTAAAATTAGAATTCTTTTGGTGCATTCAATTCAGTAATAATAAATTATTACAATAAAATTAAAATGTAAATTTATGTATTTATTTTAATCAATAATTTTAATAGTTTATTTACAATTACAATTTTGTGGCTTCAAGTACTACTTCAACTTTGCATAAATTAATTTATACATTTGTTGTAATAAGTTTTTATCAAAGTATATTGCATAGACCTTGTATTTAATATAAAATTAAATTATATTTAATTAGAAAAAATAACTACAAAACCAATTATTTTGGTAATAAAACAACTTTTTATATAAGTAATAACTAATTATAAAAATTGATTAAACTAATTATATTATAAAACATAAGTGGTCAACTTATATTTTATAATATTTTTTTTTAGTATTAAACCAAAAAAATAACTTTATATTCACTTGCCTATTATTTGTTAATAACTCTTTTCATGCAGAATATATAAATATAAAAGTCCTTAACAAACAAAGCTTTATAATTTATAATGCTCACTTATAATGCCATCTTTGCATTAAAGACCTATTTATATAAATAATTAAAATAACATTTTATATTTATATTATGTTGCAGTTGTAGACTATTTCATAATTATAGTAGTATAAGAACGCTACTGTAATAGATGTTATTGTTATTATAATATTTGGCAGCAACAATGTTTCCAACCATAACACAATGATAAACCTTTTAGATTGTTATTTAAGTTATATTTCATCATACACATTTATTTATTATAAAATATCAAAATAAGCAACCCTGATAGATCCATACTATTTATAATTATGAAATGGTATTATTCTAAGTATTGCTACTACATATACAAATATAAATTTTTGTTTCTTTCCTTGTTTTAGTTTTAGGTGAAAATAAACTAATGATTTTTTTAACCTTTTTTACTCTTTTTATTTATTTTTTATTTATTATGAAGAGTTTAACAAACAAAAATAACAAAAATATTGTTTAATTTAAAATTAAAATTTTTGATTAAAAAACAATTTTGCAATTTCTGAATAATATATTTCAATTCAACATATTTTTTATTGCAATAATAAGTTTTTAATAACAATCATTTACATAATCTTTTTTACTTCGTCTCTAAACAAAAAGATTCAAAATAAATACATGCATAAACAATGGTTTTAAGAACGTAATGTAACTGTTATAAATTAAATTAAAGTTATATTTTCTCATAAAGTATAAAATATAGTAAGCACCACAATCATTACTACATAATGTCCATCAACAACTTCCATCTCTCAAACCATAAGCTCTATATAGATCACACAATCACTTCTATTAAACTTACAAAGGATATACAGCTTCCTGTGTACAATGCACTTGATTCTCATAATTGGGGCTCGGATTATGCAGCAAAGTATACCAATCTGACAAACTCCTCACTCTACAACTAGTAACACCAAACGTACCAAGTGGATGTGTGCACAGCAATGTTAATATACAAGCCAATACAATTTCCATAAAAGCCGTAAAATGTAATACCAGCACATCCCTATTGAATCTAAAAACAAACAACATCACTACATTGTGTCTGAAATATAGTTTACAACTTACGTTCTTTTCATAGCTACCATATCTATAAAAAACCAATGTAATACTAAAGCTAATAAAACCATAAATCCCATATATAACCAATCGTAGAAGATCGGTGAGTCAGTGCACGGTTCACATATGAAAGTAGAATCATTTCTACGGAAACCCCTAGGACAGGCACCACAATCACTGTATTCATTATTCGGTAGTAAAATTCTGCCACAATACCATCCTGGGCAAGACATTTTAATTAAAATATTATTGTTTTGACATTTGTTTTGTTGGTTAGGATTGATTTGTTTTTTACGTCAACTGTCAGATGTCAGAAGCAGGGTGGTGCGCAAACTAGCGTTGTTGCCACATTGCACATTAAGATTATTAGATTTTGAAGAAAAAATATTCAAATTTGAACATAAATTAATATTGCATAATATTGTTTTTTTTATAATTACATAAAAAATAAATATTACAATAATTAAAACAAACTCAAAATTAAAAAAGAATATATATATAAGAGTATATAATTAACATATTTATTTCATTATTTCTTGCAAAGTTTTAATTAATTTAAGGTTTATTTTTTCAAGTACTGCACTTGGTTTACTTATTTAGTTATTTGGAAGCAATAGCACAAGTAAAAAGAACCTGTCCGAACGGTATAATGTTCTAGTGCAGTGTACTAGATTATTAGACTAAACTAAGTCTAAATACTCTTCTTTGGACGTTTTGTTGTTCTTGGCTAGGCTAGGTTTTTGCGTCTAACCAAATGTGATAACAGTTTTTAGTAATAGCTTTAAGAAACAACTAGACATGCACGCTAATAAGCTATATTTGCGTGTAAAACACAGTAATTTCAAAATCGATTATTGAAAAACCAATAGAACATTTTCTAAATATGTTTTGCTATAATTGTAAATTTAAAATTAGAGTGTTTTACATGCAAATATCGTTTTTTTGTAACAATATAAACAATTAAAAGCTTTATAAAAAAACATATCAATGACCAATTTATAAGCAAAAGTTATTTTAAATATATATTTCATTTATGTATATGTTTGCGTATTTTTGAAATCAAATCAAAGTTTCAGTGATTATTTGCTTAATATTGCATTCATATTAACAAAAGTTATCAAAATGCATACTGAAAGATTTCATGTGCTGCTATGTCTGGTTTCCCTGGCATTGGCAATCACTTTGACAAATACGTGTCAGTCTTCTGACAGCCTAAAAAGTTTTTCCGCGCTTTGATCGTAGTCCATTTGCAAAAGTTCCCTAGTCGAAATTTTTGTTTTCTACCGATACCACATCGGGCTTCAATTTCCCTCTTTAATATGAGTTGGAGTAGTTGATATTTCTGCCTTTTCAAGGTATGTCAAAAGTAACTGGTTTTTCTGCATTTGACTTACAATATGCATTTGCTCTTTGCAACACCTCTTTATTTATCGCTTGGTGTACCCACAAAATTTGGAGCTTCATTCTATGCAGCCACAACTCAAATAACTTTAAACAATTTATTGTACCTATTCATTTCATATAATAAAATAAACCACACATACTATTTGACCACTCTTTTTTGCAGTTTATGGTCAAGGTTGTCTTCTTTTTATTAAAGGTAGCACCAACACACTGTTGGTTGTTATAAGAGATCTCAAGTATTTAAATTTTATCATTGTTCTTTTATTCAGTGCAGTCGTAGAAGAAGTATAGTGTGCAGTAATGCTCATTTGGGCTTGTATAAGCTAAAAGTTTGTGGAAAATGGGTTTCATTACGTGCTAGTTTTGAAATATATTGTTGTTAAACTAAATGCGCTATATTTTTCATAAGTAGTAATCCATGCACTAAAGGAAGCAATGGGAACAACTCCCACAGTTGCCATAAAAACGATGATGAGGCGAGACATGTAAATCTTGGTAATAACAAATGTGTTACATAAAGAGGAAATTTTAGAGAAGAAGGTTTTGACTTTATAAAAAAATGTTTCTAATAAAAGTGTTCTAAAATGCAATTTAGAATTGAAATAATACTTTACATATTGTTTCAGTTTTTAATTTAACAAGTTTTAATTGAGTAATTTTAGTTTTATTACATTTATTACATACTTAATTCATTCTACATTTAAAATTTATTAATTCTCTTTTTGCTTTTACTCTTACCCTTCCCATATTCTTTTTTTTTTTCTTTAGTTTTTACAACTAATTTTTTCTTCTTTCACTTGATTTGCTTCTAATAGCGCTTCTGGACATAAAATCAATATTTCTAAAAAATCAAGAAATTAAGTTTGTAATCTATAAACACTACAAAACTTTCTCTTTTAACCAATGGGCAAATTTGACTAACAAACTCCAGTGTTCTATTATAAAATAAATTATTTAATCGGTTGCTTTTGACTTTATGAAAAAAGGTTTTAAATAAAAGTTATCTAAAATGCAATTTAAAATTGCAATAATTACTGCCAAAAAAATGTTACGCGTTTGTTTGTAAAACCTACACAAACAGAATCTATGCAAATTTTATATGTGTTATCAATATTACAGTTTTATAGTGTAATAAGGCTTTACATAAAACCAACAGATAATGTAAACTTCATGTTATATCATCAAATCAAAGTTACTTCATAAAAATTAGTGCAACTATAAGTGTGCGGACACAACGGCAGTCCTAGCTCCGATCATCGAACAGCGCTCCAAGCATAAAACACTAAAATTTGTTCTAAGCTCGGACCTTTGCTCACCGCTTGAGCCTCGTATTTATATTGAACTGAAGTTATTACATTACATTTTTTACTTATAAAAAGGTAAAAAAGTGTCAGTTTAATATAAATACGAGGCTCGAGCTGTGAGCCTGATTTTTGGTCCTTATAGATACACTATACAGGGAAGGCTAAAAGAATGTAAAATATTCAAGAAAGTGGTAGTACAAACCACAACAAACAAAAAATCTAAATTAACATGGGTTGTCATAACAACGGTTTTGGAGATATAGAATATTATATATTTTTATTATTCTTTTTCTATTCATTTTTTATTTTGCAAAAACGTGAATTTTCTTATCATAGTTGGCTGATGTTTTGTAAAATATACATAGAATTTGACAGTTGTTGTTAGTGCACAAGTTGCAGAACTAGCCGACATGCATTTCATGTATGGTCGTGCTAATTAGATTGCCACCAAAGCGCGACGTCTTTATGTAGAAGTCTTTTTAAATCGCTTTTCTTTACATCGTATGTTCACTTTAAAACTATGCTATTTTTCCGGCAGACCAAGATCGATATTTACTCCTAGAGCAGAACAAGAAATTATAGCTCAAATAGAGCATAATCCAGCGACGAGTGTACAGAGAATATCATCCGAAGTAAGAATTGGTGCTACTCTTGTTTGGAAAACCCTCCACGAGAAGCTGCTCTATCCATACCACGTACAAAGAGTACAGGCTTTAAATTTAACTGATCATCAGACACGTTTGGTTTTTTGTCGCTGGTTTCTACGCAAGGATGCTGAAGACCCGCAGTTTCTTGCCAAAAAATTTATTATAGGTAAAGCCGGTTTTACACGTAATGGAGTTGTTAATTTTCATAATGCACATCGTTGGGCCGACGAAAATCCCTACGCTGTAATTGAATGTACACACGTTTTTCATTAAACATTAAACAGAGTATTGTAAGCAACAGGTTTCTAGGTCCTGTTGTTTTACCAAACCGATTAACAGGCGCTGCTTTCCTCAACTTTCTGCAGAACACAATGTATGATCTTTTGGATGACTTTCCTTTGGCTCACAAGCAACAAATGTAGTTCCAGCATGATGGTGCTTCGGCTCATTTTTTTATTGCCGTTAGAAAGCATTTAAACCAAACTTTTCCCCATAGATGGGTAGGAAAAGGTGGACCAGTTTTATGACCAGCAAGATTGCCTGATTTAAATCATCTTGATTTTGAAAATTATTAGTTTATGCTACTCAAGTAAATAGCCTTGAGGAACTACAGTTAAAAAATAATAAAAAATGCCAAGAAATCCGAGTCAATAAGGAGGTTTTTAAAAAGAGTACGAATGTCTTTCAGAAAAAGATGTCGTGCCTGTTTGGCAATGGAAGGAGGGTACTTCGAACATTTTTTATAAGTGTGTTCTTTGTAAAAATATATAAAAATAAATAATGTTTCATATCTTCAAAACCGTTGCTATGACAACCCATGTTTATTAAAACTTTTTTGTTTGTTGTGGTTCGTACTACCACCTCCTTAAATATTTTACATTCTTATTTGAACACCCTGTATACTACATATAAACTTTCAATAGAAATACAAACTTAGTTCTTAACTACGTTAGCTGAAACATGTCAAAATAACTTTAACTGTATTACTTTATTATCACAATGTACAAAAAAATCAAATCATAAATCATTTTTAAAATATAATACAAATTCCCCAGCTGACTTTTCATATATTCCTACTATGTCATCGTGGACCGGTGATTAATAATAGCATTTGATTCCTGTATAAAAGTAAAATTAAATATTGGTATCTGAAGAAAGTATTGCTTTACAAATCAATTTGTGAAATTAAGTTAAAATAAAGTCCTATTTGTCAGCAATTGTTGTTTTAAAAGATTAATCAACATTTCTTCAAAAAGTTGAAACAGTAGCTTTGTCGTCAGCACTGCCTCGGCATGTTCTTTCAACATCTAAAATTAATTTTAATTATTAGTAAAAGAAATAGTTTTTTTTAATACTAAGAACCTTTATTTCAGTTTCCGCTTAAACTAAGATTGGAGTTTAAAATTAGTTCAAATCAATTTTGTGTTTTTCAAACAAACGTGTCAAGTTAGCAGTTTATTAAACTTTGTCAATGTAATCTGAGTGCAAGGAAAAGCAAGACATTTATATATAATTCAAATTTGTTTATTTTATTATTTGACTCGACCGAGACCAATATGTCCTTGCATTACACCAATAATTTTGGCTTCTGCAGCATTTTAAAAACTTTGTTGTTCAAAACAACACTGAAGCATTCATGTACTGTTGAAACTAACGCCACAAATTTACATATTGCGTTCTGCAAGGAAGACAGAATCATAAAGACTTTGTAAGAATATAATAATAATATTATTATTACTTGCATCTTCTTATATAAGTAGACATTTTGTACGTGCTAGGAAACAACAGAAAAAGTTTTTTTATAATTAAATATTTATAATTATTACTTTAAGAACAAAATTAAAAAAAGTTAGCAAAACTAATTCAATTTTTATTTTTTTTTTTAATTTTGTATATATAGTATGCTTGCGGCCTTGTAAATGATTAGTTCAACACTGCCCAGGCTTATCAAAAATTTTGTTTTGTATTTATTAAAAGCATAGTAGCAATTTTTCCATATGGAAAAATAAAAAATATCTATGGAAATCTATACAATTAATGTATTTTCCCATTTACAAAAAACACCAGAAATACTAAGCATAACATTAAACGATTAAAAAATAAACGAATGGATCAGAGAGAAAACAGAAGAGCAAGATGTTGTGGGACACATTGTTGCACGTGGCAAGAGACCAGGATAAACAAAGCAACAAGCTCATACGATGGCGACTAAAGAACAAGAAAAGAAGCGCCGGTCGGCCCCAGATGAAGTAGAGTGATGTAGTAGCAATTGCGCAAGAAGAGGTTTAATTTATAAGATGTCAATAACAAAATATTTTCTTTTTATATGCAAATGAGTGAATATCACATAAAATTTAACTTTAATAAAACAATTTTAGCTAAAACCGTAAATAGTATTTGGGAATGATAACAGCAATAGCTTTTTGCTTTTGCAAACTATTTATAGTTAGCAAAATATTTAAAATCTGTATCAATTCTCTTTTTTTTTTCTTATATAATTTATAATTTTGATCAGTCATGTTTGACGGTAGATACAGTGTAATATTACAAAAACACAAAATAAGTTGCCGCTTTAAATGTTGTGGTGCTAGACACGGAGAGCGCTATTAATACGCAAGTACTGGTGCAAAGATGTCAAGATGTAAATCACGATGTCTACATTTGCGCAACTGACTTCGAGAAGGCCTTTGATAAGATCCAGCACAACACGATGTTAAAGATGCTAGAGGACACCGAAATAGATGTTAAAGATCTGAGAGTAACAACTGCATTATACTGGCAGCAACGAGCAAATATGCGTTTAGGAGAAAAACTGACGAGCGATGTAGAAATAAAAAGAGGGGTCCGACAAGGCTGCATACTCTCGCCGCTAATATTCAACCTGTAAGCGGAACACATATGTAATGAAATTTTGAAAGACACTAACGATAGCGTGATAATCAACAGAAAAATTGTAAATAACATCAGATATGCCGACGACACTCTATTCTAAAGTATGGTTTAACACTGAACATCAACAAGACCAAGTACTTAATAGTGAGTAAAAAAAAGTAAAAATGCTTAAACGTTACATATTCCCGGTTGTATTATACGGGGCTGAAGCATGAACAGTAACAGACACGCTACTGAAAAGAATCGAGGCATTTGAGATGTGGGCCTATCGAAGGATATTGAAGGTTAGCTGGGTGAAAAGAATCACAAACGAAGAGATCCTGCAGAGAGTAAATAAGAATACGGAACTGGTAAACACCATCAAGACTCGTAAACTTGAATATTTTGCGGCACCCGGAAAAATATGGTTTGCTGCATCTAATTATTCAGGGGAAGATAATGGGAAAAAGAAATGTAGGCAGAAGAACAACATCATGGCTAAAAAACCTAAGAACATGGTATGGCAAAACAACAGCCCAGCTGTTTAGTGCAGCAGTTGATAAAATTAAGATAGTGAATTTGTTAGCCAGCATCATTGTCAACGATCGAATTGGTCACGACACTTAAAGAAGAAGGTGCTGTTTATGCATCTAACTTCAATTTGTTTACATTAACTTTAAATAAATAATAGAAAGCAGCTACATTGACATTCAAATAAATTCTTGGATCAATCCGATGATGAAGCACTGTTGTTACTTTATGCCATTAATATAATGGCGTAATTCCACTGAGGCAACACTGAACGACATGAAGCATGATACTTGTTTCATAGTGTTGCTTCATTATAGGTAGTGCGACTGTGGGTTGATATTACATAGTTTAATCTTTTGTTTAACTCAGTTTGTGATCTAAGATTAATAATAAATGTATTTTAAGTTAGTAGTGAAATTTCTAAAATATCTTTTATTTCTAACTTCATTTTATTTATGACATTTTATTCTGTAAAATGTTCGTAGCAAAATGATTAAACATATTTAAACTGCATCATTACTACGTTTTTAAAACTATTGTTAATTAAAAACATGTAATGCACAACATTTTTAAACAACAATCCTACTACAATTTTATCAAAATTTATTTTAAATTTAAAAATACCGCTTTTTTCTGACTCAATGCATGATACAACCTATTTACAAATAATGCATTATGACAGATTACATTGATAAACTCAGTTAAACTGATTTGAAAAGAGCTTAAACTCCAATCTTAACTTAAACGCAAAATGAAAGACTGGCCATAAATAGCACAAATCTAAATAATGTCGCATGCATCTGACGCCTATGCTCTTGTAGCATGCATATAAAACAATTCTATTTACGCAACTTCAGTTTGATTGCGTCTTTACAAACAGTCGCGGCAGCATTTTGATTGCTGACAATGAATCTTTATTTCAAAATTATACACAAGTAAAGAAGGTTTTGAGTACTTGCTTGAAAAAGTCTCACCTTCCTTTAGCTACAAATGATATGATTCATGTTTCACATATCTGAACAAAGCATTTTTCAAATACTTTAGAGTTGCCAGCCTGTGTGTTTTGTGTATTTAGAAAACTACTAATGATTAATTTGAAAAACGCTAAACTTGTCACAAAAACATGCATTTCATATTTTTTTGAAAAGAGTAATACGACGCGATCAGTACATTCGTGTAAGATGGAAATATTGCTTCTAAATCATGGAGGGCAGTTGTCCAAGGCAATACTGGTCTGCTGGATTTGCCACATAAAGCACTATTTTTGAAGCTAAAGGAATCAAAATAAACTTAATAATAAGATATTTTCAATCAGACAAAAAACGTCTGATTTGGTAGGACCTTTACGCCTAACTTTTATATGTAATATTTAAATATAAATATATTTCAATTACTTATAAGCTTTTATGAACTTATTAAAAAAAAAACATTAACGTCCACTAAAAAACTTAAAAGCTTAAATACAAACCATTTCTATTTTTTGTTAAAAAATTCTTGATTTTCTTTTTTACCTTAACCACCGTACAATTGTATTTACTATTTTGTTGTTCCATAATTAAGGTGAATTATGGTTCTTTCATTATACCAGTCTATGTCGCACAATACAAACCGCACCAATCCGCTGACTGTTGGTTAACGGCGTTTCTTGTCGCTACATGTTGGTTCAATAAAATGTGTAGCATGCAATATATTGCCTAAAAGTTGCCTCAGTAGAATTGCACCTCAATAATAAATAAATTATCATCATTTGAGTGAGAAATCCGAGAAGTCTTCACAATGAAGCCGCATTCCAATTACTAGAGCGTCGAAGCGCTAAAACAAGTTACACTCGAGTGTCTTGGATATGTCACGTGACATTGTTTCAAATGTCTAGTAATCACTTTAGTAACATTTGATTATTATTTAACTCGTTTTTTCGTCCTTAATTCTTAATTTCTTCTGTTCCTTGTCCATTTTGATTGGTAATTTGTTCCGTTGATCGTTCCTGATAAATTTTAATTAGTTACCCGTGTAATGAGGAAGCAGCTATTAGGTACTTTCCTTTTGCCACTATTCTCAGTTATTCTTATTTTATCTAACTTATAGACCGTTCCATTTGTCCAATAGCAAGTAAGCCTAAGAAAGAATTTTACTTTCCCTTGCCTATGGCATTTTATCACGGAATGGAAATTAATTAAGAGATATTTTAAAATTTAATTTAAAAAAAAAACAAATATTGTAAAGTTCAGTGAGTATTTTGGCTTACCTCTTTTGGTAAAAGGAAAGCACTTATTATAAGCATTTCTTTCATTAGTTTTTATACAAATAATGGCATCTAAACAAAAAAGTAAAATTGACTGATGCATAAATACGAGTTATGCCTGTTTTGACAGCAAACATTTTACTTGTAATAAAAATAAAACTTTTTTTTAAATAAATTATTGTTATTTTATAATAAAAACTAAAATAATGTCGATAATTGAAATTAAATTTTATAAACAAATCTATTACAACTTATTTAATCAAAAATTGAAACTTAAAATTAAGTTTTATCTATAACATAATTATGTTTTATCTATAATTCAAGATATAATTATAGACAGTTTCAAACGGGCATTAATAAAATATGATTAATTAATCGCCAACAGTAAATATATAAAATCGAATTTATTTATCGTATCATTTAGGATATGGAAGTAGACGTGACAACGCCGCCTGTCAAAAAATAATAATGGCGTTTGATAAAATATTCAATGGCTAGAAGTTTTGTCATTCGGGCGAATGCGGCCCAGTGATTGGTCGAACCGTGACAATATTGAAATCTAATTGGACGACGTGAGACAACTGACTGCTGACTATTATTTTACGTGGGGAATACTTTGGCAGTTTCTTTCGTAACTGAACGTCGAAAATTATCCTGTGAATTTTGGAAAGATTGGTTGGTACAGAGAAGACTCGCCGGCCATAAGTTTGGAAGCAAAAGCAGAAACTCGCTGGTGAGTGCGTAGAGAGAGTGTATCGATCAGCGCAGTACCCCCCATCTATTTTCAGCCCTAGGTACTTACGGCATCGGATCGGATAGCGTGCGTAAATTGTCGTGGAAAACGCAAATTGCAGCCGGAAAATCGTGTCGAATGTGCGTTTAGTGCGAGCCTCCGTGAATATTGCGGCGTGTGAAGTGGCCTGGTCCTCGTCCTGGTTGGGATGGTGTGAGGGCGGAAGATGTATTTATGCGGTTGTGAGCAGCTGATGGCGGGCGAAAATACTACTGGACAGTCGGTTCGTTTACCCGTTTAGTGTGTCTATCAGTGGCACGGCTGCACCCTAAAGAGGTGCCAGAACATATTAAGTGTACGTGCAACAGACAGACGGACCTAGTCACATCCCTCTGTCACTTCAACGCGGACCTAACCGTTACGAGTGTGTGTGTTTGGGCGTGCACTCTGAACCCGTCAAACGGACAGACGTGCAGATAGCGGACAATCCGTGGGCCCCCTTAAATGATGTGTGTCTGACGGAGCCCCATTAATATCTAGGCTACAAGAAAAAAACAGGGCCCCACATTAATTTCGAACTTTGATAATAATTGACATGTTTAGCATCCCTATTTCAATCAACCACGAATACGTCAAGTGTTAAAGTGAAACATATATAGCACAACTAATAATCTCTTCCGACCACTATCATTATTATTATAAACATATATTCGCATTAGAGACCCCACCGACAGTCATCATCCCCACGATGTCGACGACATTCGTTGACAGGATTGACCCGTTCGCAAAACGGTCGCTGAAAAAGAAGACGAAAAAATCGCAAGGCAGTTCACGATACAGGAACTCGCAGGATGTGGAGCTCCAACCCCTGCCACCACTCAAAGGTAAGATATTTTATGCGTATGACCCCCTTGACCTATCGCAAAAAATGTATTTTCAACACATCGCACGACCAACCAAGTTTCAATCGATGATAAATTAACGGGTAAGCCTTCTCTCCCTTATGTAGGGCCCCAATAAGGCTCACATAGACTAAAACATGCACCTCCTGTGTTGACATACTCCATACAACAACTTACGCAATCGCTACAAAGAAAATAAAATAAAAACAAACAATGCCACCCCAAATTACAATTGAAAAATCAATGTGGTCATTACTTTTAAATTCGTATCAAATTAATCCATTGTCATTATTAAATATCTTCTGGAGCACCGTTTTATAATTGTGTGGGTTTAACACCTTTGGGCATAATTAAACTCATTTACAAGCGTGTGTGTAATGTAAATTATGTTAAAGATTAGAAAAGTGTTTCATTTACTTTTTGGGCTGGTAATTGTTTTAATAGGTCCATTGTTGCCATTTTCATTAAAATTACGTAAAGAATCCTACAGCATGATTCTCAATAAAATAACATACTTTAAACAGTGAATTAATAAAAGTTAGTTAATCCGATTAAATTAAAAGGATTACAGATTGTAAAATTATTTGTAGATAATCAAGTTGATTAAACACATTTTGGATGTAAAGACGATCAATTAATTGCAAATTAAAAAAATAATATAATCAACAAAAATCTTTTGTTTATTATTATATATATATATATATATATAAATAACTCTTTAAATTTCAACAAAATGAAACCAATTGTCCATTTAATAATGTATTTATTTATAATAATTAGGTGCACACATAAATTTTACGTTTTACATGTGTAGGTATTATGTTATATCTCAGTAAATTCCTGTCAGCATGTTAATTCATGCATCATATACTCAACCATTCATTCAACAGTCAGACCTATATACCTATTTATGTAGTATTATAATGAATAAAAACCACATTTGTTGAAACCATTAAATTCAAGTTACAGTTGATAATTATATTAAAATGTTGCGGATTGTAATTTTAAAGAAATAACGTATTTGGATCTAGATATTCATTCTGCATTGGCAATGTTTATTTTTTTTTAAATAGTTAAAAAATGTGATTATTGAATATTTATTATATTTTATGCGAAAAAAACCTTGAGTGGGTCTTAATGTTTTGTATTTCTTGTTTCAATATGCGTAAGTATGTAGGGGAAATATCAAGATCAATATCTTTTCGGTGTTGTTGCAAGTCATCTAAAGTTATTATCAAGTTGAGATCTTTATTGATTGAGAACTAACTTATTTCCATCTAATTGGCACATAAAAAGGTTAGTTACGAATCTTTTTTAAAGAAGTTTTGGATATACATTTCTTGTTCAGATAATGTTTGATGTCTTGATTTTTTGTTGTTGAAATAGTTGAACTTATATACACATTCAACCTTAATATTATCTGGAAATGTCATTAGTTTTGTTGCTTTTTGTAGGAGGTACCTACCTGCTTCTCCATTTTTATAATCTTTCTTATTGTACTTTTTTTTTGCATATTCATCGTACATATCTTCAATGACACCTTTCAGTAAACAGTACTTTGTCTGACTAATATTCTCTTCTGTATGTTTTTATAGGTTTTTGGTCTCTATTTACGATTTCTCATACGATAGAAGCGTACTCCAAACGAAGCATATCCAATTTGTTTCTGAAAATGTTCTTTTTTACAAATGCTTTTTTGTTTCTGTGCACACACTTATTAAGTTCTTTAGTATCAAGCTCAGTTTAACACGTGCTACGTGTATGTTCTTCTTCAGTAGCTTTTCCAGTTCTTATCCTGGTTTTCTTTTGTACTTATCTTATGTGCTTTTCTTCTATTTCTTCGAATTTAAACATTACTTTTATACTTTCTGCAAACAAAATCATATTATCAACAAAACGAATGAATTCTAGTTTTCTTCTCCTCATTTAAGTTTTAACTAGTGAAACCACACTTGTTGGCCAACCACACTGAAATCTGAAGATTTAAGAAGCTTGTGAAAAATTGCGTACTTGTACTTTTTTTTTTAAATGTAGAAGTTACCAACATTGTCAATATTACAATATTGAATGTAGGTACGAGTTAATTTTGAATTGACAATGTTTCGAATAGCTTTTTGAATTAAATTTATAAGGTTCACGTAAATTTTGATCTTTTTCCAAACTTCAGAATAATACGTCAATTCAGAATGGCTATTTTTTTCTGCTACGAGGCTGTTTACCGACCCCAAGTTACGATTTGTGTGTTTTGCTGCAAATTCAGTGATTTTAACCAAAATTATTGGGTTTTCTAACGTGCAGACAACATAGAGAATCGATGTAGTACACGGGGTTGGGTTAGGTTAGGAAGTACACGATTCCTTGATGCTGCGTGAACGTTAAAGAATTCAATAATTTGGAATTTTTTAATTTGCGGCGAAATTCCCAGATGTGGTAGTCTTAACCTCTGGCGTCGTTGATTAGCCCTGCCAACAGAAATAGACCGACGTTAAATAAATGAACTATCTAACTAACCTAGTGGTGTGGCTCGAATTGTACCTTAAACTGTAGGTGCCGTATGTTTGTGTAGAATTTGTATTGCATACCACAACCTTGAACTAGGAGGTAGCGAGTACTGCAATATAAGATTGGGATTGCTTTATTAGAATTGTTATCCACTCTGGCGATTGTTTTGGGCAATGATATCACTGTTTTTGATTGTCTCTTTGAATTTGTATGACAAAGCAGACTGGGTGCAGGGATTTACGTTTTAACGTTGTTAATAACTCGTAAATCTATATATTCTAGGCTGGTAGGTCATAAAAGTTTACGAGGTTGTAAATTAAGTAACGAGACTGGTCTTTTTAAAAATTGTTGAATATAATTACAATTCCATATTGGCTCTCTCAAAATAACTTTTATGAAAAGCTACACAACGTTTGGAGACTTTTCTTTATTCTCCATAACAGTGCTAAAACTGGAATGATGTTCGGTTTCAGCCGTTGAATCTTTTCGAGTATCATTAGATTGCGCCTCTTAAAGTGAAAGGACTCAAGTTAGTCGAATAAGGACGCCACATGTATGTTTTTACTGGCTAGAAAATTGTTTATTAAAATTGCTGTGTGGTAAGGCGCATTATCGTCATGCATACCCAGTTGTTTTTCATGTTTTGTTTTGCACTTGTGACACTTTTGAAGTTCTTTAAGATGGCCTTTGATTGGTCTTAAGGCACAAACTCTTTGTAGACAGTTCTTTGATTATCGAAAAAAGCTTGCATTTGGTCTTTGACTCTTGCTTTTTTGGGCTTTGGAGAAGTGAAGAGTGCCATTCTATGCTCTGGTTCTTGGTTTTCAGGTTCTACTCAAATACTCAAGACTGGGGATTATTTTTAATGGATTCCAAAACATTAAGGCGTCTTTTCTTCCTGATGTTCTTTTGGTTTTGCGAAAGGTTTTTTGGAACTATGTTTGTGCAGATTGTTTTTATCTCTAATTTATTGTTCAAATTCTGTTGGATGGTGTAGTCAAATTCAACTTTTTTCTGATCAATCCGACAGTTAACTGACGATCTGAATGCACAAGATCTGTCGGAGGCTTTCCGCTACGGGGTACATTTTCAATCGGCTCTCTTTGCTCTAAAAATGCACCGAAAAACCTGGGTTCTTGACAAAACACTGTGTCCGTTGATCTGCTGAAGTTTTGTTAAAGTTTTCTTTACATTGTGCTCAAGTCTGAATGAAAACCTGATAGCGCTCCATTGCTCGAAATTTTTAGAACGCACTAGAAAAATTGCTACGGACAACCAAATGACTAGCGTGGTCAAACACGTACTGAAGCACAGGTTCATCTGCCGCTCATCCAAATTCCGCGTCCCAAGTGTTGAACGCTACGTTGCTAGTCTTATTACTTAATTTACAAACCTTGTACATACTGGTCTAATTGCTGGTGGTGATAGATGCTACCAATTCAAAGCACAAAAAAGTGGTTTACAGTCTTTATTTACAATTTACGAACTTTTACCATAATTCACGTTTATCAATCAATATCCTAAAGGTGGCACTCAACTTGAGACTGATTATTAGCGAGTGCTTCTCGAGTCTAAAAATACGCAATGACATTTATACGAGGGAAGTTTTTATGTTATCTACCTAGGAATGAAAACAATATGCTATTGTGAACTTTTTCTTATGTTAAGTTCCTGTGACATTTTATAGAGTCAAATTGTGTTATTAGTTTAAAGAGGCCAAAACGATTGATTTGCAACTTGAACACAGAAGCGTCATGCAATTTTTATCGAAAGGATGCAGTAGCCCGAAGAATATCTATGAGAGAATGTTGGAGAAAATTGACGAAATCGTCAACAAAGTCGAAGGTTTGGTGTTGATTGACCGTCGAGTAAAAGTTTCTGTTATAGCTAGAGAAATAAGAATATCAGTTTTTTGAATCAAATTTAAAAAGGTCACGTAGATTTTGATCTTTTTTTTGAAACTTGAAAATATTACGTCAATTCAGAATGACTATTTTTTTTTTCTTTCTGCTACGAGGCTGTTTCCAATTCAGTGAATCCAACCAAAATTATTGGGTTCTCCAACGTGCAGGCAACATAGAGAATTGAGGTAGTACACGGGACCTACTAAAGTTTTAGATAATGGTGCGTAAGTCTAATAAAACCTGAAGTCAGGAAGAATTTATTGTTTAGAATTATTTTTAGAAGTAGGAGTATGGGATCTGAGGAGTCTTTAAGGGTTTGATTTTTTGAAACGAGCCATTTTTTAGTTCTACATAAAAAATTGGGAATGAGCTACGATGGATTTCCAAGCTGCTAGTCTCAAACAACAACTGTGTAGATGACAAATTTGCCAGAAGAGTTTGACTGCAAGATAAAGATTTCCTTTATAGAATTATAACTGGGGTTGAGACTTGGCTACACCACCACAATGTTGTGCTCGAAGTTTTATGACACTTAAAAAACCGTCCCTTTAATAAGGTTTTCTGAAGTGTTGTTTGGATCAATTTTATGTTTACAGAATTTTATACAATGAATTGCTTTTCTGTGAGGTTTTTGATGATTTTCTTTTGAATTTTATGAAGTTACTTTGTGAAAGGTTTTTTATAATATTTTGAAGTTTTTACGTAATAAATTGGTATGGGTTTTTATGCAAGTTTTGAGCGGTTTTGGAATAGTTTATGGCATAAATTTTGTTTGGAAAGTTTTATAATAGTATCATGTGGTAAAACGTTTTTTTCGCATTTTTAACTAATTTATTATTGGTTTTATATGCAATTTTGTAGAGTTTCAAAGAATGCGTAGAGATTTGGTGTGCAATTTTGACATCATAAATTAGTTTCGAGCGATATGAGAGTTCTGCGCAAGTTTTTGTCAAATGGGTTTGATGTGCAATTTTATTCAATAAAACGGTTTTATGCAGACATTTTTGCATCTTACTTGAAATTGGTTTTCTGAAAAATTTTGATATTTTTTGATGAAACCTAATTTTGGATGTTTATAAGGTAGGAAGTTAAAACTCTTTTTTATGGCTTAACAGGGGGTATACACCACTGGGCACTTAAGGTTTGCTATCAAACTATGGAACTTTTGATTTGACATTACAAACAATATAAACAATATTCTGTAGTTTGACCTCAAGCGACCCTACCTTGATTAAACCGAATCTACAGATATTTAGGACTTTTGTAGACATCTCTTGCTTTTTGATTGTCACAACAAAATAAATCTAAATACAAACGAGCTCGCATACAATGGTGTCTTTATCATTCTCTTCAAGAAGTGCAGTTACATTTAAAGACCTCTTTATTAGTTTGTAAATCTGCATAGCCATAAATTATCACTGACCTAATTCAAGAGCAAACCCGTCTCTGTAGTTATTATTTTTTAGTCTTTGAGCGATAACTTTTTCATACTTTGTCCAGTCATCTACATCAGGATTTAGTTAGTTTAGAACCCTATCATGTTTCTTTTGTTGTTTTTTTTAAATAATAATAGGTGCTTTAAATTAATAACATACGATCAGAGCAGCTGTTAAGGTATGTGACGTCTATTGCACGAAGAGCACTGTTATGCATTGACAATGAAGGTAAAGATTGCGTGCTATGAATTAAATATTTTTTTAGTATTTAAGTTTTGAAATGAAATAATAAATTGTTAAAAACGTTCACTGCAACAACATTTTTCTTTATCGATCGTACGTCACTTCTAATTTGTTTAGGGATGAAATAAGACGAAACGATACACCTACAATATTATATTGTGAAAATAGGGGGCTTAAAGGTATTTCCGTTTCAAACAATATATTAAAAGCAAGTAAAGCAACAGTCCCGGATGGAAATCTATACAATAGCTTGTAACGATACAAATAGTTTCTCATTGTAATCTGATTAAGATGTATCGTATTACCAAAGTTTACAGCGTATATGGAAATGTCCCAGTTGTGGGAAATTCTCTAATACTATGAATATTTTATGGTCAAAAATAATGTACAGCCAACTAGCTATAAAACAATGTATAATACAAAGTAAGATTTGCCAGTTAGAAATATATATATTACATGTGTTATGTTTATATGTATTATAGTACAGGGAGTTTATAAATGAATGGGATTATGTAATCACTTTAAATATGCCGCCTTTTTAAAAACGTCCACTATACTACATATGTTTTCATATGTTTGCTTGACAGCTGTCAAAGTTGATCTGTCAAAACAAATAGTTTAGTGAACAATTTAACAAAAGCGGCACATTTAAAGTGATTACATAATCCCATTCATTTATAAACTCCCTGTAGATTGTCAATATACAGTGCGTTGCATGTGAACCTATGCACTCTCGGGTGGTAGGATGAGCTAAAGTAATCGAAAATGAATAATGGTAAAATTCCATGTATGCTATAATAATCTAGGGGTGGAGAAACTGCGGCTATTTTAGAATTTTATGCGGTCTTTGAAACAACTATATGCGGTTTCTATTTGAGGAGCTTTTTTAATTACAAATTACAAAGAAAAATCAGTTTTGATAAGTTGTGTATTATAAAAAATGTTTTTTTACAGATTAAAAGTTTCAAAATTGACTTGTTCGGGAAGGCGGGAGAAGACCGTTACATTTGTAGCGGTATCCGTTGCTACCAGAAATATAAACAATGAAATGTCATCTTCTCGCTACCGATTTTCAAAGTAGAACTAACCAGGAGAGCGGATGTAGTGGAGACCTCTTTAAATGTAGCGGTATTGCTCCCGCCTTCCTGTTCACACCTATTGTTGTTACGACTAGATATTTAAGCTATTTTTCTTACGCACGTTCAACTACCCAACCACCACACGAAGCATAGACGTCGTATACTAATTAGTTCAAGGTATTTTTTCACTTTATTGGCCAATTTTTTTCAAACCTTGTCAGCTGATATTTTATGCGACTGCACCTTGCGGAAGAGGAACTGTATTTCTTTTTCTTGCTGTGACCTTTTTTATCGATGACTTTTTTATAGAAATGGCGTTCAGTAAAATGGAACAAAGTGCTATTTAGGTTTCAAATTCAAATTACGTAATTTCTATAACAAAAGGGATGGCAAAAGTAACTGAAATCGTTTTTTTTTTCTATTAAATCCGTACATAATTATTAAATATCCGTACATAATTATTAAATACAATTGAATTGGCAATTATAGTTCTTCTATCATAGAAGCAATAGGTTGTTTCTTGCTCGTGCGATTTAACACCTCTAGACTTTACACGACTTTTGCAAGCCAACATTGAACGTGTTATTGATGATTGACATTAGGCCCGTTTCATGTGAAACAGAAATAGACAATTTAGTTTAGCGGATTTAATCTTGCAAACGCTTTTGTGGAGGATATAAATTATGTTTTATCAAAAATAGTATTAACTATATTTTACACTGAACTATAAATGATATTATTTTTTTTTTTACAAAATCTGTGTTTTAATTTACAAAGAAAATGCGTCGCTCTTAATTGAATACTATTTATAAGAACTTTGCGCACAGTTACTTAGTTAACACAATACTCTTGTTATTGTGTATATAACTGGTCAATGCCTTATCAGCCAGTGTAAGCCTCACAATATTTTGTAGTTGTTGTGCAACTTTAAGGTCTAAAATGCCAGTACATAGCATGCTCTCAATGGCTGTTAAGTACAACCTAATTGCTAAATACGGTGTTTAGATACACAACAAGTTCTCAAATGCCAGTGTATGAATAACAATCTTTTACAGCTTAGTACAACCCTAACTCGGGCAACGAATCTAGCATGCAACAGCGGTTAAGTACCTTGATGATCTCAATGCCAATGTAGTTATTTTTACACACTTCCAAGACCTCTTTGATATGTGTGAATAATCTGAATAATCTCGGACAGCTGTGAAGTACCTCAATGACTTCATGAATCTCATTTTCGTTCTATAGAAAATTTGTTTTATTTATTTTATAATGAACTATCACATAGTAACGGCCACCAACATTCAATTTTTAATTAAAGTTTTGTTAGAATCATGAATCTATTGCATTTGTGGATTCACGAACGTGTCTTAAGTTTGAAATTTACGATTCGTCTAAAAGCAGCTTAAGCTTGTTACTAAAAATACAATATTCTTAAAGTATCTTTATTTTTTTATCTATGAGTACATATCATTAGACAACGTTGAACGAAGTAATATTAAAACCACAAACGTGTTATCATTATCCTTGCACGGATTTATTTACATTTTATTGTTATGATTTTGTGTATACATTAAAACAATAGGAGATATATTGACGTAGGAAAAAGTAATGTTCACACGGATTTATGCGGTGTTTCTATAAATATATTTTATTTACAGCTACGATTAACTAAGCTAATATATTTTTCAATTTTCTTTAATATACACCAACAATCGTTTCAGTTTCATAACAAAAATAATAATTCATTGCTGATAACATCACGTAACTTGATAACTGCTACAGCTATAAAATATTGCACTAAATATGGTTATTGTAGACATAATATTATTACATCCAGTAATAATTTGATAATACGACCGTTCTGTAGTAAACACCAAAAATGGGCATGAAAATGCAACTGTTTTGTTTATATAATTACTACAAAATGCCTTAATAAGATCTCTTTTTTTTATTTCAAGTAAAAAATTAATTGAAATTTTGTTTTACAAATATATCTTTACCGTGACCACATTTCACATGTTAATACTATTCCTATTGTATAATTTATACTTTAACAACATTATTTTATAAAGTCGAGTGGGTTTTATGCTTCATAAAAAGTCCATTTATATTTATGAATTAAAGATTATCATGATGTACGAACTATGTAAATATTTAAAAGTAAATACGTAAAATTTGCATGGAAATGAAATTTTTATGTAGCATCGCGCTAAAATAATAATTAAATGCATTTTAAGTTTTTGCTAAATATTTTTATGTTATTGGTGTATTTATGCGAACTGAAATGTGAAGAAATGAACATATAGTTAAATTTATTGAGTACTGTTTAAATTGTTATTGTAAATCATTGCTTGCACGTCACAGATTAGAATTGACGTCACAGTTTTAGTACGGTTGTTTTTACACCTTTATTTATGTGTTCAGAATTAGCAAATTGACGACGTTATAGTAGTTGGACTATGTTCAAAAATATGTATTGATAATTAGTCATTCTTCTTTTATCGGTGACTTGACACGATACTCAAGTTGATTAAAATTGAAACGATTTCAATATTGAGCCATTAATAGCTTCTCTGGATGTTTAGAAGTTTCCTTTTACAACTGTCGCATACATATAACATGTCTGAGTGAATCATCGATGACAATGGCTCGTTTCTTTGAAACATTGATGGTTTGCTTAACGCGGTGACAATCATTGTTGTCTACGTTAATCAATAGGGTTTGCAAAGGATGTTTTGGCTTTATCTATATGTCAATCTTGAATCTTTGCCGATTTAACAGATTTTATTAAGGAAAACTTTAATTGGGTGTCTATCACAGAAAATGCGTTGTGCGGATGGCAGTCAGATCTAGATTCACAAAAAGACTCCCAAGTAGTATTTCTACACTCGCCATTAGTTCATTGTGCTCGTGATTTTTAATAGTTTTTTTCTTCTCAAGAAATTGTTCCTGCACTGCTGTTTATTGGCAACTGGTTGTTACTCTAGTAGTTTCCTTTCTTCAATGAAGTTCTGAAACTTTTGCCAAGGGAGCTTAGCTTGTGCTTGCCGAAGAATACACTCGTTCAGCAGATGTAGCGACGTTTTTTTTGCGTCTGGATTTCTATTCTTTGCTTGTGTTTGTTTAGGCTACAGTTTCTAATTTTTTTTTTATGTATGATGGCCCTGTTAGGAATAGTCTTGTGTGCTTTATCTTCTGACAGTTTTTTTAACAAGTTGTTGAGTTCCGTGGGTTTAATGAACGTCTCTGTGGTTTCTTTTTTGGCAAGTTGATCTTTTGGCATCCAGATCAGGCGTGTTCTATTATTAGTGGCTATTGCTTCTAGACAGGTTATGCAGTTCATCGCTTTTATTACTGGTGAGCACATTGCACCAACCATGATGGTTATTGTTCTGTTGAAGTGTTGTTCTGATTCAATGGCAGCTATATCTGTATACCAGATGGTTTGTTTGGTTGTGCCCGAATATTATTTATTTGCTCATTTGTCTTGCTACGTTATAATACATCAAATGACTTCTGTCTGCAATAACTTTTTATGAAGTTAGATCTCTTCTTTCGTGTCTTCTACTTCAACATTTGCAGTCTGTGAGCTCTCAAGATTTATAGTGTGTTTACTTATCTGTAGTTGGTAGGCTGCTTGTCTTGCTTCTATCATCAGAACCAATCCCCGATTTGACTATCATTTTATTATACAAATCTTAGTTAGGTTAGGGGCTTTTTTGATAAAATATTTGGATAATTTTGAAGTGAAAAATTATTGGCATAAAAATGTAGTGAAATGTATGCCATTTAAGTTATGTTTAGAAAATAGATAAGAGATGTTGATCGTCTTTATTGATGCACTGGTCTTTTCTGTCTTTAAAGTTCTCCCACACGCTTTCCAAATGTTTGCTGATCAATTTGTTGGATCTCACGACGAATCGCATGTACGGTGTTTATTCACATAAACGCGTTGTTTTCTTCCAACATTTGCACAGCAAACTCTTTACGCTTTGCATAGTCTGCTTCATTTAGTTTCTGTACGAACATGATTTTTGTATGGATGAAATTTTAACTCAAAAAAAATTGGCCAATTTTTGTCACATACGCAAAGCACTCGAGTGTCTCCGTAACATCGCTGCTTTTATTTTTTTCACATTTTCTGACGTCTTTACTGTCCGAGCAGATTTAGGTGTTTTTTTTTTAATTTGATCTATTTTTTTTAAGTTGTCGGCTCATCTGAAAATCATTTTTTTTTTGTTAGGGCCTTACCGTGTTGCTAAATATTGAAATGACGCCGGAAAAGACGTTCACTAGTTCACCACCATCAACCCTGATCGCTTCTCATTGCCTAGTACAGTCTCAATCAAAAACTTCCTGTTCCTTGTAGTCACCTTGTACTATCGAACCCGTTAACTGAGAAAAATGTAAATACTGACGAGGCCTAGTACCTGGAGAGTGGAACTCTCATATTAAATGTAATTAAGGTTACATGGATACAGATTATGTTTTTATTAGACTAATGTCTTGAATTAATAATGGCCACAGTTTTTGAAAATGTTTTGCTGGAGCTGAGGCTCGATCCTTCGACAAATAATGCGCCCAAATTTGACTTTTCACCCAACTGAGCCGCTCTCTGGCATTGCACCCAAGGATAAGCGGTTTGTTTTTCTGCTAGCGATCATGCTTTTGGATCTTTTCGGGTGGCGGAAGATTTTGTTGGTCATAGGGAAGGTAGCCGGATCCGAGAATAATATCTCTTCTCTCAATTCTTTACTATACTTACTTTGGCTATCATTTGGTCTCTGGAACAAAGATCTCATAAGGGCATTAAGAATGCTTAGTTCCTTTATCTTTCCTTTGTGAATCTAAAGTTTCTGGCCAAGGACGATGTCATGTTTTATAATTTAATGAAAAACAAAGGTTTAAAATCAATTACTCAAACTCAATCCAACTCCAAAGCGACCAACCAAATACAGACAATTGTTTCGGTTTTCTCAAATCCTCATCAGTGTATCTTGGTGCTACGGCATCGCTTGATGGTGAAGAATGAATTTGAATAATTGATTTATGTGCTCTTAAACACAAGTTAGATAATAATTGGTGGTGCAAAGTAGTTGTAGCTCCATCATGTTGCTTCAACCAAAGAATCGAAATTATCGATAAAACTTCAGTATCACAACTGGCAACCAAATTGCAATGTCTAAAGACATTATAATGTACGCACTGAGGGTCGCTGAGGCTACATTGATCTGCACAACTTTTAACATTTTTACTTGCTATTGGTCGTTTGGCAAACCTTGCTCTACCTCTTTGACGGGACGCGCCTCTTCTGGTTTGTTATCTTTTGTAGGCTGGGATAGTGCCCGGAGTGAAACTTTGATGAAGTTTGTTATCTTCTCCCAGGCGTTTTTATCCATAAGTAGGACGTGTTTATCATATTTGGGGTTCGATATCAAGTTTACCACTTGCCAGGTCTTAATGCTTATGTTTTGCATTTCCAGTTGTGGCCTCGGTATCTATATCAAGACTTTTTTGGTCTCTAAGTTCTTTCAGACCGATGATTTGAATTTTTTTGCACCCAAGAAGGCTGCTGAAGATGTGTTGCGGAGCCAATTCTTGATTGGCTCATCTGTATATTCTAGAAAACTGAGTTATGCATGCCTCTTTGTCAATTTGTTGTTTCTGTCAAGGATGGATGATCTGATCGTCTTTGCCTCTTCGGAATTCAGGGAGCCTTTTGATAGTATTGGAAGTGCAATTTCTGTAAAGTTGTCATTAAAGGTTCTTTTTGAACTATTTTTGTTTGCTTTGTTCTTTTTTGCTGGTGGTTTTTGGGACGCTGGTATACTGCTGCAGGACAAGTTCTGATTTTGTGTCCATGTCGTGCTTGCATATGATGAAGGTGGTGGTAGCTGTTGCGTCTTCGCACTTTTGTGTTTGGAGTTTTTTTTTTATTCTGCTATCAAGGTTTGCCCGATTGAGTTTTTACTATCCCCAAATTATGGAGTTCAGGTTCATGTTGTTTTTTTCGATTTCGTATTTTTTGTCTCAGTTTTTTGGGCTATTATACTAATAAACTTCTAATTTTGACAAGTATGATATTCGTTTTTCCGTTTTTTTTTTCTCTTTTTTTTCAAAGGTTCATCACGTCAAACAACTAATAAACACATATTTTTATTTTATCAGCTGTTGCATTGTATAACATTAGCAAGCGTACAGTACAGCCTCAAATTTAACGTTAAAACAATTGCCAGAGGTGGGCATGGGTTAAGCATATAGACGCGCGTATCGCAAGTAGAACTTTACTGTAGTGTAAATTTGTTCTCATCTGCATCAACAACAATTGTATGTTTGTACTTACCCTATCACTACTGCCTAGTTTGGATGAACATAGTATAGGTGTAACTAACATCTTTTGTTGTTTTGGTTGCGTGGGAGCGATAGATACACAATGTTTCAGTTTTGATCTCATGAATAGATTCAGATTTAATATTGTTCAATAGTATTATTGATGAAGTCTGGATCACGTTACAGCGATTTTTTACATTATTTATAAGTATTAGTCAATCATTAAAATAAATATTTTTATTAATTAAATTATTTTTTGCCATTACTTTATATGATAAAAATATTTAAAGAGTTGGACATTTTTAATTTGTTATTTTTTTTTAGTGAAGCTTATACGTAGTAAACACCTTTAGGAATGTCCGTTTTAAGCTCTCCGAGAGTGCCTGCTTTTAGTTGAATAGCAAAACTTTTGAGTTGTAATGAGACCCACACGTCATGAGGGACTGTCCTTTTACAGAACAACTCGTCTGGCGCAATACGATGAGCAGGACAGCTTATAACATTCTATTAGTTTAATTTTGTGATTATTTATATGTCTGTGCTTTAGAACAAATGATAATTATGAGAATTGTTCTTAAAAGGATTTATAAAAGATAATTGCAGTAGATTTTTGTTTGTATTTTAAGTTTAATTATTGTTGCATTGAGAAGAAATGGGAGATCGTCTATCTATTAAATAAAATATTAATAGATAATTCACTAGATAGATTATTATAAAATAATAATATAATTTAGTTAACTGTACCCGGCTAACTTGGTTAGCAAGTACACAACCACTTGCTTTGGTTTACTTAGGAACCACTTGAGATATTCATAATCAAATATTTGTTTCAAGTTTTAGCTTACACTGCGGATAATATTGCCCATTGTTGTCGTTTGCTCCATTAGATGTCTTATGTTGGTTATGTACTTCCTGCACTTATTTTCATATTTTACAATAAGGAACATGAGACATTCTCAACTAAAAATGCAAGCCGCATATACACTAGAAGAATCAAAAGAGTAGAGTAGTGCCTGTTAAGATGCCAGTGTTGGTGACGATGGATATAGGACCTGTGTTTGTCGACATGTGTTTGTGCGAGGTCAGTCTCAAATAGCATTTTTAAGATGCGCATAATAGAATTGTTTTTGCTAACTTACTTTCTTCCCGAAACCAAATTTTAATATGCTTATGTGGGTTTGTTTATCGCTGTCGATTTGTATGGAAAATTTTCTTTTGCTAGCAATATTCCATTCCAATTATTTCAGTTACAAATCAATTTGTGTTCAGTGTTAGGAAAATTACTAGTCTTTTCTCCACAGATACAAATACGTGCTGTGTGCACTACTGATTACTCTACCGTGTTTAAAAGCATGTGTAATATTATGCAATAATGTGTAATATTAATTCTTGTTTTTTTCCTATTGTTTAAGATACAAATACTAGATTACATCTTCATCTTATAAACACAATATGTGTGCGTTTAATTAAGAGCGTGCGTCAATTAGCATCTTCATTTTATTTATAGATGTAAACAATAGAAATTATTCATTTTTATATATATATTGTAGTTTCTTTTTAATTGTGATTAATATACATTGACGTACGTGCGAACGCAATTTAATGTTGAAACATTTATATTAAAAAATTATAAATAAAACGATACATCTTAGGATTTTTGGATGCTGGAAGAATGACATTACTAATATTTGCAACCGTAAATAATTGTTGGTTTAAATTATCTAATGGCCTCGTTGTGGGCGTTCAAGTAAACAACTTAGAAGGATTGTCCGAGATGCTCAATAAAGGATATCACTTGCTGTAATCAACATTCATTTTATATAATTTTCTTAAAGACAAAATTAACATTGGCCTATAGAAAATCTATATATAGTCTGATCACTGTAAATATACAAACTCATCTGGAAGGTTTAAAAATAAATCTTAATTTTTGTTTACATATACAGGGTCTTTACGGATAAGTGTAACGAGGGAATAAAGTTTTTTTAAAGCTTTGAGAAGAGCTTTGGCATAGAATTGAGTGAATAATCGAAATATAATTCAGAAGAGAATCACTTTTAGTACTATATAAAGAACAGCGATAACTAATTATATAGCAACAGACGTTTAAAAATATGTTTTTTTCATAAATTACGTTGAATGGTCATGCAAATAATAAGTGTATAACATTTTTAGTGCTACTTGTACGAATTGTACAATACAATTTTAACAATAAGGGATAGTCTGCTATGTTTTATTATAAAGGGTGTCTCGTGACTCGAGATCTATATTTCAAGGGAGGAATATTCTAGTTCCGGTCGGGAGCAGTGGCGACATAGGGCCTGCCTGACCGTCAACAAGCGACTGCCATAAACTGCATTAGAAGCGCAGTCTATTGTAGATTATGGAGGCAGTGGCACTAATCTACGGTGCAAATCGCTCACAAGGTCAAACACTGCTTCTGATTCGATGAAATTGGAGGAGGAACGCCTGCCCACTTCCACTAACCAATTTAATCAACCAAATACTTAATTAGTTTTTCTAATATTTGTGGTGCTAAAAAGAATTTAAATTCTGTTCATCAACACCTTGAACATAGAAAACCCCATATTCTCCGTGTGGGGCTTGCACTCACTAAACCTCTTTCTACTTGGCGACTCTTAGAATTGCAAACATATTTTCAGGAATACTTGCCCGGATGTTGGCAATATGCTAGCACCTTAGATGTCATAGTCACTGTCATTCTCTTTATCTTTTGTTTTTAAGATTTGTCGTATTTATTCATTGATTTTCTTCTGTGTCTATGGTCTGCAGCATGGTATAAATGTGATATTCTTAAACCTATGTCCTTCTCTAAATCTAACTTTTTCTTAAGAATTGAATAATACATGTTCCAGACTATCTTCTTCTAGGCACTTGCTGTCTTTAATGATGTGAAATCTTTTGAAGTATGTTTTGAAATACCCATGTTCGCTTATACATTGTGTTAGAAAGTAGTCAACTTTTACGTGTTTCTTGTTGACCCATTTTGGGAGGGAGGTTGTTTTATTAATCTTTTTGTTCTGTTTTTCTCAAATTCTTCTCATATGCCTCATCATTTCTTCATAGCGTAAGGTGTATAAATTTTGCTTCTTTCTTATCTTCACTTTTATTTTAATGGGTATAATTGACGCTATTGCAAGACTAGCTTCTAATGATATGGTTTTGTATCCGCTGACAGTTCTATTTGCCTATCTATTTTGCTGCTTACTTAGAAGGACTTTGTAACTTTTGAACTTTAATGCTTTTTCCATATTTGAACTCCGTAGAGCATCATAGAGAGAGCTACGCTGGACAGTATTTTCTTCTTTATCTCCGAATGTTCTCTGATGATAGGCCTTAACTTGATTATGCCTTTGTTGTCTTTTTTGCTCGTGGTGACAATCCCCGTGTCATCCGTACGTTATAATTGTGGCACACCGCACGTTATAATCATTTTCTCGTCTTCTCTAATTAATAACTTCCGGTTTTACAGATATTTGGTTAATATTTTGATGAGTCTTTTGTTGACTCTCAGATCTACTAACGTCTCTACTCTTTTCCACGGGACTGTACGAAAAGCATTTTTATGTCTACCGTTGGTACTATACACAATGACCTGCTTTTGTAAGCTTTTTCTTTATTTGCTCAACTGTTTTATTCGCTACTAACATGGCGCCAATGGCAGACATGCTTTTCGGAACCCAAACTGGTTTGCGGATAGTTTGTAATCTACTTCCTTCTTCATTCTTTTTGCAATAATGTGTTTGTATATTAAGCATAAAGGCTTGTACTTTGTGTTATCTTTTGATTTTTTTTTTGGTTTCTCTAAAAAAACTATTTTAGCCTGCTTACACACTTGGAAATTTACCGTCTTTGAATTCATAGTTGAATACTTTCAAGATTAATTTAGGATGTTGCAATACCGGGTTATATAATCAAGTCCCGGTGCTTTATTGTTTTTAAGTTTTTCTGTCAAACTTGTCTCTTACAATTTTGTATACCAGACCCTACACATCATTCTGTACTTTGTTTGTTAGTTTTCTCCAAGCTTTTCTTTTATTTTTATATATAGTTTCTCTTTAAGCTTTTTAAGTATGTTATTATTTTTTTGTTAAGAAATCTGTTTTTTGATTCTTCTTGTATTTTTTGCTCTGTTGCACTTGTCTTTCAGTTCCAATAGTTTTTCATTCAACTGGGGTTTTGTTGGCTCTTTTCTTAAAGGTTTTGTATAGGACTTTTTTACGACTTATGTTTTTTTTTTTCTTTTTAATATCTGCTTGTTTCAGCTTGAAATAAATATTTTTATGCTAATTCTCCAATTTGATATGTGTTCTTCTGCATATTCCGTGCATAGAGTTATATCAATGTGTGACTCAGTGTTGTTCCTGCTAAAGGATGGTTTGTTTTCTATATTTGATACTGACAGTTGTAGACTTAGTAATTTTGTTTGCCACTCATATTGTTGCTTTTGAATTGGTTCTATACTATCATGATATGTTTTTTTGTGTTTTTTGACATTATTGCCTAGTCTCTATAAGAAGCGTTCAAAATCTCTTATTGTTTTGTCGGTGACTAGTAGCATGCGTATAATACGTAGTTCTTAAGTTCTACTCATGCAAAGTCTTCTTGCTTTTGATCATATGTACTTCAGTTTCTATATTGTAAACGTATATTGCTGCATCTTGTTCTTTGTGATTTATTTCTTACTTTAACTATGTTTTTGTTTGGTTCTGCTATGATACTTATGTCTATTGCTTTATTGCTTAGTAGACTCGTGGCTGCCTTTCTTCTACCTCGATTAGTTTGTAGAACTTTCATTTATGTTTCTTTTATAGGTCTTTTTTTTCTGTTTCTTACTTAAACTAGAGCTTTTCTTATAGCTTTGGCACGTTATCTTGCTTGCTTATATATCTCCTTGTTACTCATATTTTTTCTATTTTTTCTCCATTGCAGTTTCTAGCCTCGTGCTCAAAATCTAGGCAGTTGAAGCATTACTGCCCAGCAGGACGGCTCCCATCTTATTTTGGTAGAAAGGTAACCGCGATTTACGATCATTAGATTGGAAAAGGTTGTCTGGTGCTTTGGTCTCCGAGGTCACCTAAACTAACTCTTCTTTACTACTTTTTTTGGGGCGTATGACGTCAATGGTTTATGCAGACAAAGTTTGTAATAGCGATGAATTTGTGGACCAAATTATTGATGTTGCACCGCAAATAAGAAAATCTCCAGCTACTATCAATCGGAAACCAATAATAATAATAAGTGATTTGAATTATTAGAAAACAATAAACTTAAAATGTAATAGTTGTTTACACATAAAAGTCAGTATAATAGCTTGATAACAAAAACGAAATAAAATAAACTTGTTTTTATTGTTTTCATTATTAACATTTGGTTTTGTTAGAATTCTTTGTAATAGTTAATGTATTATATACATTGTTGTTTACGTACAGGTAGAGTGTCTGGGAATGTGTTGAGATTATTCACACATAGACCATAGAGGTACTTGACAAATAGCACGTTTCCAAAGTTTGGGTTGTACTATGCTGTAAAAGCTAGTTATTTATATTCTGGCGTTTGAGGAGCCTGCTGTGCCACTGGCATTTGAGGCCTAGTGGTTGCACAAGAACTGCAAAAGATTGTTAAGATTACACCGAGGTGAGGTCATGAAGTTGTATGCAGAACACAGTACAGTAATAATGTTTTTATATTAGCAAAAAAAAATGTATCACAAGATTCTGTGACATTTTATAGTGTTATCTCTAAGTGAATATCCCAGAAAGAATGGTGGCAGCGCCTGGAGAAAATAGCCTGTTCTAATTTTAAGTCAAATATTGGTGCAAGTAGTTCAAAAGAGGCAGGGAATCCGTTTATGATGACCCAAAGTGCGGAAGACTTCTGGAAGCACGGACTAACGAAGATTTGGTGTTGATTGACAGCAGAGTAAAATTTTCAGTTATTTTTAGAGAAATAGGAATTTTGGAAACGAACGTTTTGCATGGATTCCCAAGCTGCTTTGTCCTTGACAAAAACTGGTAACTAAGATGAAGCATTCTTCTATAGAATTGTAACTGGGGTTAAGACTTGGGTACACCACTGGCATTTTCTCACAAAACAAAAGTGCATGCAATGGCTTTATGAGGACTCTCTAGTCCACAGTTTTCTGTGGCGCTGAGGGGGGATTCTCATAGATTATATGCTAAAAGAGACGACGATGGAATATCTATAAAGACACAAATACAAACTTAAAAGCGGTTATACTAACTATATAATTGTTCAATAAGTAGTAATTACAACATTTGCTTTACAATCTTGACCATTCCCGCTGTGACTTATCTTTTTCTAAAATCAATGAATTTGTTGATCGGTTCCGTGCTAGAGGAAGATAACATAACTACCAATTGAGTTGTGTTTAATAATTATGTGGACATTTAATTGATATAAACACGGGAACGATGGCAGGTCGTAGCAGTAAAACTGACCACTGATGCGATACGTATCGGACCGATTTGAACGACGGAGCAAGTTGAAACAAGATGAAAACAGTTTTTTCCGCAGTGAAATTATGCGGTCGTATGAATTAGCAGCCGACGACGGTTTGGCGACAATAATTATTTAATATACGACTTAGATGCTCGGTGGGTGATTGGGAAACAGAACATTTTGTTCAATTAGATAGATTTTCTTAAACATTTTCTATATTACAAAACTTTAAAACTTTGCTTTTCTTATTATTTACGTGCAGACAACCATTTAATTATTTAAACAAACCACTAGTATTAGTGAAATAGATTTGAACTTAAGACCATTTTGTTTTTTATAATAATTTCTATCAAATATTACATTACCGTTTATATTAGTTTAACGATTACGCTTTTTGCACTACATTCGTATTAAGATTTCTTAATTTTAATTTTTATATGTAATTGAATGAATAATTTATAGCACCCAAGAAATGTAAATAATTCCTTCAAATGCATTGATTACTGAAATTAAGTTTTAACGTGTACATTATGTGTTGTTATAACATGCTAATTGTGTACACATTTGCACTATTGTTAATGGTTGTTGGTTGTTTTCAAAAAATGTAATAGATTGAATCAAATATTATTGGAAAAACGGATGTCATTTACTGAAATTTATAATGGTTTTTCTTTCATATACCGTGTGAAATTGGGGATTTAATACTAAGACTGGGTAATTATTTTTGCCCTGGATGACCGAAAAAGTATTTATATGGTTTTGGGCGATCGAGATTTAATTTTTTACTCGGCTTAACTAATTTACGTCAGCATGGATGTGTTCCACATAATTCTACAGTGGCATTTGTAACGCACGCATAAATTTGCGCGAATGCTACACACACAACGTAAATACCCATTTACTGATGTAGACAAGGCTTTACATGTCTCGGTCAATTTATGTTTAATTCCAATGAGAGCTGATTGAAGAATTTTCAAACAATTTTTGGCCACATACTTAAAAATTGAATTATTTAGTTCTTATTTTGATACAATTTTTGTTTGAAATCACTTTTTTAGTTATATTTACCTTATTTATTACACAATGGTGGTTAAATAAAAAAAAAATGCAACCACGATTGATTCGAATTGATTTGAATTCATTTATGCAATATTTGACAAACAATAAAAAGTTCAGTAAATAAATTTAGAACCGACAATGTTACGAGTATTTACAATAAAACTGAATTATTTGGGTTATTTTTACACAACGATATGAATAGTAGAAGCGATTATGATACATATTTACAAACAATAATAAAGTAGGCCAATGGGTTTATTTACATAAATAATCATAAATGTTATCACACATTTCTTTAAATATTATTAAATTTCTATCTCATTAATTAGACAAAATAAATGGAATGTATTTTTATATTGTTGTTCAATGTATTTTTATTATTAAGTAAATTTATTCTGAGAGGATTTACGGAAATCCAATATTGGAAACAGTAGTTTCTATTCTTTCAATGATACAAACCATCTTTTATTGTTTCAAAATCGATATATTTGTTCTTAGAATAATAAGAAAATGGGAGATCCAAATTCCTATATGTAACAAAATTTGGTAGTTGCCAACAAGTTTATTTCAAGTTTTTATAAAAGATTATATACACTGAAAACAGTTTTTAATCGATTATATTTATAAACGTTATAGTTGTCAATGCTAATATACATATTTTTATTTTCAGGTAAGCTTCCCATATCATTAGAACATAATTAGAAATACTTCACATACAAGTAAGTTTTATAGTAAAATACGATTAGTTCTAAAAGTATATAATAATGAATGGCAGACCGGCATTGGCAGTAATTAATTGAAACTCTGCAATTGGTTTTCCAGGAAATGACTTACATATATTTGATTTATACAAACTCATAGATGGACTTCTACTACGTGATAGTTCATGATTATACAATAATAAAACAGTTTACTATGGTTTCTATAACATTTTTTATTCTTACGAATAAGAATGTTGTTTGTTAAGTATAAACATGTAACATTTGTAAAAGACTAATATTTTTGTAAGAATAAAAATATAAATTTAGGGTAATTATTGATCTTTTGTTTACCTCTGCATGACGCTTACTCGGTATTCGAATCCAGGACTTTCAGTACCGTAACCAGTTTCTCAATGGCTGCGTTACCGAGGTCTTTGATCTTTTGATATTTATCTCAAAGATGGTGATTTACTTGTTATGTCATATTTTGCAATAGATAGTTTAGTCTACGATTGGTCGAGCAAACTTTATGTTTCTAATAGAAAATAACACTTTATAGGATATTTACACTCGTTTTTGCATGTCATCTTTCCATTTTTGTTGGCCGCCATGGTTTGAAAATTACCGGTTTATTTTAACAGGTTTTACTTAACCTAACCTGTAGAGCTGCACGAGGAATACAGGAAGTGGAATAGTAGCACATTTATCACAATTTTGATATAATTAGAAAGTGTTGTCTAACAACTATCGACAATGGAAGCATGTTTGTTATAATAACCGTTGAGAGAAAGAATATTAGGATGCGCAAAGCTAATACATTTGTGCGTACTTGTGTATACCGCTTCTATAGATGTATATGTCCTTCCCACACACTACTTATCGAGTAGTAGTAAGATTTCGCACAAATGTATTTGCTTTATGCTTCTTTCTAATATTCTTTCACTCGACCGTATAACTGTCATCGTTATCACGTTATTTTCAGCTCGCCAGCCGTGACGACGAATAGTTTAAACAAACTTCTCATAGGAATCACGATTGCACCGGGCGGTGTACTGCCAGGTCGTACTCATCTCTAAGACGGCGGAGAAGAAGCTTTAAATGGTGCGTTGGACCTGCGGTACTTACAAAATTAATGTTTTGCTCCCTGAAAGTTGGGTTGCGGCAGTGGCAGTTGCTGCTGTTTTAACCTCTGAATCCGTAGAGGGTGCGTTCTTGCTTTTTAAGGGTGTAAACGACGTCTGGCTTTGCTCTTAACGTGCTCGGTGTAGGTGACGGCTTTCTTGATCACGTTCTTTATGAAACCTTGTGAATGTTTTGGGTTTCTTTGTACATCAGACCGGCTTGATCTCTAATGGCCGGCTTGGTGATGCCCTGGGTGTTTTCACGGAGAACTTTGCGATGACGTCATTTTTGTACAAATTAATACTTTTCTTTTCGCGATCTGTCATTTTTACTGCGTGAAAGCGGGAATAGCGCGCATCTCTGACTTACTCCTTTGGCAGTTCTTTTTCTCCAATAAAGTTAAAGAGCTTTTAATAAGGAATCATCTTTAACTCTTTTTTAGTTATCTTGTGTTTACCAAAGTGAGTTGTGCATTGCATATTGTATGCCTCACATTCACTCAGCAGATGTAATCCAATCTCTAATAAAAACAAAACAACATAGAAAAAGACCTTTTCCAACGTTTTAAAGCGTTGGAAAAATTTACCGGTTGTTATTTGTTTGGAATATGGAATATTGGAAATTGATAAGGAAAAACTGTCCGGACCAAGTGTACTCTGGTATTTGATGCCAATGTTTCCAGACTATTTATATAAGCCATAACCAGTTTAGTAGACTGGCACTACTAAAATGCCGCTTGGCTATCGAATATAATTGTTATCGGTCTGTTAGAGTATAGTCTTGAGTCAATCATGTTTCTGGCACACTATTCGATAGCATCTAACACTGCTTAGAATATCGTGACATGTTTACATAAAGATAGCGTAATCCGTTTTTACCGGTTTTTGCTTTTGTATATACTGTATACTTTGGTTTCATCTGTATACCAGATGGCTCATTTGACTATGCCCGGCTATGTTTTGTATGTCTATTTGTCTCCCTGCGGTATTGTTACGTCAAATATTTGTTTTATGCGTTAATCTTTTATGAAGTCTGACCTCCTTATTGGGGTTTCTTCTTTATGCTACACATTTGTTGTTCTCGGTCTGTGAGTCTCGAAAATTAAAGTGTGTTTATTTATTTGTAATGATGGATCTGATCAATACTATATATAGCCATACTAGGTGTTTGACCATTATTTTGGTTGCGAAAAGCACCAGAATGGTCTTTGTAGTTACATTTTCCAGGTGAGTGTTGAAGGTTAGTCTGGTATCATCAATTTTTTTAGGTTTTTGGTGTTTTGTTGCTTGTAAAGGGACAAACGTCTTTTGAGCTTTTAGTCTTTACATATAGTGTTATGGTTACAGTACGATTTTTGAGCATAGAATTGACCTAATGTCGGAGGAAAAAGGTCTCATACCTTTGTTTATTGGAGGCCTGTTTTTATCTGTAACCTTAGACAGCAGCTCATACTGGATCAGAGCTAACTGAACCCAGGTTTAGTATTCTTTTTCCATCTTTTTTTTATACTGGCTTTTAAAAAAACTAATAAATATTTTTTCAAAATTATGACTTTATTAGAAAGATTGGACATTTTCATTTAAGAATGAAACACAACATCATTCAAATGACTGCCACGGCTGGCTTGACAGTAACCCATCTGATTAACTCAATTTTTTAGTACATTTTTGATTGTTTTGGCCCCAATCGCATGAATCGCGCAGCGTATCACTTATCCTTGAGGTCTCCCACAAAAAAAATCCAACGGGGTCAAATCACAGCTCCTAGGCGGCCAATTGACATCAGCATTTTGACTGGTTATTTGATTTCCAAAAACAGTGTGCAAAAGATCGATGGTTACTTTGGCTGTATGGCAAGTGTCTTGTTGAAACCAATCCATTTCATACTCTTCAGTTTTTGGAAACAGACATTTGTTTAGCATGGCACTGAAACGTTTGCTATTGACGGAAACGGCGGCTCTTTGCTTATTTTCGAAGAAAAATGGTCCAATAATGCCGCCTTATCAAAAACCACACCAAACGGTTACTCGTTGTGGATGCATAGGCTGTTCAATAGTCATGTATGAACTCTTTGATCTCCATATGCGACAATTTTGCTTATTGACGTAGCCTCCGAGATGAAAATGACCTTAATTTGAAAACACGAATTTTCGATAAAATGTTCTTCATTGGGCGAACTGAAAACGCATAAGATGGTCATGAGGCTTAATTTCTTGGAATAATTGAAGTTTGTAGGCTTTCAAACCGAGGTCTTTATGCAAAATTGTGCTCAGAGAAGTGCGAGAAATGTTCAGTTCCTGAGAACGATGATGAGTTGATGTTGATGCATGTTCACGCACACTCTGAGCAACAGCATTAGTTTTTTCGGCTGAGCGCACTGAACGAGAACGTGAACGTGTTGTTTTATTCACTAACGATCCAGTTTTGCGAACTCGCTTCACAAATTGATTCACAAACTGCGTTGAAGGCACTTCTTATCTATAAAATTTGTTTCGTAAATTTCTTACCGTTTGAATAGAAGACTCACCACTTTGAAAGTGAGTTTTTATTATTTCCCAACTTTGTTCAAGTGCAAAGCGTCCCATTTCGTAAATGTCAAACATAAAACTAAATTTCTTTTAACTCATAAAACGGTAGTTCAAATTTCAAACGTTACATGGCCCACCCTTCATAACATGTTTACTACCTTGTCAATTTGAAGCGGGCACACTCGATATCTATAGAAATTTTTTATTTTTTTTGTTTATAATACTAACAAAATGTTTGATGTCGTTTTTTAGATTAATTTGACAAATTTGATTTGGGATTTAAATTCAACTGCTCATCATTTACAGTAGAAATGTTGTGTAGGATTTAATTTGTGTATGACACCGGCTGGCCGAAATGATTGCAGTAGGTCTCCAAAATAGCTGAAGTTATCTCAGGTATTTTTCAGAGCATATAAGATTGTAGCAATAACATGATTTTGATGAGTAACGCAAATTTCATGTTGTGGTTTAAAGCTTTTCTGGCTACCCTCGTATATATTTGTTTGCATTAAATTTAATATCGGCACGCATCTGCCAAACCGGATGAATCATACCCAACAAGATACTGCGTATCTTTTTGACTAAATGAATATATTTCAAGAATACAAAAATTTATAAAATAAATTACTGATAAGTATAAATTCCCATTTGGGGAATTATAATAAATTCACGGATGGGAATACATACTCCCATTAGTGCGTATGCTGAATTTGATATCTATTAATTATTATGAAAAGAATGTTAAAATAGGCGTTGCTTTGTTTGTAAATATCGATAAGTAACGGAAACGACAGCGTTTTTGTATAGTCATATAATACGGATGATTGGCAAATATGCAGGCTTTTGAAATAAATATTTATGTTAAGCAAAAAAAAATAGATGCAAATATAATGTACATCGAATAGCATAAATAACTTTTTTTAAATTGGATTATAAGCAAAATTCCTTGCACGATATTCTATAAATAACTGGTTTCTTTATATAATTTGCTGTAACAAAATATTTACACGCATCAATAAAAATGAAATTTAAATAAAGCAATTACTTTTTTACTCTATTCGGGTGCTAAAATAATAAACGAATGTAATTAGTAATTGGGGGAAAATCGATGGCAGTGTGCTGGCAAGCAGCCAACGTCGCCGTACAAACTTGATTCTCTTCTTTTATTTAGTAAATGGCTTGTAAAAAATAACAAATTTAGATTTCAAACCTACATATTTCCGCGGATGTGATGAATGAGCATCTCTTTTATTTCTCTGGAATGCTTTTGCATATCTTTTTCAATTATATAAACTAAAATAAATTAAACGAAACATAAATGTTCATTGGTTTAATGTAATAGAAATAAACTGATGAAATCAATACGATTTAATGAATGTTGATTTATTTATATTGAAGCAGTTTTACAGCTGGCAATTGTGATAATTTGTAACAGTTTCTATATAGCAAAATAATTTAACATGAATGTATTATGCTATGACAGGACTGTTCAAAAACGGGTTAGTCATCTAGAGACCCTTAATACCCATAGGATTTCTATATTTATATTCATCAAATAATCCATACCCAACCTAACTAGTGTATGAGGCCAGTAAATTACTATGTAGTTAAAATGGAATTACATTGGGAGTAGTTTAGTTTAAATTAGTTTAATCTATATTTCAAATGTTTTTAATAAAATAAGCTACTTTTGCAGAGTTATGTTGAATTTAATGAAATTAGGATAACCAGTTTTTAATTTATATTAAGCTAAACTATGTATTACTATTGCCGGTAAAAATTGTCACTGCATTACATAGTGGCTCCACTTTATTCTTTGAAACTTTTGGAATTTATCGAACAACTTAAAATAATGACAGTTTAGCAGATAACGAGATTTGTTGAAGTTGGTGGAAACTAAGATACAGGGTTCGAAGGGCTTGACAATCAATACCTGGTTGACGTATGGTTATCGATGTTATGTGAATGATATTATAGAGGAAGATGAGGTTTGGAAAATGCATTCGATTAATATAAATTATTTTTGGAAAATTGCAGTTTAAACATTCTTGGCGTGAAGTGTTTTTATTATTCTTATAAATCAAGCTGAATATTGTTAATGTAGTTTTGAATTACAGTTTTAAGTTCTTAAAGAACTTGCGCGGATTATGCTTGCTTGCACGGTCTTAACTAAAATGATTTGAAATCAACAATTTTTCTAGACTTTCTTGTCTGAAACGTTTTCATATAACTTCTTAAGCAGTATATAGTAGTGGTAGTGCTATGATAGAACGTTGTAGCATATTCAAATAATGTTGTTACTTAAAACAACCAAAGTTTTTATAATAAATGCAGATAATTCAATCAAAAGTTCTCTATAATGCATATAGAGGCTTCTTTATTAAATAGAATTTTGTTTTTAAACTAAGTTAGAAAAGGACGGCCATATAAGTTGCCAACATTAGGCGATTTTATTATAGACTTAACAAGAAAAAAGTTTTTTAAATAAATTTTAATTGGCTGCGTTCAGAACTACTTATCAGTTGCAGGCGCTGAGTTATTAATCAGAGTGACGTAGCTATCTGTAAGCAAGGGTCTGCAATGCGGAAGGGCCTAAAGTTTTATAGCTGGATTTTGCACTTTAACAGTTTTTGGTTCTCTCTAAGAATAATTTTCATATTTATGCAATGTCAGATTTTGACATTACATGATAGAATTTTGTTATTCTCAACCATTTGTTAACTTTTAACATTTATATGTTCGGTTTTTAATGCTTTCTGTCAATATTTTGATGATTCTAGCTAGAATTAGCTATTTTTGACCTTTTATGAGTAGAGTTTTAGATTTCCAAAGAAAATTTATAATTCTGAAGTTTGACAATCATCTGGTTTTAGTTTTCAGCTAACTTCAGGTCTATTGGGAGCGAAATTTCTTTGTTTTTGTCTAATAACCACGCATTTAATCATAAGTTCTGTTAGATGCACTAAAACTGCATTTCATCGATGGTTTCTTATAATGTTAATGTAATATAGCGGTCAGTAGTAGTAAACAAATTTATTTTATACACTCCGATACAAAAACCGGATCATTCTGGTAATTTTTTTTAATAAAACTTTTAGTGTTTTACAATTTAAGAGACCATCATGAAGTAGAAAAGAAACAACATATGGTACTTATCAGTTTATTTAATGAACATTAATCAGCGACGTTTTTGTAATTTGCCTGTTCTCCGTCAACACGTTCCCTTGAGGTTGTAGTTCCATCGTTTTCTTGGTCTCCCTGGAGATCTCCTTCCTACTGGTGGCTTTTCCCTTCTCTTGATATGTGCATTCCCTTCCGCTCTTCTGCTTTTTGTCCATTTATTGATGCCGTTCACTCCGCATGATCTTATTTCGTCATTTCTGGTTCTGTCCAATCTTGTCTTTCTCTCGATGGACCGAAGCGCTTTCATTTTGGTTGTTGTAGTGAGTCTGCTTGTGTAAGTTGTTTCTGGTCTTGTTTCAGTCATGTATGTAAGGGTAGGTCATATAACGGCTTTGTATATTCTACACTTCGTCTCCTTGCAAAGGTACTTATTAGCTCATATCGTGTTTCTTAAAAAGCCCGTGATTCTGTTGTTTTCTTCTCCTGTTCTCTTACTTTTTCTTATAGATTTCATAGCTGGATATTGGGATTCCCAGATAGTTAAATTTGCTCACTTGTTGTATAACAGTTCTGTCCACTTCTAGTTTGCATCTTATGGGGTATGGGGCTATGACCATGCATTTTGTCTTCTCGGCAGCGATCATCATGTTGAGTTTTTTTACCACTAGGTTAAATTGATGTAACAGCTTTTGAATATCGTCTTTGTTATTTGATATTAGGGCCGCGTCATCTGCGTAGCACACAATGTTAAGCTGTTTGTCTCCTATTTGATATCCTCTGTCCACTTCTAGTTTGCATCTTCTGGGGTATGGGGCTATGACCATGCGTTTTGTCTTTTTGGCACAATGTTGAGCTGTTCGTCTCCTATTTGATATCTTCTTTGAGTTCTTACCTGGGAAATATTTTACCCATGATATTGTTGAATAGGAGAGGGCTTAGTTCCGTGGTTTCTTGATTGTCTTGATCACGTTGTGTGCGATATTTTTCTTCTGTAATAGATTTAGGACGTCTTGCAATTGTACTTTGTCAAACGTTTTGGTTAAGTCTACAAAGCATATAGTATACGCCGGTCTGTTCTAAAGCTTTTGATCTGGCTTAGTACGAACACTGCATCGGTTCAGGATCTTCCACTCCGGAAACCCTGTTGTTCATCGGCTAAGTTGATGTTTTTATAATTTTGCCTGCGATTGGTTTGGATGTTAGTTTAAGTACGATGTTTAGTATATTTATACCTCTGTAATTGCTGGGCTTCTCTCAATCACGCTTTTTGAACATTAATATTAGAGTGCTTAGTCTCCAGTCGTTGGGTATTGTGTGTGGTATTGTATATTTTGTTTATTAGCTGGGTAATTTGCTGTGTTAATGCCGGACCTCCATACTTTAGCAATTTATTGCTGATTCCATCTGGTGTCGTTGCTTTACGGTTTTTTAATTTCTTGATTGCCTCCGTAATCTCGGTCTCGCTGGTAGTCATCTCATCATCCGTTGTTATGGTGATTTATTGTCGTTGTTCTTCTGTTTCTGTATCTGTGTTATATAGTGCTTAAAGGTACTTGATCCATGTGTCTTTATTGATATGCCTCTTTTCAACTAGTTCTTTTAGTTTGCTTCTTTGGTCTCATATAAAGCTCCATATAGTTTTCTTTGTTCTGTAGAAATCATGTTCTAGACTTTTCAAGAATTTCTGTTTTTATTCTTCTAACAGTCTCATGTGTTTCGTTTCGAATTCTTTTGTAATGGTTGTATGTTTGCTGAGTTCTTAGTGTTCTGTATTGCAGATACGCTTGCTTCTTTGTTTTGCATTTTACTTTCTCAGTAAACCATGGTGTTTTCCGTAAGAAGGTATTGTGGGTACTTACTTTCCTTCTCCCGAGCACTTTCTACGCTGCTTGCAGTATGTTTGTTTTGACCTTATCCCAGCAGCTTTCAATGTCATCTTCTTTTATACTGTTGTTCCGTATCTTCTCTAGCAGCCTGGATTTGTAAAGTAATCTGGTTGATTCATCCGCCAAGCTTTCCACTATGATCTTGGTCTTTGTCGTCGGCGTTGGGGTAAGCTTCTGTCTCCTCTTCTTTATGTCTAGTCTCAGTTTGCACATTAGTAGGTTGTGGTCACTGCTCACATCTGTCGATGTTAAGCATCTTACATCTAGTATTGATTCAGGTGTTATTTTCCGGTTTGTTAGGATGTAGTCAATTGTGGACTTTTGACCCCGTTGCTGTATGTGTATTTATGTTATTCTTTGTGGTCAAAGAAGGCGTTGTTGATGCGGAGTTTGTTCAGTGCGCACATGCTCACTAGTAGTTCCCCGTTCTCGTTTTCAGTTATCTCATGAAAGCGTTATTTAATTCCGGGTATCACTTGGTTGCCGATTCTGGCATTGTAATCTCCTAGAACGATTATGGGTTTGTCTTTTTTTGTATTGTCTAGTGTTATTTGCAGGTGGTTATAAAATTCTTCTCTGATTTCTTTTGTCCTACAGTTTTCTGGGTATATATAATACAGATAATATTAACGCAATTCTTGTTTGTCTTGTCTTTTAGTGTCAGTATCCTTTCTGAGACATATGTTATGTCATTGATTTGATCTGCAAATTTCTTGTGGATCATAATTCCGAGATCTTCTTTTTCTCTTGTAGTTTTGTTGGCCCGCTGTATATGAGTAGGTATTCGCCCAAAACTACTTGCTCTTTTCTTTTTTTGTGGGTTTCCTGGAGTGCACATATGTCTATTCTGTTTACCCTTAGCTGATTCTCTAGTTCTTGGTCTCGATTGTTTAGTGACTTTATGTTCCATTTGGCCAGTCTTAGGGATTGTTTCGGTTTCTTTATTTTTTTGTTCTGATTCATTGCATAGGTCGTTGTTGTTGTATCAGTCCTGTTCCGAGGCAGGTCGCTGGCCTTGCCCTAAAACTGTTCTTCTTTATCCGGGCTTAGGACCGGCAACGTGATCGTTGAGCTACTCGATCCACCCAACAACCACGCATACAAATAAACTTAACAGAGATTAATATTGAAAATTTCAGTTGAATAAGATTTTAATACTTTGTATTGCCTCCTCGAGCCTTAACTATTGCCTGCATACTGCCCTTTTTTGACCATTCTTCCTGAAGTGCCACACGAAGCTTGTTTATTGTGGTAGGTGCAACTGCACGTCTTCTAACACGCCTGCTCATCATGTTCTAAACATGTTCTATAGGATTTTCATCTGGGGTACATGAAGGCCAGTTGAATTTTCTTATTCCAACTGCAACTAAGTATTCTGTGACGCACCTTAGAATGCGGTCTTGCGTTATCCTGCATCAGAATAAAGCCATCGCCGATAAATGGAGCAAATGGGACTACGTAATTTTCCAAAACCTCTTCAATATACCGCTGTGCAGTCTGCGATCCTCCATCAATGACAATCAGTTTGGTGGAAGCATCTATTGATATTCTTGCCCATACCATCTTGGAACCTCCACCATGGCTAAGCCGGGGCTTAAAGGTGCACTCCGCAAATCGTTCTCCCGTTAGTCTCGATACTCGTTCACTTCCACTTCCACATACCGTTGGCTTCTATCATCTGCCACAAGAGCAACAGCTTTTGCACAATCTTCAGCACTTAGAACCGTAGCAACACACCAATCTGCACTGAGAGTGACAGTTAATCGAAAACAAACACGTCAACCCAGTAGCCACCTTGATCCTCTATGCATAATGTCGAATGAGCAATAGGTAGTAAAGAACGCATACCTTTAAATTTTATTTTTGCTTATTAAGGGGGCAGTTTGACGAGTGTCATAAAACTACGAGCAGAACTCACGCAATTTAACTCCGTTATTATGTGATAGTTTATTTTAAGATAAATAAAACACATTTACTATGTATTATATTACGAATATACTTAAAAACCGTAACATGTTTCAACCTTCTACTAGGTCATCATCAGATGGTGATACAAACAAGTATATATAGTCTTCTAGTAAGCATAGTTCTAAATTACATAAAGTGGACCTATATAGGTAACTATATTTTAGTGCAGTGAACGACGTCTTTGCTATTAACTTATTTTTAAAATTGATCGAAAATTTTCAAGTGTTTCATAAACGTGGAAACCTAAAATGCATTACAAATGGAAAACAGAATTTTGTAAATAAGGAGTTAAGCTATAACGTTAATATCGTTTTTACAAATAATGGGCTTGAGCGCACTATGCATATTTTTTTTTTCAAGGCAGAAGGTGGCAAAACATATTGTCATGTGTATATCTATCGAACCACGACATAAGTGGGAGAGCGTACGATGTAACAATAGACGTTTCAGTTGCATCTACTCGTTTTACACGGACTAAAACTACAGTATAGTTTTTTTTTTTTTTTTTTTTTTTTTTTATTTGGATGAATGGCACCTAGCTTAATTTGAAATCAAAGTAGGTTTGCAGCAAGTAGAAAAGGGATGCACACATTTAGTTTGGCGACGAAAGCTTCTATTAAATATATTATCGATGAGATATATAGGCTAATCACGAGTTTATTTATATCCGCGCGTCTTTTTAGTAGAAATGTTGTTAAAATTTATAAGTTAGACTTTCTCGATCAGAATCTTGAAATGTTTGGAAGTTAATACAATGGAAGATGTATTTTTAATCGGCCTATAATAAATGAAATGCGACTGATATATTATTTAGAGATTTTAATAGATTTTCTGTTTTAATTGTAGTTGTTATTTTATATTGCTCATACGACTGGCGTCAAATAACTACACGTACAGTTCAAATCGACTTCAAATTGGCAAATATTGTGTTAACAATCTAAGCATACTCTGGAATGCTCTGGAATGAACAACAAATAAAACTCAAATCGGATGTTTGATTTCTCTCATGATCTCTGAACATTATGTCTGTCAGACTGAAACATGAAACGACCCTTATCGTGTGCATGTGTGAAGATGGCATCGTTCTACCCTTTCCCACTTAATTGATTATTTGCGAACCAACACATATCATACAAATTAAAGTAAATTGGGATATGGAGTTCAAGAGGTCCAGACACAGGTCAACGTAATTGAATTATAATCTATAATAGCTTACTACATAATTAGGAAACTTTGTTTTTCTTCTACTTATGATTTCCAATCACGCGTCAGTGCAGCAACTTTATTTTTAATTAAAGATAAAATTAATTCACTAGGCGAACAACTACTATTTATTGTTATTGATTTAGAGATGTTACCATAAAATTGAGAAGAAAGGAAATTAACAAATTACAGTACAGAAATTCAGGAGGAATACAAACAAAAGAAAATAAATTTAATTTAATATATTATGATTAATATAAAATATATCAGCGGTGGATTATGTTTTTTTTATTCAGGTATAGAATATAAAATAAAGGGATTAGCAGTGTTGTGTGTGTTGTTCATCAAAATGCATTAAATATTGTTATTATAGATGAAATAAAATGAGTTAAGTTTTAATCCGTTTTTGGAATTAATTAATCAAATTGTGAACAAGGTGGAATACGTTTATTGATTCAAGTTATTACGTGTTGTTTTATGTTGAACATTATTTTACACTTATTTGGAAGCATATTTTTAGTTAGTTATAAATGGATTTGGTTTGCGAGATTTAGAATTTTTTACAGGTTCTGTCAATTCTTACACATTTAGTTAGTAATACGAATAAAATGATTCTCTTTTTCTTTTGGACGTAGCTATCTTTTAATTTTTTTCATTTTTTTTTTGTCTTGGGCGTTCCGGCACTATTGCTTTCTGACGTCTTTCACTTCATCTGTCCATCTTCTCATTGGTCTACGCTTCTCTTGGTTTCTTTGCTGCAGTCTTGCTGGTTGACATACCCTACCCAGTTCTATTTGTGTTCGCATATGCGTCTGATCACGTTCGTCACGCCGGTTCGTTTGCGGATCTCTGTGTTTCTTTTATGGGTTCTTCAAATTTATGTTGAGCGTTGTACGTTCGTTCCATTGATTGTTACGTGACTCTAAACTTTTCTTTGCTTTGGCACATGGTGAGGGTAATTGTTTCAAGGCCATAGGTGGTGACTGGCTATATCTTCTTCTTTGGTATTTTTTCCAAAGTATTTTCGTTTTTTTTTTTGGAATAAACAAATGCAGTCCAGCTCATTTCGATGCATCGGTTGATTTTGGCAGTCTGAGTTTTATAGTGTGGCAAAGCTGTTTATCAAGATTTTTGAGCGTCTGGCCATTGCTGGTTAGTGTCACGTCTATGCTGCTTATGATTTTAGTTTTTATAAGTTTAGTTTATTTTCAGGCTTTGCTTGGTTATGAGATCACAATATTCAGTTTTTCAATATTGTTACTGAGTAACGCAATGTCGTCTGCGAATTGCATCTCAGATCCATGGAATCGAAAGCTTTCTGGTAGTCGATGAAGGCTTTGTGTAGCTGGATGTTGTGTTCTACACTCTTTTTTATAAGACTACGAATTGTTTGTAGATGATCTTATGTTCCGTACATTTTGGTGAAGAGCTTATACATATGTGCTTGCAGGCTTATGGGATGGTAGTTTTGTATATTACTTTGTGTATAATAACTACTTGCAATGTTTTAAGAATTTTGCTTTCTTGCAGACATTTGTCCAGAATGATTTTTATGGATTCTAGTAGATCTTGACTCACGGGTTTTAGCATTTTGCAGGTTATTGGATCTTCTCTTTCGTTTTTCATGTGATTTAAGGCTTCTCTGGGATCGTTATGTCTGGCATATTTTCTGAATTGACATTGGTTATTGTTTTTGCGTGGCTATCTTGTAGTTTTGCCGATGAATATAGTTCCGTGTAAAGTTCTTTAGCAGCTTTATTATTTTTATCTTGTCTCACTTTATCTTAACAGCAGTGCAGATATTTTTTGTTTGTATTTAGTACATTGGTTTTAATTTTTTTTAAGTGTAGATTTAGTTTGCCTGGTTTACGGGTGGGAGTTAATTTCTGGTTGGTTTGTTATTTTTGCTTTTATGAGTTTGTGGTCACTTTTTGTGTTAAATTTAAGACTAATACATCTGAGACGATGTATCTTTTCTATGCTATTTGCTTGTCTATTTTGTTCTTAACTTTTTTGTTCATTTTTTTGTAGGTAGTTTATAAGCTGCTTTTCTCTCTTGCTTTGAACGCCTAGGCTAAAGCTACCAATGTTTTGTAGCTTTGAAGTCACTTGTAACAATTGAGAGTTGTGCTTTTTTGGCCTGTTTTTCGGCGGTGAAGTCATCGTAGAATTTTCTATTTTTGTGTCCTTCAATATGCTTATTGCTTTTGGAATTATTCTGGTAGAGTGTGTGTCCTGAATCTATTACAGTACGTTTCTCTTTATGTAGTCTTGTCTCCGATAAGTATGCAATCCTATTTTACCTGCTTTAGCTCTTATTCTAGTTTCAGTAGTCATTTCTTGCTTTTCATGGTCCGGTTGTTGTATGCAGCGACCAATAATTTGGTTGTGTGGCGATCATGTGTTTGTCTTTAGATAGATTTGCTAAATATTACATTAGCTATACCCACGCCACTGCTGGATAGCTCCTTCTCTGCCCGTAATGCTGGCAACTTGCATTACGGGTGGACCTACAATTTTGAGTGGATTTCGAACCACTGGAGACATTATTAATCTACTCCAAACCAGAGAAGGATCATAGTTGTAGAACCCCACGCTGACAAGGCGGGTTAGGTGGTGGTAGAGCGTATAAACGTTTGAAAGTGTTTTTGTTGTGAGATTTGGCCCCTACGTTCAGTATAAATTTGAATCAAGCGGTTTTCCATCATTTTGTTTGGTTCATCTTAATTTATGGAAGTAGTTGATTAAATTTTGTGGTTATGTCTTACCTTTTTAATTATATAGCAGGCAATTTTTGTTAGCGATTGTCATATTGGATTAATGAAAACGGTCTTTTTAACAGCCGATTAAGTTACTACCCGTCAAATGTAGGAAATATTAAATTACATCGGTAATATTCGACAGGCCAATTACATTTAAAAATAGAAATATAACTAGATAGCTGTAAAAACATAACCAACCACAAAGTCGGTAAAGTGTTATGTACGAGTATATTCTTCTTACTATCAGCTGTAATCTACAATATGGCATCCGCTCTACTACGAAAACGCTTATGTCAAAATAACAATGGCTGCTGAGTTCAGAACGACTCATCACTATCAATCATGCAAACTGAACGCAGCCGCTGAGTCATCGTTTGCTGGCAGCGCTTGTCATTTTACTCATACATACTCATACATTTAAACCAGCGTTTAATCGGCAAATATATAAAAAAAAAATGATCGCTTATCTCCGATTGATGACTCAGCGCTTGCAAGTGATGAGTCGTTCTGAACGCAGTCATTGTAATCGTCGCAATAGAATCGCCGATATGTGATCCAGGAATACCATAAATACTTTTCCGCGCGTACAATATTTAACCGCTGCTTAGCAATCACTCGCTATGGACAGTTTTTTTACTTGTCACTCTATGCCGCGTACACGTAATCATAATAGAATTTTTAATTGCGTTTTCAATAAATGTAACTTATAATTTACAAATATTGATCTATCCGTCTTGCACACCACACTTGAAGGCGATTATTTAAATGAACAAAAATATTTATAAAGTTGATATCTAACTTTTGTTTTTCCTGAAAGAAAATTGGGATACCATAAATAAATAATACTCCACAATAGTCCGAATTACTACCAATTTAGTACATTAATAATTGAGACCTAAACTGAAACGAAGTGATGCGTAATAAAACCGATATTTTGCTAAATAAGTAATATTCTACTTTATATGGTAATAAAAAAACACCTTAGGTGACCTCTTGCTTGTCGACCCACAGCGACCTTAGGTGCTGCTTTTCCAATAAATTGTTATTCAAAATTAATTCCTTTAATTTAAAATCGATCAATTTTCTAACAAATATATTTCCTAAAGTTAATATTTAATATTCACCCTAAATTCGTACGTTTTCATTAATAATTGATAATATATTGAAATTACGTACCAAATACAAAAACATGCTAATTTATGTATCCATACAAAGTGTTTGCTCAATATTCTGATTAGAAGTCATCCGATTGCGAACGGAATATTCGCTCGTTTACGTACAATAACAAAAAGTAATGTTTCATTTCTCGAAATGCCAGGACACCCACACAAATAATGTTTTCTATAGAATGTCTGATGAAAACAGTTCCTGAACAAGCAAAAAAACTGCACAAAAAGAAAAACACGTAAAAAATATCATTTGTTTATATCAACGTTCACATACAACGGATGTTTTCAAGAGTGTGAATAAATAATATTTATGTTATATAAGAATATAACAGCGGTTACGCGGAACGGTAACATATTTGTATCTAGTGCAATTTTATCATCATATAAGTTGTTTACTATTACAAAACCATTTATTGTTGATGTTTGTTTATTAGCACCTGGTAAGATCATGTTATTTCATTATCGGGTGATAACAACGCCGTGTTTGATTAAATAATTTTTATAACTCATCTGTGTTTAAGTTTATTATCAAATTATTTTGACATGTTTATCAATATTAATTATTCAATTGGTATAAGTGATGAAACATGCTTACTTTACTAGTGCATACATTGGATAATATTTAATATTGAAGTTTTTATATTAGACAGCATTTCAAATATGGTTATTAAATAGATGATTACATTTGATGAAGGACTATTAGGAAGAGCGCAGCGACTGTATGACTATTCTTTGTGAAGTTATAATTAAATAAAGTTAAGGATACGTAGATGTCGGGGAGACTATACACAGGCGTAGGGTCTCTTCCTGGTACTCTTTTACTCAACAGTATTACATTTCTAATAAATGGGTATTATATATTCATCTAGCCTCATTTTACTCTTCACACTTGGTAGGACCTTTGGCCTTATAGAACCAGCTTTGTTAAGTAAATAGAGTATAAAAATACCAATTTAATTCATTTTGTATGTATTTTGAAAGATACCTTACAAATTTTTAGGTTATTATTAAGTTGTTCTTTTACATTGAAGGCAATATTTTATTAAAAATAATTACATCTTATTTTAGTGTTGCATTTACAAGGCAATGCGCATGCGCCGAGTTAGACTTTTACGGGAGCCCAGAGGCAGCCAAACGCCGTCGTTTGTGTTTGGGTGTTGAACGCTTACGACGTTCAAGTTTACTTAATAGCGCTGCGCTTACTCACTGAATCGAAAACACATCAACTTTCGACAACTTTAATTTGATAAAACATATCGAAAGTCATGCTTTTTTGAGACTGATCTAGATTTTTTTTCTAATTTCTGATTTAATTACTTTAGCCGTTTTTGAATCGTGCTGGGAAGGAACATCAGATATAAGAAAAGTAAATTGATCTTAATTGCTGTTTTAATGGCATTCTTGTGGCGTTGGTTGTTGGTTTATCATTACGAAATCTATTTGGTCTTTTACAATCTTGTCTTGATATCAATCTTGTGGTTACTTCCAGGTGTATAGCCGCCTTTTTAGTAAATTATATCATGTGTTGGTTATTGTGAAATTCTTTTCCAGGCAGAAATCTATTAGGCGTCTATCTTTCCGTCTGTTATTTTCCAACCTTGACATTGAAGTCTCTCATAAGCATTATGACTTCAAGTTTTTTGTTATTCTTAGGGCCTCGTGTATTTGATGATATAAATTTCTATCTCTTCGTTCATTCAACAGAATCTATCATAATGACCAAATACCAGTAGATTGATTAAAATCACTTCATAGCACTGCCGTAGGAAGCTAAGGCCCGCAGGTGCAATGACATTAGTTTTAATGATCCATACATCCTCTTAAAGATCTTACATAACCACATATACTCACGATGCGAAAACTACATAGGAGATAACCAACGGGTTCCAAAGAGGCCTAGGAACAAATGAAGCGGTATTCTGCTTACAAGAAAACGTGCTAATTTTGGAAGAATGTATATGTCTACTTCATAGACTATGAGAAAGCATTTGTCCGACTTCACTATAAGCTACTTTTTGAATATCTAAACAAAATAAGACCAGACAACCATGATCTAAGGCTATTAAAATGGTTGTATTATAATCAAATAGCCAGAATTTAAGTCGACGATGTACTGACACAGGAAATACCAAACTAACATTAGTTTATATCTACTCTGAGAAGATCTTTCAAGAGGCTGTAAACGAGAGAGCAAAATACGTAAAGATTGGAGAACATTAACAACATAAGATTTACAAATGATTTTACCTTAACAGCCGAGAATTTGGAGGATCTGCAAAGACAGTGGGTTAAAGATTAACATAGAGAAAACTAAATGGATGGCAGTCGTAAAAATAAACGTCGGAAACAGCAGGCTACTAATTGGAGGGCAACAAATTGAACTGAAACACTTAAAATATCTTGGCGGCTTGATGAATGTGGCAAATAATTCCGATGAAGAGATCCTTGCGCGTATTGAGATGTTTCGAGTTGCATTCAGATCATGAAAAACTGTTTTATCTAATTGAAACCCACCCGCCAATCGTTGTAAATGGGTTTTCAAGCGCTACGTGTCGTTGATTTTGTTGTATGGATGCGAGACTTGGACTCTAAAAAGAACAATAATGAGTTTGGAAGCATTTGGGCTATGGTGTTACGACTGCATGCTAAAAATATCCTGGCAGCGCACACATTCAACGAAGAAGTGTTAAATCTAATGTAATGGCTACGAAACATTAGACAATGGACAGGCGTAACAATTGAGGAACGTTTCGAGCTGCAAATAATCGAGTTAGATACCACCGAATTACCGATGATAGCCAATGTCTGAACACAGACAAGGCACCACAAGAAGAAGAAGATTTCTTTATTTAACAAAAAATAGTCGCATAAAAAGCGAAGCATGATAAAAAGTTGTGTGTTGAGTATCTTCAGATGTATTTGTATGGCAATTTAGAAATAACTAGAACTAGAAATAAGTGTTCATTGAAGAAGGGCAAGTATTTTGATGTTGCAAGACAACTTAATGTACGCCTTTCTGTTTTATATTTGTTTGGAGCTACTTAGAGACGGAAAGTTATGGTATACGAGCTGGTCAGGGTCAAAAGCGTGTGATAACTCTTTAACAAGACAGATTTAGAGGACGCACATTGACTGCTAGAGATCTGCAAATAACCTTAGAATAACTATTGGAGTTCAAGTTTGTACGGAAGCCAGAAAATGAAACTTAAGATCCCGAAGACCGGCCCGGAAGCTACGGTTCACTATTGCGTACAAAATGATGACGATGAGGTAGACAGGTTGGAAGGAGGATCGACATGGTATGGTTTGTCATTTTTTTTAATACTCAAATAAATATTGTATCGTTTTTGGAGCCCGTTGCACAATCAATATGTTAGTAATAACATTAGTACATAGAACAGGAGCGAAAATATTGGTAATAAATAGCGGAAGAACAATTTGGATTTAGAAAAGGGATTCCTCTCTACTTAGACTGTAATTTGTATATGAGACAAGAAGTAGCAATGATATTAAATGACAAAAGACTGAGTGACTTGAAATTGGAAAAGGAGTTACATAGATTTGTATGGAATGTGACTTGCCAAAAATATGAATACTATTTTTAATATTGTATGTATTTAACTATATGTATTTGTGTCAACATTGGTAAAATAAAATAATAATTATTATTATTATTATTATACGGATGTGAAACTTGGACGACAAGATGAAAAACGCATAGAAGCATTTTAAATGTAGCTCTGGAGGAGGCTAAGGAGCATTAATTGGTTAGACATAATCCGGAATGAAGAAGTGTAGAGAAGAGCAGGGGAGAAAAGAGCGCTAATAGGTACAATCGTAAAAAGAAAGAAAGAATGGATGTCCTATCGTCTGCATTGAAAATAGATTCTTTGGTGAATGACGTTATTGAAGGAATGCAAATCTGCAAAGAGGAAGAAGATGCAAGATGACTGATGTCTGATGTTCTAAGAAAAGAAGAAACTGGATGAGAGGAACTTAAGAACTGCTTCTAATTAAATAGTTCAAAATTGATTTTGAATTTTTTTTTGCTTTATCAGTAGTAGCCAGAAGAAGCCCCAAGTTAAATAATTTTGCACTTGGGGTTTCTGGCTTAGCAGTTTAGTACATTAAACACCACGCAACTTATCATTTGTCTTGCTTTATGAGTTATAAGACTTCCATTGATTCAAACACTTGTCTCGGCTTTTTTTTATAACATCTTTAGTCACTTCTATTGGTTAGTCGGTTTTTGTCTAATGAATTACTGGCTAATTTAAATAGCGACGATTGATTAATTATTGTTTGTGAACGAGCAATATCACCGTAAGCTGCTAACATTTTCGGAACTATTGATGGGAATTTATTTGTTTTGTTACAAAATTTATTTATAACAGCTTTTTGTTAAATTTTATTAATTTTTATAAACTATGGACAGTTTTTACGAAACTGTTCGAGCAGTTTAAATAAAACTACAAGTAGGCACTAGGCATTCTAAAAATATATCAAACTCGCCAATTATTGAACGTTTCCCTCGCTTTCTGTACTATTTTAGAATAATCAAGTTTGCGTTTAAAACACTAGAGAAACATTAAAAACCTTGAAAAGTAGGACAGCATCAACAAGCAGTTTTCAATCTTTCATGGCCCATTTCATTGCAAAACTATGACAGGATCGAGCTACATTTACTACATGTTTATATGTAGATGTGTTTTTAGTTGTACTGCTCTAGCATTCGTAAACACAATTAATTTCTAAAGAACACATTTATAGTGAAAGCATTGTGTTATTATAAACTTTTATTTTAAATTTTGTAATCAAATTAATAATAATAATATTGCATTAATGCTCAAGGTTTTATATGCACAATGGGTTTATTTCAAATCTAACCGAAGTACGTTGAAACTCATAACAATGCATATTTACAATTACAATTACAATACAGTTCTAAGTTTAATATATTTAATTTTTTTAATAATGATTAGTATAAGTTGATTCACTATGAGAACAAATCGTAGCACATTTATATGTTTAATAATTCAGGACTTGCACGAAACACCATTTTTTGTTGTGACAGCTTTTTCTGAAATCCAATATTGGAAACAAATGTTATACATTCTTTCGATGATTACTATAACCTTTTTTTTCAAAATCGATATATTCGTTTTTAGAATAATAAGAAAATATGAGTGGACAGTTCTCATATATAATAATATCTGGTAGTTGTCAAAACTCAAAACTTTTTTGTTTTTATATTTATAAAACGATTTATTTATATTATTATATAATAATATACTGTTATTTTCAATTTATTTGTTAATACTAATAAAAATATTTTTATTTCTAGGTAAGCTTGCCATACAATTAGAGCATAATTAGAAGTACATATAAAAAGTAAGTTTAATAAATAGTAATAATTGAGCACATTTATAATAATGCATTCAATAATGACAGACCGTCAATTAATTAGAAGCAACTGTCATTTGCCAATTGTTTAAATTTTTTTTCAGGAAATAATGCTCTGGGCTTATTACAGATGTTGATCATTAGTCTATATTAAAAAAAAAGGTCATAATAACATAATTGTTTTGTTATTTCATTATTTTGATTAATCTTTGATCTCTTGTTATTTTTCTCAGAGATAGAGTTTTACTCTTTGTGATGTTTTTAGTAGATGGTCTATGTCTTGGAATTTTGTTTCTATACAACCTCGAAAACAGTGTCGTATACATGTGGGAGGGGGGTCGTACAAGTATCTATCTTATAGTAATTTTGGACAGGCTGCACATAGGCATACATACACATACACGGGTAAACGAGTGAGTAACTGGATTTATGTTGTTATCGATATAATGACCACTGTTTAAGAGCATACCGACCGCTACCTTGATTTGTAGTATTTTAACAAAAACGGCAACTTGGGCTTCATCGCTGCTTCTACAAATAATTTGATAATCGATTTATTTTTTTACCAGTACATTTAGAAAGGATTAAACTATGATATGTCGAAGTCTTTTAGTCAAATAATAGTTAGGAAATGACCGAAAAAACCCATCAAATATAGAAATAAATGCGTTTTTCTGTATTTTTGAATGCATTTTTTTGCCATTTGCAAATATAACTTTACAAAAAAGACTTCGACATTTCATAGTTTAATCCTTTCTAAATGTACTGGTAAAAAAATAAATCGATTATCAAATTATTTGTAGAAGCAGCGATGAAGCCCAAGTTGCCGTTTTTGTTAAAATAATACAAATTAAGGTAGCGGTCGGTATGCTCTTAATGTATCTTATTCAAATTCTTTTAGCGCAAATTATGAGACTTTCAGTAAACAGCAAATTTTCTCATATCTTCATAGTTTGCAAAAAAGTAAATTAGTCTAGTTTTGGAATTATAGTTTTTTATTGAAAGACACAACGTACAACGAGATTATATTGCTGCTTCAAGCGGCAATTTGTTGACGTAAATTACCATCATAGAAAACAAACTATTGAAGCAGTTTTTTAGTCATTGTTGCTTTTGATATTATTTTATCTTCTTCTATGTCTACTTATCCTTTATGGATGTTGGTTTATAGTATTTTATTTGCAGTTGATCTGAATAGTGCTGTGAACGACATACTGGTCTATCTTTTTAGATTTTGCAATCACGATATACGGTGTTTAGGACCTTATGGTTGTTTATTTTTCTCTTTATTATTACCTGGAGGAGGCGATATTTTTTATTACACATGACGTGGTCGAATTATTCCAGCTTCCTTCTTTTAACTGTTCCCAGTAAACACAGTTACGTTTAAGATACGTTTATTTTTGGTATTACACCTAAGTGTAATATTTGTTTATTTGTTAAGTATATTATTCGGAAAAATGTCCGGCGACTAAACGGATATATCTCGTATATTTAGTGTGTAATATACGTATAGGTTATATGTATTTTAAACGTGTAATTTGCACGTATTATCAACGTAAAAAATGCGTTAAAATATAATAAATATAATTGTATATTTTTTCAATTGAAATACACGTGTATTATAGGTTAAACTTTATCCGGCAAGTAGACATGTGTATGTTTGGATGCCTATACGAGATATCGGACTCTTATTGGGATGAATTGGGTCACCCATCCAAGTCGTGACCGGAGCGGACGTTGCTTAACTTTTGTTAACGCTGGTATTTGTACATGCCCTCTCTGCCGAACTGCCTACTTTCTCAGATATATAATAATATAAAATATGTATATCATTTTAACATAAAATACAAAGTATTACATCTAAATAAATAAAACATTATAATATTTAACATAGATATTAAAGAACTTTACAATTAATTTAAAGATTCATTTTGATTTTTCAACCAGTCTTTTGGTGACATCTGAAAAATATACTGTGTGTATTTCCACAACCTCATATGACACACATATGGTAATCTTTATTTTAAATAACTTGACTAGTTTGCTATTTGTATTTATAATACTATATATAACAATAGCAATTAATAATATTAATTTTAAATTAAAAAAAAAAAAATAAATCGATGATTTGATATTAATGTTACTGTAATGGCTATAAAAGCAAGTTATTTGAACCAAAAATGTCATTGCATATTTTCAGACTTAGCACAAATTAGGTATTTCATATTAGTACTCCAAAACCTGCGCTTCCAGTTCAATTAAACAACACTTCACCACTGTTGTGTAACAACAAACAACTTAAAACTGTATCGGATATTGCAACTAATAGCAAGTGCACATTATGGTTGATAAAAATTTAAAAAAAAAAAATGCATCTCAAAATACACTTTGCAAACTATATTCACGCGCTCGTGTAGCCTCGGACGTACGAATATCCAAGACAACATTGATCGGCAAACTAATCCCAGAAATAATAAACGTTAAATATACGTAGATATATTATGCAGGTTATTTATAGATATATTCTAATGGATAATATACGTATATTAATCAACGGTAGAAAAAAAGGAAAATATTAACGTATAATATACAGATATACATATCTTACGTGTACAAGAAATGTATATTATACAAATACACATATACCATATACGCTTTTTACACCATATATACGTGTAATAAACTTATATTATCTAAACTTGTGTTTACTGGGTTGTTAAGTGGCATATCTATAATATTTTCAGCATCTTGAAGGTTTACATGGGCTTAAATTATCTCAGCGTATTTTCTAATTACCAACTGCTTTGGAGGTCAATTATGTTTGTATTATATACCTGGAAGCTATTTAACCCGAGGTAATATTTAAGTTGCAATATTGTAAAGGGTGTCTAGGAAGTACAGACGAGTGCCATAGAACTTACTCACGTACACTTTTGATTTCACAAATCCCCACAAAAAAAAGTCTGTTGGCGTAGTAAGATTGCATAATCTGGCAGGCCATTCCTTGTTGACATCTAAGAGATAATTTTTTGAGGAAACTTTTCATTTAGCAGAGAAATCATTTCACGGAATGTGTGGCATGTCGCACCATCTTGTTGAAACCAAAAGTCGTCATTTTCATCCACAACTGTGAAAAACGAATCAGAAAGGATGTTTCTGTAACGGTCGCCGTTTACAGTGACAGCAGCTCCTTCATCATTTTCAAAAAAGTACAGGCCGATCACTCTTCTTGCTCAGAAGCTACACCACACAGTTGTGCGTTGTGGATGCTTCTCATTTTCACACAGCCACTCGCGGATTGTCGGTAATTTTGCAGTTCTGCGATTTGACAAATCCATTGAAGTGGAAGTTCGCCTCGTCTGTGGAAATTATTCTTTTTGTGAAGTTATTGTTCACCGCTTGACGAGCCAACACCCACTGAGCAAATCGATGTCTCTTTCCATGATCCTGCAGGCTTCAACTCTTGTGTAAGTTGTACGCATGCATTTTCAGATCTTTAGAAAGGATTACATGCAGTGAACTTGGTGATAAATTCAGTTGTTGGTCTCGTCGGTGAACCAATATTCTTGGGCTTACGGTCGCATTATCACACACGACAGCAATGTTTGCTTGTGTTTTCTCGTTTTCTTAACATTTGAAGCAGAACCCGTTCACGAATGGTTTGCATGGGACTTTCACTAATTTTGTAATAACTTCTTATCACTATGATACGTTGCTGAATTGACATCTGCTCCATGACGAAAATAAACATCAAACAACAATGCTCACCAAACAAAAGCGATCAGGCTACTAATGGGAAGGTTATCAGATAACAAACATGAAAAACTCACGGCTGCCAACTGTCACAGAACAAAATGGCTATTCGAGTTTCTAATGAACTAGAAAGTATTAATTTAGCTTTTGTGAGCAGTTAGTTCCGTTCCTATTTGTAATTTGTTGGATTACATTTTCTCGTACAACGGAAGTATTGTGTTTCAAGTGATGAAGGACTTTGAGGGTTTGGATGGTAAATTGTTTAAATGGTAAATTGTTTAAATAAATTGACGTTCTTTAGCTGCTTTTGAATGAGCATTGTTGTTGTACACATGCTTTTAAAGATGGGTATATACACGACTTCCCTAGTTGCTCCAGGATGCCAGCCTATATACACACAGCTGCCATGAGGGCTAGTATCTGGTCTACCCATAAATGTAATTATGGTTACATGGAAACTTCTTAAAATGTTTTGCAGTAGCTGAGGTTTGAACCTACGACAACACTATTTGGATTATAAATATGAAATGTCTCCTAGAGTGATATGGAAATTTTAACACCAAGATGGAATAAAAAATGTTCAAGCAAATTTGCCAGAAACCTTTGTCTATTAAAAAATAAACATTTTAAATTTTTAAAGAAAATTATTTTTTAAATTAATAATGCGTTGGCGCAACCTTATAGTTTATGTACTCCTTAACTCTTGGAGGCATTGATTGCAACTAATGTTGGCGGAGGATTTTCTAAGTTTGTTAGTCTTTTTTCTATCATGTCCCGCACATGTTTAATGGGAGAAATCTAGCTGGTCATAATAATCGGTTAATGTAGAATTTTTGTGAAGTTTACCAATATGCGGCTGGGCATCTGACCACGGTATGGGAACGTCGTTGACGTTTTCTGAGGTGTGGTTTGTAGCTGTGTGAAGAGAACCAGTCTTCGAGATTGGTGGTGGATCTTTAAAACCTTAGTGATCACTTTAGGTGACTGTGGTATAGGGAAGTGCTGTGTCGTCAGCATATGAGCGACGAACGGGTCACATAGCAGAGGATGGAGCTTTGAGGAACTTTACTCAGAGGGAAGTTTAGTCTGAAGTCTTGGACGATGTGGTCCTTCATGCAGTTTAGTTGATGGACAGTTGTGTGAACCCATGTGGGGGATCATGTTTAAGATCACCCTCTCTTATGACTTGAAGACTGATTGGCCGGTAGTTTTGCTTGATGCGAGAATGATTTTAAAGCTCTGATTGGTATTTTATCAGAGCTAGAAGCAGACCGAGTTTTTAGTTCTTTTTTCATTTTTCTGATTCGGGAAGGTCGAACGCTTTCTAGCGATGTGTCGTCGGTAGAATCTTCCAGAAAGTTGTGGACCTCTTGGTTGACCCTTTCGACGTTCTCTAAATAGACTTGTTTAGCCAAATTAGAAAACAGAATTGCGAGTATTGTTTACATTGCAAAATTTATCTGGATTTTAGCTAAGAGACTGTTTCTAACGCCCGGTTTTTTCAACGTAACTTAATAATAATATTGATGACAGTCATTAGATATTAAGGGGATGCTTCATAAAACTTCGAGCACAACGTGCGCAATTTCACCCTTTTTTTTAAATTGGTGAAAATTTCATTGTCTACTTGTTGCAAAAAACCGATAAATAAAGTTAAATTGAGTTGTCTTCGAAGTTTTATGACACTTTAAAAACCGCCATCTTAAGGTTTACGTTTTGGAAACGGCATCTTTTATATGAGCTTTGCTTGATGCGAATAAGACGTGCTATGGTGCAACGGGATAAGATGAACTTGCGTCTTAAGAGTTTCAGGTCATGCTGGAGAAAGGAAAATAACATATTTTATATAATAAATATTTTAAATTGCCTTCTTTAAAAATAAAGCTTTCAATTTATTTCTATTACAATTGATGATACATTCTTTGTATCAAACAATGGTCGACCGGTATCTCGTGGTCAATTGCGCAGGTAACAAGCAACGTTAAAGATAATTTCAGTATTGTATCTATTTTTAATTGATTGCATAGTAACGATAAATTTATTTACTTTAAAATATTGTTTATTTATATCTATGCAAGTCGTCTATTATAAATAAAATAATTTAGAAAACAATATTATTAACTTGAACATGTTTGTAATACTGAAAATGCAATTTTAATGATATCTTTTATCAGAACCCACAAGTATTACAAACCATTCTTGTCTAAAATGTTAATGTTTAAGTTTCCTCTTTAACCAAATTGCCAATCGACTAGATAAAAGCGACTACTCCATTCAGCAGCAGCAGTTTTATCGGAAGACGATTCCGCTCTTGTTTTATAACATATTTGCACGACTGGCAAACATCCAATCGATTCTATTGTAAAACATTGAAAATGTTGCATAAATGGACATTTCTTGGCATTCACTACTAGTTCTTTTTATCTGCTTAATTCAATTAACTTCAAATATTGTTGAAATTGAAATATGGAAATTAGTTTTATTTACGATTATATGCTCATTAAATTATTATCAAAGCAGTAATTTTAGATTAGATGTAACAAGAAGTAAATTGCATACGTTCATCAATGTAATGTTTAATTATGTTAATGATGAATAATGAAATCTAAAATGCAATCGGCCGAGATCTTTCTGTACATGTATGTATTTATGGTGATGATAAGGTGTTATTTCAAAATTAATTAATTAGAAATTTTTAATTATATTACTGATTCTATACATTTACATTATTTTTTAGATAAGAATTTAACTCGACCGACAAGTATTTTTTATTAGGTTTTGCTTATATACTCGTACTCTCACGGTGTAATGTATTGATTATGAGCCAACTCGTTTATCCAGAATCTGTGTTACGGAGCACAAAGTTAAGAATCAATATATACGTTGCATATTTATATTTTCCATGCAATATCTGAGGTTTAATACAATTCAAATTTGAAGTCATTACCATAATCAATAGATTGCATAACCTTTTTAAACTTGCAACGTATGAAATAAGCATTAAAAATGAGACTGTTAATCTATTTTTTGTTTTTAATCGGACGAGGTTTTTATTCATGTTTCTTATAATGTATGCAAACCTTCCCTTACCAGCTTACCAATTTTAATATTTAATATATTTGAAGGGGTGAACCAAAGCCGATTTTAAGGGATAATTTATATCCGGCCACAACAACTTCTTCCTTTGTAGGATTTTTCAGCAAAATTCGACTTCAATATTAATTTTAAGCTTGTCAGATTTAGTTTAGAACCGATTAATATTTTTGGAAATTGATTTTTTAATATCATTGTAACAATGTTGCCGATTTGTCACAATATAAGAAAATATTTAAATAACTAACGCTAATATTTTTTTTATTAATGGTTTGTGGACGATTATTGTAAACTTTTGAAATTGCTGAAAAAAGTCAAATGCATACAGATCCGATGAACGCTGCCCGTTTATTTTCAAACCGCGAAATAACTCGATTGGGAAACATTTGTTTCGCAATTTTCATTGTATACGCCGCAGCTTTATCCTGCTGGAACCACGTGTTATTAATAATTATATTACGTATTAAAAATTCTATAGCAAATTCTGCGATATGGATATGCAATATACTGAATTTTATATTGTGCTATTTCGTTTCATAGAAAAGTTGATTAAAATTCTACATCAAACAATGGCTATTGAATCTCATTAAAGACAATCTTAGCAATGATTATTGCTTTTTTTTTAATTTTCAGAGTTATATATTCTTTTGTGTTACGTCATCTTCTTGGAAAACTTTTTGTTGAAAATAAATATAATAAACCTTATTTCTAGTATTTTATATGCAGTATAAAGGGCAGTCACCAATCTAACTAATCTGCTTTCACTTAACAGTGTATGAAGCCAAGTTTGAACTGAAGGTTTGGAAGCCGTAGTTTGTTAAGTGAAGCCAACTGTACCTGGACACAATGTGATATGCACGGGCACTTTTTTTAGTTAACTGCGAAGACTAGTCAGTTATTATGACATTTTTGAACGATCAGCTGGATATTCTACGTATTCCAACTGTTCTGATACACCCAACTACCGAAACGTTTGAGTATTTTTAAGTGGTGTTTTACCTATTCTTTGGTTATGTCTCAGGGTTGTAATAATAGCTCTTACTCACACTAACTTCAACTGTTATTGGTGCTACTGGTTTTGATTATTGTATGAATTTTTAAACGGTTTCGTATCTACAATGACGACTTCAACGGTTCTACTCTTATTAGGAGCAATTGTTTTGTTGCTACATGTTTAACTTCTGGGTTTGTAGGGTTTGCTACTTAAGCAGTATAATTTTTTGGTTCCAATTTTCGGGGTCTTCTCGCTAACGAGAAGCTTTTTGTCGTAGCTACGAGGTAACCCACATAAATTTGCGGCCTAACCAAGAAATCATGCACTTATAAGAAAGATATTTTGTTATTTTTCATTATAATCCCTCTTAATCTCGACATACTTATTACAACCTTTAAATTTTGAAAAGAGTTAGTAGCCGGTAGGGGTCATGTCTGACGGTATGATCGATGGGGGATGATTGATTTTTTTAATGTTTTTTAATTTTTTATTTAAAATCAATCATCAAGATGCTCTCACAATTCCAGTGGCCATGATTTTTTTAGTTTGACGGGGGAGGCAATGGCTTTTTTTGGTGTTCACCTGCACGCCGCCATTTCATGGATTTCCTTTACAACAGAGGATTATGATACAAGACCAACAATAGATTGCAGAACTTCTTTTTGTCTCCTTTCACAGAGCATCAAAAAAAGATTGAGCACAATCAACTTGATGCTGTTTTTGAACAGCAGACACTTTTGGAACCTATTTTGCACTTACTTTTCATACCAAAACGGTCATGGAGAATTAGGCGAATTGATGTATCTGACAGCTCTGATATTACTGATAATTCCCTCACTTTTAGTCGGCGATCACTTTGTACTAGTTCTTCAATAAAAGCGATTGACAGAACGTCATCTTCTAAAGACTCGTAGCCCTATCTTAAACCGTTTGGCCTATTCTTTCACTGTGGAATAAGAAAGTTATCTTTATCGTAGCGGCTGTTTCATTTGTGTTTAATTTGATGATGATTAAGACCTTCCAGTTTGAAGAATTTGATGACCGCTTGGAACTAAGTTTTTTTGCAAATCTGGCATTGTTTAATCCTAACGATGTCTGTGTTTATATCACTACAATATTAATTGAAGTAGAGGGTGGTAATTGCACATGTACCTTAATAAAGCAAAGGTCGGAAGATTATTAGAAATGTAGTAGGCCAGGAATTTACGGCGGGCGGTTACTTTGTACAATATGAGAAGTCATGTCTTTCTAAAGCTGAGAAGTTACAAATGATCAAGAAATGTAAAAAAACTCAAAAACCTCATTTTTTTCAAATTTTGATTACTTATTACCTGGAAATTGCTTACTAAAAAAACTCACATAATCAGGATTCATGTAGAGAAAGGCATTTTTAGTGGTTTGAGCAAAAACAAATTTTCATTTTGTACACTTGACCCATACATGGTCATAATATTTTAAAAAAAGTTTTTTTTCTAAAAGTACTTACTTATGTTGTCCAAGTAGTGGCTTTGGCGGGCTACACACATGTTGTTCGTTTTACGAAGTTTTTGACCACTCTCGCTAACATATTTTCTGGCGATTGCGTTCTCAATTGCATCCTTTAAAGCTTCCAGTGTTTGAGGTGGAGCTTAGACGTATCTCTACAGAAAAAAAAAATTGCTGGAAGTCAAATACGGGAATTTAAGGGGCTATGGAAATCTAATTGCAATAAGATGTGGGAGCTGGGAAACAGCTCCTGCAGAAGATCGCATGAACGAAGGGCAATTGAGCCGTGGCTTCATTTTGCTTATACCAGAAGGCTTCTGCATCATGTTTTTCCATTTTGGGCTGTACAAAATTCTCCAACATCTTGTAATAGCTAGCAGAATTTACTGTCAAAATTAAGCTTCTTTTAAAAAAAAAATATGAGGACACAGCGCACCAAACTGTCACTTTAGGTCTGTGAAGTGGCTACAAAAAGGTGAAAATGCTGTTAGGGTTGCATAGCAAGCATTTGTAGTCTTACTAAGTCTTGTAGACTCAATTTCTGGGCGATCATTGTCTTATCAGGGTATAACTTAAGGTATGCGTGTAAAATTTGTGCCTAACGCGTCGGAGACTGTTCAATAGACGCTCTAACTGCCGAGATGTTTTTGAGTGTTCTCGCACTCTTGGGTTGCTCAACTGGTTTATTACGAAGTACAGATGCCGTCTCCCTTACATTACTGATCCATTTTCGAATGGTTTTAGGCTCAGGAACTCTGTCGTGACGATCTAAACCGAACCGCTTGCGAAAGGCTATTTGCGTTTCTACAACACTTTCTTCGTTTAAAAAAATGTCTCAACAATAAACCCACGTTGCTCTCTCGAGCACGGCATGGTTACTATTGAAATTTGCGTTGTTGTCCCGACCTAACCGCACATTGTTCACTCATTCTACCAGTCCTGGGACCTTTCAGTGATTGTTTGAAACTAAGGAAGTCATTCCGCCTCACTTTGTATTATTATTTTCTTTTCAGCGTCGATAACAAATATTATTACAGGTCTGGCACTCTCTCAATAATTGTCTTGATCGGTTGTTGCCTAAGTTGTGGTTATATGCTGAAACACTATTTGGATATAATATTCAAGCCTAGGACAATTCTAGAAATTATCTTTTAATCAATTGTAGATGGTTTTTTTGTTTTGGTTTATGCCAAAAACTTTTGTTTTGCAGCTATTTAATTATGTTTTACGTTGGCTATTCAATTATTACAGACTCGTTCTTGTCTTAGCTTCTGTCGAATCAATTCACTTGAGACTACTCTTTGGTCGGAGTGCGTAGGACTATTCAATTGTTGCGGAGTTTTTGACTGACAGGTTCATGGGTAGGGACAGTATTGTCTCTTGAGGCTTCTTTTATACGCAAATTCAAAATTTTAGATTTAGGTTATAAATACGTTTAAATGGGATCTTTCAGACGTATTTGGGCGATGCATTCCGAATCGCGATTTTGAATCTGAGCGACTGAATTTGCGTATGAATAAGGCGTGACTCACTCATCACTTGATGTGGCATGTGCTACAGTTAGATATAACGAATGATAGGCCGATGTTCTTGCAGAGTGAGATATGTTAGAAGGTCGCTGATTGTCATATGTCAATAGGCTACGCTATCTATCGACATATTTGGCATTAATAGTATTTTTAGGCTGATATATGCAGCTAGAGGGTCGGTGTGAAAGTAAGTTGCTTACCTACTGCGGGGGAATAGTGGAGGTTGTTATCAAATTATTCTGCCGGCGGGTGGGTGTTCATGGAGTTAGCGGAAGTTGTCGTAGCAGGGTTGGAGTAGTCAGTGCAGTGTATAGTAGTAATAGACTATTCTATGGTTACTAGTTTACAATGCGATGTTTCTTTTTTGTAGCCGAAACTTTCAGTCTGGCTGTGTCTTATAAGTATTTTGCGAGGTCATTAGAAGTGCGCATTCTGTGTCAGCGAGGATTAGTGTGGTGCCGGTTAATGAGCGTCGATTATTCATTTACAATAAATTTGTTGATTATACCTTAAGCTCGACAGGCGTAAGTCAGTATTGGGCGAATGATTGTTGCTCGTATTCAAGATGCTGTTTTTGTGAAACAGCAGAGTCAGTAGATTGCTTTTGGTCTTACCAAGTAAAGCCGTTATTTGAGTTTAGTTCCTTCAAATTAGACAAAATATCGACATTTTCGAGAAATTTTACCCACAGCTTAGCGACCTGTATACATAGGTGTATTTGGACTGTCTGAAGACTATTTTCACTTAGCGCACGCATGAAAAAGAGTGGTTTTGGAGTAATAGACATTTTTTATATCAGTTTTTAAATTTTGTAATGGTTTTTTGTATTCTTAGCAAAAACTATGCGTTTTTGGCAAAAATTACTTTTCCAATCGATATAGGTCATTTCGAGTTTTTCTATAATTTTTCGTTTTTCTGCTAGAAGACGTGGAAAATAAATTTACGATTTTGCGAGCTCTGGCGGGCAACGCACGCATTATTGGAAAAATTGAAAGTCCTATATCGATCGGAAATGTTTTGCTCTAAAACTTAGTTTCTTATAATTTTTCCAGAAAATGCATAGTTTTGGTTGAAAATCCAAAAAAATCAGCAAATCTCACTATCAGGAAATCCAAATAGTCAATATTAATCGGAAATTTTTTGCTCTACAACTTTGATCCTATGTAATTTTTTACCAAAATGCATAGTTTCGGCTCTAAGTGCAAAAAAAATAAAATATATACTTTATTTTCCGCGCCTTCTAGCGGAAAAACGGAAAATTATAGGAAAATTCAAATGATCTATATCGATTGGAAATTTTGAGCTCTGTAACTTTTAAATTATAGATAATTTTTGGCCAAAATGCTAGTTTTTGCTAAAAATGCAAGAAACCATTAAAACACGCAAAAAATTATATATACAGGGTGAGTCGGGAGGAAGGGACCAAACTCCAGGAGTGTGTTTTACACGTGAAAGTAATGTAAAAAAACTCAAATGTTGTTATCCGATTTTTATTTGTTTTCAAGTTATAGCATAATTAATGGTCTTCAGGCAGTTCAAATACACTTAAATATACAGGTCGCTAAGCTGTGGGTAAAATTTCTCTAAAAAATATCTAATTTGATTTTTAGTTAATTAGCTCGGCTTTGTTTTTGTGTGGAGTTATGGAGTGCTCATAAGCTCTTGGAGAAGAATATAGCTTTTCCTTTTTTAGGGTTTATTTTTGCTTGCCAATACCTTAGCCAGGTTTCAAGTGTTTTACAGATGTACTGAGCGATTTTGACTTCTGGCATCATGCTACATTGGAGATTAAACTACCTTGTTTTGATTATGTGGGGGTAAACGCGTTCCCAAACAGCTTTTTGGCCGGTGGACACAGCTTCGCGGCCAGCGTTTTTTTTTTTTTATAAGAACTAAGGAGTATTAATTTTTGATTTAACCTAAAACGTTGAAGTTTTAGGAGTAAGCCTTGGCGCTAGATCTTTTCAACATCGAAGAATATACACGAGTGATCTAATTTAATCGAAAATCAGTTTTTTATCAGTAAATCTGGTTAGTTGATGGGTTGTGGATAGCCCATGTCTGAAGTTCATACTGATGATTTTGTAACATGTTTTCAGACGCCGTGTAATCTCTGATTTTATCCAACATCACAGTTTCTGCCGTACTGATGTTACGCTGCGAACTTTCATACCTCGTTGCAAGTGCCTGTAATTGGCTGGGTTATATCAGCTGGCCCAGGACATTGTTCCGATACACACAGGTGCTGGATAGTTTTGGGAATTTGGGGATACATATTTCTTTATTTATAAAGCACGCCTAACGCATGAACTACAGTAATCCTAGAACATTGTGGCTTATGGAATGTGTAAAATGTAAGTGCGAATGAAGGATGCTAAAACGGGCAAAGGCATGAGTGCAACAGAGCAAACTTTACCTTTTGTGTATATTAAGTTGCCTATTATAACGGTCATCTATTTTGGGATTACTATAGTTTAAAATGGTAAAGCCATTATTCATAATACAATTATTATTCTTATGAAAATACTGGATTAATCAAACTACTTATAACTTATGCATTTATACAGTGAGAGCAAAAATGATTGACCTGTCAGGGTATGTGCCGCCTCGTTCATACGGTCTCGTATAGTGTACCTAAGTTTACTTGGTTTTGATCATATGATTAAAACCTACAAATCTGTCAATAACGGTTACACTATTGTGCGTAATGGCAAAATTTTACTAAAACTTTGTTTCATGGGAGCGGACAGGTCAGTCATTTTTGATCTTACTGTATTATTATCCTTATAACTGTTGCAGTTTGAACTACTAATCAATGACTTTTTATACAAACATTGCATGCTATCATGATTTTTTTTATTTTCGATGATATCTTATACGATATGATTTAGAAATAAATTTGTATGTAGGAAATCATACATATTTTTAATAATTTTTCTTAATATAATTGAATTGTTGCATGTCGACGGAAAAATATTATTTAAATCGTGGGTCAGGCTTGTTTCGCTCGACCTTAAAACTACATTTGCGATTATTGATAAATTTGTTCTAGCTCTATAGCAAAAATCAGAAATTTGAATTATTATCAAAGTGTAATATTTCTATTGACTTTCGATGATAAATATTGATATATGATTAGTATATTTATAACATTAAACTAGAAAAGTAAATTTTAATTGGATACGTGTATATATGCGAGTGAGGTAGCTACATTTTTGGGCTACGTTCCAAATAATTGCAGCAAATGTGTTTTTATGATTAATGTCCGATTGCTAATCTTTATGATTTTAGGATATGAACAACTTCATATCAAATTAATTTTATGAAAACAAAATTAAAAAACCTATCAATTGTGTTGTTTTGTTGTAATTAGCTCATTTGTTTCAGCACAATATAAACTGAAACATAACTTGCTATATTTAAATAAATCAACAAGAATCCAATTAGAATTTCTAACATCTGAAAATATCAACCTTGTCTATTTAATAATAACTGTAGCTAAAATTAAAAATTATGTTAAAAACAATGTTGCACGTGCAAGATTGAAAACACCATTCGACCCCTATTTGTTTGTTTAGAGAGGGGTGTTTTGTAGGGGTCTACTGTTTACAGTTCGGCTAGGTCAGTGACTTATACAGTCCCAATAAGATTTTTTTAAATCATTCCAATCAGAAATCTAATTGAATTTTATCAAACATTATTACTTTTATAGTCTTTAAAGCTTTAATAAATTTAATTATAATTTATTATATACAGATGGTTTTTAGTTATACTAAAAATGTTTTTGTCAATATATAGTAAACCCCAATTTTGCTGTGAAATTGTATAGAGTAACTAAAGTATTGCCATCGCATTGCCTTTCGTATCCTCTCGTACAAACGATAAATTCTATTTTTGTTCCATATAGAGGGCAAACATAGGCTAGAATAGGGGGATGAAAAAATACTGGAATCTTAGACTTTGGCAGGGCGAGTGAAATATGCAAATTTACCATACCTGTGCAAACAGAACGGGTATCGGCATTCGCCCTTCTTTCCATTGTGAATAACGAACGAGATGAGGGGCTCCTTGTGTTTTATTGCAGTCAAGAGAACGATATCAAGATATGCATATTTAGAATGATGCCATTATACGGACACGTTGAGAACGAACAGCCGACGTATGTATTTAGAAAAATAATGAAAGGGCACTTGTATTATTCCGAACATATTTACTAAGAGGATTTACTACTAGATGAATTGTTGATATGAAATGTATTCCAGCAGGATTACATTTTATATACATATGTTTTCTTATCACAGTATAAGGATGATACAGGATTACATGTCGCATGCTCTATATATAAAAATTTAAATATAAACTATAAGTATAGTCTGAAAGCAAATTGATTTAAGAATTCACATCTTAAGTTTTATATGCATAATTGTTGTGTCTTACTACTACATTTAGTACTTGCAAACGCTTTTTTATCTTACCCCTGAAGTCTACGACTTGTTTGAAAAGCAGTTGCTGGCGTTGATTATTATGCATTGTATCACATTTATATACAACATATATATTTCAGTATATCACAATTTTAAATACGTTGAGAGGTACTTTTCAATATAAAATTTAAATATTTATATATCTCAACCAGCACTAGTGACATTCTTTGATATAGTTTAAATTATCTTTATGGCAGTTTATATTAGATTGATGATTTTGTAAATAAAGTCGTCATTTATAAGTTAGTATTAATATAATATTTTTTTTAATTTCTAAATTTTTATTAATATTCAATTTAATTTTCTACTATCTAATATTTGCACTTTTAAAAATTAAGTTATTGAAGTACATTATATTGTACATAGAACATATCGTGAGCAGATGGCTGAAAATAAGCTCTCGCAAGACAATTCTATTTTGTTATAAATTTACTTTGTAAAGGTGCTTGCTCGTAACTAGCGACGGGCGGCGGAGACTGGCGACAGCGACAGGACCGGCACAATGAAAATCAATACATTTTTGTTGTAAACGTGCGACATCGACACGCACTAATTTGTAGATCTATTGTTCACGGATTGTCTCTATCGTCGGTTTCCGGTCGCTTGCTATGAACGGCTACATTTATAAACATTGAATAAAATTTAATACTATTATCACGTTTTGCACGATTATGCTTTTTGCGTTACATGTAGATAGAAACAGTAAGTTAATTCTACCGAACTATAATTTGTTTTTATGGCAACGCACACCGTTTCCAAGACCACAATATAGCAAAAAAGCACATGTTCGGTAAGTAATTGTATACAAAAAGTATAACTTAAATCACACACTCAATGGAATGAAAGGATTAAGGTTTAATAAAATGAAATCGTAATATACTATTAGGAGTTATTAAGCAGTGTTGGCCCAAACGTCGGTTTGATGCACAATACGTAAACAATACGGTTGCGTTACTCGAACGTGACGTATTACTTTCTTACAAAAAGTTTCCCGTTTCTTCCTATGCGCGTTATAGAAGTTGTATTATACCTCGGAGCGATGAGCTCTTTCTGCACCACATCAGCGTTGATTCAGTCGGGTATATTCTGAATTACGTATTTTACTGTCTGTTCAAATTTGACTTGACACGTGTAGTGGAATATGGTATTGTCTTCACAATGTTTAATCACACTACGGAAATTTGAATGCCATCGACCACTTTTACGGCTTGGTCGTTTTTGATGTTCATCAATGTACGCATGCGGATAACTCTTGGAAGGAGGAGGTTGACTTGTGTTATTTGCGGGTAATGACGAAGATGTGAAGAGGTTGTTGGGCCTGATGGGACAACTGACAGTCCAGACTGGGCCGTCTTAGCCTGATAGATCGGCCCGGTTGAAGACTCTTTGGCCTTAAGGCCACCTGACATAAGGCGGCTGATTGCTTGTTACGTTTAGAAATAATCTCACTTTGGCTCTTCTTCATCATCTTTGGCTTTTTCTTATGACCACTTTTGTGGCTGGACTGCCAATGGTTTTTTTTCTGGACATCCATCCCTTCCTCTTCGTCGAAGATTAGATCCGGGATTTCAGCGGGTCTCTTGAAGGAGACCTGGGGAGGCTGGGGGCACCCCCCCGGGTTTTGGTGGGCTGGAGCGAAGACGCCAAGATCTTTGGGAGAGGTCAGGGCCGGAACTTTTGGTGACGTTGTTAGTGGTGTGCTTGGCGATGAGTGAAATTATGGCCCAATTGAAGACGGCTTCACTCTTCCTTATATTATGCGCAATGTCCTTACCTAAGATGAGATGGGTCTCTTGGAGATCCAGCTTGTTCCGCTTGAGCCAAAAAATATCAACTAACTCAAGTTTATACAACCCCACAAAAATCAAATGGCGTTAAGCATGTTGTTAATTTAACAAAAACAACATTTTGAACAATTCTTTTTAAAATTGTATGTGGTTTTAAAGTTTTTTTAAACAATTAAGTTATTTTCAAAAAAAATTATGTACGATATGGATTTTTTACTAGTGTTTAGAGAATTGCAAAACTTCAAACAGGAAGCATCAACAGATAGCTTTTTAAAATTACCAATTGACTTGTTTTTTGCATTTTTCTCAAAAACTATTAATTTTATTATATGTGGGTGTTTTCAGACTTTATATTTGCACTGTATTTTTTATTTACATGCTACAAGTGATTGTTTTATCAGGAGAGTTTTATTTTTACATTATCAAATTCTTAGAAGAAGGCGACGACGTCACCCCAGTTACTAATAATGGATTCTGATTAAATCGAATAACAAATATAATGCTGAATACATGTGGTGTGACTTTGATAAAAAATGTTATTCACACTTAAACAGTATTTAACAATAGAACCACAATCTGGTGTGGTTATGATTCTGATTGCAAAGTATTAAATACTTTTTGGCGTATTGCTATTATGAACTCAGTTTTTCTGAGACTAAAAAAATATATTTGTTTGGTAACTTTACTGCATTTCGAGTTTTATCCAGGTTTTGGAATGTACGTTACAAACTCACATCCAGCTTTTGGGAAGTGCCACGTGCGAAGAATTGGCTATTATTGCTTTATACGTGAAAGGTTTGAGTACTCTGTTCGGAATTCTGTGAGGGCCAGGAGCAGATGGAGTTTTTAGTTTTGAGATAATTTCTCTGATTTGAGATGGTCGAACGCTATTTAACAATGTGTTGTCGTCAATGTCTTCTAAGAAATCATTGATTTTTTGGTGAACCCATTTGACGTGTTCCAGATCAGTGTACTAAGTCATTGAGGGAGAGTATTGGAGTTTGAGGCTCTTAGCAAATGGCTGCACCAACTGGTAAAAAATTGTCCTTCTATAGCAGCCCAGATGAGCTTCAATCTTGTTGTTTTCAAGTAATTCGGTTCACGAACTATTCAGACTTTCAAATATTGAAAAACGTTTAATTGATTTTATTATTAAAGTTAATAATACCAATTCTATAAATCTATAGTATGATCATTAATTTATTGTTTTTATAAAAATTAAAACTTGCTTTGCCCATACATATGCAGATCATTTGCACAGTGTGGACGCAAACCGTATGCAAATGTATAATGCACGCGTTTCTGTCGGTGTGGTGGGAGAAGAAAGTGTTAGACCGAACTTACTGAATATAAATCATTGTAGTTTTACGTATTTATAGCATCCCAACGTATTACATAAATTATTTATATTTTTCAATGTCAATAATAAGACAATTATATATGCAGAGTGATGCTTAAAAATTTATGGATGAATGGCCGTAAATTCCGACAGCTTTGGTGGATTTTATTGATCCAATACTTGTTTGGAAGGTATAAAATGCGTGATGATATTAATTATTAATATTGGATGAAACACATTGGAAGTTTTTAAACTTACTGTGTTGATATTGTTATAGGCATTGGATGTATTTTTTACACCTAAATCATAATTTTATCTTTACTCCAAAATATCTTTTGCATGTTTAAAAATTCTCATAGTATTTGTGTGGTTTTAATTGTTTCGGACTTCAGAAATAAGTAAGGCTATTTAATTTAAACGACGTTTTAAGTAATAAACTTACACCTTATCGTATGTTTTTAAAATTTATATAAATACGTCACATGTACTGCATACTTTATTCTATCTAATCTAATTGATTGAATTGAAAATGTTATCAATTTACAAGTATAGTAATCATTATTAAAAAATCCAAATAAGATACCGTAAATTGTGATGCTATTGTACATAGATTGGTGGTGTGAAGTTTCTAACTAGTGATATATTGCACCGATACAATTTTAACAATTAAATCATTTGCCATGCACGAAAATCATTTAGTAGGAGAGAATGAGACAGGTTTGTAATCAAAATTTTACTTACACTTTTATGAGTTGAGATTAATATTTTTTGTAGAAACTTTACTAATCGTTTTGTTTTGAATTTTTAATTGAAATATGTAAATAATATTAGTAGTATTATTGCGATAAAGTACCGTTGTGGTATTAGATAATCACTCAGTATTAACTTTAGTTACGCAAATGGTAAACTAATTAAATATATTATTTTACTACTCACCTGAAAAAATAATCAAGTAAGTTTAACGTTAAAAAAAATGGGTTCAGGTTCTCAACGAACAACAGGAGCTGATGTAGGTATGAAATGTTGTATAGTCTGTAGTTTATATGCAATGACTTCATTTTGTTTATTGTAGTTAGTGTTACTCTACGAATTTGAACATGCCGGTCAGTTTATTAATTGTATTATTAGCTGATTTTTAATGATACTGCGCATGTTTACACATTTGTCTTACCAAAACACATATTTATGTAGGTTTTTGATCGGTACGAGAGGCAATGTTTGTTATTTGATGCAACTGTTTCGTATGATAGGAGATTTTTGTAAAACGAACACAATTTACGCATTTCAGCGAATATGATTTGGTCATATCCTACACAGAACTAAATTCTACAAAGGTTTCTATTGATATTCTAGTCCACGCTGTTTTGTTAGCTGGGAGCTGAAATTGCGCTTTGAGAAATTTTTCCCCGTCTGTTCAAAATTTATTTTACATGTAGATAAAACTTGGAGTTACTAGCAAATAGTACATTATGTCACATACATTTCAAACCAGGTGTTTACGGGCAAGTTGTACTTTTGCTACACTGTCACGTGATCTAGCTGCTGTCTTGCAGGCTTATACATTTTTTTGTCTCTGAAAAACATGTTTCTGCTTGCATTTTAGTTCCCAAAGTGAAGTTTTGCGGCCCTTGCTTTTTTCTAAATTTTTTTAAACTAACTTTGGGCAGACAAAAATTAGTTTTAAGCTATCACCACGGGTAAGAAAGCTTTTGCAGCACTATGATGTTTGCCACCTTTGCTACGCTTGTACGGCCAAACATAGGCGTACTGCAAACATTGATTTTCTGCCTTTGATACTATTGTTTAACTTGTTACACGCCACTATCAGCTTCCAGCTCATGCTCACTCAGACGCAAACTATTACTTAGTTATTTGACTTGTCTGGAGTTTGTTCTAATCTATTCCCAAAGATCAAAGTCTTATCGACTTTTTGGAAGAATCCTCGTTTAGGAGACTGCTACTTTTGCCAAGTTATTTGCGCCTGTCAGTAGGCTGATTTTTAACTAGAATAAAAAAACTTTTAGTTGCGAGACACTACTGTTCAACATTCTACAGAGTTGAATTATTGCCTTGGTAACAATAGGACTTTTAGGGATATTCTCACTAAAGCAAAAAAACTACAAGGCAACTATTGCGGAACTTTATCAATTTAAATCCAAACTTTTTTTATGTCACGTTTTTGTGAAAAATATTAATTTCAAATTACAGACAATAAATAAATAAACAATTAGAAAGGTCAACTTCAATCTGTTATGGAGATTGGTGGGGATGTCCCGAGTGTTACTCTGAAAGACAGATTGCACCCGAAGTCTAAAGATCAAGTGAAACGTAAAAAGGCCAGACGTTCTTTGATGAGATGAGGAACTTTTCTCAGTAGTTTTTTTTTTCTGGAGATTTTGGGTTCTTACGGATATAATATGTTTGGAAATATGCTAAGAAACACTTCTTCTAGAGTTTAACTTGTATAGTTTTTAGGGGATATAGTGTTACCTTGTTTTACTCTAATGGAGTTTTAACCGTGATCACATCATCGTCGATCTTTACGTGTAGTGTGGCGTTTTTGTAGAAGTTTTTTTAGAATACACATCTGGAGCCGATTCTGGCATTTTATATGCTTTAAAATATATTTATTTTGGTTTTTTACGGATATAATATGTATAGGAATCTGCTATTCCAGAGTAGTAAAAATAGAACTATACGAGAAATATTCTTTCTTGGATCTTCAGATCAATTAGGACGCCCAGTTCAGAGATCATATGTCTAGGCGTGTATTTCGTATACCGAGCTGATAAATCTATTATGTGTTAAAATTCTGCTACTTACCATAGTTGGTTTAGCATTTGAATTGATTGTATGTATTTGGTGTATTTTTCTGTGTTATACAAAGTGCATGGTTTGCTATTGAAACGTTGTGTTTGAGGAATCTTACTTGGTTCCGTTTTTATAGTTGATCTTTAAAGAGGTATAACTGCTTGTTCTTACGACCGGTCTCCGACAGTAGATTTGGTCTAATCTACAGTCTGTTATGTAATATAGTAATTCCTTTCTTCCTGCTGTGGTACGTCTAGCGTCTCTACACTGCGGTTTCTTAGTCTTATTGTGCACGTTTTTTTTTTATGAAGCCTACAAACTTTTGCCAAAGGACTGTCTTGGCTTTTCTTTGGTTAGATTAGGTTTGCCTTTACTCAGCAGATAAAGCGTCATTTTCTTTTCTTTAGACATGCAGCATATGGGAACTACCTGGATATCCATGCTATGCATGTGGCCACAGTGCAGTTTTCTTCTGTTTGCTTTACTATAGGTTGGATAATGCATAATGGTCCTGCTAGTAATAGCTTTGTGTACTTTATTCAAGCACATTTTTTCTTCAAGTTGCTGTGTTTTGTGTCAAGTTTACTACGGATTGTTTGTTTTTTGGTTTAGTATTTTCTTTCTTCTTCTTTTCAGCCGTTTGATGTCTACTTCTTTAATAACTTCCATGCCGGTCTGTCTTGTACCTTCTGCTACTTTCTTTATGTTGTCGAGTTATCTTTTCTTTGGTCTTTCTGTTTTTTTCTTTATTCTTTTTGGGAATCAGTGGGTGACTTGAGTTGTCCATGTCTTCATTTCATGTCTGGCGGCGTCCTACTTAGTTTCATTTGATCTTGGCAAAACGTTCTGCAACGTTGGTCATCCGAGTTTTTCGACGCATATCTTCATTTCTTACATCGCGCGTTAAGTATTCAATCAATTTCCTTTTTTCGTCAAGTTTTTAAAACACTTCTTTTTAATTTGCACTTTTTGTACGCATTATGCTAGCGTAAGGAAACTTATGAAATGCCATAAATTTTCCTAATAATATTTGACACATTACAGTAAGAAAGTCAAACAGGTGTTTATTCAGACGCAAGATTTTATGCTCACCATGCATGCCACGAATGCCGGCATAACCTATTAGAGATAACGAAATATTTATAGGAAATTGACTCTTCTCTTATTGTATGATCTGTGGTAAGGAGTAGAAAATAGTATATTGTACATCTAGAAAACTTTTTTTTCTTATAGTATGGAATATTGCTACACGAGCCTTTGGAGAGTGCGAAATAGGCATTACCTAAAAGTTGTTCACTGCATTTTTTCTACGACTATAATACATAAAAGAAGATAAAAATATACCAATAGTATATTACACAATTTACTAGTATGAACGTTAGAGAATGTTGAGAGTTGTGACTAAGAGCCAAATTCGCACTTTTTGCACACATTATGCGTACGCAGTGGAACTTCTAAAATAGCTTTTTCTTAGCAATAACAGTTGCATAATACACATTAGGAGTAAAAAATATTATATTGTACAACTAGTACGTAATGATATTCATTTCCCACGAGTGTGAACAATTTATAGAGCAAAATGGATAATACGTGCGAATTGTAGTTTTGTTTTTTCTACGACTACATTAAATAAAAGAAGAATTACCAATTTATGGAAACTTGGTGTACAAAAATAATTAAATTATTTATTTAAAGAAAGTTATACTATAAAATATGACAGGTAAACTGTGATTTTTTTATGTTTCTGTGCGTATATTTACATTGCGCATGCTTTATGTAAATGAAACGTATGAAATAGCATACTTTTCCGTAGCAGTAACAGGTACACAATAAACACATTACAGCAAGGAGCAGCAAATAGCATATTGTACAACTAGCACGTAATGATACTCATTTCCTACGAGTATTAACCTTTAGGCGGCTGCTGTAATTTATACGACAGCACATTGAACATTACGTGAACTTGCACACTATACTTTTCTACGACTACAATAAATAAAAGAAGAATTACCAATTTATGGAAACTTGGTGTACAAAAATAATTAAATTATTTATTTAAAGAAAGTTATACTATAAAATTTGACATGTAAACTGTGAGTTTTTGAGGTCTGCGCGTATATTTACATTGTGCATGCTTTATGTAAATGAAACGTATGAAATAGCATACTTTTCCGTAGCAGTAACAGGTACACAATAAACACATTACAGCAAGGAGTAGCAAATAGCATATTGTACAACTAGCACGTAATAATACTCATTTCCTACGAGTATTAACCTTTAGGCTGCTGCTGTAATTTATACGACAGCAAAATGAACATTACGTGAACTTGTACACTATACTTTTCTACGACTACAATAAATAAAATAAAAATGATCAATTTATTAAAGCTTTGTGCAGTTTTTTGAACAAATGCAGCGTTGGATAGGTGGAAGTGTTTACTATTCTAGTACGAAAACACGTTTTTGTTGCTGTAGTAGTATTTTTCCTATAGAGGTTAGAAACGAACGTGGTTTTTTTTGTGCCGAAAACACGAGCAACAGATCAATGTGAAATTTCTTGTTAAATTACAAAGAACTTTGACTGAGTGCTATAAGTTGTTGAAAGAGGCCTATAGTGAGAATTCTCTATGTTGTGCGGGTGTTTTCTAATCGTATAAACGGTTTCCGAAGGCCGAGAGAGCAGCTAAGATGACCAACGTCCAGGTCGACTTGTCTCTGTTTTAACTTCACAAACAGTGACCAAAATCAATCGTTACGATTGAATGGGTTCCAGAGGGTCAAACTGTAAACCAAACTTACTATTTGAAAGTTTTGGCAACACTGCGAGATCGAGTTCGTAAGAAACGGCCGAAGTTGTGGAAAAACGCTCTGTCTGTGAAGTGTTATTTAGCCGCTAGAGGCACTCCAGTGCTCGAACACGCGCCGTTCTCGCCTGATTTAGAATCCTGTGACTTTTTTCTGTTTCTGAAGATCAAGTCTGTCTTAAAGGAACTCGGTTCGAGTCGATAGAAGAGATTAAGCGAAAATCGGCGGAGCTCCTAAATGCTCTTACAAAAGAAGACTTCCAGCATTGCTTTGTTCAATGGAAAAAATGAATGGAACGGTGTGTGGCAAGGGGAGGGGAGTACATTGAAGGGGAGCATTTGATTATAGAATAATTTTTAAAATAAAACTCTTTTTCATAAGCAGTTTTGTTATTTAATAGCCAGACTTCGTATATTTTTGTAACTAGTTAACATTTTTCTTGATTTTATTATAATCTGGTGGGCTGTATCATGTATTCTACCACCCTCTGATACTCGACAGTTTTCTTTTTATACTTCACGGGTCTCTAGTCAGCTGTTATATATTCAACACCTCTTGTATATTCTAAGCACCTCTTAAATACTGCATGTACCTACCGCACCAGATATATGTATACCAAAATAAGTATATGTAATGTGTACTAAAATAGTGTTAGCTATATATCAATATCGATTTAGTAACCGCCCGCGCATTTATTTTATATATACAATAATTCTTCGATAATTCAATCAATTCGTGTTAGCGATTCCTATTCAATTTAGTTTTTGTTAAAATTAATTAATATGCACATAATACAGTTATTCTATGTAATGCCTGTGAGCTGTGCTTTCCACAAACCGATTCGATTGGTAAATCCATAAATTCACTGATCGTGGGACTCCTTCTGGTGGGTAGAACCTAATATTGAACGGTAGGGAAAACGTGTCAATCACAGGCAATACTTGTGATTTGTATTTGAGCATTCAAATCTGAATCCTATAATAATGGGTACATATTTACTTTTTTTTATAACGGGACTAACAACACTTGTAATGTTGTTTTTCTATATTTGCTGACGAAGTGAAATATTGTTATTTTATTATTGGCAAATATTGCTTTAACTGTCGGGGGATATTGGATGCTTGATATTATTAAAAATAGGTGAAATGTGTCGAGTTGTAAACAAATTTCCACTGTAAAATACTCAACATGTCATTGTCACTTGTATTCGCGGCTTCGTATTTCATAGTAGCTATCGATCCAAATATTCTGTTAAATTATGACCCGGATGAATCATCCGTGAAATTTAGAGTAAATTTCTCAAATACATTGAAGTTATGCTTTACTAACAATTATTACAGTATTAAATAAATTCAATAATTAATATGTAATTTAAAAGTGTAATGTTTACTATTTTATCTCAATATAATAATCTTTGAATGTTCTCCCGAAGAAATAGTATTTGATACTCCTCCACCTTAGTTGAGGATTATATTTTTTTTGCGAAATATTGTATATAAGTATGAAACAATGTAATTATCGATAAAATACCATGTGTTGTTATACAATTACGGAAATCCGATCTATTTTTTTGTTGTTGGTTGCAAAGGCCGATATTTTAGAGCTTACGCTTGCATTTTTGCAGATAAAGTATTTTTTGTATTTCTTGATCTACATTGTGTGTGTACGGTAGATATGTTTATAATTCGTAATTTTTTTTCAAGAAATTTAAACATTAAATATGTTCTTTTTGCTACATACATAGTTTTTCTATCTATATCGTCCCGTTTTGTGCTGATGTATTGTTTTCGGGGAGAGTGAGAGTTTCTTTTCTAGTTTATATTGCACACTTTTAAAAAGACACAAACAACAATCGGTCATCATAGAAGTATTGTTGACTATTTTATTCAAGACTATTGATATCAGCATTCTGGCATATTTGCTTTTTTTGTATGTTTTGTGGTGTGTTATTATAGTTCATCACAAACTTAATGGAAACCGAATCACATCTTTAAAGGCAAATTCTTTGCTGGATTGCTATTACATTGGGAAGAAGAAAAGATTGAACTATAATTGATAATTATATATTGCCGTTGCGCTACTAGGAATCGAAATTGCTGGTCTAACGGTTTAGTATGAACCACACTACGTCACGATTACATGTATGCATTTTTGCGGCTGGATAGACATAATTCCAGTCGTTGGGGCCAAAATATGTTCCTTAGAGTTGGCCGCTATTCACAGGTGTTCACCGCTCATCCATGGTATTGGGAGTTTTGTCTACACATGGGTGGTTTTATTCAGTCTTCTTATATGCGGACATTTCTTTCTCGTATTTAATTCTACAATCTAATAATGCGAACGCATCTCTGATAAGCTGAATTTTTGACCAATTTATCCGAGTGCGTTTAGGATAAAACTTTGGTTTCTTCGAATGTGTGGAATGTGTGTTTTACAAACGACGAAGATAAGATAGGTTTGAATGGTGAAGTTGTTTTACTCGTTCAAATTATTTCATGCCTCTGAAACCGAGGAGGCAGTCATTTATACAATGTCATTTTTTATGAAATTATTCGACCTAAAATTATTTTCTGACATTTTTCCTCTACTCAAACCCACTTATTTCCAAATGAAAGCCTTGAAACTACTCTCAATATTTTTACTAGGATAGCGTCTTTGCTTTGCCAGTTACTTTGCTTCAAATAACTAGATAGATAGAGTCGTAATTTCTTGATATAACTTGTCTTGGAAATTTTCTGCATAATAACGTTATTTTTTTCTGCTGCTTTGTGACTATTGGTACCGTCTTGTTGAAACCAAAGATCTTTGATATCAATATCTTCAAATTGATCCCATTAAAAATCTGTTACTATGCTTTGTTAGCGAACTGAACTGATTGATTGTATCAGCATTTTCCGCATTATCTTCAAAAGTACGGGCCAATTATGCTACCAGACAAGGGTCACTATACAGTCACTTTTTGAGGATAAATTTTTTCTCAAAAATTTCTCTTGGATTTTCTAATTCTTAAATACACCATTTATGATTGTTTACGTAGCCGCATCTTTTGCGAATATTTGTTTTTTTTATTGCTGCATCTATTTTTCAAACACACAATGATGTAAATGATCTCTAAGTTTCAGTTCTTGTGTTATTTAGATCTTGTAAGGATCTAGGTGTAAATCTTTAGTCAAAATTTGTTGCGTAGTGGAGTACAGAAGGCCCAGTTGGTGCGATCGATGACATGTACACTTTGACGTACATTGGCAATATTCTGCACAGAGCGACCGCTTGTGTGCTCCGAAGGTCGATTTTAAACTTCAAAATATTCACATAGAGCACCAAACTTTTTCTCGATCTTCTATTTTCAAAATAGTCTTGGATAATTTTAATGCATTGTTCTTTTGTGTATTTGGCTATGACTAAGATTGTTTACGTTGTTAGGATACAAATTAACGTTTAACATTAACATATACTTTGAAAGTATTTATCTGTGTTATGTAGAAGCTCAACATGAATTACCCTATTAATAACAATTCAAACTCTGTTTGAGTTTACTCAAATGCCATGAACTCTAAGGAATTAAGAAACGCTTAAAAGATTATCAAAACAAAAAATCTATGATAATGAAAGCTTGGAAAATATAAAATTAATTAAACAAATTACTTAATGAATTGTTACTAAGTGTGTGGCCACAATGGCGATTCGACCATCGAACAGCGCTCCGAGCATAGAACACTAAAATTTGTTCTAAGCTCGGATTCTTGCACACCGCTCGAGCCTCGTATTTATATTGAACTGAAACTTTTTGATCGGCGTGAGAGTAAAATTATTTAGTAATTAAAAAATATAATGTAATACGAGGCTCGAGCGGTGTGCGACGGTCCGAGCTTAAAACAAATTTTAGTGTGATGGAAACAGGTTTTGTAGCTAATGATGTTTTTTTTAAGTCAGGATTTTTTGTCTGCATTTCCAGCACCCAAGAAACGAAAGTTTGGCGTTGTTTATGTATGATCAGCCGGCTTCAATTCCTGCGTTAGCTGCACTTTATAAGCATGTAGGCTAAGATTTTTATGCAGTATGCGATGAAGGCTAGACTGTGCGATTTTTAATTGCTATAAACGTCTTGGGATAGATTTCTACGACACTGTTAGCGGCAGCGGCAATATTTTGCGCTGAACTATCAATTTTACATCAGTAACTTGTTCATTTTGCTAAAATTTGCGATTAGCTTTGCGGGATGGTGATTCATACCGACCAAAAATATCAAGAACTGTCTCTGCGAAATTTACGTGTATTGTTCTATTCAGGATTCAAAAATTTCTATTCAACCATATCAAAAAAACTACGAAATTTAAAATGTACTTCTTATAGAAAACTTTATATTAGTAACTTCAACTGGATCGTCACGGAGAGTTTGATAGGTCTTTTGCAAATTCAATTGTTTTTAGTGTTTATATGCTATTTTATATCATTTCTATCTGGTTTCAAGGGCACCTAGTACTATAAAATGCTGCTTTTCTTTTGATGTCCAGATTGAAGGTTACACTTTGTAAGTATTCTAGCAATTGTTTCTTCTTTTTTTCCCAAGGTGCTCAATTTAGAACAAAAACTGTGTAGACGACAAATTTGCTAGGCTAATGTGTCTGCTTTTTTTATACAATTGTAGCTGGGGAGAGACTTGGTATTCACTGATATTCTTCCACAAAACAAACAAAGTCTATGCAATGGGTTCCTAAAGGCTTTTCACCACCTAAGAAGCCGAAGACGCAATTTTCTGCGGGAAAAGTGATAGTCACAATTTGGAACGATGAGGTTTTTAATTGAGTATATGCTAAAAAGACTACAAAGACAGAATTAAGAACTTGAAACTCTATGTGTTCATAGCTAAGTAGATAACAGAAAAACTATATTTGTACTAGCTAACTTTTAGAATCTCAAGAAGTCAACATTTTCGAAATTTTGTTTATTACTAATAATAAAAACGGACTAATTTTTTTAAATTATTAGTAATGATTCCTTCTTTTTTATCATCCAAATAGTATAAAGGAAGCAACACTCGCTTTATCTACTTTTTGTTAAACATTAGCTAAATTCTGGATTGTGTTGTTTTTTGAAGCATGATTATATTATTCTTTAACAAAACGTTATTATTGCATTCATAATATGCATTTGAAACACGATTTGGTTGCAATTCAAGTTTTGCAACCAAATTGTGTTCTCTATTTTTGAAGAGTCATTTTTGTTTTTATTATTTTTCTTATGTTGGACAATATGAGATTTGCTTCTACATGTCGAAACTATATAGTATATTATACTATATAGTATATTATACTATATTGTGACAAGTTAGGCCACCCTACCTACACGACGGTGTTTGCTGGGTTGCCGGTGTACATCTTACGGTATACTTACCTATCCCCGCAGGTCAGGTTTCTTCTCGCAAGGTGAGAACAAATCTGTCTGTCTCGCTTTTCCACCTGTACACATGCAGCGTAGTAAACCTGCCGCTTACTGGCCTTGAGTATAAATTAACTCAATTTATATTTTTACCTGCGTAGGTAAGTAATTATTTTTATTACACTGTCTATTTGTTTTAATTTATTAGAGTCATTATGATTGGGTATTTTGGTGTCATATATCTTTTTATGTTTATTTGGTTTCATGGAAGGGTGGTAAGGTTAGAGTTAACATGTGCTTTTGATTTTTAGGTTTTTGTTATACTGTATGTTGCTGCTGTAAAATAAAACAATTAAGCCAATGGAAATTGTTTTATTCTTGAGAACTTTACCAAAAGCGATAACACCGGTTGCCACTTATTATTTGGCGGAGTTGGCCAGAATCCTTAACACCCAATCCTGGAGAAATCCGTTTTGCCACAACTTGGAGCCCAACGTGGGGCCATCTCTGCAAATATTAAGAAGGTATTAATTACAATGGATCGAACACCACCTAAACAACGAACACAATATTTCACCCGAGCAAAGAAGAGTCGAGAAAAATCATCTACAACAGTGGACAATGGAGGAGCTGCAGATGCTGAGGGGATGATGGCAGCAGCACCAAATACATGGAGCACAGATAAGAATTATACCAATTATAATAAGAATTTACCTATGTATAATGTAACTAATGTAGATTTAAGTAGATCGGTAGACACTTCGGGGGGCATGGTCAGCCATTCAGCGGGTACCATGCCCATAATGCATAGTAGTTTAGTGGATAATGTACCATTTCAATGTAATATTAATAGGTCACCGATGTTAGATAGGTATCAGTTAGGTCATACTTCAGGAGACATATTAAAGAAGCCAGTGCATGCCGGGCCTGCAATGTTAATAAATGTAAATAAGTTACAAACAAGGGAGGATTTAAATAATTTACCTGTGCCGTTTAATAAAAGTACAACGGATTATCCAGTTCATACATCAGGGGGTTTGAAACCAATCAATCAAACGGGTACAATACCTAAAAAATTACAGGTTAGTAAAGCACATGAACCTGAACAAAATAACTTACCCTTTCAAGAGGAGAGGACTAATAAACCATATGTAAAATGTCACTCTCATGAGGCAATTAGCAGATTGGGGGGCACATTGAATGACTCCGATTATATAGGCGGAATTGCTGCACCATGTAACGTAATAGATAAATCACAGGTGAATGAAAATAAATTACCCGTAAATTATCAGTATGCGGAAAAAGCATTGAAAAATGTTCAGTACTCTCTCCAACAAATGAATACTTGTACACTGGCAAATACTGACATTAACTGGACAATAAATAAACCTGAAGTTGGCGATGGGAATGCAAGGGTAAACATGATTTACACTGCACCGAAAATAATAAACCCGGTTTACACCACACAATGCTCTCACTCGGGAGAGGTTGGAAATATAAATAATGTTAAGAATTATTCACCATATTATGTAGAAGACAGGTTTAAAGATAAGACTACTTATGCCACATCAACGGCAGCTTACGGTAACTCAAACATAATGTCAAACACTGTTAAACCACCTAAGGGTCAGGTCGTCAACGCGATTTATCAACCGTTTAATATGGGAAATACTCAACCTCAAGCTGCTGTTGTTGGGGCAAATAGAGTTAGTCGGTACGATTATGCATCATCAACGGATGATGAATTAAATGACAATTTACGAGGCTATCAACCAGCCTCGACGCCGTATATAACAAATGTAAATTTAAACAAAATTTGTAAAACCTTACCACCATTCGACGGAATCAATTTACACCCAGTACTTTTTTTTAAGCAATTAGAAAGTGTAATAGAATTGTATAATATTTCGTTCACTCAGTTAAAACTATGGGGTCATCAATTGTTTAAAGGTAATGCGTATGACTGGTTTGTAGCTATATCATATATGAGTAATGATATGGAAGATTTTAAGCACCTTTTTTACGAGCAATTCTGGGGATCGTTTAAACAGCATGAAGTTCGGGGTCGGCTTGAATCAGGTCGTTATCGCACATTGGATGGCTCATTTTCGAGTTATATGCTTAAACTGATGACGGAAGCGCAGTTTTTGGTACCACCGTATGATGAGGAACATTTGATTCATTTGGTGGCTCGACATTTCCCGCTTCATATAGCAACCTGCTTAATTGGAACCACAAATATTAGGCAAGCGTTAGGGGTACTGCGCAGCGTTGAATTTATTTCACTGAATCAGGTTTTTAACAATAGTTCATCGGGTTCAACTGTTCGCCCCGGTTCAAATAATCAGAACAATCAACGCCCTAGATTCTCGCGTCCAAACAATAACGTAAGACCAGTAAATGCAATGGCCCTTGAGTACAATGACGATGTGGAAAATCCTGAACGGGGAAACTGCAACGACACCTTCGTGTAGACTCGGACGTTGGTGTCATCAAACGAGTCAATGTTTTTGAAAATCAAAATCCAAGAGATGCTTTGTTTGGGGAGGAATGCGAATTTGATCACGCAGAAGCACCCATTCACTCACCTGTGTTACCTATTGCATTCGGAAAATTTCAATTCCCGGCATTAGTTGACACAGGAAGTGAAATCACCTGTATTACCTATGAGGTGTACCAACAAATAAACTCAGTTTTGAAAAACGTTGTTGTTTTACCTGTCCAGGGCATTAAAGTTAAAGGGGCTTTTAAAACTAAACTAAGTCGCATCACGCATCAGTTATTAATGCCGTTTGCAATTAATAAGTTTATTGCTTCTTTTGAATTTTTAGTAATTCCCAATTTATGCTATCCAGTTGTTTTGGGAATAGATTTTTTAAGGTATTTTCATGCCAGCATTGATTTTCGGGAGAAACGAGGCGTTGTTACGTTATCACTAGATGAGAAGGTTTTTGAGATTCCGGAAGCAGATGTTCAACCTGATTCTATCCCTACTACATCTTCCAGCTTGCGCATTTGTGCGATTAACCAATCACAACCGCCGGCGGCTATGGCTGTTGGGACAGATGGCGCAATACAGAACATCTACCCTGAAATTGATTTATCTGGGGAACAAATGGCTATATTTTCTTCGCTTCTCCAAAAACATCAATCCATATTTTCGGATCGACCTGGTCTGACGGTAGGGTATGAGCATCAAATTAATTTGTTAGACCAAACACCTTTCACGGTTAAACAATATCCGATTCCAGTGGCTTATCGAACGGCGGTTCAGGGTGAGATTGACCGGATGGAATCTTGGGGCGTCATCGAACGATCCGACACTCAGTACGCCAGTCCGTTGCTCACGATTGCAAAAAAGGATGGCACTGTTCGTGTCTGTTTGGATGCCCGACGGCTAAACTCCCTAACAAAATCAGAGACCGAATTGCCACGCTCAATTGAAGATTTAAAGGTAAATCTATCTGAGGTAAATTTTATTTCCAGTCTTGATTTGACGGCCTCGTACTGGCAAGTTCCAATTAAGCGCGAACATAGACAATACACCGGATTTAGAGTGGGTACGAGAGCTTACCATTTTAAAGTACTGCCTTTTGGTCTGAAAACTGCGGTAAGTTCGTTCACGCGGTGTATTGACCAGGTTTTGGGAGTTGAATGTGAAGGTTTTGTGCATCCTTATGTGGACGACCTCCTCATAACTTCTCGATCCTTCGAAGAACACATACAACATTTGGACAAAGTGTTCACGCGTTTGCGTCAAGCAGGATTTACCTTGCGCCGATCAAAATGTAGTTTTTTTTGCAAAGAAGTTAACTTTTTAGGATACATCCTTAGCCCAAACGGTTGTAGACCGGACCCTAAACGGATTCAAGCAGTAACGGATTTCCCCGTTCCAAGATCAGTTAAGCAATTGCAAGCGTTTCTTGGTCTGGTAAACTTTGACCGAACCTTTGTGGATAATTTTTCTAATATGGTAGCGCCGTTAACAAAATTGCTACGCAAAGCTATAAAATTTAATTGGACTAAAGAGCATGATGAGGCTTTTAGTCAAATCAAGTATGAATTGTCGCGCGAAGTTCTGCTCCATCATCCTAGGCCCGACCTCCCTTTTATTGTACAATGCGATGCTAGCGATGTTGGCATTGGCGGCGTTTTGTATCAGATGGTTGGGGAGAAAAGGCACGTGATAGCTTATTGCAGTCGTTTACTCTTGGATCGCGAGACAAGATATTTCACGTCAGAGAAAGAGCTCTTAAGCATTGTTTTTGCGTTGCGTAAGTGGCGAGTGCTATTGTTAGGTAAAAGATTTCGCGTGTTAACTGATCATAGCGCACTTACTTACCTTAACTCGTGCAGGCTGTTATCACCTCGGCTAGCACGTTGGGTTCTGTCTTTGCAGGAGTATGAATTTGATATTGAACATATACCTGGCCGCGATAACTTGATAGCAGACATCTTGTCTCGTCACCCCCCTCATAGGCTGCCAATTCCTCAGGATAGAGAATTTCGCATTTTTACCATAAAAGCACCCAATCTTAGGTCTCTATTGCCGAAAATGCCTGAGTTTCAGCAAGCGGACGAGAAGCTGATTAAAATCTCTAACTCGTTGATTTCTGGAAACCCTAAGTTTTTTATTTATAAGAATATGCTGTTTTTGCGCCGCGAAGCTGACGCGTCCGCCTACTTATGTGTACCGTCTGCCTTGGTCCCTGACTTTGTTAAGGTATATCATGAGTTTTATGGCCATTTTGGGGTATACAAGACCTGGTGTGCAATGCGCAGAGATCTTTGGTGGCCCAGCATGTTTCGCAGTATCAAGAAAGAATTAAGGGACTGTGAAGGTTGCCAGAGGTCGAAGCATTCGGCGCTTCCCAAGCACTCGTTTGAGGCGGTGCTTGCCGTGGGGCCGAATGATTTGATCTCTGTTGATTTTTATGGACCTCTACCGCGCTCGACAGGCGGGGTATCTTTCATATTTGTTGTGTTGGACGTTTTTTCAAAACATGTGACTTTGTATCCCGTGAAAAAAGCTACCACGGCCGCCATAATCAATCGCCTGCAAAAGCATTATTTTGAACACGTTGGCAAGCCAACGCGTGTTCTTTGTGACCATGGGACACAGTTTACTTCAAAAACCTGGAAAAGCTTTCTGCAGGACAACGCCGTTCAATGTATTTTCTCTTCTGTTCGACATCCTCAGGGAAATCCCGTGGAACGGGTCATGCGTGAACTGGGTCGTCTTTTCCGTTCTTATTGTCATGACAACCATAGTGCATGGGCCAAAGTTCTTCCTAGGCTCGTTGAATTTTTGAATAATGTTACCCATGAGTCTACAGGATTTGCGCCAGTGGAGCTCCAGTTTGGTCGCGCAGTAAAATCACCGCTTGCGGAATTTGGTCTGCTTCCTGCGCATCTCATTAATAAGGATGCCATCTGCATTTTAGCTTTAGAAAATATGAAGAAACGTTCACGCAAACGGGTTTTAGGAGGTCCCCCTGCTTCTCCGGTAGTGCCTTTTGAAGTAGGTGATTTAGTTTTGTTGCGCGCCAATCCCGTTTCGTCGGCATTAAGTCGAGAAACCAAAAAATTCTTTCCTTTATTTGAAGGTCCTTATTTAATTAGTAAACGGATAGCCACGAAAACTTATGTGCTGCTAACGCCTGATTCAAGAACTGAACGGGGAACTTTTCATGGTTGTCATTTAAAGCGCTTCTATCCTTCTGCTGGAAAGTGCAGGTTGTCTGAAAAACTTTCTGGACTTCCCAGCAGGGGGGCAGTTGTGACAAGTTAGGCCACCCTACCTACACGACGGTGTTTGCTGGGTTGCCGGTGTACATCTTACGGTATACTTACCTATCCCCGCAGGTCAGGTTTCTTCTCGCAAGGTGAGAACAAATCTGTCTGTCTCGCTTTTCCACCTGTACACATGCAGCGTAGTAAACCTGCCGCTTACTGGCCTTGAGTATAAATTAACTCAATTTATATTTTTACCTGCGTAGGTAAGTAATTATTTTTATTACACTGTCTATTTGTTTTAATTTATTAGAGTCATTATGATTGGGTATTTTGGTGTCATATATCTTTTTATGTTTATTTGGTTTCATGGAAGGGTGGTAAGGTTAGAGTTAACATGTGCTTTTGATTTTTAGGTTTTTGTTATACTGTATGTTGCTGCTGTAAAATAAAACAATTAAGCCAATGGAAATTGTTTTATTCTTGAGAACTTTACCAAAAGCGATAACACCGGTTGCCACTTATTATTTGGCGGAGTTGGCCAGAATCCTTAACACCCAATCCTGGAGAAATCCGTTTTGCCACAATATAGTTTCAAACATTGTTAAGCTGCTACAAAATTTACTGGGCCAATATATCTACGCTATGCTTGGTATGTTTTGGGAATTTTGAATTCACTTCTCCTTAATTGACTTTGTTTGAAATTGTAGCTACAATCTGTACTACAACAGTGTTATGCCTACGAGAGAACAAAAATAAATGGTTTTTTTTTTTTTTTTTTTTATATAGTTTTATAGAAATTATGGTAATTTGCATTTATGCTCAATATTAAACTGTTTGCTGTCTAAGGAATTTGTATTTAATAAAATAATCATCAGTTAAAAACATATTAAGTACATATTGAAAGATAAGATATGCTGAATAAATATATACATTCATGAAAAGTGTAGCTGTACTACTGGGAAAATTCCAATCCCGTTTTAATAACTTAATGCACAACCTTGGCTGTCTCATCGTATATTTCATATTATATAAAATATGGATAATAAAAGCAACACTTGCACACAGTTTTTGTTTAAATTAGTATATAATTTAGTTATCAAGACCGATGTGAGTAATTCATGACGTCACGATCACATGCAATTTATAACTGAAAATATGAGTCTGAATGGATGTAGTCGCGTGGGCTAGCCCCAAGCAATAGACATCATTACACAACTCCCGTGTAGTAGATGCTGTTTCGGAAATGGCGATGGCAATCTGTTTAGGTTACCAAGGCAACCGGATAATCCTTTTTGCTGCACTTAAAAAGTTTATGAATTGCCGCGACGTATTTTCACACGCGTATTTTCCTTGAATTAACCCTTTTAATCATCGACCTCCATATGGGATGAAAGCGCCTCGCCGACAATTAAAACTATTATTAGGTAATAATGATCTTTTCCATGAAAAGCCGTTAATCATCACACAAGCGACGCCGAATAATAATTTTTCTTTTTTTGGACGACGTCCGCGGCATGCGTCGACCAGACAACATGTTCTGTGTGGTCCTAATATTATATTGGGACGTGTTTTCGCCAGGAATGTGTTACGTGTTGTCTAGATCTATAATAATGTATCAGGAATTAGGTGTGGGGGGTCATATTTTTTTAATTCACATCAAAATATTCAAATAGATGGCAGCGCACGGTGTGTAGTATGTGGGACGGTGCGGCGGAAGCGATCGATTCAAAATTTCGTCGGTCCAATAGCAGCCACGAGATTCATTCAATTATTAAATTGATCTATATGTCTAAGAGAAGAATTCTGTTGCATTGGCAACGTGTCAAAAAAGACTTATCAGATATGTGATCGATAACTAGGGCGGAAATATTTTACAAATTATAAACCGTTTACAAAAACCACTTTAATATGATGAAATAATTAAAGTAATTAAAATCTGTAACAGTGTTTCTTTAATCAACATAACTAATTGAAATAAATGTTTATCGTTGCTAAGGTGTAAATGACATAATGTTATTTATTATATTAACACAGCATACATATTATGAATGGTTTACAGCCGGGTTTTAATTTATGATATTCCATTCATCAATATCATCCAGTCACCTTGAAAGCGATTGAATGGATCTTTTAGTAAATTAATATGATATCTCCATTAAATATTAAAATAATTATTACATACAAGAAATGCGGGTTGGTTATACAATTCCGGGTAAAATTTAATAAGTCAAACAAAATACACTATTCATTTTCGTATTAGAGAAAAACAACTTTGTTTGTGGAGGTTGTATTTAATTATATTTGTTGATTTCAGAAATAATTAGTTTTGAAATTTTAGAACTACAAAGTTTTGATATTAAAGCTAGACTACACATTAATTAACGGTGGTAGTACTTACAAATAAGCAATAAAGCATTATTGCATATCTCGGGTTTTACATCAAATTCTCTTACACTTGAAGAATATGTTGCAGTTTTAAATGAAAAAGTCTAATAAAATTTTCTGATATTTGTCCCACTTGTATATTATTGGCAACTGCATGGGACTTTGTTTGCCGATTTAACTCCCAGAATAACGATTGTCTAAAAAATATAGCTTCACACAATATTGAACTGTGTCAGTAGTTGAGTTATTATAGGAGGGTCGATTCCAAGAAATTTAACGTTTGTTTTTGATTTTAATTCATTTATTTTTGAAATCACTCAATTATTATTAGTATAATATACATTTAATAAGTTTATGTTTTCAATTCTAACATATAACCCGAATGGAGTTTCTCTTCTCATTCGAAAGAAACTCATTTAAGTGTAGGGGGAATTGAAACCGGATTCCTCATAGACTGTTGTAGTCCATGCGGATAAGGGATTTAAATTCGGAAAATGCCGAAACGTAAAAAATCATGTTTTCTTATTATTTTTATTTAGTTGTATGGTCCATTTCAAATTATTAAACAGTTTGATGTCATGACATGACTGTGTGTGTTGCCAGTTGTCAACTTCACAATGCTGCTATTATGTGATGTGGAAAATGATGCAGTTTAATTTTAGAAAATAAATTATTGTAAAATTTTAAGGTTAAGTGGAAGACCAGTGAAAAACTGAACTTTGCCTTTATCTGTATAAATTATATTAGAAATAAAGACGCTATTATTATTATTATTATTATTATTATGTCTGAGATCACAATGAATAATTAGCTTTTTAATTCTTCTAGGTAGGTATCCACCGTATTTATTTATTATAAAATATTTTAATAAGTAACTCATAACATAACCATAAATTTAATAAACGTCACATCTGACGTTTAAAGTGAGGATGAAGAAAACTACAACATTGTGATGCGCGTTGCCAATATTTTTTAACATTTCAATACATTTAAAATATAATATTAAAACTGCTTATATGGTTGGTAATTACGTCATATTATTTATTTATTTGAATTAGTCTATAGCATGTTACGTAAGTTTAATGTTAAATAATGATGCCCGTATTCATAATCATTTTTGTAACGATTCATTATCAAAAACGGATCATTATAATTTAATGAACATTAAAAATATAATGATAATCATAAATAAATTGTCATTAATTAAATTATTTAGTAACTTTTTAGTTTCTTTTGTTTTTTATAAGTTATTAATATGTTAACCTATACTATATAACCTCAAATACTGTGAATTAATACAGATAATTAGAAATTTTCAAGTCAAACAGATGTGTCAATTAAATGATTTATTACGCTTTAATGGACCAAAAATAGTGCGTTAAATTTAATGAATAATTTAATGAACGTTATTGCTAATGAGTATTTATTAATACGAAAGTTTGATTAAATGTTCCGTTATATTTTTAACAAACCATTATATATTTAATGACATTTTATGAATACGGGCATTAATCTGCCTAAAATAAATTGTAATTTTAAAATTATAAACAAAAACAATAAATAAAATAGGTTAGGATGTTTGTTTATATAATTTATGACGTTTCAAAGGTTTAATAGGAGGTAGGTGGTCAGCGGTGGTTTAAATTTAATTTTTAGGCGAAGGAAGGACAAACGTGATTTTTACTTTTTATTAAATATTAGAAACATAGAAAAAGATTTTTAATTTAGTAACTGAAGTCGATTTGGTACAAAAATGTTACATGGTATAAACTACATTTTGTTTTTGTTTATAATTGTATGTTATTGAAAGACTAATATATATTTTCTTTTTCAGGTAAGCTTTATATGATATAATGGAATATTTCTGTACTCAACTATATGAAAAAGTAAGTTTTACAAATATTTAATTCTAAATGTAAATAAATCTACTATTTGAAGGTGGTAACGCAATGCCTCCTATTAGGAGAAACGTACTAAACATAAGCTGATATCTTGAAACACGAGTGTATGTGTCTCTTACTGGATGAAATGGCAATTTACATAAAATACATTATTTATTAATTTTAAAATCTACTATTAATAATCTAGATTATTTGTCGAAACAGAGAAATTATGCAATAATAGAAATATTCACAGAGTGAATAATAGGTATGTTCCAACCTACGATTTGGACAGTTTGCAAACCGTCCAAACTGTGCAAACAAACAAATATTTGTCATCCTTAGGCAATCTTTTATACACAGTAATTGTTTGTGTGCATAGTTCCTGACGGTCCCAAACCGCGTTTGGTGTCGGTTGGAACAAACCTAATGTTAATTTATCAAAAAAAATATCACTTCCATAAAAAAAATGATTTCTTTAAAAATCGAAATGCCCGGTTTACAACCGAAGTTATTTTTACGGCCCTAACGCTGAGGCCAACATTGGGCCTAACCACACAAACCGCAATATGATCATAAATACGCTCGGGTAAATATATTGAAATTTGAGCTTTACTTGGGTGTGTTATATACTTAATTATCCCATTAGTTGTGCTTCAAATGTTTTATGGCGTGCATATTGACAACTTGCACATGTAGTTCTGTTGCATTGAAGCAAACTTAGAAATAACTTTCAGTTGAATCAACACTACAAAACGTTGCTTCTTGTGGAACTTGGATGCCCAATTCAAGAACAGTTGTTAAAAGCGGCGTACCATAAAGTAAAAGAAGATTGTTGACAAAAACTACTGCGCTACTGATGCCGTCTTCTTCTTCTTTGTTTAGGATTCCTTTTTTAGTCTATTTTTGTTCTGTATGACCAACTGTAATATTGAGTATTTGTTGTATTTTTCTGCAAAGTTTGCGTAAGGGCCCATCTTTTGAGTTCATGCAGCAGTATCTTCTTTTTGTGGTGTTTGTCTGTGTTTAGACGTTAGCTATCGTGGCGGTAATTTGGTGGTATCTATTTTGATCACTTGCCGCTTGAAACAGTTTCACAACTGTCAAGCTTGTTCATTATCTGATGTTGCGCAGCCTTTATAGATTCTTTTGTCTTATCACTTTTTTTTATTTGAGTTTTTCTTGTATGGGGTTTTTCAACAAGAGGTTTTATTTTGATATTAAAAAAAAAAACGGATATTTTTTAAGAGAAATCAATAAATGTTTATTTCATTGTAAAGAAACAAATTAACATTTGAAAACGATATCAGTCAAATGGCTGCCAGGGTTACGGTTGGCGTACCACATTCTTTTCATGAAATTTTCCATGACCCATACGCATATTTGCGGCTGTAGTTCCTCGATAACTTTACGAATTCCATCTTTAAGGTCTTGAATCGATTGTGTAGCATTGGCATAGACCTTATATTTCACGTGGCCCCAAAGAAAAAAGTCTAAAGGTGTCAAATCACAAGATTTCGGTGGCCAATTGCGATCACCTCTTCGAAAAATAACACGGTCAAGAAACTTTTCTTGCAAAATTGCTATTGTTTTCGTTGCTTGTGTGGCACGTATCGCCGTTTTGCTGAAAATAAACGCCAAAATGCGACAATTCTGCTTATTAACGTAGCCTCCGAGGTGAAAATGGGCTTGCATCACTGAAGATGATTTTTCGATGAAATTCCGGATGCTTTTGATGCATTTGAAGGACCCAATCAGCGAAGGAATCAACCTGGGTTTTCTTCAACACTACGTGCTACATCAGCAATATTCTCATGTGTTCTTGTCCCAACAGCTTAAGTTTTTCCACCAGTTTTACTATTGCCGGCACCATTTTTGTAGTGAATTTTAATTATTTTAATGCGTTGTTGAAGCGTGTATCGTTCCATTTTTAATAATGGCGTAGTTTTTACTTGTCAAATGTCAAAAGGTAATAGCTTCAAAATTGACAGCTGCTCAAATAGCCTGCTATTCAAAATGAAACTTCTTATTGGAAAACCTTTTATATAATTAGGCGTAATAGATGATATTTTGGTCCTCTGATGATATGCTCAAAGTATTCGGTTTTTCTTGTGTATTATTGTATTTAACAGTTCTCTTTAAGTTTTTATTAAATTTGACACTTTTTTGTTGGATGTATGCGTTGCTTTTAGCATGCGGCGATAAAACCTTAGCTCAAATGCTTTTAGACGATTCATGATTGTTGTTTTTAGAGTCCAAGTCTCGTATCCATACCACAGAATCTACCGCACGTAGCACTTGAGAACTCATTTACGAAGATTTATGGGTAGGTTTTGATTAATTAAAATAGTTGTCCATGATAGTTTCTTTAAATTGGACAAAAAATCGACGTTTTATAGAAATTTTACCCACAGCATAGAGACCTATATACTTAGGTGTATTTGAACTATCTGAAGACTATTTTCACTTAGCGCACGCATGAGAATGGGTAATTTTTACGTTTTTGAATGCTTTTTTGCATTTTTAGCAAAAACTATGCGTTTTGGGCAAAAATTACTTCTATTAAAAGTTGTAGAACAGAAAATTTCCAATCGATATAGATCAAAGTCACGATTTTGCGCGCTCTGGCGGGCATTGCACTCATTATTGGAAAAATCGAAAAACCTATATCGATCGGAAATTTTTTGCTCTAAAACTTTAGTCTCTTATAATTTTTATAGAAAACACATAGTTTTGGTTGAAAATCTAAAATACTAGCAAAAAGTCACAATTTACAACATTTTTCAACATTCTTTAGCGGAAAATGCTTTTACTATCGGGAAATTCAAATAGCCAATTTTTTGTTCTACAACTTTGATCTTTTGTAATTTTTCCCCAAAATTCATAGTTTTGCCAAAAAAATTAAATATATACTTTATTTTCTGCGCGTTCTAGCGGAAAAACGGAAAACTATAGAAAAATTTAAATGATTGGAAATTTTTTGCTCTACAACTTTTAATAGAGATATTTTTTTGCCAAAATGCATAGTTTTTGCTAAAAATGCAAAAAACCATTAAAAAACGCGAAAATGGATATATATTACTCTAAAACCACCCTTTTTCATGCGTGCGCTAGGTGAAAATAGTGTTCAGACAGTCCTAATACACCTAAGTATACAAGTCGCTAAGCTGTGGGTAAAATTTCTCTAAAAAATATCTAATTTGAAGGGAGTATGATGTAAATACATCACGATACGCGCAAGGATCTTTTTATCGGAGTTATTTCCCACATTCATCCAGTTGCCAAGATATTTGAAATATTCTACGCGTTCAATAAGTTGCTCTTCTTTTAGTAGCTTGCTGCTTCCGATTGCCATTTATTTAGATGTCTATGTTGATTTTTAATTTTTTGTTGGAGCTTGTCTTGCTGACTGCGTTAAGTAGACTTTGCAGATCTTCCAAACTCTCAGTATTATCTGCAAATCTTATGTTGTTAATATTCTTCTCTACAATCTCTACGCCTTATGCTCTATCGTTTACAGTGTCTTGAAAGATCTTCTCAGAGTAGATATTAAATAATATTTTAATAACGTTAGATCAAGTTGTCTAGTCCTATTTTGTCTAGATTTTTAAAAAATAGTTTATGGTGGCCTCGGTCGAAGGCTTTCTTATAGTCTGTGAAGCAGACATATACATTTTTGCAAAATAGCGCTTTTTTGCTTTCTAGGTCTCTTTGGAATCTGAATTGTTTGTCTCTTATGTTGTTTTTGCATCGTGAGTATATGCGGTTATGTAAGATCTTTAAGAGGGTTTTAAGGGTATGACTCATTAAACTATGATATGAATAGTGATTCTAAACAATGTATTTGGCCATTATGGTAGATTCTGTTTTGACAGGACATCTCAGCTTTCATATTATCTGGTCCTGGTGCCTTCTCACTTTTGGTCTGTTGGATGGCCTTCTCTACTTCCGCATTTAGTATGGCTGGCGTATCTAAACATTGTCAGTTACGATAGCGTGCTTATGTTTCTGCGTTTGTTATTATACTATACAGCAGTATGGGTAACATAATAATATAGTATTTTATTTTCGCAGCGTAAGAACTAGTTTTAAATTGCGGTCAACAGTTTTCGTATTTTTACAAAGCTACTTCTAGCATGTTTAATCGGAATCTTGATTATTTGGCTGTACTTCTACCGTTTATTTAAGCAACTTCATTATTAAGCGTTAACTGATACCGTTTCTGCAAGTCTAAAGCATTATATCATGTCTAGGCCATGGTCAGTTGCCTTACTTTATTATAAAAGAGTAATATTTGCCAGCTTTGATACAAAACAAACCTGCAGAACAAATTTAACCCTTTAAGATCCGACTAAACCCTTAACGCCACAATGGCTTTCCAGGTGACAACCTTCACTGTAACTTCGCATTTGAAGAGCATCTCCAGATATGACGTTTGGTATAAATAGACAAATTCTACCAGCTTTGATTGATGATTTTTTAAGTCTTATTCAAATTACTAGGAGAAAATGTTATGAGAATAAGGAAGGTGTAGGTGTATGTAACGTTTCCCAGTTAAGCTGAGAATTAAAGAAGGTTTTTGAATTCTTCTCTAAACCGGTTGCTAAGTCAAAATAAACAAAATAAGACGGATACGTTTTCACCAAAGCTTGAACAGTTTCCAAAAACTCATTATGAACAATTTCGACTGCTGTTTACCAAAGACACAATCAAATTTTTTTTTTGGTGTAAGGAAACTTTTGGAGTGTATGGTATTGGATCAGTTGGTGACAACTAATGATAAGAATGCTTAGAATTGGAGTACAGTATTTATTTTTTGTTTCAAGTTAAAATTGATCAAAAAAGGTTCATTTTTGTTGCGAGAAAAGTTTTGCGAACAGATGGTAAGACAGTTTGATTCTATTTCATTTTTCAATTTGGCAATGTGGGACTCATTTACTCAACTTCTATATCTTCTATATCTGGTGAAAATGCAAATGAATGGTTTCATTACTCACAATCAACATTTCTGCAAGCTCTACGAACAACTTGTAATATTTATGGCAACCTGTATAAAAAAATGTACGAACTTTTTTTGTTACTTGATATATTATTTACATTGTATGGTAATATGAAAAGCGCTATCGATCAAGTAAGTTTTTCACACCATATTAGATTTTTTTACAAAAATATTGATTGACTGACGCATTGAAGTGAGTGTCTAAAACGAATGAATGGCATAAAGTATATCGATTGTAATATTTGATTTGATTCAGATGAGTTGATGCTTTTAACTGTTTTTACTACCCTCGTATACTATTGTCTCCACATTTTAATTTTTAATGTTCGAACTGTAATGCTAATATCATAGTTTTTTTTTACTTTCTTTTACTTACATTAAATTATCAAATTTAAACCTTTGTATTTTTTTTTGTGGTAAAATTCTGTTTATATCATATATTAAATCTGTCAACCTCATGTTAGGATGTCCTTTTTAAACAATTGGTTCACTAAAGTCACCCATGTAATATGGATATGCGATATGATACACAGCAATTTCATTTTATTAACGAATCCTCGTACTTTACTGGCTATAGCTTGTTGATCTTTAAATTCCATTTTTATTAAATGTCTGTTTTGAATGTTTCTCTTATACTACACCCACCCACATTGGCCACGTTGTGTTGTGTATGGAATATTCTTTTGTATTATGAGGCTTTGTAACATCAGGGGTTGCAAAAGGGGGAATGTTTCATTGTTTCATCTTCTAATTATGCAAAGTAGTTAAGACAAATCAATTTCATTCGGGTTTTCGGAAAATATCTATTAATGTAAACAAAATTGTTTATAGAAGAAGAAAATAGGGGTGCTATATTGATTTTATAAAATGAAAAGAACGAAATTCCACGTAGAATAAAATAAATAAAAGATGGATAGCTACTGCCAAGAAGAATTATAATGAAGTTTGTTTGAAAATAACAGGATATCATCATCACGAGTTTGTAGAAATCAATATTTTTTGTTAATACAAACACTGCATATGACGCAACATTAATTTAATCTAGATACAGTTTAAATTTTTTTCTAGAAAAGTGTTTCAATATAAATGAATGAGTACATTGTGTAGAATAATCTCCGGCAACTAATCTTCCTTGTAAAAAGAAAACTCTACTTGATGAATTACAAAGTTCATCCCTGGCGAATAACAATCCTTATTACAGCTTGGGTGTGTAGTTACAGTGCAAAATATAAAAGGTAGTTTCTCGTATCGGGCGGAAGCAAATAAATTTTCTCCAATAAAACTCAATTTCCTCAACAAAATCTCGTTTCCTAAATTAAAAACTGTATAAACAGTTTTTAAAGATTTACCATGTTTACCTTCGAAATATTTAATACATTGTTCTATCATAAGAATATTTGCTTGTTATTTATATATCATCTAGTTTGATAAGCAAATATATACTAAAATAAACACTTTGCGTTTTTCATTATTTCATAAGCAAATTGTGTATACAGGTTCGTCTAGAGATTTTGCAGGTTCTTGAAGTATTTACAAAATCGATCGGTATTGAATATTATTTTAACATATTGAATGCCATGAAAGCACTATTAGTTTCATATTTTTATGGACAGTCTTGTTTTTGGGTACACTAAAACGATAATAATGTCACAACTTGAGATCTACTAGTTTGGCTATAGGTTTGGATTATTTATCAAGACGAGTGCTATGGTCAGAACTTTTGGCTGCTGGTTGATTTTATTTTATCTTTGAGTTATACGTATTTTCTACGTTACAGTATACTAGAAAATATCCGGAAACATTCCATTTGCAAATGCTATTATTAAAAGCAGGCTAACGTAAACTTGTTCCTTATAGGTCTGTTGTAACTTATTTTCAGGACGGCTTTCGAATCATGTATTATGTACACAAACTAAATATTGCCTAAATAGGAACTAATTTACTTGTGTGCTGTATTGAACGGTCTGAGAACCGTCTCAAGCGTATGTTCAAGGCGCTCTTGTTGCGGAAATTCTAACTTATTTTCTGCGCAAAATGGTGTCATCACAATGATATGAGTTTGTTGTCTAAAATCACATCACTATGCGATCCTATGTTGACACTATTAATGGGATAATTAAGCGATGCGCACCATAAAGTGTCTACGAGTGGATGCGGACTCACGACTGCAAGAGCGAACAGACGTACCTGTAAAAACAGAGTTCTTATGTGAGCAGGTATGCAAGTCTTAACTTGTTTATAATGGGTTTTTCAATAAGGAGATAATAATTTTGTATTTGATTAAAACACAGAATAAGTGAGATATCGGGCTGAAATTTATTCCAGTTGTAGTAGTACACATGTTACATTTAAGTATGGAATTCGATCTTGTTCATATCTTTGGAGCGAATTTTTCACTACTTTTTCACACATATCGGCCGGAACGTTAGCAATTTTGCGTTTGATATTGTTCCTGAGTTCTTCTAGCGTTGTTGGCTTGTTGTTTAAACCAACGACTTAACGTGACACCATAAAAATTGCATGAGTGAGGTGGATATTCGACCGGACCATTTTTGAAGATTACACAATTACCGAACTTTTTCTTTATTAGATCAATTGATTGACCAGCTGTGGGGTATGTGGCGCTATCTTGTTGAAACCACATATGACTGATGTCAAGTCCATCCAATTTTGGCCAAAAATAGTCTTGCAACATGGCATGATACTCTATTGACCGTAACATGGCGATCAATTTTTATTGCTGAAGATAATTTTTTGATGAAATTCAGATTTTTTTTTAAACTTTTGTAGAGCTCAATCGGAGAAGTTTTCGCACTTTAAATGATTAAGAGGCTTAAGTTCTTGAGTTAATTTTGATTTTCTAAGAGTGTAGGCAAAGGTCTTTACGCAAAATTTGTCACAATTCTTGCGTCGATCGACAGATATGCGATATGTTTGGTACTTTGACGGGTACGATGTCTTACAGGCACAGGTACATTCAATAGTGAATATGTTCACTCGAATTTATCCACTATAGCACGCAAAGCCTGTCTGGTGGGACGATTATTACGACCGAAAATTAATAATAATAATAATAATAATATTTATTCTAGTCGATTTTCTACAGACATGGGAAAGGTCAAGAGTAAACAACGTTATAATCATAGAATATGAGATTACAATTAATATTAATACATTTTTTTCTTACAAAATTCAGAAATTCATTTAATGAATAAAGCGATTTTTTTATTAAAATTTGTTTTGTTTTTATTTTAAATTGTTTTGCAGGTAGCTTTTTAGTTTTTGTTGGTAACTTATTAAAATGTTTTATTGCTAAATATTTGCAGTAGTAATTTTGAATAGTTACCAAACTTTGCTCGTTAGTGAACTTCGTGAATGTTTAGACCACCTTGTTGTATCTATTTTTTTTTAGGTGGTACTTCTAGCGCTTCTGCACTGTGGTCTCTTGGTCCTGTTGTACACTTCGGGTTGTTACTAGTAGTTCTGTTTCTTCAATGAATTCTAGAAACTTTCGTAATCACATTATCCAGACGAGTATGAACATTAGTTTGATAATAAGCGTAAGTCTCAGGTACGTTACTTCTTTTGTCAACGGAAGTATGGCTCTGTACATTTTCAGATTTTTTTTAATTCTCGGTAATTAGTCGTCTTTAAAAAAAATCGTCGTCTTGCTGTTTTGATTGGTTTTAATAATAGTCCCTCTTTTTGCATCTTTCTACTATGTTTAGTGCATTATGCATCAAATTGGATACTGTTACTCCAAACTTTCTGCTTATCAGTGTGATATTATAATCATAATAGCCTAATTTGAAGGCGCCTATATTATTCAATAACAGTAATCTAGTCTTTAATGTGATAGTTTTAGCAAGTGTGGTTTTTCTTGTTGAAATTTAAAGGTGTATTTATGTTATTGTGACATTAAATTATTTCTAAATATCACATTTTAAAATTTAAACTAAATACTAGTAGGCCATCCATAAGGCACCACAGTAGATGTGATAACACACTACTCAGTGGGCATTTACTAACGACTTTAGCTTTTACAGTTTTACCATATAATTTGATTGTTATAGTTTGATTCTTGGGCATGGAGGTTACCCAATATTTGACGGGTGGTGGTATATGTCAGTTTTTCAATGCCGTGGTAATATATGCGAAGGTAGTGTTGTTTTTTCACATTTGTTGACTAGCTGATGTATGCTAGTTTTTAGGATTTTTTTAATTGGTATTGGTGCAGAGGCAGAGTCAAAAGTGCTCCGTTTCGTATACACTTGTTGACTGTTTCTTCTAATATTTTTAGCATAAAAGAAGTCAGATTGATTGGTCTGTAGGATTTGGTCGTGGTTTTGGTATAAATACCACCTTGCCTGCTATTCAGCTGTTTGGCATATATGAATGTGCTAGTATAGCTTTGAGGATTTTACATGGAAGTCATCTAAAGGCAGCAAGCCCTTTCTGTAACATGATGCGATAGTCGTGATCCCGGCAGCTTTTGGTGACTTGTATACTTTAAACGTGCCGATTTCACATTCTAAGGTGTCTTTGTTTGTGCATTTGCGTTTACTTATTTCTTTTGTTTTTTTTTTGCTAGGCATTTCAAGGTTTGCAAGTGTAGAGCTTTTAATCAGTAGGGGTTCAATGTTTACAATACGATTTTTGCTTAGTGCTTTCTAGAGAGGTTTGTTTAGAACGTTCTTACAGTATATCCTCCAGGAGTCTCTTTTTGCTTTTATTATAGCATTGTTATATGCTGTAAGACTGGTCTTAATTGAGGCTCAATAAGCATTTTTCTTGGTTTTGTTGAGCTTTTTTGAATTGTTTTTATGGAGTTAACAAACGTGTCTGTTATTATTTGCAGCTCGTGACTGGTTTTTGTTGCCTTTGGACAGTTCTTGATTAGACTAACTAGTATTTTTTTATAAAATCACAGTAAGTTTTTGTCGGGTTCCTGTATTTCTGATGGACGACTTACCCCTATTCACAATATCTATGTTATTTTGTAAAATATATTCTAGAACTTTCTCACCTGATGTTGGTGCGTTCTCATGCGAGGTGGTGTGTGTGCACGCAAGGATTAGCGGATTTGAGAATAATCTCTCTTGTTTCTCTTTCTTACTATGTCCACCTTGGATGTCACTTAGTCACTGGAATAAAGATTTCATTATACCATTAGGTTTAATGCTATTATACATAATTGGGAATTGCATGAGAGCTCGTCTGATAAGAGCCATCTGCCTAAAATACGTAGTATTGTCATGTTTCATAATGTTTTGCATTGAAGGCCGCGGAGGTTGCCCTGCAGTGATGTGCATTGGAACTGCACAATCTTCAACATTTTGACTTACTATTGTTGGCAAACCCTTCTCAACCATTGTCTCTTCAACGGGGAGCGCCTCCTTTTCCGGATTGTTGCCGTCTTTTTTAGAATGGAACTATTTTTGTAGGATCACGCTGGTGAAATTTATGTGCAGTTTGCTCTCTACGGTTTCAATTTGGTTTACACAGGCGCTATCTATAAGTAGGACTTGTTGACTGCCTTCGGGGTCCAGTTTTATGTATACCACTCGCCAGGTTTTAGTGTTTAAGCTGTTCTGCATTTCTAGTCTGTTTAGGGGTGCCCGGTTTTAGTTGTGGTCCCGGTATCTGTATCAAGACTCTACTTGGATTTGGCAGTTTCTTTAGACCTTGGTTTGAAGTATTTTGCCATCAGCAGATGTGCTGCAGAGCCAGTCTTTGATTATCTGCATATAAAATTTTCAGGAATCTTTTTTTATGGGTACATTTCAGAAAACGTGGTATGCATGCTTCTATTTTGTCGATTTTCTCTAGGATGAAGGCCTTTTGGGCATTCAAGACATGTTTGGGGCATCCGCTTGGTAATATTGCTAATGCAATTTCGGTAAAGGTGTTTTTGAAGTTTTTTTTGCATTTTTTGCTTCTTTTTGAGGTCATTTTGTGATATTGACGTACTGTACTACTTTGGGCCTCTGTCGTGCTTGCAGCTGATAAAGGTGTTGCGTCTTTACTTTGTTCATCTTTGTGTTCTGGGGTTTTATCGGTCTTGCCGTTGAGATTGCTCGGTTTCGTGCGCTCTCTGGGCTGTTTTTTGCTTCTCGGTTGCTGTCGAATAATTGCACTATTGTCCTGTTATTATTTTCTGCCATTTTTGTTTTTTGCTGGTTTGTTAGTGCTTGCGCAGCGCAGACTTTGAGTTTAAATGATGCCACTATTCCGAGTTGGATCATGTTTTTGAAATGGATAAACATCTCTAATTATCAGACTAGGAACAGGACACGTAGAGACCAACTCTCCTCGTCATACGGATGTTTTAAGAAATTGGGGAGGCGTATTTTTGATATTGTTAAATAAATAATCCGCGAGAACTCCATTAAAGTCGAAGACTGTATGGTCCGGAATAGCACGATTTGGCGTAAAGAGGTAATGTTTCGAGAAGAAGTGATTGTCAATTTAGCGAATTACATGTTGCATACGTTTTTGCCGCCTGAATTGAGAAGATTAATTAACCTTAACACATTTTACCGTAAGATCATCAATGGCTTTTTAAGACAACGTGACTGGGCTCATATTTGAATGCGGACATGGCGTGACTTTCTTGGTCACATAATCATTACAAACATTGAAAAATGTATGGACAGCTTTTTCACCTTGTTACAAGAAAGGTATTATGTCATTTGTCATGTTTCTTTTATTATGTTTTGAAAATTGTGACAATCGTGTTTTTACATTTGAAAATACCGATGGATTGGCCGTTGCTAAGATAACCTACTGTTTCCTGATTTATACGCTGATATGTCAATAGAAATGATAATCTAAAAAAACTTACTAGGATGGTCTTTCTGGACAGAGGTAAACACTGGGATAACTTTTTTTGATCATCAACAGTTAAAAAATCTTTTCTATCTATTTGAGTGATCAATATTTAATAATCTTCCGTAAAACTATATCTTAAATGCTTTTTACGGCATCACTCGGATCTACAAATTGCTCAGGTAGCCGAAAAGCGCAGATATTTCGTAAACGGCGTGTTTTTCTGTGAAACCACTTGTACATTTTTTCACCAAATTCCTAAAAGAAACAGTTAGTTTTAGCAGCAATGTATGTATACTTTTTCTTTATTGCATTTTTAAAGACCCAAGTATTTAATTAATTTCTATAACAAGTCAACAAATTTTACAGTATATATTATTATTATGAAATTAAAGTGTACTCATTTCAATAATTAGTGATTTATCTTATCATGTTGTACATACATGCCAAGGATATATGCTTTTTATTATAAGCCCTACTTTTATCAAATACTATACACTTTTGACATCGAATATATGTGATTATAAATTAAATAAATCATGAATTTATAGGTGTGACTCTTCAGTTACTAATGGTCATTACTATCAATAATAAAATTATCAAATCGTTGAAATTAATTGGTGACGCAAAGTGCATACAAATGACACATTGATTAAATTGATAATTGGATTATAGATTTGAATTATAGAACGACATATTGATTATACAATCTTTAAAATAAGAAATAAAAAGACTTTTTACATTACTTAAAAACTGTAGAGATGTAGACAATATTTTGTCAGATTTAATCAACGTTCGCCGTATTGATCGGGTCTCGTTGTATTTTCCTATTACATATTAACTTTGCTACATCTCCCCACCATATTATCTTTCTCAATTTATCATCTTACCAATTGTAGAACTCTTATGTTATACAATATGTAATAATCTTTAAATAATAATTCGAGTTGATTGTTGGTCGGCCATGCACTTGATGGCAGTCGGTTCGGTCCATATGTTTTGACCGTCATCATCCGTAAAAATTGTCAATTATGCAATCAGTCGACGCCACGCCATCGTTAAATATTAATTCTGTTCGATTGGACTTTGTGCCCGGTTGAAATTGGGTGATATTGGGGTCCTTTCTATATAAACTTTTTTATTTTTCAATGATTTGTGGTGAAATTGAAATTTATAATTTAATTGCTTTCAATAATACAATTGGTTATTATTGGATTCGTGTTATTGAAACAGGGGCAGCAATACAATACAAAGTGTCAGCTGGATTTTATTAATGAAATAAAATAATACACCCCTCATGCTTTTTACTATTAAATCGTATATTAAGCTATGAAATAAATAACGTTACTGGTAATATCCACTCATTATATTTACGACAAGTTGTTACAAGAGCACATATACAGTGAATGTTGATCTTTACAGGAAATGCAAGTTCTCACGAAACGAGCTGTAATCATGGAGTCTGATACTGAAACTAAAGCGGTAGCTTCGTTTGGTGTGATGAGCAGTGGCTATAAATTGCTTCTCTAAGTTTATAATTTAATGAAAATTTCATCAAAGTGTTGTATTGACTGAAATGGTACGCGGGACTACAGTCGAATGTATTTGTTATTTATCAACTAGCGGGTAGTTAGCCGATTAGCTTTAGGTAGTACGAAAGATTTGATTGAATTATGGTAGTAGTGACCATATGCATTATTTCTTTATTTGTTTGAATTATACTATCAATGATTATGTATTGAGTTATTTTGAGAAATCTGATTTTTTTTTATTGTTTAGAGATATGTTTTTGTAGTATGTAAAACTTATCTACGTATCCATATTGTTTCTTTTGATAGTATTAAACATGATTATATGCTCAAATATCTGCAAGATCTACACATAGATGAAAAAGATATCAGGATTATATCCAATCTGTATTGGAACCAAACAGTTGATGTAAGAGTTTTAAACAACAATATTACCGAAGAATTTGAAATTAAGAAAGGAGTTAGGCAAAGCTGTAGCCTATACGTTGAACGGCCTTTGTTGAAGCTGTCTTGGATAGTCAAATGGGCATCAGAGTTAGTGGCAATTTGATCAACAATATAATATATGCAGACTACAGCATAATTTTAGCATATTGCAAAAGATCTCTAAGCTTTTATAGACAAAATACCTGTACACAACTGTAAAGAAAATGAAAATTTACTACTTTAGCCACATTATTCAAGGTGTAAAATATAGTTTCTAACGTTTTATCCTACAAGGCAAAATTGAAGGAAAGAGGAAAAGACGGAAGAAGCTCTTCTGGTTGCGCATTATACGCAAGACTTTTTTAGGTTTTTACAAACTATCGTCAGATATAAGTCAAACTGCCTCCATTCCTACGTTGGCCTGAATCTGTTTGGCGTAAGTATGGTCCCGTAAATTTCTGTGGCATTGTGGGGCTCATTTTATTGTCACTGGTCGTAGGATCATATATGACACAGTTGAAACGTATTTCTGAATAATTGTTTGCACTCTTGACCAGATTAGTTGAGTATGGCTATGAATTCTTCTGTAACTAACGCACTAGAGTACTCTCTCATACGCCTATTGAAACAATGCCATTTACTGGCGATTTTGACTGATGTAGAGACGGTACGGTTTATTGAAAATGTGAAACTTTGTAGCGGGGTATGTAATTCATAAAGTCCGAAGCAACTTTATCTTCTTGTGGATGGTGTTTTGATAAACAATCAAACCTTTTATTTTCTGCACAATATTCAAAGTCGAAGATGAACTTTTGCAATAGTTTGGGTACCAGAAGAGCTATATAATTGCTTACACTATCGATCAGGAACGAATTGAGTGCTATATCTTAGGAATTGTTCAATGAGCATTGTTATTGTTTCAACAAAAGTAAATCATAATTTCAAGTACGGTGATTTTTATGTACCTAAGACTGTTCTACGGTATTTCTTTGAGAGTGTATCTCCATGTAGCCAAAGTCAATTATTTGGCAGGAAAGAGTGAATACTTATCATAAATGTATGGTCAATTGTCTAGATGTTATTGGTACTCTGAACCAGCTTTATTAGTGATAGAGTGGCATTTCAGTTTCTGTTTTGGCCTGTGCATGTCTCACTGTACATGACAACATGTTTGGCTTACATTTAATGTTTTATTATATAAGAACTGATTTCTTGAGAGCCTTTAGAAGTTATGGTTTTGTCTCAGACGTACATCCTAATCAGTAGAAAGTTTTTGAAAACCAAAATGACAGATATGGGAAAAGGGCTTTTTGCAAGTCAAAAGTAAATGCGTATTATTTTCTGATTATCTTCCTTTTTATACATTTTGAAAATGAAGTTTATGTTTCAATTCTAAACATTTCAATTTACCTACATCCTTCAGGTTTTCTACTGCATAATGCATTTTTTAGTTAGTAGAAAGAACTCAATGCTTTCCTAAACCTGAATTTGTAGGGTTCTTCTTTGGCGGTCGAAGAACAGTTTGATTTTATCGCTGGAGTTGTAAGTGAAAAACTTTTAAATTTTGAATAAAAGTTTGCAATTTTTTTGGTTTTCGGCGTAATTTCTTTTTTGATTTTTATATTTATCAAACTTTTTGCTTGTAAAGGGTGGGCCATCTAACTTTTGCAATTTGAATCGGCTATAAATAAAAAAACTAATGAATATTTTTTTAAAATTATGAGTTTATTAGAAAGAATGGACATTTTCATTTAAGAATGAAACACAACATCGTTCAAATGAGTGCGACGGCTGGCTTGACAGTAACCCATCCAATTAATAAATTAATTATCCGATTAACCCAATTTTTTAGTTTATTTTTGATTGTTTGGGATCCAATCGCATGAATGGCAACATTGGTTTTGTATTTCAAGGCATCAATCGTCTCTGGATGGTTAGCATAACACTTATTCTTAAAAAAAATCCAACGGGGGCAAATCACAGTTTCTAGGCGACCGACCAATTGACATCAGCTTTTCGGCTGATTATTTGATATCCATCATGAGGCTATATTTCTTTGACTAATTGAACTTTTTAAGCCTTTAAACCGAGGTCTTTATGCAAAATTCTTTTTAGAGAAGTGCGAGAAATGTTCAGTTCTTGGGCAGTCTGAGCAACAGCATTATTTCTCAACTTTCTTCAAGTGTTTTTTTTTTCTCTAGTATAATGAGTAAGATGGAAACTTTTGCTCACAGTATCCTTGTTTATCTAATCCAGGCTGTGGCTTTTGCAGGCTTTGAGGAATTTATTGGACGCCCAGCTTTGGCAAACCAGCTTCCAAAATAACACCAAAATAGGCATAGTGATACTGGATTTTCACTGTTCCGGTATTTTCCCCGTACTCGGTATCCACAAATAGAAATAATATTGGCATATTTTTGATGAGTAAACAGTGTCGATATTGCGGAAATACTTACTATTTAACAATAGCTGGACGTGAGAACCTTATCAAAACAAATGCACATCTATAGAAATTTATTTGTTGATTTTATCTCTTTAACACGTTTGTCGAGTATGGCCGTTTCTTCCCGAATCACCCTGTATATAAACATTTTGTACAGTTGGCAATAAGTTGTACAAACGCCGCCGCTGAATCATCGTTTGCTGGCAACGCTTGTCATTTTACTCATCATACATTTAGGTACGCTTCTTTGCTGACAAGCAACTTATTAGACACCAGCGTTTAATCGACAAATATATTTAAAAAAAAAAAAAAAAAAAATCGCTTATCTCCAATTGATGACTCAGCGCTTGCAAGTGATGAGTCGTTCTGAACGCAGCCATTATCATTTTTTTTTAATTTAATTGTTATATTTTATATTACTTTATGAAACTATGTATATAAAAATCAATGACAAAATAATGTATTTAATAATAAATTTTGATATCATTTAAATGTAACATATTTTACATACTTACTAACTTATATTTTTTTGCATTTATATTAGCCGAATGCTTAGTTTCTATGTTTATCTGTTATTAGTTTCTATGTTTATCTGTTATTTCTCAATTTCACAGAGAAAATATTTTTGTACTCATAGCCAATGTTTTAAAAGCTTACTTTCTGTGTTTATTATTAGGTCAGAGAAGAATCTGTTATGGCGGTTTTTCGTAGAAAAACTTGTTTTAAATTACTCATGAAAATGATATCTTAATCGAAAGAACTTTGAATCATAGCAGCTTATATCGCGGTTTTGGTTTTTATAATATTTAGAAGATGATTAATTTTATAAACATCGTACAAATCATCTAATTTATTATTTTCACTGTAAATATTCTATGGACAGCTGACTTGAGTGACATTTAAATTTTTGAAACCCGATTGCATTCCAAAAACTGAGTAATAATGTATGTTTACGGAGTATAAACAAATTTGATGTAAATATAGTAATAAAACTTTTAAACAAGACAGAGCACAGATTTTGAAAACAAATAGTTTTGTTAATTTTTCTTTTGTTTGCATTTTTAAACACGTACACATTATGTATGCGTTAAAATTGATTTCGGTTAATAATTACACTTTGAAGAATTATTTTCATTTCTTGCGCCCCAAAATTATTCACTCCTACACCACTGACACGCGAAGGATTTGTTTTTATTTTATTGCAAATAAATATTATTTAAAAACTGGATCTTTACAATCGACATATTATGTTACAATTCATATACTTTAGGTAATTTTTTTTTGTTATTGGCCTGTCTCCATCAATCAATCTAGAATAGAAAAGTCTATATTTACATATTTTATATTCATACAATATTTTGTAAACATAAATGTAAAAGTCAATCTGTTTGTGCTTATGTATCTTCTGTGTGTATTTAGGGTTGGTTCTAAAATATTTAACTTAATAAAATCTTCAGTATAATAACACAAAAAAAAGTTTGATCATTATAAAACAGTTTTATCTATAAATAGTTTCATTCTACCATTAATAACTTGTTTTAAATACTTACCCCCTTTAGATTTGTACAGAACAAAGCTCCATTTATATATATAGCTATCGAAAGTCGCGTACTACCAAGGTTAACAGATGGTGTATTATGCTCAATCGGTCATTCCGACGACATAATTTTCTCGCTTAATAATTAACAGCTGATGACTTTCAATAGACGAGCAACAGATAATTTATGTGGCTTACTAACGAAGCAGAATCGTTAATGGACCCATAAATCAAGATCTGTTAACGTTGTGATAGTTCATAAGTTTTTCAAATGCAATTCAATGGGGAGTCTTAAAGTATCCAACTGTGAACGTTTCGTACATATTAGATAATAATCAATTCGTTTTAATTAACTGTTTTATAGAACTTGCTATATGTTCAAGTAAATTATGTTACTATTCATTAACTTTATGTTTTATTACCGATTCAATATTAATGCGGAAACTTAATTGTTTCAGCTTTTATCTGTAATGCAATTTCCTAATATAAAGGATGTTTGAAAATAGAATTACGTTTTTGAATCTAATGATCAATTTTCTGTACGAAAACAATTTTATTATTAATTTAATATAGACAAGATGTTTTTGAGATTTTATTCAGTGGGCTAAAAAAAATTTAAATGCGGATTAAAACATTTTTGCATTTAAAATGAAGTGGCATTGTTATTAATTAAGAATTGAACATGCGCAGAGTGGCTGCGAAATTTGTGCTCAAGCTTTTGTCGGCGGAACAGAAAGAACTCTGTTTTGCGGTTGCACATGACTTGCTAGTTACTACCAAACTGAACCAGAGTTTTTGACACCGTCGCAACTGGAGATGAGTCATGGGGTGCGGGTACGACCCGGAAACAAAAGCACTGTCGTCGCAATGGAAGCATCTCTCTTTGTGCAAAGGCCAAAAAAAGCGCGACAGGTGAGAAGCAAAATCAAAGTGATGCTAACAGTGTTTTTTGATATTTGAGAAGTTCTGCGCCGACTCCGTAATGCAGTTTGGCGCAAAAGACCTAACGGCGAAAAAGTGGCAGTTGCATCACGGCAATGCTTGTTCTCATTCATCGCACCTGATTCAGACTTCCTTGGCAAACATGGAATTCAAGTCGTTTGTCACTCTCTGCCTCTCTACTCTTTAGACAGGAGCCCTTGCGGCTTCTGGTTGTTACCGAAATTGAAGAAACCATTGAAGGGATCCCGTTTTAGTGTAGAGAAGAGATACAGTTGAAGAAACGGTTGGTCAAGTGTGTGAATGTGCAAGGAGCCTACAATCTCGTCATGTCAATAATAATTTTTTTCCAGCCAAAGGTTTTATACTTTCTAAGAGCCGTCTGACACGAGACTAATTTTAATACAAGTGTCAGTACAATAATTTTACGCGCCAATTATTAAAAAATTTAATTTTATAATCCAGTGTTTTTGGCGACATATATATACATTGACGGATGTATGTGTCAATTATTTAGTAAGATTTCATCTAAAAAATTAGAACCTGTTCTAAATTCTTGCTTAAAAGCTGGATAAATATTTGAAAAATTGGCGCGCAAAATTATTGTACTGACACTTGTATTAAAATCAGTCTCGTGTAAGACGGCTCTAAGAGACCTCGTACAAAAGGCGATTTTTTTAGTGAGTTTGAACTTTAAATTCAAATCAAACAACAACCAAACAATTTTGGACAAATGTCTGCTGCGGCCGTTTTTGACATAGCGTATTCTGTCAATTCAATTTCTAACAACTTTATCTGTACTCATCCTCATTAAGGAAACGCGTTGAGTATTTTAATTTTTGAAGATATGCTGCTCAATATTGCGTACAATCTGTACTATATGGTACATCTTTCTTGATGCAACGGCAATTTTATTGTTGGATCATTTGCGGATTATTTATTTTTACTTTAAAAGAGGCATTTCTGTTGATTGAAGTAACTATATTGCCAAAACTGAGCTTTATCGCTAAATCAAATTTTGCAGTTAAGTTCTGGTTTCTCTTGGAATTGAGTTTGAGCATACCTTTAGCGAACGTTTGACGAAAACGTTGGTTTTTAGTTCTTAGGCAAGCTAGACTTGTAAGGCACCAGACCAAGATCAATTTTCTACGTGGTTGAATAACAATTTGTGGACGTTTGTTGTAAGGTGGGCGTTTTATTTTTCTGCGAACCTGCATCTCTAAACTTTTAAAAACAAATTTTTATTTTGTTCTGCAATCTAGCTTTCTAAGGCGCGCGTCCATTGCATTCTTGATTGAAGAAAACGTACGATCAATCAAACTTACTTTTGTTTGTTCAAGCAATTCAAACTCTAAATCACGAATTGTTTCTATTGGAATGCGCGATTTGTATGCTGACGCATTGCCAAGACACCTTTGGCCAACATTCTGCGTTCTCAACTGTTTTTTCTTGTTGAGTGGTCAATTAAGTCGAGTAATATTGCTCATATATCGTTCTTTCTTTGTTAAGATAATCGATCGTGATTACTCCACAACAATTCCAAAACAAATTTTTAGTAGATTTTTGAACGCGGAACTTTTTTGGCTTCTGGAGTACCAGAATCTTTCAAAGTTTTATTTATGGTTACAATGCGGCTTAATAGTCAGCATTCTTTTCAAAATGAGCACAGATTGAGTGCGACGATTTTGCCTTTGCTTGCTTCTGGTCAACATATGGCTTTTTGGAGATTTTTTTTACAAACTATGTGATGTATACCTATTAAATCTTTAGGGTCTCAGATATTCGCATTAGCTCAATTTGACATTCTGATTATATTTTATGAACTGCATCTATTCTTACGGGATTTGAAACAGAAATAAGCCGTTCGCGTCTTTAATGGAAAGTTTACATCTTTTGAAGCACGCAATCCCAATTTATCACGGTCGCATACCAATTTATACAGGTATTTAATGACCGTAGCTAAATGGTCTAGTGCGAGGACGTTGAGCATGCAAGCTGGGTTTGATTCCTAGCAGCGGCAAAATCTAATTTGTCGAATATATTTCGATTCGATCGTCTTTTTCGCAAGGCAATGGCAAATCAGCGAAGTATCTGCCTAGTAAACCTATCTAGTAGTGTGGTTTGGATTCCACGTTAAACTGTAGGTCTGGCATGTTTGTGTAGAACTATTATCGCACACCACAAACATACGAGAGGGGCGCCTAAGCTCTTCTTGAAAACTGTACTACAAGAAGAAGATTTAATGGTACTTGATAACTTCCATATTGGTGCCTGACATGTTTTTTTTGTGACACTTCTAATAAGTTGTTTACTTGTTATGGTAACGAAATTTGCTTTTGTTCAAGAAAAGTTTCTTAAGCTAGGTTAACTTTATATCAATACCCTTTTATATTGTAAAATAAACTTTCCTTTATTATATTTAATTCAGTCTTTTTGAATTTTTATCTAATCCTTATTTTCTACAGGGTCCGGCACTGAAACTTTCTTTTTTCAATGAGACGTGAGGACGCTACTGGAGATAATTGCGGCGCCTCAGTGCTCTTAACAAAGAACGTTGGAAGGGAGATTTATTCCAAACCATCGTCAGTCGTTAAAATGCTTTGGTCGAGAGAGCAACGCGTGTTTGCAGTAGAAACGTTCTTTTTACGAGGCCGCTCAATAGTTGCGGTGCAGCGTGCGTTCCGTTTACGGTACAATATTCCCTCTGGAGGAGCTGTTCCTGCCCGGAGATCCATTTTATCCTGGGTGGAGGCTTTTAGAACAGTTGGATATGTGTTCCGCAGGAGACCAGGAGCAACACGGACCGTTACAACACCCGCAAACTTCGAGGCAGTTCGAGAGTCGGTTTTGCGATCTCCTAGGCGCACTGCTTCAAAACATACAGCTGCCCTGCGGTTGTCGGAGCGTTCAACTCGCCGAATTCTTCATAACGATCTTCACTTTTACCCCTACAAAATGGTAGTCGCACAAGAACTTTCCAAACGTGATTTTGTTTCACGACAAGGGGCATGCGAAACGCTCCTTGATAATTTGCCCCCTGAAGCAGTTGTGTTTTTTAGCTATGAGGCACACTTCCATCTCTCAGGTTGTGTTAATAAACAAAATATGCGTTATTAGAGCGATATCAATCCTAGGGAAGTTCATCAGAGGCCTCTTCATTTGGATCGGGTCACAGTTTGGACTGCGATATCAAGCGTGGGAATCATTGGGCCATATTTTTTTGAGGAGGGCAATCGCACGGTTACAGTAAACTCTGAGCTTTATATGGCAATGATTAACAACTTTTTTCTGCCAGCTCTTGAAAATATGGCTATAGGCAAAGTATGGTTTCAGCAAGATGGGGCCACGGCCCACACATCACGACTTTCGATGGCTGTTTTGCGGAAAAATTTTCCAGGGCGACTTATCTCCAACAGAAGTGACATATCGTGGCCAGCACGCTCGCCAGATTTAGCCCCATGTGATTTTTTTCTATGGGGCTACCTTAAATCTAAAGTCTACAACAACCGTCTTGCAACTGTGGAAGAATTGAAAAACAATATTCGTCACGAGATAGCCAATATACCGGTTGCAATGCTCGAAAGAGTCCACATCAACTTCAGAAATCGGCTACAACAATGCATCGACAGCAACGGCAGACACTTGTCAAATATGCTTTTTAAGACATCTTAATTTAAAACTTCCAATGTTAATGCTTAATACTAATCATTAAAAAAAATAAAATGTACAATTTATACTTTTATTTTTTACCTTTAAAAAAAGAAAGTTTCAATGCCGGACCCTGTACTTGCTACATAATATTAATACTGTTTTTCTTACTTGTTGCACATAACTAACTTATGTTCTTAAATTTTTTAAACGATGCTCATAAATTTGTATTATATACTACTTGCTTGTATCATTGTTGGTAGATCGCTAGACTAGAGACAAACCCTGAATATTTAATTTAATTAATTTTTTTTTAATTTAGTTGGGTGGTTTGGTTTGGAAGTCGCCTATTGTTTGTTTTTCTTATGAGATTTAAAATGATAATGCTCATGACATCAAAGGACTTTTTAATTCTTTCTTGAACTTAGTTGTTTCATTAAAAAATTCCTATCGCTGAAGTATCACTTTCTGTATACGTTATTTCTGTTGTTTTGACATTGTACATAGTGCTTGGGTGGACGCCAATTGAACATCTGCGTAAAATATTGGAGAACTGTTGTCCCGTAGAGTATCGTATACTGTAATTATCGTGTTAATTGATATGAAATGAATGTACAATTGATCGATAAAAATTTCTTGGATGGTTTTATTTTCATTGATATAAGCATATGACGTACATAGTCTATTGTTGAGGCTAGGAATAAACTGGTTTTGTTATTCAATTGTTGCTTAATATTAGAAATTATGCTTGTTGAGTTACATTAATCTCCTTGAACGTGAAAAAACTACTTTGTGCCGCCACGTGCGGTATTGAAAACCTATTGCAAAAAAATCGCTACATTGCTGAACTTCCCTGTCCCACCACAAACCGCATGATCCAGTTGTGAGACCGAGTGCCGCCCCAAAATAAATCTCCCACCGCAAAGAATCGCGCTCGGCGCACAATCGCGCGTTACGTAATGCGCGCGGTCTTGCATCGCGAGGACGAGAAAACGGCGACCACGCGCTCTCCTCTAATCCCCGCAGCAACGAAACCGTGGGCGGCCCTTTGGCTCGACATGAATGAAACGGCTAATATGGACATCGGGTAATTTCCTCTTAACACCCGGTGCGAAAAATTGTCAAAAATTAGCAACGCAATGGGAAAATTGTAACGAGGAAATGAGGCGATCAGCTCCGCCCTCTGAGAAGAAGCAACAGATACATCGATCGCTTACCGCCCGCGTACTCGATGCAACACGACTTCCTAGTTTCAATTATATGAACGTTTCATTCATGCTTTTTATTAGTGGCGATAAATATGACAAGGTTAGCAGGTGGATGCATATTTAAATTCAAGATTGAAAACATAGATGCAGAGTTTCTACCAGTAGGTCTGGGCGATCAATGATTCATTTATTTTTTGTGGTTTGCATTATTTTTCGTAGCAGCGAAGGTCAATTAAGGATCAAAATATAAATTTAATGTTTATCGTCATAAAAATGATGACCACGTTAGATAACAAACAACGTTTATACAATCACTTAATGTAACACATTTTTATGAACCGTTTAAAACTTTATGATTTAAAAATATGTTCATATCTCATCACATCTAATATTATACAGATAAATACAAAATAGCATTAATAATAAAGTAGATATAATATTAATTACATTCTTGTTTGTTTAATTACTTGTTTTTTTTTTCAAGTACGAAGTACATTTGTTTTTTAAAAAACTTAAATTACTTGTGACAAACTGATTTTGAAGAAAATTCTTTTTTATTTTAAATGAGGTTTGTGCAGTCTAAACTTATCCATGTAAATAGGAATACTGTAATGATCATTTTTAGTTGTTTAACGATAGCTCATTTTTAATGTCCAGTTTTTTAATGAAATTAAAGATGATTCAAGAGGTTGTCTAAGGGCCTGGATACAACAATGGAAATCGTAGTGATATACGCTTTGGGCGCCACCGGCTTAGCCACCCTCACATTTTAACCTATTTTCTTTCAAAGTCTGTTAAGGGTTTGGGCTTATGAACGTTTAAAACGCTTTTTTCACCTGCCTCTACCGAAAGCATCTTTTTCGGCTCGCATATGCCCATTGGCTTTTTTGGCTATTCGCGGTATTTGATTGGCTGTGAAGTACAATTTTATATGTAGACTTCATGTGTGACAGTGGTGACAAATTATAATAAACATTGAAAATAGTGTTTTTAATTGGGACAGGCGAAAAAATATCGAGTGTCACTCGTGCCAAAAAGCAGCCCTTCGCTTTAGCAGCACGAACGAGCGAAGCTCTTGATACACTATATACTATTGTTTAGCCGATTTAAAAAAACATAGTTTTTTACGAGCGTTTTTGACGCCCTTTTGAACGTTGTTTATATAAGCTTTTGTACTATTGGATACGCGCTACGATAATGGCAAAACAGCTAGCTTCTTAAACGTTTGTGAACCCAGACCATTAAGGTTTTCAAGACGGGACTCTCATAAGCTTTGTTCAAAATCATATATTTTCAAGCCTTTGAGATTTTTATTAAAGTATTCTAGAATTTTCTTACACTTTTTAAAGTGTTGCATGAGCTTTCAAGAATCTAATATTGCATGGTTACTGAAGATATATTATTGTTTTATTAAACTAGATTGGCCGTGCTGCTCTTGTGTGACTTGCGCTTGTGTGTTCCTTCCGTATGTGCCTTAGCGCATTATTAAGCTATTGCCGGAGGCTATTATTTAATTATTTTAAGGATTTCTTTAGTACTTTGTCTAAGCCTGGAATAAAAATTTGGTTTTTAGACTTTGGCGACGTGATCTATGTCTTTTTATATTCATCATATACTGGACAGCAGTAAAGTTCAAGATTCATAGTAAATGGTATACTTTTTAATCTTTTGTATCAAATTATTTTAATGATTTTTTTGGCATTCTGTTTGTCTCTGGGAAAAAACTGGCTTTTAGACTTTGGCGACGCTCAAGATTTTTGGTAAATGCTTTGTTTTTGTTGGTATACGATTAAATCTCTACATTAAGCTACTATCTTTTGTAGGTTGACTAGACTAATCTTTGCAATCCGGAAAGCCTAAGTTAGGTAATCCGTTATTTTTTACTGATCCAACTCCGGTTGTTGACAACTAGCAGCTAGCGTTGCTCGCGTCGAAGTTTGTAGTTGATAAAGTGCTGTGTTATGCTGTTGACGTTCTATTCACTTTTAAAACATATCGATCTATATTACGAACTAGATTAATCGGTTTACGTATGCTTATTTGACTTTGTGAAGTCTCCTTTCACCTAGCACAGTTCGATGCTTTTTACACGATCTGCCAATGTGAAGGCATGGATACATTCTAATGTTTTTGCACATTTTTACCAGATATTTGTCGGGTACCTATTTCTATCACTCTATCGGAGCTATCTCGGTTCGAAGTATAGTCTTGGTCTTGAAGTACTCAAGCTCCATAGCCTCGGTTGTATGATTTATCATAGCAAGTTTTTTGAAATGATGTTTAAAAAATATATAGAGTCAACTTTATATTCCAACAAGATGGTGCCTCTTCTCATAAATCACATTTTTGAAGTCCAATTTTCTAGTTACTTAATTTTGAGGAATAACGTCATGAATTGGCTACAGATCATGTGATTTGGCGCCTTTAAGTTTTCTTTTTTTAGGAAATTGCTATAAGATAATTTCAGAAAATTGTTGCGTTTTGTAAGAATAACCGAGGCGGCCATTTGAGTGATATGCTATTTCACTAAGAATTTACATGTTTGTATTCTATATTGGAACAAAAAAAGTTGCTTGTTATTTTTTCCATTTTATTTATTCAACAATAATTTTTTGTCTCTAAATTCCGTTTTGTAGTCTCATGTTCGAGCGAATAAGAAGAATTTGTTTTATTTTGTATATTAGTTTAATTATTTTTTAGAAAAAGACTTAGTTCTTTACCTATCAATCAATTAAACAAATACACTCGTTGTTTACTAGGTATGATGGACTGTCGGATAAGCATATAGTCTATAAAAACACCAATTTACCACGAATTACTAATTTCATGTATGATTTGTATATGTGCACGTGCTCATGGTGTTTTTCTTGCATTTTAGTTTGGAACCAAAGTTCTTGTTTTATAAAATCGTTTATATTATAATTCGCCTGAGAACAATATAAGTATGATTTAATATGCGGTTGTTTTTTCATTTAATAATTTACATCAAACAAACATTAGACAGACGCCCCAGTTAAATGCTCTGTCATCTATATGAATATGCTCTTAATATATTAAAGCGATTTATATTTAATTGGGGTGTTTTGCAGTAAAACATGTGTAAGCACTTTATAACAAGTGTAATTATTTATAATTGCATTTTTTTTGTTATAATGTTATTGGCGGGTTTTTTGTTTTATAAAATAAATCATCCGTGTAATGTAATAATATATTCGTTGAATGTTTATTGACTATCAATAATAAATTTATGGCCTTTCAAACATATATAGCAATCTTCACTAATTAAATTTGTTTGAAGTGTATATCAACAGTGATGACCTTCAAGCTATCTGCCGAGATTAATGCCAATTATTACTATTAAAATTTAAGCACACAATATTGCTGTTATGCAATATGGACGTTTTAAAGCATTTATTTATTAAAGCAATATTGAACGGTTACTTAATATCATTGTAAATAAATCAGTATTAGAACAATGTTATATGAAGAAGGTAACATTGTAACACTTTTCAATTGAATTTATTGTAATCTAATTTTATTTTATTATTATTTGCAGATGTATCAACGTCAGAACAAGAGGATTTGTTTATAAAGAAATTACGACAATGCTGCGTGCCATTTGATTTTATGGACCCCGTTGCCGATTTAAAAGGCAAGGAGGTCAAACGTCAAACTTTGAATGAGCTAGTAGACTACATAACTGGAGGACGAGGTGTACTCACCGAGGCTGTATATCCAGAAATTATTAAAATGGTAAATATACTAATTATTAGTACTATAAATTAATTAAAAAATTATTGGTGTCATAATAATACACACTTATCTTGTTCGGTTCACACTTGTTGCGTTCTGAGAGCAATTTGATGTATTTGTATGTTTAACCATTAAAACGTACTGGTCCCGTGACGCATAGAAGCACATTGCGCATACCAAACCAATTAATAATGTGTTCAGTTCAAAAGCAAGCGTACTTTTGGAGCACATCATTTTATTTTATTAATATTATGATTTAAAAGTTTTTATTAGTGTGGGGATGAATTGAAGCTAGATTATTAATCTATTTATTTAGCTGAAAGAATTGAATGTATCACATTTTCTGGAATTTCTAGAAGTCTATGAAATAATAAATCAATTTATTATGTTTTTGATCACAAATTTATTCTTACGAATACATTACTAGTTTCATCTCTACTAGAGCCTTCTACAGATGAAATAAGTTATATGAGTAGAATAGAGCCGAGTAAATTGTTTTATTATTTCATAAACATGAATTATCACGTAGTAGAAGTCACAATCATCAATTAGTTAGAAGTCTATTGCACTTATTCAATTTTAAGATTAAGCGCGGAATAGCAAACTTTTTTTTTCTTTTTTTTAGGACGTAGTGAGGTATTGGCCTCAACAAGTGGTCTTTGCGAATGACTAGTGCATGGCAATACCTTTCCGTTTTCTTTTCTGCGTTGGTCCTGCTATTAATTTGTTCTTGTCATTGTCACTAATGTGGTACTAGTTTGAGGTGGGCTCATTTCGGCTTCGCGGAATTAATTCACACAGTTTGCTGCGGCAACACATGCTGTCTCCGGCCCATCTCTCCCTATGTCCTCTTTTTCTATCCTACTTCCTACATTGGCATCCATCTCTCTTTTTTCTCATTTTTGCGCTAGATATTTGCTTAGTTCTTAGGTATCTTCTTAGTTTTTGTATCTTCATTAACATCTTCCTTGTCGTATCCTTTTTTTTCATAAATATTTTGTGTAGCTTCATTAAATGTATTCTCTTTGGTAGTCTTAGATTTGCCAGTTTTACTTCTAGTGAGATTCTAGAATTTCTTTTTGGAGTTAGTTCTTTGTGTCCTCTGGTTGCCAGATATACTCTGACCATTTCGAAAATTGCATTCTCTGTCAACGTCACCACATGGTGTATCTGCCATATGGAAGTTCTTTTCTTCTCATTATTTCTGCAATTTTGGTTGGTACTAATGTTTCAGTAAATGTTCTTCTCTTCTTCACCGTCTAATCCTTGGTAGGCATAGTTGTCTTGGCCTTCTTTTTTTTTTTGCTTCCATTTAGCTACTCGTTCTTTCTTTCTTTGTTTTCTGTGGTTTTTGATTTGTGTGTCTTTCTATTTTGTTTTATCTAAATCTTAAAGCTTCAAACTCCTATTTTTTCCTAAGTACTATCGTTGCATAGTTTCTTAAAGCTTTTCATTTGTTTTCGTCATTCAGGCATATAAAGGGTTTTCTAATAAGAAGTTTCATTTTGAATAGCAGGCTATTTGGGCAGCTGTCAATTTTGAAGCTATTATCTTTGACATTTGACAAATAAAAACTACGCCATTATTAAAAATTGGACGATACACGCTTCAGCAACGCATTGAAATGATTAAAATTTACTACAAAAATGGTGAAAATTTTTCAGTCACAGTTTGCAAAACTAAAGCATTTTTTGGTCGTAGTAAAGCACCTTCTCGGCCGGCAATAGTAAACCTGGTGGAAAAATTTGAGCTGTTGGGACAAGTTTGTGATGTGAAGAATCGAAACCGTGTACATTGCTCAAGAACACATGAGAATATTGCTGATGTAGCCCGCAGTGTTGAAGAAAACCCAGGTTTGTCGATTCCTTGTCGATCTTTGGAATTAGACATTTTACAAACAACATTACAACGTATTTTGCATAAAAACTTAAGTCTTAAGGCTTTTAAAGTTCAGTTAACAGATTCAGAAAATCCAAGAATGGTTGTTGAAAAGTCTTTGCATCCTCAACGTGTCACTGTTTAGTGCGGTTTTTGGGCTTGCGATGTGATTGGACCCTACTTTTTGTTACGGTGAATGGATGGCGCTACCGAGCTATGATTAATGATTTTTTATAGCCGGAATTGGAAGATATTGATGTGGACTACGTTTATTTTCAGCAAGAAGACGTTACGTGCCACACAAGCAACGAAACAATCGCAATTTTGCAAGAAAAGTTTGCTGACTGTGTTATTTCTCAAAGAGGTGATCACAATTGACCACCGAGACATTGTGATTTAACACCTTTAGACTTTTTTCTTTGGGGCCACGTGAAAGATAAGATCTATGTCAATGCTCCACAATCGATTCAAGACTTTAAAGATGGAATTCGTGTTATCGAGGACATACAGCAGCAAATGTGCGAATTGGTCATGGAAAATTTCATGAAAAGAATGTGGTACTGCAACCGTATTATTCACAAATTTTCTGTAAGGTTTTGAATGTTAATCTCTGAATAATTAATTGAGAAAAAACAAAATTCTTTATAAAGGATTTTTTTTGCCAATGAGGGGAGATCTTCTAAAGACCTTTTAAGGAGTTTGGTTTAAGGAGTGTCCTACATTTGTTTGACCCAAAATGCCTACCGAAAACTGCCCTCTTTTTACATGGGCGGTGGGCTTGCTATTCAGCATTACTTTGCCGTGGCTCAACCTTGTCTCTCTTGCTCTTTATTGACCGTTGTTTTGGTTTTCCTTTTTTGTTTTGAGGGACCTTTCTTCTACTACCAGGCAACTACCTGTATTGTCTTTGTTAATGCCGTTTGATATTTGCTTGTGTATCGCGACCAGCCGTTGCACAATTTGTTTTAAACATAACAACCCTGCCTGTGGTACACTGCAGATTGTTTTTTTTTTGGTGTTTTTCGATCAGTATCTCTCTGTCTTGTAAATAGTTTCCTAAAATTCATTTCATGTATAGAGACGCTTTTTTATTATATGCTCCACCTGACAAAGTTGAAAGCGCTTTGTACTTCTTAAGGTAACAATTGCGTCGTATTTCTGATTTTTTTTTTTTTTTTTGGGCCGTTAACCTTTGTATGGTCGGCATGTCGTCGACCGTACCTCTCGGAATCTGAACTGCATGTCGACTAGTCCTTCATCTTCTTCGATCTCTTTTAGGAGTTGCCTGTTTAAAGATCTGCTTTATTAATTTGCCCATGACGGCATATTGGTTTGATGCTCCTAACTTCAGTGTTTAGTTTGCAATTTTGCATTTCACATCAGGAGTGTGTGAATGTCTGGGCCTGCTGCTTTGTCGGGTTGTATCTTGATACCCGCTTCCGTTGGATTTTCTATTGTACATGGAGTTAACTATTGTGTTTCTATCTCCTATTCTGGCCATCAGGTTTGTGGTTGGGGAATAGTTTTTGGTCTTTGTCCGTTAGTGTAATGGGCGACCTTAGTACTATTTTCTTGCTTACTATTTTGTGCCTGTGTTTTTTGCTTCTAGTTGGCTGATGGTCTGCAATTTACTTGAATAAATTTTCTTCTTGCTTCTAGGCATTCTTTTCCGCGATGTTGGTAGTCAATCAGTAGATGGGTCTGAGTGTGTTGACTGTGACCTTTTTTTTGCATGTGCTGTCACATGAATTCTTTATTATTTGTGTCAAGTTATCTATGGTGTATGGTGTAAGTGCTCTTACTTGTTTCAGTTTATTGTTTGATTTTGGATGTAAGCTGTGCTTTCTTTTTTTTTTTCATTCTTTGTTACTTCTTACCAAGTTTTTATTTGGTTTTGAGAAGAGAGCTAGATCCATCTTTTTTTATTTCTGTTTAAAACCCGTTTGACACTGTCTATAATTATGTCTTGAATTATATATATAATTTTTATTAGAATTTGTGCCATAATTCCATATATAAAATTTATATCCTGTATGACACTGTAAATAATTCTTTATATAATTATAAAACCACGCCTGCGCCTTATCTATGATCTGTCAAATCAAGTTTCAATGTTTACTACACTTTGCAGGTTATGTCATTTGTTTTGAATTGATTATTGCTACAGTTAATTATACAATTAATGAAAATAATAAAAAATGGAAGCAGAACAAATTAAAAAAGTGGTAGCAATTGCTATATGTAGAGCTGCAGTGGTAAAATTGAAAAAAAATTACAAAATACAAAATAATATGCGCACATCACGTTCGCGTCGATTATAGATGGGAAAATAGAACATGTTCTAAATTTTTCAAGATATAATTGTGACCTTGATAATTTGTGTGTTTTACACACGGAAATGGTCGATCTATAATTATATATATAATTCAAGACATAATTATAGACAGTGTCATACAGGTTTAAGTTGGTTTGCAGTATTTTTCTTTATTTATTATCTAAGCCAGCGTGTGAATGATTTTCTTGCAGAGAGCATGCATAGCAATTGAATAGTATATAACTTTTTGCACACGTCAAATCTAGTCTTGCATAATCTTAGACATAGTATACAATCTTCACAAAATATTTTATTTGGTTGTCACTTTTGTGTTTGCATGCATGCATGCGAGTTTTTGATCATTTTTTCCCTAAAGCAACACTGTGCTTATACGATTGGTGTAGTTATACTTGTTTAGTTGTGATCTGTTATTCTATGCATATCTACTGTAGGGGGAATGAAGTAATGTTATTTTACTGCAATGAACATAGGCGAGACATTTTTTTATGTAATTGTTATGATGAGTCTATAGACGAGTCAGTTTTTCATATAATATTTTTGACGTATTCAGGGTGTCTACTAAACATTTGACACAAAATAAGGTCTATGAAAGAATTTTGAAAAAAAGTAGTACTTTATTATTTTCAAGATATTTAATTACAAAAAACTGCTGAAAATGACTACACCTAGCTAGCTATGTTGCATGCATCAATCTTTTCCTCATTGACTGCTGTACTTGTTTAAAAACTATTTCTTATTGCATTATACCCATCAATTATGCAAATCTTCTTTACAGCACAATTGTTATTATTTCAATTTTGTAGCATCCTGTATAGTTTACTTTATTTAGTATATATTGTAGCTTAAACATAATGATGGAGTAAATTAATTTTTAAAATATATAAAGAAGAGACGCAATGTCCTCAAATGAGACAGTTGTAAAAGCAATAGTTTCGAATAAAGCCTAGTTAAATAGGTAAATTTATACGAATGCCACAACGACATATGTAGCGCTCGTTACTATTTGTTCAATCGGACAACCCAATAATAACATTAAAAAATTAAATTTATGAAAAAATATTCTAAACTAAAATCATCCATAGACGCGTTTCGAGGTTTACCTCTCATCAGTATGGCTTTATTTATTTAAACTTAATAATTGATATTTAACTTACTTCGTCAACATTGTTCACCACCACAATTCAAAAAGAATATTTTAAAGGGTGTATTGACTATTTATACTAACTGACTGAACAATGTTCATTCTCAGAATGCTATTAACCATTGCCATTAAATAAAGTCATTAAGTCAGTTAGTATAAATAGTCAATACACCCTTTAAAATATTCTTTTTGAATTGTGGTGGTGAACAATGTTGACGAAGTAAGTTAAATATCAATTATTAAGTTTAAATAAATAAAGCCATACTGATGAGAGGTAAACCTCGAAACGCGTCTATGGATGATTTTAGTTTAGAATATTTTTTCATAAATTTAATTTTTTAATGTTAAATTAATTTTTTTTATGAATCACTGTAGGTCATCGGTTAGTTTACCATTAACTTGGCAGTGAGGTGCATAATATTTTGGCATCATTTTCAAATTGCTAAAAATATCAAAGGTACAAAATAAAGTAGACATTAATATTAATCATAACTGATAATATATGTTTACATATTAGCTATGCATTACTCATTTATTTGCAATATTGCAAAACAACAATATAATTGCATATTTAATCAATAAATATTAATTTTTATGTACAATACTAATTTTTGTTTATTTCAGATATCAGCAAATTTATTCAGAACGTTGCCACCTAGTGAGAATCCAGACTTTGACCCAGAAGAAGATGACCCCACGTTGGAGGCCAGCTGGCCACACCTGCAGCTGGTGTACGAGTTCTTTCTGCGGTTTCTGGAGAGTTCAGATTTTCAGCCTACAATCGGAAAGCGTGTGATTGACCAGAAGTTTGTGCTACAGTTGCTCGAGCTGTTTGACTCAGAGGACCCCAGGGAGCGAGACTTTCTGAAGACCGTCTTACATCGTATCTACGGAAAATTCCTTGGACTGCGAGCGTTCATCAGAAAACAGATTAATAATATATTCCTTAGGTAAGAAACTCTTATTTTTAAATTATGTTTACTTAGTTTTTGAATACTATTTAATCAATTATTTTAAATTACTCGAAATTCTTAACCACATCCTTACCTAAAACTTAATCTAAAAATAAATATTAGTTAAGTAACTTAACTAATAAGTTTTAAAACAGTTTGTAATTAAGAAAGAACAAATGCTTGGGAGATGTAATATTTTTACAATGTTTAATATGATCATAAAAGAGAACAGTTGGCAGCATTGAGAATAGATAAACAAATTGACATTGCCTTAACTTGACCGCTGTAATAGTCAGCTTAATATTCACATACATACTGTTTTCATCTTTGCATTAATTAATTCTTTGTAATGCGTTCAGTATACAAATGGCTTCTGCTGTAAAACACAGCTGCTGCGGTAACTTCAACTAGTTGTCTGGACCTGAAAATTTATTAGGATGTTTTTTATCTTTTATTATGTACAAAATCTTCATATTTGTCTTTATCTATAATTTTGCACATTGAACCTACAAAAATAATGGTTTGACATTCAGCAGTCGAACTATTAAACTGTAAACAAGAGATTATTCCTGAATCTTGAATAGAATTTCCTGATAGGCAACCAGTAGTATAGACTTGAGTTTTTAATTCATTATTAATCAATTACTGCACATTTCAAGTTATCCACATGTTGCACATAATATCATTCAGGCTTCTGTTTATTAATAATATTTTGTAATTTCAGGTTTGTCTATGAGACTGAGCATTTCAACGGAGTTGGTGAGCTTTTAGAAATTTTGGGTTCAATAATCAATGGTTTTGCGTTGCCACTGAAAGCGGAGCACAAACAGTTCCTCGTCAAGGTCCTTATACCCTTGCACAAGGTGAAGTGCCTCTCGCTCTATCATGCACAGGTAAATATTTTTTTAAATAGGTGATATGTTGATAAAATTATCACAATTCATCTATCATAATCTAATTAAAGTAAATTAGTAAAATATTTTAATTTTTCTTGAAATGATTTGCAGGTGGTACAATACACATTTTTTGAAAAAAATTAACTTGTTCAAAATGTCATAGTCGTTAATATTATGATGTATTACATTTATTACTTTTTAATTTATTATCTATAAAGCATTGACATTTAACATAATAATTTTTTTATTATCTGTAAATGGAAATTGTTTATTTGATTCATTATTTATTAACTCAGATATAATTTGGAAAACAGAGTTTTATTAACATTAATTTATTTGTTCACTTAAAAAACACTGATTGTAACTTAATTATAATCTGAACTAACTGAAAGTTAGTTTCTATGGTGTCAAGTAGTTATTTAGTTTGTTACACAGCTCAAGCATTGATGAAATGTGAATCTTTATCATTGGATGAGTTACATTTACAAACAGATAAATCTGGGAATATTATATTTATCAATGTAAAAACAATGGATATTATATTATATGTCAGACCTAATTTAGTTATCAGTTGGTAGTTAAAAAAAAGTTATATTTTTAAAGAAAGAAGAAGAAAAATTATAATTGTTTAATTGCTTTTGATATAATAAATATTTTTTGTAAAAATAAAGGCTCAGATTTGATCATGACATTTAGTTAGAAATTCTTGAATTTTAATACAATTCATAAATTGATACATAGCAGTGACAGTAGGGTCATAAGTTTTACAGTGCTCTAAATTAACTTGTTGTTTTGTTATTCTTTAAAGGAACAAATTACTAACTTGTCTTGATTTGTTACATCTTATAAAATCTTAAATATTAAATTTTGCTTTTGCTGTTTATTGTTATCGTATTTGTCTAATAATTTTTTTCTTTGTATCACTTGCGAATTAGTTTTATAAATTTGTATGATCTTTATTAGATCTAGATGATTATAATTTCTTTTTTAGTTGGTGATAACATGTAGGAGTAATACAGCTATTCGATCAAAATTGTTATTATATTTTAATTTTAGCTGGCGTACTGTGTGGTACAATTTTTGGAGAAGGATCCTACGCTGACAGAACCAGTGGTGAGAGGTCTGCTCAAATTCTGGCCAAAGACGTGCAGTCAAAAGGAAGTAATGTTCCTTGGTGAAATAGAAGAGGTGCTGGACGTCATAGAACCATCACAGTTTACACGTATACAAGAACCATTATTTAGGCAGATAGCAAGATGTGTGTCGAGTCCCCACTTTCAGGTATTTCTATAAATTAGTTATATTACAATGAACATAATTTTGATAAATTAAAATTAGATAAAATAACATTTTTTAGTTCCTATTTTTATAAACTATTATAACGAGTTTTGGCAATATATAGATATTGATTCAAGCGAGTAAATTATCAAATTAGACTTTTGCCTGATAAATAAACTTGTTGACAATCTTATTTTTACTACAATTTAAAACTACTTTTACTGTTTTGAGATGAACTTAAGTCACTTGTTGAACAATATTTACTTCTAGCGAAAAAAACACTTTCATTTTGAAACATCAATAACTATTATGTTGTGTTATGTAATTACTGTAAAATTTTGTATGCTGGTAAAACTATTTGTTGTAATCTTTGAAATAAATTTAACAAAATGAATTAATATTTTTTTTTAAATTAATACAAATAGCTTTGACAGTTTATTAAATTTGTGTTATATTTACATTTACTTCTAGTATTACGCTCAGTTTTTAAATTATTTTTTTTATATTACTGATGCAACGATCTCTTTTAACCACCCATCCGCCAAATCGTGCGTTTACGTAGTACATTCATTAATTGGACACTAATTTATTTTGGAACGGCCATTGTTGCTTATCATCAAACCGTCGTCCGCTGCCAATTCATTCGACCGCTTCACTTTACTTCGGAAAAATACTGAGACTGCTTTCCGTTTGATTCGGTCTGGTCCGTCTCGTCTTCTTGCATCAGTGCGCTATTACTACAGTCTACTGTCGGTCCCGCGTGCTTTTCTATGAATTGAACACACACATAATTAGAGATCTTAATACCAAATACAGTATTAACAACAACCTAGTACAACATCAGCTCTGGCAGTGTATCTAGCATATACGTGGTGTGCAAATTAAGTAATGAGAGAATTTTGTTGGGAAACCACACAGCGCAGGAGACGGTTCTTCCAATCCTCATATAAGTACTGGAACTCTGATAGTAGAATAGCCATTATCTAGTTGGTTACAGCCGGTTGAATGTTTTCTACTGTCCAGTAAAAAGCAAAATTCACAAGGACCCAAGTCTGGCAAATAAGAAATCTAAGGAGACATAGGAATGTTTTTACATGCCAGAAACACGTTTGTTAAAATTGTTGTATGACAATGCGCATTGTCTTGATGCAACATCCAGTTGTTCTTGATGTTTGGTCTCACATGCATGACCATTTTTTGAAGTTTTTTGAAAGTATTGATTTACCCATTGGTTTTGAGGCATAAACTCTCTGTTTGATTTCTTGATTATCGAAAAACAAATCAGCATTTATTGATTGCATGCTTTTTTTAGGCCTTGGAGAGGTTGAATCAATTTCTAAATGTAAAGGCACCTTTCCTTCCCGATGTTTGTTAATTTTGCACAGATTTATTTCATTTCCAAATTATTAGTCAAAATATGATAAACAGTTTTTCTTTTTATATTCATATAAGTTTTTCAACTATTGGGGAAGTCTAGGATCTGAGTTAAATGAATGTGTAACGTTTTTGCAATCTTTTATTTTGTGTTTGTTAATTACAACATTTGTTATTTTGTTTTCAATAATATTTTTATATTTTAAACAAAAATCTAATAAACAGTTTTTTTCAGTCTCACTTAAATGTTGCTCTTTATTATTTATCTAAATTTTATTTATTATTGGTTCCATAATTATATATGATTATTAGGGCCGTGATATTCAACTCCTAATATAGTACCTAACAAACTATTAGCTGAATAACCTAACTTTAAATTTAATTCAATTTATTTTACTTTATTATTTTACCTCTGAGCTTAATAAATTTGACTAATGATGAAACGAAATAAAAGACATTTTGCCATCTAAACAAATATTTACTCTTAGTACAAGGCTTGCTAAGAATTCTAACAAATATTCACTGACAGTTCAGAGATATTGGAACGAAACATGGAATAAATTTACAAATTCAGTATTTTCCGAGACTAATAAGACACAAATGTTGAAGGTCAATGTTCACAGACTGCTTACATCTAGTCTTCAATGTGATAGTTTCAACGAGTGTCTTCTAAATTGAAGGGTTCTGGATTTTGGATTGAAAGTTGGAGGGTAAACCAAAGTCTACTGTACGTAGGCCTCATTAGGCCCTTTGTACCTCCTTCAGTGGTGACCTCACTCCGTTCTCTTGGCATTCAATCACCCTATGTGGCTGATGTATGCAAGTACAACGCTTGGAGGGGTCTCTTGTATACTGGCCATGTCAAGCCAGCAGCTCCAGTAGATTATTTAAGCTTTTGAGTGTTAAAGCGGTCCAGGGTTCAGGTCCTCACCCCATGAGGGTTGACCTTTTACGGGCCAGCTTGTTTGCCTCATTGTTACTTACTTTGTTCGAATGTTCTTTAACCCAGAGCAACTTGATGCTATTTCCACAGGTTGTGATTCTAGGCTTGTTTATAGCAATTAGGGCCGCTCTACTATCAGTTAGAATTTGGACATTTTTGCCAGATATTTTGCGGTTCACAATTTCCATAATCCCATAGGTTGTCCCAACTACTTCTGCTTGGAAGATAGTTGTGTGACCTTCTAGTGGTAATGATGTTTTGAGGTCCAGGTCTTGCGAGAAGATTCCCGCTCCAGAACCTTTATTGGCTTTTGAGCCATCCGTGTAGATTCTAATCAAATTATTGACGACGTTCTACTTCTCTTGTTCATGTGTGCGCACGTTGTAGGGTCATTGAAACACAAAGAAGGGTAACATATTATCTGTGGTGTTTTCTTAACAGCCTCTTCCAGAAGAGTACAGTGTTTGCCAGCCCTTCCTGCAGTGAGCCAAAGTCCAGCAAATTGAAGGGTTTTGTGCTAAAACTGTTCTGTTCTGCTCTGTTTTTCTATTAGCTTCAGAATTGATTTTTGAGCCTAACAAGAATTCTGGCAGCTTAAATTTTAATAATATTGTTCCGTTTTTACACCAAAAGAAGCAGAACATTTCGTACAATATCACAGAAAAAGTGGAGCTGACCAGTTGTCTAAACCTATCTTCATTTTGTGACTTATGTATTATTATTTCATATACTTTTGTAAAGTTTATTATTTTGTGCAATAGTTACTAAATAAACACTAACTTTAAATTTGTTTATAGGTTGCAGAGAGAGCATTATACTTCTGGAATAACGAGTACATTATGTCATTAATGGAAGAGAACAATCATGTAATAATGCCTATTATGTTTCCCGCTTTATACCGCATATCCAAAGAACATTGGAACCCTACGATTGTGGCGCTCGTTTACAATGTGCTGAAAACCTTTATGGAGATGAACTCTAAATTATTTGATGAGCTTACAGCAAGCTATAAGGCGGAAAGGCAAAAGTAAGCATAACATATCGGATCAAATAAATTATGTAGTAGTAATTAAGTAATAAATGGTATACTAACAATTGTATTATTTATTATTGTTTAATATAGATTAAGGGAAAGATATTACTGGATTAGATCGATGAAATCCTAGTAGTTTTTAATTGTATTGTTAATGAGAAAGTGAAATATAATAAAAAAATGTAAGCATATTATAGCATCCATTTTGTTCCTTTTTTTTTCGGTTTATTTATAATGTGTTGTCTTGTAAAATTAATGATTAATTTGGTTTGTAGAGAGAAAAAACGAGAGAAAGAAAGGGACGAATTGTGGAAACGATTGGGTGAATTGGAAATAAGCCACAGTAAGAAGATGATAGCAGCGCACAACAGCAGTCCCAATGTAAAGAAGTGATATCCCTCCAAATGTGTACCCCACCCTCACCAACCAGCAGCTGCAGCCACTGTGTAAGTACAGTAACAAAAATATCCACCAAGAAAATAAATTATGGAAAACGGAAAAAGCGCAGGTGTCCCGTGTTATTTAGGTTGAGAATTGGCATGTTTTTTTTTTCCTGGGGATCATAAAACGTTGTCCAGGCAGTCCCATCGTGCTTCTCTGTGCCTCTACTTCTAGTTGTTGCATGGGATGCCTGGAAGTACGTTTCAAATTTAATGGTACGCCTGCGCTTTTAAATAAAAGTGAGGAGGAGGCCCCTGCCCCGCTCTAGTGCTATATTTAAACTAACCACAGTCCCTTTTGGTGTCTGTTTCTTTCTATTATAGCTGCGTTGGATCCAGCAGACTATGTTAAACATGTGCTATATAGTTAATTGGTCATCTGTAAATAGATTACGTCGTGGTTACGTTTTGTGTTTGGACTTGTTTGGTTGGCCATGTTTATAATAAATATACAAAACTATATATATATAACAATAATTATACAAATAAAATACATGCAAAGTTCTCTCGAGAATATTTCACTAACCTCTATGTAAATTTTAAAATTATAACTATATATATATACATACATATACATATGCAATAAATTATTTCAATGTTTTCTATTTTATTTGATGCAATATTAATTTATTGTTTCGGATCCTCAAAATCGGTGTGTATTAATAGAACTGTGTAAAGGTCCTAAATAGTACAATATGACGGCCATTTGTTAGAGTCTTATTGACACTGTTGGGTGCCTCTTAGTCGTTTTGACCAAGAATTTAAGATGGATTGTAGCACTATTAGATTGTAATGCTGAGTTTACACGGATCAAGAAAATGATTGAGAAGTTGCAGTTTTGCTACAAACATTATTTGGATCAAGGTAGGATTTTTTTATTGATGCATGAATATCTGATCGTTATTCTAGATCCTTGTAAATACAGCATAAAAAAAGCACTAGATTAACAAAGCAAAACTCTGGTTGTTTTTAGTTTTGTATTTATTTCAATATCAATGTTATTTATTTTTTAAATATACACCAATATATTTATGAGGAAGTATAAAAGCGATTCTGTTTATTAATTTTTATTAATTAGATTGCAATGTTGAATTATTCATGTAATTAATTAATTAATAATTTTACATTGCTGTACTGAAATATTATTAAAACCGCTTATTTTTGTGTTTGCTAGGCCGACAACACAATTTATATTTATTGTTTTATTTTTATTATTCTAAAACCCAATCATTTCAAACACATAATTCTAACCACAGAATATTTTATATGTGCTCATTGAGCACGTGATGTGTGATCGTTGCAAGTGACTGTATAATATTAAAATATATATATTTAATTAATTAATTTAATGGTGAATTAATTAATTAACTGATCATGAATGGGATGTATGAAAGTGTGATACAAATTAATTTTTCTGTGGGTGTGCGAGGTATGTACAGAAACGGCTGTATAACATGTAATATATGTTTAGTGATGTTTAATAATTTTAATTTGCTCCCCTGCAAAAAAATTGAACCTGTTGTCAAGATATATAATTTTATTATATACATATAATATGGAATGTTTGTAATTATATTTAACTAATTTTCTTTCTTTTGTTTTTATGTTGTATTATTTTGGTGCATATTGTATGTTTTCCCCAATTTTAAATATAACTTTTTATTTTTATTTATTTAATTTTATTATTTGTTTTTATTTTATACCCATTATTACTTTTTATACTTTCATAATCTAATTGCGGAATTTAAGCCGACTACATTCATCAAGTTGTTGTTCAATTTTATTGACTTACAGTCTCAAGTTCTGATTTTACCATAACGAGTAAATTCATTTGTATGGATATTTAAGAACAAAATATCTTATATTTATAAGGAATTATATAAATATCACATTTTAAAATTGAAAAAAAAAAATAAGGAATTGTATTATATTGGAAATTCATTTAGGTGAGTTATTTGGAGCGCTTCATCATTTTATCAAACTTTTCTCAATTTTGTGGTATGCTATTTTTAATGAAAAATTAGAAAGACATGCAGAAAAGAGATGATTACTTTAATTTGTGTGTTAACTAATCAAAACTTAATAATAAATTGTTGTGATTTTACAATAAATTGTCTTGAAATTGGAACAATAAATTGATGAATTTAAAATAAGCTTTACTTGACCAAAGTGTAATTTATTTTACAACTATTTGTCATTCTTTCAACAATTTTTAGGAAGTTTTTCTAGTGACTTGCAGTATTACCAAGTTTGTGGTATTATTATTATTACTTCAAATTAAAGTTAGTGCTTTTCAGTTATTTAAATGTTATTACTATGCTAATTATCATTAATTATATAACATACCACAAAGTATCTACAATTAAATATAACTAAAAATATTACTTATGTTTATTTATTAAAATCTTACCTACAAATTGAGTACATATTCCAGAAAATCGGAACTATTTGTTCACAATATATTATACTGTTTATTGTGCAGCTAGTGATAGTAGTAGTAAAATAAGATTAATCTCAATTTGTTCATCAATTTAATGTTAAATTTTAATAAATGCCATCACATAGTCTGCTTAAGATTGATAGCTTTCGCATAACAATAAAATTTAAGAACAAGTAATAGGTACAGATCTGTGGTATTTTGTTTCAGTTTGCAGCTATAAGAACTTTAGAAAAATAATAATTTTATTACATCATTTTATTTAATTAGATAAGTATTATCATAGATCATAAATAAAAAGTTTCAATGACATTTAACAGAAACCAATTTATAGAATTTTTACCACAACAAAGTCATAAGTTTTTGGATTTCATACAGATATTTATTCTATCCATCCTCAAGCCATCTTCTTGTTTGTGCATTTTTTATTATATTTGTATGTTTACCCAATTAGAGTAGTTGTTATTGAAAAATTACTTCATAAACGAAAGTTGAATGGTTTCATTACAGTCTAATGCTTACTTTATTTTTTAGCGTTAATCTGTAAAACTTTAATACAAATAAATTGGTTGAGGCTAAAAATTTATTTGGACATACACATGTTATACATATGAGTTCTTTATCAGGTAGAGCTAAACATAAATTATTAATTAATGTATTAAAATAGTACTGTAGGTATGTGTCCATACTCCACATTGTTTTGAATTTGAATTATTCATCGATTTGATTGGCGGCTTTGTACTTTCCCAGGAACATGAATAACTTGATGTTGATTGGAATACGAATTAACTTTTTTTTGAAAAATATTAACAGATCTGTTACCAACCTCATATCTTTATTTAAAATTGATGTTTGATATACTTCAGAGTCAATAATAAATTAATGACAGTTTTTGGTAAGTTTAAGTAAAATTTAATAATAGATTGATGAATGTAGAGTGGGTATTAATGTAGGTATAAAAACAATCAGTTTAATATTTAAATATGACTTCAATAACTTATTTTTATATTTATTATTTTTATCTCAAATCATCTTATGTCTTCACGAATGCTTACAGTGCAATGGAGTTGCGTTTTTAAATTCTTGAAGCTATTCTGCAATTTATAACATCTATAAAGACTGATGCAGCTAAAATCATTGTGTTGCTGCTTTTAAAGCAATTGTAAAGATACTGTTCTAGTTTAAATTGATTTTCTTTACCTTTTCTAATATCTCAATTGTAACCAAACTGTTATTATTTATACACACATATTACTATATTATACAGCCAAAAAATATTTATAAAACAATTTTTCTATAACAAAAACAACAAAAAAAAGTATATTATATGAAATGGTGCCACTTTCACTACCGTAATTTTAGGAGGATGCAGCCGCACTATAAATTATGTTCACTAGAGTCAAAATACAAGAATCATGCTTTCTTATAAGAGTGTAATAGCGAATTGTGTTTTAGATAGTTGGTATTTAAAAAAAATACGTATATATTATATAAAAATTAAAAAAAAAGATACAAAACAAAGCGAGTGTGGTGAGAGTGAGATGCATGATAATTGACATGAAGCTCAAATTTCCAAGGAACAACTTTTTTTTTGTAAAATTTCACATAAGTAATTTGAAAAAAGGTGCAAAATTAAATCTAGCCTTATTTATCGTTAGTATTATTGATTGAATGTTATCCACATTTCTTATGTGAAATTATAAAAAAGGAAACTATAAAATCTGTGAGGATGTTGAGGTGTACTGGACCCATCCCGTAGCTAATGTAATATATCTAAGAAATCACTAAAAAACTTGTAGATATATGAAAAAATATATTGTTAAAATTTTTATTGTTTTCAATTTTTTCTTATGGAAAAAAACTAATATTAAGTTTTTTAGTGTATAGTTGCAGTCGCTCGAGCGTTTCTCGCACAATTCTCGGAGTCGCAGCAAAATTTCTACTCTTTATAAAAAAAAATAAAGTCTGCTTCCAATATGGTGCGGAAACGCTCGATAAGACATCTCGTTTTGTTTCTTTTTCATTTCTTTTTCATACTAATAGAAGAAAGAATAATCGACAAAAAAAATGTGAGTGTAAAGCAAAACAATATTTAAGAGACAAAAAAAATCTTTGAGAAATAGTTTCTATATGAAATACTTAGCTACCATAATGTGAATGTGCGCACTGAATATGTGCGCGATGAAAATAAACGTTATGATTTTGAAAAAAATATACTTTTGTATTAATTTAATTCATATGTATTCCCTTATTTTATTTATATAGCTGTCAACAAACAAATGGTTGCATTTTGAGATTTGGGTAAGTTATGTTTTTATTAATGAATTAATTTTTATACTTGGTAATGTACAGCCTTAAGAAGAGCTATTAGTTTTATTATTTGTTATTCTGAACTTTTTTTACAAATATCTGTTTGAGTTATTATTTATGTATTAGGCTTTATGGATGTACTGGATACCTGCTCACTTTTGCAAGGTAAGGCAAAATTACGGCATGTAAATTACCACAAAACCTAGAAAGTAAATAAATTTATGACTGTTTATTAGTATAAAGTTTTATTTATTTTATAATTAAAGGCTTTGCAGCAATAAGGAAGCAGCTTTATTTATTATGGTCAAAATAGTGTTTTTTTTTTCAGGTTTTTTGGCCGATATTTTAGGGCATATGCTTGTGCTACTACTTCACAGCTGTCTTTGAATATATACCTGGTAACATTTACTTCAAATAATTTTGGAATTACATATTGTGGCATAAACTGTGTATGACTGCATTTAAAAAAAATTTAAGTATAGAATGGGTATTATATTAACTAGCAAAACAAAATAATAAATAAAACACGTGACGATCGGACGATTGGGTTTTAATGGAAACTCTTGGGCAACCTAAATAATAACATTATAAAATAAACTTATAAATTCTTTTTTTATTAAACACACTACTGATTAAAATAAATTAACATTTATCTGGCAATATTTGTGTAAAAAATGCAAATTAGCTTACAAAAATTAGACAACACAGCTATACCAGCTTGTTACTTACTTCAAATGTTTAAAGGTGCGTATAAAATATGCAAGCCGCTCGTCAGTTTCTTCTTAACAAATGCGAGCCGAGCGCCTTGCGAACCGCTCGGCTCGCATATTGAGACGGATTTTGAAGGGCGACACGAGCTGCTTGCGAGCCGCTTTTGTCGAGCCATATATTGTCGGTTTTTCTGCGAACACAAAGGCATTCTCAGTTTATATTGGGACGGGGTTTTGTGTACTCGCGAGGTTTTTTAATTTTTATTATTTTAATTATAGAGTGAAACACATATTAAACTGATTGATATTAACTATTATTAACTAAATTATTTTTATGGGATCCAAAACATAAAAAAACATTTAAAAAAATGTATAAAAGAAGATGCGTGGAAAAAAATAATAGTTTAATTTTTAATAAAAAATATGTTGTAAAAAATGGTTTTATTTTGGTAAATCATAACTTAAATTATCATTGTAAAATTATTATTTAGAAATAAAAAGAAAAACCGAAAATAGTTGGCTCGACAGAAACGGCTCGCAAGCAGCTCGTGTCGCGCTTCAAAATCCGTCCCAACATGCGAGCCGAGCGGCTCACAAGCGGCTCGCAAACCGCTTGGCTCACTTATTTATATACTTTGTGTTCGCAGAAAATAGTTGGCTCGATAAAATCGGCTCGCAAGCAGCTTGTGTCACTCACAAAATGATACCCCATAGATTGTAACAAAAAAAATTCTAAAGTATAGATGGCATGAAACGCAAAATTGCATCCTATATGGAAAAGCTTGGGGTTTTCACAAGCAAATTACACAACTAATCACATCATGCAATACATACTTTTAAAGGTTCACTATAGGATTTTGTATTAATTAATAGTGACTTTGGGCACGTCACTTTTTTGGTTATAAAACTCCCAAACTTATAATATCATTATACCGTACGTAAGTATAATAATTATAAGATTTTGCAACTCTGTATTTGTATAAATTGCAATCAATAATGGTTTGCCAAACATTAAAAGACTTTTTAATCGAATCATTTTCAAGATATTAATATGTAAGTATTGATTGCCTCTAACCATCATGGAAACTTACTTCGTTGTGGAGTCGGTGTTAACGACTGCTTAGTTTTGCCTCGGTTTTCGCTGAGGACATTTGCCGGTTCAAAAAACGTAGTTTTCTCTAGCCGTCGGCATCTGAGCATTGGGCAAATTAAGGACATCCTAGTGCTGCCTTATGAGTATTGTCCCATAGGGTTCCAAGTCCGCGTCTAGTACTGAGAGAATCATGTTGGTCAGGTCAGTGGTGGTGGTTGACTTTAGCTAAGTTTGGGTTCAGTTCTAGGTCGATCAGATCAAACACCTACAGATCCAGTGTTAAAGCGGTAGCTGGTTTTATCCAAAGCTCGTGGGGATTGAAAATTTTTATAGGTATAGATTTGAAAGTTTCACTTACAGTAGCAAAACCTGTAGTTTATTTCTTGTCATCAGAAATTTTGCAGAATAAGTTAATTTGGTTTGATTTTGAACCAAGATGTAAAATTTGGTAGTTGTTAACTACTAGAAACGTCCCCTAAGTGGTAGGAGCATCTTAAAGTCGTTCCGGTGGTGTGGAACAAGACAATTGAATTTTTGGCATAAAATCCTTCCAATCCTTTGGAGAAGGTATCGGAAATTCCTTGTGGTGACGGGTTTTTACTTTAAGTTATCTTACGTTGGGCGCCAGTTGTTGCGGTCTAGTATTGTCTCAGGTGGTAAGTAGGGACGGTTCTGGGCTGGTGTGGATTCCTGATAATGTGAGGTTGTGCGGTGGTGGACGTTTCTCAAAAAAATTGCGTCTTAAAAGTAGAGACAGTGATTACTTTCTTGGCCCTAGGGTATCTTGGCGGAGGTAGTCTGAGATACGATTGCTATAAATATCCAATTTTTTTCTCCAACAGTCAATTGAATCTTTGGGTCAAAGTTGACATCACACGGACAACACCCAAGGCCACATTATAGACAGAATTCACCGTCTCGTGTCACATTAAGTCAATTCTAATAAAATGTTGCAGCTTTCAACCAACGACCTGGTGCCGTCGATTTCACCACCAGTTCATACCTTTTGATAGATAAACTAAGAAGAACTAAGCACTCAATGGCATTTACAAACGGCTACTGTTGCTCGTTTTAGGCGGTACCTCGTCGTACAACATAAAACAAATCTGTTTTTTTTTTAAATTATAACTTCACTCTGGGCGAGTACGTATGAACGACCCGTACTTTGAGTGAGCGCATATGACAATTACAAACGTTTTACAAGATTCTAAAATGAATAAAGAATCTTAATGCCGTAGAACTTTAATAACTATTCTGCTTAACTACCCTTTGGGTCAGGTGACAACCTCCAGCGGGGAGGCAACACATATTGGGCAAGACTTGCATGCAAGTGAATCGTCATCTCATATCTTACTAGTTACTAGTCATAGTAATATTATGATTGAAAAAAATATGTTTGACAATAATATGACGCAAATGTAGACCATCGTGGGCCATAGAGCCCTCTGACGTATTACGCCTTACCTTGCTTACCGCTTAGCGCCGTTTCTGCTGATAGCTAGCTCATGTTCAAAATCTCACAGATTTCATCAAAGATACATTGACGGTTTGATTTACTAAGGTTTGGGGCACTTCTAAGGTTTATATTTGACTTCATATTTAAACTCAATATAAAAACAACTTATTCTATGAGGCAAGAAAACTAAAACAAGAAGGCGTAAAATTTGTATGGGTTAAAGACACAGCATCGATCAGAATAAAACGTATAGAAGACATAGAACAGTTTATCAAATCATAAATTTAAAACAAACACTATCTATTACATATCAATATGACTCGTACGCATTCTTTAAGTATATCTAGTATATATAAATGGACTTAGAAATAAATTAACGGAAATTGATATTGAAACATTGCAAGAAAAAAATTTAGATATTATAGCATTAACCGAAACCTACCTTTATGATAATGAAACCAGAACAAATAATTTAATTAACTACAATTCTATACATTATTGCAGGAAAACAACAGGTGGTAGCATGGCTCTATTCATTAAAAACAACATAATGTATGGCATAAAAATATACAAAGAAATAAATAATATTGACATACTTAAAGTGTGGCTACCAGATTGTAAAATACATGTAGCATTAATATATAAACCTCCACACATAAATTCTGATTTTTTAAATGAAGTACTGGAAAACGAAATTTTAAATGAAAAAAACACTTATTATGTCAGGAGACTTCAACATAAACCTTCTAGAAAATTCTAACAAAACTCAAAACTATTCTAACCTAATCAAAGAAGAAGAAGGGTATGAAATTTTAAATCCTATTAACGCTGCCTCCTACACAAGAAAAAATATAAATGGAAACAACTCAATTATTGATCATGTAATTTGCAACAAACCAGACAAGAATAAATCTTTTCGTATAAAAACAGTATCATTTTCAGATCACGAAGCATCATGTCCTAATACCAAAAAAAAAATTAAAATAAATTAGGAAAAAATAAAAAAGAATTTGAAGAAGCAATAAAAAACAAACAGATCACATCTTTCAAAGATCTTACAATCCTGATAAATCAAATAAAAGAAAAACATCGGAAAATGACAAAAATAAAAATAAAATTGGGTAATGAATGGATGAACGCCGAAATAATTGAAAAAATCAAGGAAAGAGAAAAAAATTACAAAAGATGGAAAAACAATGAACAAAATGAATATTTAAAAACTAAATACAAAACTATAAAAAAAGCAATAGAATCTGACATCAAAACTCGGAAAAACTTATATTACAAAAATAAACTAGAAAACGCCAAATCTGATCAAAAGAAAATATGGTTTGAAATAAATAAATTACCAAGTATCAAAAAAAGGCACTCATCTAAAACCATTAATGAAATTGTTAAGCAAAATGGAGAAACAACAAAAGCAATAAAAGACATTTCAAATGAAATAAATATCTACTTTACAACCATAGGACAAACTCTTGCAAATAAAAACATACAAACCAATAACATAGATATAAACCAACCAATAAATATTAAAAAAGCAATCAATAGTAAACTAAAAATACAACCCACAACAGAAACTGAATTGAGAGAAATTATAAACAATCTCAAAAACATCTCTGCACCAGGAAAAGATAACATCAGCCATTTACTCATAAAAACACTATCTAACTCAATTACTACCATACTTAAAACATTAATAAATAACATCTTGAATACTGGAATATATCTTAAAGAGCTAAAAGATACTATAGTCATACCTATTTTTAAAAATGGACTCGAAAAATATGCTGAAATATACCAATTGCTCTAATTTTTGTATTTTCCAATTAATTGAAAAAATTATACAAAAACAAATAAGTCAGCATAACGCAACAAACAATATTATATCTAATTGTCAGTAAGCTTATCAAAATAGTATTTTGTATAACAAGAGTGGATAGTATGCCCATATCGCACGAAGACGAATTTGGAGCACAACGGTGCAGGCGGAGTGCTCCAAACGTCTAAGTGCGATATGGGCATTCCACTCGAGTTGTACAGCTTACTTTTTCTACGACTGATAAAAATCTAAAAATTATTTTAAAACATTTCAATTAATCATTTAACATTATTTTTGTTGTTGTTGAATGGGTGATGTCAGCTCCGTTGTGAAGTGAGCTGCATCTTACTTGGCTCGTACGCTAGCTTCACGTACTTTGTAGCCATGACCGCCTTTTTAATTATTATTTAAAATAAATGTTTCATCAATCACTAGCGTGTACCCACCAGTTAGGAGTGTGTACACGCCAGTGGAGGCAAAACTGAGTTACAAGGACAAGGGTGACATAGGAATAAGATTAAAACTCTTCTCGAGCCGGAGCTCCGGCGGCTCTGTCACAACACAGGGGGGAGCCTCGGACGGGAAGGTGTTAGTAGTTGTTGGATTGTAGTGAGTGAGAATTATAGTACAATTTTTGATTCTCTGACATATTCGCACAGAGCAGCGTAAACTTTGGTATGTTTGGAGGCAATCAGTAGTTCCACGGAGGTGGGGAGATCTACTTCACAATTACATAATCTCTGCCAAAGTTTCTGTTGATTTTGTCTAAATCTACTACATTCAAAAAATAGGTGGTCTAATGTACCTACTTGACCACAACAACATAGAGGATTGCTTACAATGTTTAATCTATATAGATGCCATGGTGATCTAAGGTGTCCTGATCTTAGCCTACTAAGTAGGCCTACTTCCGCTTTAGAATGGAACGGTGTTTTTTTAAACCAAGGAGTTGAATGCGTAACTTTGTTTATCAGATTATAATATTTAGTTCCCTTGGTCATAGAGGTTGAGTCAAAAAGTAGTTGCCATGCTTGCATCCCCTCTCGCACGAAGCTGGCATAGAGGTCGGTGTAATTGATACTGATATCATTACATCGCCTCCCATGTCCTCGTTCCGCAATTTCGTCGGCTAATTCGTTACCAGCTAATCCTATGTGGCTCGGAACCCACCAATGTACCGCATAACCTTTGTTTTGTAGCGAGATCAATAAGTTTTTGATGTGTGTGACCCAGATGTTGTCTTTAATGCTGCATGCTGCGGAGCATATCGCATCAAGAGATGTCCGGGAGTCTGTAAAAATTACTGCCTTTGACAGATTGTAAAATGCTACCAAAATCAAGGCTCTATAAATGGCATATAATTCAGCTGTAAAAATCGAGGCATGTTGGGGTAGTTTTCCAGCTTCTTCCAAGTGCCGGCAGGGTATGTAGACACCGTAGGCCGCCGAATGAGGGTTTTGTTTTACAGATCCGTCTGTAAAAATGTAAACAGAATCTGGCCAAAGATTGTAAATAAAACTTTGAAAAACGGTGTTTACTGAGCTGCAATCAATGTCTTTTACCAAAAATTTGTGGTAGGTCATTTTCAGGGCAAGGGATTGAAAAGGGGATAAAAATAGTTTTGAGAATGCGCTCTTATTGATAATTCTTTCAAACTGGGAGATTTTGTTAAAAGCGGAGATGATCATGGGACATCCCTTTGAGGGCCAGAATGGCCGTTTGCCAAACATGTCACTGGCTCGAGAAATGGCTTCAAATGTCATACCTCCTCTTATCCCGAACAGTTTTGCTACATATTTTTTTGCCAACACTTGTCGTCTTATGAGCAGAGGCATTATGCCAATTTCCACTTCCATAATATTAATCGGTGTGGAGTTCATTGCTCCTAAACAAATTCTGATACCTCGATTTTGGATTTTATCTAATATAGCTGTTGTGGCTTTGCTACAGAAGGAGAAAAGATGGGATGCAAAATCTAAGCGTGAACGGACAAATGCTTTGTAAAAGAGCAACAACGTCTCAGGGTCTCCTCCCCAATTAGTACCAGATACACACCTGAGAATATTGATTCCCTGAGCACATGATTTTTGTAGGGCATTTGCATGAGTGCTCCATGATAGTTTGTCGTCGAATGTAATCCCCAGAAATTTACAAAATGGGACACAAAGTAGAGGGGTGTTATTGATAGTTGGTATCAGTAGCTGAGGTGCTATATTTCTGTTGCGGGACGAAAAAATCATCGATTTGCATTTGTCTACCGATAATTCTAAATTACGGATGAACAGATTTGTTGCTGTTTCCGACAGTACTGCATTGATGTTATGTATTACGCTATTTGGAAATGCGCCCGACGAGTATATGGCAAAATCATCAGCATATGACACTATTTTAACCGTGGGAATTGAGGGGTGGACTAGCGAGTGTATATATATATATTAAAGAGAATAGGGCTTAACGGGCTGCCCTGAGGCAGTCCTAAGTAAGAAGTCCTAGGGTTCTCTTCTGGAGATGTTCCTGACAAATACAGCTTTTTTTCCGAGACTAACTCCATTATGATGTTTATGAAAGATGGATGCATATTTAAGCTTATCATGACCGATTTGAGGTGAGCAATACATACGTTATCATAAGCTCCTTTTATGTCTAGAAAACATACACACAGAACATGTTTTTGAGCCAGAGCTGTAATAATATCGCTGTAAAGGGTAGTGATGTTATCGTAAACACTGTGGCCTTTTCTGAAACCAGTAACTCCAGGAGGAAAAATTGAATTTGTTTCGCACCATCTCTCTAGTCGAATTTTAAGGATGTTTTCAAATGTTTTTCGGATACAAGAAAGGATCGCAATAGGACGAAAGGCCTTATCTGAATCTGGAGATGGTTTGCTTTTTGGTATGGGGACAATCTTGATGATTTTCCATACATCAGGAGTTGTTCCATGTTCCAAACAAGCATTGTTTATTTGCACCAAGTGGGCTTTAATGACACCCGGAGATTCGCGTATCATAGAATACGAAATGTTGTCGGAACCAACAGCAGAGTCTTTCCTACCTTCCAACGCATAATGCAATTCAGATTGCTGTATCGGCTTGTTCATCATGTGCGGAATATCGCTAAATACTGTCATCGGTGATAACACCGAAGGATGTTGGACATATGGGGGAGCAAGTTTTGATAAAAATTCGGTTGCCCAGATCTCATCCTTAATGGGGGGGTATGGTCTATTAATTCTGGAAAACCTTTTTATGGTTGTCCACACGTAAGAAGGTGAAGAATTTCTGTTTAGAGAACCGCAGAATTTTCTAAAACTCTCCCTCTTTTTGCGCAAAAGGAGCTTTTTGGCTTCCGCCATAGCCTTCCTCGCCGCAACCAGATGGCAGAGCTTACCTGTCCTACAAAATATTGATAGAAACCGTTTTCTCTTGTTCACTGCTTCGGTACACTCTTTGTCCCACCAAGGGCAAGGATCTCGTTCAGTATTGCGAGGTGATGCCACATAATTAGGGGAGGATGCTTTTGCAGCGTCTACCAGCCAGGTCTCAAGTTCCTTGTAATTGGGAGAAGGGTTATGTTCCCAATTTGCCAAAAGATAGTTAGTGTAGGAGGGCCAATTAATGTTCTTTAAATTAATAGGGTAAGGGCGATTGTTTGCAGCTGATCGAGCATGATTAAGATAGATTTCCGTAATAATTGGAAAATGGTTGCTTCCGTATGTGTCATGCAGAGTCTCTGACCGACATCTCATCGCAACGTCAGGAGATGCTATCACCAAATCTATGACGTTAAGATGGATGTTTGTCGGAGACCCGTCATTTAGTATTACTAGACCTAATGAGTCGATAGCCGCTTCTAACTCTATTCCATTTCGGTTGTGATGATGGTGACCCCATAAGGGGTGGTGTGCATTAAAATCACCAACAATAATAAATGGCGGAGCTAGTGAGTTAAAAATGTTCATCCAGTTGTTTCTATTAAGTGATTTGTTAGGCGGGCAGTAGCATGAAAGGATTGTGAGAAAAGAAGCTGAGGATTGAACAAATTGGACAGCTGAAGAGATATTAAAAGATGGGGTTTTAGTTTTGAAAAAGAAATTTTGGTTAAAATAAGATGAAATACCTCCATACCCGTCTTCTCTCATATTGTGAAAAGAACTAAAGCGGGGAAAAGAAAAATATTTATTCTGTTGAAACCATGTTTCACAGATTGTGACAGCGTTTATGTCTAAATCGTGCATCAGTCGCGACAATTCGGCCTTTTTGTTGTATCTTGACTGGATATTCCAACTAAGAAGACGAATCGACGCCGGAGCCATGGCTTGAATGTACAACTAAATTATTCAGGGACGTGAGAATATTAGAAATTGATGCGTGTGCATCCTTTGGGTTTTGAGACGAATATTGTCTTATTGCCTTAATTAATGTCTCTACAAAATTTTGAATAAATCTTGCATCGACAGAAGGTAACATGCTATCGGCCGGGTATGCTAAAGTAGAGTACGCAGCATCGGGAGGCAGCGAAACCGTAGAGTTAAAAGAGGCTTGTCTTAATGCTCGCGCTTTTTCCGGCGATCTGTTATTGGTTCTCTTTCTTTTATGAAAATGATCTCTTGACGACTCGCCAACAGAACCATTGCCATTTCTAGCATAGGGATGATCGTCTGTGTTAGCAACCGGTGCCCTAACTGCTGAGGAGAAAAGTTGTCGAATCGGGAGGTGTGAGTGGGAAACTGGTTCAACTGTTGTAAAAGCAGTGGGAAAGTCTCTGTCTTGTTGGAGATTGGCTTGTTTGGTAGGATTCAGCGAAGATGCTTCATGAAACGAGTAGCCGTGATAAGCCATCGCCTTTTTAATTTTGGTTTGTCGTGAGAACTCCGGACAGATCCTGTTAGCTAATAAAGTTTTAATTTTATTGGAGTAGTGGCTGCCTTTACAATACATACAACAGGGTGAGAGCGCCGTAGAACAACTTTCCAGTTTATGCGAACCGGAGCATGATGGGCATTTAGGTTCGGGGCTTTTGCAGACCTTAGAGGTGTGACCATATCTCATGCAATTGAAACACTGTATCACCTTTGATATGTATAACGTGACTGGACAAGAGTTAAGATTTAATATAAATGTTTTGGGCAGAATGTGACCTCGGAAGGTTATTAGTACTGTGTTGGAGGGTTCAAATCGAAATCCTTCTTCGCTTTGCACCTTTCTATTAAAACGTTCAGCTTTTAAAATCTGCACATCCAACGAATTTTTACCTCTCGCTACAATTTCTGTTACGTCAATGTCTTTATCTATACCACGGTGTGAGGGGATGTAAGCTTTGATGCTATGATTTAATAAAAAGGGACCTTTTAAGAATTTATTCGCATCTACGTAACTGTTAAAAAAAATTCCGATTCTATTTCTACCTCGAGGTTCAACTTTCGATGCTGGTATTTTCTCATTGATTAATTTAGAACCTATCAGCATAGGAGTGATGGATTGGTTGTTAGTAGGCTCTATATATATATTTGAAATGGACCAGTATCGGAGGGGTTAAAACTATCAACAAGTGCTGTAATAACACGTGTGGGTGCCATGGATGAGTTGCCGGTGCTATTATTAATTTGCTGATCTGTATTGGTAATATCACCAACTTTATTCTCTGAGTTTACATTCTTCATCTCAACATCTCCTTGTGAGGAATTGCCAACGGGGCTCTTCCCCGCCATGTTGGTGGCTTGCTCTGCTCAGACAAGCTCACCTTATATAAAACAATTAAGACAACACAGTTCTCACTCACCCCGTGTTAATAAGCATAGGATATAATGACAACAACAGATATGGGATAGGATAGCTATTAAATTGCTTATCGCACTTTACACACTAGTCTTTACTGTCGACTAGATCGGTCCGTAGTTCGGAGCCGAATGTGTAACATTATTTTATATTGATATAAATTCAGGTTAAGTTTTGACATCTGACGTTTCGCATAATTATTAAATTCAGAACACCTATAATTTTGGTTAAAATATGCTGTTAAAATATTTAATTAAAAATGTTTTTAAATTTTTTTGTTAATAACAGTTAATAAATAAGACGTTCTTAAACTATTTTTGACATTTTACAAATAAAAAAACCATTTTTATTTAGCGACGTAGTCAAATAAACATTGAGATTTGTATTTTTTTGTTTTTATGGTTGGTACGGCATATCATATCCACACTAGAGTGAATATATGATACATATCCATTCAGTTAGGCGTGAATAAAAGTGACAATATATAGAAAGGAGTAGAAAAAAATTCTAGTACAATTTCAGCTGCAACAGATCTAGTGCAAAACATTCAGGACAACTTAGACAATGGTCTATATAGCATAGCTACATTTATAGACTTTAAGAAGGCGTACGACACAATATCAAAATCAAGAATGTTAAGAAAACTAAAACTTCTAGGAATGGAAAATAACAGCTATCAACTTATTGATTCATATCTCTATGGCAGAAAACAACAAACTAAGATCGAAGATACTCTAAGCAATTCAAAAACATCGGAATACGTACTGCCGCAAGGAGGTGTGCATTACATGATCTTCGCAAATAAACCAAAAGCACATATTACTTTAAAAATGGGTAATAGCATTATAGAACAAATAAAACTGACAAAACACTTAGGACTTACACTAACCAATAATCTAAACTTGAAAAATCATATAGAAAAAATCCTTTCAAAAAATGCTTCTGCTATTGTTTATTGCACTGAACTTATAAAACCTAACCTAACCTAACCTAACCTAACCTAACCGATAATCTAAACTTGAAAAATCATATAGAAAAAATCCTTTCAAAAAATGCTTCTGCTATTGGAATTTTATACAAGGTCAAAGAATATCTAAGTTTTTCATCTAATTTAAAGTATTTAACAAGTATTTGGGGAAACACAACACAATATAACCTAAACAAAATGCAAAGACAACAAAACAAAGCCATTAAACTAACTTATAGCTATCACTACAGAACCAGCACTAAACAAATTCATAACAATACCAAACATCTGAACATCAAATCTTTAATAATGTTGCAACAAAGCATATTTATACATAAAATTAAACATAAGGAAATTAAAAGCAATCTAAATTTAAACTTAAATAAGACAGTACATGATTACAGTACACGTAGAAAAAGCGACATACACCTGGAAAAAAACAAAACATCTATGAAAAATGCAAGTTTGGTAGTCAGAGTAGTCATAAATTACAACAATCTTCCAAACTCAACCAAAATTGAAAATAATATAACTGACTTCAAAAAACTATTAAAAAAACACTTTTTAGACAAACAATACGACTAGCAATAGACATAACATTAACAACATAATCTAAAAAAATCTCTAAATACCAGATTATTAAATAATCTGCTTAGAGTTTAAAATATATTACAAAAAAAAATACCAAGTCCAAAAAAAAATGCCGCCTTTTTAAAATTGTGCATCAAACTATTTACTTTGTTGTTGTTGTTGTTGTTGAATTCAGGAGTGACAGCTCCGTTGTGAGTGAGCTCTCACTTATCTTGGCTCGTACGTTGCTTTACGCTTCCGTACATTGTTGCCAAAAACCGCCTTATCTATACACTAAGAAAGTAAATATCACTGGTTACTGCCACATATACAATTACGTATATGTGCGAAAGCCAGTGACTACATTAATAACATGGAAAGGAAAAACAAAGGATGAGTACTCTTCTCGAGTCGGAGCTCCGGCGACTCTGTCACAACACAGGGGGGAGCCTCGGTCGGGATGAGTTAATAGTTATAAGATTTTAGGATGAGTGACACGGATAAACATGAAATATTACAGAACTATCTTAGTGTGTTTAATATACTTCAGTAGGCAACAGTATACTTTGACGTTTTTGGAGGATATGAGTAATGCCATGCTCGTCGGTAGATGGATGTCCATTGAAATAAGGTTTTGCCATAGAATAGATTGAGCAATCGTGTAACGAGGGCATTCAAAAAACAGATGATCAGTAGTACCTACTTCACCACAGACGCAGAGTGAGTTATCCACAACATTGATTTTAAATAGATGCCAAGGAGAACGCATGTGTCCAGATCTAAGTCGACTCAAAAGACATACATCTATTTTAGAGTGAAATGGAAAATTATTAAACCATGGTTTTTGGTATACTACTTGGTTTATCTGATTAAAGTGAGTAGTTCCCTTGCTTTGACTGATGGTACTGAATTGCTGTTGCCAAGAATTTAAGCCGTCCTGCAGAAAACTGGCATAGAGGTCGGTGTAATTGATAGTGATATCATTACACCGCCTCCCATGTCCCAGTCCCGCCACATAATCTGCATGTTCGTTGCCATTTATGCCTTTGTGGCTTGGCACCCAACAAAATTGAGTTACCAAACCTTTGCTTCGTAATTCAAAGATCATGTTTTTGATATGCGAGATCCAAATGTTGCCTTTGATGCTAGATGCATAGGAACATATAGCATCAAGGGAACTTTGGGAGTCAGACACTATTATAGTTTTTTCCCAATTATTTGCAGAGATCAAAAACAGAGCCCTATAAATGGCATATAGTTCGGCGGTAAATACAGAAGAGAGGTTGGGAAGTTGTCCTGATTCTTCCAACTTCAAAGACGGAATCCACACTCCAAACGCGGCTGATTGAGGATTAAGTTTCACCGAACCGTCAGTAAAAATTTGAATGTAATTAGGCCAGCGTTGAGATATAAATTCCTCAAACACTACATTGATTACGGACGGAGATAAGGATTTATGAGGAAAGGAATTGTATTTAACTTATTGCGAAATTTCATTAAAAGCCAAAACTACTAGAGGACAACCTTTTGCTGGCCAAAAGGGATGGTTGCCAAACATGTTACATGTTTGTGACAAGACATCATATGTCATGCCCCCACCCATGCCAAAAAGCTTGGCAACATATCTCCTGGTAAGCAGATTTCTTCTAATTTCCAGTGGCATAATACCGGCTTCTACTTCCATGACATTAATAGGAGTAGAATTCATAGCACTCAAACAGATTCTTAATGCCCTGTTTTGAATTCTGTCCAGAATTTTTAGGTTAGATTTGCTGCAAAAAGATAGAAGGTGGGAGGCAAAGTCAAGGCGGGATCTAACAAAGGCTTTGTAAAAAATGAGAAGGATTTCCGGGTCTCCTCCCCAGTAAGTACCTGAAACACTTCTCAAAATATTAATGCCTTGAGCACAGGATTTTTGAAGTCCATTGGCATGGTTACTCCAAGACAATTTGTTGTCAAAAGTGACACCAAGGAATTTATAAAAGGGTACTCGGACAATAGGAATGTTATTAAGACTAGGACAGACATTATTGGGTATGACATTGCGTGACCGGCCTGAGAAGAACATTGACCTGCATTTATCAAGAGAGAGCTCAAGGTTTCTGCTAACAAGGCGACTGAAGGTCTGTGCTAGTACAAGGTTGATGTTTCGAATTACACTGTCTGGAAAGTAGCCTGAAGAGTAAATAGCAAAATCATGAGGGAATAGAGGAGTGTACTAGGTCTTGTATGTACATGTTGAAGAGCAAGGGACTGAGAAGGCTACCTTGTGGGAGACCTATGAAAGAAGTAACGAGCCCTTCTTCCGCGGATGTCCCTGCCAAGTATAACCGTTTTTCAGAGACCAGTTCGATGATAATGTTGATAAACAAGGGAGCAGATTCAAATTAATTAAGACGGATTTTAAGTAGGCTATACACACATTATCATAAGCTCCTTTAATATCTAGGAAAGTGACACATAAACATTTTTTTTTGGGACAAGGCAGAGATAACATCACAGTAAAGGGTCGTGACGTTCTCATAAATACTGTGGCCTTTTCTGAAACCTGTGATAGACCCTGTAAATATGGAGTTCATCTCACACCATCTCTCCAAACGCACTTTGATGATGTTTTCAAAGGTTTTACGAACACAGGAAGAAATGGCAATTGGTCTGAAACTAGACTCCATATCTGGAGAAGGTTTCCCTTTTGGTATGGGTACAATCTTGATAGTTTTCCAACTATCAGGAATTGTTCCATATTCAAAGAAGGAATTAAATATGTCCACTAGGTGAGCTTTAGTGATCAAAGGAGCTTCTTGCAACATAGAATAGGAAATATTATCATTTCCCATGGCTGAATCCTTTCTGTGAGCCAGAACAAGGTTGAGTTTACTCATTTGTATGGGTACAGTCAAAGTATGAGGAGGGGAGTTATAAACAGCTAGCAGGGAAAGCACCGAATGGTGTCGAACGTATGGAGGGGCTAGTTTTGACAAGAATTCTGCAACCCAAATCTCATCTTTGATGGGAGTAACAGGTCTAGGGGTTCTTGAGATTTTTTTAATCGTTGACCATACGTAGGAAGGCGAGGAGGATCGGTTCAAAAAACTGCAAAAGATTTTAAAACTTTCTCTCTTTTTGCGGAGCAAAAGCCTCTTTGCTTGGGCCATAGCTTTTCTAGCCGCATCAAGATGCACTAGTTTTCCTGTACGGCGGAATATAGTAAGAAAGCGCTTTCTTTTGTTGACAGCCTCAGAACATTCCTTATCCCACCATGGACAAGGTGCTCTTTTGGCTTTATGAGTCGGGAGCTTAGGAGAGAAAGATTTGGCAGCATCAACAAACCAGGTGACAAGTTGATGGTAGTTTGGATACGGGATTTCTTCAAGTTTGGCAGAGATAATTTCTTTATATGACACCCAGTCTATTTTTTTTTGACAGATCTGATTGCAGTGAATGTACGGAGCATTCTGAGACTGAGTGAGGTGGATTTCGGTAATGATAGGGAAATGAATACTTCCATAGGTGTCTTGCAATGTTACCAAATGACATTTTAAAGCAATATCCGGTGAGGCTATGACTAGATCGATTACGTTCATGTGGATGTTCGTTGGCGACCCATCATTTAGAATAATAAGACCCAAGGACTCTATCGCAGCTTCTAATTCCAATCCATTGCGGTTATGATAATGGTGACCCCAGAGAGGATGGTGGGCGTTAAAGTCGCCAACAATAATGAAAGGGGATGATAAGGACAAGAATATTTGTTTCCAAAGATTCCTATTCAACGACCGATTAGGGGGACAGTAACATGACAAAATGGTGAGGTTAGACATAGAGGACTGTACAAATTGGAAGCAAGGAGAGACATTAAACGTAGGAATTTTAGATTTAACAAAGATATCATGGCTAAAAAAAGAAGATACTCCTCCATAGCCATCATCTCTCATGTTGTGGAAAGAGCTGAATCGAGGAATTGCAAAGTGTTTATTTGGACGAATCCAAGTTTCACACAAAGCAACTGCATTAATATTTAATTCGTGCATCATGAGTAGAAGTTCCGGTTTTTTGTTATATCCAGATTGGATATTCCAGCTAACCAGACGTATCGGCGCATGAGTCATTGTTTGATTGCGATACTAGATTATTAAGGGACGTGAGAAGACTAGACATGAACGGGGTTGATTTGTTTGGGTTTTGGACGGACAGCTGCTCAAGAGCTTTGATTAAAATGTCTACCAAGTTAAAAATAAACGATGCATCGGTAGAAGGTCTTGTGTCTAAGGAGGGGTACGCTAGAGGGTTATATGTTGAGGGACCGGGCAGGGACTGGAGAGATAAGTTTTTCTGGGAACGTAGTTTCTCTGGAGACTTGCCATATGATCTTTTCCGCTTGGGAAAGTTTTCCCTAGATGGTTCGTAGTTGGAGATGACTGGGTCTCTGACTGAACGATTATGATACGCAATCTGATTGATGGGTTGGGAGACAGCTGATGAAAAAAGTTGACGAGACGTTTGCCGGGGGATTTCGGTCGTAGGCAGGGATTGAGGAAAATCTCTATCTAATTGCGTGGTGGAGTTATTAAAATTGGAAGGATTGAGTTGTGAAGTTGGAAGGAGTAGCCATAAAAAGCCATGGCTTGTTTGATTTTTGACTGCCGAGCGTATTCAGGACAAATTCGATTAGCCAATGAGGACTTAAACTCATTGGAGTAGTGAGGGCCTTTGCAGAAATTACAGCATGGAGCATCAGGTTTGCTACACAATTCTATTTTGTGTTGATCAGAGCACGAAGGGCATTTAATGCTGCTTTTACACACCTTGGAAGTGTGGCCATACCGCATACAGTTAAAACATTGGATTACTTTTGGAACATACACACTAATAGGAAGGGAATTGAGGTTGAAGATAAAATTTTTGGGAAGAACATGCCCTCTAAAGGTAATCAATATTGTGCTTGAAGGCTCAAATCTGAACCCGTTTCCATCAGAGTTCTGAACTTTTCTGTTAAACCTTTCTACTTTTAATACGTCAACATTAAGTGAGTTTTTGGCATTGTTTTTGATCTCGGCAACGTTAAACTCGCAGTCAACTCCACGTACCAAACCTTTACAGGAAATGTGGTGGGACGGAATGTACGACTTCAAATCATGGCTAATACAGAAGTTTCCCGTCAACAATTCATTAGCATCCACTATTTTGGAAAAGAAAACAGCTACTCTGTTTTTGCCTCTGGCCTCAACCTTAGTAGCACCAACCACCCTAGCTTTTTGAATTTTACTTCTAATTGCTAGCGGGGAAATATTTCGGTTGTCGATCGGTTCTATATAGACTTGGTAAGGACTAATGTCAGAATTAATAAATCTTTCCACCAACGGAGTAATAATTCTTATCTCGGGAGTTGAGATATGGGGTTGATGAGTGGGTACGTTATTAGTTAAATTGTCGTTTGCTAAAGTCATGGTAACGTCTTCATTGCCGTTATTACCATCCCCAACACCCCCTGCGGGGGCGGTGGGGTCTCCCATGCGGTTGGCTTGTCTGAGCCAGGCTCAGACAAACTCACCTTAGATAAACTCACTTAATAAATAAATGTCACTCACCCTGAGTTAGAGGGAATAAATTAAAGGGCAATAAGGATAGATGTCACGTTGTGGCTTACACTGTAATAAATAATCAGCGAACAACACGACTAGTTCGGTTCGAGGTTCGAAGCCGAATCCCAACTATTTACTTTGTTTTGACAGTTTAACTTCAGCTGTCAAGCAAGGATGTATACAGATCAATGAAGTAGAGTAAAATGTTTTAAAAATGCTCAATTTTCACCTCTTCAGGGAAATTGCGCTACCAGGCATACGCAACCGCTCCCAGCTGCCAGACGCGGCGCGTCAAAACCTAACGTCAATAAGGATAGAAAATATTCAATAACTAGCCAAACTAAAATGGTTTCTCAAAAACGTTGCTAGCTCTCGTACTACATAGCAAATAGAAAAATCTTAATAAATAACGCCAGCCAACATATAATTAAATGTAGTTTCAAATAAATATCTGCAGGTGTTCACTAATGTTTTATGCACTAATTTGCAAAGAGCCTGTTCGTTGTCCTGTCGTTGTGAACTAACTTGAATTGGTTTAGTCATATGGAGTTTTCTGCAAACTACACCTAAACACGAATTGGCCGCTATAATAGGCAACTTAATACACACGAAAATGTTGCACTCACTCACACGTCTTAGCGCGTTTTAACATTCTTTTCTCGAGTACACATTTCATATATGGGACAAGCTCAAGTGGAATTACTGTAGTTCAGACAAATAACAAGCCTTACATTATCATTCATCATATTTGGGTAGCTTCTTCGTTTGAAATAAAATCTTCTGTACATAATATTAATTTAACTTGATTTATTAAAAAACATATAAAAGTTTTAAATCTATATATATTTTTGATTATTATGGACTCGAAACGCTACTAATGACTTGCATACTCTAGTACTCTTTCATAGACAACAAAAACTACTGCATTTGCCGTAAATCCTCTAAAGAATACGGCAACTGTACCTTTCATGAAAACTCCCATCCCTTCTTCTTTGTATGATTTATAAAAACAATTTATCATACCCGAATACTTGGGATTATCAGGATTATCACCTTGTATACGCGATTTGACAACGTCGAATGGAATTACAGGTATCCATGAAAGCACACCTAGAACAATAATTGATATTCATATAATTATTTAAAAGTTTTTGATAAATTCACCTGCCGTTCCTCCCGCTAAAACTTGTTTAATCAGTTTTTGGTTTAATATTTCAATGGGGTATTTATAATATATCATAGATTCGTAACATACAGTGTAAAGTCCAGTCGTTGGACCATCTCTAAAATTATTAGTTAATCATTCTTAACCAAATTATTTTTTTTGCCTATTAGAAATATTTGCACTATTTAAAATAAATATATTCTTATTAGTGGTTTACCTGTACATAAACGGCACATATCCTCTATAAAGTCCTATAATGCCATGTTTAAGTGTAACCTTTTTTAAACAATCCCATATACCTTTATAATGTGTTTCATAGTTACTCTTCCACGATGATTTATGTTCTGTTTGTAGTTGCAATTGTGTTTTTACATATTCAACTGGGTTTAAAAGAGTAACAACAACGGCTCCAGCAGTACATCCTAAAAATTAATTAAATTAATTAGATAGTTTATTTTAGTAATCAATTTACACCGGCCTCCAAAAAAACTTCTAAGTTGCCAGTGAGGATCGTTTCTGTTTATTCGCCCAGAACCAGATAAACCTGCCGTTAATCTCATGAAATTGCCATACACTCCAAATAGTACGGCATTTGAAGGTCCTATCGTCATTATGGGAAAAAATAAGCCTTTGAAGAAACCTCTGTATCCTTCATATACGTATGTCTTTTTGGCAGCTTCAATAAAACCGCCTGTATGAATTTGTTGGCGAACTTTGATTGTATCGAAAGGGTGTCCAACGGCAAGACCAGCAACGCCTATATATTAATTAATTAATTTAGAAATAAAATTTATTGTTGATAATAAAAATAACGTTTTTAGTTATACTGTATTAGGATTTTCAATAAGGACTTAACAATTTTGTATTTAAATACGGAACGCACCCTTAAACTTTTTTGTCAAAACGTTCACGAACGAGCAACGTTTGGAAATTATTACCAAAATTTTGAGTCTGTGGTCGCTACTTTAAGACAGCTTACTCTAATTTTTGGTCGTAATAATCGCCCCACCAGACAGGCTGTGCGTGCTATAGTGGATAAATTCTAGTCAACATAATTACTAATAAATGTTCACAGAAATTTTAAATCTCTCAGTTCAAATTGTGGCGAGTTTTGCGTAAAAACTTTTGCCTACACCTTTACAAGATCAAATTAACTCAAAAACTGAAGCTTCTTGATCATTTGTCTCTGCATAAGTTTGAAGAAAATTCTGAATTTTACATGTACTTCAAGAAACTAATGTTATGTCGTGTAATCTCGAGAAATGGTCCGGTCGAATGGCCACCTCGCTCATGCGATTTAACGCCGTTAGATTTTTTTTTATGAGAATCGTTTTCTGCCATCGTGCTTGCGGTGGTCATATGTGTTTGAGTTAAAACCATCAATTCTAACAAAAACTATTTATTATCAATAAAACTATTGATAAGACTAACAGATTACAGCTGTGTATGTCATAAGTCATATGCTCACCTATGGAACAAGTCAGCAAACTAACTAAATCAGTTGCAACGTATGGCATGCTTAAGTGCAACAAGCGGTATGAAAACAACGCCAACTGCAGCAATTAAATCAATACTGTGTCTGCTACCCCTCAACATCTATGTGCAAGGAGAGCCGGCAGATACTGTTTCCTCCTGGAAGAGGCTGTAAAAACTGTCTACTATGAGCGCAAACAGATATCATGTCATCCTACTTTGTATTTAAAAGACCTTACAGTGTAAACACACATGACCAACAAAATCTAAGAGTAGATAAGGATAAATCTCCTTCAAATCTACACAAACGGCTCAAAAACTGATAGAAATAGTAACCCGAGAAATGTCTGGTAAAAACGTTCAAACCTAACGGACAGTAAAGCTGCAATTTTAGCTATAAAAAAGCCTAAAATCACATCAAGGCTAATACAAAAACGCTATAGAGCCCTCACATTAGTAACTCGCGCAAGTAGCACTGAGCTGTGCTGGGTAAAAGGGCACTAAAACACAATAAGTAACGTTAAGACTGAGAGATAGGCGGGCAAAAGATCAACCCTTAAGATGTGTGGACCCAAACCCTGGACTGCACTATTACTAAAAATACATACAATGCATTTAAAACATAATTGTATAACAACTCTGGTTGTAGGCAGGCAAAGGAGACAATGATTGCTTTAAATCTCAAAACGGTTGACTACTACTTAAGACTGTCCAGAAAGAACCTGCAAATCACAACAACTAAGAAAACACATAAATACTATAGACATTGTAGACAGCCCAATATGTAGAAGCTGTGAAATGGAAGACGAGACGGCGAGCATAATATGTACCTGCCCGGTGCTCTTCTAAACACAAGAAAGTCTATGTTAAGAAATTGCATACATCAAACACATAGGTTGGTTGTGTGTCAGGACGGAGGAGTAAGGTTTGTCGCTGAAGAAGGTACAAAGAGCCTAATCCGGCCTAAATGCAGTAAAAATGGTTTCACTCTCCCACTCAAATCCAATCCAATGTGGTCAACTATTTGATAAAAATCTACACGAATAGCTCAAAACCCAGTAAACGTTCTGGACCAACAATCTACTCGCAGGACCTGGACTTCAAAATATCTTTACCACAATTACGCACACGACTATTTTTTTTAAACAGAAGTAGTTGAGATATAGAAATAGTGAAATATCTAACAAGAATGTCTAAATTTAAAAAAAATTTTAGAGCAGCCTTAATTGCAATAAACAAGCCTAAAATCACATCAAAGTTCATTTTTGAATGATGTTCTAAAAAGACGTTCCAACTAAGTAGGTAACTTTGAGTGTCAACCTTCATAGCATATGGAAAGCTTTAACACTCAAAAACTTCAGTAACCTACTAAAAATCAACATACACAAGTCACAACGCACTGAGATGACACTCCGGGCTGCAGGCAGGCATTGCTTGCGTTCAGAACGACTCATCAGTTGCCAGCGCTGACTCATCAATCAATCACTGATTGAGGAGTTACTTGGTCAGCAACCAATGTATGATAAATAAACTACTATGATAATTGACAAGAATTATGACAGGGCCAACTAAGAAAACACATACACGTATTGAAGATAGTCCAACGTGTAGAGGTTGTGGAACGGATGACAAAACGATCGAGCACGTGCTATGTACATGCCCGGCTCTCTCATACATACAATGTAGACTCCATGTTGGAAAGTTGCTTTCTTGGCCAGAAATCAGAATTAAAAAAAAAAAAGTGATAAAAAATATTTTTGGGTTGTTAATTTTAAATTGGTATTTTATTAGATAGCTTGTATCAGAGCCATATACGCGTTTTATTTAAGTTCTTACACCTGAAGAAGAAACCCAAAACATCTGTCCGGTGTATTAAATTTTACAGTAAGTTTTATATTATATTTTCTTAAAAATATTTGTGCTTACATTGTTGTTTTTATTTCAGAAAGTTAATTTGTGATTTTCTTAAGATGTATTTAATTTTTATTTTATAAAATTGTTATCAGTGATTATTTAAAAAAAAAAAATTAATACAAAATACCCCAATTTCTATTAAAAATAATAAAATTTCCCTAAACTCAAATAACTATAAAGATCCAATTGGTTCTTATTTTTCAAAATTTCTCATATAGCGAAAAGATCACCCTGTATAATAATGTCAAAATACATGTACGCAATTCTACTAAACAAGTTTAGTAAGAATTATGTGACTTATCATTGCAATTGTAGTATTATTTTATGTTAAGAAATGTGCTTAAAAGTTTGGTATTATCTACAGTTTATATAATTTTTGAAAATATTTGTACTAGACAACCAAAATAGCGCCAGCCCTACAGGTGTTGCGCTTGCGCAAGTGACTCAACAGTACTACTTGATACGTTCAACAGTATAAACAATGGGACTGGTGGATATAAATCTCTTGAGAATTACATTCTAATTTAACAATAGACATAACGAGAAATTATTTAAAGTGTGCCGACATTACCTCCAACCCATCCCGCTATGAAGTCGATCCAGTTAATCATAATCGTTGCGAGTCCATCGGCGTATGTTTAATAATTTTCGACTTCTACCCTCTTGCTATCATCAATGGGATATCCTCAAAGTCCAGTTAGGTTCCTTGTATTATTCCCAGGATATCAATGTATTCCGATTTTAATTTATTACGTTGATTGACCTTCAGGTTATATTGCCAGAAATAGCACACTTTTTTATTATAGCTGTGATAGAAACAATTTAAAATGTTGTCAAGGAAGAATAAAGATTTAAGAACTATTAAAGAAGGAGTAGTTGGACGATATGTTAAAAAGGATACACCACCGGATGTGCCAAGTGAGTATGCTCGACATATCACTGACATATAACCTTAATACGTTACATTGGCCTACTATACAAACATTAAATGAAATTTAGTATCGAGTTTTAATTCAACTGTATTATTGAGAATAGTACACTTAAATTAATTTAGCATAGATATTTCAAGATGTTTGTATCTTACTAAAATATTTTCATTCGACTTCTTTGTACTAATATTGATTTTTGCTCTTTTACGAACAGCATTGATAAGTGTTTAAAAATAATGATTTAAAGTTAAATGTCAAATAACAAATTTAATAATTTGTTTGTAAAACAGATTTCATGGGAACATTCGATTATTGTCCACAGCTAGCAAATATGTATGTCATAAAAAAGCTGCTATAATATTGGTCTATTCTAACACAAGAAACTATGCACACGCACTTAAGTTACATATTGCAATATCATTAATTATATTGTATATTCATTATAGTTATAAATGTTTGGACATCTGAGCCTAAAAGGAGATTATCAGGGCAAAACCGATCCTCATTACCTCCACAGTCGACAAGTGCACAAAGTCAACCACAACCTACAGTACAAAAATTTGGCAATCAAAAAACAACAGTCAGTGAAGTAGGTTTGGGTGGGCATGAAGGAAAATATACACCAAGTACTTCATCTGCAAATTTGGCTTCCAGGTAATAATTATGAGATAATTTATATTGTATTAATGTTATTTTTGCAGGTTTGCAGGCTTATCGGTTAATGAATCACCTTCAGTGTCTGTGAGTCAGAGTCTAGTTGCCATTAATGCATCACAACCTATTTATATGAATCAAATTAGTAATTCATATGTAGATAATACAGCTGTAAGTATATTTATGATTACTGTAATCAATCAGAAATTAAGTTTTAAATATTTGTCAAAGCGTATATTCACTGTCTTTATTAAAATTGTTTTTTTTGCACTTATTTAAATAAATTATTTTTGATTTGCAATTTTAACAGTTTATGTTCAAATTGTCAGTGATTGTTATGAATTGACATATTGAATATTTTACACATAAAAATACAGGTGCTGCAAAAATGGCTTATTAACTATAGAAATGCAAAATTGACTTGTCAATCTTGGGATATGTTGTATACATTTAAATATTTATGAAATATCAAAATTAACCGACCTAAATTGATTGAAAATTGCAAAATTCTGTACATAAAATGTCAAAACAGCAAAATCCGGCATAGAAATTTTGAACAATGAAATGAAAATGTACATTTTTTTATAAAATCTTGAAAATAGCAAAATCCTGTTTTGAAATATATTTTTCATACTGTAAGAAAGAACCAAAATTTAAAATTCTATTTATAAAATATTATAAGAAAGAATCAAAATCTGATATAAACTGTTGTCAGAAAGTAACAAACTCTTTAAAAATGTAAATCTTTACATAAAATCTAAAAAATAGCTAAATCTAGCTATAAAATAAGAAAAATATTGTTGAAAAGAACCAAAATCCGGCCATAAACTGTCAAAAAATGCCAAGTTCTATTCACGGAATGTCAACATTTATTTTGGCCCCAGGTTTTGAAATAGACGTTGAGAAGGCTGTGTATGTTTGTAGGCCTTTCCGCATTGCAGACTCTTGCTTACAGATAGCTACGCCAAATTTTTGTGAGACTCTTGTCATGAAAGGATTAGCACATTTGTGTTTTTATCTGTCAAATATATTTCTATTTCTGTTTTAAGAAAAACAGCTCAGAACTATCAATAAATAGTAGTGTAAGACAATACTTAAACAATTTGTTTAAAACATAACAACCCTGATTTACAATTGAAACTTTTTTTAAACTGTTGCTAAGCTACTGTAGCAATGAACTACTACATAAGTTTAGACATGCTCATTTAGGCTTAGTTTTTCATCTATGAGTAAAATGGAAAGTATGTACTTGGCGACTAGGATATTTGGGAATTTACTTGGAACCTTCATAATTTCATGTATATTTCTCTGTCAAATAGTAAATAGACTTATTTGTATATGAGGGTTTTAAAAAAAATTTGTTGGGTAGGGTAATAGGACTTGCCTATTTTTTACGTACCCTACAAAAATAAAAATATTTTATTTATAAAATTGAAGATTTTTGCATTGATTTTTCTCATAATTTGCACAAAGAATTGATTGATTGGTCCTTTTAGGGTTCTCAAGGTATTCAAATGAAATAAAAAGCATATGACAGTTGACTTCTGTCAACACAACTGTCATCTAAATTTTTGTTAGTTTTGTGTTGAACATGTTATCAAATATTATTTGTAGTTACCAATTGTGCTGCTAGTGCTTGACCTACATACTTTGATTAAATAAACCATTTGTTTTAACTTTTTACTTCTTTAGTTACATTAAAGGAAATGAGTGACACAATTCATTGCCAATTTGTCAAGGTGGTTAGAGGTTTAAACTGATTGGTATTAAAGAATTAATGTGTCATAAAATAGAATTAATTGTTTCTATTCACCATACTGCACACATGTTTTTCAATTGGACGACTATTGAACAAACTAACAATTTAAAATTTTTATGCATTAACAGTAAATAGTTTTGTCAGTCATTCTCTACATTTATTTGTTATCTGGAGAGAATTTGTTAAAATTTGTCAAATAAATCTGGGACAATATTTTTGTTGTGTTGTAATTGTGGCTGTTTGGCTGTTATTTTTAACTAAATTCATTGGGTGCGTTTTTAAATGACGCGAACAGCGGTTCGAGCACTCGAACAATAAAATGGGCGTTTTTAAATACAACCCGAACAAGTGTTCGAACAACATTTGCACGCACCTAGTCAAGAGGTGGTGCATGACGGGCATGTGCAGTGTTGCCACATAGCAAAAATAAAATAATATATTTATCATGGTTATATCAGAACATGGGTACGGTTTTATATACATTATAAAAATATAAGGTATACAAGAAATATGCGCTCATACAAAATATGTGTGAGTCTAGAATAATAAGATTTTAAATATTTTACTTGATGCAGATTTGAATTGTATTAATTGACAACACTGGGCATGTAAGCAAAACAAACAACATAACCTTAGAAAACATGTTTTTGACGTTTGAGTGCTATATGCTGTTTTTAAATTACCCTGCACGAACAAACAAAAAAGTTGTTCGTGCAAAAATTGTTCGAACAGCAAGAGCACTTTAAAAACACACCCATTAGTTCATCTCATTATAGGTTATCATATTTAAATTTGACAACTGAACTAATTAAACTGCTTCAAAAAGCGGTTTTAAATTTACCTCGCTGGTTAGCACATTTGGAGTCAGTAAGTCACGAATGTCATAATTGATAACTGGCACACTTATAAATAATCTAATGTTTTGTTAGATTTTATAGATGAAACTTCAAAAGTATTATAGAAAATGCAAAAATTATCATCAATTTTAATGTAGATTCAAAACATGTTTTAGTTTTCTTTTTTTTATAATTAATGAATAACATTTTTAACATAACCAATCTGTTTTGTTAAAAATGCATATGTTTACATTTTTTGCGTTGATTATACAGAAATACTTAAAACATTCTCTTAATTTTTCAATTTACATTGATGTTGTGCAATTTACAGAATTTTAAAATTTATCTATAATTATATACGACATAATTTAATACGAGGGACAAATTTTCAAGCATGTTTTTAAACCAACTCGATTGTCACGTTCTAACAATTTATGTGCTAGAACCATCTTTCTTCTCTGTATGGATGAAGGAAGATCTTGATGAAAAATTGGGCCGCCGCATGTCTGCGTACAGAGCGCGCGTAGTCGACCAAAACACTGACTATCTCGATGTTTTCGGGTGTCAGAGCTTGTTTCTTAAGGGGGGAGAATAGTAGCGCTATTATAAAGGTTCACAGCATCCAACTCAGCAAGAAAACGCCTGAATATAATTGAATAAAATGTTCACACATCGTAGAAGAAAGTCCAATCTGTGTCCTCAAATTTGTAGAAATTTGATGCAATAAGTCGTTTTTTGCAATTAATTTTTAAAAAGTGACGTTTTTAATTAGTTCTTTATTAATTTTTTACCCGTTAAATACAACTTCAAATCTTTAACCAAAAACATGAAGACATAGAATATTGTATGTAGTTCAACATATAAAAACAGTGATGACTAAAATCTTATCGTTTAGATATTGAGTTGGTTGGCGTTTTGTTCTATAAGAACCAATTTCAATTTAAAAACGGCGTTGTACGTGTCAATATTTTTCTAGAGAGAAAAGTTCACCGATATTCTTGTAGATGTGATAGGATTCAATATTTTTCCATAACAATACTACTAGTGGCACCACACCAGGATGGGTGACTCAATGAGATGAATTGTCAAGAATGATTATAGAAATAATTAGTAAAAATTGCTATTAAGTATAAACAAATAAATATTCTATGTACAGTAAATGTTTATATAGCGAATAATTTATTAAATTATTACCATTTATGACCGGTACGTTTTTGTGAGATTTCCGCGATCAACCAAAAATAGAGATATAAATATTTCTCACTGCAAAACGTCTAATATTTCTTGCTCATTCTATTGATAATAGGGAGCCAGAGACAGTTATGCCGCACCGTATACAATTGGGTGGTTCCAGGATTATATTCACGGTTGCATAGTTTTCATCCGAGAATTAAGGGATTTTCCACTTTGTTGATCGATTTTCGGGCGTATTTCAGGAATTTATCGTGAACGAACCATAAAAGATTTTTCATTTGTTGGTTCTTGGTGACCTGCAGATGATTTTGTTCGTGCTTTTGTCAAAAGTCAAGGTGAAATGGACTTTTGGGAAATCGAAAAATACTACTCAAGGCATCAACACACACGCATATAAAAAATAACAGTCGAGCATCAAACCATTTGTGGAACGGAAAATTCGGAGCGACGCAGATGTTGATGTTTACTAGCTGTCTGGAATTTCTTAAATCCTTTTTAAAGGAACATTTTTGAGAACTTTTAGTATGTTTGGTGCAAATTTTTTGAACCAACAAACGGGAAGATCTTCTTAAGCAAGAAATACATTTACGCAACTGCGACCACAATCACAGTATCTGTGGAGCCAATCAACGGTTATCGCTAGAGCGATCGTAGTTCTTACACGGATCTATAAATCTCAGATTCATGATCCAGAGATTTTATCTCATACTATTATTAAGGGCATAAATCAAAAACGAAGTCTGCGAAAAAGCAGAACCTTGAGGAACACCATGATGATTTGGGATCAGAGTTAAAACGATTAATTCTAACTATAGTTATCTGTTGCCAAGAAAGCCATTTATAAGACAGATTTGTGATCTACAATACAATGAAGCTTGTTAATAAGATTTGGATGCTATACTCCAAATGCTTTGGGAATGTCAAGAGCAACTGAATTTTTTTTTTTCATAACTAAAATATATCAGAAGATCTATTGTCCAACGTTTTGATCAGATCCATATTGAGTAACTTAAATAAAGTTATTTTTATTCTAAGAGTTTTGATGATGTGGACATAATTAGCATATAATTTGAAGAATGCAATGATAGGTGAAATATCTTGATACCTTGATGATTTAAGAAGACTTCTTTTGACAACTGTTGAGTTAGGCCCATATTTTACTGCTCACTGGCATTGTAGATACAAAAATAGGAGAATTTAGAATAGTAGTTTTTTCCTTTGGATTAATAACTTAAACTATTTTTTATTATAAGATTTTGAATTACCTTAATTTATTGTTTTTGTTATTTATGGAAAGCTGAGAATTGATATGGCACTTGGATGAAAACTTGTATTTAATATTTTGAACTTTGCCCAAAAAACATATTCAAAATGCTGGATAACTATTATAAAGAATCTATAGTAAATTTAATCACAATTATGAGCAGCGACATTAGATTGCTTGAAATGGGTCGTTAGCTGCAAGCAAAATAGTTTGAGAAACACTGCTTTATAAGATAGTTACATAAAGTGTCTTTTGAAAAGTAGTTATTTTAAAAATATGACAGAAAAGTTGTAATTTCTTAAGTTATATTAGAAAAAAATTATGTTATGTTGAAATTTAAGCAGTTTATTTATATATAATACATGAACATAATATATACAACTAAACAGAAATTTAAATATTTAGTGGTTCCCAGTGACTGGGACAGCAGTACGTTTTTGTGGTTGGTTGCGAAAATGTAGTGTAGTAGTGTAAGATGGTGATGCAAATAATATTGAAGTTATTTTATGACGATGTACTTTATTTGTATTATATGTGTTTGTTTTTAATGAGTTTATTTTGAACTGATGATATCATATCCATTGTGACAGGCAAACATTTTTTTTTCCAAACCAACTACAATTTCCCTTATGTGTTACAATACACAGCAAGTAATTGAGCTGCAGTTTGTCTCTCAATTTGACAATAAATTTTTTTTCTTGTGTTTAAAAAATAGTGTAGCAATGTCTGTTCAAAATTTGAACATTTTCTCGATCTATATACTATAAATATATTCTAATATAAGGTACAGTTTGGTACATCAAAGTGAAACCAATTCAAAATGTCCTCCTTGAAGTGTCAATATCCAATATCTTAAAAAACTTTAATCCTACTTTAATTTAATTTTATATATAACAAAATGTTTGTTTCAGAATAATGCAAATGCAAATTATGTAGAAATAGATCAATTATACCCATTAACAAATCAAGATACTAGTTCCACTTATGGTGATGGTAACTATAATCGCACGCATTCGCCCATCTATCAAAACACTAGTGACAGTACCAATCGGTTGCAAGACACAACTCCAATTTACAGTAATACAAATGCTGATAGATTTCGACCAAATTCACAACGCATGACATATGGAGAACAATTAACACATCATTTAAGGCATAGTATAGAACGGAACGAAAATTCACAACAACCGCAGCAGCAAGGTAAAAGGAATTAAATTATTAAAATCAAAAAAGATAATATTTAATTTTTTGAAGAACAATCAGAAGAATTGCCATTACCGCCTGGTTGGTCTGTAGATTATACACTTAGAGGTAGAAAGTATTATGTAGACCACAATACAAAAACAACCCATTGGTCACATCCATTAGAAAGAGAAGGTCTTCCGACAGGTTGGCAGTGTATACAGTCACCACATTATGGCATTTATTATGTTAAGTAAGTTGATTACAATGTCTGATATATGTATTTGCTCACAATGAAGGGCTTAAAATTAACAGTAATTTATTACAGTCACATCACAAGACAAGCTCAATATGAACATCCATGTTTAGTGCCTTGTTATAATTACCAATCGGATGTACGATATTTAAGTCCTCCAAGACACACACATTACCAACCCCATAGTGTACTTGTTCCAGCAAATCCGTATCTTCTAGAAGAAATTCCAGATTGGTTAACAGTATACTTTAAAGGTATATTTTAAAATTATTAATTAAATTCTTCTTTATTACTTGTTGTTCATTTCAGCTAGTGTAGATTTGGATCATAAACTACGGTGGGATATGTTTAGGTTAACTGAACTAGAATGTTTTAATGCCATGTTGACGAGATTGTACAAACAAGAATTACAAAATATAGTTATGAGATATGAGAGTTATAGGTAAGAACATAATATTTTTAAATTATGCTTTGTTTCATAATTTCTATTTTATTTTTCCCTAAAAATCTATATCAATAATATATCCTGAAAATATTAATTTCTTCTAAACTTTAACAAATCGTCAGTAATTACCTGTTACAAAAATACCTAATATTTTGAACTATGGTGGTTTATAGATATTAATACTAAGTTTGTTTGTTTTTTTTTTAGGTCAGCATTATTGGTGGAAATGGAGAAGTTTCAAACACATCGCCAAAACTCAAGGGCTGTGACAGGTCACCATTAAGACGAAAACAAGATTAATTTTTGTTCCTATTATTTAATACTAGTTGCAATAAAATCTAAAAAATCCAAACAATAATTGTACATAGTAATATAATAATTTTATTGCATAGAATTTATTCCTATATGTGATTGATGCTTCATAGTATTTTCTTAACTCAATATTTCTTCACTATTTTTATCTTCTTTTTTAGTCTTAATAATGTTGCCCTTTTCATCCACTTCATTGTGTATTTCATATTTATTGACACTGAAACCAGATACGCGATACACTGTCGCATCTTTAATACCCAATGTTTTTGACCATTGTTGCGCTATTGAATAAAAATTATTGAGGTTATATATTGAATAAAGCTTTCTATTTTTATAAATTTTGTATATGGCTTACCTGGAGTTCCTTCCTCCTTTTTAATACCGTGATAATCAGCCCAATCACCTTTTCCTGAGAATATTGAATATGCTACAATACCAAATGCATTCCAGGCCGCTAACATATATACAAGTGAAAGTCGCTTCTTCCATACTTCTGCACTGTTTTCAGGAATAGGTTTCATGTGTCTACGAATAAACTTTCTCAACCAAGGAAATTGGAATAATGCCATCTAAAAATTAAATAGTTATTAACAATTTATTGCATAATAAAAAATTCTAATAAATAAAATTCATAATATTGAATAAGTTTCAGCTAAAATGTGATTGTAATAAAATTTAATAATAACTTCACTTACGTTTAATTAATTGATTTTTATTAGTTTTCTAAATAATAAATATTGTCCACAAGACTACTTATTTATAGGTTATGTTCATATTTGAGAAAAATATATCCAAACATATAATAAAATGTACAGAAAATTGATAGTTTATACAATTAATAAATGGAAAATACATAAAATGCTTAATTATTTTAAAAAAGTGTAATAAATTCAAAACGATTTCTTTAATTTGTGTATGTTGGCCAAACTGATGCTCATTGAAATCACTAACTTCATAACTTAACGAATGCATACGCGTACATGAGATTCTTTTAAATAATATAAAATTATGCCTCTAGCTGTGTTCCATTTGACAAAATAGTCGCATTTGGGGCACTAATTTAGTAATTTTTGAATTAATTTGTAAAACGCGCTTTACATTTTTGATTTGTTTTGGAAGTAGATCCAAATATTTTCTAGTTTATCAAGTGTGAGACGCTCAAGCCCGCAAAATTTAAAAACTTTTTAAGGCACCGGGTGCATGAAGCGCTCAAATATAAAACACTTTTGTTCTATTTGACAAAATAGTCGCACTTGGTGGCACTAATTCAGTAATTTTTGAATTTATTTGTCAAACGCGTGTTACATTTTTGATTTGTTTTTGAGGTAGAAAACGTCCTACAACGCCAATTATTTTCTAGTTCTAGTTTATCAATTGTGAGAATCTTACCAGCAAAATTTAAAAATTCTCTAACGCACCGGGTGCATGAAGCGCTCAAATGGAAAACACCTATTATGTATCAAAAGCCGAAAATAGATTTTAGCAGCACGAACGAGCAAAGCGACTACAGTTTTATCCTAACTTTGTCATTTGTTGATTGCAAATCAAACATTTTTAACCTAACCTAACTTATTTGACATACGTCATCATTGTCGTGAGTAAATGAAAAAACCATAACCTCAGATTGTCATTTATAGATTGTAGATCAAAATAACAAACTTAACCTGACATATTCAACACATGTCTTCACTGTCATGATTATAGTAGATCAAAAAATACTTAACCTAACCTAACTTACTTGACATTTGTTTATTGTAGATCATAAAATACCTAACCTAGCCTAACTTATTTGACATATGTCATCTGTCATGTATAAATTTTTGTCATTTTTTGACTGTAGATAAAAAATACAATGTAATACACCGGTTACTTATAATCATAGGCTCCTGCAAAAGAAGCCGATTCCTGCAATCTATCCTGTTTAGTGGCGATCGGACAAATTCTCCCGCATATCTCAACGGTAGCGGCTGCCACTCTAAAGAAACCCAATGTTAGACCGATACAATTCGTATCACGACATGCCGTCGATGGTAAATTCCTTTTTGTCAATCAAAAAGGGACATTAGTTCTGGGTTTTCTACTACAAGAATTGTTGGGTATCAGTATGTACGAGTATTATCATCACGATGATATACAATTGATATCAGATTACCACAAAACAGCTCTACAGAATACGGATAAGGTTACTACCGAGGTTTACCGATTCCGTACAAAAAACAGCAGATTTATGCGATTACAAAGCGAATGGAAAGCGTTTAAAGATCCGTGGACTATCTTATTTTCAAAAACAATCTGATAATGTAAGTTGAGAGAATTATGAATGATTTCAGAAGCGATTTCCGTACGGTGAAGAGGTCGTTCGGAAGAGATAGAGGAAAATTTTCATTTTTTACAAAAAGATTTCTAAAACCATTTTATCGTAAAGAAATTACAACTTTTATAATTTCCATAAAAGCACAAACATTTTGTGAAACTAAATATAAAATTTCATAAAATTTGCTTATCAAATTTTTGTTTTACAAGCAATTTTGTGGAAATTCTACTGTTTTTGTACATAAAAACCTTGCAAAAACCATTTTAAAGTAAAAATACTACAGTTTTTATAATTTTTGCATATGCACAAACATTTTGTCAAACTAAATATAAAATAACCTTAATAAGTTTTTAATTTAAGACCAATTCCGCTAGAATTTTTTTTACCAAAAATTCTTATTTTAGCAAATGGTAAAGAGATGCAAAGGATCATAAATAACTACATCAAGGCTAGTAAAATACTGCGACAGATTGTGGAACAAGTAATTAATTCACAAAAAAGAAGCGGCAAATCGTCATCCGGTAGCAGTCCGCATTCTGATCAGCAATCGCACTTACCCATACCGAGTGTTGAGGTAACTAACTTTTGTTAATTTTGCTTAATATAATTTGCAGTCTCAAATAACCACAATCATTGCTCCTGAAACGACAATGAGAAACACAACAAGAAATCCTACCGTTCACAAGTTTACCAATTCAAATCAGCACTAATATAATAACATTAGAAACGATTTAAATATTAGTAATGAGCAAGGTCAGTTTAGGTTTTAATTTATTTAATAGTTGCTGGAATTAATTGAATTTGATGGCCGGATTTTTATAATTTATGGCCGGATTATTATACTTTATTTAAAAGCCAAATATTTATATTTAAAAACCAAAGCCGGATTTTTATATTTTATTGCCGGATTTTATATTTAAAGACAGGATTATATTGTTTTGAAGCAGGATTTATTATTTTATAGTGAAATTTTTTACTTAATGGCCGGATTACTGTACATTATTGGCGAATCTTTCATTTAAAGACCGGATTTTTATCTTTAAAGGTCAATTTTTTTACTTAAAAGCTGGATTTTATGTTTGAAAGCTAAATTTTGATACATTAAGGATAAATTTTTATGTTATATGACCAGATTTTTCAAATAGATTTTTGTTTTTAAAAATTTAAAAAAATCAAACTGGAATAAAAAAAAAATTTGAAGTATAAACCGGATTTTTTACTTCAAATAAATAATTTTTGCTTTAAACAACCTGATTTTTAAAAATCAAAATGTTTTTTATTTCAAGCTCTATTGATAAAAACTTGTAGCCAGTTTTAAGTTAGTAATCTTTGCTAATGATAATTATTTTTTCTTTTAAGCTTCACATTCTCACGTAAAGTCTCCGCCGCAAACCAGAATCATATGATCGGTATGATGGGCCGTCTACGAATGTCAATGATGAGGCCGCAATGGCTGTCATCGTGAGTTTATTGAAAGCGGATGCCGGTTTAGGAGGACCAGTTGATTTTTCAGGCCTACCTTGCCACTGCCTTAAATATTATGGCAACAAATAAATAGATGCTTTCCTTTCACTGTTCTGGACGGTTCCGAACAATTCTGTGTTTGACGCCCCATGTACCTTTCACAAAGAACGCGACGCCCCAACTTGTTCAGAGTGTTCTTTCCCTCTCCCTTCAGATCGTGTTGCTCTTGAAAGGAAAGCAGTAAATTGAACTATGAAATTTACAAATATTAATTGCGTGATTTTGAAACAAGAATAAAATCTTTCAGTAAAACTTATTAGCACAAATTGAGTTACAACACTCACCCTTTAATTTCACACTAATATGAAGCCTCTGCGTGAAAAATTACACTAATTATTAATACTTTTAAAACAACTATTAACGAAGCGATTGACACGATATGATATAAAAATTGCAGGATGGCAACTTGACAAATATTAATAATTGAGTATTATTTTAATAGAAATAATTAATGATTTTAATATTAATAGTTCAATTAGTGTGTTATTGTTATACAGGGAGTTTATAAATGAATGGGATTATGTAATCACTTTAAATATGCCGCCTTTTTAAAATTGTAGACAATTTTAAAAAGGCGGCATACTTAAAGTGATTACATAATTCCATTCATTCCCTGTAGTTAATATAATGCAGGGGTGCGTTCCAATTTAGAGGAGAAACACGTCCGGACGTTATTTTTTTACCACAGCTCGTTCATAAATGCAGGACGTCGTCCGAGGAAGTTCGTCCTAGTCGTTCGTAAATACATGAGAAAAACGCCCGGGTAAAAAAAGTTTACCCGTCTCTCAGAGATGGGTAAAGACTACTAGGCGCGAAAGATTTAAAATATGTTTCTTTAGTGTGTCATGAAGTAATATTATTATAAAAAAAAGTTTTTTATATTAAATAAAATTATAAGTTATTACAATAAATTTATTTTAATAGTTACTATAAATTCAGTTTTATAAAGTCAAAATATGTTTGATAAGTTGAGTCAGTTGACAGATGTCAAAAGGTAAAAACTGACAAACTCGTTCTTTTTTAAAAGAGAAAAGACGTAGTTCTGACGTCTTACGTCAGGACGTTCTCCCAAACTACACTCTCTAAATTGGAACGCACCCCTGATAGTTGATAAACCACAAATAATTTGTAATAATAAATTATAAGAATTAATGTTGGCATTACTTAACTTACTAAGTTTTATAATAATTTTAAACAATTTAATTATAATTGTACCCCATATCACAATAATAAAATAGGATTAAATACATGTTTCTCAACATATTTATACTATTATTAGATCTTGGGAATAATTTGCAATTAAATAAATACATAAAACAATCGCGCAGTGTCTCAGCCGTATGATAATTTTCAATTACACATTTTGAGCTTAAATAAGTAAACCACGATCAAAACAATTATTGCTAATTAAAGCGCACAGTTTATTTAATAAGATGTTTGCTTCTTACCACAAGATTCAATTTTCAGTTTTGGGCAGTTTTCAGTTTTCATAGCACGTATTTAAAATGACTCCATTAATAGAATATATACAGTGAAATCTCTATTAAGAAAATTTAAAATGCACCGGCAAACGTACATATATGGCGCATGTAAGTGTCACTCGCTGACACAAAACCTGTTATTTAAAAAAAAAATCCTTTGATAAACGGACATTAGGAGCTCAGTTTTCTATAGAGCACATAAAATGAACACTTGCGTCTGTTGTTATTTATTTTGATTCAGTTAAATATATTGAGTATTTTCTTTGTAATTTAGTCTCTAATGTGGTTGGTTGTGAAATTATTAGACGATATTTTATATGTATGAACATATTTGAAATTATGATAGGATTTGTTATTTTTATTTAAGTATATGAGAATGTAGTTTATATTGTATTTTATATTTTACATATTTTATTTAAATAAATTTATACTATGTACATATTTATCCAATTTTCTTTTAAGTGTTCGCTTAATGAAGATTTCACTGTATATATATATTTGTGATGTTCAACAATAAACTAATTTAATTACATCCCAATTTTAACTTATAAGTTTATAAAGCTCATAAATATAAAAGGTAATAATTTTTATTTTAAATTTGGCGCCACTGCACAAGAAGTAACAGCCAAAAACAAATCTAGTTATTTTGAATACTCTGAAGTCTATCCTTCAAACCAAGTTTTAGTTTATTATTTAATTTTTATAGTAATAAATTTATACCAACTATAAAAGAAGGATTTTTCTATTAAAGATAGTTAATTTAAGGATAATATTAAATACAGTTATAAAATATATATACTTGACAATTTAATTAACCATCTGTAAAATTTAAAAAGCAATAGAAGATAAAAATTATCGCCAACATATATTTATATATGTATATATAGTTTTTTATTATTTTTCATAAGAAATACTCAGTACAAAGTTTTGAGACAAGTCCTTCTTTAAATAATTACTTATATCACAATAAGTAAGTGCCAAAAAAAAAATTACAATTCTCGCAGAGAACGAAAATAAAAAAAAGTTTAAAACTAATTAACATAAACATGAATCCTGAATGTTTACAAAACACCTAAATACTTAAATAATATTCAATATGTTAATTATATTTTAAACTAAGTAATTAATAGCAAATGGCACAAAAAAAGTATATAAATAATTAGATGGTAAGTTAAAAAAATATATGCAATAACTTATGTAAAAAAAAGTTTGATGTCTTTCATTTTGCAATTTCAAATTTAAATTTTCAATCCAGATTCACATGCATTCCAAATCATTATTATTATTATAAAAGACAAAATCAGCATTAGCGTATATTCTAATTGAAATAGATTCTATAATTATTAGCTATTCAGTCAAAATTGCATCAATTGGTCAAATTATCACCTGATTAGTTATTATAAATGTTTCGTATAAAATTCACTGCATATTACATTTGTTTCATATATAAAATAAGTTGACGTTGCAAAATAATAATAATAATAATGAGATAAATAAATAGAAATATACAATAATAATGATTTTGGCTTTTGATCAATAAGCTCCCCCATCGTTTCAACGTCTTATTTTACAAAGTATAAATATTTTCTCCACAAAATAAATGCTATACACACTCCTGTTCGAGTTTTATATAAAAAATAATCATAATAATTAGGAGTATTATTTAAGTATACATTATTTAATAAAAAAAAAATATAATAAAAAATATATACATTTGGCGAGACAATTTTTCGTTCATGTCTCCCAACATCCTTGCCATGTAGTACCATCTATCTGTACACAAATGAAAATTAAATTACGTGAACTGTTTATGCTTAAATAATATAATTAAAATAAAAGGAGGAAGGTACTATATACACACACACATACAGATTGCACTGTTATATATAAAAAATTATCTTGACGCACTTTAAAGCTAAGATCCGTACAAAAATAATACATTCGTTTACACAAGTATAAATGTAAATATATATAATATATAAGAGTTTTCTAGGCTCTCTTTCTCTCTCTTTACCTGTGGACTTATTAAGTTATGTACAAAAATATATATATTTATATTTGGAAGGCACGGTACTATTTTAACCGCCGTGTTTAGACAGGTTTAACGGCATATCTGAAACAAATAAAATAATATTAGTCGATTTGTAATGTGTACAAGTTGATAGAAATTAAGTACTAATACAAATATATTACGTTTAACAGCAATATGATAACTTATGACAATTTAAGTGTTGTGAAGTTTACATTACGGCCAAAAATCACAACTAATTCATTAATATGCCCTAGTGGGTAAACTAAAAAAAAAGTATTGCAACACTGCTATTAGAGAAATGTATTCATTTCGGTAGTGTGACTGCATAGTAGACTGTGTACGACTGTTCTGGAATAATTAACATCACATGTAAAAAAAATCTCTTATTCAGACTGAAGAGTGATCATGTGTCATCTACACTGATAGTTCTACTGCAATAATGAGCCTTTACTACAAAGGTATTCTGTTCCTGTGTAAAGTCCATTGTACATATAATTTAAATATCTAATACACAATTAACACTATTCATAACTTATTATTAAACTAACCTTAAACTATTTTTAATAAACAATCACCTTATCTAAACAATGACAAACTTCATCTTTTTGAAAATGGCTTGACTGTAATTTATTGTTGTTTACTTGACAAAGAAATGAATCTAAACTAATGAGCATTCACTATAAAAGTATTTTGTTTAAACACTATTGTACATATAATTTAAAATTCAATTCTCAATCCAGTACAATTACATATTTTCAATAATGATAACTGTACAAAAATATACATTTGCTATTTTTCAAAATGTAGCCAATAAAAAAAATGACAGCAATATAAAGCTCTATAATTAATGTTAAATAAACATTCATATATTACCTGTGATATTTTCGTCCCTGTGTTCTGTATTGTTCGAAGGTTCAGCAGCCCACGAGCATGAGGGAGCTTCAGGCCTTAATGGTAGCTGCAGGGGATAAACAGTCGGTATCCCGGGATAACCCCTTGCAAAATTTGGGTAATAATGGGGTGGTATAGGGTAAGGATACACATATGGAGGCACATATGATGCAGCACCATAAGGTGTATACAGCCTCTTATCGGGATGCTGAAAAATAAAAATTAAATTAATCATAAGTGTAAATAATAATTATCATCATTAATTTAATCACACAACATGTAATCTTATTAATAACAAAACAATTATTTCATTAACAAGTAATAAATCATAGAATACATTTTAATTTAATTACTTATATTTACATGAAACGTATATAAATTAAAAAAAAAAAAAACAACAATTAATTCTAGCCTTTTCTGTTTTAATAGATCTTTGAATGTGTGGCAAAAGAAAGCAGCTAATTACACGGCCAGTAGTCTGCAACATACAACTTGCCACACACGTTATGGTCTAATTAACAGAAATAGTAGTTGGCCAAAGAACCTGGGCATTGTTTCCTTTTGCACAATTGTTGAATAGATGAAGGAGATGAGTTCGCAAATTAGAAAAGAAACATTATTCATGGTGGATGAATAACAAAGTAGTGGTTTCTAAGATTTATAAATATAGAAATAAAAATATGTTATTTTAAGTTGAAAATTAAACGGTATATTTATACCTACATATAAAGACATTCTTCAGTAAATTTTGTTTATAAGTTAATAAATTTTGATGCATTTCATTTATGTTTTACTTTTAAATAAAAATCATAAAACTTTTGACAAATAATAAAACTTGATAGACAATCAGAAATAATTTTATTATCAAAACAAATTATTAATATTTTACTCTCAGACCAGTATATATATCCATTTATTTAAGTCTATTTCTGGCACATTATAACCATTTTATTAAGTGTTAACAAACAAAATCCATTTGCTATTAAAAAACATAATCATATCATCATAAAAGTCTAAATGAGACCATGTACATAATTATTTCTAGTATATTTTAATAGTTTTAATAGAATTGTATTTAATAATAGAAAACAACTTACAGATAGTTCAATAGATCGTAGTCTATCCACACTTTCAGTGTACCACCTATCCTCGGGGGTGGGTGTAGAACAATACTGATACTGGGCTGCAACGGAACCGGGAGAAAAGTGACTAGGTGAGTTGGCAGGAGATTTCTTCTCTTTCTTAATACGATCATCTGCGAGTAAGGAAGTGATGCTGTAGCTGCTATTTCTAGGAGCCGGTCTCGTTGTTTCCTCAGAGGTCGTCCCATTGACCCGCACGGGACTCTCCACTTTTATAACAGGCTTGCTGCGGCTCCTTTTTTGACACGCGTCTTCGACGTGTGTCCTACCATCCTTTTCCATTTCACGGAGGAAACGTTTTCTAGGTGAAACGACTACCTCAGCACGTGGTGGTGACCCGGTTGCTTGTTTATCAAGGAGGGTTTGGACTATTGTGAGGAGGGATGGTCGTTTTCTAGGTGCTAGGCTAAGACGAGATTTCTTAAGGGATTCATTGGTTACATCCAAAGGCCTTCTACATTTTTTTGATTTTGCTATGTGGAGATCCTTTGGACGTTTGTAGAAAAACGACATTTCCTTGGATAAATTTCTCCTAGGTGTCGTTTGTTTCCATGAATGATCTCTTTGCCATGGGGAAGACTGTATCGAACTATTGTCATCTGAAACTAATACAAAACAACAAATTAAATAAAATTATCTCACTGCCAACAATTTAATATACATATTTGATATGATAGACTCCCATCCCAAAAAAATGCTAAATCAGTTTAATTAACATTTTGCTTCAACATCTTTGAAATGCTAAGAATGTTAAAACATATCTTGTAAACACACACAACAAAAAGTTTAATGAGACATTTAGTAAAACATAGATGAAGCTTGTTTCCTAGGTTTAAAAAAGTTTATCCATTTACCCTGACATGTCCATGATGTACCAATTCAAAATACGTATTTGTTGGAAAGTATAAGTAATATTATAGCGTAAAATTATAAAAATGTGTTTTTCTAAAACAAGTCAAATTTATTAGATTAAAAACATTTAAAACATTTGCAAAAAGATTTAGAGTATGTATACAAACATAACAACATCCGTGTTCATCAATTAATTTTCTTATATTTTATTACATTTCTTAATCTTAATAAAATGAATTAATTTGACTTTGTTGGTCACAAATACATCTGTATTTAGGTGACTATCATGGTTATATGAATCAATTTTTATATATAAATGTTAATATCAATATTATTGTAAATTTATTGTTTAAATTATGCCTATATATATTGTGTCTTTACGACATGGGTTTAAATTATCTCAGCGGATTACTTCATTACCAATCGTTTTGAGAAGACAATTATGTTTGTATTATATACCCTAAATAGCTTATAACACCTTGATTGATAAAAATTGTTATAAGAATTACTTACTTGGTGAATATTTAGGATCATAAATGTACAATGGATATGTCTGACTTGAGGCCATGATTCTTCAACTATTTTTCTGATCAGTATGTGTATTTAACAATATAAAAAAATGTTACCAATGCACTTTATAGTAGTCACTGTTGATAAATTCCTAGCTTTGACTAATCAAAACAAGATAAGCATTACTCATTTGTTGGAAAATATAGAAAAAATCAATTTTACCATATTGTTTCAATACCAAGATCTATAATATTTATAGAAACTTTATGATTATTCTACCAAACAAAACAAATTTTAATAATAAATAATTGTAAAACAATTATAAAGAAAATACATTTTGGTGACCATAATGTCAGTTCTTATTCTATTAATTATAGCAATAGTTTAAAAAAGGATGTAGTGGAATTGACTACGGTGTGCCCAGGGCCGCCGTTCTCTATAAAATAGCCCGGGTTCAAAATATTTTTAGTGGCCTAAAAAATGTCAACTATACAATCATAAAAAGTGATTTGGTTAATAAGAAAACTGTCAGATTATCTCACATATATGCAGATTATCTGATATAGTTAAACGTAAAAACACAGCCAAAAACGCCTTTACAGTTTTTCTCAGAAAGTAAGACAGTTGAGTTGTCAAACTGACAGTTAAGAGTTCTTAAAACAAATTTGCCGAGAAAATATTAACAGTTTATACATACATAGATGATTTGTTAAACTAATAGTTGCCAGTTTATACAACACGTTTTTTTATTTGAAAGTTAACAGCTCATAAGTCAGACAGCTGATTTGTTAAAATGAATATTGAAGGTTATTAAAAAGATTTGTCAACAAAAATGTTGACAATTTATATAAATTGTGAAACAGTTGCGATATAGAATTGAAAGTTGGCAGTTCATACAGATTTGTTAAGAATAAATTTGGCAGGTTATAAATCAATTTGACATAAGACAGATTAGTTGAGTATAATGTTGAGTTCATATACTAAACAATTCACATGTCAGATTTATGAAATAGTTGTTTTACCAAATTGATACATTTATTGATATATGAGACATATGGCTGATTGTGAGATAGTTGCTAGTTAAATTTGCAAAGTTTAATGTTATCATATAGAACCAAAGCAGAAATGTCAAGCAAATATTTAATTGTTAAACTGATGACAACTAAATATCAAAACAATTACATCTACAAAGATAAATAAATGTCAAAAAGAAACCAAAAAGTTTAAATTAAATACTTAAATATGTCAAACTAATGTCTAAAAACTTAAACACCAAGGGAATGTCCAATTATGAACAACGGATATCTTAAATGCATTATACAAACGTGAAAGTGTTTACAAAGTCTACATATGTCGAAAAGTTTTCACAAAAACTTAAAAACTAGTTAAACTGTTTTCAAGTGTCAAACTAATATCAAAAAGTATGAAATAAACGTTTAATAAAAGTATCATTGTCTAAAAGTGATAAAATCAATGTCAAAGTTGAAACAGAATGTTTCAGTTATTGTCTGGAAGTGTCTAACAAGAATTAAATATCTAATAAAGTCAATCAAATGTCTTAAAATAGTCAAATAATATAGGACATATTAAATGCAAACAGAATATTTAAAAATGTTAACAAGTACTAAAAAAATTGTGCGACACAAGTTGTCAAATAATGTTTAATATGTTAAATGCAAAAAATATATAGAATTATCATCAGATAACTAAAAATTTCAAATAAGTCTTTAAAAATGTCACACAAATGTCTAGAACTGTCAATAAAATGTTAAAAACTGACTAAATATAACCAAATTTAACATTTTTAGTAACTAACTTTTTTTTACATATAAACATATTACAAATGTAAAAAGTATCAAAAAATGCCACAAAAATGTCTAAAAATTTTTTTTTTAGAAATGTCAATCAAACTTCAATCAGCTCTAACTGAATCTAAAAGTGATCTAAATACATTTAAAATGAAAAAATGCAACAAAATGTCTGAAAATGCCAAACAAATGTCTAAAAGAAAAAACAGATACATTATTTTGTACTTACACTTTTTAAGAACAAAATTTGCATTTAGATTTCTAAATTATTGCCAACTGTCTAAATTATAATTGAAAATGTTTTTAAGATAGCCTTGCAAGCACTGAAGCCAAAGTTTCAATTTTTAAAAAAACATCTCAAAATTTTGACAAAACATAGTTTACAAAATTGAATAAAAAGCAAGTTAAACTTATAAAATTAAAAACATGTTTTAAACAATTGTAATACTTTCTAAGACAGCTTAGCTTTTATAGTTACTGAGGCTGCATTTTTCGGAATAGTAACTCAAAATGATGGCAAAAAAACTTCATAAGTTAGTTTATAAAATCAAAAACATTCTATCTACAAGGTGTGTGTCAGTTGACAATTGGTTTGTCAAACAGCTCATATGACAGATTTGTCAAAAATCTAGTTAATAGTTTTTACATCAAATTTGTGAAATAGTTGAGAGTTTCAAATTAATAGCTGACAGTTTATTTGACAGATTCAAGATTAGAGTTTGTAGTTTATGCGTCAAATAGCTCTTATGAGAGTCAACAGATATCAATTTATAAAACAAATGACAGTTGCTTTGTCAAATTGACATTGAAAAAAAGTTAAAGTTAAAAGGTAACTGTTTTTATGTTGTTATGTTAAAATCACAATCATATACTACCAAACCAGTCAATTGAAAAAATAAAAGTGCTGTAGATACTGACGAGGTCATAAGTCGGATTTGTAAAATAGTTGATAGTTGTTTTATAATCGACAGATTTGTCAATATTAAAGTTTATATGTCAAACAGCTCATATCTGCCATGTGAGACAATCGGCAGATGTTAAATTGAGAGTAAATTGCAAATATAAACCTAAGAGAAAATATTAGGTTTCTTTTACAAATACAGACACATTCAAGATAACATTTCAACAATGTTTCAATTGTTATAATGCTGCAACATACTAGAATTGATTTTATCAAAGCAATATTTTTACTATTAAGGATTGCAGCTTTTAGTAAGTATGTATTTTAATGCAAAGGTAAGACGCTGATTGAATTGGTTTAACAAAATCTAAAACTTGAGTGGTTCTTATTGTAAGACCGTCTCAGTTGAGATGCATCTTAAGTTGAATTGGTACAACTAGGTATATATCATGTATACTAACAAACTAATACTACGGTGTAGTTTCTTGTGTACTAAAACTGTAGTGTCATACAAGAAAAAATCAATCATATTTTTAGATAGTTTTTGACAGTAATTGCTCTCAACCGATTGAAGTTCATTTCTGTTTTATTATGACCACCAACACTGAACTGCTTAGACCATTCTATCATCATTATATAGTAACCATAAAATGTACATACATATTACTTAAATTTATTTATTAATGTTTTATATATTTATATTGTCTAGAATAATAAGATGAATAAGTGCATATGCAAGTCATCGCTAATATTATATTATCAAGTAGAACATTAAAAGTATCAGATTGATGCCTGAGTTCATAGTGTTTTAAGATTCTAAGGTCCTGGGAAACAACCTAGTTTGACAAATGTCAATTTAATGGTATAGTATTGTTTTAATGAATATATCTTAAATTTTCTTAGAATACAAAAATTTCTAATATATACTTTTGTTTGAGTTTAACCAAAGAGTTAAAGCATCGAAAAAGTACACACCAAGTTCAAAATAAGTGTTTGTGTGCCATATATTTTACGTAAAAATAACAGAATTCAGTGTATTACCATTTCTGCTTCTTTGGTTGACAGATATATGCAATAGATATATAACTCAAACAGACGTCATAGAAAAAACTACTATCAAATGTCAGATATAACAAGCAACACATCAAATATACCACATAGTACTGAGCGCTATAGTATTACCATTGTTCAAACTAAATACAAGACATATTGTCATCTAAACAAACATTTAGTCGTGGTACAAGGCTTGCTAGAAATTCAGATATTCACTGACAGTTCAGAGATGTAAGACCCAAAATATTAGGAGAGGTTTTTTTAACCCGACTATTGACGCTTGGAATATGCTTCCAAATTGATTAGTTTCCAAAACTTGCAATTCTCAAATATTCAAGGTTACAAACTGACTAAATCTTCTCTTCAATGTGATAGTTTCAACAACTGTGGTTTCACTTGAAATTTAAAGATATTATGTAATTCCTAAATTTTTTTATTCTTATTGTGTCTTGGAAAGACTTATTATTACCAAAATAATAAATAATTTTGTGATTGTCTCTTACAAATAAATTAATATTATTTTTATTGGAAGTACCATCAGCATTAAAGATTAATTTATGATTAATCTGATTATTCATTATGTGCTACTTGCAAACAATTACTGATTAAAATATTATTTCAAACATACCTTTATGTTAATAGAAAAGATATTTCTTTTGTGGTTAGACATATATAAAGGTGGTCATATTTCAATAGGATTAACAGTTATTACTATTGGTTACTTACATTCAATAATGAAACAAAATACTTTTTAACTATTCAGAAGAAACCTCATTGTTTTGCAAAGTTAATGGACTTTCTTAGTCCATAATATCAAACATATATTAAATAAAATGTATATTTTGAATATGTTATTAATAATAATAGTATATTTAACAGATCAACCTTTACATTAATTCAATACATTTAATTCTAAAATATAACAAATTTTGCACAAGTTTTAAAAGAATTGAAATTAAAAGCTATCCACAATATTATATAACATGTTGAATGGTGTTTAGTCTTCAACAGTTTTTGCAATCTAGTATTACATTTAGAACATATTCAAACATTGACAGAATTTTAGGACTTTATAAGAAAATATAGTGTAGAAGTATTCTCTTCTTTTTAAAAGTGGATGTAATTCAAGATAACAATAAATCATAGTATTGGTTTGAAAATACAATACCGCATATATAAAGAAATTTAATAAACCATTTTTGGACCATTTCCAAACGCATAAAAGAGTTTTCCATGTGGTGACCAAATAATACAACAAGACTCCAATATTGATCTCACATAACTTTTATTGATTTGATGTTTCTAAAATATTTAGTTATTCTTTTAACCAATTCAAATGTTTTTACAAATTTTGAATAATAATGTCTACGTGACAATCAAAATTAACACTTTTCACTGATACCAATCTTACAATAAAACTGAAAATTATCATAAACACTAATTCTTTCACTTTTATTAATATTTCATGTCTAAAATATATCTACACTGGTACCTAAAAAAGGAATCAGTATTAGGTCTATTTTATGAATATCATTTGCATTTACAATTTTTTTTTAAATTGCCTTAAATCAGCACTGATATCATTTATAAACAGATTGAAAAGAAGTAGGGGTCCTAATCTACTAATCTGATAAGATTTAAAGTCAGAAATGACAACTTGTTGCTTTCAGTTATCTAAATATGATTCAATTCCACAAGTTCCCAGTAATATCAGCTTTTTAATAAGAATTTTATGATTGACTCTATCAATTTTGTTGAAGTTTGTATTAAGCATTTTTTCCATAGTATGTGGCAGTAGTGATTGTTGCGTGATTAGCATTGAACATATCAGTAGAAATTTTATTGAGTCTATATTGTAATTAAATACAAGCTTTAGTATGGATAAACATGTTTACATGAGCATCTACAGCAAACAGAAAAATTCGACCAATCCTAGCCATAACAATGATCACATACTAATAATTACTCATCCATACTCCAGCTTAGAATTGAATATACTATTGACAAATTTACGCATGCCATACCAAATTTGTAGTAGCACATCTTCCTATTACACTCTACTAATAGTGCTGCATCATAAAATTATAATTTTGCTTATATTATTCAAAACACCACAGATGCTTAATCAACTTAAGAAACAGCAATTGGTATAATAATAAATAAAACAAGTTACCAGTTGTAATTCTCTTTTAATTCTACATAATTTGTAGATTGTCATTATGTCATATTTACATCATGAACAAAGTTTCTAATAAAATATTTAGTTTAGTAACCAATTACAAATCATCAACTTTGATTAAAATAGGTTGCAAATTGTCAATTTTTGTTAGTTCTTTTGAGGAGTTGAAAAATTCAATCTTGTGAAACAGCAGAATTACTTTGCTTTGTTCAAAGTATAAATTTTTGCAATCCAGTGTACGTTTAAACATAAACAGATTGCACAATATCAATTTTAAGCATATAGTAAGTGTTGCATAGTTCTTTTTTACTTGTAACATTATTAAGACTGTTAATGTTAATAACATTTTGAATCAGATAATCAATTAATTTAAAAAATTCAATATCTGATGATTATGATTATAACATTTAATTTTTATTAATTAATTTAATACTTTACAATTTTAAATTGGTTGCAAATATCCTCGTTTTGTTGCAAACTTCAGGTTTGCATTTTTACAAATCACCAGTAATTTTTAAGACAAGCAATTCATATTTTTAACTGTATCAGATGAGAGTAAAACCAGTTGCATTCTGAAATACCATTTAAAAACTTAACAATACTGGTTGCATACCATTAATTATGATTAGATAAAGAAACCAGTTGCATATTTACAATTTTCAATCATTAAACTCAAAGCAACAATAACCCATGGCTGTATTTCAATTAGAACTAATTTTATCAATTTAGAGTATTCGGAAATTTCTATTGGTTGCCAACTGTTCATTTATTCGATTGCAAATAATATATTAAATAGTCATATCAGTTTTAACAACTCCACATAACAAACTTTAATAAATTTTTTATTCTAACTGATTGCAAATATTCATTTTGCGTGTTTTTAATATAGGCAAAAGTTGAATATTGAAAATAATTTATAAATTTATACTGGTTACAAAACAGCTTAGTTTTTGTTTTAGTTTTTAATTAATTGCAAAAAAATTTCTTATAAATTGAAAATTTAGGTTAGGAAATGCAAGAATATCAGCAATTTTTTTTCATAGAGATGCTAAGCTTGAGGACAAATTTTTGAATCAATTCTGGCTAAGAAAATACCAAATAAACAAAATAACCCGTTTTCTTGCAGTGCGGACACACATGATTATGCATAATCGCTCCCAATGCTCAAACAACTTTCTGAATTATTCATTTACAAATTTTGATTTGTCAATTAATTTAATTATAATCAAATTTTACTTCATTTAACAACCACAGTACAAAAAATATGGCTTTTAAGTTAAAATTTGCTATTGTATATAAGTCATGCAGTAATTTGGTTTGCAGCTGTCCCCTATACTATACATAAAAATTTAATTTCTCTTGTTTAATAAATCAAAACATTTCAAAGTGCTAAATCATGCACAACTTATTATGTTTTGTTAGTAAATATATGCACCTCAATACCATATTTGGAGCCTTGAATATAAAGCAACCTTTGAAAAAATAAGTAATAAACACATTATCCATTGAATGCTTTTAAGATGTTTTATAAGCAGTAACTTTATATTTTATCCTAATAAAATTAAAAAACAAATATCTCGTTAATTTTATTAATGTAATTAAAATTTTCTTGTATACGTCAGTTTGTGCATATTATGTTTAAATGGATAGTTTATACTAACCGCTAAGGGAGGTACTGCTCTCTTGTCTATATGAAGGTGTGGACGAAGCAGTGCCTTGTGGCGGCCAAAAGGTCTTCCTCGGGACCGAGACCCACGAAACCCGCTCGCCTTCCCTCGCACGTTCCAACTCCAGTATGAACTTCCCATCTGTAAAATGGAACTGTGTCAGCAAACACCATGTATCGTACGGTGTTAGTAGCAACACAAACCTTTAAAAAATTTAAGCCTTCCACCGTGGGTGTACGCTGCACTCCTTGGGGGCTCTTCCTTGTCACCGGGCGATTCACTATTCCCATTAATCACGTCTTTTCTGTTCTGCTCGTCTTTTTGCATTTTGGCACATTTTGTCAATGTGGTGTTTGTGCTTTTTGCAGTTGCATAGATCATAGTACCAGGGGGGCTATTGAAGCCGCTGCCGTGACCGAATAGGTCCAGGACCAGGACCTTCCAAAATCAGCGCCAGTTACCATCTCGCGCGGGTGGACTCGGCTCCGTTGGGCGCCCGACTGATGATCTCTCTCCACCTGCTGAAATTACCATGAATACTCGGCTACAGACAGCGCCGCACTCACACAACGACCCACGCCCGCCCTTCACTGACACCAAACCGCCACACCACATATTTCACACATAATAATTGGATATAGATGAAGCACGCACACGGCTTTTATAACAATCCTTCAGTAAACGTAATCAGTGGACAGGACACTGCACTGGTCCCGTGGTCAAAATTTTTTGATGATGTAGACACGATGGCTCAGTCGGTCAATTGCAACGTCGCCAAATCCACAAATCTTTCCCACAAAACTTTTAGATAAAGGGAACGATTACAAACATGTGTTAAACAGAATAAGCTGTATATCCTAGTTCAACTAATGCTAGTAGAGGCGCCACAGAATCATACCATTTGAATTTCAAATAAATATATAAATTTCTATTGCTTATTAATAATATATCAGTATGAGTTAATTTATTAATTAATTAACTTGTACACTATATATAATTTAAACATTGATTTTAGTGCATGCAAACTTTACATCTACATGTGTTGTTAAGTTAACAGTTAATATAGTTGCATAAAACTATGTTAATGTGGTTGCGTTGGTATGTTTGCGAAGTCCAACGTTACCACTAAGAATATACAGGGTGAGTCATAACTAGGTATAAATAATTAAGGGCCGGTATTATAAAGACAAAATAAATCACCGAATAACAAATCTCAAATTAAATATATTCGACGAATAAACGTATTTCGGTATTATAAATCTAAATTAACTATTCGTAAAATAAGAAATTGCAACGCCGCATTTATATGTTATTTTAATATTGTAGTTATTGATGTGTTGTAGCCTTTGTTATATTACAATAATCCCCTACAACATATTGAAAGTCAGTTGCATAACATCGTAGAGCAATCAAAAGCTGATTTTCAACAGAAATTGCTCCACATTAAAAATAACCTAAGAAACATGACATATGTCAAGTTATTCATTGAATAAATTTTAATTCCTATTTTGGATGATACTCCATAGATTTAGTTACCTACTTTTATTATTTGACGTTTATAATACCGAAATCAGCCAATTAAAATAATGTACTTGGTTAGTAAATAAAATCTACAGATTTTAATGGTTTATAATACCGGCCCATAGGGCCGGTATTATAAAGACAAAATAAATCACCGAATAACAAATCTCAAATTAAATATATTTGACGAATAAACATATTCCGGTATTATAAACTAAATTAACTATTTGTAAAATAAGGAATTGCAACGCCGCATTTATATGTTATTTTAATATTGTAGTTATAGGGAGGGTGCTTTTTTAAAGTGCTCTTGCTGTTTGAACAAATTTTGCACGAACAACTTTTTTGTTTGTTCGTGCAGGGTAATTTAAAAACAGCATATAGCACTCAAACGTCAAAAACATGTTTTCTAAGGTTATGTTGTTTGTTTTGCTTACATGCCCAGTGTTGTCAATTAATACAATTCAAATCTGCATCAAGTAAAATATTTAAAATCTTATTATTCTAGATTCACACATATTTTGTATGAGCGCATATTTCTTGTATACCTTATATTTTTATAATGTATATAAAACCGTACCCATGTTCTGATATAACCATGATAAATATACTATTTTATTTTTGCTATGTGGCAACACTGTACATGCACGTCATGAACCACCTCTTGACTAGGTGCGTGCAAATGTTGTTCGAACACTTGTTCGGGTTGTATTTAAAAACGCCCATTTTATTGTTCGAGTGTGTTGTATTGTAGCCTTTGTTATATTACAATAATCCTTTACAACATTTTGAAAGTCAGTTGCATAACATCGTAGAGCAATCAAAAGTTGATTTTCAACAGAAATTGCTCCACATTAAAAATAACCTAAGAAACATGACATGTGTCAAGTTATTTATTGAATAAATTTTAATCTCTAGATTTTGGATGATTAATTTATTCCATAGATTTAGTTACCTACTTTTATTATTTGACGTTTATAATACCGAAATCAACCAAGTAAAATAATTTACTTGGTTAGTAAATAAAATCTACAGATTTTATGGCCGATCTCACCGACACTTCTTAAATTAATACTTACGTAGGTTTTGCTTACAGCTAACTATTACATAAATTTTATATGCATCTCACCGGTCATTTAAAACAGATACTTACGCTAAGTATAGTTGAGTTTCTGATTATCGAGCGGCACATCAGATATCAGCCAATATACATTATATTGACTCTAAACTTGGCGTGCGCTTTTGTTGTATTGTGTGTACAACTTAATATTAATATAACCATAAAATTAAATTGTTTGACATTTGAGGTTGTTTATCGGTTTCTGTAAATAAAACAATGAAAAGAAAATGAATTTATTTAAGTTACTGCAATAACAAACTATATTTTTATTAAAATTGCGTTTTTATATTGTAATAAATAAAAATGAAACTTGATATTATAGTAAACTTGTCTTGGAATGACATTATTAATTGTATTCATAATAATAATATCAAATGAAATATCATCCTGTGTAATTATTATATTTTCCATCTTATATTAATATTCTTTTACTTGACACTTGCTATAAAAATTACAAATTTGGGGTTAAGTACACGGTAAGCCCTCGATATTGGCGGCTTATATTTAACCATTAGTTACGGGTTAAGATTGCGTTTAAATGGACGGTGCAACGCGCTAACCAGAGCTTAGCTATTTAACTAGTGGTTAACTTTTAAGTAGTGTCGGTGAGATCGGCCATAATGGTTTATAATATAGGCAAATGTTGAATAATAAGCAATTAAAAACTCCCTTAAAAAATGCTGTGTGTCAAAGATTATTTTTAATTTGGGACTAATGTATACAATACAATGATTCAAAAATAGAGAACTATAACAAATGTTTAAAATGCTCCCCTCCAGCCTCAATATAAGCATTGCACTCTCGTACAAGCGATTCATACATTCGTAGAATTATAGTTTTTACGAATCTCGTTAGCTACCTTAATAATAATAATTATTATTATAATAATAATTTACGGTATAAAAACTTACCATTTACATCTATATCAAATATACATAATTAATGATGTTTTACAAAAATATATAAAAATAAAAAATACAAAAAATAACAAATCGCATAATTAAATTATGCAAGAATGACAAATCGGCCCTTTTTTGGCGAAGCTTCAATGATGGTAGATTATAGAATGAGGCAATGTAACTGTAATTATAATTTACAGATAGTATACCCGATTTATAGGACAATAAACAAAAAATTTCTTTTAAGTTCGTTTAGTATTAAAGGTTTGAATATCATAAGCAGGGCTCCAAACTGACAGAGCGTAATGCAAACGCACCAACGCACAATATAAAAGTTGTGAACTGGGTGATAAATCCGTTGACATTCTATAAACAAATTCCAACATTTTTATGACACGATTGCACATGATGTTAATATGTTCAACAAATGTAAGTTTATGATCAAAAATTATGCCTAAATTTTTTATTTGTGTGACTTTGTCCAATACTTTAGTGTCAATTACATAGTTATAAGAAATTTTATTCAGAAAACTTATTGAAAAACATTTATTAGCATTGAAGAACAATTTATTAATAAAAACACCAATTGTTTATAAAGTCCAGTTGTAAAAGATGGCAGCAGAAAAGAAGATATTCTGTACATTTTTAAATCATCCGCAATTAAAAGAAATGACGAGGAATTAATATACTTTGAAAGATCATTAATGAAAAGCAAAAATAAAATTGGTTCGCAATGAGATCCTTGAAGAACACCTGATAAAACACGAATGGGCTGTGACAAAAGATTAATTTTTACACAAAGCGTGCAATTTTTCAAAAAGCTAAATAACCAGGAAACCACATCATGATGAAAACTCAAAGCTCTGAGCTTAGCAATCAAAATATTGTGGCTCATACAGTTAAACGCTTTTGAAAAATCAGTATAGATAGAATCAACTTGTACTTTAGAATAAAATGCAAACCTTAAAAATTCTTTGCTGTAACTGATCCCTTGCATTGATTACCTCACGGTAAATCAGCTGTTTTAACTCTCATAAAAATAAATCCAAATCGGCCAATCCATCTATCATTGAAATAGTTATTTAACTATTTTGTAACTATTCTGCCATTGTGAGGAGGTGCTCCGTTTTGTTGGAAGAACGTCTGTTGTCTAATGTTTAACGGGATGTAGATTCTTTCCCAAACATTGATAGAAAATTGTTGTTAGAAACTACTACTACTACTATTTTGTTACGTAAAGATTCTCTAACAAGTGATGGTGCAAGTTTCAAAAGTTTGTAATTCCAATTCTCGTAAAAATTGCTTTATTGGTCCATAAAATAGATAAAATAAAATTAAAGACGTTAATAATCCTTTCAAGAAACTACTGAGAAATAGTTACGCGTTGCTCAACATCTCCAAGATGAAAAGCTTGAGCACCCATGTAGTGGCAAGAGTGTAACTTTTCTTTATGCAGCGCTCGCGGAACAAAACTTTGCAAGAGTCCGAGTTGAACTAAAGTTTGGAGAGTAGTTGTAGTAGGATTATTTAAAACGATGTAGTGCACCAGACCCAAAAGTTTTCAAAAGACCAACCTCGCTCAAGACCTGATGGTTTGGGATTCTTCTGTTAGGAAATTTGCGGTGGTATTCTCTAACAGCTGCTAAAGCGCTTCCGTTGCAAAAACCATACACAAAAAAAATATCTGTTATTTCTAGAGTAAAATTACCCGTTTCAAAAGAAAATTGTTCTTTAATAAACCACAACAGAGATTTTTAAATAATTATTAGGTCTTTATGATAGTCGCTGTATTTTAAAACTTTATATCAAAAATTAATACATTAGTAACAAATAAAAAAAAAATTTCTTGACAGATTGTATTTTTTAAGGAAGTATTTTGGTACTAAAGTATTTTAGGTTAATTGCTTTGTTTTGACAACAAGAAACTTTGGTTAAATTATTTACACTTAATTATGACTCACCCTGTACTTGAGGCCGATTTCACCTACACATCTTGTAAATTAAACCGAGTTAAACTGCTAAGTGCGACATTATAAACGCAGACTTAAGGTTTAACCATCAGTCGCCAATTTTGCCGACTTAAAGTAAACTTAATCTTTAATTTGTCATTTTAATAACATTGTCAAGTAAAATAAAAATTTAATTTTAATTAATATAATATCAATTTTTATCCACAGTAATGTATTGTGCAAAGTAAAAAAACCAAACATTTAATTTAATGTAAAACGCTACATCTTACATTCAAATCATTTCATTAAAAACGCGATATTTTGGGTGTCATAAAACTTTAAGTATACTTAAAGCCTAAGACATAAAATATGTAAGAATCTAAATTTCTACATTGTTAAATTATGAAATTAAATTATATTTTTTTTGTTACAGAACAAAACTTAAATAAACATAATAATAATAATAATAATAATAATAATAATAATAATAATAATAATAAAAGTAAATGCGTGATTAAATTTTCATTAGCACCGTTAACAACAAAAGATCTTGGATCATCACCGGCATCGTATATTAAGAATTATACTTGAAATACCCTTTGAGATTGCCGTGGGGTTCTAGAATCCCAACTATAGCTGAAATCCAACTTTAACTTTACCAACAAGCTTTTGAGAACCAACAAAAAACACAGCACAGGTTAAATTTGCAACGATCCCACATGTAGGAGTTAGTATTTGAGGTTTGGTCATCATCAAAAAACTTGTTTTGAAACTTGGTTTGAGGTTTGTTTCTGTTTGTGTGATTTTTAGCTAAACGAATAAATGCGAAAGAAATTGAAGTGTCCGGTTAATCTTGCATTTAATGGTAGTTTCAATAAAAATATCTTATACTATAATTATACTTTTTTTTTTGAAAAACACATTTTTGTTTCAATATATCACTTTAGAAATTTGTTTTGATGTTGTTGCAAAAACAGTGTTTGTTAGTTAACTATTTATTATGGAGTTTATTTTTATTACAATATTCAAGAATACTGCGCTCCACATAAGATAAATAAACCTATTAAATTTCTAGACTACGTTAAGCAAAAAGACTATCAAATATTTAGTGCAGATGAACCTACTCCGCTAGTCCCCAAAAAGCGCATTTCTAACGTAGCTGTATCCAAAGACGTCAACTTCTAAGTTAAAATTAGGACTATCAATTACCATAGCTCCAACCATAACTGAAACTCTACGGTGGGAGATAAAATGAGGGGAATAAAGATTTATTACTTTTACGGATTGGACTTTCTACTCACAATACCTGGTAAAAAACATTGAACACTTAGCCCCAGTAACAATGGTTGTGGACATTGAATGAGCCGTCAAACAGTTTTCTAAGTTAATCTACAAAGTCTTTTTCGTGAGTTTCTAAAACCTATCAGGTATGTGTTGATAACCTTTTAGGACAATGATTTGTAAAAAAAATACTGCCAAACATAAATGGCAAAAACATTGCGACTTCAGAGATCTTGCTACACAACAAAAAATGGCAAGTCTACGTTCCAGTCACCCATAGCAAAAATAATCTTTAATACTTTATTGAAAAACACGCCAAAGCATTTGTTGACAGCCTCCAATGCTTTCTTTTGATGACTTAAGACACTGATCTAGAGCACGTCAAAAGAATCCACTAAAAAAATAATTTCTTTTAGAGAACATTGGCACACCGATGAATAGCGTTCAACCTTCTCAAATCAGAGAAATAATCTCTAAACTAAAAACTCGATATGCTTCTGGCCCTTACATAATTCCACAAAGCTTTTGCATAAAGCAATAATGAACTATATTAATATGTTAATACAATTTTTAGCACCGAGCACTTTCCAAAAGCTTGAAAAGGTTTTTATGTCACAAATATTTTAAAACCTACAAAAGATTGAACGTTTCCTCAGAACTACCGGGCAATCAGTTTTGTATGCACTATGTAAATAAAGAGAGTGATCTTGGACACAGTCTAAGACCACACGGAATCTAACAATATTCTTCTTTTGACAAAGTCTAGCACAAAAGTCTACTTTTAAAACTAACCGCTTTTACAATTGACAGATGTACCCGTCATATATTTACTTTTAGTATATACTTGATATAACACGCAATGCATTTTACAAACGCTCGGTTAGTTATTCTTTAGATAACTTATTAAAACGTTAATGGCGACTTAAAAATGTTGTTTATACACAAATTTGTTTTGAGCGTTAGTTGGTTATTGTACTAGAGATAACTATCGCTCCAAGCACCGTTATCCCTGGTTTATTCCTTTCTAAACCCAAATCTTGTTTTAATTAGAGATTGTCAATTACATTTTAACATTTATACTGAAGATAACGTTATAACGGTCTTTAATCACATTTCTACCTCTCAATAGATCACGGTAGTCCCTCAAGGCTCCAATCTTTTGCCATTTGTTATTTAACCTGTTTGTTGCCAACATGCCCACGAACAGAACAAACGGGGTTCAAATAGCTCAATATGCTAACAATACACCATTAATCTACAAATTTTGACTACCTAAAATGATCACTGTAAAACTACAAAGTGCGACCAGCAATTTTCAAAGCTGGCTAAATGACTGGTAAGTCAAAGTAAACCAAGAAAAAAGCAAACGGCGTCAAAGAACTCCTCATAAGAACGTTCTAAACTACGTTCCTACTTCGTGTTTAATGCTGTCAAGTATCTGGGTATTACTTTTGATATAAGTCTCACGTACAAATTGAACGTACTTAACCAAATCGGCGGAACAGTGGTATGTCGGAACAAAGTCCGCGTTTTTAGTTTGAGATTTGACTAACACATACTTCAATTGTCTCAAAGCCTACCAAAGTGTTACTTTGCGTTGGCTTGACGGATTGCAATGGTATGTTTAAAACAACAAAATTTGTAAAAATATTGGTACCCTTCCGTCGCGCCAACGAATCAAAACTTTGTCTGAAAAGTACTTTAAAAACCGTAGCAGTTTACCTTTACCTTGATGCAGTCAGACTTGTTGAGCCAGACAAAGAAGTAAATTCTCATGGGGGACCCATTAACATCATAACAAAATGTTTCTAACTGTGTTAACTTTTATATTAATTTAGAAAAAAAAATGCTGCTTGATGTCATAATATGGACTTGAACTTACTCCAAAACTCCACCTAATTAGGTTTAATTATAGGCAACCTTAGCGCAATGGTCTAGTGCAAGGACAGACAAGCAAACAGCTTCGGTTCGATTTGCGGCAGCGGCAGTATCTAATTTGTCAAATATATTTTGACTACTTTGCAAGGCAATAACAAACCAGCAAAGTATCTGCCTAAAAACCTCTTTAGCGGTGCAGTTCGGATTCTACGTTAAATTGTAGGTTTCACATGTTTGCGTAGAACTATTATCGCACACCACAAACATACAAAAAGAACGCCTACACATTTGCACTATATTTGTGTTTTATTATAAATGTTATAATAGAATTCAAACACGTATCAGCCTTAACCACTCAATAATGGAAGAAGTCTAAACATAATTTTTGAAATATTGATTTGATCAAAACAATAATATCTATTCAAACATAGGCTACAGTTATAATAATGCATAATTAAAAGAATTTTATACAGAATTTCTTGCAATTCCAAACCACAAAAAAAAACAAGCTTTTGTTTGATTTTATCACTTCAAAGCAACCGCAACCGACGTCTCTTAAATCTGATAGATTACAATAAATATAGTCAACTTTAAAGAAAAAAATATAGTTATCTTCAAATTAATTAGTATTAAAATGAAATTCAAACAACCACATGCATATTTAGTTGCCTATCTGTACAGTTTTATTTGCACACTTTCAATGAATAACGTGTGGGTGGATTCTGCTTTACAATTACAGAAATTTTATATAAATTAGAAGAAAAATACAGTTCGGATACTTAGTTAGTTATTGATAGCATAGATTAGTATTATAAGAAACAATAGTTATTATTTAAGATTATTATTCTAAACATAGTTATATTAATTTTTGATTAATTTAAAATTAAACATTAATGTTATAATTAATACATTTTAATGAGAATTAAACAGTAAATTTTTCATCTACAAAACACCTCACAAATTAGAAATACCTTGAAATTTTTAACCTTTTATCCAACCGAAACGGTGGTTTGGCAACGCTGAACATATAACTGTCATTTTGTACTTGTACGCTTCCCAAATCAAGCAAAGCGACAAGCGTGTTTTCATTACACTCATACTTAACCATTTTATACAAAAATCTTGAGGATTATTTGTGAAAATCTAAGCCAGAAGAGAATCTTCATCAGCACGATGTCGGAATCAGGCAAAAGTGGGGGCCACAATGCCCTTTTCGAAGACCTTTCCAATGTGGAGTTCGAAACTAGTGAAGATGTTGAAGTTGTGGATAAATTCAAGAATATGAACCTCCGAGAGGAGCTTATGAGAGGAATATTTGCTTACGGTAAGTTCATCGATTGAAAACAGTTGAAATCGATGTATGAAATTGGTAACACAGATGTATGAAATTGGTAACACGGTAACCTCATTTTATAAATTTTTTTTCTTTCTATTTAATGAGGTTTTGACCTAGATTATCAAATAATTGATCTTTATCGATTTAAATGTTTTGAAAAAAATGAATGGAATGAATAATGTACGATAAACAAATATATCTTTTTCATTATAGGCAAACTGCATATGTTAGAACATATGTAAACTTTTATGAAATATGTAAAGGTGAATTATAGGCGAGAGCATCTTGAAAGTAACAATTTGCTAATGAACATTTGAGCGTGCTTTCTGTAAATCAGCGAGTTGTGTTCATTGGCTATTTGTTACTTTTGAGAGACACTTGCCTAAATTATTTTCAAGTTGAAAGTCATCTAAATTTAGTTATTGCGAAGTCTAATAAGACTAAACAAAAATATGTAGTTGAGACAAGTTGAAACTTTGCTGTTCTTTTTCTCAACATAAGCAAAACAAAAAGTTTATTTACTATACCTTTTTTGTTAACTATAGCTTGTTACTGATGTATTTTTTATCGGCTTTCATTATTTTCATACTAGTTTAGTTCTTTGGTTTGTGTTCTGTTCTAACTCTTTTTATTATGATAATATGAATTTCTGTTATTTTCTAGTATTTGATACTCAAGCATGTTATTTTTTAATAGGCTCAGTACCTGCTTTTTTTAATGAATATGAACACTGCTATTCTCTCGAATGCTAATTATTTGTTAATTGTGTCCGCTGGACACTTATTGTATTTTATGTGGTAATATTCAAATTCAAAATACATTTATTATTGTAGTTTTAAATCATATAAAATATATACTAAATTATTAGCATTTTTACATTGTTTTATATTTGATTAACAGGATTTGAAAAACCATCTGCTATACAACAGCGTGCAATTAGGCCGATAATGAAAGGACGTGATGTTATTGCACAAGCCCAATCAGGTACAGGTAAAACAGCTACATTTTCCATCTCAATTCTGCAATCATTGGACTTAACCATGCGTGAAACACAAGTGCTATGTCTCTCACCAACAAGAGAACTTGCGGTACAGATTCAAAAAGTTATTCTCGCTTTGGGAGATTTTATGAATGTACAATGCCACGCATGTATTGGAGGAACTAATTTGGGAGAAGATATCAGGAAATTGGATTATGGACAACACGTTGTTAGTGGAACACCTGGAAGAGTTTACGGTATTCAATATTATTAATTTAATTAACTGAAATGTATTAATTTATAATCAAAATTTATAGATATGATTAGAAGAAGGGCACTACGTACACGTTCAGTAAAGATGCTGGTACTTGATGAAGCTGATGAGATGTTGAATAAGGGATTTAAAGAACAAATTTATGACGTATACAGATTCTTGCCACCATCCACACAAGTTGTATTAATTTCTGCTACATTACCTCACGAAATTTTAGAAATTACATCTAAATTTATGACAGATCCTATTCGTATTTTAGTAAAACGGTAAGCTATATAATTTATATCAAAATTCATTGAATTAATAATATTTTATATTCTAGTGATGAATTGACATTGGAAGGAATCAAACAATTTTTCGTAGCAGTAGAACGTGAGGAATGGAAATTTGATACTCTCTGCGACCTGTACGATACTCTTACCATAACTCAAGCAGTAATTTTCTGTAACACAAAACGTAAGGTAGATTGGCTTACAGAGAAAATGCGAGAAGCGAATTTTACAGTTAGCAGTATGCATGGTGACATGCCCCAAAAAGAACGTGATGTAATTATGAAAGAATTCCGTTCTGGTCAGAGTCGTGTACTTATCACTACTGATGTATGGGCTAGGGGTATTGACGTACAACAAGTTAGTTTAGTTATCAATTACGATTTACCCAACAATCGTGAGTTGTACATTCATAGAATTGGTAGATCTGGTCGTTTTGGACGTAAAGGTGTTGCTATTAATTTTGTTAAATCTGATGATATTAGGATTTTACGTGATATTGAACAGTACTATTCTACGCAGATTGATGAGATGCCAATGAATGTTGCTGACTTGATTTAAATTGTGTAATAGAAGTATTATTTATGATTTTTTTTATAATGTTTACTAGATTTAGATAATTAATCTACCAAATATTTTGATGACCTTGATTCATTTGTTGTAAAAATCAGGATGTAATAAAATGGTTTCAGTTTTTATATAAAATATGTATAAATATAAGAATGCTTCTAATAAATTTTTATTATTTACATAATATATTAATTTAATTTAATACAAAAATAAATCTTTGGTTCTAAACCTATTCTGGAGAAGATTTTCTTCTACCCATAGTCTAGTTATTGGAAAATTCTCTAACAAGGAATTGATTAAATTTTACAAACGTTTTATTAGCAACATATTTTCTAAAAATATTTGCCATTACACAATCGTCTTTAGGAAAAAACTATCGCTAATGGTTTTTTGAGAAAATCGATCGTTTTCTGTGTCGTCAAGTATCGTTGAATTATTTTCTTGCAATAATATAGTACAACAATATTTAGCAGCCCGGGGCGGTCTCCAATTTTTCGTGTTTTCTAAGTCAATCAAATGGTGATTTTATAAAAATTGATGTCTGTATTCGAGCAAAATTTTTGGAGATAATATTTTCAACATTACATTGACTTGAAGATGAGGAAAAATATTCGAAATCATAGTAATTCATAATTCGTAGAACTACTAGATATAAAAAATGCCTCCCCAAAATAAGTGCGGACCGCACCCACCGCCCCCTCCACAGGTACGCCACTGGGATAAACTGTAACTACTCTGTACACTACTGCCATACATTTTATGCTTTTTAAGTAATTTTTAGTAAATTTACAGCTTGTATACATACAAATGATTATAACTAACCTAATAAAAATATAAAACATTTTTTACCAAAACTAGTTAGCGGTGTTTTCCTAAAGCAGAGCAGCGGTGGATTATACGATGTGGCGAGTGAAGCATCTGTGTCAATATTTTAGATAGCTTCTATCGATGTTTTGATTATTACTACCATTGGTTTCATTGCAACATTATTTTTTAAATTTTTGGTACATAGTCGATATTTCAACGCTTGTGCTACCACCTCACAGCTGCCCTTGAATATGTACTTGCAAACAAACACAAATATATACTATCGAACCCGTTAACTGAGAGAATGTAGGCGCCCTGAATTAATAAACGCCACATTTCTTTTTAATGTACCTGTGACATACGCCGAGATTCGAGTCAGCTTCCCAACTGAGCCACTTTCCGGTTCGTGAGCTTGGATTTTCTCCCCATAGTCGCGTTAGCCATGAAAAGGAGGAAGCCCAAGCTCATGTTGCGATGAAACAGCAAGCAGAAAACAATAGGCTGAACCACATGTAGAGTGAAAAAACTTATTACATCTAACAGGTGCTATAACTGCTACGACTTTGGACATGATACCAAGAAGCTATACGAAAGTGAAAAAAGACACAATCTCCCAGAACACACTATAAATAACTGCAAAAATGAAGCAGTATACTACAACTGCCAAAAAGAAGGCCGAAGGGCAGACGAAAAGATATGCTCCATCTATAAAAAGATAGTGTAAGAGCTAAAGAGAAGAAAGAAGAACACACATCAAAAGCTTAGTCATAAAGGTCCTACATACTAACCTAGATAGAAGAAGAGTAGAGATGGATTTGTTCCACCATGATGTAGTCGAAAATAGGTTGAAATAGGCATATTAAAATTGACAACAAAAGGTACATGGATGCCGGATTGGGAAAATGACGCTGCAATCAGAATCTACAATAAGGATAATAGTATCCAGAGTCAGAAGAAATATGTAATTGTAGCTGGTGATTTAAATGCCAAAGGAGAGCAGACCAAAACAACAAAAAAGGCAAATTAATACTTATAAAGAGGACTGACAATATCAAATGATGAAAATAAACCGACATTTGTCAGAAGTACATCAACATCATTCATTGACATAACAATATGCTCAGAGAACATCGCAGGCAAAATTAAAAACTGGACTATAGCGAATGAGGAAAATTTTAGTCTCTACCAAAACACATACTTTGACATTGAAACAGACACAAAAATAACAAAGAACATAGAAAGCATGGGCTGGAAAATAAGCTCATACTAAATTACAGAAAAAAAAATTACATAAATTAGAACCAAGCACAAAGGATGTAATGGAAACCATCAAAAATATATATATATATAATAAGAAAAAAATGAACCACACACAAAAAATCGTATACTGGTGGAATGGGAACATAGCGAACACCAAAGAAGTATGTAAACGGGCAAAAAATACAAAGAAAAAACAGAGTCTAAAGGAAAATAGAAACTGCAAAAGCAAAAGAAAATTCTTGGAACAAATTATGTGACGAGGTGGAACAGAACGTCAGGTGTATCAGCTAAACCTCTTCACAAATCACCAAACTAACAGAAAGGAAATAGTACAGAAAAAGAAAACACAAACTTAGAGCCCTTTGTACAAGAAGAACTGCAATAAACAGTAAACAAAATATAAGACAACAAAGCTCCCGGAACAAACAACTTAATACTTAGTATCGTAAAGAAAGTGGTTAAAGTCGCACATATTTCTAAAGGCAATGAACAATAAATATAGATATAATGTTAATCAAAAAACTTATGGAACATAAACAAATAGAGAAAACGTACAGGCCAATATGCTTTATAAATGTAATGGGAAAAATATATAAACAGTTAATAGCAAAGCGACTAAAAATGGAAACAGAAAAGCTATGTCCTAATTAGAACGGGTTCAGGGAAAACAAATAAATTGACCATCGACGCTATAGAGAAGGTTGTGGAGGTAGTGAGGCAAGACAAAAAGAAAGGAAACAAAAAATTAAAAATATTGTGTTATTGATATAAAAAATGTATTTAACACGGTACCCTAGAGGGGTAAACTCTAAATGCAAAATAAGCAAAGTAATGACAAGCTACCTAGAAAACAGAAAGCTTTCTGTAGAAAAAAATTTAAAAGATAGAGTTAACATATGGTTTGCTGCAAGGCTCCGTACTTGGGCCAATAGTATGGTACATCCACTATAAAGGTACTCCTAGACGATCAATATTATCATCAATAATATTGAACAGTCTATTGCTCAATATATTGCTAAGACCACGCACACGTTGCAATATAATTGCGCAAACTTTTTGTTAATTACTGACACTTCTGCAGTTAACATGTGGAATAAAATAAAGCAAGTTGTGTGACCATTACTTTAGTTATAGCTCTTTCTTTCTTAAAGCTATAACTAAAGTAGTAGAAAAAAGGCGCAAATAGATAAAGAAATGGTTAAAAAATAAAATAAATACTTTTAGGTTAAATTGTACAATAAAATGAATTGGCTCAATATATTGTGCAATCTTTCAATATGATCTAAAGACGGTTAATATTATTGTGTAATATTAATTATTGTACAATATATTGACTCATATCAACCCCCTTCCAACAAGTCGTAAGACTTCTGGGGCGATGTTAAATAGCTGTAAAACGCGCAATAAAGAAGAATAATATTGAACGTCTAGGGGTCGTTTAAGAAAACGGAAACACCATAAACAAAATCGTCAAAGTTTTTACTAGAGTATTCACAGTCGTCAAGACGTTTTGTGTCAAATTTATATCCCTGATACTATCCATAGAACATATATACTATCGCTCATCACGCAGCGGTTTAGTAGGATTTTTAGCTTACCTGAAAAATATCGTATTTTTTATCTAAACCGGAAGAATCAAGCGGGTTTAAAAAATATATAAAATTAATTTCAAAACGTACTTCCTAGGTTTTACTTTGTTTTGTTTGTTTTGAAATAAAGTTTACGGTCCTCTTTTGAGTTGGGGTTCCGCCGCTTTGCGAACGATAGGTATATATATGATAGATCCGCCTCTGATGAAACGACAACAAAATTAAAAACGCACTGCAACTTGCACAAAGTCTTATACCTCACTTCTGGCCTCAACTTTTCACGCGGAACAAGTTGCACTTATCTGATGATTGGTTAATGCACAGCAGTTTACAAAAATACACGTTCCAATACAATTGTAAAACGCTCGATTATAATTTAAGTTAGTTACCTTATACTACTATATGACACGTGCAAAAAGCAATGTTTGTTGAATAGTTGAATATTACTTACTACCACTACTTACCTATTGATTAATTAGGACCTTGATTATTTATTTATATTATAGATAGAATCGCATTCATTTTTTCCATGGTTTATAATTAAATTATTTTAATATTATATTGGATTATATTATGTATATAAATAAATGTGATTTAATTTACGTCTAGTTTATTTATTAATTAGTATAAAATTCAATCAATTTAATCAACTTGTTGATATTATTATATTGATCAAACTTCAAACATCATCTTAGCAACGCCCACCTAACGATACTTGCATTGTTTATTTTTTTACGTTGTCTGTCAAACTAAAACTATTGTGTGTACTAAACTATCAAATCAATAAAATGGCCGATGAAGAGGTGACTCCACCTGCCGAACCGGCTGCAACAAGCAAGTCATCTTCGTCGGGAACTAGTAAAGAATCAGAAGAAGCTAGCGTTACGACGGAAGAAGAACAAACTGAGGAAGAAATTTACGAACAAGATGAAGACGAAGAAGAAGTAGAAGAAGAAGAAGCATTAGACTTAGAATTAGAGGAATATGTAATGGAAGAGATAATGGAAGAGGAGGTCGAAGAAGAAGAAATTCCATTTGTGTCGGTATTTGATCGGTTAGATGCTCCTCGTGAATTGCCATCGCCTAGAGAAATCACCGCGGACATTTTAAAGATGATTTCTGTGCAGTTGGGTCAAATTCGATTATGTTGGCCAAAAGTTGTTCAAGAAGTTAATATTGATTTTCTCGCGAATGTTATATTACCGGACGGATTTTTAATGAACACGAACAAAGAAAAGTTGTTGTTGCTTTATTGTGAAAATTTTAGGCAGCAGTATCATCAGAAGTTTCCACATAGGAAGCCGTTATTGCTGGCAGCTGATAACGTCGTCAGGCAAAGGGTATGCAATAATAATTAATATAATAAGTTTAGTAGAGGACATTTTTAGGTTTAATTAATTTACTGTGTGATCTACCTTCACATGTAAATATTAATACACCTATTACAAAAAGGCTTTTGAATGACAAAATTAATGTATTAATATTATAAAATTTTCAGAAACCGGGATGATTGTTTGTATTTTACTAAAGCTACAATATGTCAATGGCGTTATGTTTTATTAAGTGTAGTACATACAAACAGTAATAGCTAGTATTTTTATTTTCGATTTGCATCACTATGTATCAACGAGTGCACTTAATATTTAGTCAGCACGTGATGTATTAAAACTTCTTAGATTTTACTCTTTTATATGCAGAAATGAATACATGTTAAACAAACTTGGTTGTATAACAAAAAAACGGCAATCAATCAATTAGATTTTTGAAAAAGATAACTATATTTATAATTAACTAACAGTTAACTTGACAACTAAACTAATTTAACTGAAGATTTCGGTACTATAAAAGTCAATTAACTTTAATCAATTATTAAATCTGCTATTAAACTAACTGACAAAAATCATGCTATCAAATTTTAATTGACGTTTATATGCATCATATTTTAAGGTTATGACTATTATCAGCTTTCATAAACTTATTATTTAAATTTTAAAAATGTTTGTTTTGTCTGTTTCATCATCGATTTCTTCTGTGTCTGATATATCTTTTGTTAATACAGCAGACAACAAGTTTGAAAATTCACCACAAAGATTAGCGAGAGTGTTTTATAGAATTAATCCGTTCAAAATGTATGATAAAGTTAACTTTAAAATGAGATTTCAATTAACTAAACAGTCTGATATAAATTTGTTAGAACAAATTGAAGAAAACATTAATCCGTTACCGCTAAGAAATCTATCTATAACTGCAATGAATCAGTTATTAATTACATTAAGATTGCGTTCTCATATAACATATTTTTGTCAATTAATGTACAAGCAATTTGCGATGCTTTACTTTACGTAAATGATGTAGTAGTTTCTTAGCCAGAAAATACTCTTGATTCTACAATAATAGATCATTCTCTCTTACGAGCAAAATTTGAAAACAGTTTGGATATCTATTGAGAGACAGTAGTATCGTTATTACATCCAAATACTCGAGTAAAACGAAGTTATAACAAGGCTTATATGAAAACACAGAATACAATTTAAAAAAAATTTGATGTAATTAAAAAACGGTTTTCATGTTTATCATTGAGTTTCAATATTGCGTTAGATCAAACTTTAGCAGTTATAGTTCCAGTATGTATTGTACATAACATTGTGAAAATAATACTGATAATATTGACAAATAATCGAATAAAGATATTCTCGAAGATGAAGAACAAATATCTATAGTGTTTGTTCATTTACACCAAAATAATACAGTGAGGGTGGCTGTTATAATAAAATATTCAAACAACTAGTTTAATTAAACACAACTTTATTTTTGTAATCTTTATTAAATATCATCAAGATGGTTGCGACGGTTACTATGTGGTACTCCATATTTAATAAGTAAATAAAACAACTACTATGTTTTTACCACTAATTTATTGTTGTAAAATTATATATAAGGCATATACAATTTTACAAAATACATTTCACGACTTAAGTTTCAACGTTTTACGGTCATTATCAAGTGAGAAACAAATGAATGAAACAATACATATATATAGAGCAATTGGTGAATTGGCAGGAGAATACAAGGAATTTTACAGAATATTAAAAAGTGGTGGATTATACTGAATTAGATCGGTTTGCTCGTTCAAATATAAATCAAATATATAAATAAAAATTCATTTTCAACTTATTTTGGTAAAACCACAGACAAAATCGCTTACATTCTTCGCAAACAAAATCAACAAATCGCGTTTAGACCAAGTTGTTGACTGTGCTTGACTCCGCTGTAATTGTTGGAAGAAATTATTAATTTATTTCATAAAAATATTTTAATTATTATATTGTTACAAGACTACTTTATAGACATTAAATTGTGTTTTTTAGCTAAAATTTGTTTTCAAAATTTTGCTGGTTCTTGCAGACGGTTACTTATAAATCAAATCTATCCGCAGATTAATTGGCATCGTTTACTGCAGCAGTCAAAATCTAGACCTTAGGAGGTTGTGGAACAAGAATTATCTGTTGTTGTCTGCAGGCGATGGTAAAGCCCTGTTGTGTGCTCCACCGTGTAATTAAACTTGACCGGAAACCTGGTCTGGGTCAGACTAAAAACATCGGCCGATCAAGCAACTGTTTTACTGCTTGAGGAGCCTGGTCCGTCTAGGTTTCTTGTTTCTTTGAAGATTAGTGAGTGGTGCGGCGGTTTTTACAAATTTTGATACGTATTTCTTTAACCAACTGCAAACCCTAAAAAACTTTGAGTTGCTTTCTAGAGATTTGTTGTACCAGTTGCAGGTGGTGTTCTAATGGTCTAAATACTTCATTTCTTGTTTGCCAAAGTTGCATTTACTAATCTTGCAGTGTAGGCCGTATTCCTGTATTTTAGATGTTGTATAATATGTTTATCGTAATTATTTGAATTGACTACAATATAGTCCAAGTAAACAAGACAAAATTTTAAACCATTGGTCCAACACTTTAGCCAACTTTTAAAAAGTGGCTGGTCTTGAAGTCGAGTTTGGAAAAGGTTCTGTTTTGTTGCGGGTGACTTTGTGAGTTTGCAAGTTTGCAATAATCTACGCAAAACTAACCCGCGGTTTTGCGTCAATAATGTAAATTGCTGCGTTTGTAGTGAGTGGTGTGACCTTGTCAATAAATATAACGGCAAATTTTATAGTGCACAAAATTTCTACGGTTTTAAAAAGTGCTTGGGCATAACTATTTCTGCAGTGGTTTATTTTTAGTTTGCTTGTTTTTAAAAACAAAACCGTTTGGTTCTTTTGGCTTTGGGAGTAATCCAGGCTTGCTTGGGTTTTATAAGTTGTACTGAGATCTCTATCTGTTTGTTCTTAACCGTATTTTGCTTTCTCTTGCAGTTCCTGGGTTAGATAGTGATAATAGTGAACTTTTGGTACTTTAAAAATTTCAAAGTGTTCTTTAAGCGCATTGAAAAACTTTTCTGGGTCTTTATGTTTCAGGCTTTAGAATATTGGTAAGTGTATGTCGTATTGCGGCGCTGACTTTGCTTGCCGCCTATCCCCATATAAAAAAGTTAAAAACTTAAAAAAAAAAGTTGAATTTGCAAAACATTTTTAGGTTTTGAGAAAATACAAATTGTTTTAGCTTGAGATGACTTAGACTTAATACCGTCTGAGTTAATTATAAACCGAAGGTACATCATTTTACTCCTAAAAAACATACTTCTTTTTAGTCGTAGTATAAGCCCGGATCTACTGCAGAGGTGCTCAAGGTGTTGTTTAAATGATTTAGATGTAATTAAGATGTCGTTAACATATACATGTATAGTAATAAAATTGGCAAATTTTGCCCTAAAATTTTGTCTATACATCGGGTGAATGAAGCAACTTACAAATACACAAATTGGAGATGACATCAATTGTAGACATAAAATGCACATTTTTAATTGTTATATAATCTCATTTATAAAGTGGGGCTACTTGATGGTTTTTTTGCACAATGGTGTTAAGACAATGTGCATTTAGGTATACCATTACACCACCGTTTTGTTTTATATCAGTGACCAATAAAGAAATATATGAGATTGCTGCACGTTTAATTACCCTGGAAGATTTCATTCTATATTTTTTAGATTGCGGTTCTCTGTGCGACCACAGTAGAACGGTGTAAAATCCAACAGTTTAATTTGATGTTGATAACAATTGGTTTGTTCTATAATGTCTAAAACACTTCTTGATTTTTGTCCAATGCAGAAAAAAACAGTTCTTTTTGCGGATGTAATACCCTAATTAGTTTTTTACTTCATATGACGATTATGTGGACGTCATGTTTTTGTACCCAATCAAGGCCAATGATAGCAAATGACAAATTGGGGATAAAAAGAAACTTGTATTTAAAAGTTATCTTTTTAATTTTAAAAGATAGTAAGATTTGTTGTGTGACTTATTGTTCTCTGATTTTAAATGCTCCTAAAACTCTAAACGTTGGTATTTGATCCGTTTTAATTTAAGTCTAAACATATTTATTTAGGCAACATAATTAGCAGCTTGTGTTAATAAAAGCAAAGAATTCGATGCTAGACGTACTTATACAAACAAATAACATTTGTGTGCAATTTTATTGAGTTTTTTGTGCTAATTTTATGCAATAAATAAGATTTTTTTTACTTTAAATTTGATTTTGATTAATTTCTTGCAATATATTTTCTACGCAGTTTCTAATTAAATTAAATTTTGCTTTATATTAGTTGTATAAGGACTGGTTTTTAGATTTATTATTTCAGACATTGACCGTTACCAAGTCTATCTAAAACTAAACAATAACCGTAATATTTCTCCGCTTATAATTGACAGTAAAATTCAAAATGCTAAGGTAGTTGGTGGTAAGATTGAAGTTAGAGGTAACAATAGAGTAACTGTGTTTTTTTCTAACATTTTTGACGCTAATGACCTGTTAAGTAGCAAGCATAATTTAAAGTTTTAGATTCTATCTCACAAGTTGCAACGGATTGGTACGTGATCAAGAACAACGCCTGTAGCTTATTTAGTCGACGTCTTAAAAGTAGAAAGATTTTACAAAAAAGTTTAAATTCCATATGAAAACGGGTTTAAATGTGAACCATCAAACACAATATTAGTTTCGTTTAGAAGTCATGTGTTTTCCAAAAATTTTATTGTTAATTTCAATTCCTTATCCATTAACGTATGTACCCAAAGTTATTTAATGTTTTAACTCCATGCGGTATGGCCACACTTCCAATGTGTGCAAATGTAGTGTAAAATGTTCTCTGTGCTCGGAACAACACAAGATTAAAAATTGTAACAATACTGATTCTCTATGTACACAAATGAGTTTAGATCAAACAAACAATTTATTGATTTTTATAACTATTCCTATTAGAAAGCTTTACAGCTTAACTGATCCAACTTTAAAAATCTTACTACGCAACTTTAAAAAAATTACCTTTAATCCCTGCCGACGACTGAACTTTCCTGGCAAACCTCTTGACAACTTTTTTTAACGTACCAATTCTATAGCTTATCATAATTGCTCAGTTCTTTTTTTGACTGAAACTCCGCTCTTAAAAACATTTATTTTGTCAATTACGACCCGGGCTTTTGACATATGACCTTCTATCGTAGCTTTCTTGTAAATTATCTAGCAATGCATCGTTTCTACTTTGTAGAAATCCTAGTCAAGATTCTTAAACAATTCTCCATTCACAAACCAAACAAATTAATCTTGTTTATGTCTTATTTTTTTTAAGCCCTTTAACAACTTAGTACCGCAAACTAACAATGAATCATGCGCCAATACCTTTGGTTAGTTAGAATATTCAATCTGGACATAACAAAAAACCAAAACTGTTACGCATGATGCATGAACTAAAGATTAATACAGTTGCACTGCGTGGAACTTGGATACGTCCAAATTAACCTTTTGCAACAACTCACCATTTTTTTCTTCCTTATCACTTTTTTTTATTGTTGTTGGCAATTTTAACGCCACCATTCTCTGTGAGGTCATCATTATTATAACCGCAATGAATTGGTATTAGAAACTGTTATAGATTCTTTGTGTTTTATTATTCTAAACGATAGGTTGCCAACGAACATCTACATAAACGAAATCAATCTAGTCATAGCTTCTCTTGATATTGCCTTAAAATGTCATTTGGAAACACGTATGGAATAGATTCATGCTTTTATATTATTACTAAAATTTACCTCATTCAGTCTCAGTCTACTCTGTATACTCATTACAAACAAATCTGTAAAAAAAAAATTGGATTTCAAACAGAGAAATTTTCTCTGCCAAATTTAAAGGCAACCTGTCTCTAAGTACCAATAACTTGTTACCTGGTTTGTGGATGTTGCCAAAACATCATTTCCAAAGCTTCCGATTTTGTTTCAAAAAACCGAAAGAACCCTTTGTTCACAGTGGGACAAAAAATGTTCTAAGACGGTCAATAAAAGAAAACGCCTTCTCACTATATTTTGCTGTACAGAGAAACTAGTTTATCTTGACTTAGCTAGAAAGATTATAGCCCCTGAAAAAAAGTGTGTACAGTTTTCTTAACCAAACTTTCTTATCGACCTACGTATAGTTAGCGACAAAAAAAATTTAGAATTTCTAGGCTTATTACTTCCATCAAAGATGAAACTTGAGTTTTAGAATTTAGGTCAGCTTTTACAGCCAGACACGAATAGAGTGGCCCCTATATAGACAACTTAGTATACACCAAAATTATGTTGAATGTGGTTAAACTTTTGCTTTTGCCCGTTTTAGCATCTTTCAATAACAGAACAACATCGCCCGTGGAATGTTTAAAATGTAAGCGTAAATGAAAAATGCTAAAACGGGCAAATGCATTAGTTTAACCACATTCAACATAATTTTGGTGTATACTAATTTGCCTATATAGGGGCCACTCTATTCGTGTCTGGCTGTAGTTACTTTACTAGATTTTTTCAATACACTTCCACATACTCTCCCTAAACATATGAACAAACTCTTCTTCTTATCTTTGCTTGCAGGAAGGGTTTAGTTATAGGAAATGATAACATCTCTATTTTATCTTACAAAAATCTCTTTTGTTCACTAAACCACATCTTGTCAACATCTTTAATACTTTCTTGTAATATAGAACAATTCCTTATAGTTGAAACACTATTATTGACCGTTCTAAAAATAAATCAATACAATGGGGACTTCCCCTACACAATAGGGACTTCCCCTCTTTATGTTTACGTATGTTACTCTCTCTCCCTTGAATAAGGCGAGTGAGTTAGTAATATTCCAACTGCTTTACTGTGAACACTTATATATATTTTCGTGAGGATGAATTAATAAATAATAAAACTATTTATTCGTTTAATTATTAACAATCCCATAACCCCAACAACTATCAAGATTGTGTTTGCAAAACGTTTAATAATATTAGCTATTATAATATAAGTGCGATTCAAAAGATGGTGTGAAATAAACTTTATGTTTGCAAGCCCCATCACAAGTTTCAGAAAAGGCTACAGTTTATATAAAAACGTTACTTCACTATATTGGGATGTTATTTCCGCATTAACCCAAAAAAAGTCTGTGTGCTACATTCTTAAATATAAAAGAAGCTTATGATAATGTGTGCATAGCCAACTTAAAGTCTGTACTAATTAAGCTTAAACTGTTCTCTTTGTTTATCAACTTTGTTGAGCTGGTATTTGAAAATTGGCTGTACTTGGCAGGAACATCTTCGGAAGAAAGGTTTTTTACTTTTTTATATTGCACTTCCACACCTGGTACCATAGGCGCCGACTTTTGAAAATGTCAATGGGGCAGGGTTACTTATGCTCAGATATTCGGGCTGTATGGCCACATTTCTTACATATATTTATGAATGGATGGTCACAGTCTTATTATGTAACTTGAAAATATTGAACCAAAATTTTTATTTTTTATGCATATAAGCCAATATTAAAATGGAGGCGCTGCCCCATAGAATATGTTAATGGGGGCACGCGCCCCGGTGCCCCCATGTACTCGGCGCCCATGCCTGGTACATTCCTTTATTTTATCGGTAAAAATGATCTCTTATGCAGATGATTTTGCCATCTAATCATCTGGCTATTTCCTAGATAGTGTTCAACAATTGCCTTGTTAGCAATTTTTTTCTTAACAAGTGTAGGTCAATGTTTTTCTCAGGAAGGTCACGTAATATCATACCTAATAAAGTTTGTTCTATTGTTTACAATTGTTTGAGTATTGTTTAATAAACTTCTTGGTGTCTCATTTGACAACAAATTGTCTAGAAGTAATCACGTCATGATTTTCAGAAGTCTTGTGCCTAAAGTTTTAACATTTTAAAATGTGTTGCTAGCACTTACTGAGGAAGAGACCCAGAAATCTTTCTTATTTTTTATAAAGTCTTTGTTACATTTTGTTTTAGTTTAGCCTCACACCTTTTATCTTTTTGCAGTAAATCTAACTTTCTCTAAATTTTTAATAGAATTTAAAACAATAAGAATCTATATGGAAGCTATAAATTCCACTCCTATTAACATCAAGAAAGTAGAAGCCGGTTTTATGCCACTGCAAATAAGAAGAAAGCTACTTACCAAAAGATATGTTGCCAAACTATTTGGCATGAGTGGAAGCGTAGCATATGATGTCATGTCAGAAACATGTAACATTTTTGGCAACCATCCATCATCCTTCTTGGCCAGCAATAGGTTGGTTTCTCATGATCTCGGTATTTAATGAGGTTTTTCAATATGACCAATTGATTAACAAAAGCCCTCACCTCACTTTACGGCTCGGTTCAACAATCAGCCGCGTTTAGTATATGGACTCCATCATTAAAGTTGGAAAAGACATGACAACTTTTTAACCTTCTATCTGTTTTACCGCAAAACTATATGCTATTTATAGAGCTTTGATCTTAATCTCGGCTAATAATTGAACAAAATCTTTAATATTTTCTGACTCCCAAAGTTTTTTTGATACTATATGTTTTTATGCATTTAGCATTAAAAGCAACATTTGGGTCAAACATATTAAAAACATTATCTTTGATTTGCAAAGCAAAGTTTGGTAACCCAATTTTGTTGGGTGCCAAGCCATAAAGTCATACGTAGCAATGAACGGACAGAGTATGTTTTTTTTACCGCCTCCTATGTCACAGTCCCGCAGACTGTGACATGCTCCCATGTCACAGCCCCGCAGACTGTGACATGGAAGGCGGTAAAAAAATATCACCATTAATTACACCGATCTCTATAGCAGCTTTCTGCAGGATAGCTTAAAATTTTGGCAATAATACTTCAATCTCTTCAATCAGCTGAAGCAAAGGAACTACCTACTTAAACCAGATTAATTAAGTATTAAATCAAAAACGCTGTAATAAAAAATTTCTATACTACAATAAAAAAAAGTGTCTTTTGAGTTACCTTAGATCTAGACATTTGCAATCTTCTTGGCGTCTGTTCAAACATTGTGGATAACCCACTCTGCGTCCGTAGTAAAGTAGGTACAGCCGATTGTTTCTGACAGAGTCACCGGAGTTTTTTCTCTCCCTGTATTTAGTGTAATCACTAGCACTTGCATATATAAGTAATTGTATATGTGGCAGTAACCAGTAATCTGCATGTTTTTAGTGTGTAGTAAAGACGGATTTCCATTATGAAAGTAATGCACATGATTTTATTGTGGCGCGACTATCCATCCCAGCCCAGTAAAACCGGTCGGGAAATGTAAGGGGGGAATCTGCCCTTCCAGCAGCAGCCGGTCGCCAATTTGCTCCAACTGTCTGAGCGAATAGACTAGTCTCTGCATAAATTTTGTTTTTCGACTTTGTAACACGGCGCGATTTTGCGCTATCAAACAGTTTTGGATTTGATTGAAAATGAGACGGACTTTTTTAACTCTTTTGTAACCGGATAAATCCTGGATGTTCGAGTACGACCCAGAATCGAAAAGGCAGAGCAGCGTGTGGCACACAAAATGATCCCCGTCCCAAGAAAGCGCAAATGAGCAAGTCTCGCATTAAAATGATGCTCATTGTCTTCTTTGACGTAGGAGGAATTGTTCATTTTGAGTTTGTACCGCAAAGAGAAACTTGTCAAAAAACATGAGGTGCTCAAAAGATTAAAACGCCGGATCGCGTGCGTGATGGCTGACACGGTTAAGCTGCACTATGACAATATTCCCAGCCACATGGCCTGCATCGTTTCCAATTTTCTGTCTCAAAGCAACACCTCGTTGATCTCCCAGCCCTCTTACAGTCCAGACTTGGCAACGTGCAATTTTTTTTTGTTTCTCCGACTGAACAGAGAGCTGAAAGGAAAGCACTCCTACCGTGGAAAACATCCAAAAATCTGTTACAAGGTTTTTATTTCTGTCAATGAGTTTCAGGGTGCCTTCGAGGCGTGGCAAACACATCTCCAAAAGTGTATTAATACAGGGGAAAAGTATTTTGTACATTTATAATGGACCATGCATATTTTTAAATAAGCCAAGTTGGTCATTTAAACTTTGTTATAGTAACTCAAGAACCAATTGGCCGGTATAATAGGCAACTTAATATACACATAAGTTATGTTTTCTCTCTTGCACTCATGTCGTTGCCCGTTTTAGCATCCTTCATTCGCGCTAACGTTTTACATATTTCATGGGCTACGCTGTTCTAGGATTATTGTACATTCTACACATTCCATGGGCCACGCTGTTCTGAAATTACTGTAACACAGTATACAACTGCTATAATACATTATTTGTAAACAAGTTGTGTAGCGAGTGCAAAGAAAAGCGAGACATTTAAAATTAAAATAAATTTTAGTTAAATTGAGATAGGGTTTATTTCTTAAAAATATTAAAATAAAACAAATTTTAAAGGTTGTTCTACCAACCTAAAATACATTTATCATATTAGTTTAAGCTAACAATGTAAAATAAACTTAGTTAAACATAAGATTAAGTTATGTTTGAAACTGGCTCTAAGCAGTTATTTATTAATTATATAACTTTAATTTGGGAATTTTGAAGAGTGTTGGTGTTTTTGTGCAACTTATTTATTAAATTTACTTATAAATGTATTGCATATATTGAATGACAAAGAATATGTTTATTGATTTGTGGTGTTATAGTGTTTGCTGCTTTTTCTGCAAGAGTTGATACGATGTTCATAGAACTATTTTTTTAAGAATAAGTTAAACTGTTTTGTTAGTAAAATGTTGTGTTATTTTAAACTTGTTGATGAAAAATTGCAATAAATTATGCAGTTTAAAAACTACTGTACTAAATAAATAATTGTTTTATTTTCTAGAAATGAAAATACTCACTAGCAGCAATTTCTAATATAAATTAAACATTTTCTAGAAAATGGTTTGTACAACATTGCGACCAACAACTTTAACTCATCCTAATCTGAGCACATGGGAAGAATTAGCTTCATTTGTTTCCGATCATGTCCTGTACGAACCTATGAGTCCACCAACAGATGTGGTAAGTCATAAAGAACCATATTTTATTTGGCTAATATAATCGGCTTTTTTAAATTTTGATTGATAATTTAATATCAAACATATTTTTTATTAAAAATATTAAGTAGCTACTTACATTATAAATAAAATTTGTATGAAATTATAAAACAAACAGGTACACTATTATAGATATTACAGTAACCGTTCATATTTTACACATTGTCAATACAATTACTTCTTCCTCGGACTAATAGGCTGCGCTGATGTAAGTTTTATAAAGCTTCCACAGATGGCTCTCAACTAAAAGCGCGCTATTGAGCCAAGGGCCGCAACTTCCTTTGTTGTAATATCTAAGGCTAAACTGGTCTAAAAGTAAGGAAACGTTATAAATAAATGTGTCTTTCTTTTTGTTCCATCAATTTCATATAAAAAATATAGCTTAATTATGATTCTACATAAGTTAAATAAGTTATCTATACATCTCTGCCATATCAATTTGAATTTATCGCAAACAAAGAACGCAATTTCACTATATAGTTAGTTGCAAGATTTATTCAAAGATTTGTTTTAAATGAAATAATAGTGGATGAAAGTTGATACAATTTCATATGTAATAATAATTATTATATATAATATATTATTAGATACAAACAAAAACGTATGTTTTGCGTAGTATTTACATTTTAATTTGAATATTTTTATTAATTTGCATCTGACCCTGTCTCATTAATTTGTAATTTATTTTATCATTTTAAAGAGCATGGTACTTCGGCGTAATTTTGGTAATTTAAAATCTCCCCCTTTTTTTTGTTTTTTTTTTCGATCAATTTGCGGGGTGGGTGGTGGGTGAATTGGAGAGGGGTTGATATTCAGGCCCGGCGGCATCGAAATAAAAAAGTACCCATCCGAATTAAAATTTCGCGTCCAATTAAACGCGGCCGAGTTCTGCGAAAATAAAAACAACCCCGCAGCACGCCGCGCTCCAAGTCCCCGGTGAAATTTCAATAAAAAAACAACCCCTTCCAACTTTATCTCCGCGCTCTGTGTGTGTTTGTGTGTGTATATTCGCGAGCGAGGGCCAATTCGGCGTATTAGACGATAATCAACGCGCGAGGGTCGACCGTCATAGTCTACCCCCGCATACACCCGTTCATCCCCCCTTGTACCACCGCTTCCAAACGTATTAGTAGGGCAGCGCGGTCGAACTACCCCCGGGGGTTTGCGAGGATGGGGTATCGGGTGGCTGTCCTCCCCCGCCGTGTGCACGTACTACATGCCTCGCATACCTACCCCGTCTCGCCCCCGCAGGCAGCAGTCGCTCACAACCACCCTCTTTCCAACCACCACCTCCGCATCCAACACCACCCTCTCAAAAACCCCTTTTCTCGTCCATGTGAATTAATAAAAATCACTTTATAATTAACCGCCTCTTCCATCCCCCGCGCCAGTTACGGCAATTGCGTTTGACAAGGAGGGGGTTTTACTCTAATTAGGGGGAGTAATCCGCTCATATGCGACATTTCGCAAAAAGGGATGCGTAAAATGTGTGTCAGATTAGGATGGGTTAGGGATTGTAAAAAGGTAATAAAATTATCATTGGGTTATTGGGGTAAAAATTATAGGTTAAAGGATTTTTATTTCACCCTATAAAAGCTAGCCAGTGAATGACATAAAACTTTTAATGGTGGTATCGAATGTCTTCTCTGCAACTGTTGCAACACATTATCAATGACAATAATAACACATTGGTACTTTATTTCAATTTTACAGTGTGGGAATTAAATGAAATTTCAACCGGATTTTGTTAGATTTTGAGATATATTTACTAACCGAATCTGAGTAAATTAAGTTCATGAATTTTACAGAATAATCTTTAAATATGATTTAGCTTTTTATAAGTAGAAAAATTGATATGCTTTACGTAAATACAAGTATTACTTCTTAATCTTACATATTTTTTAATGTTAGTTAATATATTTTTTTTAATTTTATTATTTGATTTTTTTTATATGAACAAAAGTGCTTTGTACTCATGTGCCATATATTTTTATGTCGATTTAAATAAAATAAAAAAAAAGTTTAATAGTTTTACATTTCATATGCCATCTTGAATTATGTATATAATTATAGATGAAACTTTAAAAAATCTGTTAAATGCACAAATATAAATTTTGTTATAAATTGAAAAATTAAGATTTGTTTTTGAAAAAAAGAACCTTTTGGTCTTCTCCTTAATATATATAGAACTAAATTCTGTTCTTTTACTGCTGTGTGGCGTCTTGCGATGTTACTGTTCATAAATTTATCTATTGTTTTGGTGTTTTTTTGTTGTTAATTTTTTAGTGTTAGGGCAGTTTTGTTATGCCCACTGAGCTATGCAATTGTCTCCCATGCGATCTACATAACTTTGCCACTTTCTTCCTTCTTTGTCTTGTCCAGCCGACAACGTCTTGAACTTTTTTATATTAAGAAGATTCTTATAAGATTTTTTATTGTTACTCTTTTGATGGCTCGTAGTGTTTGCATTTTAATTGTTCTTGCAAGTAGTTTTGTCCCGGTCATCTCAGCTTACGTCTCTGCTGCATATGTCAGGTTTGGCATTATACAAGTTTTATAGATGCAGACCTTGCTATCATTACTAAGGTGTTTGCTCCTTTATTTTATTTGGATGTTTGTGCTGCTTTGTTGATTGCTTTCTTTCTATAAAAACTTTATGACTGTTTTCTGTCTGTAGTTTGCACCTTATTGGAATCTTGCTGATGACCATACATTTGTTTTTTTTGACTGATTATGTTGAGCATTTTTGCTTTTATTGTAAATATATACAGTAAGCGTTGCAAGTCGTAGTCATCTCTGCTATTAATGATAATGTTTTGTGTTGCCATCCTATTATGTAACCTATTCTTGTCGACTTAAACGTTAAGTAGAATTGGAATGAAACTGTCTCCTTGTCTTACGACCTAAAATGTTTTGGTTTTATTGTGTTTTGTTTTTACTTGTGTTCTGGTTTGTGCGTTTAGGCTTTAATTATTTTGATAATTATTGTTTTATAATGAATATGACATTTATAGTTGATCTATTTTTTCTAAATCTTTACTGTTTGTCCAATATCTCAATTGTCTGGTTGATTTTCTGAGCAATAATTTTTGTAAATAATAAGTTTATTAGGAATATTTTTTTATAACTATTTAAATTGTTTTTCTTTTTTTTTGTATAAAGGGTTGTATGCTTTCAGAGGTTTAGTGTTCTTTCTTTTTCAGTTATTTTTTGAAATAGTAATGTTAATTCTTGGCATAAGACGTTGCATGTTGTTGTTATTATTTTATTTCTAAGTCTGTTTGACAAAGTGGTTTTTGTAATTTCCGTTTTGGGTTTCAATTGTCTAACAAAATAGCATTGCCTCTCTTGATTTTCTTTTTCATTTTTGACACGCCACATATATCTATTTTATGCTTTTGTAGTACTTAATGATTACGTGTAAATTCTTGCTTTATAATATAATGTTCCATGATACAATTCTAACTTTTTTTTTCAGTTCTGTACTTTTGTCCGTTTTATTGCATTATGTTTTATCAGTTCATTCGAGGCGCTTTTAGCAGTTCTATAAGCAGTCCTGGATAGGTTGCTAGCCTCATCCTTCAACCCTCGTCCGTTTTGGCCCCGCTTGGGACTGGCGATTGGCGGCAATTTTGCAAAATACGACTTTACAGTGTTTTTTCCAAGTTGACATTCAATCCTTTTTAAGTGTATTTTGAATCTTGGAAAGAAATAATAGCCAAGAAGAGCAAAGTTGAAACTGTGAGGTAAAACTAATGTAATTTCTTAAACAATTTATGCTTTATGCACTTTGCAGTTATCTGAGCATAATTGTTGTTTTTATTATAGATCTATGTAAACATTTTCCGTTATTATAGTCTTATTTAGAATATATCTAATTAAGAATCTTTTCAGTGTTCCAGAAAACTATAGCGCAAAAAATTGTTTTTGACTTCATTGGTACTAGAGAGAAGAGAGTCTTTATAAACTTACTGTATGGATTTTTGTTTTGTAGCAGGATCTCAGTAGTGTACTGTAATAACTGAAATTTTTACTCGGCGGTAAAATCATCAACCATTTTCTCTATACACGGATACCATTCTCTCATGAATATTCTTTGGGTTACTGCTTTTTTTTAATAAAACTTGTATGACCATTTTATGTTTAAGTTGTAAATCTTTATTTTTGCTTTTTTAAACTGATATAAAAATAACAAATGTTTAAATTCCCTTTATAGTTGTTTAAAATTAGTATAGATGACAATGCAAACCGTCTTATGTTTTTTTTTAAATTTATTAATTTATATTATACTTTCTTTTTTTTTTCTCACTGTTATTATGGCTGCAAAATACGTGCAAAGGCATAGTGCTGTGCATAATCTGTACGTTTATGCGGTATATGAAATAAATAGTAATTGCGTAAAACTCAAGCTGGGACATGAATACTAATTGAACTGATTAAGTCTACTAGTGTTACGTAAATTTTTTGTCTCAAGTCAATCATATTAAATGCAGTTTCTTGTAGCTGCCCGCGCTACGCCAAAAAACAAACAAACTTTGTTTAGTTCTATTCATTTTTTTTATGGGAGTGTATGAAAATCACACATTTGTGCAATACTCGACATGGGGGGCGTAATATTGAAGTATAAAAGTTACAAAACTACTTAGAGTTACTCTTGAAAAATCTTATTAACTAGTAAGCTTTAACCATCAAGTAATGCCTAAATCATGGATACTGCTAAAACTCGACAACAGTTTATTTATCAGAGGATAACCATACATTCAACCAAAAACCCAAGTTTAGTAGCAGTAGGTGCAATTGTTGCGAGTCTTGATGTTTATACGCTTTAAATGGTTTCCAAAACACCGATGTCCTGTTAGGAACTGCGCCAGATAATACCCTACTTTCCCATGTTTTCTATAGTATGACTTCCTTAATTAAGGTCTCAATTCACGCGGCTGTAGCGGCTTTTGGGTTCTTTTATTCCATCTCATATGTAGCAAAGAGTTTTTGTCTGGCCTTGGCTTTTTCTCTCTTTTGTTTGCTTCTGCAGCATAGGCTTTCCCCTGTCGAGCAGATGAAACAAAATAATTCCTGCCACCACCTGTATAGCCCGTGTTGACAGTTTAGTAAGCGCTAGCTACCTTAGTTCCCGTTTTTTTCTGCGGTCTTTTCATCAACGTTTTTATTTTATCAGATATTGCGTCTCTTATGTTGGGCATTAGACAGTTACATCACCCTCACTCCTTTTGTCTCCGTTCTTGCCATGCGTTCCTACATATTTAAGTTATGACCTAACAGGCATTTTTTACATCAACCATGAGCTGCATATTGTCTGTTGTTGCTTGCTTTATGACTTCTATCGTGATTCTAGCTTGCAAAAACCATGTTGTTTTTTAGACAAACATTTATTTTTTTTAAATTTTCTTAAGAAGTCTGTTATTTAGAATGTGCTCCAGAAGTTTTCTCAGCACATTGATCAGACATATTAGTTTATAAGCCGGGTAACAGTTGTTGTAACCTTGTGGGCCAATTGCAAAGGCAATTACTCAGCTTTGTACTAAGAATGCAAGAAAAAAACAAAATTAAAACCACCAGCAAAGCAAGTTACATACAAAACTTCTAAGCTACGCCCACAACTAATCACCTACGCTAATGCGGTTTGCCCAAAAAAACTAGTAAAAACACCTACCAACAACAAATCAACTATTAAATGTAATTTAAACAATCAACAATGATCAAGAAATGATAAAACTTATCTTGGTTATAATACTATAACAAACACTATAATGGAATCACAAAATAAAATCCCTGTCACTAAACCACTGGAATTCTAATTGCTTGGCCAAATACAGCAAAAAAATAAAACTTTTTTTTTTGGATCACGACATCATGCTTTTAATGAAGACAGAATACAAGGCTAAGAACAACCCAAAATTCCCAAACTATAACATTATTGAAACAACAGATTTAACATTTTAAAGATGGCACAGCCATACTAACTAAAAATAAACTATTCATTTACCAAAGTTTACTAACCTAAAAACGACTGGGGTAGTTATTAATCTTCTCCCGGTTAGTAAAATAAGAATCTTTTTGACATATCAACCTTCAAGTAAACTTGTTATTGAAACCGATCTACAAATGGCGTTTGAAAACAACATCCCCACAACCTTGAGAAGTAACCTTAACGCTAAATGTCATACATCCTACACCAAAAGCAAAATTTTGTTTCAACTCTTAACCCGAAACAACTTAACCATCCACACCCAAAAGAACGCACGTACTTTAGCCGTTAAGGACACCGCTCAAACATTTTTTGACGTAGCTATCTTAAAAGGTATAAGTAATTAAACCACTTCTTAAGTTGAAATAGATTTTGACTATCTTCCTATCATACTTAAAATCCATGTCACATCAGTCGAATAAACAAGGGTAAAAAACAAACCAATTGAAAATAATTTTACTAATTTATAAACAATAGTCTTATGCTTCTACCAACAGTCACAACACCACAAAATGTTGTCAATGTTGTGCACACGCTTACAAATCTAAGAAGTTCAAAATAAGGCTACCACCACTATCGTTATCAAAAACCACAATCTACTGAGATTGTAAGCATATCAAACGTCTCATTAAAGAAAAAAAAATAAGTTTGTCAAAAACTTGAGACGTAAAAATCACCTTGAGGGCAAATTAAAACTTAGATCAAGCTTTTCAAAAATTAGCAGTGGAAAAACCTATTTCGAAATAAAAAAAATATTTCAAAACCTAGAAAATTTCAAAAAAATTTAAGAAAAAAGCACATTGAGTGGAGGCCATTGCTCTATTTTTGGAAAATCAGTGCAACCCCTTTTATGACTTATTGGACGTCGACAAGATCAATGACATTGAAAAAAAAATTGACTACTATTGAGACAATGCTGAAGACGTAACACTACCATTTACAGAACCAGACAAAGTAGCCAATATTATTAAATTGGTAAATGTCATAAAAACCCCAGGATATGACAATATATCTTACACTGCAATTAAAAACCTGCCTAAAAAAACCGTTGTAGGTTTTACCAACGCATCAATGAAATACTGGTCACTTACTCAATAAATGGAATAGTTATCATTTTTTCCAAGCCACTTATATCCAAAAGCTTTCCACAAAACTACAAGCCAATCAGTTTGCTATCAACTATGAGCAAAATAGCCAAAAAAAGTCATTCTCAAACATATCAAACTACCAAACCACCACCAATTAATAATATGGTTTTACAACGCATCGCTCCTCAACCTACGAGCTTGCCTGACGGACTATATTATAAAAGGTTTTAATACCAAAAAAATAATTAATTAAAAAGATTCTCTTTAATGTAAAAAAGGCGCTTGACAAGAGTATAGCTTGAAAACCTGATAGCCAAACTATACAGATCAAAATGATAAAAGAGTTTTGACAAGGAGAACATTCCAATAAATAAAACTTTATTGTCAACCAAACAAACGACAGCTGGTGTCCCACAAGAGTTATTTCTCTCACTAATCTTATACATTTTCTTAATGCTTAGTATTACCAAAACTAGTCACGCAGAAATTCCAGCAAGCGGCCAACTCAATATCAGATTGGATGGAAGAATAATGCATAAAAATCAATCCCATCAAAAACTAAGCAACTTTGTTTACAAAAAAAAAGCAGTTACATGAAAACATCATCATGAATAACTTTAGCATGGCTAAAATGAGTGAAATACTTAGAGTTCACTATAGACAAATTGCTTACGTGGCAACCCCATATCAAACAAGTCAGAGACATAGCCAGAATCACAATGACTAAACTCCCCTTTTTTACGACACAAACAGATAAAAACTAAAACAAAAATGTCTTTGTATAAATCAACCTTAGGTCACAATAAATATACAAAATTTACCAGTTTTGGAAGGTATGGCAATAATACTGGTCCTTACACGTTATTGATGTAACAAAGCAGATTTATGGCCGATCTCACCGACAATACTTAAAAGTTAACCACTAGTTAAATAGCTAAGCTCTGGTTAGCGCGTTGCACCGTCCATTTAAACGCAATCTTAACCCGTAACTAATGGTTAAATATAAGCCGCTAATATCGAGGGCTTACCGTGTACTTAACCCCAAATTTGTAATTTTTATAGCAAGTGTCAAGTAAAAGAATATTAATATAAGATGGAAAATATAATAATTACACAGGATGATATTTCATTTGATATTATTATTATGAATACAATTAATAATGTCATTCCAAGACAAGTTTACTATAATATCAAGTTTCATTTTTATTTATTACAATATAAAAACGCAATTTTAATAAAAATATAGTTTGTTATTGCAGTAACTTAAATAAATTCATTTTCTTTTCATTGTTTTATTTACAGAAACCGATAAACAACCTCAAATGTCAAACAATTTAATTTTATGGTTATATTAATATTAAGTTGTACACACAATACAACAAAAGCGCACGCCAAGTTTAGAGTCAATATAATGTATATTGGCTGATATCTGATGTGCCGCTCGATAATCAGAAACTCAACTATACTTAGCGTAAGTATCTGTTTTAAATGACCGGTGAGATGCATATAAAATTTATGTAATAGTTAGCTGTAAGCAAAACCTACGTAAGTATTAATTTAAGAAGTGTCGGTGAGATCGGCCATTAAAGTTTCCGGTAAAACTAATAGACAAGACTACTTCCATGGCAGATCACTTCTTACACTTCGAGTAAATGGTATGTTGTGCTATGGAAAACTGCAAACTTTTCTTCTATATAACGCGTTTTCATCATTCTGCAACCATTGTGAGCCCATAAAAATCAATATTAATTACTAAAGACGATTCTATTCTATTCCTCATTCCAATGCAATCTTTTGTGTAATTGTTGGAGAGTAAGAAGTAAATAACTTCTCTACCAGTCAACAATTTCCTTTATAGACAAAAACGGTCTCGAAGAGCACAATCTTTTTGATCATTTGTGCTTTTAAGACGTCCATGCTGTAACCGACGTTGTTCCTCAAGTATTTTGCCCATCTTTGCCAAACTTAGAGAAATTGTAGCGACACTGCGTTCCACAAGATTAAAAACATTACAAATATAATAATCCAACTTTTCGTAGACTAATTATTCTTTTCTAAAATATGCACGTCTTAAAATAGGTGGCAAGTGACAAACAAATAAATAATGTTCAAAGAAACAATTATTTTTTTATTCTGATAAAATGAAATCAATTCACTATTTTTATCACAAATTTATTTTTACAAATACATTACTAGCTTTGGCTTTACTAGACTCTTCTACAGATGTAGAAGCTTATATATTCAATTTCTATTTTTTATAATTATATACCCTACTAAATATAAGTTGATGTCTATAAGCTTAAACATATTTAAAAAATACTTTCATGTTTTTATACTTATAATATGTAGTATATTATATAATAAAAGTGTAAGTAATAACTAAACGAGTAAATCAGAAATCTAGTTATGTTTAAGCTTGTAATTTGATACAAAATAAAATTGGATATTATATATTATATCAAGGCGGACAGCCTGGTATACTTCACGCACTCTTTCAGTCCAAATATTATTTTGGCACAGGGGTGGAAATTATATCGGGTCACGCACCCCATCTAATATCTCGCCTAGGGGTTGCCGGTGGTCAATTTAATAAGTCTGTGTCGTGCCCATTAATCCCCGAATTTCCATCATGGGCGTCACGTGGCGCGTGTAAATACGCGCGATGAAGAAAATAACGTGCGTCTAACGTCGGTTGGGACTTGGGACCGACCGCCGTTTACGAGCGCGCGACGCAATTTAATATTTCCCTTATTTAACTCCGTGTAATGCGGGTGGATGGGGGGCGGCTGTACGGGTTGTCGGCAATGCCGAGCGTGGGAGGGGTGGGGCCTTGGCAAAGTTTGTAATTTTCATAAATCGGGAAGCGCAAACGCCGCGGCCGTCTCCGTAAAAGTGAAACTTAACCTGTTGCGTTATGAATAATTCATTCATAATGTGTTGTGTACAAAACGGGAAAAGAGAGGAGATGCGCGCGATGCGATTATCGCAGGCCCGACATGCAGTTCGAATTGGTGGTGCTGTTGCCGCCGCCGTCGCCCCTGTACACCCCTTTCGGACGCCGCGGCGCTAGTCGCACATTCACTGCAGCGACGTCGGCTGGGGGAAAATTTTGTTAACAGCAAAACTCGTAATTTCCTCGCAAACAAGTTTCGGGCTAGTTTGAGTACGCCCGTGGGAAATGGGGATTAGTTATGTATAAATATGTATTTTAACATCCCATTAAGTTTTATTTTGTTTCCCAACTGTTTTTAGATATTTCATCCTGAAGCGCATAAATTAAACGCGAAAGTTTCAGAAGTGTAGTTTTACAAAGGGCTACACAACAAGTTTACCACTGTCACTTAAAGGCAACATTGATAACAACGTATAATCTTTCAAAAAGAATTACGCATAGGTTTAAATAACAACTCAAACATTTTGAAAAGTTTAATCAACATTTTTCATTTACAACTTATAAATGAGTACAATTCAGTAGTGTTTACGATTCGTATTTAGCAAGTACATTTTATAGGTCAAGGAAATAATATAGCGGAACGAGGCTAAGAGGGAAAAGGTTTGCTAATTTTCAAGACCTGTAGCTGTAGCCGTTTTTGCGGTATCATGTTTTTCTTAATAAAATAACAAAAATAATTAAATCTATTATTAATTTAAAATAATTTCGTAACTTTTGAGTGAAGTTTTCAATTTTCATATGACACATAAATTGAACTGTCAAAAATAAAATAATGAAATTTTAAATATTAATATATTTTTTTCAGTTTATTTTGCAAATAGAAATAACTACAGTTTGAATATCTATTTCTTAATAATTTATCCCATTAATTTCACCTTATGTTTAGTTTTAATAATCATTGCATCATTCTAGATGCACCAACTTTGACAAAATTTTAAACTGCAGTCATGATGATAGTGAATGAATTAATTGACATACTAATGTGGGCTATAAACATTAATTGTCTTATTGCTCAATCGTTAAAAAACCTAGGAATAATAGATGGATCACAAATGACATAATCAAAAAAAGCAAATGCTTTAAAGAACTTTACTGGATATCATTAAATAGTAATGACGTTAACCTTAAAATTAGATACAGAGACAATAAAAAAATATATAAAAAGTTATTAACGCACGCAAACAAGAATACTACTTCAATATAATTTCTGAAGCAGACAATAATAAATCTAAAACACTATGGAAAATCATCAACTCAACGTTAGGGAGAACAAAAACTAATCAATGTATTAAATTAAAGCACAATAATAAAATAACTCAAGATCTTAAAATTGTATCTGAACTCTTTGCAACCAAAACACAAAGAACACTATCAAATCACTTTGAACTACACTTATCTTCTGAATGCACTGTATATGGTAGTGATAATGCAAAAAGTTGCTTCTTCAATTCTGTTGAAATCAACGACGTTCTAACTGTAATAAATAATATGAAAAACACAAACAGCACTGGTTTAATCAACATATCTACCAAAATAGTTAAGCACATTTTTTCTATAATTGCAGAACCTAGTACTTCTTACTAATGACATGTTAAAAACTGGTAAATTTTCTTCAATTCTAAAAAATGCTTCAGTAGTGCCTATTTTCAAGAAAAATAATTCTCAAAATATTGAAAACTATAGACCAATAGCTGTACTTAATGTTTTTTTCTAAAATTATTGAAAAAAAATACTTTTAACAAAATGATGAGTTTTTTAAACAAATTTAATCTAATTCGCAATGCGCAACATAGTTTTCATAAAAGTCGATCTACAGAAACTGCAGCTACTAATTTTATCCAAGAATTAGATAAAAGTAAATATGTAACAGGTATTTTTTTTTAATTTTCGAACCTGGATTTTATCATAAAAAACTTGAATGTTACGGTTTTCGCGGTGTATAGCTTAAATTAATAAAGTCATTCTTAAGTGATAGAAAATTCTGTGTAAAGACAAATGAAAAATATTCTACATATTTTGAAAGCAAAGAAGGGGTGCCGCAAGGCTCAGTGTTAGGCCTTCTCATACTTTTATTGTTTTGTTATATCTTACTAATCACCAATATTACAATATATGCTGATGATACATCATTTTTAATATCTGCAGATAGTTTGGATCAACTTCGTATTAATGTTGAAGATACAACTGATCAGTTTTATCAATGGTGTGAAAAAAATATGTAAATGCATCAGCAAAACAGTTTGTATATATTTTTGTAACTCAAATAGCAACATTGGATTAACATTTGCAATGATCACTCTAAATATCTCTTCGGAAAATAAAACTAAGTTTTTAGGTTTAGTAGTGAACAATCTTTTAAACTGGAATTAAAACCTGGAACATGTATTAAATTAAATTAACACAGGTTACTATGTAATATTGCAGTTGAAATCATCAGTAGATTTAACGGATCTTCTTAATGCATACTGCATATTACATAATTATTCAGCATATAACGTCGTTCTTTGGAGAGCAGCATCTAACTAGCAAAGAGTCTTTATTGGACAGAAAAGAATAATTGTTTTATATATAATATAAACCATCGAGATTCATGTCGACCATTTTATATTAAATATAACATTTTAAGTCTGCCATCAATATACATTTATAAAACACTGTTAATTGTCAAACGAAATACTCAACATTTTCAAAAAAAAAAATTGTGTTATGTATTTTGTATATTTTAAACAGTCTGTATGTACAACATGTATATCCATTTTTAAAATATCAAATAAATTATTATTATTATTATTTGAGTTCTACTTTCCTGTAGTCAACTACTTATTACACTGTATATTTGTTGTCATAAAACAATATAATAGTTTGGTAGTATAAACTTTCTGTTTTATTATAAAATATTCTTAAGTAGTAATGTGAAAAATATGATTTAAACCAGTGATGTAATGATTTAAGAGTGTATACAGTTGCAGAGCCGATACTAGGTTTCTGTATCTAGATAATATGCCACTGCAAGTTTGTATTTACAATAACATAAAAATCCAAAATGTGTCTTATCTATCATGCTAATCTACTATTTCCAAAATGTATATGGCCATGTATGAGTCAAGTGTACTAAATAAAAATTTGTTTTTGCTCAAACCACTGAAAATGCATCCCTTACATGAATTCTGATTATGTAAATTTTTTCAATTTTTTTTAGTGATTCATTTTCGAGTTATAAGCAATCAAAATTTGAAAAAAATCGATGTTTTTATATGTGCAAAAAATAACCTGAAAATTTCAAGAAGTGCCGTGTGCTACGCTCCGAGATATCTTACAATGTATCCACAAAAATACTTTGCATTAATAATAATTTTTATTCACTTTAGCTAACTACTACTTATTTTTTCAGTCGGCAAATAGTTCTGACCGCCCGAGTAGTGTAGTGGTTAGCGTACTCGACTGCTGTACCAGAGGTTTTGGGTTTGCGCCTCAAGCCCTCTATCTGGAGAGTCAGTTTTTCTGGTTAAGAAAAAAATGTGTTGTGATGAGTACGTTTTCTTTAAAAACTTAGTTCCCGTGTACTGCCTTGTTGATGCGTGCACGTTAAAAAGCCTATCCTAAATTTGCGGCAAAATTTTTAGATGTACTCTTAACCTCTGGCGTCGGTGATTAGCCCTGGCAGCAAAAATAGACCGACGTTAAATAATTGAATAAAAAACAAAAAAACAGTTTTGAGCAACAAATCGTACAAAAATTGGGGGTGTTTTCTAATAGGTTGCTTCAGAAAACGCTTTCAAAAGTACAAATCTGTTCCACTTTAGTTGAAACAAGAAAATGTCTATTAAAATTAAGTAAGAAAATAGTCTAAAACGTAATTTCTTAGATCGATCTTAAATGCACAACATATAATCTTTGTAACAGCCTCTTCATGTTTGTCGCACCACTTGACAAAAATTGTTTGAAAAAATCAGTAATGCTTTTTTGAACTTTTTATTCTTTAATTTTTTTTTAAATCTAATGATCAAACTTCTTCTGGACCAGAGTTTTTTAAAGGACGGAAATCTGCAGACTCTCGTAAAAGATGCTCATAGACTTTGATGAAAGGTTTGAAATAGCAATCAAATACAACTGCTGTTGTCTTAACGTTGTAATTAACAATTGTTTGCAATATTTAAAAAATAAAAATTCTAATGAAAGAGGTACTTTGTCCCCGTCAATAATAACAGCATCTGTTTGTTCCGTTTTGTCAACTTTGATTTCTTGATTTATGCATTTAAAAACAACCGATTTGTTTATTTTACAAATACTTCCGTCAATATGGAACAATGATAAAGGAATAGGAGTCAAAGGATCAATGTCGATATTTTTATCAAGAGAAAGTTTCAGTAAACAACCAAATAAGTCTTTCTGCATGCGCACTTCTTGAACTTTTTCATAATTTTTTTCCGAGTGAATGTACAAATCAGTTTGATTTTTCGATCAGATGAAAATAAGTACAAAAAATTCAATAACTTCTGAACATAAATTTACAATTAAAAAAGTAACAAACAGTACATTTTTACACTTTTCTACATCGTCTTGTCGAAAAAAGTAGTTTTGATCAGTCACAGTCAATTCATAATTTTTTCCAAAAATATACGATTTGGTGATTTTTGACGATGACAGAGCATACTTAACACTTTTGCTAAAAGTAATGGCTTTCATAAATTTAACATAGATGAAAAAAACTGTTAAGTTTATATAAAAATTTTAAATGTCTTTAAAATTTGAGAAACTCTTTTAAAAATATGCTTATGTAACTAAAAAAAAAATTGACATACAATTGACATATGTATCTCTGCTTACCTGCTACTTGCCTTAGCAGGCGTGCCAGGAGCAGCTTTCATGCAATTTCATTTGCACATGCATCCTCACTGTGCCATTAATTTGCACATGCTATTTTTGGGCATGCCAGCTACTTTCTAAATTTTATGGCATATGTATTCCCGGCTTATAGTGTAAAAGAAAGTTCTGTCACCCATAAAAAGAAGTTGTGCAACATCTGGTTGATCATTCTTCAAAAAATTCTGACAAATTTAATACGACACAGTTTATCACGTTCTGTTACAGGTCTGAACTACTGCAGTTTTGTACAAGTAAAATTTTATTACGTGCAGGTATTTGTTGTTTTTAAATTTAACGGTGCCACATGTTGTTTTACCAATTGATTTGGACTACAAAGAGTTAATTCTGTCACCAACTATTTATTTACAGGATTACATGCAGATCTCCTTTCAGTTGATTTTCTGTTTTTAACTGACCTATTATTTTTTTATTTATGCAACCGATACAAAGTTGCATTTCATGCCAGAATTTCACAAAACATTGAATTGACAACAAAATAACCGTTGAGCTACAGTTATGATGCATTTTGACAACTGTAAACCCTGTTCTAAACTTACTTTAACTTTTCTATAAAAAAAAGTTAATTTTGTGTTTGTATTTTGATTTGGCCATCTATTCAAAGCACAATGTATCAAAGTATCAAAGGTAGTAACGCAATGCCCCTTATTAGGAGAAACGTTAAACTGTTTGTGTGCAAAAGAGAGCTGTAGCAGACAGGCAACGGCATTTTTGGTGCGTTTTATTTGGATCGGATGACTAAAACAAATTTATTATTTAAAGCTAATAAATGATGTATTTTATGTAAATTGCTTTATGTGCTTCTTATTGAATAAAAAGGCAATTTACATAAAATACATCATTTATTAATTTTAAATGACAAATTTGTTTCGGTCATCTGATTCAAATAAAACGCGCCAAAAATGCAAACCTAACCTAACCAAATATTTTATACAGCAATGGGTTTTTGTCAGTTTTTTGATTCACTAGAAATTCTTCACAATTTTTGTTAATTTTTCTTAACTTAAAAAACGCCACTTCGTTATTTAGTGTTTTTAAAAATTTTAAATTGTATAATTAAAATTTTTTATACTTTTATATGCTTTTATTATTTTTAATATTTAAACCGGTTTCGCCGTTTAAGGCATCATCAGTAACTATAAATATATTGTATTAAATTAAAATTAAAATATTATATAAATAAAAACTTACGTGTATAAATATATAAAAAAATATTTTTGACATTAATATGTCAAATATGTTTATGTTTATGTAATATTGATTAATAAAAAATTTTAAGTGTTATTTATTGTGTTTATGTTTGATTTAAGAAAAGTGTAAATGTGTTGATATTTTGTGTTAATTTGTTCATTTAGGCATGTATATTTTTTGTTATTTTTTATATTATCAATTTCGAAAGATTCTAAAATAGACATTTTTAAGCCTTTTTTACATTCGTGTATTAATTTTGTATTGTTGTTGTGGTTAAAGTTATGTTTATGTATTTGAAGATGTTTGGAGAAAGTTGATTTGTTGTTTTTAGTGTTGTGTTCTTTTATTCTGTGTTTTAAACAGAAAACAGACATTTTAATGAAATCAGGAATTTATAAATTAGACTGCCAAGACTGTAACGCTACTTACATTGGACAAACAGGACGAGCATTAAAACACAGAATAAAAGAACACAACACTAAAAACAACAAATCAACTTTCTCCAAACATCTTCAAATACATAAACATAACTTTAACCACAACAACAATACAAAATTAATACACGAATGTAAAAAAGGCTTAAAAATGTCTATTTTAGAATCTTTCGAAATTGATAATATAAAAAATAACAAAAAATATACATGCCTAAATGAACAAATTAACACAAAATATCAACACATTTACACTTTTCTTAAATCAAACATAAACACAATAAATAACACTTAAAATTTTTTATTAATCAATATTACATAAACATAAACATATTTGACATATTAATGTCAAAAATATTTTTTTATATATTTATACACGTAAGTTTTTATTTATATAATATTTTAATTTTAATTTAATACAATATATTTATAGTTACTGATGATGCCTTAAACGACGAAACCGGTTTAAATATTAAAAATAATAAAAGCATATAAAAGTATAAAAAATTTTAATTATACAATTTAAAATATAAATACTATATGCAAAAGTAATTAACAACTATTTTTAAAAATTGTTTTCTCACGTGCACTTTTTGAAACAATAAACATTTTGATACAATAAAATCTTTCATGCTACAATCAAAACTGTGAATCAGACAAACTGACGGCATGTGATAGTTATAAGACCCAGTTGTCTGTAAGGCTCGGTAGCCTCTTCATACATTAGGTCCACTTCTATGTCTAAATAAGCGACGATAAGCTGGTAGAAAGTTAGCTTCTTTGCTTTAATTGAAGGCTTCAAACTCAAAAATTAGTTGGTGAATTTGATTTTAAACAACTCAAACTACAACTTTGGTATTGTTATTATTATTGTGTCCACAGCTGCTATATAAGTACCCTTGTTTTTGGCAAAACTTTGACGTTTTATTTTATCTTACAAATAAAAGAAAACATAGTCCAATAGTAAATGTTTTTCTCAAAAGTCGGACCAGTCAGAAACAGTTAAGTGAGACAAACAGTAAACTGACAAAACAAATTTTGTCTTGTCAACAAGTCAATCACCAAAACAAAGAAATGAGCCTTAAATAGGTACGCAAATTAAATGTTTTTTACTTGTTAGTTAAATGTATTTACAGATGTTTTGACTAAGTAGTCACTAAACATCAGACTTTACTTACACAGGAGCATTGCTTTAACAAAACTTACATGGTAGTTTTTATACACCCACCGGAGGAAGCTACTTGTCTATGCCCTAAAAACACAGATTTGTTTAGAGACGTAAAACTTGTTCTAGAGTTTGACTAGTTTTAACTTTTTTTATTTTTTTATAAGAACTTTTGCTTTTTCTTATAGTATGTTTATAGTATGCGATAATAGTTTTACACAAACATGCCGACCTACAGTTTAACGTAAAATCCAAACCACATCACTAAGCAAACTTTTTGCTAATTTGCCATTTTTTTGCAAAGAAGACGACCGTATCAAAATATTTTCTACAAACTAGATATAGGAGCTGCTAAACTCAAGTTGACTGCTCAACAGTCCTCGCACTAAATGATTCCGCTACTATTGTAACTTCACACGCATATACCTCTAAAAGATTTGTATATTTTTACGAACCTCTTATTGCGACTTCATTCTGCAACTTACCTTTTAGCAACCAACTAACATCTATTTGTATAAGTACAACTACGCACAATACCACACTTTAACATTGTCACAAAAAACGATTCTTTGAACTATATCAAACATCAATAACTTGCTTAAACTATTTGAATTAGGCTCGGACGTCAAGAGCTTTAGGCTCTTAGAAGAGTTATGCCAATGACTATAGTAGAATTAACTTCATAAACTGTTATCTACTGAATCATAGACGGTGTTTGGACGCCAATATTGGCTTAGGTCTCAATGAAACATGTAAACAGCGCTTTGAACGTAATACAACAAAGAGACCAATAAACAAGGTGTCCAACAAGCTAAGATACAATTGTTAAAGCTCCGGTATTAGACCTCAGCATCAAACACCGATTAAGCCGCTTCAGTTTGGGAAATATTGTCAGACCCACTAGGAGTTAACAACTTGCCAACTTTTAAGTCAGAAAGACAAAATCTGACTTTATTGAAAGTAAAATTTGATTCCCGTTATAAATCCCAATAAGGCGATTGCATAATTATCAGCAACAGGCGTGAACCACGATGCTTTTTTTTCGACCCACAAAGATCTGACATTAGAACTAAATATTAAAAAAAGCCAAAAGCCTAAGTTAACAAAAAAATAAATTTTCTTGGAAGTCAACAGAAGATGAATTGGCAATAATAGAAGAAACAGTTATCGATGAAGTCATAAATGTCGGCATGACTAATGTTATTACCATTATTCACTGATTTAAATAGAATAATAATTAATTGAATAACAGTTATTTAATTAATTAAAAAAAAAACAAATTTACTATTTATAGATCAAATTATTCATTACAACAATACAAACTTATAAGACCGGGACGAGGAGGTTTCGCGATAGTAAACTTCTTATAATTTGATAAATTAAATACTTGTGTATACAATCAAAACATATTTTGTCGTACTTCACCAAAGGTTTTAAGGATTTTCTCCTGAAATATTATGAAGTTATATTTTTTACCCTATTATTTATATGAAGAAGCGCAACACCTCTAATGTTTGAATTTATTGTTGAGATAAAAATGTGTTTTTCTGGGATGGAATTGATGCCTAGTATAATGAACAATTTATTAAAAAGTGTGCTTTAGCCACGCCCAATTATTACATATTAATTTGACACAAATAAACATTGCACTTCAATATACAGAATAGCAGACATTCCCTTTATTAAAAAATCTACTAAGCCATATTTTTTTTTAGAAAATAAGGTGCAGCTATTTCGTACAGCTGTGAATAATGTTGTCAATGTTAATAATATGGTAGCCAGCCAACATGATCACCAGCGGTATTTTATGATGTTGTAAAGTTGTATAACAATTACTAAAGAAATAAAAAATAAGTAATAAAAAATTGCTAATATTTAATTATTTAAATAATATTTACAAATTCTAATTTAGTTAAATGTATTATTTATATTACATCTAAATTTTTAATTAATATTGTCCTTAATAGAACACACTACAAAAAGTGCTGTAGGTATGCAAAAAAAGCTAAACGACAGTTACCGTAACCGAAAGCAACCTTGCGTATTATTCAGACAAAGAAACAGCCGTGCGGGAAAGGGTTGGCATTATAGTTGCAGGAAGTAACAAACAAGTTTGTGTATACCAACATCCTTTTAAATTTAAAACACACATACAAATAGGTTAATTAAATTTTAAAACAAGTCGTGTATTGATCGCTAAATCCCAATATGTCTTAATTTGAAGTTTCAAACAATATAGAGCTATTATATTATGTTACATCATTCCGTTTGTAACTTATTTATACTGAGAAAAAATGAAGTTATTAACGATTGAGCGGAAGGTAATTGAGGCGTTAAATTGAAAGTTTTATTATCTGGCCTGGAGGGTTGTAAATGCGCGGGCAATAAACGGCAGTAATTTCAATATTTCCTTTACGAACAAGTGTCCGGAAATATTCACTTTGCCACAGGTTCATTATCATAATTCATTTTGTACGCGACAGCAAAATATCCTGTTTATGAATTTTAAAACCCCTTACGTTTTATTACCATTTTTCTAATAAAAACACGTTTGAAGAGACCGTTGTTTAATCAATAAATTCAATTATATATAATTATTTAAGTATTGAATTTGAGTTGTACATCATTGGCATCATTAAGATTACAATCTTTTTAAAAAGATTGGGCATATAAAAAAAACAGTAATAACAATATACTGAAACTTGATATGTAATAAAATGCCTTGTGATTTTTAAGAACTACACTGCATATAAATCGCGGTTTCCGGTTTATGCAATTTCCCATGATATGTTGCCAACCAGAGACAACCGGAAAGAAGCCCTATAACATAATATACTTTTTTATGTAGTAGATTTTTATATATCAAAATTCATCATTTATTTAGTCTTATTATTTACTACTTATCACGAGAATAATGTTTTGAAAGTATTTATTGCCACGACCACTGTATTTAGGGCTACTAGAGGTCAAAGTCCGAACATAAGGTAGTGAAATTATCTCGTTAGTACCTGCGTAAAATTTGCCAACCTTGTTGTATGTCTAATGCATTATTTAAGCAATATAGAAATATTTAACTGGGAGGTTTATACCTCACAAGTTAAGGCCAATAATTCTATTCATTCAAGAATTGGTTTATTGCTTAGTTGTATTGTATTTTCTAGAGTTCTTTAAATATCATAATGTTATGATAATTTTTATTTTAAATTTTGTTTCAGAAATTTCATCATAAATCAACACTTAATATATTAATGAAATAAAATAAGATAAAATAATTTACTAATGAAGTATTAGTTGGTTAATATATTGTAAATTTTATGATTAAATTAAAATTGTCTATTAAATACGAATAATCTTGTTGGAATATCATAAAGAATTAGTGAAACAAAGAATACTGATATAAACTAGTTGTTTATAGTTACATTTCTATTATACATTATACATTATACATTTCTATTATATACTTTCAGTTTTTCATTGCTTTTGCTTGTTTTCGGAAAATCTGCTATCCTCTCTTGCCATCATAATTATCTGTACAAAACAATGGAGAATCGTAAATATTTTACCAATAGGATTACATCAAAAATGGAATACAATTAAGCTTTTGGCTATTTGTAATCTACGTACATAGAAATCGATCTACTTGGCACTTTGACTTTAATTATTATTTTTTTAAACTAAAATCAAAGGAAACACGAATGCTCTTTGAAAGATCATTTAATACGCTTTAACATGAGTATACATTTGTTAGATTTTTGTTTGCCTTTTGGAGCTAAGTATGTAAAATAAAAAATACAAATCAAATTAAGATTTTTATAAAGAAACATGTTTTCTTAGTAGTTAAACAATATCAACTAGTAACAACTCGTAGTTTTTAGTAATGGGCATAACCCTCATGTATTAATAAACATCCCGCATACAATTAGGCTTAGACCTTGATATTGATTTTTTGCAGAATGCTATGAAACTCTTCTTTTATTGCAATAATAAGCTCTAGAATAGAAGTTGAAGCATGAACTCTGGCTTGGGTTTTTCGTTTTAGTCATATTCAGTTTTTGAGCAACAGCACGCTGACTAAACACGTTTTCAGTAAAAACAACTGCTTGCTTGGGCAGCAGCAATTACCTGAGTACACATTTAACAAATACACGTTTAACCTGATAAAATTGTAAAAAACAAATTAGGTGCAACTTAATGCATAGATAATAGTTCAAATCTTTCAAACTTTGTTATACTTGTTTTAGCAAATATGTAAATGTACGCAGATTTTGTTAATGGTCTTTACAGTTGATAAACAATAACCACTCTTGACAATTTTAAAACTCATTAAATAATTTTTTAAACAACATGAATTAATCTGTCAATTAGTAAAAAAATAATAATAATAAAAATTAAACATGCTAAGTTGGTCAATTTCTATTTACGAAAGTGTATTTTAGGTTATGAGCATACCAGAAAACAAATGTAAATAGCAAAACAGTAGATAAAATGCAAAAATAAATACCAGGGTCACATACAATTATGTTCTAGGCCGAGATAGCCAAAAGAACTCATGAAATGATGGAAATAATTGGTAAAAACGTGCAAAACTCTAATGGACAACAGAGCAGCAAGTTTAGCTATAAAAATGCCTAAAATCACATCGAGGCTAATAGTAAAATGTCATAGAATTCTCATTAAAAATCAACTCTCAAGATGTGTGAGCTTGAACACTATACTGCACCACCACTGAAAAACTTCAACATCAAACTAAAAAAAATACATACAAAGCATTTAAAGCAGGATAGTATATCAAAGTAATAAATCTCAACTGTTCAGAGAAAACCTGCAAATCATAACAGGAGTGAGCACTTTCAGACAAAGGAATGTGGTTTACCACCGAAAAAGGTACAAAGAGCTTAATGAGCCTTAAGTGCAAATAAAATGGTTTTACCCACCCTCCCCCCTTAAAAATAGATATATTTAAACTAAATTGCAATGCAACAAATAATATGTCATTAACTTTTATCTGTGTGCTTATAAAATTAAATGCTACACTTTTTTAGGTTAAGTGTACACCGTGATAAAAAACAAAAAAAAAATGTTTGATGTGTTAAATGATAAATCATATGCGTATCGTGATGTAAACTTCAATCATAAAGCAACAGATTAGACTATTAATTATATTAAAAAAAATATCAATACAGATTGCATGTTACATTTTCAGGTTAAGTTAGGTTAAAGTGATAACGGTACCATACTAAGTTTTGATTTTTTTCCGGTTGTTACCTTCTGTTGCAAAGAACTTTTTAAAACTTATGTCTTGACAACTGTATGTAAAAGATAATGTTTAGTGCGTTTGAACTAAAACCACCAAGTTAGACATTTTGATACTATTTATTTTATGTAGAATAACATTCAATGGCATTAATGTTTGAAAACAATTTTAGACAAATGTTCGCCACAACAATTTTGAACAAAGCGCATTCTGTCAATCTATTACCAACTACTTTTTCAAGCAATTGTTTGAGTTATGTTTGCTTTTAAAATGTCATCATCCAAAAACTGAAGTAGCATGTGTTCCAAAAAGTTAAGTTAAGTTCTGGTAAGTCTTCCTGGTAGAAATACTGGTCTAATTAGACAGTAGCCCACAATTCCAACCCAAACATTTAAGGAGAACTGATGTTGAAAACAATCTTCATCATACCTGATGCGGATTTTCAACTGCCCACACATAGTTGTTATAAAAATTTCTTATTGTTTGCAAAAGTCATAAACATAACGCAATACGTGAAGGAAAAACAGCAGGTAGTAGTGCCTGAACACGCTGAATGTGGTATGGATTCAACAAATTGCCCTTAAAAAAAGTTCAAACTGTCCAATAAATTACATTCAAATTATTGGCAAAAAATTTGCTTAAAACTACTTGGATCTTCTTCTATCAAGTCTAACATATTCTGTTCTAGTTGTACCGTTCTTACTGTCATTGATCTTCCTGGCCATCTATTTTGTTGTGCCTGATTCACAAAGACGTCGATGAATGTCTTAGAAGACTTTTCGGTCGGGGATATTACGGCTAAGAAACCGTTCAATGTGCAATCGTCTAGCTTGTAAACTGCCATCAGCAAGTCTATACATGAAATGCATGTCAGTTATCTCGGCGCTCGTATAGTGATTTATGGTAGAGGAATTCACTAACTATTAAAGACACGTCAAACAGCCAAACGTCACATAATCTAAACAACTGTAACCAATACATGTGATGATCAATGACGAGACATATTCAAATGAAATCCACTTGTACATTAATAGATAAAGTAGCCGTTCCAAGTTATTGTTAACAATTTTTTATACTTGATATACTCATACTTTTATTTATGATTTCAACAAAATTGAATGCAATTTTTGTTCACCTTCTATCTTTGAAACAAAGGGGGTTTTCAGAAATCATCATAGAACAAAATATTCTTAGAATATGCCAAGAAATAAACTATTGAAATTTTGCCGTATGTTTACTTAACACTTTTTATAAGCCACATACACTACTAACCGGTGTTTTTTTATTACTTTCCAATTACTGGTGATAGGGTTGAAGTATTGCAGCAATACTTGTTGCAAACATTGTAATAAAATGTTGATTTTAAATTAATAATCTTCTAACAATATTTTGGTAACTTCAACAAACTTTTGTAGCGTTAATCATTGTAACAATTTATTATGCAGACCTTCAGACATGCAAAATTGTTAATTTTGAAAATTGTGCTGGTCTTTGTGAGCAACCTTCTTCAAACTGTTTGCGTCAATATTTCAAAACCTGTAGCGTTTTGAAAGCCATTACTTAACTGAGGTGCACAATTGCACCTATTCTGACAAGCGAGGCCATGTCCATAATTTGGTGTAGCACTTCTTAAACATCTTTGCCAGGCTCTCCTATCACAGCATATAATACATTTAGTTCTAAAATAACAGAATGGTAGGACATTCCTATCGCCAACCAACCAATTGGTTTACATATTTTCTTCTTAAAGGCATAATTAACACGCAGCACTATTTAATAATTAATTAGTAAGTATATAACAAACTGAAAATGTAAAATTTAATATTTTCAAATGATAATATTTTGTTAATGTCTTAGTTTCATTGCAACAAAACAATAGAAAACAAATGGTTGCTATGGTTACACAATTTTCAAAGAATTTTAATAATTATTTTTTTGAGAAATGTTTAATTATGTGAAAAATCACATTAAAATATATGCAACTGGCCTAATTCATTTGTTGTGCGGTATATTTAGTTATTATTTAATAATAATCAGAAAATTGACTTCTGTGTCAATGTAAAAACAACAGTAACTTACATAGACGTAGTAGATATTTTATTTAATCTACTTTATATAAAACAAACAATATGTTTACCACTCTTAAAGCTTTAGGGCGCACCGATAAAAAATGATGTTAACGTTTCCAGTACATTTACCTTTCAATTCGACAGCTTATCATTGCCTTATTGTCATTATCTTGGATTAAATTATTTGCATTAATCTTAGTTACTCAATAACATATAATGGACAATAATGTATACTAAACAATTATTCATGGTACAAGTTTTAGCACTCTAATAGAATGAACATTACCCGACGACTCCTGTCGTATTCAAATTCGTCCCCATACATATTATCATTTTGATAATATCTTTGTTGTTATGTATTATGAAGCTTTGAATAGCTTCATATCATATGTATGTAGTTTATAATAATAATTTGACTTTATTTAATTAATACTTAAACAAAATAAACACAATGTAATAATTATAATTTATTAAATCTAAAAATTAATACAATAATTAGTAATAATCCTTTTCTTGAGTCATTCATTACTTTTTCTGATCATTAATTGCGCTTTTTTAAGTAATTTGGTTTTCTTCATTTTTATATATTCGTTCTATCACTAATAATTATATGAAAATTATAATAGGATTTTCTTCTACTATTTTTTTGTGTAGGTTGCTTTATCGTATATGCACCACTGCGTACAGTAATGTCATCATTCTTGCGTGCTTTTTTATCAATTAAATCTGCTCATACAGTTCAATCAGTAATTATAGTATCTTTCTCTAGTATTAAAGCTTCACAAGCTAGTGTAAGCTTAATAATTTTTTGTTAAAAACAACCTCAAAGCTTCAAATATCAGCTTATTACAGCTTAATACATTCTCAACTCGGCGTACCTTGCATGCTACAGCTGTCAAGTATGAACTTTGATGTTAATGTACTTTGTTTTTACACCTTCAAGACTTTTTTGGTCTATGTGTATGTAACCTCAACAGCTGCAAAGTGCCTCAATAACCTCAAGGTCAATGTACTTTTTGTCACCCCCAAAACCCGCTTGGCTTTAACCTGTACATACTTTCAGATACACGATACATAGTTACTTACGTACAGGTTGTAAGTAACCATATATCACTGCAACTTTTGAAATCAAATTTCAGTCGCTGCTACGTACTCGTTTAATGTTTATTAATAAATATCTCGCTAACAATACATTTTAGAATCAGCATGTATGTCATAAAAGATCTTTATTTTCTTACAATATATACATATATAAAAAGCAAAGTTTAACTCATTAAACGCAAAAAAAATATAATTTGACTAAAATATACACAGCGTCTCTTCTGCCTTCTTAGGTTTTTTCCGGATATTACCTTCGTTTGTTTTATTATTATGTACTGCGTTTATTTATAATTTAAAAACAAATACATTATTGCTTTTGACTCACACTGTATCATTGTACCCCAAGATAAAATTTATATCCTTATATCATTGAACTTTTAATGTTTTAATTACAATTACCGGATGATATACTATAAAAGTAATGAAATCAGCAGAAATTGAGTCATGACATAATTTATAATTAAAAATTTAATGATGAACCAAATTGCCAAAAGTAATAATTTATAATAAGCCGGCGTTGATTTAAAACCCGACAAAAAAGTGTCGAAGCATTAACCGCAACTAGGCAGCTGTACCGGAAGTAAATGCGACATTATTTCCCTATAATACTCCCACAAATTTGTGACTTATTTTGTTGTTTTATGTTCATTTACCGTTGCAAACCACAAACTGAAACTTAATTAGTATTGCTAAAGTTTTAACTAAAATTGCCGTTACAGAAATCCGTGTACAATGAGCTTTTAAACTAACATTTTCAAGCGTTTAAACTAAATTATCTAATGTTAAAGGATAGTACTACTTTTGATTCACCATAATATTATACGTTAATGAAGATAATTAGGTTACTAAAATATACGTAACAATTATTTATTTTAATCAAATAAGCGCAATTTTTATAAGTAAGGAGCTTTCACGCAAAAGTTAATATGCCCATTTATAATATTTTGGAGTTATACATTGTAACTTCGTTAAAAATATTGTTTAAATTTTTGATTAAAACAAAATAATATTTCTACAGTTAAAAAAAGGTCCAATATAACAACATTTTTGAGGTTATTCCCAAAAACTCTATTAAAACATTTAGATGCCATTAATAAAAATAACTTATTGAAAATATCGAAAAATGAACATATTAACTTATGCGTGAATGCACCTCAATTTATCTAAGCATCTTGTCCTCTCTTTTAATTTATAAAAGAAACTGAGTATCAAATATATTTATTTCATATTATATACAGACAAATGATGATCTATATTACATTGTGACAATGGTTGGTTTGAATATGAAAAGGGCTATTGACCGATCAAAAGAAACTGATTTATCTCAACGTATTTAGCTACTACAAACAAGTTGACATTTGAAGGGCTGCTGACGTTATTAAATTAATTAAGTTTAATTGAATTTATTTAAATCTTTATATGCTTTCAAGAAAATTATCAATTTTTATTTAATATTTATACAGTGTGTCTACGGATGGACTTACGAGGACGTGTAAATATTTGTATTGAACATTTTTCGAAAAAAACATTAATATTTCTCTTGCTTGTTATATAAATACTATTCACGTTGAGAAACTCTAATTTTGTTGTACAGGGTGTTGAACACAAAATATAAAAATGTAAGTTCGCAAAACAAAAATTTTATAAATCATAAATTTGTTAAGCGTCAACTGAGCGTATAATGAAAATTGAAAAATCCAAAAAATTTTTTTTTATGGTAGTTATTAATACTATGATGAAATTAAAAAATCGTATTTATTTAACTTAAATAATGATGTAGGCTAAATAACAACTACCAAAGTTTTATTCAACATAAAACCCTCCTACTTCAACACATTTTTCCATCCTCTTTTGAAATTAATTATAAACAGTGTGAATAATTTCTGGTGTCAATGTAGCAATAACATCAGCAATTCTGTTTTGTGACATACACTATAGGCTCAAGATAATCTCACCGAAAATAATTCATTGAGGTTAGGTCTGGAAACTGAGTTGGCCAGTGTATCGGTCCATTGCAACCCATCCAATTTGAAACACGTTTATTAAGCCAATTTGTAACAATCAAAGCACTATGCGCTAAGCAGCGTCCTGCTGGAATATCATATTTCTTCTAAATTAAGAATGTTCTTCATCCAATTGAGGTCAAAAGTATTTACTAAAAATTTTGAAATAAGAATTTGCTTTCTTTCCATAACATAAAATGACTAACCTCAATATTCAATCAAATATACGACTCCGGCAAAATACCCCCACAATGGCTCACTGCTGAATTCATAACATTACCAAAAAAGAACAGTACAAAAACATGTGACAAATACAGAACAATTAGCCTAATGGACCACCTTTTAAAAGTATTCCCGAAAATTATCTACGGGAGAACATACAAACTATGCGAGGAGCCAATATCAACAATCCAATTTGGATTTAGAAACGCACTTGGCACACGCGTAGCTCTATTCAGCGTACAAGTGCTCTTCCAAAGGTGCAGAGACATAAATGTCGACATTTACGCGTGCTTCATTGACTACCAAAAAGCATTTGATAGAATCCAACACCATAAAATGTTAGACATCCGAAAAGACGCTGGACTAGATGACAAAGACCTTAGAATCATTACAAAGTTGTACTGAAACCAGACCGTCTCTGTGAGATTAAAGAGTGAAAATACAGACGAGATTAAGATCTTACAAGGCGTGAGACAATGATGTGTATTATCTTTATTACTTTTTAATCTATACGCAGAACAAATCTTTAAAGAAACCTTAGAAGACATCAAAACAGGAATCCTATTAAAGTACGGACTCGATAACAATACGAGCAAAACCAAGTTCATGATTATAAGCAAAATCAATGTACTAAACCGCTACATCTATAGCAATCAGCAACCTATTGAACGAGTGAGTAAATACACATACTTAGAAACTAACATCAACAACCAATGGGATCACTCGCAGAAGATAAAATACGCATTGAAAAGGCCAGAACTGTATTCAACGGAATGAGCAACATATTTAAAAACTATAATCTTACATTAGACACAAAGATAAGACTTCTGCGCTGCTATATATTTTCAGTCCTGTTATATGGCGTAGAATCATAGACACTCACCGAAGCAACAAGCAAAGAGACATTTGAGATGTGGTTGTATTGTAGAATATTGAGGGTATCGTGGATAGAGCACGTAACAAAAAATAAAAATACCCTATAAAAACTGAACAAAAAAAGGAAGTGTTAATCACCATCAAAACACGCAAACTCAAATACCTTGGACATATCATGAGGAACGAGAACAGATACCAACTACTTCAAAATATACTTTGAAGAAAAGTGCTAAGAAAAAGAAGCGTAGGAAAACAACAAATACCCTGGCTCAAAAACTTAAGAACATGGTTTTTAATGACCACCACACAATTATTCAGAACCGCAGTTAACAAAGTGATAATAACAAACATGGTTGCCAACACCTGGAACGGATAGGAATCCTAAGAAGAAAAACAAGTTCCTTTCTGGAAAAATGGACCAACTACTTTATTGTAGATTAATGCGTGGATTTTCTTTTTTCCAAACGCGACAATTTTGACTAGAAGATATACTATTTGTTGTAAACGCAGATTTGTCATTGAATATGATATGATATTGAGATCTAGCGTTTGTTAGGTAAAGCTGCTGGTACCGATTGAACAGGTTTAAAACATTACTGTCTAAAAACAACATATAATTTTATTAGTATTCTAATTCTTTGATAGTGTAATAAACATTTGGAATTTATAAAAGAATAACTATAAAATTCGCAAAAACTTACACAAAACAATCAGAACTGATAAAAAGCTATTAGTTGGTTTAAAAGTTTCCGAAAAAGACATTAATGATGTAGTTGTAGAAGTGGGTCCTTCATTAAGAGATAATTGTGTTGAGTCATTCAATGCATTACACAAAGCCGAAGTTCCTGTTCTGGCATTTTCAGCAAGTCTTGGAGATGCAGTTGTTGCAGTATTGAAACACTGCAATGTACTTCTACCTAACGTAAAGGTAATTTCCATTTTTTTGAAAAAGAACAATGATGGCGTGATAGAAAGATTCAATGATAAAATGATAAATGTATTCAACAAAAATGAACTAGCTTTGCAAGGAACTGATTATGAAAATGTAATACAAGACAGAGGTAACATTATACTCATGGGTAATGCATTGGGCGATGTAAGTATGGCAGATGGAGTTAGACACTCTAATGCTGTACTGAAGATTGGATTCTTATATAATCATGTTGATGGAAACTTGCCAGGTTATATGGACAAGTTTGATATTGTATTTGAAGATGATCAAACAATGAATGTCTTAAATACTCTATTACAATTAATAATTAATTAAAGAAAATGCACATAAATGTATAATAAATAGATCTAATACATATTTAAAAAAAACTAAGTGAAAGAATGTTGCATTTAGTTTTTTATAAGTGAAAAAATATATAAGTTAAGATCTTTATTAAATCTATATTCTATTTGCAAAGCAAGAATATTTTCTAAAACAAATTGTAATTAAAATTAAAAACAGATCAGTTTTAACTGTGTTTCCACAAGTTAGGATTGCGATTCTAGTATTTTACAGCTTATTATATAATGACTATATCATTAATCGACGTCTTCCAATTTTCAGTTTCTATTTTTTCCTATCCATCTATAGGTTCTCTCCTATATCTATTTCTTAGTTCCTTATCTATATCTTCTCTCTAACTTTTTTTTGTTGCTTTTTTTCTTCATTTTCTTCCGTGTAGTATCCATTTCTACACTCATTTTAGAAATCATTTGTCCAACATTCTTTAAACATGTCCAAACTATTTTAGCTGATTTATTTTGATATTTTCTACCATATTGTGCATTACTGCCATAATTTCTCGGGTTTTGTCGTTAGTATTTCTCTATTTTTAATTTGCCTACGGTTCTTCTCCAGAAATTTATTTCTATTGCTCTGCCCTTAAGTGTCCATACTTAACTACTCTATTTTATTATGCATTTACTATTCTATTTGTTTTTGTTCAATATGCTTTTATCCCATAATATTCTAATTAACATAGCTATTGTTCTTTTATCTTGTATATTTCTGTATTTTATGTTGTTGTCTAGTGTTCCATCAATAGTTATCTGTACTTCTAGGTATTTATATTTTTTTGGTATTTTTTAAGAATTTTCCGTTTTTAAGAAGAAGTTCTATAGTAAGCTTCTTACGCACATATGCGCCGTTTTATGTTTATGTCTATATCCCATTTGCCATATTCTTCTATAAGTTTTTTGGTAATATATTTAATATCATCCTAGTCTTGTGCCATTACTATTTAGTGTATAGATGATGTTGTCGTTTATAGATATGCTTATGAATTTGCATTTTCTATTTCATTGTTTTAGTGTTGGTTTTAAGTAGATTTTAAACAAAGTCGTGGGCAGAAAACACTTTTATAGTTATTTTAAAGCCCTTTTATCTGTTATCTTTGTTTTAGCTGTTGCTTGTTTGTATAAACTTCTTATTGCTTGTATTATGATTTTACTGCAGTTAGTTCTTTCAAACGCTTTCTATAGTTTATTTTGTGGTAAGCTGTCAAGTGGTCTATTGTTAATCTTCCCAATTTGAACCTTGTCTGTTCCTCCACTTCCATGTTTCTGTATACCGCTTCAATTTTTTTTGCCAAGATGTTGCTATATACTTCATATGGTGTGCTTGTTACTGCTATTCCTCTGTAGTTGTTGCAGTTTAATTTATCTCATTTTTTGCGTGTTGTGGATACAAGTGCGGTATTCCATTTTTCTGCGGTTGGTTTTCTATTCACGCAGTTTGAAGTAGTGTCTTTAGTTCTTGGTATAGTTTTAGTGTAGGTGCTTTTCTATTCTATGATTTACAAGTTTGTTTTACGTCTGCTATAGTTATTTTGATTGTCGTTGTACATATGTTTTTGGTTTCCTCTGTATTCTCCTGAAAATGTATTAGGTCTGTTCCAACATACGATTTGAACAGTTTGCAAACTGTCCAAACTGTGCACACAAACAAATATTAGTCATACTTAGTCAATATTTTATACACAGTAATTTGTTTGTGTGCATAGTTTGAACGGTTTGCAAACTATCTAAATCGTATGTTGGAACAGACCTATTATATCTTTTGTTAGTAATTCGTCAAAGTATTCTTCTCATTTTTCTAAAGTAATTTTGAATATTGAGTCTTTTGTTTTTTTTTGTCTCAGTAATTTTAGTGCGTTCCAACTTTTGCTACTATTTTCTTCCATGCTTCATTTTTCTTTTAACTAATTTTATTTTGGACCTTTGCTTATATTTTCTTATACAATATCTTAAGTTTATTTGACCTATTGGTTAAGTATAACTGGTACCTTTCTCTCTATTTTCTTATATCTTTTTCTGTTTTCTTGTCTTACCAGTATGGTTTTTGACGCTTTTGTTTGTAGCTTAATGTTTCCTTAGCTGCTGCTTTTATGCACAATTTTATATGTTGGTAGTGTTCTTTGTTGTTCTTAGGCTGCATAGTCTGTAGTTTTTTGTCTAATCTTAGTTTGTATAGGTTTTGGGTACTCTCATTATCTAAGTTATCTAAGTTAAACTTTTTTGTTGTTTTTTTTTCTTGTTCTTCAAAGCTTGTGTTGTGTTTTTTTGTGTGTATTTTTTTGAAAACTTTGTATTTGTTTTTATAAGTAGAGGTTGCTAACAACATGTGGCTTTTCTATTCACCCTTACGTCTTGTATAGTCAAGCTCTTTTTTTGTTTAGTTATTGAATAGACTATAATAGATTTCAAATTTCTCGTTGTTTGTGTTTAGGTATATTTGTGGATGTTGCAATGTTATTCTGTTTGCATATTGTTACATCTTCTCCGTGTTGCCTTATTACTTTATCTTGTGTATTTTTTTATGTTATAGCGTCTATATCTTTAAGTATTATAATTTCTTGTGTGCTTCCCACTTTTATTATTTCCTGGTTCAGTTGTCATAGTTGCTCTTCAACTTTAGTCTATGTAGAGTTATGTTTATTTTGATGGAGTGTTCATTAATGCTTCCCATGTTGTTATAAATCTTCGGATTTTCTTTCGAATAAGTATCAAAATTACTTATTGTGCCATCTTGTAGTTTCCTACGCCGCTATAGAACTGATCATATTTTTCGAGCTTTTATAAACTCTGTTTTTTTTCTGTTAGTATTATGTCAGCTTTATATGGCGTTAATTCTGAGATTACAGTATTTATTTTTGTTGAGAGGTCTTGAATGTTTTATGTTACAAAAATTAGCTGAACAGTTTAATTTTCCAATTATTATAGAGTTAGCCCAATACTTCAATCCTTACCAAAAAGGTTAAGATTGACTGGTTGCTTTCTCTATAGCTATAAGCCCAACTTTTGATTAAAAAAAATTATGGTATTGTAAGAAGCATAGTTAGACTATAGATAAACACACTTGGCTTGACAGTGGCTCTACCTAGGAATAAGCGCAAAAGATTAGAAAAATATCAAAAATATTTGCAAAACCATTTTTTACAACACAGATATAGAAGCCGACGCATAATAGAGTCTTACATTTTAAAGTGGTCCCTGACCAGGTAAAACAGCGTTATCAGTCCCGTTAGCTGAACAATAGGTTTTAGTAAACAATATGCCGTGAACAACAAAACTTATTTCAAATACTCTGAGACTGTGACTGCAACGCATTTTGTACAAGTTTTGGTTGTTTTGTGTTCTTGAAAATAATTTTGAAATCTAGGGTGAACCAGCTAGGGGTTCCAAATTTATAAAGTCATCTGAAAACATCGCTGCAGTCAGAGCGTAATTATCGCAGTCTCCAACGCATTCTGTTTGAAAACATGCCTTAACCTTTCCAGCATGTTGAACAAAACGTAGAGATTGCTGTTATGCGATCGTTACAACATGATATTGTGTAAACTTTCATAGTTTAAAAGTCAACGTTCTGTGTATTGTAAGCATTGTAGAAATTTTTTTAGGACTTTGTTGTCACTGTTACTGTGACTTTTGACCAATACTGTGACATGTTAAAAAAATTGTATATCTTAAAATAGAGGAATACGATACGGATGCGTTCTGGTTTTAACAGGATAGACAGCCCATACAACCCGTCGTTCTTGCATCAATTTACTAGAAATGTTTCCCGGTAAATTGATCTCTTTACGAGAGCCTTTCAATAGCCTACTTGTTTTTTTTTGTTTGAACTTCTGTAATTTTCTGTCTTATGAGGGTATCTCAAAGCAAAAGTTTTTAAATGTGAAATTACTTTACGTGACAAGTTTTAACAAAAACTTAAAAAAAAAATAATAATAGAAGATTTTTTAAACAATGCTCAAAAATCACCTAACATGATGTTTTAAAAAGCAGGATTTATAAACTAGCTTTTTTATTATTTTTTGCGCTTATTTTAACTTTACATTGCTCCAGTAAGTCTACAATTTGTTTAAAGATGGTTGATTGACCATTGATTGATTAAAAAGCAAGTTTTTAGCTGTGACATTTGAGGTCAAACAAAAAAAAAATGGTCATTTGTGGTCTTATTAGTTGCACTGAAGTGCCGTTTAGAAAAGAAACTAGTGGCTGCAATACTTTAGATTTTAAAAATACCTTGTTGTAATAAAGATATAGTAATGATAGAATACTCGGATACTCAACCTGGCCTTACAATAGTTCAGACTTTGGTGTGAAGCAACAACTCTACTTACGAATAGTATCTAGCGCCGTAGCTAAGGCCCCGCAGGCCTCACAGGCTCCACCGCGATGCGGGTTAGCCCAAGGAGATTTGGGGGCCTCCAATTCTACAAAGTGGTCTTGCAAGGCTTTTTTAACTACGGGGCTTTTCCAATATTTTGCAGGGGCTTACAAATCCTAGCTAAGCCACTGATAGCATCACTTTTTATGACAATTTCTTATTGTAAAAGTTGATAATATTTAGTTTTTCTTACACTTTTTTAATTTTTAAGAGATATCGAAGTCTAGTCACCTAGAGAGTGTTCAGACCAAACACTGTTTGAGTTAGCTACTGGTAAGCTAATAAAAAAACTTTGATTGGGTTTTGCTTAATTTTTATTGTCATAATTTTGTTCATCTTGTCCGTGTTGATCTGATGATAGCGTTGTAGACCTTGACTAGTTTTCGTGTTCTTTTTACTTTATGCAATTGTCAAATCGAATCTGAAATAAAATATTATTTAACTCTAATAAATATCAATGTATCTACTAGATAAGTGCTGTAGCTTGTTGGCTGCTGATAGTTGTAACAGAATTATGAAGGAAACATAGATTATGAAAATGAAAAAGCTTGTAAGAAAATACATCAAACTGATTTTCGAATTACCAAAATTAAATTAAAGGAATTATAGTATAATAGTTGAACTGTATATCACCAAATTGTTAAATGGTATTTCAGCACATAATCAGATTTTCTGATTCGAATCCCGCTCGAAGCATTTCTATGAATATTTCTAACAACATATGGAATAAATTATTTTAATATAAACTTTATAAATATTAAAAATACTCAATAACTGATAATAATTATCTACTGAAATGTCCGATATAATTCATTATTAGAAGTGAAAGCACACTGCTATCCCTTCAATTGAATTTTGGTATGCAAATTCTTTCAATAGAAGATTTATTTTGTTTATTTATATCTGTATAGGGCAGGAAAAAGTTAATAAATATTCAACATGCAGACTTATTACAAAACCGAGCAGATAATCGATACTTGAAAAAGTCTGCATATATGTAATACTTAATGTACTTAACATGTTATTATTGCTTTGAATGCATCTATAATTACTTGATACCTGGTAGTTGAATTGTGTGTTTAATAGTGACATGATGCTGTCTATGTTTTAGGAATGTAAATTATACGGACATGATGTGAAAAGTGATATTAATCATTCTGTCCGCAATTATAATACGGATTTTGATATTTGAAGCTTGTTTAATGTTTGCTCCATAAATGAATGAGTACGTTGTTTGAATTTCAATTATGAATCGCTAAAGGGGAAGATGATGATTGTAAGAATGCGGTTGAGATGGTTAAAATTAAATCTCTATTCAATGACGATTTGTGAGAACGTGGCACAGTAAAGCATTTGATCAGATCGAATTGGGTCGGGCGAGCCCCCGACGCAGAACATCTGCCGCGTTTATTATTTTTTGTGTGGGTTTTTTTCGAAAAAAATATATCTCCGAGAGAGTCGTTTTCGGGAGAACTAATTGGTCGCTTGATATATACCAGGATCGTGAGTGAGCGAGAGAGACACTGGGTTTGTATATTCGCATGAACTCAGGTAGATCGCGGGCTCATTGTGTCCCCCGTTTGAAAGGGGTGGCCCATTGTTGGGTCCGCGTAGAAATTGACGGATCCCGGTCCAAGGACGTAACAATGGAGTATGAGAACCCAGCCGACCGTTTTTGAAATGATTTCGGGTGAAAATCCGTGCGTGACGTGTCCTCACTATCAGTGGGGTGAGTGCGGATCCGCGGGGGGAGGGTGAACAAGAAGCCGGGTCGCTGCTGCGGAAACACGGCCGGTCGTAAAACCGTCTTTGTCGCCTCTCTCTCGGGCCGTAACGGGACCCATCTCGAGGACAAAACGCTTGGCTCTCTTCTGGTACGACACAAACATTCGCAGAGTGGAATGAATCGCCGATTCCAGGAAGGCCGCTCTTGATGCCAGGCAGGCGGAGGCATGTTTACATGCGAGAACCGCGCCTCGCTTCTCTCCTCTCTCAGCTGCTAACGGCGGATTTTAGACCGACCTTCTCTACAAACGCGAAACTATTTACCCTCTGCAATGCTGGGAAACAAAAACTAATACGACCAGAGACGTAAATCAATTCTACCAGGAAGTAGCCTTCATTCTCTCTGGAACTACATAAAGGACTTGAAACCTGTCATCAGTAAACAATATAGTCAAATAATAACCCAACGTAATACAATTATAAATTACTTTTAATCAGCTATATTGAATTGGCATCAACATCAAAACAATTCTACATATGATACATACATTAGTGGTTTGCCCTATAATCATATCAACCTGGAGTGTAAACAAGCATTATAAGAGGTTTACAGTTAATTAACACATTAATATGATATAATCATCATACATAACAATGAATTCATCGACTATATTTAGTCTCCTATTTAATTTCATATATCCAGCAGTGGACGCAGACTGGCTGAAAGAAGAAGAAGAAGAATTTAATTTCTAATATTATGTAGGAAAATATATTGACATAACTTGTGTAACTACATATATTACAAAATTGAATGTTTCCGTTTTATTCACATTTAGAATTCACCCTTATTCATGCGTGCTGCTAATTGAAAGTAGATAAAAAATAATTTATCAAAATAAATTATTTACGCCAGTAGAACTTTTTTTGCTAAAAGCATTTATGCTAATTAATACCGCATGTTATGGGGATGATGTTTATTGGGGTGCGTAGTGTGAAAAGCAGAAAAAAAATCAAACCGGTTTTTGAAAGATGATAAATATCTTAAATCCTCTGACGGCTGCGGTGCATAATTATAATTACTTAGTGAATAATTCCTAAGTCTGCTGAAAACAATGACGAACATGATTTAGCAATTCTTTTGTATTTATTTTTCTTAAAATGCATTACTAACTAGGATTGGCATAAATGAAAAAAAATTCTAATTTCTAAATCTAACATATTTTTGGGTTACTTAAGATTATAGAATTAATTAACTATTTTATTTCTTAATTAAGTTTTTAATGCAACATTTATACAAAATTTCATGTTTGATTTAATTTGAAGCTTTCTGTTTGAAATATCATAATTTTTTGAGTAATTTTAAAAATTCAGTTTTATTACATTTTTTTGATATATGCTTGGATATATGTATTTTAAGTGTTTGGAAAAAATATTTTAATTTGAGTAACACACTCAAATAAACCAAGTCCATACGCATGCATATTTGACTTAATACATCCATATATGGAAGGACCTATAAACAGTTTCAACTTCTCTCTCTCTTTTTATCAAAAGAAAATAAATTTTATTTATTTACAAAATATGTATAACGAGTGATAAATAATTTAATAACAAATTTGATTATTTTGTGGAGATCTTTAAATAATTGATAAGAATTAAATTTTTAATTTAAGTGGTCATAATTAATTAATATCTGTGCGGATTTATTAAACCAAGGATGTGGCGGCTTCTACTGTAAATAATTGCTCATATAAACGATGTCTACTATTAAAACAATTAGTAAAGGGTCGAGATTTACATTTAATCGTAGTGATTTGCACTATTTGTTGGACATCAATGCTTTATACAAACTATTCGTGTTATGGATATTTGACAATAATTTGTCAGAAATGAGTTTCAGCTTATTTTGTAAATAAGTCGATAATATCAAAGCTAACTAATACTGCCAATATAATTGTAATTAAAAAAATACTCATTTTATATAACATTCATATAATAAAAATTATTTTCAAACTGTTAAAAACTAAAAACCTAAATTCTAAAACTTTAGAAAACAAATTAGAATATTACATAATAACTATCAATTATGTAATCATTTTCTGCTGAAGTTCTGGATTTAAAAAAATTATGAGCAGCTTTAAAATTTTTGGAAAATTTGATTAGCAATAATTTAATCAGTTTTTATTGCAAGAAGTGAAGTGTTTTTCAAACAAAAACGCAAAAGTACTGTAAAACTTTTTGAAGAAATGAAGGGTTAGATTTTGTGTTCTTAGCTGAAACAATTTTTGATTTAGACATTTGTTTTAGATAGTGACGTTTAAAAATTTCAAATAAATAAACTTTTTGAAAACACGCTACCGGTTAACACAAACACAAACTTCAGTTCAAGTTTTAATAGCTTGAAAAGTAGCAATCAGTCAGGTGAGCGGGCACTCAAGTTTAAACTAATCCGTAATTGTAAACTGTAGTGCTTTGCCAACCGTCCAAGTATTAGTAACTAAGTTATAGAATATTAATATTTTCTCTTCTAACTTATGGCTTTTTTGGCTATGTCACTATTTGCAAACTTGAGTGACCTCGGTGCATGTTTTTGTGTTCGGTTGACTTTTTTAAAACCATATTGTAGGGTAGACGGATATGCACTGATAAAGTTGAACTTCAAAACTTAGGGCGACCCTGGGCAACCTCAAATGTCACAGCCAAAAACGCCATTTTAGTGATCTTTTGATTACAAACAGGCGAGAAATTAATTTTAAACTACTTGTTCATTATTGTAAATCTGCTACTGACGTTTGCAGGTACGACAAACAACCAATTTTTTGATAACAAACACTTAGGCAAGGCATTTTAGTTGATTATTACAGCAAGTAGTTTGATCTGGAGCGTCCCGACCACCAGCTCTAGTGTTTATCAAAAAATTGCATATTATCATGTTTTTCTCTAACTTAGTGACTACTGACGTTCTAAAAAAAAAAAAAATATGTTTCTGATTACAATAAAAGGGCGGTTGGGCAACACATTTCAATTTAAACTATTTCTTCTTCTTGTAGTGCATCTCCTATTGGAGGTTTGCTACCATCACAGCTATCCTAATTATTATTGGCTGCCGCTCGAAATAATTGAGTGTTGCTGCAGCCAAACCAGTTCTTTAGGTTTTTGAACCAGGACATTTGGCGTCTTTCAATGTTCCTTTTTCCTCTGATCTTTCCTTGTATTATCAATTATAGCAGCGCGTATTTGGGTTCTCTCATTATGTGACCTAGATATTGTAACTGTTGGCGGAAACGTTTTCGAGCTGTTTTGATGCCAAATACAGATCAGACGTGATGATTTGTTTTTGAAGCCAAACTTTTGTTCTTTACCGACCTTTTATTTCTTTTTTTGTGGTTATGTAGAAGTTTGCTCGGATGCAGTTTATCAGATTTTTTTTTAACTTTTTGTAAACATAGTAGAAAATAGCATTAAATTTTAGACTAGTTTGGCAGATTTGAATTTTAGAAGACAATGTTTCTTGAAGGGTATTATAGACTTTAAATTCATACAAATTTTTACAACGTACAAACACTTTTTTATCAATAATACTTACTAATAAAAGTGCGGGGTCCCATTGAGCTTACGCAATAAATACTAACAAATTTAGTTTTTAGAGAGCCTTGGATGCTTTGCATTCATTGCACCATTCTTGTAGAATTATTTGCTAATTATTTAAGTTTTTATTTTTTTTATGGTTAGTAAAAATTTCTTTTTTAATGCATTTATTTTTTATGATTTCTTCATTAGCTACTAGGTTTGTCCAGGGTTTTTTAAATATGCGGAAAAGATATCAAAAACATACATATTTGTGAGTGGCTTATAAAAAAGGTTTAAAAAAATATTAATAAAAAATGTAAACTCAGAAATGGTATTTATAAATCAGTGATTATTTTATACAGGGTGTTCAATAAAAAATGTAAAATATTTAAGGGGGTGGTAGTACAAACCACAACAAACAAAAAGTCTTTATAAACATGAGTTGTCATAGCAACGGTTTCGGAGATACGGAACATTATTTATTTTTATTATTCCTTTTTCCTGCATTTTTTATTTTGCAAAAACGTGCATTTTCTTATCATAGTTGGCTAATGTTTTGTGAAATAAACATTCAGTATTTGACAGTTGTTGTTAGTGCACAAGTTTTCATTGCTAAGATTGATTACTCTAATGCAGAACTAGCCGACATGCATTTCATGTATGGTCGTGCTAATGGGTTTGCCACCAAAGCGCGATGTCTTTATGTAGAAGCTTATCCAAATCGCTAGATTCCTTCACATCGAATGTTTGGAAGAACTCACCAAAAACTGAGAGATTCCGAGTCACTTCAAAAACAGTGTTATCTGTGCGGCAGACCAAGGTCGGTATTTACTCCTAGAACAGAACATGAAATTATAGCACGAATACAGCATAATCCAGGGACGAGTGTGCGGAGAATATTAGCCGAAGTAGAAATTAGTGCTACTCTTGTTTGTAGAATTTTCCACGAGCATTTGCTCTATCCATACTATGTACAACAAGTACAGGCCTTAAATTTAACTGATCATCAGGGACGTTTGTTTTTTTGTTGCTGATTTCTACGCAAAGATGCTGAAAACCCGCAGTTTCTTGCCAAAATTATTTTTTTTACGGATGAAGACGGATTCACATGAAACAGAGTTGTTAATTTTCATAATATACATCGTTGGGCCGACAAAAATCTTCATGCTGTAATTGAATGTGGACATCAGACACATTGTTCATTAAATATTTGAATGGGTATTGTAGGCGACAAGTTTTTACCAAACTAATTAACAGGCGCTGCTTACCTCAACTTTCTGCAGAACACAATGTATAATCTTTTGGATGACATTCCTTTGGCTCACAGGCAACAAATGTGGTTCTAGCATGATGATAGTGCTCTAGCTTATTTTTCAATTGCCACATAGGTGAGTAGGAAGAGGCGGACCAGTTTTATGGCCAGCCAGCAAGATTGCCTGATTTAAACCCTCTTGATTTTTTTCTTTAAGGGTATTTGAAATTATTAGTGTATGCTACTCTTTTAAATAGCCTCAAGGAGCTGCAGTTAAAAATTAATGAAAAGTGCAACGAAATTTGAGCCAATGAGGGGGTTTTAGAAAGAGTACGAATGTTCTTTATACAAAGATGTCGTGCCTGTTTGGAAATGGAAGGAGGGCACTTAAAAAAGCATCTTCTATAACTCTGTTCTTTGTAAAAATATTTATATAAAAATAAATAATGTTTCATATCTCCGAGACCGTTGGTTGCTATGACAACCCATGTTTATTAAGATTTGTTTGTTTGTAAATATAAATTAATAGTCTATAAAATTAGAGTCGCTATCACGGTATCTTGGAAACATTCCAAACTTAAATTATTGAACAAAAACATTATTTTAAGGTACTATGTAAGTTGTTCAAATGTGTTAAAACTTCAAATTAACCCAAATGGTAAAATTAAACACTGATACTTTATAAATTTAATTTCAAATTACTTTTTGCATCTTAAATTACGTATAAGATTTTTTATTAATTGTCCTCCATTACTTTTTTTGCTTTTACCTTTTCCACTGCTTTTACCCTAACCTTTATTGCTAGTAGTCGACTCTACACCTCTTTGACTTGTTGATTCATTTTGGATTTGCATTGTTGTTTCATTTCCGCCTTTAGCAGTAATGCTTAGAACGGCAATAGCCAAAAATACTAATAAAATGGATACCCTCATTGTTGCAAAAGTACTGAGTGATACTAATGTTATGTTGATAATCTTTTTTGCTATTTATACTAAATGTATATGTATGTATGTGTGTATAATAATAATTAATTAATTTTAAATTAAAGAAAACCTTAATTATTAATGGTTTTATAATATGTTTTTATATTTTGCACTTTTTCATAATACTAATGACTCATGACCCAAACTTACGCAATATACATTTTTATTTTGTTTTTGTTTATAATCCATATAGTAATTTGTTATTGTTAAAACGTTGTTTTGCTCTTATTAATACTAATTCAATTTAAATAAATACATACTTCCGAAAAAAAAATCATCATTATAGGACTATAAATTTGATATAAATAGTAGCTCGTACAACAAATGTAGTATCAGTATCATTGACCATTACATCAAAAATGAACCTATCAACTGTTTTAGTATTGTTAGCTATTGCTTTCCTTAGCATTACCGCAACGTTTGCTGAAGAAGAAAAACCTCATATTCAAAACTTCATGCATGTAGAAAAAGGCAATGGAACGCGTAATACAAATACAACTACTAGTGTAAAAGAAAAGGGTAAAAAGCAAGCACGTAAAACTACAAACTCTGAAGAACCAAAAAGCGGAAAGAAAAGCAAAGGTAAAAAAGAATAGAAAGAAGAAGCACAAGAAATTCCAGCAGCTATGTGATCACAAACAAACCTATTAAAACACATTTTTTTTTTATTTGCCATTTATTAAAAATACTTTATGAATATGTATTAAATAAAAAAGTTAATATTTATGATTTTATTATATATATTTTATTTTTAAATCTTCATCTATATTTTGAAAACTTTCAAATCCGAAAGCAAATTAAATATAAATTCAGATTTGTTCTGAAAGTTTTAAAGATAAAAACGAGTGTATTAAATCCTTTTATATATATTATTATCAATCTCGGATCAAATAAACATTTTGTTAGTAGCCTGAAATAAGTTTTGAGTTAAGATTCAGACCTCTAGCATTTGCTTAACAAAAACGGCTTAAACCAGTAATTTTTCAGAGTGTTTTTAACCTGAATACACAGAACATTGTTTAAATGATAATTCTAATAATTTTACAAATTATTCTTAATATAGTTTTGCAATATTTTCACAATGATATTAATGTGGTTTGTCTAATTTTGGAAAAAAATTGAAAAAAACTACTTTCACCTTTTGTGAATCACTCCTGAATACACACCACTTCTAATTTTTTTTATTTTCTCTGCCTTTTTGCTTTCTGAAACCATCCTTTTTCTGCTACCTGTTTAATGTTGTCAATCCATCTTTTTTGCGGCCTTTTTAAGCTTTTCTTTGTTTTTCTTGAGCGCCTAGTTGTTATTTTTGTAGTCCATCTGTGTTGTTTTGTGACATAGCCTACCCATTTTCATTTCAGCTTTGCCACGCGTGTTATGATGTCAGTGACTTTAGTTTGTTTTTTGATTTTTGTATTCCTATTTTGTTCTTTAGTTTAATTTCCAATATTGCTCCTTTGTGTTGCTTTTAGTTAATTTGTAAGTAATAATGTCTCAACGCCGTATGTGGCTATTGGTAGGATGCATGTTTTGTATATCTTTCTTTCAAGTTGATTGGAATTATCTGGTCTTTTAGTATGTGTTTTAAGTTTTTAAATGCAGCTTAATCTAACCTTGTTTGTCTTTTTATTTTAGCAATTTGGTTATTCTTTACTAGAATGATGTTGTGCCCGAGGTAGACATATTTGTCAACTTGTTCAATTATTGGTGATCCATTAGAACTTCTATTTTGGTTTTCAAACATCACTGCACTATATTGTAGGAAAATCTTAGCTCGTTCAAGTAACTAACATCTATGTTAATGTCTTTATTTATCCATATTACTTGTTTGAATACGTTTTCCAGCGTAGATTGTACAGTTTTGGGGATATAGTATCTCTTTGTTTTATTTCTAGATGTACAGGAATTTTATTTATAAATAAATCGATAATATCGATGCAAACGAATACTGTCAATTTGATTGTAATTAAAAAATAAATAAATTTAGTATGTGCATACACTCATTTGATATTTTTTTTTTAAATTATTATTATTATAATATATTTACATAGTATTTACAATATATTTATATTTCATTTTTTTCCACTTGCTGCTGTACTTCGTCTCCATATGAATGACTGCGGGCTTCGTATTCGGGGCATTTTATGTTTCCGTTTATATTATTTGATTTTTCACTTATGTTTGCTTTGTTATTTATGTTGTGTGTATTATCTACTTTTATTCATTTGTTTGTTTTGGTCTTGTTAATATATAGTGTTCTTTTATTTTTATTTTTATTTTTTAATTTTATTTTAAATTCTTTATATGTTTTTGTTTTTTTAATACTTTCAGGCATTTGATTATACGTAACTAATCCATTGCCTAGTATTATTTGTTTTGTTTTAATATAATAAAAATTATGTTTAAACTATTAAAAAACCAAAAACTTAAATTCTAAAACAAATTTGAATATTACATAATGAAGTTCTGTATTTAAAAAAATTAGGAACAGCTTTATAATTTTTGGAAAAAAACGCTGATTACCAATAATTAAACCAGTTTTTATTGCAAGAAGTGAAGTGTTTTTAAACAAAATTGCAAAAGTACTGAGAGACTTTATGAAAAAAATTAAGGGTTGTATCTTGTGTTTTTAGTAAAAACAATTTTTGATTTAGATATTTGTTTTAGACAGTGAGTTGAGCTGCAAAAAGCCATTGATATAATTATTCGTTGGTTGGAGACTATGTTTAAGGCATGTATAAACTTCTCATCCATCCCAAAAGTTTGGAGATAGGTCGAGGCGGTCTTCATCCTAAACGGAGAAAAGGCCTCACACACCTCCCCCAAAGACCTGAGACTAATCAGCTTATCATTGTTTTTGCTAAAGACGCTTGAAAGACTGATTGACTTGCACATGAAGGAAGCACTACACCCCGAAATGCTGTCAAAGTCTCAGCACGCATACACAAATGGGAAATCCGTAGAAACGGCACTCCCTTGTTAAACCAGATTGAGAGCTCAATAAAGCATAAGGAGTTTACGATGGTTGTCTTCCTCGATATAGAAGAAGCATTTTACAACGTGAAGCCTGAAGCCATAGAATCAACCTTAACTGGACTAGCAATAAACAACGCTCTATGCCACCTGATCGGAAAAATGCTCCGTGAAAGGAACATCAGAGCCACAATGAGAAAAACCCAAATAAAAAGAAAGGTGAGTAGGAAAACCTCACAAGGGGGCGTCTTTTATGCGGATGACGTAGCAATAGCGGTCTCAAGGAAACACCTCAATATAATGTTGCAACTTGTCAAAGGGGCCCTATCGAAACTAGCGCAATGGGACAAAAGGTGTGGCGTAGATGTCAACCCGGCGAAAACCGAGCTAGTCGTTTTCACAAGAAAACACAACATCTCAAAATTCAAGCAACGGTGGCGCTGTACTCTTGCAAGAGAGCGGTAGGAAAATCCTGTTGCCTCAACCTCAAGATTACCTTCTGGCTATACAGAGCCGTAGTTACACCAATACTCTACTACGGCGTATTTATATGGTGGCCGGCACTTAATAAAAGAGTCCATCAAAAGGCGCTTACAAAAGTGCAGAGAATGGCGGCGCTCATGATAACAAAAGCCATAAGAACGACGCCTACAAAAGCCTTGGAGACAATTCTGAACATAGTTCCGGTCGATCTAATGGGCAAGCAACTATCCATTACCACAGCACTCAGACTAAAGTCGGTGCAAATGTTGACATCGGATCATCGTGGTCACGCGAGAATAATCAATGAGTTTAAAAGAGTCCCCAAAAACATAGACCGCTGTCTAGCAACACCTGCTTTTGGCAACAAATTTTCATACCACATGTTCTATAAAGAGGAGTGGATGGAAAAGAAAGGTATACAAGCAGGACACATGCAGGTCTACACAGACGGTTCACGGAAGAAGGACCTCAGAATCAGTCTACCCCTGCCAGACTACTGCAGCGTTCTACAGGCGGAGGTAACCGCCATAAAAGAGGCAGCAGAGTGGCTGATGGTAAATGGGAACCCTGGTGAAGAGATCCACATTTACACCGATAGCCAAGCTGCTCTTAGGGCAATTACTATCGTGTGCACCAACTCAACAGTGGTTTCTGACTGTGGGAAAAATCTGAACAAACTGGCAGCACACACAAACTTGAGACTCATGTAGGTACCAAGCCACAGCGGGATTCCAGGAAACACAAAAGCGGATGAGCTTACTAAGAATAGCACAAGCCTGCACTCAACCGAAGTACTACGGGATATTGGTATTCCATTTGCCTCGTGCAAGGAGACCATAGCCCTAATAACCTCGAACCTAGCGGAGCGAAGGTGGAGGGATGAAGACACCTGCGAGGTAACCAGGCAAGTATGGCCTCACCAAAACAGAAAAAGAAGCACCAACATCGTCTCTCTAAAAAGAAACGATATCAGACTGGCAATGGGAGTCATCACGGGACACTGTCCCATTGGCAAACACGCGGAGAGACTAGGTATAGCAAAGCGGGACTACTGCAGAGGCTGCCTGGACGAGGAGGAAGAGGAGAGTGTTCAGCATTACTTATGCCAATACCCCTCTCTGTCTGCAACACGATTGCTTTTCATAGGCCGACGTTTCTTTGATGACCTCTCTGACCTCGCATCACTAGATGCTCAGACTCTCATGAAGTTTATTTACGGCTCAAAATGGTTTGACAAAATCCCCTGAGGAGGGTTGTACTTTTAAGTACTGTGGTAACACAACGGGCTCATCTGAGGCTTATGTGAGCGTTAGCTGCCACTTAAACCTAACCTAACCTTTAAACAGTGACGTTTAAAAATTACAAATAAATAAACTTTTTAAAAACACGCCACTTATAAATTAATAAAAATAAATAACGGTGGTCCTAAGCATTGCATAAACGTTGAGCACGAAGTAGTACATAGAATTTCTGCTCGACGTCGGCACCATTGATGTCTGTGCCCGAGCAAAATTTTTAGAGTTAATATTTTTAATCTTACATTGACTTGAAGATGAGGAAAAATATTCAAAATCATATAGTAATGCATAATTCGTAAAAATCAAATAGTAAATTTATGAAGCGGAAAAGGTTGTTTTTTACAACTAAAACTAAACATAAAAAATGCTACCCCAAAACATGGCCGCCCGGTGCAAGTATGACAAACAACCAATTTCTTGATAACAAATACTTAGGTAAGACATTTCAGTTGACTATTACAGGCAAATAGTTTGAACTGAAGCGCCCCGACCACCAGCTCTAGTGTTTATGAAGAAATTGCATATTATCACCTTTTTCTCTAACATAATTACTGCTGACAAACATACAATCTTCTGATTACCATAAATGAGCAAATGATCAAAATTCCGCCTATCGCCTTAGTGTTACTCATTATGAGTTAAAATATCACCATCTCCTCTTCTAACTTAGTGACTACTGACGCTTGCAAGAAGAACAATTATCTAGTAGCATGATGACAAACAAACAAAAATATGAACTGTGCACTTGAGAGGAGAGAACACGTTTTGAGCCGTTTTAACACCAGATTTGGTTTAGTCGCGTTTGTTTTCTTCCGCTACTCAGTTTGATCAAAGTTGGACATCATCTTCTACTCTTTTTTCTTAATATGTTTGCTTTATTTTGCACGTTTTTTTATAAAAAAATAGAGATAATCCATACAAGTTTTCTTGCTGTTTGTCTACCATTTTAGACTAACCCGTAATTAACAAAAAAATCAAAACAATTCAATTCCAGTAATAAACTAAAAGCAACTGATTGAGTAATACAGGGTCTTATTTCTGGGCTTATGTAATTACTTTAAATATGCCGTCTTTTTAAAATTGTACACCAAACTATTCAGTTTGCTTTGACAGTTCAACTTCAACTGTATTTACGCACACCGAATTTAAATTTAGTATTTCACTAGAGTGGCACAAACGTACATTAAATGGTAAAATAATCCCAAACTTTTATATTGACCCTGTAGATAATGGCTAAGTAAAAATATGCTCAGAAAGTTTTTAAAAAAGTTTTTAAGTTGGTTGATTGTTTGTCATTTTTTTGCCATCAGTTTTGGTGAGATTGTTTGGGGAAACGTTTCTGGGCCGTTTTGATGTCAACTACAAATCAGCTATGTTAATTTGTTTTTAAGCCCAGACTTTTGTTTTTTACCGACCTTTCATTTCTTTTTTTTTGGAATTTTGTATAAATTTTAACGGATGCAGTTTTTCAGATTTTACTAATAAAAATACGGGTTCCTATTGAGCTTACGCAATAAATACAAAAAAATTTAGTTTTAGAAAGCCTTCGAAGCTTTGCATCTATTGCAACATTCTTCTGGCCAGTTTTGTAAAGATATTTGCCAATTATTCAAGTTTTGTTTTTTTATGGTTAGTAAAAACTCTTTTTTAATGCATTTTTTATAATTTCTTCATTAGCTACTAGGTTTGTCTAGGGTTTCTTGAGTATGCGGCAAAAATAACAAAAACATATTTGCAAGTGGCTTATAAAAAAGCTTAAAAAATATTAATAAAAAATTTAATACTCAGAAATACATAGTATTTACAAATCGATTAACTTCGTAATTTAATTTTTTAGTTTTTTATATGTTTTGTTGGTTGTCACCGTTCACTAACTGATTGCTTAAGGTGGGAAAATTGTCCCATAAAACTATCGTGCAGCTTTTCTCGGAAGTTAATTAAGATAATTCGTTTCCGTTTTCGGCATTATTATGAGTATAATAACAACATTTGAATAAGCTATTTTGGTAAAAATATATTAATAAATAAAAAAGTTTAGTAGTAAAAATTGTTCAATTTATTTCAAACTTAGTTCATATTAATGATATTTATATAAAAAAAATTATGCCGCAAAAAATAATTATCACAAAATGATTATTTGTTTGCTTTAAAAGTAGCACCGAAGATGAGGATAATTTTGGGTGTAAACAATAAGCCCACCGATGGCTCCGCCCATTATGTTCGGTACTGTTTTTATTACACAATTGGTAGTTTGATTTCATTGGGTGATCGGCGCCATGGGCGGTATTTTACTACAGTGCGAGTGAAGCGCTCCTGGTGGTTTATCACGAAACCATTCCTGACAATTCTGTTCTTAAATAAAAAAAAAGTTTTTGTTGTTCAAAATTGATTGAAAGTAATTAAAACGAACAATTTCAATTTGATGTGCTAAGTAATAAAAATGATCAAGTTTACTTTCATATGCTTTTGTTGAAACAAACAAGCATAGTTTTTGTTTATGTGATGATACCTGGCTGTTGCAAATTGTTTGTGTATTGTTGTCATTGATAGTGTTTGGCTATGAGCACAAATCCAGGTGTTGCGGCACAAATTGTGGCAGCTTTAGAAGACGGCCGCGGTCAGCGCTAAACTGCAAAAAAAGTTGATGTAAGTCTTTTAAGTGTGCAACGAGTATGGCGGCGGTACAAAGAGACTAGTCTATTAACTTGAAGACTTGGTTCAGGGCAAAGCAACACTACAACAGGTAAAGATGACCGTTTTTTTCATTTTGAGAAACCGAACGGTCACGAAAGTTTCCTTTCGAAATCATCTGCAAGAAGTGAGAAAAGTAAACATAAGTGAGTAGGAGGCGACTTCATGGTGTTGAATTATCTTTTCGAACTAGAGCTACTAGACCGCCGTTTTCCCGTGAACACCGGATTGCAAGGTTGAATTTTGCACAAGCACACTTGGCTTGGACAATAGCGGATTGGAGTTGCGTATTGTTTTCCAATGAATCGCGATTCTGTCTTACGGGCTCAGATAGACGTGTAAAAGTGTGGCAATAACAAGGCAAGAGATATGCTCAATGTATTGTCGAGCGACTTCGATTTGGTGGAGGATCAGTTATGGCATGGAGAAGCATATCTTTTGACACTTGCACGGAGTTAGTCTTTATCAAGAATGGTACGTTGACTGCATAAGTATCTGACAGAGGTTCTAGAAGACCATGTTTTACCGTTTATGGTTATTCTTGGTGACGACTGAGTATCTTGACGAGTGTTAAATCACGCGATTTGTTTCCCCTATTTGTAGTCTAAATTTAAACCCAATTGTGCATGTTAGGGATAAGATGGAAAAACGTTTAAGGAGACATGTGCCGGCTCCCAGAAATTATAGAGAGCTTCGCAACATACTAGTGCAGGAATGGGACAATCTTCTGCAGAATGTGATTCAAAATCTGATCTAGAGCATGCCTTGTCGTTTACAAGCTGTTTTCACTGCCAGAGGAGAGAATACTTTCTACTGAAGTCCTTAAACTTTCTTTTGTTTCAACAAAAGCATATGAAAGTAAACTTTGTAATTTGTAATTGTAAATATAAATTGATGGTCTATAAAATTTGAGTCGCTGATCACGGTATCTTAGAAACATTTCAAACTTAAATTATGAAACAAAAAAGTTACTTTAAAGTTTTATATAAATTGTTTAAATGTGTGAAAACTGGAAGAAATTAACCTAAATAGTAAAAAATAAACACAAACTTTATTGCTAATACTGCAATGTATTAATTCTGTTATTTACTAAGCCAGAGCAGAGACACAAAAGGGTTTTAGTTGTGCACTCCAACATGTGTTTTAACTTTTAAATATTATGCTTTAAGCAGCTATGCTGAGTTGTCTTTGTAAATGTATTGCATTATTTTAGAAAGATTCGTATGATCATTTATATAAAATTTAAATTTTTGTTTGTGTTAATATATACTTTTTTCTATCAACTGTTTTATTTGCAAATATTACATAAAGTTATCGGTTTTGTAAGATGCTTTCGACAAAATTTCATTTATTAACATACGCCTTTGTTACTTTATAGTACTGTAAGCGGTCGGTAAATCTATAAAAGTTGCACTTGTGAATTATTTCCGTTCATATCAGTTTTCTATGTTGGGTTAAGTTTCTGGTCTAAATCTCGTTTGTTCTAGAGTAATCAGCTTGCCTGTATCCCAAAATATTCTGTTCAGATGCGTCCAAATACATTTATAGAAATTAGTCAATAGTTTTTAGGTTTTATTCTTATTTGATGTTTCTGGGTCAAAAATACTTATTGGTTTGTTTTTTTTTTTGTCATTTTATATATAGTCTTAATTAATTTATTTATGAAAAAAAATTTATTGAGTTTTTATCATTTTTCTATTTTTTATCTATTGGTATAAATTATATAGTTGTGGTTTAATTTGAGATAGGTTTTCTTTCAAATAATTGTTTATGGATTTTGAATAAATAACAATAGTCATACAAATTAGTGGTACTTTGTTAATTTGCTTTGAAAAAATAAATGTGGATTGTTAATAATTAAATCACAGGTAGTTTTGCATTTCAAAGATTTGTTTAATAAATTGCGACTAGTTTTATCACATAGTAGCATCATCAGGAAGATGATTAATGAAGAAAAATACAAATAGTATAAGTAATTTACCAACTAGTAAAGGCTTCACCTATGTAACTCAGTAACAAATATTATTTTGAAAAATTTATTACTTTTGAAAAGATAAGTAAAATAATTGTTTGTATTTGTTTTTTGTTTAATAAATTTTTAATAAAAATTCGGAGGACATTATTTAAATACAATTTAGGTTGTCTACCTCTACTTATATCTAATGTACTAATAATCTTATTACATTTCTATTTGTAATTTTTATTTTATAATCTTATAAATCCTTGTTTGTTTTAAACCTTTTTGTATAATAAGCCTACCTACTACTATTTTCAATTTTTACTATATAAACGTATAAGATTTTTTATGTTGCTTTTGTTTTGTCTTTGTTTTAGTGGACAACAGCCGTACACTCTAAAAACAAATCTTCGTTGTTACTATTGATTACAGCAAGTAATGCAATAATAAATACGTGTTAATTAATTTTAAATTAAAAAAACCTTAATTATTAATGAGTTTATAATATGTTTTTATGTTTTGCACTTTTTCATAATACTAATAACTCATGACCCAAAATCACGCTATATAAATTTTTATTTTGTTTTTGTTTACAATCCATATAGTAATTTGTTATTGTTAAAACGTTGTTTTGCTTTTATTAATACTAATTCAATTTAAATGATTACATACTTCCGAAAAAATAAATCATCATTATAGGATTATAAATTTGATATAAATAGTAGCTCGTGTAACAAATGTAGTGTCAGTATCATTGACCACTACATCAGAAATGAACCTATCAACTGTTTTAGTATTGTTGGCTGTTGCTTTCCTTAGTATTACCGTAACGTTTGCTGAAGAAGAAAAACCTCATATTCAAAACTTCATGCATGTAGAAAAAGGTAATGGAACGCGTAATACAAATACAACTACTAGTGTAAAAGAAAAGGGTAAAAAGAAAGCACGTAAAACTACAAACTCTGAAGAACCAAAAAGCGGAAAGAAAAACAAAGGTCAAAAAGAATAGAAAGAAGAAACACAAGAAATTCCAGCAGCTATGTTAAACAAACAAAATCTATTTAAAGATATTTTATCTGGATTGCCATTTATTAAAAATATTTTATGAATATGTATTAAATAAAAAAGTTAATATTAATCTTTTATTAAATAAATTTTATGTTTAAATCTTCAGATTTGTTCTGAAAGTTTTGATGTAACTTCAAAAACAAAAATTGTGTGTTTTAAATTTTCTTACCACATTATTATCAATCTCAGATCAAATCTAAAAAGTATTTTAATTTTTTGTGGCTTATAATAACTTTTGAGTTAAACTTCTAGCGTTTGCTTGCCGAAAACGGCTTAAAACGGTACTTTTTGAGAGAGTTTTTAAAACATACAAGACACTGTATACGTTTAAATGACAATTCTAATAACTTTACAAATTATCCTTAAAGACAGAATTGTCAGGAATGGTTCCGTGGTAAACCATCGGGAGCGCTTCACTCGCACTGTAGTAAAATACAATACAAAACAATTTTTACTACTAAACTTTTTTGTTTTTACCAAAATAACTTATTCAAATGTTGTTATTATACTCATAATAATGCCGAAAACGGAAATGAATTATCTTAGTTAACTCCCCTAGAAAAGCGGAACGATAGTTTTATGGGACAATTTTCCCACCTTAATACAATTTTGCAATAAATTCACAATAATAACAATAATGTGGTTTGTCTACTTTGAAAAAACACAATTAAAAAAATTGTAATACGTCACAAAACAGTGACCGGGGCTTGAATATTAGTGCTAATTTATTATAATAAAAAATACACTATTACCTGTAAACTGGTTCTTAAAATTTTGTTTGTACATTTTTTTTTGTGCACCGTTATCTTTTTGCAAAAAAGTATGACTTGATTTGTGTGAGTTTGCATTGTCATGATTGAGAATGACTCTTTGTTACCGGTTTATTTTCTTTATTTTACAACTTTTGGGAAACATATGCTTGTGTATAGTACGTTGCTTTAAAGACATAGTTACCACATGACCATTTATATCAAAAAACTAAGCTAACATTTGCTTTGCAGTGCTGCAACCACAAACAACTTTTGTTGAATTTAGCTTATTTTAGAAGATTCATTTATTTTTTCTTTCAGACATTCTTGCAAAATTTTGCATTCATTTCTTTCTCTCAATCTTTCTTTATATCTTACCGCTATTTATCTTATTTTATCTCTTTTTATTTCTTCTAACACAATGTATGCTGGAGTTTCTCTATTTGATCCCAGTACCCATCTCCAGTATTTTGCCTGTATTGCTTCTAATTTATTTTATTCTTTTCAACACCAAATTTCCGACTCATAAAGCATAATATTTTCAACTAGACTAGCAAACATTGTCCCCTTTATTTTCATACAATCAATTTTTTTCACCTATTCCCCACACTTGTCCTACCACCTTGTTTGCCTTTCTTGCTCTTGTATGTGCTTGTTATTTGCACTGAATACATATCCTAAATGTTAAAATGATTTTACTTCTTTAATGTTTTTTCCTTTCTATTTCCAATCTTCTTTCTTATGTCTTTCTCCCTCTTTCCTAAACATCATAATTTTTGTTTTATTAACATTTACTTTTAACCTCTTTTTTTTTTATATTTTTTTAAACATCTAATCGGTTCTTTTGCTTTCATTCTGCCCACTACAACTCCATCTGTTTGAGCTTTTCTTCTATGTTTGCAATATATGCAGCAAACAAACTTGAACTGAGTGGACATCCCTGTCTTACACATTTTGTTGTCCAAACATTTTTACTCATTCTACCATTTACACATACTCTGCTCACTGTTTCTGCATATACAACTTACATTCTTCTTACCAGATGCCACTAATACACAAACAATGCATAATTTTTTTTCTTTTTTTACAGTTAATTCTTTTTCAACTATATGATTAAGGATATATACGTTGTCTATAGTACCTCTCCCTTTTCTAAACTCTGTTTACCTATCCAGCAAAATTCCTTTCATCTTTAATTGTTCATTCATACAAAACTCACTTTCCATTTGCTAGGAAACCTTTCTCCCTTCCATACTTCATTTATTACCTCTCTCAACGTTTAATCAATTTTTTTTGTTTCATACATCCATCAAAGTCAGGTATTGAAATTTTTTGTTCTAATCTTTCTTTTTACTGTTGGTTCCATCAAATAGTGTTAAAAAATATTTTCACCATTCTTCCATAGTAATTGTTTAGTTTGGTCTTGTTTTATGCTGTTTTCTTTTTTTGTTTATGTACTTGCATGTTTCTTCTTCTGATCGGATTGCTTTTATTTTTATTTCTTCTTTCTGTTTGTATGTTATATTATTCTCTTTGCATTTGTTTTTATATGATTTTATTGTCTTTTGGTAATCTTGTTTGTTTGCTTTGTTGTTTTTCTATTTGCGTAGCATTTTTCTTGCATTTTTTTTCTTTTGCATGCATTTATTATTCCACTACCTGCTTTTAGATATTTTTTCTTTTGTGTGTACATTTTTTTTAACTCTTTTAATGTTGCTCTTTGCATTATTTTTTCTAATTCTTTCATTTTGCTTTCTACGTCGTTTTCTGCAAAATTCATTTTCTTTAAATTATTTTTGCAATTTTTTATGTTTTCTTCCGACCATATTACTTTTGTTATTGTTTCCTTTTTTTGTTTGTTTCATTTATTGTATTATTTGTTAAGTATACTTCCAGTGGCTGATGATCTAATTCCGCTCTTTCTACTACTTTAAATTTTTCTATTTTCTGCCACGCTTGGTCATTTACTACCACGTAGTCAATTATCGATTGGCCGTTTGTTTCTATATATTTCCGTGTAACACGTCCTACCCTTCTATCATTTCTATCATTTCTAACATTAATTTTCCTTCTTTATTTTTTTACTGTTTTTTGATTCCCCTTTTCTGATATGTCTTTTAAAATTTTCTCTTTTTTCTTTTGATCCAATTCTTGCATTGAAGTCTCTTCCTATTGTCAATATTCTCTCGTCTGCTTCTTGTAATGTTTCTTTTAATGCTTTTTTGCTAACAAAAAGTTTTGTTGTAATAACCCGTTCTTATCTGCTTCCTCATCATTTTTCTGCGTTATTTTTCTCCGAATTCTCGTAATTATTCCACTTTTTGCTCTACCCTTTCCTTTTTTTTTTATTATTGGTTGACAAATCCATCTGATACTTTGCAGTATCAATTTTTGGGATATCATTGCTCACATTCAGGACTATTTAATATAGACGGGTTGGCTTAGTAGTAGTAGTATAGTATGTTCATAGATATAATGTCTTTACAACATGGGGTTAAATTATTTTTACGGATTATTTTATTAGCAACCAATTATGATTGTATTATACACCTGGAACCCGAAGTAGTATTCAAGGGATGAAAATATTGTATATTTATATAATATTTTCATCTTTGAACATTGAGGTGTTATAAGCTATTTATAGTATATAATACAAACATAATTGTCTTCCGAAAACAATTAGTAATAAATTAAGCCGCTAAAATAATTCAAGCCCATGTCGTAAAGACATATGGGCATACTATACCAATTAGCTGTAAAGTTCCTAGTAAAAACATTCTGGATAATGTAATCTGATCCTTCTCTGTCACCGCTTGTAGTGGTTGGTTCTTAATTTTGTAAATAAACAATTTTTTTTTTGTTTTTTTTAATTGAAAAACTTATATAATTTATATTGTCTTTGATAGCTTCTTGTATTATCTTAGGTCTTTTTTAGTCGTTTTCTTTACTTGTTTGTCTAGCTCTCACTATCTTACTGAGTCTCTGTTCATTGTTCTGCGTTTTGCTAAGAGTTTGTTTGTACTATGACTGAGTTTTGTATTAGCTTTTACTCCCACACTTTCTTGGTTGTTTCTTGAATGCTGCTAACAATTTTTTTCGATATCGTTTACGTATATGTGGTATCTCAGACCTTCAATTAGTTTTAATTTTTCAGTGATTTGGGCGTTTTAATCTTATCTTTTTTCTTTGAGCTAAATATCTGTTGGACAAAGAATTTTTTTAATTTGTTTTTTTTTTTCAACAGTGTGTTGAACTGACACATGTAGTGTGTACATAATCTATATCATTCTTTACTGCGCAATTGGGACTTTTCTACGTCCATTTTCTTTAATAATGTTTCTTAAAAAACGTGTTTATGCAGTTCATTTGTTCATTGTTCAAGAAGTCAAAAATTGTTTTACCTGGAGCATAACGTATATAACGCGGTCCGATATAGCCTGGTTTTTATGACAAGATGTTATCTTTTGCTGTTTATCAAGTTTACTCCTCTAATATGATGATATGTTTCTAAATTTCTCTGAAAAAGCATATGTCTAAATTTCAGAACTGTGTTAGTCTTGTGTTTTTGTTAGGTTTAGTTCTTAGTATGTCTCACTTGATGTTTTGAACTTTATTTTTTAAACTTAGGGCTGGTATTTTAATCTTAGCTAATCCCATGTTTAAATAAATTTATTTATCATTTTTGATAAAATAGTAAATGTGTTTTACGTTGGTAGTAAAATTTTTTAAGATTTTTTTAATTTTATTTATGACATTTTATTCTGTAAAATGTTTGCAGCAAAATGACAAAATAAACATATTTAAACTACCTTATTACTTCATTTTTGAGAATATTGTTAATTAAAAACAAGTAATGCACAACATTTTTAATTAGCAAATCCTATTATCACAATTTTACTAAAATTTATTTTAAATTTAAACGTCCCGCTTTTTCTTGCCTTAGAGCTATACATAAAACGCTATGCTTGCCAAGTGTGATGGCAAAGCCTGTTCCCAGTAGTTCAGCCGCTCACTTTGAGATCAGACACTGTTTGCAGCCAGCCGCCCAATCTGGAACAGACGCTCTGCTGTTTGCTAGTTTTAGTTTGTTTCAAATATTTGATTTCTTTGGTATTATTCATATGTGGTAGTCATTTTCCTATCCGCCACCTAGGATGGCTCGATTGGAGACTAGCAACTCCAAGAATTACATTTTCTTAGCTTACATTTTAATGATTATACCGCCCGATTACTTAATCCCAAACACAAACTTCTTGTTTTAATAGAACAATTTAGTAGTAGTTAATACCTATAGTGCTCTTTTTCTGCTTTTGGAAAGTCATATAATTTTGGTTGAGTTACATATTCCCAATAGAACAATCCTACAATAAAGTGGACAAAGTCCATAAATTAATTTTATTTATTTATAGCTGCCAAAACATTTTTTGAAGTACATACTTTAAATACTTAAGAAAGCAAGCTTATAAATATTATTTTTACAAGTATAGATAGGAATATTTTGTTTGGTGCATGAATTGTTTTCGAATGACTTAAGTGCGTGCTATAGTCTAGCATAGAGGCAACCGAGGTATTTATTAAAAAGAAATACCTTCACAAAACATTTAAGTTACGGACAAATGCTATAATTTGAAAATTAAGAAAAAAGTTGAATTTACTATTATTAATAAACATAGCATTTTATTTAGTTTTTATGGAGTTACACTTCAGCTCTAAACCCCTCATGTATATGATTGCTGGCATATTGGATGCTTTCAAATTTTAATTATTTCAATTTAATTAATAAAAGCCAATTTTTTGTAAAGGTTTTGATTGCACATTGGTAATATAATTACAAAAAATATTTATTTGATACAAATGAAAGCATATCACAAATTTGTTTAATCTTTGTTTAGTTTTACATCAAATTATTTTGTAATAATAATTTTATTAAATGATGATCATTAAACGCAACGCATTTTATTGAACTAATAAACAGTATAATAATAAATTACAAATTGTAAATTGTAAATTACTTCTGAATGCGAAAGAACTACATTCGCGACCGCTACCACTTTAATTGTTGACAATTAAATTCCCAGCAATTGAAACGGCCATAGAACCTCAAAACCATTTCATTACTTTGAAAGCTTGAACGGTTGTTTCATTATCCAAACTTGTTTTTGTCCTCTTGGGCCATTTCGCCCCATTCACACGCACACCGCTGTAATTTTCAGTAAATATCAATCCCGCGCAATAGGCCGTGTGGCACCCCGCAGATCGGTCAGGTATGTGCACCCGGACAAACAGATACGGATTTTTTCCTCTCTAATGAGCGATCGACCTTTGCAACCCAACACAACGGGCCACGAAACGTGAAATTTTCGGGTGCCGTAAAAGAAAATCGCCGTTGCCGCGTTTACAGTTTCACTTCATTCCCTTTTTGCTACGCTCACGAAGCAACAATAATGTACAGGGGATTAACGTGTATATACCGTCTGTTCGTATACTAGAAAAAATAAAACGCACATAGAAGAATAATGGTTTTAGCTTCGGTAGTAAATCCATTTGACCGTCCATCAACTGTTTTAATTTGCTTTAATATTTATATTGGAGAAGGTATAGGCAAATTATACTTTTAATACAGTTAAAAAAAAGTACACATTTAAAAATTAAAAAATTAAAAATGTAATAAAATTTCTTAATTTATTAACTTTTAATTTAATATAATACTATAAAAATAACAGTATATTTTATAAATAAAAGCACTATACAATAGTATTAAAGTCTAGTATAAATCAACAAAACTGTGGTTCTGAATTCTTGTAATAAACCACTCTGTTAATGATATATAATGATATAACAGTTTAAAAAATAATATGCTGTATAATAACTGCTTTAAAAATTTCGAAATTAGGCTATCAATGTTTAACATTTTCTGTAATATAAACAGCTACATTCAATCTATACTGAGTTTGCACATATTAGCATCCACAAATATATAGTTATGTAATGTAGAAGATTACATTTAATTTAGAAAGTATTTTCTTTTTGTATTTCTGTTAGTGAATCCGTGTAAACTTGTATGATGATAATGAATAGATATTCAATTTCTTAACTTTAAACCATTAACAATAAAATAAATTGAAGTTACATACTATGTTCTAAAGTATTAAATGACCTATTTGATATAATAGGTTGTCCATTTCTTGTATCAAGAGTTGAAGCGACATTGTTTCTGTTTTTGCATTTCTTATCAACGCGACAAAAAGTAATATTAGAAGTAATGTTTAATTTAGTAGCTCTATTTCTAGAACTTTATTTAACACTACGATATGTTTATTGCATTATTGCATATTGTATCATATTAACAAACTTCAAATTAATTTAAGTTTTAGAACATAAATATGCATTATCAATTATAAATATATGTCAATAACAAGCACAAAATGTAAATATGAGTAAATATGTAAAATTAAAATGTAAATTTAATTAAAATATGAAATGAATTAATAATTTATTCAAAATCAGTCTAACGAATCACAGCGGCCAACGGTCAAGCATAGACCATTGTATTTGGGCAATTCCACGTCAAGTGAGCAGTCCATTTCACGCAACCCTCTCCAATTTAGCTCAAATTTTGTACACTTATTTGAGTACCCAAAATATGACTTCATGCCAAATTTCAGACCATTAGGTCACATAGTTCGCTTCGTAGAGCCAATTGAATTTTACGGCAATTTTTAAGTTCAACTTTTAACTTTATGTATCTTAATTGCATTTAAGCCTGGAAAATTTTTAGAATAGTCTTAACCGATGAGAAATTTCCCAAGGAATTGAATGCAGCGGTTGTATTTTTGTTATCTTGTCCCGCACGCGCAGAAAACGCAAAAAAATATTTTTTTTTCAAAAATTTATTTTTTAAAAGTTGCCACCGATTAAGACTCTAAATTTTGGACAAAGACAGCCAAAAGTATGTACTTTAAGATGCTTAAATAAAAATTTCCTACACTAGTGGGTGGTTTTTGCTCTAGAATCTCTTGAACGCACAAAACCATTTTTCAATCAAAATTTTTGCACATATTGATTAATATACAGGGTGTTAATGGATAGGGGTAACAAACTTTTAGGGTAGGTAGGGGGTTTATTTGAGACACTTTTTAATCATAAACTTATAGGCAAACATTCACCCTAGAAGCTGCACGCCAAGTTTTTTTTGCTTTTTTTTTATACAATATTCGAAATATCTTTCTTAAAAGTCTAAATAAAAAAAAAAACAATAAAACATCAAAATTATAGGCAATTAAATTGTCCTTCTTTTTTGAACAGCATATCTGGACCTATCTCAAACCGTACTTATGTCATAAATTGAAAAATGATTTTTTAATTTTTTGTTTGTTATTTTTGTTAAAAATTAAGTTTAAAAGTCAAAAATTAAAAAAGAAAATAAAATTCAAAGTTAAAAGCCATTCAATTGCGCATTTTTCACCTAATAACATGTTTTAATGTAGCTCCTACCGATTGTGTGCTATTAAAGAAAAACTTCAAGCATTTTTTAATCTTACTTAAAAAAACATTAATAGAATGTTACAAATTTGACAAAATGAAAAAAATATGTATTCGTCATTTTAAAAGTTTTTTAAATTAAAAAAAATTATAGGCCTAAGCCTTATTAAATTCTAATAATTTTAGTTTACGAGTCTAATTTTATGTTCAAAATTTACAATATAAAAAAATGTAAAGTTTTATGTGGAACCTAATTAGCAAGTACTCATTTGCTTTTTTGGGGACCCAAAGTAAGCATCTGTTTCAAATCTGGAAGCTAATGATACTTATTAAGTATACTAATTTTAAAAATTCAATGGTAGTGTGACACGTGTTCTTTTGAATCCTAAAGTCTGAAATTTCTCATGGCATACTTTTTTTGTATAAAAATCACTTTCTGAGGGTGCACACAAAGAAATTCTACAAAAAAAATTAAAAACCAGTCCAATATCAAAAGTTTTGATTAAAAAATGGTTTTGTGCGTTCAAGAGACTCTAGAGCAAAAACTACCACTAGTGTGAAAAATTTTTATTTAAGCATCTTAAAGTACATACTTTTAACTGCCTTTGCCTAAAATTTAGAGTCTTAACGCTGGCAACTTTTGAGAAATAAATTTTTGAAAAAAAAAACTGTTTTTTGCGTTTTCTGCGCGTGCGGGACAAGATAACAAAAATCTGACCACTGCATTCAATTCCTTGAGAAATTTCCCATTGGTTATGACTATTCTAAAAATTTTCCAGGCTGAAATGCAATTAAGATAAATAAAGTTAAAAGTTGAACTTAAAAATTGCCAAAAAATTCAATTGGCTCTACAAGGCGAACTATGTGACCTAAAGGTCTGAAATTTGACATAAAATCATATTTTGGGTACTCAAATAAGTGTACAAAATTTGAGCTAAATCGGAGAGGGTCGCGTGAAATGGACTGCTCACTTGACGTGGATTTGCCCATTTCTGTTCTTATAAACACAATTGATAATATTAATAATGAAACAAAAGACTAATATTGCCACCTAGTGCACAAATTGCAACTAGATGGCGATACTAGTCTTTTGTTTCATTATTTATATTATCAATTGTTATATATTGCCATCTAGTGCACAAATTGCAACTAGATGGCGATACTAGTCTTTTGTTTCATTATTTATATTAATTAAAATACTTATTTATTTAACCTTTAAATTTTAATTGAATAGAATTTTCCGTTTCTTGTGTATACCTATTTATAATTAATCTATATGACGTTGCAGTAAAGTTTTATTTATATAAGTTATCCACATTATTTATTTTAACAAAAGTTTTTTCAAATAAGACGTCAAATGTGTTGCAGAATACGGCTCTTGCATTAACTTTTCATTGTTACTTTCGTTAGTTGTTGACGGACCTTTTTATACCTTCTCTACACTCTAAAAGGTAGAGTATTTGTAGAAGACGTAGAAGTTGGTGAACGCCAACCTTTCCCACCTTCACAGTTTGCCTTACCTACCAATCAAGACGTTTTTGATTGTTATTGCCAATAATCATAACATTTCTTACCACAATGGTACGAGATGGTTTTTGTTCATGGATCTGCCGTACCGGATTAATCTTCCATTATATTCGGTTTGTAGAGCTAAACTTTTCTATTGGATATTGGATATATTGGATTGATGTAAAATGTGATACTAGCCGTGATATTTTAATGTGTAATTATGTTTTTAATGATTTTAAATATGTCGACTTTAACGCAATCAATAATTTTTTGTTGAATGTTGATTGGTCCGCCCTTTTTTATAATTGTGATGTTGATAATTACGTTAATTTATTTTACTCTGTGTTCCATTTTGCTATTGACTATTTTGTTCCCAAAAAACTATGGCGAGAAAACAATTTTTCAGTTTGGTTTAATAAAGAATTGATTTCACTTACTAGACTAAAAAAACTGTTCATAAACGTTATAAATCTTCAAGACTATTGTCTGATTATAACGAGTTTCAATCAATTCGTACTTCGTGTAAAAATCTCAGTACATGTCTATACAAGCAATATATTACTCGAACAGAAATCAACATTCAAAGTAACCCTAAACACTTTTGGAAATTTGTTAGCGACTCTCGAAAAGCTAATGATTTTCCAGCTACAATGTATTATAAACAAAAAACTTGCAGTAATGGAGATGTTAATAGTTTTGCTGAATTTTTGCTTTGTTTGACTTTAAGAAAAACGTATTACATCGAGCATTTTCAATTAATTTGTTGGATATATGTATTTAAAGGGATTGAGAACTTTAAATGTAACTTTAGCACTGGACCGGACGGTGTTCCATCTATGCTGTTAAAACAATGTATTTATTCAATTTCTACGCCATTGCATTTACTTTTAGAGGCTTCTCGTAATGAAGCCAAGTTTCCTTTAGTTTGGAAACAAAGCTACATTATGCCTTTACATAAATCTGGAGCTAAGGAGGATATTACTAATTATAGAGGTATATGCATCCAGTCTGCTATTCCTAAGTTGATTGATCAAATTGTAACTGGTCAGATACAATGGATGTGAAAAAGCATTTTAGTGGAACAGCAACATGGGTTTCGCAAAGGTCATTCTACTCTTACAAATCTTCTTTGTTACGAAAATGATCTTTTGAATGCCTTTCAATCAAGAATTCAAGTAGATTTTATTTACACAGATTCTTCAAAGGCTTTTGATAGCGTTAATCATAGTATTTTGATTGCTAAGCTTCGGGCTTTGGGTTTTCATGAATTGTTGCGTGGTTGTCGAGTTTTTTGGAAAATCGTACACAGTGTGTAAAAATTAATAACTTTTTATCACAACTAATTGTTGTTCCTTCTGGGGTTCCTCAGAGATCTCATTGTGGACCTATTCTGTTTTTACTCTTTATTAATGATCTTGTTTATTCTATTAATTCTTTGTCTAATCTTTTATTTGCTGACGATCTTAAAATTTATAAAAAATATTATCTATCGAGGACTGCATTAGTTTGCAAAATAATTTAGATTTTGTTCATTTATGGTGTCTTATTAATAACTTGTTGTTTAACGCAAATAAATGTTTTTCGATAAGCTTCAACAAAACTTTAAGTAAAGTATTGTATGACTATACAATCGATAATAATGTTTTGGAACATGTTACACAAATAAAAGATTTGGGCGGAATTTTTGATTCAAAACTAACTTTTGTTGAGCATAAAAACTATATGTGCAACCGTGCTATGAAAATGTTAGGATTTGTTTACAGAATGTCTATTGACTTATCTCCTAGCACATTCAAATTACTTTATTGCGCTTTGTTCTCATTTAGAGTACGCTCCGTCAGTTTGGTGTTCATTCTACAGCGTTTATATATGCAATATAGAACGTATTCAAAACAAATTTGTTCGTTTATTATCGTACAAATTAGGCATTTTATCCGAAAATTACGATTTTAACTTCATTGCATTGCAATATAATCTTCCGCCGCTGAAAATTCGGCGCAAAAGAGCAGATTTATCATTTTTACGTAGACTAATGATGTCTGAGATTGAGTGCCAAGAGCTACTAGTAACTCTTCCATTTCAAGTCCCCAACAATAATCGCCAAACCAGACAGTCTCCATTATTTAGAGAATCTATACATTCTACCAATTATAGATTTAATAATCCAAATGGTAGAATGTGTAGAATTGCAAATAGTTTCTCTAATAATATTGATTTATTTTGTGTTTCAAAATGTAGTTTTAAGTATCAATTAAAATGTGTTGATGAATAATTTTATATTTTGTTTTTATTTATATATACTTTTTTCCATTCTTTTATTATTCAATATTCTTTTATATATTTTTGTGTAATTGTAATATTGCTTGTAATTCATCGTTATTTATGTACATAATGATGTAGATGTAAATGGTTTTGTATATACCGTGAATAAAGTATTATTATTATTATTACCACTTGCAGTAAGTCTCTGTAAGAGACCGTCGCAGCGCTTGTAGAAAACCATCTGTTGACAAATTAAAAACTAATTCAAAATCTGGCACGTAATTAGTCTATTTCCGTCACTCAATAATAACAGCGGCAAAACTGTCTCTAAATGCTTACCTTTTTGTCTGCGACAACTAATTCAACGCAACACAACTCGACGCACACTATCGTGCAATATCCAAAAACGCTCGCGTAAAATTTTTAAGTGCCGGCATGGCATGCTTTTTTATTTTACGTAAAATCAACTTTTTTACCACACAATGTTTTGTTTTCAACAGCAATAAACAATAAAAATTTTCTGTGTCAAGTTGTTCTCGCAGACACGTTTTCAGTCAAAATTGTTTTTCTTCATCTGTATATGGTCAAAGGTAATTCATTTTTACTTCAGTCACTTCATTCGTTCTCAACTCCTGTTGTTTTTTGGTTTAATATTTTTGCGTTGTGCATGAAACGAAATGTAAGCAATGCGTTTAGTAAGGGAGAAATAATTAGAAAAAAAATTTTTTTTAGTTTAATTCTTTTTTATTATTATGATATCCACATACGTATTAGGCCAGTAATCTGAGCTTTGTTTTAGCCAATTTGGCTACTTTCACCATCGTGATATTAAAAGAGGGCTTTGCAGCTATATTCTTTCAATGGCCGATTTGCTAAGTTGTTTGCATCAAGTATGTGCCTTTACAGAAATAATCCGTAAGCTTACGAATTTTGTTTATCCTGTTTCTTACAAAAACATTAAATTTTTTTTTGTATCTAGCTGACGGTAGAGGATTTGTTCCAAAAGTAACTCTCTAAAATAAGATCAGGTAGAAAGTTTTAATTCTCGGTACAGTCTGGTACCAATTGTAAGTGCCAGGAGCTCAAGTCTAAGGATTGACAACTTTTTTATGAAAGATACTCTTGTTTTTGCTTTTAAGAAGTCCACAATTATTGTCTCGTTGGTTTCCACTTAAAGAAATATTGCGGTGGCGTACTCTTGATTGCTGAAATTACATAAAACCTGTAGGTTTTGGCGTTTTTCTGTAGACGCTTGTGTGTATTTAATTATTTTGGTAAGTTTAGTGCAGACAATTCTTTTGATTCTTCGTACCACTTTAGAAAATTCTTTTGGGTTGTATCATCTACCTTCTTATCCTTTCTAATAATTCGATAAACAGCTCTTGTGACATTAGTTCTATTAGATCAAAAATCTGTTGAGCTTTAGACAGTATGTACCTTTTCGTGATTTTTTTTGGTAGCAGAGATATCTTTCTGGAATGATTTATAGATGTTGCTCTATTCTACATCATTCCCAGAACTGGTGTTTTTATCTTTATCTCTTGTGAGTTGCTTTCCGTGTTCTCTCACCTACTTAAATTAATCGCGGCTAGCTTCAACACTTCAGACAATTGCTAAATTATATTTTTCAACTTTTTGGCATCATTGATGCTAGTGACACAATTATTGACGTAGAAACTATCTTGCAATTTACAAATAATTTGTGCAGAAAATGGTAAGGCTCCCTCTTTCTTTACAAGCTTGCTTTACCTTATTGAGATGTAAATTTATCGTGGCCCTCAAAAGAAAAAAGCTACTGCACACACCAAAAACAACTATTTAATGTTAAAATATTTTCAGTTGACCATCTTTGTCATTTACAAGAATCTTAAGAAATTTATGTTTCTTTTATGTATCAAAATTTGCAAGAAAGCCTTTCTTATGTCGGCAAGAAAAATTTTAGGTATAAGTTCTTTAAGATTTTGATTTTTTTTAAGACAATGATTGAAAGAGGGCTAAATTTTTTTCCACACTGAAGCATCAAATACCGGCCAAATCATTATGGTTGTTGATTCTTCTTTTACTACTGCCTGTGAGGTAAAAAATATTTTGGCAAGTTCTGGTTTAATTTGCTTATATCTTTGATGATGCCTTCTTCTTGCCAGTCAAAGAATATCTTTTCGTAATCTTTAAAGAAAATATTTCTTTTTTCATCAAAATGGTTGCGACGGTTACTATGTGGTACTTCATATTTAATAAGTAAATAAAACAACTACTATGTTTTTACCATTAATTTATTATTGTAAAATTATATATAAGGCATATACAATTTTACAAAATACATTTCACGACTTAAGTTTAAACGTTGAAACTTAAGTCGTGAAATGTATTTTGTAAAATTGTATATGCCTTATATATAATTTTACAATAATAAATTAGTGGTAAAAACATAGTAGTTGTTTTATTTACTTATTTCTTTTTTGTTTTTTAGTTGTGATTTGTAGAGTGATTTTATTGAACGATGAAAATTGTCTGGTAAGACAAAATGCTGTTCTAACAATGGCAAACTAACCTAGTATCTCCCGTTCTCAGCCATAGTCACAGTCTCTAAAAAATGATGCTGCGCCGCATCTTTATCATCTTTGTTGTCTTGATTGTCTCGATTCTCTCTTGGTGAGATTTGTTATCCTCAAAGCATCAAGTTTTTATAGATCTTACACTTTCGTGATTGATACATTATCAGTAACTAGTTTACGTTTTTCAAGCAAAGAAAACTTTTGCGCTTTATAAGACTCTTCACTACAATGTGTTTTATTACAAAATATACAGCTAATTGCGCTGTTTAATAAATGCATGATCGTCGAAATGGAAGCTAATTTTCTTTTACTTTGGTTTGTGTTACCTGAGTCCAAAACCTTCAGTTGCTATTGAGATTCGAGTTTTGTTTGCACCTCCGATTTGAGAAAGCTCATCAAACCAGTCAATCAATTTTTAAAATTAAGCATTTTGCTAAAAAAAAAAATTGCTTAATCTTTGCCAAACTCTTAATATGTTTTTTTGTAAGCAAGATTCCACCAATTGTTAAAACATAGCTGCACACCGGTCCGTGCTGACCGCAGAGTGTGTAGAACAAACAGTTTGGTCTCTATTCTATCATACAGAGTAACCAATGGCACTTTAGCATTGTATTTTAGTGCGTTGTTAAAAACTATCTTGAACAATTCTCGCACGTATACCTCAACGAGCATGTCGTCTTGACCGAAACGAGGTTTGAGACTATTTTCTGCCTTTTGGTAGTTCCTGTGTTGAGAAAAAATTTTCCACCAGTTCTCTGGTATTTGAACCTTGCAAAGTGGCTTGCAGTAAATATTAAAACTTGTCTTTTTATTCATGTTTGGATCTAAATGTATTTTCTTGAATTTTACCTAAAAAGCCAACCATTTTTTTATATCTCTAAAAAACTTTTTAAATTTAATCACCGGCAGTTTGTATTTTTGTTACCCATGACCATTTGATTAAAGTATGCGCAACTTTAATTGATTTTGTTTTACTTATTATTATACATTTTAATTATAAAAAAATCAAAATCCAAATGGTAAAATATAAACACAAATTTTATTGCTAATACTTTATAGATTTAATTTTAAATAACCTTTTGCATATATAATCTACATACAATATTTTTACAAATTTTTATTAATTGTCTTCAGAAGATGGAGTTGTGGTACCATTTTTTCCTTTGCGCCCTTTTCCACCTTTACGCTGTTTTCCTTCTTCTTGTTCACCTCCTTTCTTTGAACCTTTACGTCCTTTTCCTGCTTTGTCTGGTTTCCCATCTTTTCCATTATTTTTTTTGCCTTTGCCCTTGCCCCTGCCTGTACCCTTATCTTTATTATTACCGGTAGTTGCCTCTACACTTCTTTGGCTTGTTGTTTTAATTTGGTTTTGCATTGTCGTTACATTTCCACGTTGAGCATTAATGCTTAGAACGGCAATAGCCAAAAATACTAATAAAATTGATACCTTCATTGTTGTAAAAGTACTGGATGATACTGATGTTATGTTGATAAACTTTTCTGCTATTTATACTAAATGTATTGCTGAAAATAATAAACCCAATTACCGGTTTATTATAAATAAGTGGTATTTTATATCATTTTTATTTTTAAATTATACCTAATTTAATAGAACAAAACAACGCAAGGTAGTTTAAAAAAATGATTTTATTTAGTTGTTCTATCATTTTTTGGTCCACTACATTTATTTATTTATAATTTCTTTTGGACACAATATGAATAAAAAGTATTACCAACCAAATAATTTTACAAATGTAAATTATAAAATAAAATCTGTCTAGATTTGAGTGGAAAAGTAAAACCATTTTCACTGCATTTAGGCTTTATTACGGTCCTTTGTGGTAAATTTCACTCCCTTGTCTTCATACACAGTCAACCTATGTGATTGATGTATGCTAAGACATCGCTTGGAGCGGTTTCTCTTATGGTCATGTCAAACCAGCAATTCCTTAACATGAACTTTTTTGCGTAGAAGAGCGCCAGAAGGTACATAGTACGTGCTTTGTCGTCTTGTCTTCCATTTCATAACTTCTGCATATCATGGTGTCTACAATGCTCATAGTATGCATGTGTTTTCTTAATTGAGAGAGCTCTGTCAAGACTCCTGTTATGGTTTACAGGTTTTTTCTGGACAGTTGCAAGTAGTAGTCGGCCGTATTGGCATTTGGTTCTTTTGTCTGTTTACAACCTAACAATCGGGGCTATTCTCTATGCATAATGTCAGAATGTAAGCAAGAAAAATTTGCTAACTTACAATATTAAATGTCATTTTAACAAATCTTGCTAGCTAACAATACAAACTGTCATGTTAACATTGTTTACTAACAATATAAATGGTCATCAGATCAGGAAGCGTGGCAAATCTCTAGATAAAATAATAATAATGTAATTAAAAATTAATTTTGTTGAAGTGACAGTTCATATTGTTAGTAATCATAATTTGTTAACATGACAGGTCATTTTGTTAAAATGACAGTTCATATTATTAGTTAGCAATATATTTTGCTTACATTCTAGCAATGTACATAGATAATAGCCCCGAATGTATGTATTTGCCTTTAGGATGGTGTTAAGGCTTTTTATTGGTTGTGCGGTCCAGGATTTAAAATCTCAGAAACACTTCAAAATTATTCTTAAACTTAATCATAATGAAGTATTGTTTTATTAGACGTGTCTACTAGACTGTTTCCATAGATTCATTTATTATTATAGATTTTAAACTATTGCAATAAAATATTTACTAATCAAAGTTGTCAAATTGTTTAAGTATCTTAATCATTACATTGTAATTGAATATAATTAAAAAAAAAAACTTTAGACAAATTACCATCTTAAAATACTTTCTAGTTTTGCACAATTTCTAATAAATAAACTTTTTGGTAAATATAATAAAAATTGTAAAAGTTATGAGTTGTCCTGTGCGGGTATATAACTTTATTTGTGTTTGGAAACAAAATCTGTTTGATTAATAAAATGAACATATTTATAATATAACAAATTAATTTTTGCATATAAATAGATTGGGTTTTCTTACTAATTGTATGTGTTTAATTAAGTCAGTTCGTTTTTAACAATTATATAAAATAAATTGGTATAATATATTAATTTGTACATACAATAGAAGTTATTGTATTTTAATGAATAATTTATTTATTATTTATAAAAATATTAAACTTGATACATTATTTATCCCATAATCTAAATTATTTTTAAATTACATAATTATTGCAAATTCCATTTTACAGGAAACGTGGTCATTATAAATCATGTATAAATTGTTGCGGATATGTTGCAGACATTATATAGTATCATTGGTACAATGAAGCTTACTATTCTATTAGCATTAATTGGTTTTGCCATCCTCACAACAAATGAGACATATGCTGTTGAAGATGAATTACTGCCTGGAGTGTACGTCAATGTAGAAGGATCAAATGTAGACGAGTCTATAGAAAGAAATAATGGTGAACGAGGAGATGATAAAAATGAAAGAAACAATAAGCGCATAAGTCGGAAACGTGGATCTAATAAAGACAACGATGATGATAGTGAAGGTGAAACAGAAGAAAATAAACCGAGTAGAGAAGACAATAAGGGCAGAGGTGGACAACGTGAATCTAATAAAGACGAAGATGATGATAGTGAAGGTGAATCAAGGAAAAATAAAAAAGATAAAGGTAGAAAACGTGGATCAGATATAAAAAATAATGATAGTAAAGATGAAATTGATGGAAACAAACCAGGTAGAGAAAGCCAAAAAGATAAAGGTAGAAAACGTGAAAGGAATGGTGACAGTGATGATGAAACCAGAAAAAATGAAGAAGGAAAGAAAGGCAAAAAACGTAATGGAAACAACGAAGAAGGCGGAAAGAAAGGAGGAAGAAAGGGTGGAATAGGTAGAAACGGAAATCAAAGTGAAGAAGATCGTAAAGATGGCAATAGTGGTCAAAAAAACAAAGGTCGTAAAGGAGGAAAAGAACAAAACAATGACAATTCTGAAAAATAATTAACAACAAATTTACAACAGAAGCAAATCTGAATAAAAGTATAATATAAAAACGTTTTTGCAAACCAGTAATAATTTTTATGATGTGTATTTGATGTAAACTATGCCATTGATTGATTTTTATTTTGCCATATCGTTTTATAATAATGTTAAATGTATAATTTGCAAGTATTTCTGTTAAAAAATATAATAAATAATAATTAAAGTAATCCACAAAATAACTACATGTTTGTTTGACTCAAAACAATATTTTATAAGCTTCGTACTGTAATTTTGTTTTTTTATTCAGCCGTTAATTATTAAGTTTAAAATATAATTAGTAAAATATCAAAATTTTAAAATAACTAGTAACAAAAACAAATTTAAGAAAATCAACTTATAGAATGAACTAGTGGTTTTATAATTTTAGATTTAGATTTTTGTTTTATCATTTATGTTTTGTTTTACCATTTTAGAGATGTTTTTAAATATGTCTGCAAACACAAATATTCACTACCAAATCCGATAATTAAGAGAATAAAGGCGTTATAAATACTGACACACACTAAATATAATTAAGGTTACAAGAATACTAATTATGTATTAGACTAAGAACTTAAATTAGTGAATACTATAATTGCTTAAAAATGTTTTGTTAAAACTTATATAGTCAACAAACAACGTAGGTATCCATTAATCATAAAATATTAATTGTTTTTTTTTATAAATTACACATATGTGCAAAATTAACCGGACACTTTATTTTTTAAATAAATTTTTAGTCAATGAAATATTAACAAAATTGTTAATTAAATGATGTATTTGGTCATTTAACACGATCTTTTTAATAAAAACCAAAATTTATGTGATAGAAATAGAATTTTTTTTTTAAAAAACTACAACAGAATCTGATAATTTTTGAAACAAAATAACTGACAATTGTCAATTTTAAGATAATCATGCAAGATAAAAAATGCGTAGGGCTTTTACAAGACATATTTACAGCGTCTAAATAATCAGGAAAGCTTCTAAGCAAACTAAAAAATTGTTTTCGAAGAATTTTGCATCAAAAACGGATTTAATTTAAGTAATTTTAAATTTTGCAATCAGTAGACAATCTTGCATTAAAATAATGTTATTGTCAACAAACGTTGCAAAAGCATTACATGTTTTTTTTAAACATTGTTGTATTTGTCATTTATATTGTTTCTACGGACTGCGGTCAATATCTGTATAAGCATTTAAAGAAATGCCTACTTACATCACTACACCGCATCCACTAAATTAAATTCTTAGAGACAATCGGCAATTTGCAAATCGATCACTAGTTCTTCTTCAAACTCTGACGCATATCCGTCAAATTTAAACTCATCATTAAAGAGCACAGATGCAAACAATTTGCAAACGCTGTTGTTGATGATCTGTGGTTAAAAGATATAGGCCAGTTTAAAAACTTGCTTATACCGCAGCAAAAATAACTTAAACCAATTGATAGAAATTTTATCTGTTTAGTTTTAACAAACTAAAACTTACCTTTACTAATATCTGTAGTAATATTCTACTACTAGTCAGATTTCAGTTATTTTGATTTTTTCAAAGAAGTTTACTTTTATTAAGATGACGTATGTCTGGATTCTGTTTTCTATGTTATTGGCAGCAATTTAATATTACTTTATTGAGTTTAGTTTAAATCTAAAGTCTAAAATTATGTAATCAGTTTTGTTCAAGGCAATGTCAACTAGTTTGCATAAAGATTTTTTTTTTCAATTTAATGCGGTTTATTTGGTGATATGTACTAAGTTAAAGCAGAAGCATAAATGAGTTTAGGTTGTGCACTTCAAGATGTGTTTTCAATTGTTTTTGTAGAGGTATTGCTTTATTTTATGAGAAACCGGATGATCATTTATATAAAAACTAACAATATTTCTTTTAATAATCTATACTTTTAATTTTTCAATCGACTGTAGTTATTTGCAAATGTTACACAAAATTGTTGGTTTTGTAAGATGCTTTATACAATGTTTGCCAGATTAGTTTTATTAACATTAAACATCTTTGTTATTAGTCTCTTTTGCTTTATAGTATTGTAAGCGGTCAATAAATCTACAAATTACATTTTTTACGTTCAAATTTGTTTTTTATGTTTTGGTTTAAGTTACAGCATGATTTGGTCTAAATCTTGTTTGGTCTAGAATCAGTAGGTTGTCTGTACTCCAAAATATTCTGTTCAGATGCGTTTAAATACCATTATAGAGATTGGTTAATAGTTTTTAAGTTTTGTTCCATCTACTGCTTGATGTTTTTGGGCCAAAAATATTTATTGGCTTTCTTGTTTGCTATTTTATATATAATCTCAATTAGTTTATTTACGGAGAAAACTGTTTATTAAGTTTTTATCACTGTAGTTTTACTTTTTCTGATTTGTTTTAGTAGATAATGTGTGATTTAAGTTTCTTTTTTCAAATGACTGTTGATGTTATTTTTGGATAAATAACAGTTGTTATTTGAAACAAATCTTTCACAAATCGTACACCAATTTTGATTAGATAAAAACTTGTCTTGATTTGTTTTTTTTTTTAATTTTAAAATGTGATATTTAAGAATTACTTAATATGTCACAACAACATAAACATATCTTTGAATTTTGACTTTTGCTAAAACGATCACATTGAAGACAAGATTTAAGCATTCTGTGAACATTGACTTTAAATGTTTAAAGCTTATAAGTCTCGGAAAGTATTGAATATAAAAAAATATTTCATGTATCTATAGTTTGGTTAAAAAATCTTTCTTAAAAGTTTGGTTTTACATCTCTGAACTGTCATTGTACCTTGTATGTATGTTTGTTTTAACAATGCCCACAAAAATATCTGTAGAAAATGCAAAGATCTGCAACATTACTCCGATGTTGTAATGTATATAAATCATTACTCAATTTTGCATCGGTAATAATTTGAATAAAAAAGTGTAGTAGTTTCAGACGCCCCTTTCCATACTTGAGAACAATATTTAATACAAACGCGCGTGTAAATTTTATATATGTATAGGATGATTTTTTAATATTGCAAAAAAAATTGTGTCCGAAAACGTTTATTTACCAAAATTCAGGGCGTATGTAGTAACTTTATATCTCTACGTACAAAATAACATTTTTTTGCACTTATTTTATTAGGTATTAATACACATCAGTGACAACATAATTTATTAGAATATGTTTATTAATTAAATTGGTGAAATTAATCAGCAAAGAAATAAAGTTATTACAGTTGTTGGAAGTGATCACTTCTAACGTCAATATATGCTTCAATCCTAAAACGCATTGAATGCCAAACACATTCAAAAACTTTAAGGACCTGCCAAATTGTTTTGCACGATAAAATAATGCAATTTTTTAATTTGTCTTCACTTTCTATTTATTAGAGTGATAAAAACCAGTTATTTTAAATGACTCCAAAGAAAAGAATCTAATAAATTTAGATCAGAGTAAACTTTCTCCAAATATTGACGCGCAACTAAACTAAAATGTGGTAGTGCCACATCGTACAGAAAATGCATTTAGCGTCTTAATTAAAGTGTCACGTCTTTCAATAGTATTTTTCAAAATATTTTGCAAAAAATATTTATAGGTTTTTCTAGTTAGCCTCCCCGGTAAAAAGAATGTGTCAACCAAGTAGTTTCCAACAATTCCGGCCTACACATTGACAAAATATTGATGTTGATGGCAACTCAACGCTTTTTGAAAAAAATTGTCTGGTAAAAATCTCTGAACACGTTAAATATAATATGAATATAAAAACTAATTTTTCAAAGTACTAAAAACTATTGGCTGACTAATATTCAGATTTGCAGCAATCTTTTAGTACTTGTTGCAGAGCATCCCTCAATTTTATGAAACACTTCTGTTTCAATTTGTGGAGTTAAAATTGTACGAAAGTCGGTGATGGAGACGAGCAGACATTAAATGATGTTGCATTACACAATTAGGATATTTGGTATTAATAGTCTTCTTAGGCTGATAAACTAAAAATCTAAACTACCTAACTAACAATTAGGATGTCTTTGCTTATAAATTTGTCTAGTTGCTAATGCATTACCATTGGCAAGACCATACATAAAATTTATATTGCTTATTGCATTATTTCATTATTAATGTTTTTTTTTAAGAAATGTCAATTTCAAAACACAAAACTAGGTGCCACTTTTACAGAATTCTGCGCGTGAACGTAAACGTAAAACAAACAAATGCATAGCAAACGCCATTTTTAGCTCTAAATTGTGCAAGTTACAGCAAAAAGTTTGACAGACAAATAAGTTTTATTTTTTATTCTATCAAAATACAAATATTGGACATTAACAGTGACGTATAGGGTACGTTAGGGTTTTCTTATTGATATAAAATAAAATGTACCCTGAGACGCGCTGGAATTAAATAAGCAAAATGTAACACAAAAACAACCCATATTACTAGCATTTAACTGCCAATTATCAATTAAATAAAATAAAATATTTTTGAAATATTAATAATCATCAATAGTAAACCAATAAAAACAATTTTGATAGTAAAACGTTTCCGAACACACGTTTATAAAATTTTTTTAAATTTATTATTAATAGTAAAAAAGTCTTTAAAATTTGTACAAAAGTAAAAAACTGTTTATGTCCATTAAGAAATCCTACTTTTGTAGATACTTTCAAAGCTATATCAATGACAAGTTTGTTCCAGAGAAGATTATATGAGATTATAACCCCAAAAAACAAATTGAAAAAAATTTAGATATGGATTCGTTGTTTAGTTTAATATTTGATACTAATGATATTTTGAATGCAAAAGTGTGATGTCTGCTTTTTTCTTAGATCTAAGCAAAGCATTCGACTCAGTCAACCCATAGAAGTTGTTGCACAAACTCGAATTCTATGGCATAAGAGGTGTAGCATTAAATATTGTTAACAGCTACTTAACTGGCAGAGAACAGATTGTCTTTGCTAGTGGTACTTTTTCGGATAGAAAAAAAATGTACTACGGTGTGCCGCAGGGGTCTAGTTTAGATCCCCTGCTGTTTCTGTTGTACATAAATGATCTTGAATGTAATGTAACACTAGCAAGAACATATTATCTTAATGCCGATAACACAACTCTCATTCAAAGTGTAACAGCTTCTGTGGTGGATGAGTTGAGTCCTTTAGAAAAAGCAAAACAATGGTTTCATGCAAATAATTTAAAGTTAAATGAAGCAAAAACAGAACATATGTTTTTTTCATTACTTAATGCAAATGATGGTGTTAATAAATCAATAAAATTTTTGGGTATTCACTTAGACAATAAATTATCTTGGCAACAGCATGTGGAATCGTTGTCCACAAAATTAAACAGTAATATTTATTTAATAAAAAAAATTGCTGAGAACACGGATTTAACGGTTACACGAATGGCTTATTTTGCATTTATTCAATCTTTAATTGAGTATGGAGTGCTGCTGTGGGGTAGTTGTCATCATGCTAATCGAATCTTTGTTTTGCAGAAGAAAGCTGTTCGTGCAGTTGCGGGTCTTGGTTTCAGAGATACGTGTACTGGGTTTTATGACTGTTGCAAGTTTATATGTATTGGCATGTTTGGTGCATGTGAGAGAAGGTATAGATGCTGGAAATTACAAGTTTCAAAATGAATTGCATAATTATTGTACCAAATCAAGACTAACAAAAACATTAAATTTGTTTCATTATATGTCAGTTAAAATGTATAATATTTTACCCTATACAATCCAAAAATTACCAGCTAAGGAATTTAAGTTATCTCTAAAAAAATATTATTAAATAGTGAATTATATCATGTTAATGATTATTTTAATTAAAGTTTTTAAATTGTTTTGTTAATGTTTATAAGTGTGCATGTAAAAATGTTTTCTTTTAATATTAACTCACAACTTGTACCTGACGTTTTTGTACCACATTATTTTACTATGTTCATGCAAATAAAGTTTATCTTATCTTATCTTATCTTTAGGTTTTTAATTTTAAAACAGTAAGAAGTTGAGTTTTTGAGTTAAAACTAACCAAATTAAAATTAAGCATACCCAATATCTAAATGTTTCAAAGTCTTTGTTTATAGATGCTATGCTATGAATACCTTTATACAGTATGTAAATAACAATGTATATATCACATTAACAATTATAAACAATGCTAATAGATAACACTAACAATAGAATTTAAAGTAAATTGATTATTATTTTATAAACAAATATAAATTGATTGTCTATAAAATCCGGTCTTGAGCATTAATGCTTAAAACGGCAATAGCCAAAAATACTAATAAAATAGATACCCTCATTGTTGTAAAAGTACTGGATGATACTGATGTTATGTTGATAAACTTTTCTGCTATTTATACTAAATGTATTGCTAAAAATAATGAACCCCGGTTTATTATAAATAAGTAATTTTTTGTATTATTTTTAATTTTTCAATTATTCTCAATTTAATAGAACATAACAACGCAAGGTCATTTTTCAGAAAAATAATATTATTTATTTGAACTGAATGATTCGTCGGTTTATTACATTTATTTTTTTATAATTTTACAAATGTAAATAATAAAATCAAATGTTTTTTTTGTGTGTGTGCAGATAAGAAAACCACAAACAAGTACTAGTTTAAAACCCTGCTTATACTACAGCAATAGTTGTACGTATTTAGTTTCAAAAAAACTAATACTTATCTTTATAAATATTTGTGATAATGGCTGGAGTTTTAATTTTTGTAATGTTTCTTCATGACATACCGGCAGTTTTAATTTTTTTGAAAACAAATATTTTTTTTAAGTGATTGTGCTTTTTGGTTCAACTCTGTTTTTTTTCTATTTATTGTAATTTTTTGTTGGGGAAGGGGGGCATTATTATAAAAATAATAGTGTTTTTGTATATACTATCTGCTGTTAATGTTTAATATACATTATTTTGTGTTTAATATACATTACTTATGTAGATTCCGATTATCTTGAACATTCATTTGCTGACCAACAGAGACTTTGTGCCTACATCCACAAACAACAAGCATATTTTAGACTGACATATAAAATTTAAGGCATTGGTTGTAATAGCATTTTTCTTAAACTAAATTTTTGTAATTGGTATATACCGTTCTTCAAATAAAGCAACTACAAACTTTTTTAATGACCATTCCAATAGTATTTACAAGCTTCTTTACGGTAATTATAGAAAAGTTGAAATAATTTTGTTAGTAAATTTTTATGTACATAATACTGAATAGTTAACCTACAACACTATCCAAACAACAAGCTATAATTTGTGCTAATTTTCAGAATCTTACAAACTTATTCAGCAACACACATATTTTTCTCGTGATACATTTAACTCTAGTATTATAAATCTACCTATTGCTGTACCTACTATGCCGGCTAGTGGTAAAATAATAAGTCCAATACATTAGAGGCAACACATTGTCAAAAAATATTTTCTTAAATTAAATACCAGAAAAGCATCAGGTATAGATGAAATTCCCTTTTTTTTATTCTTAAAACATTTGCAAATGAATTAGCTTTTATTTTGACTAAAATATTTGCTTTATCATATAAAAATAAAAAAAATCCAAATTGTTGTAGAATTGCCAAATAACTTTATCTCAGATACTCAATATGGATTTCGACCAAAACTTTTAAAAGAAATTTTTTTAACCATACTATTGACAAATGAAATAAACTTCCAAATTTAGTATTTCTCGAGACTTATAAGCCACAAAAGTCAATGTTAACAGACTGCTTAAATTTAGTCTTCAATGTGATAGTTTTAGCAAGTGTGGTTTAACTTAAAATTCAAAAGTATTTTTATGTTGTTATGGCATATTATGTAATTCCTCAATATTACATTTTGAAATTTAACTTTTATGTGACTGACAGGGTACCCGGGTATCTTTTTTAACTTTAAACATATACATTTTTGTGGTTTAAAATTTTAAAATTTTGTGCTTCAGTGATATCTCTTAACTATCTTTAATGTACCGTATTACATTATTTTTATTATTAAGTTTTTCTTTCTTACTGAGAAATTAACTTCTAAACTTTTTATATACGGACGTGATGGTTTGGGTACCTGGGTACTTTGGTAATTTAAAATAAAATAAGATAAAAACTATTGTAATTAATTGAACAAATGTCTTTATTAAACTACTTTATTAAAATAAATACAAAATTAACAGTACATATAATATGGCTAGTTTGGTAATTGTTCACAATTATTACCGCGTATTGTCTTTGCAACGCAATGCTCATTGCAAACAGGTTTTGCACAAGAGTTACATGCTTTTCGTGTTAACTTGTTAACAAATATAACATTTTGCAAGTACTTGCAGAGTACTCCTAAAAGGATGGCAAGCTAGATTTCTAATGATTGCAGCAGCAGGATCTGTTATTCGACGTCCTAGAATTAATACTACAGAGCTGTTGTGTGCATCAATAACAAAAAAACAACGGATTTGTTGTTCTTAGGGATCATAAAGTTGCTTCTTTACTAAACGCAAAGTATTTTGCCTTATTATTTAAACTGGTATTATTGGAGTATCATACAATTAATCCATCTTTACCAACTAAAGTTGCACATTGTGGAAGCGTTTCATCTTCATCGCGCTTTCATCTGAATAGGAACGTTCTATTTAAATATTTGGATTGTTTTTTACATTAGATTGTTTCGATTCACTATTTTCTAGTTTCAAAACGTATTCCTTTTTATCAGAAGCAACAAATATAACGTGTTTTTGTTACGGAGTTACCCGGGTACCCAGGCCGTCATTAGAAGGTGTTTTATTTCCCAGTCACATAAAGGTTAAAAAAAAGTTACTATACCTAGTATGTTTATTGCAGTGATACAGTTTTTTAATTTTTATATTTTATCCTTTTTAGTTGAAAATCGCAATCTACAAGATTTGCCAGATTGTTTTTATTAACATTATACATTTTTCTTATTTGTCTGCGGAGTTTTATAGTAGTATAAACCGCAAACAAATCTATAAAAGTTACACTTGTAAATTGTTTGCGCTCATATTAGTTTTTTATATTTTGTGTTACGTTACAGCGTGACTTTTCTAGTCTAACCCCTGCGTGCTTTGGTTTACCAGGTTGTCTGTATCCCGAAATATCTTCTTCTAACGTAATGTGGGTAAAACCACATTCAAAAACAAAATTCAAACCTGGCTTATAAGGCGACTCCTAAACAACCTCTTACATACACATCTTCAAACAAAAGGTACATGAGCCAAAAGGTTTCGACCTTCGAGGCAAATCCCAGATTGGATGGGGTTTAGTCGGTAGGCACCTTTAGAAAGATAAATTCGGCACAAACTGAGAACAAAGTTTTTAGAAGTTCCACGCGTAACAAAAAATAAGAAATATCCTATTTGAATTTAGGTTTTTTATAGATATAGATTACTAGTTTTTAGGTTTTGTTTCTGGTTTGTGAAGTTCTCAAGTTTTCATTCCATATCGTTATTTTAAAAATTGTTACTTATGAATTTTTAAATCTACTTTGTTGTTTTTGGGTCAAAAAATGTTGTTTGCCATTTTATATATAAGCTCAATTAGTTCAAAATCTATTGATTTTTTCTTATTTTCAATATTTTGCTGTAGCTTTATTTTTCAAATTTTTTATTGTTTTTTATTTATTAATAATTAATATATTATTGAATAAGGGATTTTTTAAACAACTGCTAGTTTTACTTATATAGAATACCAGCAGATATAAAAAAAAAACTAAACTGAAAAAATATTATTACAAAATATAACGTTAGCGAGCTACTCAAGTTTAAAATATAATATTACTTAATAAAATAAGTCTAAATAATGCATTTATTTTTTAAATGATCAAGTTTAAATTAAAAATACAAATACAAATTTTATTTGTAAAAATCAAAATCCAAACATAAACTGTTTGTATTTGCAAATTCTTTGATGTTTCAAATGATTCTAGATTGATTAATTATCTGCCTGATGATACCACTGGTAAAACAATTCTTAGTTTATCAAATAAATTTTTGAAACCCAAAACTATATGTGTTTTAATTATTATTACATAGTTTCAACGTGTATCTTGATTGTTGTTGAGAAATATATATTAAAATGTTGATTTGTTCATAAAATATAAATGGTAATATTGTTATTCATAAAAATAATGTTATTGTTACATTATTACTGATTCCATAATTTAAATTTATTTTAAATTATGTTTAATTATTACAAACTCTGTATTACAGTAAACGTGGTCATTATAAATTAGTATAAATTGTTACAAAAAAATAAAACAATTTATTATGTTTTTTATCACAAATTTATTCTTATATTCTTACTAATACATTACTAGTTTTGGCTATACTAAAGCCTTCTATATATAAAATAAGTTATTATAATACTATTATTTCATCTGTAGAAGGCTTCAGTAAAGTCAAAACTAGTAATGTATTCGTAAGAATAAATTTGTGATAAAAAACATTGTAAATTGTTTTATTATTTTATTAACATGGATTATCACGTAGTAGAGGTCACAACCATCAATTATATTAAATTGTTACGCTATGTTACTTAAACTAGTATCAAGAAAACAATAAAGCTAACTATTCTATTAGCATGTATTGCTCTTGCCATATTCACTATGAATGAATCATATTCACAAGAAAATAATAAGGACATAATGTTTATGCAAAGAGGTATAGACGATGTAAAAGAAGCAATAGGTAATCAACCAGGTCCAAAAAATAAATAATGGTAAACAAGGTAATGACAAAAATGGTACAACAAAGATTTATTGATGACAAAAATGATGGTAAATAAAAATAAAAAAAGTAAAGAACGCAAGAAAAGCAAATGTAAAAAACGTGGATCAAATGTTGACGATGAAGGTGAAAACGGAGAAAAAGTATTACAAAAGGCGAGTAAGGCAAAAAGCTTGGGTTTGATGGAAAAAATAATGATTTTCAAGATAAAAATAGACAAAGTAAAGGAAGCAAAAACAAAATAGAAAACGTAAAAGCAATAGTGAAAGTGAAGATAAAAACTAAAAGAATAAAGGAGGCAAAAAATGAAAACAGCAAAGAAAGCGGAATGAAAAAAGAAAAACAAGATAAACGGCTAAAAAAAGCAGAAGTCGTAAAGAAAGAAATAGGAAAATTAATGACAATTCTGAAAATAAACACAATGTTTAACAGATCCAAAATTGAATAATAATTGATAAGATAGATATGTGTTTAATGTAAACTATGGCATTGACTGATTTAACTTTTTAGTATGTTTTATTTTACTATATTACTTTATAATAATGTTGAATGTAAACTATATATATATCTCACAAACATTTCTGTCAAAAAGTATAACAACTAAATAATCCCTAAAGTAATCCACAAAACTTTTAAATTTTTGTTTGATTTCATTTTAAATGCTACAGAATTATACTTTTAAGCCATCAGTTAATTGATAAACAAAACCATTCAAAAAAATCCTCTTATAAATGCAACAATTTTGTTTTGTTTTGTTTCACGTGCCTGTAATTTATGTCATTACCACATTAAAGATGTTTTTGAATATGTACCTGCAAATAAATATATACTACTAAAACCAAAGTTTGTGTCTAAGTTACTAATAATTTATTAGGTTAATATTTTAAATTAATAAGTTGCCACAATTGTTGAAACATGTTTTGTAGAGCTGGGGACTAAACTCAAACGTGCACTGAGATTCAAATTAGGCTCACTCAACTAAGCCACTTTCCAACAAAAAACTAAAAACTAGAAATCAAAACTTGCGTAACACTATAAGTTAGCAACGTAGGTACCCATTAATAATAAAATGACAGGTCTTATAAAATCTTTTACAAAAAGTTGGTAATGTACTATGAAATAAATAAAAAACTCGTAACAAAATAGTTAATAAAAAATGTAAAAACTATACGAAAATAAGGGTGACAACAATAAGACAATTAAATGAGTACATTATAAATAAGCACCAAAAAGAACTATTCTTACTAAATTGCTTTATTGCTTCTTATAATATCTTTCTTCAAAATCTATACACTTTTGCATCCGATGAAACCAATCTTCAAAACAATTTTGCCACTTTGAGCGAGATGCTTCCAAAACAAATGATTTAAATGCTTTAACAGTCTCTTCAGGCGATGAAAAACGCTCGTCACGCATATTATTTTTGATTTGTCGAAATAGGAAAAAGTCATTTGGCAATAAATCAGGCAAATATGGGCAATAAGTCATTAATTGGATGTTGTTATTGGTCAAAAACTCTACAGTTCTTTGTGCTGTGTGAGCGCTTGCATTGTCATGATGAACAATGGTTGCCGGTTTATGTTGATTCTCCTAATTTCAGCAATAACTTCCGGCAAAACAAATTGAAGTATACCAGTCAGTATTAACTGTCCTTCAATCCTCTAATGCAACAGTTGCAGCATGACCCGTTTTTCCAAAGAAACAAGCAATCATTCTTTTCGAAACGCTTTGTGAACGCACCACTTTTGTAAGTTTAGGTTTATTTTGAAAGACGATGTTATATACCAAATTTGAACAACCTCTTTCAATTTTTTTTAGCATTTCCTTGCACCACTAGACACGTGCCTGTTTTTGTTCTTCTTTCAAACTGTGTGGGATCCAATGACTGCAAAACTTCCTGACATGCAAATGATCGTGCAAAATAGTATGTATTTGTTTCGTTGCAATGCTTAAAGACGCCTCTATCTTACTATAAGTCACATGCCGATCTGACAAAATCATTTCACGCACAGCATCAATATTTTTCGCGACAACAGAGGTGCATAGACAACCTTCGCGAAGATCGTCATCAAACGTTGGTCTTCCACGCTTGAGTTCTGCGAACCATTTGTAAACCATAGTTTATTACATTTTCTTACTAAAAGTTTAATAAGTTTGTAAATGCTTAGACAATTTTGTACTCAAATTATTATTAATTAAAACGTTATTTTTAAGTTACTGATATTCTTAGGTTGGATGTATTTTACTTTGATGCTATATAGCACTCATATGGTGTTGTTTAGTGCGTTCAAATGTATTAAAGTAAATATAAAAAAACTAAAAAATAATTTAGAAAAAATCTGCAAAACACTCCAGAATATCAAAACAAAGTAATTGTAGTTACAAAAAAAATTAATTTGCAATCGTATTGCTATATTGACGGAATTGCTGTTTCACTGCATTATAAAGACAATCCAAGTTGGAATTATTAAAAAAAAAATTATATGTAAATTTTTCAAATCTGTAAAAATTTTAAGATATCAATGTAAATGATAAATATTAAACATACATTTTATTGCTAATACTTCATAAATTTAATTTTAAACAATCTTTTGCATCTATAAACTACATACAACTTTTTTTATATTTTTATATTAATTGTAGTCAGAAGATGGAGTGGTAGAACCATTCTTTCCTTTGCGCCCTTTTCCACCTTTACGCTGTTTGCCTTCTTCTTGTTCACCTCTTTTATTTCCGCCTTTACGTCCTTTTCCTGCTTTTTCTGGTTTATCTTCTCCTTCATTACTTTTTTTGCCCTTGCCCCTGCCTTTACCTTTTCCTTTTGTAACGGTAGTCGCTTCTATATTGCTTTGGCTTGTTGTTTCAATTTGGATTTGCATTGTCGTTTCATTTCCAGCTTGAGCATTAATGCTTAGAACGGCAATAGCCAAAAATACTATTAAAATTGATACCCTCATTGTTGTCAAAGTACTGGATGATACTGATGTTATGTTGATAAACTTGTCCGCTATTTATACTAAATTTATTGCTGAAAATAATTAACCTAATTACCGGTCTATTATAGTAAGTAATTTTGTATTTTTTTTATTCAATTACACACAATTTAATAAAACATAACAACACAAGACAAGTTTTTAGAAAAATAATAATATAGTATTTATTTGTTGGTTTATTACGTTTATTTTTTTTTAACTTTACAAATGTAAATAATGAAATCTAATCGTTCTTTATGTGCAGATTATTCATGTGCAATTATGTTTAAATTTATGCAAGTATTTGTATCATATTCAACAAAATAAGCTAAGTATCTTGTTAAAAACGGCAAGTAATCTTAGTCTAAAAACCTGCTTAAGCCGCAGCAAAAATAGCTTGTGCTTATTAATTGTTCGTATTTAGTTTCAACAAGGTAAAACTTTTTATCATAAATATTTGTGGTGATGGCTGATGAGATTTTTTTCTATTAAATTTTACAATTTGCTAAATGTCTGTGGGTAGTTGTAATTTTGTTGAGAAAACTCTTTTTTGATTTAAGTCTGGGCGCTGTTGTTTAATGTGTTGTTTTACAAACATTATGTTGTCTAGGCTGATACCTGATGTAATTAAGTTTGTTTATGTTTTTACGTTGAAAAGGGCATACCTGAGTCTGTTGAGTTACGATGTTGTTGTCAAACTAGATAGTTATTCTGTACAGACAGCTTAACAACTTAATTTTAAGTTTTTTAATTTTTTTGCTTTAGGCAATAACTATTAAATTGATTGCCCAAATGTATGTTTTACAAATTTTGTGGTTTGCTTCCGTTAATTTATAGTAGTGTAAGCGGCCAATACATCTATAAAAATTAATATGTAAGTTACAGCGTGACTTTTCTGATCTAAACCCTGTTTCTTATAAGAATAACAGGTTGTTTGAAACCCGGAAAATTTTGATTAGATTAAAGTACCTTTTAGAGACTGGTCACTAGGTTTTAGGTCACGTTCCTAGTTTGTGTAGTTTTCAAGTTTTCAAGTTTTTAAGTTTTCAAGTTTTCAAGTTTTCAAGTTTTCAAGTTTTCAAGTTTTCAAGTTTTCAGTTTTTATTATCATTTTTGAAATTGTTGTTTATGAGTTGGTTATTTGCCATTTTAAGTATAGACTTAGTTAGTTTATTTATGAAAAACAAAATTGGGTGAGTTTTTTTTATTTTCAATAGTTTGCTGTGGCTTTTTCTCTCGGATTTTCTAATCTAATCTAATCTAATCTAATAGTAATTGATGTGCAATTTAAATAAATTGTTTTTCAAATGACTGTTGGTATTACTTTTAGATAAATACCAACACACATTTTGCACACTAATTACTATTATAAAAAACTTTTGCTTGGTTTTTATTTAATGAATCACTTTCTCTAAGAATGTGCAGGCGTATTTTTACTGTTAAGATGTCTATGTTTAGCAAACTGATCCGTCTTGTTAGGTAATAATAGATGATAAATGTTGTCAATGAATAATCAGAATTGCTTGTTTAAGTAATGTTTACATTTCACCAGTTTATATTGCTTTTAAACTAAATGAATATAATTACAAAATATTACCTTAGCAAACTACCCAAGTTGAAAATATTATATATTAAAATAAGTCTGTATGAGGTATTTCTTAAAAGGTCAAGTTTAAATTTAAGAAAAAAATCAAAATTTAAATGTTAACCGTTTGTCATTAATGTAAACAATAAAAATATGCATTTGCAAATTCTCTGTTGTTTTACAAGATTATAAACGTACATTTTTGAATTAAAATTGATAAATCAATTAACCATTTTACAACATTGCCAAAATAAGACTCTTCTACATCTATTAAAAATAATAAAAAAGAAATGCTAGGAACATTCCATCTTGAACATTCCACACAGTAGTGTAGCTAGGATTTCGAGCCTCTATAAAAAAACACCATTAAAGTCGGATTAAAAACAAATGTGTGATTCATACTTTTTTACTTTTTATCTCTCTTATTCGAGTTTTGATTTAGTCGCAGAGCCGCTTCAAAATATTTTGCTACGTCGATGTTTTTACATATCACAAACAATACAATGATTTTTGTAGACGCAATGTCAAATTTTAGTTCCTTATTAAAATTAACCAATGTACTAGTAATTAGTAAAATTCAGCTAATTATATATTTAAATTCTGGCTAACAAAATAAAATTAGTTTGATGCAAAAAAGTTAATACAATTCTTTTTTAATCCTCATAGTTGTTAAAAAATATATATTGAAATAATTGTTTTGTACATAAAATATAAATTAAGAATTTTGTTATTCATAAAAATAATGTTATTGTTACATTATTACTTATCCAATATTCTAAATTTATTTTAAATTACGTTTAATTATTACTTTGTATTACAGGAAATGTGATCATTATAAATCTAGTATAAATTGTTGCAGCTATGTTACAGAAACCAGTATCACAAGTACAATGAAGCTGACTATTCTATTAGCATTTATAGCTATAGCTATCTTCACCATAAATGAAACATATGCACAAGAAGATGAAATGAGTACAATGTCAATACAGGAAAACACACACGATGTAGAAGAATCAAAAGAAAGCAAAGGTAAACGACGCGGGTCCAAAGGAAAGAATAATAATGAACAAGAAGATGACAAAAATGAAAGGAACATCAAAAACAGAGGTGGAAAAAAAGGATCTAATGATAACGACGACGATGATGATGATAGTGAAGATGACAATAAACCAACTAAAAGAAGCAAAAAAAGCAAAGGTGGAAAACGTGGGTCAAATAGTGATGATGACGATGAAACTGAAGAAAAGGAAAAAGGCAGAAGAGGCAAAAAAGGTAAAGGTAAAAAACGTGAATCTAATGGAGAAAGTAGTGATAGTGAAGATGAAACTGAAGGAAATAGACCAAGTAAAGGAAACAAAAAAAGCAAAGGTGGAAAACGTGGTGAAAACAACAAAGAAGGCGGAAAGAAAGGAGGAAAACAAAGAGAAAATGATGGCCAAGACGGCAAAGGTCGCAAAGAAGGAAAAGGACAAAATGATGACAACTCCGAAGAATAAATAAACAAAACCTTAATTTGATTTTAATTTATATCAATATTTAATAAGAAATTGATTTTTGACGTAAAAACAACCAGTTTTTAAAATTTGATTACATTGTTTTATTATAGAATGCAGTATAAAAATTATAAGTATTTTGTTTAAAAAATTTTAACAATTAAATTAGTTCTAAACATTTTACAAAATCATTTTGTATATCCAAGTTTCAATGTTCTACCCAACCGTAAATTACTATAGTTGTGATGTTGTTGCCTGCTTCAGGAAAACTAAATTTACTTATACAAAATTTTTTTTCTTAATTTATGCTCATACTTTACTAAAGTTACTATGTCAAGTAAAGGCATTAGAATACAAATGCAACATTATTTATATTTTATAGTATTCTAGAAAATAATATAGATAAAAAACAAAAAATTAAAAAGTATGTAACACTGAGGAGGTGAATGTTAATGATTGTTTATTAACAAAATGTACGCCATACATAAAAATAACTTATAAAACATTAGAAACAAAAGATTAAAAAACCCATACCCATGATCACATATACAATTTATAAGATTCCCAAAATTAAGACAGCTACTCCTAAAGGATAATGAATCAAAGAACTATTAAAAAATAAATTATGTAAAAAATAAAAAGCTGTAAACCCTAGGCCTCGAAAGCATTTTTATAGACTCTATACGATCTTCTTGTTCTGTTTTTGTAATAAAAAAATCTAATAATGTTTGATTTAAAGCAACAAAATATTTAATAATGGAAGATATACACTTATATAGTGTGTCCTAGAATAGATATAACAAAAGATATGAAAAGCAAAAACTTAAATTTTAAAATAGCATTTGGGTATCCAGTTCTGCTTGATGTGAAATTAAGGTATAGCAAAAATGAGTTAATTTGGATTTATACAAGTTTTATAAACAAAATTGTAGATACCACGTCTAGAGTTCTTTTGTGACAAGCAAAAAATAGTTTTAAGCTTTTTTTTAATTTAATTGACTTGACAAAGAAAGCACTACCATTTTGTATTGTAAGCTTTGCACTCGCTCAGCAATGTAGCAAAGTTTTTTTTTCTTCATTCTTTCGGGACCTTAGGAATCCATTTAGACTTCTGTGCATGAATACCACAGTGTCCACTTATAAGTATTGTAAACTTTTGCAGTTTTCTTTGACTTATCTCTTGAAGTGTTATCCTAATTTGATCATGTTTGTAGCGTTCTTTTTAATGACAGCTACCTTTGCTTAAAAAACTAGACAAGTTTGACTAGGGATATCGTAGTCAACGAGCCCGGCTTCTGTTTTTGTATATTCCGGCTCTGGTGCAATTGTAATATTTAGCTTGATCTGTATACCTAATAATTGTGTCTTGTTATTTTTTATTTGTTCCACAAAGGTATTATTATTACAAATTATTTTTTATGCAATAACCTTTTATAAAGTCTAATCTCATCTTTAATATCTCTTCTGCATGTAAGACATTTGTATTTTTGGCCTGTAAGCTTCAACATTTACAGTGTGGCCTTGCAGCTAATAAAACTAAGAAAAATAAACTTAATAATATTACAAATTTGCACCTCACAGCAATACTGTGTTAAGCTCAAATTATTTATTTTAATGTAATAATTAAGGGCAATTCCATTTCAAACGGACCAGAGCTGGGGGGGGGGGGGTGCATTGAGAAACTTGTTCATGTATTTTTAACTTATTAGTAGTCTTTTGATTGGTATATGAGGGTATGAAACCAATAAAAAAAAATTCTACGATTTTTTAAAGTTTTTTTGTCGTTTTTTAACTTAATCGCATTTTTTGTTTAAAAACCGCAATTTTAACTCAAAAAAAATAAATTTAGTAATAAAATTAATCATAAATTTTCCGTAGAATCCAAATGTGGTGCCATTTCAAGTCTGTACCCTGTCAATAAGCCGCAAAAACCATTAAACCATGTTTTTGTTCTCAGTGGGCTGGGCAAAAAGGAGCATTTTATAAATTTTTTTTAACCGCCAAAGTTGACGTATTTTGATGTAAATTAATTGAAAAATATAAATATGTTCTGTGTATTTGGGTTTTAAGAGTCCAAAACTCTGCAAATCTGCAAAGTAGGCCTATTCTTCAACATAAACTCTTACAAATGCACGTTTAGCCGCGCTCAGAAGAACAATACACCAAATATTATTAAAAATTTGGATTCTGGAGACAATTTTACATGGAAAATAGTCAGTGTTGTACTCATCGTCTATAGAAAAGCCCATCTAGAAAGAAATGTTTACAAAATTTTCAGACAAAAAATGCGTTAAAAATTAATTATTTTTTATATTCACAAAAAATATTATAAACACACTAGAGTGTGGTTTAAAACTTTTTTTTTAACAAAATTTTGATAAACGCCAAAAGGATTTATGTTTGAATGTCAAAAATAATAATATTTTCTAATTTTTGCGCCGATAGATCGAGTCTAAATTTGTGCTGCAAGCGCAAAAACTATCAAACAAAGAGTAAAATGACTCAAAATTGGTTCAAACAACAAAAGATGACTTTGTTAAACTTCTAAAATAAGCTTAAAAAATTATAATCCAAATCTTTGAGAAAAATAAAAAAAAAAAAAAAAATTTTTTAAGTAAATGTTGAACACATTTTTGTTTTCTAGATGGGTTTTTTATCGCCAGATAAGCACAACACAGCACATTTTTGCAGTTTTTTTGTGTTTTAGACCTTTAAAACCCAAATACACAGAACAAATTTATATTATCTAATTAACTTACATCAAAACACGTCAACTTTGGCGGTTAAAAAAAATTTAAAAAATGCTCCTTTTTGCACAGCCCACTGAGAACAAAAACATGGTTTTATAGCTTTTGCGGCTTATAGACAGGGTATAGACTTAAAATGGCAGCAGATTTGGATTCTACGGAAAATTTCTGATCGATTTCATTAGTAAATTTATTTTTTTGAGTTAAAATTGTGGTTTTTAAACAAAAAATGCGATTAAGTTAAAAAACGACAAAAAAACGACAAAAAATTGTAGAATTTTTTTTTATAGGTTTCATACTCTCATATACAGATCAAAAGACTACTAATAAGTTAAAGCACCCCCCCCCCCCCAGCACTGGTCCGTTTGAAATGGAATTGCCCTTAAAATATTTACAAAATAAAACAAAATAAAAATTGCCGTAAAGTCATAGCAAAAATTTTAAAACAAAAATATTAAAAGTTCTTTAAAAATAATACATAAATAACTTTAAAAAACTGAATTAAATTCAAAACTTATTACTTTGCTGAAAAACACCCATTTTAGATTTACATATTAGACAATATTGCTCTGAAGTACAAAAATGTAATATAAAAATGGCATAATTACAAGCATAGGCGTCAATTACCTTCTTTGTAGCAATTCAAACTGTTTTCTAATTGTTTTTATTCTCCTTTACAACCTTTAATTTTATCACTACTATTTCTGTTCTGACCTTTATTTCTAGTTACTTCTGCCACTCTGTTTTTTTTTGTTCATATTAGCTTCCTTGTTAGTTTTGCTACGTTTCTTACCTTTACTTCTGTTCTCCTACTACCTTCACTATTTCTAGTTTCATCTAAAACAGTTATTTTCACCATTCGATCTACGTCTTCTACTTTTACTTCTTTTGTCTCTTCTTATTTTATTTGCTGCATTTACTCCGTTTGAGTTGGTCTGGCTTAACTCATCTTCTCACGTCAGAGCGTTGTTGCTATGGCTATTATCGTTCACGCGTGTTTTTTTTTTTTAATAAATTGAACCTGCGCATAATTTTTATCTTTTTTTAGCATAGAATTTTTAAAATCGTGATGCCAGAATCCCCATAACATAATATACCATAGTATATATTAAACGTTTAAGGTCGTCTAATCGTCCCGTGTAGCTTGACAATGTTTTGAAGTTAGTGTGTAATCCCTAGGCCTCAATAGCCAATAGCATACTTTCATCGGATGTTACGTATAATACGTCAATGCCAAGTACCGTGCAAACACTAAACCATATAGCCTCAATTGTCAATGTTTAAATAAAAATCTTTCACAGTCAATTACTCCAATCATGATAACTGTAAATTATACTCATAAAGGCATTCTTAGCCATAATGTAATTAAATCTTTTTTTTTGGAACTTGTAAGGTAAAGATTCACCAGTAGCTTCCATCATCAAATATAACAATCTAGAACTAGTCCAATATTACCTTTAAAGATAGGTATACACAGCTCCCGTAGTAGTTTCTAGACGCCAGCCAGGCGTTATGCCAAAATATAAATTGTTAAAACAAAAGTGCAATTTAATGATAATTAGAAATAAATTGTGAAAAACTCCATTTTTATGTTTAATGTCGATTTTAATGCCTATTAACCTTACTTGTCAGATTGTGATATCCATCAATGCGTTGGCGCTGTCTGCTAATCAAGTGTATGAATCCTCCGTTTACAGTTAGTAAAGAAGATGTGTGTATACACAATTGAACGCCGGCCAAGGAAATGCTACAAACGCCTCAGCTCGACAGAAGAACCTGCTTCTTAAATGTGTTTATGCATTAAGTAAATAACAATATATATACCACATTAACTATTAGAAATAATGCTAACAGATAACACTAGTTTTTAAAGTAAATCGATTATTATTTTATGTTCACAAAATACAAATTGATTGTCTATAAAATCTGGAGATATCAAGATGATATCTAATTTATCACCATTTAATCATTAGCAATTTAAATTTTGCAAAAATCAGCAAAAAATCCCAGAATATCAAAACAAATTTATTGTAGTTTAAAAAAAATCAAGTTGCAACCATATTGCTATGTTGATAGAATTGCTGTTCCACTGCATCATGCAGACAACCCAAATTTGAATTATTAAAAAAATTATATCTAATATCTTCAAATCTGTAAAACTTATAAGAAATCAATCTTAATGGTAAATATTAATCACACATTTTATTGCTAATACTTTATACATTTAACTTTAAATAACCTTTTGCATCTATAATCTACATACAATTTATTTTATAATTTTATATTAATTGTAGTCAGAAGATGGAGTGGTAGAACTATTCTTTCCTTTGCGCTCTTTTCCACCTTTACGCTGTTTGCTTTCTTCTTGTTCACCTTCTTTATTTCCGCCTTTACGCCCTTTTCCTGCTTTTTCTGGTTTTTCTTCGCCTTCATTACTTTTTTTGCCCTTGCCTTTGCCCTTGCCCCTGCCTTTTCCCTTTCCTTTTGTAACGGTAGTCGCCTCTATACTGCTTTGGCTTGTTGTTTCAATTTGGATTTGCATTGTCGTTTCATTTCCAAATTGAGCATTAATGCTTAGAACGGCAATAGCCAAAAATACTAATAAAATTGATACTCTCATTGTTGTCAAAGTACTGGATGATACTGATGTTATGTTGATAAACTTCTCTGCTATTTATACTAAATTTATTGCTGAAAGTAATGAACCTAATTACCGGTCTATTATAGTAAGTAATTTTGTATATTTTTTTATTCAATTACACACAATTTAATAAAACATAACAACACAAGACAAGTTTTTAGAAAAATAATAATATAGTATTTATTTGTCGGTTTATTTCGTTTATTTTTTTATAACTTAACAAATGTATATAATGAAATATAATCGTTTTTTATGTGCAGATTATTCATGTGCAATTATGTTTAAATTTATGCAAGTATTTGTATCATATTCAACAAAATAAGCTATGTATCTAGTTAAAAACGGCAAGTAATCATAAATAAATAGCTTGAGCTTATTAATTGTTTGTATTTAGTTTCAACAAGCTAAAACTTTTAATCATAAATATTTGTGGTGTTGGCTGATGAGATTTTTTTCTATAAAATTTTACAATTTGCTAAATTTCTGTGAATAGTTTTAATTTTGTTGAGAAAACTCATTTTTGATTTAAGTCTGGGTGTCTGTTGTTTAATGTGTGTTGTTTTACAAACATTATGTTGTCTAGGCTGATACCTATGTAATTAAGTTTGTTGCATACCTGAGTTTGTTGAGATACAATGTTGTTGTCACACTAGATAGTAATTCTGTAAAGGCAGCTTAACAACTTAATTTTAATCTTTTTAATTTTTTTTCTTTAGGCAATAACTACTAAATTGATTGCCTAAATGTATGTTTTTTAAAATTTTGTGGTTTGCTTCCGTTAATTTATAGTAGTGTAATCGGCCAATACATCTATAAAAATTAATATGTAAATGGTTTGCGTACATATCAGTTCTATATGTATTATGTTAAGTTACAGCGTGACTTTTCTGATCTAAACCTTGTTTGTTATAAGATTAACAGGTTGTCTGTAACCCGGAAAATCTTGATTAGATTTAGGTACCTTTTTAGAGACTGGTCACTAGGTTTTAAGTCATGTTCCTAATTTTTAAGTTTTCAGTCTTTATTACTATTTTTGAAATTGTTGTGTTTGAGTTGGTTGTTTCCAAGCCAAAATTGTTTATTGACTTTGTTATTTGCCATTTTCTGTATAGACTTAGTTTATTTATGAAAAACAAAATTAGTTGAGTTTTTTTTTTATTTTCAATAGTTTTTCTTGGATTTTCTAATCTAGTCTAATCTAATAGTAAATGATGTGCAATTAAATTTTTTTTTTTTTTTTTAATTGACTGCTGGTATTACTGTTAGATAAATACTAACAGATATTTAAGACATTCTTTCCTCAAATCGCACACTAATTACTATTAAATAAAAAACTTGTTTTGCTTGGTTTTGGTTAGTTAATCAATCACATTCTCTAACAATGTGCAGGCCTATTGCTTTCTTTGTAAGTGTTTATAAAACTTATTATTATATTTTGGTTAAGTTTTATTTTTACTATTAAGATGTCCATGTTTAGCAAACTGATCCGTCTTGTTAGGTAATAATAGATGATAAATGTTGTCAATGAATAATCAGAATTGCTTGTTTAAGTAATGTTTACATTTCACCAGTTAATATTGTTTTTAAACTAAATGACTATAATTACAAAACATTTCCTTAGCAATCTACCCAAGTTGAAAATATTATATATTAAAATAAGTCTGTATGAGGTATTTCTTAAAAGGTCAAGTTTAAATTTAAGGAAACAAATGCATTTGTAAAAAAACAAAATCTAAATGTAAACCGTATGCATTTGCAAATTCTCTTTTGTTTTACAAGATTAGAAACGTAGACTTTTTGAATTAAAATTGGTAAATCAATTAATCATTTTACAACATTGCCAAAATAAGACTCTTCTACATCTATTAAAAATAATAAAAAAGAAATGCTAGGAACATTCAATCTTGAACTTTCCACACAGAAGTATAGCTAGAATTTCGAGCTTCTATCGCAAAATATTGAAAAAACACCATCAGATTTGGTTTAAAAAAAATGTGTGATTTATACTTTTATACTTTCTATCTCTCTCCTTCGAATTTTGAATTACAAGTCGCAGAGCCCTTTAAAACATTTTGCTACGTCGATGTTTCTACATATCACAAATAATACAATGATTTTTGTAGACGCATTGACAAATTTTAGTTACTTTTTAAAAATAACCAATGTACTAGTGATTAGTAGAATTCAGCTAATTTTATATTTAAATTGTGGCTAACAAAATAAAATTAGTTTGATGCAAAAAAGTTAATACAATTCTTTTTTAATCCTCATAGTTGTTAAAAAATATATATTGAAATAAATGTTTTGTACATAAAATATAAATTGGAATTATTGTTATTCATAAAAATAATGTTATTGTTACATTATTACTTATCCCATAATCTAAATTCATTTTAAATTACGTTTAATTATTTCAAACTCCATATTACATGAAATGTAGTCATTAAGAATCTAGTATAAATTATTGCGGCTATATTACAGAAACCAGTATCACAAGTACAATGAAGCTGACTATTCTATTAGCATTTATAGCTATTGCTATTTTTACTATAAATGAAACTTATGCACAAGAAGATGATGAGGATACAATGTCAACACAAAGAAGTACAAAGGATGTAGAAGAATCAAAAGGAGGCAAAGGTAAACGACGTGAAAAACAAGGATCTAATGATAACGACAAAGATGATAATAGTGAAGATGAAAATAAACCAACTAGAAGAAGCAATAAAAGCAAAAATGGAAAACGTAGATCAAATAGTGATGATGACGATGAAACTGAAGAAAAAGAAGAAGGCAGAAGAGGTAAAAAAGATAAAAGTAAAAAACGTGGGTCTGATGGGGAAAGTAGTGATAGTGAAGATGAAACTGAAGAAAATAAACAAAGTAAAGGAAACAAAAAAGGCAAAGGTGGAAAACGTGGAAGAAATGGTAATAGTGAAGATGAAACTAAAGGAAATGAAGGAGACAAAAAAAGCAAAGGTGGAAAACGTGGTGAAAACAACAAAGAAGGCAAAAAAAAAGGAGGAAAACAAAGAGAAAATGATGGCCAAAGAAACAAAGGTCGTAAAGGAGGAAAAGGACAAAATGATGACAACTCCGAAGAATAAATAAACAAAACTTTAATTTGATTTAAATTTATAAACAATATTGAATAAGAAATTGATTTTTGCTGTAAAAATACTCAATTTTTCAAATTTGATTACAATGTTTTATTATAGAATGCCGTATAAAAATTATAAGTATTTTGTTTAAAAAATAATAACAATTAAATTAGTTCTAAAATAGTTCACAAAATTATTATATATATCCCTTTATCAATTTTCTACTCAACCGCAAATTATTGTAATTATGATGATGTTGACTGCTTTAGAAAGAAAAAAATTAATTACACATAATTAATCATTTAATTTATGTTCATATAATAGCAATAGATGTAAATGCAACGTTATTTATTTTTTAAAGTACTTTAAAAAATAATGTAAATAAAAATAAAAAAGAAATCAAAAAGTGCGGTGAAGGTTAATGATTGTTAAATAACAAATTGTACGCCATACATAAAGTGACTTGGCTTGCGGGTTTGTTTCTTATATACTGTGATACACTTTTCACATGTTTATTTGCTTTCTCACTCCCCAACCCGCTTTGCCAGCGTGGTTAAAAATCTTTTTGATTAAATGATGAAATCTCTGCAGTAGTTCGGAATATACTTAAAACTGTAGGTCTCTTGTAATGTAAGTTGCCAGCATTGCGGGCAGAAAAGAGGCTACAACGTCAGCAGTGGTGTATAAATGGCTGACGACGACATGAAGTGACTTATAAAACATTAAAAACAGAACATAAAAAAACCATACTGATCACATATACAATTTATAAGATTCCTAAAATTAAGTAAGCTACTCCTGATGAATAATGAATCAAAAATCAAAAAACTATTAAAAATTAAATCATGTAAAAAATAAATAGCGGTAAACCTTAAGCCTTAAAAGTATTTTTATAGACTCTGTACGTTCTTTTTTGTTTTGTTTTTGCAATTAAAAAAAGATAATTAATAATGTTTGAACAAAATATTTAATAATAGAAGATACACTTATATAGTATGTTTCAAGATAGATATAACAAGAAGTATAATACACAAAAAAAAACTTAAGGCAAGTATATTAGTGCTAAGGACCAACGATGTCTCGGTACACGTTTACCGGTAAATAGTTTGCTACACAGTCTTACTTTTATCATCATAACTAAGTAACATTCAACTATGCCACTGTGTGTGTGTAATGTTATTAATTTTAACTTGTGCAGTTTTGTGTGGAATTTAGTGCCTATAATTCTAAAGTTTGTGTCATTCCGGCTGGTAATTATATTAGCAACCAGTCATCTTTACAATTTTAAAAAAATTCACTGGTTTAATTATTTTTATCATTGTAAATGTATTTAACCTAGAATTATAGTTTCCCGCTTACAGTTTTGTTGCGCTTCCCGTAGTGGTGTTTTTAACTATTCGTACCAGTGGCGTAACTTTTTTTTTTAACGTGTAATTTTATTATTAATTTTTATAATCCTGCTGTCTCTTGTGTAACCTTACCGTGGTCTACCTGTATTTGTTTTTAGTCAGTCACCAGTGATCGATCGCACCGGTGTGAATTGTGTCCTTGTATCAACCTTATCCTGTTTTTATTTAATTATTGCTCTAGTCATTTTTGTATGTGCATCTGTTATTATGTCCGGCCTAAACTGTAAATGCAAAACTGTTGCACAATCAGGTGTAACCTGTAGCAATTGTGGCGTTATCTTCCATAACAGTTGCGCTATTCGTTACTAGAAATGTAATTGCGGTAATCAGTTGATGTTGTTGAGTTAAAAATGAGGTAAAATCTGGAAATTACAGCAGCTTTAAAGTTTCTGTTCCAGCTAATCATGCTTGAACTATTCTTTGCAAAGATTTTTGGCCTGCAAATATAGCGGTCAAGAAATTTTTAAATTATGAGCGAGTTAATAATGTTTCTGCTTCATTTTCGGTGGATTTTCGAAATCTGGATCCAGACAACAATCTAAACCCGTCACCAGAAACATCTCCATCTATTACCAGAATGTCGGGGGTATAAAAACTAAACTCAAAGAACTTATGCTGGCTGTAGCTGTATCCAACTACGATATTATTGTACTGACCAAAACCTGGCTAAATCACATCAGCGATGCGGAGCTACAATCAATTAATTGATTACAGCTTGTTTAAATGTGATCGCTCTTTATTAACAAACCCTAAGCTTGACGGAGGAGGTGTCTTAATTGCTACTAAAACTTGTTTTAATTGTACTTTATTACAACCTACATTTTTAAGTGTTGAACATTTGTTTGTAATTGTTAAGTTTAAGTTTGTATCATATATTATCAGTGTAGTCTACTTACCACCTAACTCGGCATGTGATAAATATTTAGATCATTGTTATTCCGTTGAATCTATCGCTGACAAATATCCAGACAGTAAACTAATTTTACTAGGCGATTATAATCTACCCGCAGCGGTATGGGTAAATGATGAGTTAGGCATAAGTGATATTTGTAATATTCTGCTTATTTTGTTTCCAACTGTTATGGATTTTTAAACTGCGTTCAATGTATTTCTATACCTAATGATAGTGGTGTGTTCTTAGATTTATGTTTTTCTAACATCTGTGATATTTCTGTGATTAAAGCTGTGGATGTTTTGTTAAAACTTAGCCAACATCATATTGCTTATGTGATTGATGTAAAATGTGATACTAGCCGTGATATTTTATAGTGTAATTATGTTTTTAATGATTTTAAATATTCCTACTTTAACGCAATCAATAATTTTTTGTTGAATGTTGATTGGTCCGCCCTTTTTTATAATTGTGATGTTGATAATTGCGTTAATTTATTTTACTCTGTGTTGCATTTTGCTATTGACTATTTTGTTCCCAAAAAACTATGGCAAGAAAACAATTTTCCAGTTTGGTTTAATAAAGAATTGATTTCACTTACTAGACTCAAAAAAACTGTTCATAAACGTTATAAATCTTCAAGACTATTGTTCAATCAATTCGTACTTTGTGTAAAAATCTCAGTACATGTCTATACAAGCAATATATTACTCAAACAAAAATCAACATTCAAAGTAACCCGAAACACTTTTGGAAATTTGTTAGCGACTCTAGAAAAAATCATGATTTTCCAGCTACAATGTATTATAAACAAAAAACTTGCAGTAATGGAGATGTTAATAGTTTTGCTAAATTCTTTTCCTCTGTTTTCGATACACAAACTCATCCAACTATTTTGTTTGACTTTAAGAAAAACGTATTACATCAAGCATTTTCAATTAGTGTGTTAGACGGTGTTCCATCTATGTTGTTAAAAAAATGTATTTATTCAATTTCTACGCCATTGCATTTACTTTTTGAGGCTTCTCTTAATGAAGCCAAGTTTCCGTTAGTTTAGAAACAAAGCTACATTATGCCTTTACATAAATCTGGAGCTAAGGAGGATATTACTAATTAAAGAGGTAAATGCATCCAGTCTGCTATTCCTAAGTTGTTTGATCAAATTGTAACTGGTCAATTACAATGGATGTGCAAAAGTATTTTAGTGGAACAGCAACATGGGTTTCGCAAGGGTCGTTCTACTCTTACAAATCTTCTTTGTTACGAAAATGATCTTTTGAATGTCTTTCAATCAAGAGTTCAAGTAGATTCTATTTACACAGATTTTTCAAAAGCTTTTGATCGCGTTAATCATAGTATTTTGATTGCTAAGCTTCGGGCTTTGGGTTTTCATAAATCTGTTGTTGCGTGGTTGTCGAGCTTTTTGGTAAATCGTACACAGTGTGTAAAAATTAATAACTTTTTATCACAACCAATTGTTGTTCCTTCTGGGGTTCCTCAAGGATCTCATTGTAGACCAGTTCTGTTTTTACTTTTTATTAATGATCTTGTTTGATTTTATTAATTCTTTGTCTTATCTTTTATTTGCTGACGACCTTAAAATTTATAAAAGAATATCATCTATCGAGGACTGCATTAGATTGAAAAATGATTTAGATTCTGTTTATTCATGGTGTCTTATTAATAACTTGTTGTTTAACGCAAATAAATGTTTTTGGATAAGCTTCAACAGAACTTTAAGTTAAAGTATCGTATGACTATACTATCGATAATAATGTTTTGGAACATGTTACACAAATAAAAGATTTGGGCGTAATTTTTGATTCAAAACTAACTTTTGTTGACCATATAAACTATATGTGCAACCGTGCTATAAAAATGTTAGGATTTGTTTACAGAATGTCTACTGACCTATCTCCTAGCACACTCAAATTACTTTATTGCGCTTTAGTACGTTCTCATTTAGAGTACGCTCCGTCAGTTTGGTGTCCATTCTACAACGTTCATATATGCAATATAAAACGTATTCAAAACAAAAAAAATTTCGTTTATTATTGTACAAATTAGGCATTTTATCTAAAAATTACGATCTAAAAATGTTAGGATTTGTTTACAAAATGTCTACTGACCTATCTCCTAGCACACTCAAATTACTGTATTGCGCTTTAGTACGTTCTCATTTAGAGTACGCTCCGTCAGTTTGGTGTCCATTCTACAACGTTCATATATGCAATATAAAACGTATTCAAAACAAAAAATTTTTCGTTTATTATTGTACAAATTAGGCATATTATCTAAAAATTACTATTTTAACCTCATTGCATTGCAATATAATCTTCCGCCGCTTATAATTCGGCGCAAAAGAGCCGATTTATCATTTTTACGTGGACTAATGATGTCTGAGATTGATTGCCAAGAGCTACTAGTAACTCTTCCATTTCAAGTCCCCAACAATAATCGCCGAACCAGACAGTCTCCATTATTTAGAGAATCTATACATTCTACCAATTATGGATTTAATAATCCAATTGGTAGAATGTGTAGAATTGCAAATAGTTTCTCTAATAATATTGATTTATTTTGTGTTTCAAAATGTAGTTTTAAGTGTCAATTAAAATGTGTTGATGAATAACTTTATATTTTGTTTTTATTTATGTATACTTTTCTTCATGCTTTTATTATTCAATATTCTTTTATATATTTTTGTGTAATTGTAATATTGCTTGTAATTTATCGTTATTTATGTACATAATGATGTAGATGTAAATGGTTTTGTATATACCGTGAATAAAGTATTATTATTAAGTGCAGTGGTAGTGTTTCTATGTCTGTTGTACAAGTTTTTATCATTGTTCATGTTATTAGCAAACATGCTATTTTTTTTACTTTATACAAACGTTCAAATGATTAAATAAAATCAATAAAGCTCTTTTGTCCATATAAACTATTTATTGATAAACATTATTTAATTTTATTGTTAGTGTTAAACCCAGTTTAAAAATTAGTTTTTTTATACACCCTGTATGTTATAAAAGTTTGGGATTATGTAACCATCTAATGTACGTTTTTGGAGCTGTAGTGAAATAGTTAGGTGTACGTAAACACAGTTGAAGTTGTCAAAACAAAATAAAAATAGTATGGTGCAATTCCAGACATATATAGAGACCCTGTATAACTGACGCAACGCTCGCTAATCCACCAAACCTAATAATATTACAAATTTATACTTCCGGGCAATACTATGTTAAACTCAAATTATTAATTTAAAAAAAATCAGAAAAGAATGTAAAACCATAGTAGAAATTTTAAGACAAAAATGTTAAAAGTAAAAATTACATATATAACTTAAAACAACAGAATTTAATCCAAAACTTATTACTATGTATATCAAATTTCTGTAAAACTTACAACTTTGCACTTATATATTACATAATATTGCTTTGACGTACAGAAATGTAATGTAAAAATGGTATAATAAAAAACAAAGACGTTAATAGCGTATGTATATTGTAAGAATGTCAAAAGTGTTTATTTATTTACTATAATCCAAATTATTTTTTTTGTTTTTTTTTTCTTTACATTTATTTTTATTACTACTAATACCGTTTTGACCTTCATTTCTATTTACTTCTACTACCCTATTTTTCTTTTTTCGTTCTCGTTTCTTCGTTTGTTTTGCTACGTCTTCCACCATTACCTCTGTTGCGTCCCCTACTACTTTCACTATTTCTAGTTTCATCTACAACGGGACTATTTTCATCATTTGATCGTCTTCTACTTCCTCTGCTTTCTCTTCTCATTTCATTTGCTCCAGTTACATCTTCAACATCACTATTTTGTCTTCTGGGTCCACGTCTTCCACCTCTACCTCTATTGCTTCCTCCGCGCCGCCTACCTTTGCATCCTTTTGATTCTTCTTCATCGTTTGTATTTCTTTCAGTTGTTGGCTCCATATCATCTTCTTCTTGTGCATCCAATTCAGTTATACTGAAAATGGCAAATGCCACAAATGTTAATAGAATTGCCACCCTCATTGCTAGTGATATTGGTTTTTGTAAACTGTCCGCCTATATTTATATAATATTTTTAAATGCCTCTTTCCGGTAAAAATAAATAGTTTTAGAATAATTAAACTAAAAAAAATTTAAAATGAATTTGAATAATAAGCGATGTAATAACAATGACGTTTATTTTTATGAAAAACATTTTAGTAGTAAATATGTAATAACAATCATATTTTTGTTGATGATAATTCATATTTAATAGTGTTAAGGTTATAATATAATGAATAAACATATTTTGTATTTTAATGTAATTACAAAACATTACATCATTTATTTTATCATGTCATTCGTTTATTGAAAAATAAAAACGTACATTTATAGAAATATAAATTCAAACTGTGCACACAAACAAATATTTGTCATCCTTAGGCAATCTTTTATACACAGTAATTTGTTTGTGTGCATAATTTGAACGGTTTGCATGCTTGTTTCTTTAAAAAAGATTATACAAGATGTTTAGAGCAGTTTTTGATCTTTTTTATAAAAACAAAAACTTATGTGATGCAACAATGATTTATTTTTTAAATTTAAAATAGTCAATATATGTCGATTTTGAGAAAATAATGCAAGATCAAAAGTATGTAAAGCTCCACAAACTCTAGTTACAGCGTCCAAGCAAGCATGCTTCTAATCAAATTCTAGCAAATTGCTCTTAAAAAACTAAGTTCCAATCGTCATAGAAAGATTGCATTAAGTTTTTGAGCGTTTAAAACTCATAATGGTTACTATATACTTTGTCCCAACATGATTCAAGAGTACTTAAACGGATTCAAGTCTAAGTTTCTTGGCGGCCAATGCAATACAGCAACGTATACATCGTTTAAGTAATCTTGGATAATTCTTGCAATGTGCGGACGAGCATTATCATGAGTTAAAAAAGTTATTGTTAGCAAATAGTGCAAAGAAATAAAATCCTGCTCATATTATTAACCACTTCCACCAAAATGAGTACTGGGAGACAAACAGCGTTCTGCAAATTGCTTTTCAGCTTTCAACTCAAAGCTATGTGTAGACCACCGTACAATAAACTTTATGAGTCATACACTAAAGACGTTTTTAAAGGTAATACAACACAAAATACTTAATAACCTAAAAAAAATCAACAAAACCCAGTTTGGGTTTAAAAATGGTGTCGGCACTAGAATAGCTTTTTTTTACTCTAAACGTCTTAATGTAGAGATGCCTAGACATGAACCAAAACCTATATATTTGTTTCATTGAATACAAAAAGGCAATTGATAAAATACGACACAACCGCCCTATACAACTTCTTAAAAAAAGCTTGACACAAAAGACATCAGCATTATTGCTAATCTATATAACAATTAAAAAACAGTCCTACAATAGACGGCAGCAAATCAAAATAAAGTCAGATAAGAATGCAAAAAAAAATCATACAGGAAAAACTGAAAGACAAAATAATAGAAGTAAAAATCAATGGTATACTTATCAACAACAATACGCCAATAATACAGCTATAACTGCAACCAACTTAGAAGACTTTCAAAAAATTGTTAGCAGAATAACAGAGACCAGCAAAAAGTAAAAACTATTTTTAAATACAAAGAAGGCCAAATTTATGATAATGACAAAATCAACATAAAACAACAAAATCTATATACTCATCAAACCCATAAAAAAATAACAAAATACTTCTACTTAAATATATCCATAAACCAAAACAACAATAGTTCAGAATAAAAATTAAAATAGCAAAAGCAAGAACAACCTTCATAAAAACAAAAATGGCACTATGCAAAAAAGACTTAAGCCTGGGATTAAAAATCAAACTAACAAAATGCTACATACATAACATACTATTATACGAAAGAGAAGCATAGACAATGAAAAAAGCAGACATCAAAATGTTAGAATCATTTGAACTATGGACATACAGAAGAAGTATGAAAATACTATGGACAAATCGGGTAACCAATATAAAAACAAATAAAAGAATTAAAAAAATAAAGAAATCATAGACATTATTAAAACACAAAAATTACAACACCTGGAACAGATTAAGAGAGGAAAAAAATATCACCTTTTTTAAATAACAATACAAAAAAAAACAAAAGGAAAAATAAGCATTTTGTCTCAAAAATCCGCATAGCAATGATGATTGCCAACTTCCAGAACAGAGAAGGAGAAACTGCATGTACTAAAACTGTGTTACTACAAACATCGTTTAGTCTCTAAACAAAAATGATGTTGTCATAATGCTATAAATCTTTAGTCATAGAAAAGAAATATCCATGTTAACATATTATACACATAATGGTCCATAGGTAGTGTCATAATGCAGTAAAATAAAAATTTGTAACTACACTGGCAAGCAAAAATTAGAGGTCTCAAATTATGACTTATTTTTGGAATTATTAGAAGAATAACCTAACTTTTCCTTTAATTTATTTTATTAAAACTTATAGATAGACAATTAAATATATGCTTATCATATACATTCATAACAAATAAAAACATTAAACGGTATTCTTTGTTTGTGGTGATTTATCCAAGTAACGCTGATACACTTTTTGTACAGCACAAAGGCTTTTACCAACAATCCTTGCAGTTTTACGTTTTTTTCGCCTATCTTCAATCAACGCTATAATTTTTGCCACAACAATAAGGCTTAAAGGCATTATGACCTGTTAAATACAGTACACCGTGTGAATAACAAGTTTTGCAGACAAAAATCAACAATAAGTAAAAAAACCTCAACAAAATGTAGGTTTTCAATTAGAGCAAAATAGATGCTGTTTTATAAAAGTCTATAACACAATGATAAAAACTGACAGATAAATAACATTTGTCAGGAAATAAATTATTAAACGCTTTTTTTGTTTTACAATTTGCAAACGTAAAGTTAAAACAAAAAATTCTTTATTTACTATAATTGCAGCTCTGTGTTGGTTTTGTGGACTAATATTTTTTTCTGCAGTATTTCCGCACCAGACAGTACACGTTAGAGAATGTTATTGCCATTGAGTAATTGGTGGTTTATTGGCCACTAATATTCTACTGTTTTGTTTACTAATAAATCTATTAAGTTGGAAACAAGCTTTGTCGCTCATAATCAGATTATAAATGAATTTTTTTGTTAGCCGCAAATTGTTAAAAACGTACAGCATAATTATTGCGTGCATTTTGGTTATTTGGATTTATTTCATGCATAAGCTTCACTTTATATAAAAACATACGCATTTTCTTCAACATTTTTTGCAGTGATGTTCGTGTTACTTATAACTGAGACAAACGTCAACAAATAGATGTTTTTGGATTATCTTCAATACTTTTGTAAATTTACTTTAGAAGGTTTTTAAAACACTTTGTCTAAAACATGCAACTAATTTTTTAATCGTTAACGGTGCTAGAGTTCATCTACTATTAGCAAGGCAGTATGCTTATTGAGTTAAAATAATAGAGCGTTGATATTCTGCTGTATATTATGCCATAACTTAAGCTGCAAATTACTGTCACTTATACGTGACAAATTTTATTCACAAACTAAAATATTTACAAACAATTTTTTGTTTTAATAGTTAAAATCAAGACACATTTTTTGGGCCAGGGTGGCCCATGAATTGTACAATTGTACAATTACAGTATTTATAATCTACATAATATATAGAAGCATAACATACTCTAGTAAAACTATTGAAACCGTAAGGCGTCTTATACGTAAAACAACTACATAGAACTTTTATCTAAATTATAATAGGCTAATTTAAAAAAGACAATAATGCAGTATTGGTTGACATACTCACACATAAAAAAACTATGGTGATGATTGACAATGCGTTCTATCGATATAAAAAGTGTGCCTAAAATCAACAATTAATTTTTTGAACAATAAAATTTAGTTTGTTCAATAAGTTTGCATATTTTATGTATAAACTGATAGAATATAGCCACGTTGGGGAAATATATTATGTATACGATGATATATTGCTTTGTAAAAATTTTTATTCACTGTTTTAATTTGTCCCACATAAGTATGGTTTGGATTCTATATAACTGATCCATGTTCTAACTTGCATTTAATAAATGCATATTAAAAATTAATTACAATTTAGTACTAACAAATAGCTTAGTATTACAAAAAATATAAACCAGAAGTTTATAGCATTCTTTTGTATTTATATGATCAGAGACAGTTATTATGCTATTAAAAATTACTCCCAAGTCACTAAATAGCTTAACCTCATTAATTCAGATTGGTTAATAGAATAACTAAAGTTCTGGGTAAGACGTTTACGACTAATTGACATAATTATACTTTCATTATGTTTAGCATTAAAGCATTTTACACAGCTCCAATCTGCTAACTAGTTTAAGTCATTTTGTAATATTAAAAAAGAAATCATGAATGATTATTTATGTACTAAATAATTTTTTTTTTTTTTTGAGGTCAAATATGGTCAAGAATATTATTAACAAACAATATAAACAGTACTGGCGCAATAATAGATCTTTGGGATAAATCACTAGTTGAAATAAAAGAAGTTGATCTCCAGATGTTTAACAATTTTTTTTTTTATATTAAATTATTAGATACATTATGTTGTTATTGAATCCAAAGTTGTTTGATTGATTTGTTAAGCTGTACTTAATCAAAGGCCCTAGAAAAACCAGTGTAGGCTAGGTTAACTTAATAACGATTATCTAATGCTTCCGACAACTCATCAGTAAAACAACGTAAGTTTGTTGTAGCCAATTTTTTTCGTGTTGCTGGAGACAAATAGTTTTATGTATAACTGTGTATAATATTATTTTTAATTAAAGAAATTAGCCGATGGTATATTCTATTAGCAGCATATTATTTTTGAAAACCGGTTGGATTTCCAACCAAAAAAAAAGTAGTAAAGCAACTAAAAAAATGTTTTCTTCTCTAGCAATTCTTAATTTTAAAGAGTTTCCATTCTTTAGTAAGCTTAAAGTCTTGCTTTGCTTTGGCCGTATTTACGTTATTGCTGGCGGCATTAGTCTCTGCTTTGCCCGCAATGCTTGGTACTTACATTACGAGTGAGTCTACAGTTTTCAGTAAATTTCAAATCATTAAAGAAATTATTAACCTACATGGATCTTAGTCATAAGCCCTCAAGCCACTTGTAGAGTTGGAGAACGTTTAAAATAGTTTTTGTTGTAAGATTTGAACCCACAATATTTGTTTGGTGCTGCAGACGGCTGCTTAAACAACTGCACATGTAGATAATATTTGAAGCGACACTAAGTTAAACCAATATAGAGCTTAGACTTGTTTTAGAAATAAAAACTGAAACAAAAATTAGGTATTAATTAATACTTTTATTCAAGATAACTAAATTCATTTTTAAAAATAGTTACAGCTTTACACATCAGTTTGGCTTGAGCCTTACATAATATATGAGCATTAAAATTACAAGATTGAGAATGGATGTTAAAAAACCTGCAAGTTTACGTTTGATTTAAACGGTTAATGGTATACTCGTACATTGTAATTGTTTTGTATATATTTATTAAAATATTAGTATAATTCATTTTTCAGGAAAGTAAGTTTTTGTGGTATATAGTTTAAAATTATATTTATAAAAATATACTTGTATATGCTTTATTGTCTTTTTATTTCAAATAGATCGGTTTCGGTTGTTAAACTATCTTCGGTATAAATAATGTGTCGAAACATTTATGACAGTAAAATTGACAATTGTTAATAAAAATTGCTTTACAAAACTGTAACTCATATTTATAATAAAAATTTTGTTATTTTTTACACACCGGCTTTCAATGCTGAGATATGCTTTTGCAGATTCCATTAAAATTTTATATTGTTTATAGTACCTATTTATTTAAAAAAATGCATAATTAAAATGAGTATTACTATCAACAATTGCAAAAAATAATTTAATTTGTCTTATAATTTCAGTAACAATAAATTTCTCACATTTACTTTTTAATTGCAATTGAATGTAAATTCTACCAAAATTAAATTTACATTTTTAAAAGCACTCTGTTTAAACAACAAATACATTGTCATGAATAAATTTGCAAATAATTTTTTTTATTATGTTCTATTATGTATAATTTTATTTTAATAGTATTTCGTTTAATAAAAAAAAGTCATAAATAATAAACCGGTAATTAGGTTCATTATATTGGCTGATCAATTTAGTATAAATAGCAGAGACACTTATAAACATAACATTAGTATAATTCAGTACGACAGCTACAATGACACCGTCAATTTTATTAGAGATGTTGTTTATTGTTATTATTTTCAGCATTTTCGCTCCAACAACAACTAGAGCAGCGGTTCTCAAACTTTCTAAAATTTTCTGCGTAGGAGTCTTTTTAAAAATTGTTTGATAGCTCGCGAACCTATTAAATTAAAAAAAAGTGAGTGAACAAAACATTTTTTTACAAAAAATTATGTATTCAGAAAAAATTACATGTTATGTAATCGTTAAATTTAAATATCAATTTTAATGAGATGCTTTGCCTGAATTAGTTCTTTTATATTTGGTTTTGTTTTGGCCTGTGCAACTCTTATGTCATTTGTCGCGTATAATCTATTTTAAGATTTTGTCTTGATAGTAAGTAGTGTAGATTCACACTGGATCAGGATAGGATTGTGCCATTTCAATCCAAAAATCACTACAACAAGTTAAACAGAAAAAACGTTTTGCAGCCATATCATTCAATCAATAAACTGTTTCTGAATTATAATCTCCTCCAAGAGAGGATCACTAGTAAAAAGTTCAAATGAGTTAGTGATAAATCAAAAGTGTTTGTCAAATTCTTTTAGATCAGGAAATTAGTAAGAAATTTCTTTGCTAAAAACAAATACATGCTGTTTTATCACCTCAAGGATATTGCCATCAACTTCAAGATCATTTTTATCAATAAATGTGTTCAGCTGTAGAAATAGGGCAAAATTCTTATTCTTTAACTTTACAATCTTATCTTTTTCAAAATTTAGTAGACTGTAACAGTGTTCCTACAAAAACCGCTTTGCGGTCCCCTAGCGGATCACACATTGAGAAACATAGTTAACAGACTTCATAGCACAAACAAATTTTATTCACTAATGTAAGTCTAACTAGAACAAGATTAAATAAAAATATTAAGCAGAATTACAAGCCTACTTAGAATCAAAGTAAAAGAAAAGCTCAAAACTAGAGAAGACCTTAAAACCCGGATGTATCATCTTTCTTCAGCAAGGACACCTACCTGACGTATCAAACATTGCAATCACTATTTTTAGTCGTGCTCAAAGTCAAAGTGCTTTGGAATAATTTAGGAGCAGAAGTAACAAAAGGGCTTAGTACCAAATTGTTAAACAGAGAAATTAAAACAAAAAAACTTTCACATACCAAAACAATAGTACATTAAGTACCAAGAGCAGGAAAACACTGGTTGCAGCACGCCGCTGTTTGTACGCCCGAGTAAGCGAGGGCGGCAGGCAGCAAAGTGGCAGAAACGCTTTCTTGCCCGTGGTGCTTACGACTGTTTTTTGCCTGCCCCTGTAAGAAAACAATAACATGTTACAACTTCATTAATATTATTTAAACTAAAAATTGTTTTATACTTCAAGTGTCAATGTTTTTTTTTAAAGGTTAATGTTTAAATTGTCAAATATTGTTATGTCAATCACTCTACACTAGATGTCAATTGTTCTGTTTTTTGTATATAATATTATCAAAAAAGCAAATATTAAAAAATATTATTACTAGACCATGTATTAAATTAATTTAATTTTAATTTTTAATTAATAATATTTACTGTTAATTTAGTATAATTAAAATTAAGAATTATATTCGATAAAAATATTATTTTTTTAACTAGCGCCATCTGTGTTTTAAAAGCAAAACAAAGAATTTTACCTCCCTAGGAAAGGAAAGCTCACTTCCCTCCCTAAAATACGGGCGGAAAAACTGTTTTTCAGAGTGGGCATGCAAAAAAAGACTTTTCATTTTGAACTAAATACTTATCTGCCTGATTGTTTACAGAATTTGACGTCTTGAGACTTTACTGTCTGATAAAATATAGTTGATGGCATATAGAACCTATCTTTAGAAATATTTTATTTTTTGGCAAATTGGCACTTAGCCCCTTTGTTACTTCTGCTCCTCAATTACTAGCGCTCATTGGTACATAAAAAATAACAATTTGAGAAACGATGTTAAAATATTAACTCTACAGAATCACATCAAAATTATATCTAAACGCTTTTTTAAAAAATTATAAAAACACAACAAAAAATAATAACGTTCTTTAAAAAAATGTCCAGCATACACCACAAAGTTGGCTCCAGCAAAGGAGAAAATTACATAAAAAAAACATTAGAAATACTACTACCTACCTGCTAACAGCTACGCATTGTATGAAACACAAAATGCACAACAGCCCATAAAGTCAACCAAAAGTGGTAGAACTTGCAATAAAACTAGACAAGTACAAAATTAAAAAGTAGTGTCGTGAAACAAATTAAAATTTGGGTAGTATATAAAAAAATAAATAATAAACATAGATCTTTTTATAAAAATGAATTCATCATAAAAACTGTTTTTCTCTAAATATTTTACTGTTTACTCAAATTTGATGTTGATATAATAATTTGACTTGACTAAATAATATATAACATAAACTTTGATTATTAGATTGTTGTTGTGTACGTAGTAAATGTATAATTTTTATCCTACAATCTCAAACAAATGATGTTTTGCTATAGTTTTACCGGAAACAATAATCATTAACAATGATATATTTGCAATGTGTCTATATATAGTTGCAAATTTTCATAATAAAATCAGTAGTAGTACAATAAAGTTAGCAATTGCTCTTATAACTTTTGTTATCTTAAATGAAACATTTAGCCAAACAAAATGCAATGATATAGGACGTAAAACTAAACGTAGAAATTGCAAATATTGTGACAATAATTTAAACAAAGACGATGATCATAATCAAGATAGCAATAGTGACAATGAAGACGATAATGACGAGGATGACGAGAATGACGATGATGACAATAATGACGATGATGACGATGATGACGATGATGACAATGACGACGATAATAGCTACGAAAATGAAAATAATAATGAGAATAAAGATGATGATGATAGCAACAGGGATACTGATAGCAAAGAAGAAAAAAATATTCAAAAAGACAACACTGATAAAAAGTTTGAAAGAAAACAAACCAGAAGTAGACAAATTGGTTAACAGAATTAAAAAAATTGTACATAGTTAGAGTAGAATAAAATAGAATAATGATTTATTGGTAAATAAAATTATGATACAATATTTATACAGAGTAGTTTTTAACTATTAAGGGGGGAGAATAGTTGCGTTATTATAAGAGTTTACAGCATCCAACTCAGCAAGAAAACGCCTGAATATAATTGAATAAAATTTTTACACATTATAGAAGAAAGACCAATCTGTGTCCTCAAATTTGTAGAAATTTGATGCAATAAATTGTTTCACCGCAATTAATTTTTAAAAAGTGACGTTTCTAATTAGTTTTTAATTATTTTTTTACTCGTTAAATATAACTTTAAATCTTTAACTAAAAATATGAAGACAGAATATTGTATGTAGTTCAACATATAAAAAGAGTGATGACTAAAATCTTATCGTTTGGATATTGAGTTGGTTGGTGTTTTGTCCTATAAAAACCAATTTTAATTTAAAAACGGCGCTGTACGTGTCAATATTTTTCTAGAGAGAAAAGTTCACCAATATTCTCGTAGATGTGATAGGATTTAATATTTTTCCATAACAATAATACTAGTGGCACCACAATAGGACGGGGCGACGAAACCCGGCAATTCTCTAGCGTTAATAACTTTTTAATTTAGATAATATTAAAAAAAAAAAAATTCTATGTACTATATCAATAATATTAAAAAAAAAAACGTAACTAGTTTCAACCGTTACAAAGCCATCATCGGATAGTGATACACGCAAGTATAAATATAACAGAAAATTTACAAAGCATATATACATTAGTAAAACATAAAATATACAATTAAAATTATTATGATTAAAAATTATTATGAATTACAAACAATAATACAAAAAAACAGATTAAGTAGGTAGGAAAGGATTATTTAATGACAACGTTTCTTAAAGATATTTATGACACAACACATTAAAAAAAAAAAGAAAAAGTTGAATTATTTCAAACAAAAGAAACAACAACAACAACAAGTCAGTTTGGTTATTAAACAAGTTTACGGAAGCATTATTTTTTAATTTAGTAATTTTAACAGCTTCTAAGAAGTTAAATTATTTGCCTTTAGAACAGTTGTGAATAATTTTACTTTTAACAATATCTGGAAATGTGTGACTATTTTCTAAAATATGATTTGCAAAAGTATTATCTAAATGGCGTAGTCTAAAAAAGCGGTAATGTTCTTAAATTTAGTTACGAAATGTCTTTCTGCTGCTTCTACAAATAATTTTATAATCGATTTATTTTTTTACTAGTACATTTAGAAAGGATTAAACTATAAAATGTCAAAGTCATATACACATCTCTTACACCTTTGCTTCGGTTAGGTTGTGTTTGCCAAAGATGGTTGTGCGTTTCTGTTTATAAGCTTTGCATTTATTTTATTCTATACAAGTGTTTGTCAAGACTACAGTGTCAGGTTATTAATCCTATAAGCTTTTGCATAAAACAACAACTAACAAAAAAAAAATGAAGAACTAACCAAAATCGATTTAAACTCAAATAAAGATGTATACAAAAATGGAAAGTATTAAAAACAATGATAATGGTGCCGACAAATAAACTGCTAGAAACAAACAAGAATATTAACCTTAACAAGAACAAATCATGGATGACCGATGAAATACTCCAATTAATGGAAAACCAAAGATCGTACAAAAACAGACAAAAACCAAAACAAAGAGATAAGAAATAGCATCACAGATAATGCGCAGAAATAAAAGACCTACAAACAAAACACAATGCTTTCAACCTACACAAGAAAATTAAAGAACTAATGGGTATAAAAAAGTCGAAAAAAGGCAACATACTACTCGACAAACATGGTAAGATAATTCCAGACACCAAGCAAAAATTAGCAAAGTAGAATGAGTACATTCGGAAGATGTTTGAGGACAAGAGACTAAAAGAAACAATGAATCAAAACACAGACAATAATATAGGGCCAAATATAACAAAAGAAAAAGTTTACACGCAGTGAAAACAGCTAAAATTAACAAAGCACCAAGGCCTGACAAAAAAAGTAATTTGTAGCATCAACACAAAAAAAGTAGACAACGCATGCAAGGACCAAGGACACGACTTAGATACAGAAAACAGAAAAAAACAAAAAACAGTAAAAAATAAAGACAGTGCAAAAAAACAAACAAGCCGAATTTTGTTTTGGAACGTAGCTGGGATAGACAACAAAGATCACGAGTTCTGGGAGTACATAAAAACTTTTGACATAATTGGAATGGTAGAGACGTGGATAGATGACAAGAAATGGGAAAAGTTGAAGCTCAACATGCCAGCCGAATACTTCTGGAAATGCCAACCAGCTATAAAAGAGAAAAAAAAAGGAAGAGCTAAAGGAGGCATAATTACCGGCATAAAAAAAGAAATGAGTCAAGAAGAAGATGATGTTATTGAAATGGAGGGAATACAAGAACGAAACTTTTTGAGGGGCGGAGAAAAATATAAAGCAATAACAGTATATAGTAGAGGCATGAAAAACACTAGACAAAAGTTAGATACGCTAATACCAGAAACTGAAGAAAGAAAATTGATTATAGGAGGGGACTTCAACGCAAGAATTGGAAAGAAGGGAGAAAAAATCAAACACGAGGACACAAGAAACAGAGAATCAAAAGATACCACAGAAAATAGAGAAGGAAAAGAAATGATAGAAATGATAGAAGAGAGAGGTTGGGACATTTTAAATGGAAACATCACAGGAGATGAAGAGGGAGAATTTACTTATATAGGGACAAACGGGCAATCAGTAATAGACTACGTAGTTGTAAATGAGGAGGCGTGGGAAGAGATAGATAATCTTAAAGTAGGAATAAGAGTTGAATCAGACCACCAGCCATTAGAACTCAACTTAACTGGGGAAACTGTAAGAAGACAGGAAAATGAAGAAAAAAGTGAAGAAAAGATAACATGGACGGAAGAAAGTGTGATAAAGTACAAAAAAAACCTGAGAAAAATTAGAGAAAACGGAAGAAATGTCGAAGAGATAATGAAGGAATTAGAGGAAACAATTGGAGATGCGGTAGTAAAAAAACCATATAGAAGAAAAGAAGAAAAAATGAAAAAGAGCAAATGGTGGAACAGCGAATGTACTAAGAAAAAACAAGAAGCCAGAAAGATGTTAAGACACTGGAGAAACAACAAAAGCACAAAAGAAGAATATATGAAAAAACAAAAGGCTTACAAAAATCAATTAAAAAAAGCTAAAAGTGAATTTATAAAAAAAGATGAAATGGAAATTAAAAAAATAAAGACAGAAGCAGAAGCATGGAAATACATAAACAAAGAAAGAAGAAGAAAACAGGGAGATATTGAGGAAATACCAATGGAAGCGTGGAAGAAACATTTTTCAAGTTTGTTTGGAGGAGAAAAGAAAAAAGAAAATAAACTAGAGAGACAAGAGCCAATCCACCAAGCGGAAGAAATTTCAAAGGAGACAATATGGGAGAAGATAAAAAAACTAAGGAAAAAGAAAGCGCCAGGTATGGATGGGATACAGAATGAAGCGTGGTTGTATGGTACGGAAGAACTGATTGAAAGATTGAGTGAGTTGATAAACAGAGTATGGAAGGGAGAAGGGTTTCCGAGTCAATGGAGAGAAGGTCTTGTATGCCCTATACACAAAAGTGGATCTAAAAAGCTGGTAAATAACTACAGGGGAATAACACTACTGGGTACGGCATACAAGATCTACGCGATGATATTAGAAGAAAAGTTGAATGAGGAACTAAGTATGAATGAGATAATTCCAGATGGGCAAGCCGGCTTTAGGAAGGGAAGAGGTACCATGGATAACGTATATATTTTACATCATATTGTGGAAAAGGAAATAGCAGAGAAAGGGGGGAAAGTATATGCGTTATTCCTGGATCTAAAGGCGGCATTTGATAGTGTGGATAGAGAGAAACTGTGGAAGTGTATGAGAGAGAAAGGAATTAGCGAGCACCTGGTAAGAAGAATGGAAGACGTGTATGAGGAGACAGCAAGTAGGGTATGTGTTAACGGAAAAATGAGTGAAAGATTTTGGACAACAAAAGGAGTAAGACAGGGTTGTCCATTGAGTCCTACTTTATTTGCAATCTACATAGCAGATGTAGAAAAAAAATTGAGGTTGGCTCAAGCAGGAGGGGTAATAGTTGGTAGAGAAAAAGTGTGGTCGCTAGCATATGCAGACGACATGGTTATTCTAGCAAAAGAAGCGAAGGAAATGAAAGAGATGATGAAAAGCTTAGAAAAATATTTTAGAAAAAAATGTTTAGAAGTTAATGTAGAAAAAACAAAAATTATGGTGTTCAGAAAGGGGGGTGGGAGAAAAAAGGTGGAGGACTGGAAATGGAATGGGCAAGGTATTACGGAAGTAAAATCTTTTAAATATTTAGGATATGTTTTTTGTACGAGTAACACTGAGAGCGAGCACATTAAAGAAATGGCTCGAAAAGCAAATAAAGTAGTGGGACAAGTTTGGGGAATAAGTGAAAGAAAATTTGAATGTATGAGAATAAAAGGGCTTATGTTTGATAGTTTAGTTAGGAGTATGATATTGTATGGGTCAGAAATATGGGGATGGAAGGAACAAGAAAAATTAGAAGCAATACATGTAAAATATTGGAGATGGGTGCTAGGTTTAAATAGAGAAACTCCAGCATATATTGTGCTGGAGGAAGTCAAAAAAGATAAGTTAAGAGTAGAAGCAGGAAAAAGAGCAATGAAGTATGAAGAAAGAATGAGACAGAGACACGAATGCAAAATATTACAAGAATGCATGAAAGAGAAAATGAGAGCAAGAAATGAAAAGCTAGGGGAGATTAGGGAAAATTATTACAATAGAAATGGGTATGCGAGCCAAGAAATTGAAAGAATGAGAGAATCTGGGAGAGAGACATGGTACGAAATTATGGAAAGAGATAGAGATATACAAAGGCAAGAAAGGAGAATGCGAGTGAAAGAGTCTAGGTACAACGCAAACTATGAACATATTATAGAAAATAAATTGCCAATGTACTTAGTGAGCGAAAGATATAGTAAAGATGACAAAAAGATGATTGCAAGATTCAGATGTGGTAATGAAGAGCAAGTGACAAGATTTTGGATGGAAGAGGATTTGAAAATGTGCAGAATGTGCGGAGAGACTAAGGAAACTATAGAACATATGTTGAAAGAGTGTAACGAAATGAGAGAAGAACAGATGGAAAAAAATGAGATATTGAAAGGAGACGGAAGAGGGGTAGAATGGATGAGGGCAGTTAAAAAACGAAGAAAAGAAATAGACGAACAGAGAAGAAAATATTCTTAATTGTGTTAATTTTATAAGGATTAAGTTTTATTATTTTGGGAAGTTGTAAATGTATTTGTAAATGTAATTTTCAAGGCCGAAAGGCAAGAAATAAACGTATTATTATTATTATTACCAAGGCCTGACAAAATTCCTACTAAAATTATCAAAATAACACCGAAATTATCCCTAAAGAATGGCTTAAGTCTACATTTGTTACAATACCAAAGAAACAGAACGCTAAGGAATGCAGTGACCACCGGACAATCAACCTAATAAGCCACACTCTTAAGATACTCCTTAAGATCGTACATCAGAAAATATCTTCTATATACTCTCTGATGAACAAGACCTAAGTGAAACCCAACTTGGATTTTGGAACGCACTGGAAAGAGGCATTGTTTGCATTTAACGTACTGACCCAAAGATGCATGAACGTCAAAAGATATTAGACATTACGTTGAAAATGAACTTTCAGAAGAAGTTTATATAAAACGAGGGGTAAAACAAGGATGCGTGCTTGCTTGTTCTTCAACTTATACTCAGAAGACATAATACAAAAAGCAATAGCGGAACAAACAACAATCGGAAACACAGTTAATAAGAAAGCCATCAACAACATTAGATATGCGGTCATACCATACTTATTGCAGAGTTTCTAGCAGAACTACAAACGCTAATAGATCAAGTAGTATAATGCAGCAAGTTAAACGGACTTACATTGAACACCAAGAAGACAAAATGGATGACAATCACAAAATCACAACAACAACAACAAAAAGACACTATATGGATAAAAGGAGAAATAGTGGAAAAAGTCAGCAAATACAAACATTTGGGAACAATAAATAACGAGAACATCAAATATACAGCAAAAATAAGATCAAAAAACACATGTACTATGCAGTAACAACCTCAGCATATAACTTAAAATCAGAATGCTCAGATACTATGTGTATCTTGTATTATTATACCAAATGGAAGCTTGGACACTCAAAAAATACATCATAGATTGCCTGAAAACATTTGAGATGTGGGCATACAAGAAAATCCTTCGAATAAGTTGGGTGAGCAGAACAAAAAAAAAAGAAGTTTTAAAGAGAATAAAAAAAGAGAAAGAAATCATAAATACAATTAAAATCAAAAAGCTACAATACCTAGGCCACGTGATAAGAAGAGATAGATATACACTTCTACAAACAATTATACAAGGGAAATACAAGGTAAAAAAAGTATCAAGAGACGGCGCATTTCTTGGTTAAATAATTTAAGACAATGGTTTCAAAGCAGCTCAATCAAACTATTTAAAGCGGTAACATCAAAAATCAAAGTAGCCATGATGATGACCAAACTTCTTAGAGGAGACGGCACATAAAGATGAAGAAGCTTTTGCAGACTAATACAACTCATTTGTTGTTAGGGTTTTAATATCATGATAATTCTATTAGAAATATACTTGCATGCATGTGTCAAGTCCTTACAGCTGTTCCACATGTTGTTGTGTTTTACCTCGAACCTGCAAAAGATTATTTCTTTTCCGGTCTTGTATAAAACTCCAAAAGCAGGTTCAGGTTTAGTAAATGTCATCTATAGCACGCTGGTTTGCCGTAAGGTTTCCTATTATCTCCTTGTCTTTTAGTATCTATGCCGTGTAAACTCTGTAGGTTGTGTCCACTGCAGACTGTTATTGCAAATCATAACCAGTTTACATTTTATTACTAGCAATTGGAGAACCTGCAATGCCGCTTAAATATTTGACAATAGTTTGTTAGGTTCACGATTATATCTCTGGCGCACCTCTAAGAGTAACAAAGTTTGCCTTCTTTGCATTTGTGCTTGTAGATTTCAGCTTCGGTGCCATTTTGGTCTTGTCTTTTTAGGTCTGACGTGTTTTGCCTTCTTGTAAACGGTACAATCGTCGTTTTGCTTAAATTTAATGATAATTTTTTCATTTTTTATTGACGGCAATTCCAAGTTCTCTTCATCAAAAGCTTCTATCACCGTAGAGCCCAAAAAATGTGTCTGCAGCAGTTATTGCAGAGTGCCCTCAACCAACTCTGTGTATTTTTTGTTTTTGGTTTTCAGGAATCCAATGTTCCCAGTATTTCCTTAAAACTTTAAGGATACCGTTTTAAACGTCCTTACAGGGCTCGTCCGACACATGCCCCATTTTAATCACTTCACACACTTTATAATTTCCTAATGTTAGGTCGATAACCTCGCTACAAAACGCATTGCAAAACGTTGTTTACCTTGTTAAATAAATGTATTTTGTTGTTAGATTTTAATAAAAACAAGTTATGACACTTAGAAATTTAGTAATGTAAATTAAGGGTTGGTTGTGATATACTTTTACAGGGAAATGTTGCTATTGAAATATGCTAAGATGCTAAGATTAATTTGCTATTTGCAGTTATGCAATAGAAAAAATTGTTTTAAAACAACATTTAATTAAACAACATTAAATATTTAAATTAAAACACAAATAAATATAATCTATTATAAAAAAAAAAATTATTTATTGATCAAAAAAGTATTTTGTTTGCAGGTTTAATTCGATCAGATGACATGAAGTCTATTATTTTTATGTAGCTATGCTGAAAAACATGTAATAATATAATTTTAATTGGTGTTTTGATGAAAACCGGAAGTAATTGTAACTAATAAAAAATAATTTGCAAAGTATAAATAGTTGCGAATTTAATAATAATACCACTTCTGAATGAACAATGAAATTAACAATATTAATAGCAATTGTGGCTTTTGCTATCCTCATCGCTACTACTGAAACGCATGCCAAAAAAGATGGACATGATAAAAATAAAAGTGGAACTAATGAAAAATATAGAGGTTCAAAACGTTATAAAGATGATTATAATAACTATGATGATGGTGAGATAGATGATAATTATGACGCCGAAGATGATGGTGGCGATGAAGATGGTTATATTAAAAAAATTGATAAAAATCATGGAAGATGGAAAAATTGCAGACATGGCAAAAATAACGACTATGAAGGTGATTATAACTATAATAATGAAGAAGATTATGACAACAAACATTATGATAGCGACTATGATGATGAGGATGACTATAATGATGATAATAGTGACGAAGATGATTATGAAGATAATGATGATGATGAGGACGACTATAATAACACTGATGATGAAGATGATAATGATAATGATGAAGAAGATGAAGATGATGAAAATGATGATAATAATGATGATGATGACAACAATGATAATGAAGATGAAGATGATAATGGAGACGACGATGGCGATAATGTCGAAACGTTTGAAAGGAATAAGCGCAAAAGTAGCAAAACAAACCAAAATAAAAAAAGAATAAGCAGAAAGAGTTAAAATTAATTGTAGCCAGGCATCAGGTGTTGATATATTTTATTTTTCTTGATATTAATAATAAAAATGTTATCTATTACACAAATTTTAGATGTGACAAAGTAATGACAAATCGTTTTTTTAACAGTTTCATATTTTATTCTTAGTAAATATGTATTAGAGCAGTCTGAGACGATACTGATATTAATATTACATTTAATATTAAATAATATTAAATGATGCGTGCACTACTTTAACACAAAAATTTAGAATTAACTCGGCAGTTGCTGTATAACACGAAAGTTTCCTGCACATTGAACTAACTTGTCAGTGAAAGTGAAATGTTAAATATCTGAAATAACCTCATAATATTTTAGTTAACGCACTATTTTTAGCATGTATATTTTGATAATCGACGTTCTTCACTGCGTATAAGCACGGGCGTGTTTTATACGTACAAAATGTTCAAAAAACTCATGCTGGTTGTAAAATTAATAGAGACACAGACTGGACATAAAGTTAAGTTGTTGAAAAGTGATAACGGTCGTGAGTACGTTAATCAATGGATGCAGAAGTTTATGGCAGACCAGAGAATAGATCATCAAACTACGGCACTTTATACTCCAGAGCAAAATGGCGTATCAGAACGTAAAAATTGCACATTAGTCGAATCAGCAACATCGTTGTTATATGCAGCAGATTTGGAAGAAGATCTGTGGGCTGAAGCTGTATTGACGGCGACGTACTTGGCTAATAGAATGTCATCAACACAGTCTGAAAAGTAGTTTGCGCACATTTGGATCGGTGGCATATGAATATTTTTCAAAACAACTGCGAAAGAAATGGCAAAAGAAGGCAATTAAACGAATTATGGTAGGCTATGACTCAAATAGTCCAAATTATTGTCTGATGGATCTGGTTACAAAGAAAATTACATTAAAAAAAAATTACATTACATCAATTGGCATGTAACGTTTAACAAAGAGACTACAACAAAAAAAGAAAAAAAAAATTGCCCAGCAATCGACATAAGTAAAGCAGATTTGGTGAAATTCTAGAAACCAAAACTGAAATTGATGAGAGAGCCAAATCAAACAAAAAACCCAAAGTGTCTCACGGACTGCGTGATAGGGGTACACTAAAAAGACCTACTAGATATGAAGTAAATTTAGATTAATGAACCGTCGTCACTGACCAAAGCCTATAGCGGTCGTGAATCATTATATTGGACGGACGCCGTCAAACAAGAAATGTATTCTCAAAATAAAAACAAAACGTGGATTAAAGTTAATATAGTGCCAATTAGTCCAAAAATTGTCACTCTGAATTTGTGCTTAAGAAAAAGTTTAACAGTACGGGGCAAGTAGAAAAGTATAAAGCGCGTTTGGTAGCCCGTGGTTTTTCACAACGTAAGAGAATAGACTACACTGAAACCTTTGCACCGGTGGTTAGGTACGAGACAGTAAGACTTATGCTAGCACAGCAGCTAAGGAAGGCTGGGAGTTTGCTCAGTTTGATGTCAAGACTGCGTTTCTATACGGCAAACAGAAGAAAAAAATTTACATACGTTTACCAGAAGAAGCTGCACATAAGCTCGGTCGTATAGTACTTCTGAAGAAATCACTCTATGGTTTGAAGTAATCGCCACGTCAATGGAATAAGTGTTTCAACAATGTTTTAAAGCAATTGAAAAAATTGAAATGAAAGAACGATTCGAAATTGTTGTCGGTGATGGACATTTTTTTGTTGGCATCTAAATATACCGCAACCGTGCAAAGAAACAAATAATTATTATTTAAAGTAATTATTTGATGCGTGTTGTTGAACAATTTAGAATGTAAGATGCAAATCAGTGTCAGTTGCTAGAAATCTTAAACAAAGAGTTCTATAACTAGAGATTTCAAGCTACCGTTTAAACAATGTATAAGCAGCGTAAATTTTTCGGTATCTCCGACTTTGTCGCACCATGACGTTTTTCTATCACATACAACGTAACGGTCATACGAGTCAAGGGGAGCGGGTTTAAAGAGGCGCTCGATAATAAGTAGAGAGAGAAAAAGGGTACAGTTTTGTGTGACAAGAACAGAGATACCAAATTGTACGGCAAAACGCTGGCTTGACATCTCTAGTTATAGAATTCTTTGATCCAAAAGCGCAATTTCCACAAACAAGTAAAACTATAGCAAGTTTATTTAGAAGAGCGCTCTTATTTCAATTTTGTTGAAAGTTGTGTGCAAGTAAATAGAGACGTGTCGTTCGCGATCAATTTGTTTTTTTTATCATCAATCAATCAATCATTTAATAACATCGCGTAAGCTCCAAAAGTAGGTTTTCTGGCTACCTATTTTTTAACCTATATTCTCTTTTTAGTTTATTTTTTTCAAAAAAAATACAAGAACTTTTTTTTTACCAATTAGCATTGTAAATATTGGCGACATTACCAAATCTATCCGGATCCTAGCAAAGACGTCGTTTCTAAATGCATGGTGCAACACAAACTCAACATAAGCTGGGTTTGATTCTGAGCTGAGTTTGGTCAAGTAACGTCTCAAGTGACGTTAGAGAAACCAAGCGTAAAAGTTATTTTTATAAAAAAAATGTAAGATTAGAAATTTTTATCATATAGTTGTTTATAATTTTTTTTAATTTAATTTATTTATTTAACCTTCTGTCACTCCGCACGGATTTTAATTTTTCAATATCTTGCTTTAAACTCTGAAGTTTCAGTAATCTGCTCTGTAGGTGTTCTTCAATTTAGTTACAAAAAACAATATTTAAGAGATAGAATATTTATTTGCGTAAATAGTTTGCGATTTATAAACAATTGCAGAGCGTGAGTCCGCTGCCAGTAACAAATACACTACTTAAAATATAACATTTTTTGCAATTATTAAATATTTTACAAATTAATACACATGTTCTCACATTTTCAACTAAAATAATCTTTAAGATTAGTGTATTCTTGATTTATAATTAATGTAATTTTATATTCTAAGAACACCGGAAATTCCAGTTTTGAGATCCTAATTAGTGTTTAATCTTGCACCTGAGGTATTATATTTTTCTTTAAAACAATAAATATGTTTTTATTTATTTTTATGTATTTTACTCACATCAAAACCAATTTTTATATTTTTTACAAAACTGCGAAAAAAACAGGAGTACACATTAACACACATTAACAGAACAAATTGATAGATAAAATCAAACAAGTAAAGGTATAAACAACAGTTATAAACCGAAGCATGTTTGCGTAAGAGTAGCAAAATTTACATTTTTTTGTATTTGTGCTTGTAGATTCCAGCCTCAGTGACATTTTAGTCTTTGTCTTTTTAAGTATGTAATGTTTCGTTGTCACTAATAACCTTATCTTTTTTGCTTGGCAATACTAGGTCCTCTTGATTAAGAGCTTCTGTCAGCGTAGAGCGCGAGGAGTGTATCTACAGCAGTTCTTGCAGAGTGCCCTTGACCGACTCTGTGTATTTCCTGTATTTTGTTTGCAAAGATTCAATGTTCCAATACTGTCTTTGCTTAAGGATTTTTGGAAGTGAGAGCATGTAGGACCGTTTTTAACCTCCTCACAGTATCTTTTCTACAATTTCCGTTATATATTATTATATGCCGTAAAACTAGTTCAGTCACCGTTTTTTGGCTTTGTTGATAAGCTTTCTAGTGTTGTCTTTGCCCTGTCAAGTATCATGTTCCATCAAGTAATCTTGTTGAAAAAGTGCTTGACAGTGCTAGAACAGCTTCCTTCAAACGCTGTTATAATGGAGTTGATAAATATATCAATGATTTTCTCCAGCATTTGTGATGTTTTTGTTGCATTTGGGAAGTCCGTAATTTGACTAATTAATATTTTGTTGTTTAGATACCAATTAGTTTTTGTCGGGTTTCTGCGTTCCAAACGGGGCGTTTCTTCAAATTCGATATTAAATCTGATAATGAGGGCTCATCATTATAATCTGATTCTGTTAATAACCTTGTTATGTGACCGCATTGCATCAATCATTTTACTGGACTAATTTCCAAGTATTAGTTGTTCATTAAAAACAGCTACAATTTAATTTCAGTTTAAGCTTTCTATGTATAATAGAAGGTTTATAAAGTTTAAAAAGAGAAAGCGTAGCGCAGTAGTCTAGGTATCCGACTGCTGCACTAAAGATCGTGGATTTGATTTTTATACCTGAAACGTTTATACAATCTCCCATTCCCCAGCCCGCCTTGTCAGCGTAGAGTTTTATGACTAAGATTCTAGCCTGGAGTAGATTAATAATATCTCCAGTGGTTCGGAATTCATTTAAAACTGTAAGTTTATCTGCAATGTAAGTTGCCAGCATTACGAGCATAAAAGAAGCTAATACACTTGCAGTGGCGTTGAAAGGGGCTGTTGATAATTACAATTACTCCTTAAACTTGTATTTAGTTTATTTTTGGCTTTTGAAATAGTTTCTTATAATTCGTATTATTGCAATAAATTCATAACAATACATATACTAGATAGATAATTTTAACAAGTGATACAGACGTAAAATTAAAAAAAAAAATTATAATTGATTTGTAAAAAAATAACTGGAATATCTTCATTATGATTGACAAAAATACAAGTATTTATATTAACACAAAAATATCTGTAAAATAAATTTACGCATTTTAGTGTTTAGTTTTGAATATTTAAGCTAGAAGACGCATAAATATAATTCCATATTTTATAAAAATATAAGGTATTTTTATTACCTAATTAATTTATTGATCAAACATGTATTTTGTTTACGTGTTTAATTCGTTCAGATAACATCAAGTTTATTATTTTTATGTAGCTATACTGCAAAACATGTAGTAATATGTATCACACAATAAAATATAATTTTAATTAGTGTTGTGATCAAAACCGGAAATAATTGTAACTAATAAAAATAATTTGCAAGGTATAAATAGTTGCAAATCTAATAATAATACCACTTCTGAATAAACAATGAAATTAGCAATACTAATAGCAACTGTGGCTTTTGCTATCCTCATCGCTACTACTAAAACGCATGCCAAAAAAGATGGACATGATAAAAATAAAACTGGAACTAATGAAAAATATAAAGGTTCAAAACGTTATAAAGATGATTATAATGACAAAGATGATGATTATGGCGCCGAAGATAATGCTGACAATGAAGATGATTATAACTATAATGATGAAGAAGATTATGACAACAAACATTATGAAGGCGACTATGATGATGAAGATAATGATAACAAAAATGACAATAATGATGATGATGATAATGATGATGCTAAAGGTAAAAATTATACTGATGATGATGAAGATAAAGATGATAAAAATGATGATGATGATGATGATGATGATGATGATGATGATGATGATGATGATGATTATGATGATGACGACGATGATGATGATGCTGAAGATAAACATGATAATGAAGACATAGATGATGATAGTAATGATCGTTTATTTCTTGAATTTCGGCCTTGAAAATTCTACAACTTTACATAACATAACATTTAACTTAATTCACTAGTAATATAATATATAATCTTAATAACCCTAAACCCTGTTTTTAATTAATTAGTTATTAATTTTGTTTCGATTTTCTTTCTTCTTGTCGTTACCGCCATCATCCATTTCATTTCTCTTCCATTTTCTTTCAGTACCTCATTTCTTCCCATTTGCTTTTTTCTCATCTCATTGCATATTAGCATGTGTTCTATGCTTTTCCTAACTTCTCCATACATCCTACACATTTTCTTTTCCTCTTTCAAAGATGATGACAGCGACAAAGATGTTAGTGACGACGATGACGATAATGTTATTTTTAGTCAAAATGTATAAGAGTTAAATTTTAGATTTTATAAATTCTTTATTACAGTATGTCCATAGATATAGTGTCTTTACGACTTACGTACTTAAATTATCTTAACGGGTAATTTCATTAATAACTAATTATAACTGTATTATATACTTGAAACCCGAAGTAGTATTTAAGGGTGATCTATAGGCATACTATAAATCAAAACAGTATATTTTGAGTTACAATAGTTTTCATTGCATGAGTCAAAATATTATTACTATCATTACTCACAGATTTCAATCATGATAATCATTATTCAATTGATTTTAATACGATAATAGAGTCAATATTAAATAGTCATAGATAAAATTATTTATTTAAATTTGCTGATTATCCATTAACCAGTGATTTGAATAATGTATTAATGATTTCAAGTGTTAATTTATATAATTTCATAATAACCATTATTATATTATTAACACCAATAAAAAAGGCTGGGAATCGATGCGTAACTAACAAATAGAATTCCATCATCTTGATATATTTCACACAGTGTGAACATAATAGTAGCTGACGATACAATGGCGATAACATCATATCATATAATCCCTATTTTTCTATACACACGTTCTTGTACGATTATGCTATGCTTTGAAAATGCAATTTATGTAAATTTTATGCATTTTGATGCACGGTTAAGCTGCACATTGTTAACCTTACCCTTTCTTATACGCGCACTTGATTTTATAACATTATTCAAATTAGCAATAAATGCCCCTTTTTACTGCGGCACGTGAGTTGAAAAGATTATAAGTAATTGAAATATCAAAATATTTAAATCGTCTTTATTTACTTAAATGTAGTCAGGGGCGAATCAATAATAAACATACCTATATTATTTACATATCAATCGCATTGATAGTCAAATCACTTTATTACTAAATCTGTTTGCGGTTACATAAAGAAATACGGGTTGGAATAATCCGACAAACAGATTTTTATTTTGTGGTTTAAAATCTTTTAAATTCAACTTGAATTGGAAAGTTTGCTCTCATATACTCGGTTAATAACACATACAAAACGCTTTACTTGTTGCTCGTTGTTGAACGGCTTGGCAGCAATTACTAGATAAATAAGACGTTGCGATTACATTAATTCGCCAAGCTAGAATGTATCTATGTGACGTTTAGATAACCAAAGTAAATCGCGCCGTATTCCGACGCAAATTGGCGAAGAGCGTGTTAATTATGGCCGCGGTAATTGAACTTTTATTAACCCTATTTTATCATCGAGAGTATTAAGAGATGCAATGAAAAATAATTAAAACAATTAATTATAGGCTGGATGATAACATTAAATTTATTTGACTATCTGTGAGGGAGTGCTATAATACAAATGCAAACACGTTAATTAATGGTTGGCCATATAAAACCTTCCGTTTGATATTAGTGATGACATATACAAACATTAGTAAATGTTCTAAAATTTCAATGTTGGTTAGTTATAAGCTTAATCAATCAATTATCGCTTACGTATTGCAAGGGTGCCGATATACATTTATTTACATTTACATTTTTTACTTAAAGGTGCTACGAGCAATATGTAGAATTGAAGTAAAATGGCGTACACAACAATTAATATAATTTTATAAATAATAACTATAATATATAAAGTTTATAATAACTGAGGCATAATGAGTGGGTATTATAACTATTGCGGCTGTTGCCTCATTATTACGCCGATAAAAACTGAATAAATAATAAAAGCGAAGTTGCTACTACTACTATAGCACCCCCTGAAAAACTACAAATATATCGCCGCCCGTCTTTTTAGAAGTTTAAAATAGAAAAAAGTAAAAATCTCTCACAGTGAAAAAAGAATAGCATTTTTTTCATGCTATTGTGTTCTCCGTGCTCCGTTCTGAGCTGGGTCTCAATAGGTAAGAATGTGGGGTTTCTGGCTATTGTTTCTTCTTGGTCGTCGGAGATATCCTTGGAATTGGTGATCTCGGCTTATCGCAATCTAAAAATTATTTTAGTGGTTGACTGATAAAGCAAAGTTAAATGTTGTGGCCTCGAAGCTGCCGGTGGAACTGAATGTAAAATTCTAGTATGGCAGAGTTTTGTTGCCGTAACAAGGTTTTCTTGAGAAAGATTCCGACCGTACAAATCCAGGAGTCAGTGTGATTGTTCGCTGGATAGTTGATTTTAATGATAGAGATTAGGGTTGTTACAGTATGCATCTTGTAATTGATTTTCAGCCTCTATGTGACCGTCAAGTAGGTGGTGTGGTAGTGCTTCTTTTCTTACGTAGCTATGCCCATAAATTTTTGTTGCGTCCGTGAGGCTTCTTTTTATTTAAAGACTAAATCACAGCATCACTCAGATATATCTTAGTATCAAAGGCTAACCAGTAATCTTAATATAAAATAGAGTCTCTGAGTGCCTTGCAACTTTATAACTTTTTTGCAAAACAATAATCATATATGTGCGTTTTCAATTCATTCATCCGCATGAACTAATTCACATAGTACAAAATGTGTTTTGTTATGTTGAACAAAATTAACACGGAAAGGTATTTTAGTCTGTGCAGAACACTCAAAGCGTCTACTTTCTTTATTCACTGTGTGAACATTAACAAGAATCAACCTGGCTGCCAGAGTTTGGTTCTGGATATCTTGGGTCATATATTATCTGCATTTTTGGGCTACCAAGATGACCGTAGTACGGTATGTACACGTCTTTGTCATGGCTTTCTTGTTGTAGTGTACGTGAGTGTATCTCCATGTTGCTTTAATAAGTCATGATGCTCTTTTTCTTTCTCATAGTATACGTAGTTTTAGAGCAAAATTGATTCAAAATCTGCCTTTTTCTTGTGCGCCTTTTGTGAAAAAATTCCCGATTGTCAGAAGTTTAGGAGTCGGTGTGATTGTTTGCAGTATAGTTGACCTCAATGATAGGTATCATGGTTGCAACTGTTTGCAGCTTACTGTAATTGATTTCCAGCTTTAATGTGCTAGGAGATGGTATGGAGGTGTACATCAGTATATTACTTCTGGAGAATACCAGAATATTTAAAACAACTATCTATGGCGTGACATTGGACCGGTGTGACTCTCGGTGCTAAGATGCCGTGAACATAGCGGGATTTGTTATGCCCTTCCTTAAAGAGTTTGCTGAAAGCGGTTGCAGGAGTACCGCGTTGGTTAGAACAAACTTCCAGTCTCCAGTTGAAACTAATCCTTTTTATGCACCTTGGTCGCGCATGTGGTTAGTCAAGTGCGTCAAAAAGCGTGTGTTACAGATGTCAACGCCACCTGGTAACCGTAATAATTTTGTTGGCTTTAAAACCCTTTGTAGAACTTGTGCTTGCAACAATACTCCTCCCCCATCTCCCATTTCTGCAACTTGCATACTAGGGTATCGCAGATCGTGCGCTTATATGACTTGCACATGTCTTACACAACATCACACAATCTTGGTAAATAATAGAAAATTGTAATTTAAAAGTCAAGTCTCCTGAAGACTTACATCCAAAAATGGATTACATAATAAGCTCAGTTAATTACAATAATGTTATGTCCAAAAGCCGTTTTTAGTATTGTCACTATTGGATGGTTGTAGTTTATTTAACCATAATTTGCACTCGGTTCACAATCACTAAGCCTTAAAGTTTTGCGGGCGTCTGGTTTGCAATGCGATTAATAAGTATGTAGTCAATTTGGTTTTTTATAAACTTCTTCTCAGTGTTTTTAGAAAATTACGTATAAAGTCTTCTTTCTGGAATTTGAGTATTAGATTTTTTAATTAAAAACATTCTACAAACTACCCATTTTGTTCCTCCCAGTCGAAAACTTTTTTGTGTTGTATACCGCGCATTACCAAACTTAAAACCTCCCATAACTATTATAATCTCTTGTTTTTTAATGCTTTTTAAAACCGGTCTTTATAGACCTGTTCAAGTTCTTTGTCGGGTTCATCCGCTGTTGGTGCGTATATTTAAATCAGATTAATGTTTTTTCAAAAGATTGCTCAGCATTATTCTATCTAAACAAAAAACAAAACTGGTTACGGATTTGTGTACCTTTTTATTAACTATTGTAACTCTATTTTTGTTCAAACTGTTGGTGTATTCTGAGTAATACACAATATAAATAATCAATCATGTATATAAGCACAGAAATATTTATTCAAATTTGGTTTACTATCATGTAATGCCGTGGTCATACAAAGAATACTGACAAAGTTTTTAAAACTAAAACAATTGTCTATGCACTTACGCGTAGAATATTTAAGTTTAGTCTTTGCATCTGAACGTCTATATTATTAATTTTGCTTTTCTAAGTGCTTATTCTCATGGCGTAATTCAACAAATTCAAGTATTTGGAAACATGGTTGACAGAAGACTGGTCATTGAACACCAAAATCAGGTGCCGAATTGAGTGGCCACGCAATGGATTTATAAAATTCAGACAAGTCCTTACTAACACCGAATTTGATTTATAAGATAAGATAATAAGACTTATTAGATGCTATATATGGTCTGTGCTCCTCTATGGTACTAAGGGATGGACAATGAAAATAACATCAATAAACAGAATAGAAGCCTTCGAATTGTGGCTCTACTATGTTCAAAATCTCATGGACCACGCAAATAACCAACAAAGAAATCCAGCGAATGGCAAACAGAGGCCGTGAGCTGTTGACTACGATAAAAAAAGGAAGATTGCATATTTGGGACATGTCATGCAAAATCAGAAACACGATATACTACAGCTTATTATCGAGGGCAAAATCAAAGAAAAGAGAAGAATTAGAAAAAAGAAGATGTCGTGGCTGAGAAACATAAGACAATGGACGGGACTGAGTACCACCGGACGTTTGATTCACACAGCCAGGAACCGCAAAGAGATAAACCATATTGTCGCTAACATACATTAATAGATAATGCAAGGGACACTGCAAAAGATCGCATTAAATGTAAAGCAAAACACAAATTACGTTATGTAACTTGCTTTATTGCTTTTCAAAATATTCTTCTTTAAAATCTATACACTTTTGCATCCGATGAAACCAATCTTCAAAACAATTTTGCCACTCTAAGCAAAGTACCTTCAAAACAAGTGATTTAACGGCTTCTTCAGGCGATATTTTATTTTTGAATTGTCGAAATAGGAAGAAGTCATTGAGCAATAAATCAGGTAAATATGAGCAATGAGTCATTAATTGGATGTTGTTACTGGTCAAAAACTCAACAGTTTATCGTGCTGTGTGAGCGCTTGCATTGTCATGATGAACAATAATTTGCTGGTTTATGTTGTTCCTTCTGATTTCAGCAATAACTTCCGGCAAACAAATTGAAGTATACCAGTCAGCATTAACTGTCCTTTGATCCTCTAATGCAACAGTTGCAACATGACCCGATTTTCCAAAGAAACAAGCAATCATTCTTTTCCAAACGCTTTGTGAACGCACCACTTTTGTAGGTTTAGGTTCATTTTGAAACATCTATACAGTCAATTGCTGTTTAGTTTTAGGCTCATATGAATATATTTAAGATTCGTCACCTGTTATATACCGAATTCAAACAACCCCATTCGATTTTTTTTTTAAATTTCCTTGCACCACTTAACACGTGCCTGTTTTTGTTCTTCTTTCAAATTGTGTGGGATCCAACGACTGCAAAGCTTCCTAACATGCAAATGATCGTGCAAAATCGTATGTATTTGTTTTGCTGCAATGCCTAAGGATGCTTCTATCTCACTATAGGTCACATGCTGATCTGACAAAATCATTTCACGCACAGCATCATTATTTTTCGTGACAACAGAAGTGCATAGATGACCTTTGCAAAGATTGTTGTCAAACGTTAGTCTTTCACGAATTTTGCAAACCATTTGTAAACCATAATTTTGGATGGTGCTTCACCCCCAAATAACAAACTAAGTTTTTCCACATATTGCTGCGGTGTTAAACCGTATCGAAAATTATAAAAATCATCACTCGGAAGTCACGATTTGAAATTTCCATTTTTAACACAATTATTACTCTCGTTTAATTTTATTAAGAGCCGCTTTTACAATCGTCGGTTAAACAAGGAGTAGCGCTATCTAAGGAGTATATAAAAATACGCTTTTACAATCCCTTATAACTTATCTCTAGTGTAGTAACTAATGACGCGCACAACAAATTAGTATATGAACAACGTATACGTCAATTTATAAGTCAGTTCCAGAAACAGCCATCTTTGTAATAAATAATTTTTTAGAAAATGCAAAAACGCGTTACAACTAAAGTAGGATTTGTTGATAAAATTTTTGCACAGAAGAAAATTGATAATTGTCGCATTATTTCCTTGATTGACCTAATCATTGGGATCTTCAAGGGGTTTGTCTTTATTTTTAGTTTTAATTTGGGATTCATTGAGTAGAGATTCTACTTGAGTATGTGGGTGATTGAAATTTTACAATGGCTCCGATCATTTTAGGAGTCCTGGCAATTTTATAAAATTTTAATTGTATGTTTTAAGGAAAATAAACCAGAGATAATTTATCCGGTGCTTGGAGCAGTAGTTATCTTTAGTGTAGTAACCAAGTAACGCGCACAACAAATTTGTGTATAAATAATTTATACGTCAGTTTATAAGTCATCATTGACGTTTTAATAGGTTATCTAGATTGCAACAAAGGCATAACTAATGCTACACCAGGTTTAAACTGTAGATAAATTTATTTTTGGTTTAAGTTATCTGACAATTGTAAAAGCGGCCCTAAAACAAAATCGAACAGTTTGAAAAATTTCTTGTATTTAAAACAAGGTTGTGTCCTGACTTTTATTAGCTTTTAATCCAAAACTGTTGGATGGCTAAAGAGCCTGCTTGTTCCGGCTGGCATTTAGTAATTGAAGATTTTCAAACATACAGTATCTAAACATTAGAACAGAGCAAGAATATGCTCATTATAAAACAATCAAAAACAATCAAACCGGTGTGCAAAAATTAGAGAACTACAAACTGAGTACAAAGCCAATTTTACCGCAAATATAGAAAGAAACCTATATAGATCTCAAAAATAAATAGAAGGCCTACTAAAGCGCATTAAACAAAAAACCAACAAATGTGCACAGTCACAAGCAATTAGAAAAGGCACCTGGGTGGCATATTTTAAGAACTTCTACTAAGAACAAAAAACACTGTAAATCAAACTTTACCTCCAGAAAGAGAAAGCACTAAAATTAGCACAACAGCACTAAAAACCTACCCATATCAACTGGAATTAGACGAGGAGATCCACTAAGCCCCGTCCTATTTAACATTATTATTGATCAAATAATAAATAACGTAAAAAAATCTGGCCGAAGATTTAGAATAAACAAAGAAGAGATAAAGATAGTATGCTACGTTAATGACGCTGTGATAATAGCAAAAAACAAAAACGACCTACAGAAAATGCTACATATTATGTTGTACCTGGCAGCCACTCAATATAATATGGAAATCTCAACCCAGAAGACCTTATCACAGTCAAAGAACCAATCCGCTGTAAATTAGCAGTAAACAATTAAACAATGAAACAAGTCATGACTTTGAGAGATATAATCTGAAATTACAAATACATAAACAGAGACGCCAAGATACAAATATACAAAATATACAGTAATAACAAACGCGGCAGAAGCTCTAGCAGAAACCACAAAAACAAAGCCATACTTAGAACTACAGAGATGCGGGTGCTAAGAAAAATATAACCCAGCATACGCTGAGTGACCAAACTCCAAGTACTAAAATACAACAAAAATATAGTTAGATGCATAAGGCAAATAAGAAGAGCATAGAATAAACACGTAACAAAGGTGGAAGATCACCGGATAGTCAAGCTAGCAAAAGACGGGAGACCAAATACGCAAAGACTTCTTGGCAGACCACCGAAAAGATAAAGAGAGTGTCAGTATAGAAAAATAACTGAAAGGTGGTGTTGAAGAAAACAAGCCCTAGGCTAAGTACGAGACAAAGAAGAACTGAAACAGTAAATTCATTAAATAACTTAGTTGCACCAATTAGTGCAGTTTTTAATTTGAACAACCCGTTATTACAAAAAATGCCACAAATACTGAATTTATCAAATATGCAAAAATCTGCATCATGTATGCATTAGGTTGATTATTTAACATAATCTATTCAGGTCAAATACAATATATTTTAAACGCCAAGATAATAGTATAGATAAATTAACATAACTATTATCATAGAGAATCAAATTTAACTTTTATTTCCAAAAAAATTGCTTGACTTGCACACTTTCGGTTTGTCAGAGCATTTGCTGGGATCGGTGGTTATTCACAAGAGGAATTACGTTTATCTTTAAGTAAAAACTACTATTCATTAATCCTTTTTCTACCTGTTTAATATGTTTTTTCCTTTTTGTATTATTGTATGTAATTCGTAATCATTTCAATGTAATTTTCTACCTCTCTAAACACTTTATAATTTTCTGTCTTATATATATATTTTAAATTGTATAATTAAATTTTTTTATACTTTTATATGCTTTATTTTTATTATTTTTAATATATAAACCGGTTTCGCCGTTTAAGGCATCATCAGTAACTATAAATATAATTGTATTAAATTAAAATTAAAATATTATATAAATAAAAACTTACGTGTATAAATATATAAAAAAATATTTTTGACATTAATATGATTGACAAATATGTTTATGTTTATGTAATATTGATTAATAAAATTTTTTAAGTGTTATTTATTGTGTTTATGTTTGATTTAAGAAAAGTGTAAATGTGTTGGTATTTTGTGTTTAAACGGCAAAACCGGTTTATATATTAAAAATAATAAAAATAAAGCATATAAAAGTATAAAAAATTTTAATTATACAATTTAAAATATAAATACTATATGCAAAAGTAATTAACAACTATTATATATATATGCTTTGTAGATTTTATTTTTATACTTGTTTGTATCACCGTCCGATGATAGCCTTGTAAAGGTTGAAACTAGTTATGGTTTGTAAATATATTTGTAAGATAGTACATAGAATTAATGTGATTTTTCACTTTATGTATACTTTAGGTTTCCTGTATCATATAGCTTTGTAATTTTTTTTTTTAATATTTCCTATATCATATAGTTTTGTAATTTTTTTTTTAAATTTTTATAATTGTCTGTATCACAGTCCGATGATAACTTTGTAAAGGTTGAAGCTAGTTACGGTTTTTAAATATATTCGTGATATAGTACATAGAAAATTTGTTTTATTTATTTTATAATAAACCATCACATAGTAACAACCACCATCAATAAATTTTTATGTCATGTCATTTTTGGTTGGAATGTGGTTAATTAATATAAATAGTTTAATATTTTACTTTGTTTATAATTGTTACATTTATATAAACAAGCTTTTATGAAGCATCTCAAAGTTTTATGAATTAGAACACGCTCATATTATGAACTACTTAAAATATTCCGTATCTAATACGCAAATAAAATATAAACGTACTTTAAATAGCAATTAAATAGCAATTAAATTTGTTCACACATTATACTTGTAAAGATATGCCGAGTTGTTATATTATGTACTTATACATATAACGTTTTAAAATTATGTTCAATAAAATGTTAAAATGAAAATAAATACGCTACAGGTGGTTTATAAAAGTATACTTTATAAGCGTGTTTCTGGAGTTTGCAGCAAATCAAAAATAAAATTGTGAAACAAATTATATTTCAAGATTAATATTTGGCTACTCTAATTATTATTAAGATTTTTATTAATGTAAGATCTTGTATTTGCTGTTGTTACACTTTATACGATAGCATATTTAATATGAATTATTACTCTAATAATATTCACTAACAAACCCCATAATGCAAAAGACAAATTTCAGTACAAGATTTATGTTTTGAAATGCATATCAAATGTCGTCGAATAACCCTATATCCATCATACCGATTGTTTGCTCTCTTTTCACTCCCTTTCCTTTAAATACAAAATGACATAATCCAGAGCAGTTGCATTAGATTTGTCAATGCCAAAAAAGTGCATTCGGCGGTTTAGCATTTTAAAACTGTAAAAGGGTGCTCTTATTGTTAGCTGTCTCGATAGACAGGTTAAATCGATTCACATTTATTTTTGCTACGTTCTCGACTAGGGGGTCTTACCAGAACGATTACGGTTACAATATTTTTGCCTTTATTTTATAAAGGGGTGAGGAATGTAAAATTTATTATTCATTCAATACAATATCGGTTTCATACAAATTTACGACGTTTAAGAAAACCTTCAGCATCGTGACAATAATAGTCCGATGACTAATATTCACATAGTTTGCTAGTCAACAATACAGTATATATAGTAGATCTTAAAATATTAAAACCATGATATAAAAATACGTTAAGAATAAAAATGAGCAAATATTATTTGTGTTTTCTATTGTATTAATTGTAAATACAACAATAAGCAAACATTGTATTTATATAGATCTTTATTCTTAAAAATAATGTTTTAATTTACGGCAATAAATAAATAACTACACAAACAATGATTAACATTAAATTTGTTTTGGTGCTCATGTATATGTAAAATATTGATATACAGGGTGATGAAAAAATAGTTTCTATATGTACCTATTCAAAAATAAGTCAATAGATATTAAAAAAGTAATAAATTGTTATATACTTTAAAATATAGAATATTGTACAAAGAGAACTAAATTAGTTTATTTTCCACAAGTATGAATATGAAAATGTTTTCTTGTGCAAATTGTAAACTATAATTTGTATACTACTTTAGTAGGGCATAATAAAACAATTGAAATAACGTCAAATTACATCCGTAAAAACAAATTATTAATTTATTCAAACTCAACCCAACGATCACAGCGGCTAAGACTCAAGTACAAACAACTATATTGCTTCTACAAACCTCGTCAGTGAACCCTGTATGACTACAGCATCGTATGATAGCGGATGAAGAACTAATTTGATTTTTTTGTTGGAAGAGTAAAAATAAAAAAGAGAAAACACCAGAAAATTTCACACATTTCTGTGTACAATCTTCTGCTCCGACTGTGCCTTCTAAGTGACGTTTTCAGGATAACTCTGATAGAATCTGAGTAATAAGCAATTTTTATCAAATAAGTTTTTTTTACTAAGACCAACATGTGCTCTCTGATGTAGTAAGATGCTTTGAGAATCTTTCTCAGAATCTAACTTTAAAATAATTTTATACTGTTTAGATAGAAAATAGCAGGTATACCCCATGCTGGATATAAATATGTCAGTATTGAGCAAATAGTTTTATTTTAAATAGTTGCAACTTGTTGCTAGTTTTCTTTTGCACAGCAGCGCACTTGAGACATTGTTTGCCATCCTGACCTTACCCATTATGGCCGATTATGTGCAATTTTAAGGTTAAGCCTTGGTCTAGTTTTATTTTAAAAAACTTTAAAATTTATAAAATTAAAGCGTCTTTAAGATAAAAGTTCTCATGAGGAGTTAGCCAATAAATAACTCCTAGAAAAAAGTATAGCTTTGCCCTTCTTAGGATTGATTTTTACCCTCCAATACTTTAGCCAAATTTCTATATTGTCTGCAAACTGAGTAATTTTGACACCAAGTGTGATGCATGTCTGACACATACAAGTTGAAGAGCATCAAAGATAGTAATAAACTCTGAAGAATCTCTGCCTAGATTGTGCGGAGAGTAGACACATGGCCAAACAGCTTTACGGCTAGTGTCCTTCTTTTCAGATAAAAACAATTAACTTTATTAATTTTGGATTAAACATAAAACGCTTAATTTGCAAGAGTAGATTTTAGTACCAGATCTTAACAAAGATCTTTTCAACGTCAAAAAATATAACACCAGTAGCTTGTTTTATTAGAAAACCAGGTTTTAATTAATCTATAACTCTGGTAAGTTGATGGGTTGTGGAGCGCCTATATCTGAAACAATGATGGCAACAGGTTAGCAACCGCCGTGTAATTTCGGATTCTATCCAAGATTACAGTTTTTGCCACCTTACAGAGAACAAATTAGGCGGTAATTTTGTAACAAATGTTTCTTTCCAACGTTTGTAAAAGAAACTCTTTCATGAACCGACGTCCTTAGCATTGCATTTGTAATGTTTGTGAGAAACATTACAGTTATATAAAAAAATGCTCTGAAAGCTTTGTTTAGAATACAATCCGAACCTGGTGCCAATATGGATTTAAGTTGAGTGATGATATATCTTACCCAAGACCGGTCTAAGAAACAGTATTAGTACAAATCTAAATTTTTGTTGTACGTCTTGTCTTCCAACGTGTATTCAAAGCCTTTTTTGCCATAATTAAAATTTCTGAAAACTACACTTAAAAAACACATAATTTTTCTAGGTTCATACATGCGCTTTTTATATTTCTGACCGCAAAGCATTGATTGTTTAAAAACTGTTTCACTCAAGAAAATATAATTTGAAACTGCAAATATAATATTTGTTATTAGAGCATTGTTTAGTTAAATTTTATTTTTATAAAATCAAATTATAGACAACCAAACTTCTATATCAATTCATTTTGTACGTCTAAAGTTACACCTACTAACTTTTTGAGTGTAAAAACCGATAATCAATTTTTGAAACAGCAATGTTCTCTTAAATGTAAAGGTTTCAACAATTTACTATTTGATTCCAACATTTTATCAAAAGCATTCTTTTGTCCAGTTCTTGCTAGAGATCTTTCATTTTGATTGCCTCTTCTTTCGAACATAAATTGCACATTTTCATGGTCATTGGCAGCAACACTAGAACACTTTAAACATTAAATATTTTTGTTTATCCAATTAGTCTATGATGCAAAGAGTATTTATGCTACTGCACAAAATAACAAATTGACCAATTCTGAGAGTGATTATTTTGCAATCAAAATCTTATTATATGTTCTAGGTTTTAGTTGCACTTCTTGACACTTTTTTAGCTTTGTGGGTGTCAAGAATGACCATTGATAGTATTATTAGCTAAGCATTTTGACGTTATTTTTGTAATGATAGGCTTTATAGATTTGCGGCTATTATTACTTTGTAAATTTTTTGGTGCGCTAAGTTCGAAAAAGTTTTTAATAATTTGAATGTTACTTCATCTGTTTTTTTGTTTTTCAATGGCTTCAAATTAGTAAATTTACTTGTTTTAATAGTTTATTCATGTATTCATTAACCACTTCTTGTTTGCTCTAAATATTTTTATTTTGTTTGCACTCTATCCTGTTTTTAGTTCTTTTTGATTTTGAGATAAAACTGTGATTACAGTTACATTAACTGTAATTTTAATTTACAGACAATATGCTCAATTTATATGACAATAAACAATTTTTTTTTTTTAATTTGTTTATTATTAAAGTCATGAATTTCATAAAAATAACATTCTATAGACAAATCCCAACACTTTTATGGCACAATTGCACATAATCTTAATATGTTCAACAAATGTAAGTTTATGATCAAAAATTAGGCCTAAATCTTTTATTTGTGTGACAATTACATAGTTATAGAAAACTTTGACAACAACCACCTACTTTGTAAACAGCTTTGACATCACCAAACTTTACCATAAACTTAAGAATAACCCAAACTTCTTTACCCCAAATTCTCTTGGCACTTACTAGGCAGAAACCAATGTTTTCAGATTTTGATCAGCCGTCATTGTCTCAGTAATATGACTGTTTTCAGATAATTTATGAAAACTGATAACTAAACAGTGTCTACGTCATACCATATACACCCACTTTTAAGTCAAGCTTGAGTCAACTCTGTAACATATTACATATTTCTTTGTATTGTTTAATACATTGTTTTAAACTATTTAAATTGCTAAGTTGTATTATGTTTCATTATTGAATTAAAGTTTTTAAAAAGTTAATTTGATTAATAAATAACTTAACTGGCGCAGTCGCTAAGATGTTTTACCGTAATTTATGTTAACACCGCGTAGTTTAACATTGTTATACAATAAAAACCTGCTTACCAAAAAAAAATAGAGCAACAACTTTCCGCGCTTATTTTGCTAAATTAAACGCAAGTGTGAGTCACCTATTACAATCTAAATACCATGATACAATTGAAACTGCAATACAAATAATGATAATAAAATAAACAATTGCAAACCAAATATAACTATAAATAAAAATTCACAACATCAATTAAAAGTTAGGCTCAATCAACAACCAAAGTTTGCATCCAAATGTAAGAGCTACTATTCAAAAAAATCTCGGAAGCCACTATAGTATATAATGTATCAAAGGCCAAAACAGACTTTAGCAGTTTAAGTGAGAGCTGCTAAAAGCAAAGGGCTGCTAAAACATTTTGGCACAAATTTCACCTAATATTTTTTTGACTGCTTCAAATAAAAACATTGTTTCAGGAAATTTCAAAGTTAATTATAATCTATCATTACTGTCAGATTTTAACGTTTTGTGAAATTGTAATTTACAACAAATAACTTTTTGGCCCTTGGGCCTTTAAATCAATGTTTCTGTCTGTTTTAGCGCTAAAATGTGGGCAAAAACGACGATTTAGCGGCAAAAGGACTGAATAGATTTTCGCGGTATTTGATTGGCTATAAATTATAATTTTACTCCTTTGTGCTGCTAAATGCGGCGAGAGGGCTGCTACACTATATCCTATTATTAACTTTGATATTGCAAATACAGTTTATAAATCATTTATTGTTTCTACTTTATTCCAAAAAAAACAAACAAAATTACTGTGTGAATATTTCAGCTTATAGCTAACAACTAACTGATTAAATCTAAAAATACACTTACAATAGAAACAACAATACAATAGCAAAAGTATTCATAACTCATCACTTAGATGTAAAAACAAAGATCAGGCTATTAAAATGTTACATATATCCTGTTTTTTTTATATGGAAGGAGTTTTGGACAGCAGCCTCAGAAAAAAAAAGCCATAAAGCATTTGAGATGAAGGTATACGGCTGCAAAATTTGCTTGACGGATCACATCACCAACCAAAAAACCGTGAAGAAAATGAGTAAAAAAAGAAATATTAATAGCAATAAAGACAAAAAAACTGAAATATCTTGGTCATGTAATGAGAAACGGTTAACAATATGGACTGTTGCAGCTTATACTACAAGAAAAAGTAAAGATTTAAAGATGTGGTAGAGGAAAGTTATACAGATTGTATCAAAGTAATTGCAAAGAAAAACATTTTTTACATAGAACAATAAAATTGTGATTTTTTACAAATACAAAACAAGAAAGTAAAGTAACACGGCTCTAAAACTTTCTAGAATAAACCAAAGAAATCTGATATACTAGCTAACTATATTTAATACTAAAATGAGATAGTTGTGTAATCTAAAAACAATATATTTTTCTTTACATTTGATTTTGTCTTTTTACAAAATAACTAACTTCTATCGTATAAATTAGCACTGTACTTACTGGTGTTCATAATTTTTTAACATAGACGTAACCCCAACTTTTAAAATTTGCTTATCATAACTACGTTTAAAATTGGCTGTTTTCAAATGAATGAATTTCCTTTAGTGAGTATGCAAACATCTTCAGCACCCTTCCTTCAAATTTATATGTTAATTTTAATAATCTAAAATACATTTTCTTGTAAAATATAAAATATAGTAAACACATCGGCAACTTTAATCTCTCGGGCCATAGGCTCTCAGGCTGGAACATGTTGTCTTTTAGGCATTGTAATCATTGCAATACACTTAATGCATAAATAACTATAAAAAAGTTATTTAATTATTTGATAAAATTGCAAGCCATTTTATGTTATATAAGACGCAGAGTAAATTTTAGTTTCTATTTTCTGTTCCTGTTATTTTCTGGCAACATAACTAAGCGCCAAGGTATAAACTAATTAGATGCAGTCGAATTTTTAAGAAGAAAAACTTACAAAAAACAATAAAACATAAAAAAACAAGTCTCGTTTTACTAAATATTTTAATTATATTTAATTCCTTGTGTAAAAAATCTAGTCCAGTCAAATATGCTCAAAAATTTATCTCACTTCTGAAAAAATCCAAAAGTTTTAAAACCATTAAAATGTTGCAATTAAAATGATCATATTTAAGGTTTTTCAATAAGAAGTTTCATTTTGATATTTAAGAAAAACAAGTATTTAAAAAAATAATCAATAAATGTTTATTTTATTGTAAAGAGAAAGGTATGCCAATAATATTTGAAAACAATATCAGTCAAATAGCCGCCACGGTTACGGTTTCAGTACCACAATCTTTTCATGAAATTTTCCATGACCAATTTGCACATTTGCGGCTGTATGTCCTCGTAAACTTTACAAATTCTATCTTTAAGGTCTTGAATCGATTGTAGAGCATTAGCATAGACCTTATCTTTCACGTGGGCTCAAAGAAAAAAGTCTAAAAGTATTAAATTACAAGATTTTAGTGGTCATCTCTTTGAGAAATAACACGGGCAGGAAACTTTTCTTGCAAAATTGCGATTGTTTTGTTGCTTGTGTGGCACGTAGCGCCGTCTTGCTGAATATAAACGTCGTCTACTTCAATATCTTTTAATTCCGGCCATACAAAATCATTAATTATTGCTCAGTAGCGCCATACATTCACCGTAACAGTTGCACCAGCCTCATTTTCAAAAAAGTAGTGAGTCCAATCACACCGCCAGCCAAAAAACCGCACCAAACAGTGACACGTTGAGGATGCAAAGACTTATCAACAATCATTCTTATATTTTCTGCTTATTAAAGTATCCTCCGAGGTAAAAATGGCCTTGATCACTGAAAATGATTTTTTGATAAAATTCCGATAGATACGACGTTTATGGTGATCGACCAGCTTGAGTTCTTGTGTTAACTGAACATTAAAAGCCTTAAGACTTAAGTCTTTATGCAAAATTTGGTGTAATGTCGTTTGTAAAATGTCTAATTTCAAAGATCGACAAGGAATCGATAAACCTGGGTTTTCTTTAACACTACGGGTTATATCAGCAATATTCTCATGTGTTCTTAAGCGATGCACACGGTTTCGATTTTTCACATCATAAACTTGTCCTAACAGCTCAAATTTTTCCACCAGGTTTACTATTGCTAGCCGAGAAGGTACTTTACAACGACCAAAAAGCTTTTGCTTTTTGCGAACTGTGACTGAAAAATTTTCACCATTTTTGTAGTGAATTTTATTAATTTCAATGCGTTGTTGAAACATGTATCGTTTCATTTTTAATAATGTCGTAGTTTTTACTTGTCAAATGTCAAAAGATAATAGTTTCAAAATTGACAGCTGCCCAAATAGCCTGCTATTCAAAATAAAACTTATTGGAAAACCCTTTACATTGTTCTTATATTCTCAGCGGTTACAGAGTTATAGGTCCAACAGCAATACTTTGGGTCTTGTTATTCAATAGGATTACTTTGCTGAAGAATTACATTCATGCAGAACGTTTAGGTGATTGAAAAGGTCATTTAAGCTGGGTGAGGAATATGATTCATTGTTTTCATGCATGTGAACATTTTCATATTGCTAAATCAAGTCACTTCTACGTGCAAGACATAATGAAGCTACCTTCTGGTATAATCCTATCAGAATTCCAAAAGTTTGTAAACTTTAGTTTTTTTACCGTGCAAGCAACTGATATATTTTAAACTAAAGTTTGGTCAGATACGACCATAGAAATTAACCTCATGAAGAGCGTAAGTGGTTCGATACGAAAGCGCGGCATTACGGACAGTGTTTTAGCCAGTTGAACACTAGGAATGACTCATAAAATTTGTTTATAACTTAAAGAGTTTACAGGAATTATGTTCTCTACAAGTGAACAGCATAAAGATTTTGGAGAGACCCGTAGAGCTAGAGATTCAGCTGATACTGCAAAATTTTCTTAGTGTTTTTTTCCCTCTAATATACAACATAATTTTACTTATCAGTGGTCTAGTAGGTGATAGCAGAGTAACGGTGCTATAACGCTCTTAAAATTGGCACGTAAGCAATAACCAAAACAGTCGGAAAAACTTTTTCAGAACTTTTCTTTGGCAAGCATGACCAGTTTAGTCAAAATTTATGGAAAAAGTGTAGTGATCAACCCTTCAAAGAATAGCTATCAACAAGCAGAGTAATGATTACTTAAAAACTACTTACAGCAGAAGCTTACTCTTTATTCTTTATCTTTATTTGAGGAAACTAAAATGCGGAAAACTCTTCTTGATTTTGACATTGTTATGGATAGAGGATTACTGTTACACAAGTTGATGTGGCCCAAAAATTCTTCAACCTCAACAATTTGCCAATGTTATCTCACCTAAGTTCTGAAGCATTATGTCGGCAAGAGTTGTACCGTTGTGTATAATAATAATAATAATGGTAAAAAGTACACTTATTTTATCTTGCTTCATCATCTTTAATAAATTACATATTGTACTAACTTTTTTTTGTTATTTGTTTTGCTTTGGAAAAAACGCAATCTTTAGCTCTCTAAACACTGCAGCAACCGCTGGGAATACAAAAAAATGTATATAATCATTTTTACTGCAAATTTTATCAGTTTTTATTATTTATATAATTAACATTTACCTCCGACCTACAGTTTTTGAGATATAAACAAAAAACAAAAAAAGTGCCTTGTTGTCAGTCATTGCCGATGGGGCTCGTGTTATATTTGTCAGGACTTTTAGACTTTTTAGACTGGACATCATGTCTATGTTGATGTATAATCAATAAAATTCAGAGAAACAAAATTACTTTAAAACAAGTAACTATAAATCTAAAAACTTTTAAAGTTAAGTTGTTAATACTGTCAGTCGCAACACAACTCACAAACAGTAGCCTAGCTACCTGTAAGCAACTTACAGTTGTTAAGAATTTAGCGTTGCTTTTTGTAATTTTGGTTAATTTGGACATAAAACATCTTGACCCGAGTTTCATGAGAGTGTTCTACAATTTTATCTTTTTACTTTCTGCACCTATTTTTGTGTTTTATTTGACATTTCTAAAACTGTAGATATTTAAGACTTTCTCGTTAGTTTTTTTTGATGGTTTTACTAGTGGGATTTAAAAAACCCTTGTTGTACCCTACAGTAACAATTGTTAAAAATATTTTACTATGTCAATACTTTTTAAATATTTACATACAAGGTCTTATTTGAGCGTGTTTTTTGGTATACTAATATATTAAGTAAGCATCTATTTTGAATAAAATAATCAAATTAAATGGGAAAGCTGTCTCAATGCAAAGGTCTGCAATGCGGAATGGCACACAAACATAGAAGAGCATTATTAAAAAAATACAAAATTGTACTGTTTTTTTCTATTTTGCAGTGGGCCTATAAACCCTAGGCACATTGTTGTCATTTAATGTGTTATTTTGTTTGACAGTTGTGTAAACATTATCTACAATTGAGCCTTTGAAAACCAGAGTGGTCTAAGTCACAAACATGTTACCTGTGTTTTTTAACCTAAGTGGTAAAATTGCAATAAAAAACAATAATTAATTTTTATAAAAACTCAAGCTGGTCCTATTTAAAAACAAATATTGCACCAAAATGATGACTTTTTATTTCACAATTCTTTGGCAACGTTTGAACTTTAGGATCTTGTATTTCAAACACAGTTTTTGACTTAGATCATTCTGGCTTTCAAATGCTCAATTACAAAACGCTGCTAGTATATACTAAAAATCAACATTTAATTTTAAATTGTATACAACTTATTGTCTCACTATACTCACATAACCTAAAAAAACTTGACATTTAATCAGTCGTTTTAATTATCGGCACGCAGATTACCTAAATAATGTCTCATCTTAATCTTTTTTTTGCAATTATATATAACTTAATTAAAAAAAAAAAACTTTAATATGTGACGCATTTTTTATTTATATATAAAAAATCGTCGGGGCTGATACATAACAGGTACATCATGTGATGCTGATATTATATTCTACATAATTGACGAAAATAAATGTAATTACAGAGTGAACTGGAGGAAAGACCAAAAACAAACTTCTTTTTTTTTAATAGAATTCCAAAATTTTTTCTGTTTTTTATTTTTAGCTAAATTTTGTTTTCTCTAATCTCAAAATGTAGTGAATTTACATAAACAGTTTAATATATCCTTTATCTATTGTATAAACAGTTTTACGCAAAAAAAGATTTTAAAATGTTTCCGATTATTAGATATGGTTCTTAATTAAATTCATTCGTTACATTAGTCAGCATTAATTCTATACATTGTATGTATGTATGTAAAAGATTTGTTAAATAAAGATAATTGCCAAATTAAATTAAATAAGTAAAGAGCGAATCCAGGAAATATTAATAAGTCGATGATTAAAAACAAGTTCCATAAAATGCTTTTTAAATTGATTGCAAGAAAAATAAAATATGTGTCGGTATTTGTACCGAAAATCGTGTGTTGTTATCCACGAAAGATTTTAAAGCAATGCAAACGCGTGTGAACTTTAAAAACGTCGAAATCCATAACAACCAGGCTCCTAAGTCGCAAACACGATTCAGCAATTTAAATCCGTCATTGGAAAACAAACGGCACCATCAGCTGTCAATTGGCGACGCAAACCACTTGAAGGGTGCGTCTTCATCCTCCCATCTACCCTAAAAGAAAGAACACGTCTTGTACGCGCCGTCATATATTAAGGCCAGTCGTCGAGGAGCGACGAATATAAATATAAATTGCGACGCCGTTGTGAAAACTTTTGCCGGGGATGAAATTAATACATTTACTTTATATAAATCGAGTCATAAATCTATGGGCAACAACCTGTTGAGCCGGCTGGCGGTCCCGCCGCCGAAGAAATATGCCGATATAATGTAATGTTTACTGCATTATTATATTATTCATACGGCCGGAATGAATGAATGAATGAATGAAATGAGCGAGACGGGGTAGGAATGCAATAGAGATGGAAAAGAGGACGCGAAAACAGAAACAAAACAGGCAACAAGTATATAACCGTTTTGTGTGTGTTAGTGGTGTGTGTGTGGGAGCGAAATAGAAAGTTTCCGATTGCAATGCACTTGAAAAGTAAACTTTTAAGCTTCTTCTTCAAGGGCGTCTATTAAAAATATTATTCGGGGTTGTTTTATCCTCGAATCCACTTTATGGTCACGTTTATCTCCTTCCTAAGGGATGATCTGTTTTTTGAAACTTTTAAGTTAAATAGCCGAATTCACAAAATCATCTGTTTATCAATTATAGCATACATATTTAACATCTTTCTAATTGTTTAATAAATGCATACATAAGTACAATAAATAAAATAAAAACTTTTTCTAAAATGTATCGCTTGACTCGTTCAAGATACCGAGTAGTGTAACTCTCCATTATATTTGTACACTGTGGCTTTTCTACGACTATTTTATCAAGTTATAAGTTATCTGTCACTGTTGTACGCAATTAACTCATTTTGTATGCGTTAACAAGCGTGTACATGCATATGATGAACTGCACTGTAAAGCAGTGTCATTGAATGACATCAAACATTTATAAATGTATTGATAATCCCACTAAATCAATGCTAATCACTAATGTCTATCAACTGGTTACCACTGTTTCATAATTTTAATATGTTTAAATTTGAGTGAATTATAATCAGCTTTTATTGTGCAAAACATTTGATCCACGTTTATAAAATACCAACTTTAAAGTCGTCTTTTATTGATAGCTTGATCTTATGTTTAGCTGAGCGTGTCCACATTGTGATCTTAGTTTAACATGATAAGGGCTTTATAATATATGTATTTTAAGTTGGTAGTAAAATCTCTAAAATATCTTTTATTTCTAACTTTATTAATTTTATTTATGACATTTTATCTGTAAAATGTTTGCAGCAATATGATAAATTAAATATATTTAAACAGCATTATTGTTATTATTATTTGTATAATGTAAAGTTTGTAGTAAAAATATCTGTTTTTTTTTGTTGCTTACTTCATTTTATTTATGTTATTAAATTTTGTAAAATGTCTACACTTGAATAAAAAATAATCAAGAAATTATTATTACGTGTTTGAAAACATAATTAAATAAGAACATGTAACGCATAACATAAACCTATTATCACAACTTTAACAAAATATATTTTAAATTTCCTGCTTTTTTGTACTCAAAACATGTCATTTTTTTAATTCAAAACTCAAATTAATTTGAACTGAGCTTAAAATTCAATCTTACTTTAAGCAAAAACTGAAAAACCGGCTGTTTTGTTTACAGTTTCATATTTATTTTTACCAGCCAATTAATAAAAAGTATTTAAATCGAAATTATTAAGAAATTGCTTTATTTTTTATAGCTGATAGATGAGGCACGGTTTAGATTTGGTAGTTATAGAAAGAAAAGTTGTTTTAAGAAATTCAACATTAGTTGTTGTAATCTCTGGAACAGTCAAAAGATGCAGATCTAAAAATTTTGGTTTACCAAAAAGTCTAAGTATAACATGTACACTAGTGTTTTGGGGTATGCACTTATTATTAGTTTGCAAATTTCCAGTTAGTAAAATTTTTTTATCTTGTACCTACTGTGTTTTGTGTTATGATTTTACTGCTATAAATAACTATAATATGATGTGTTGCCTTATATAATTTTAATATATTTTTTTTGTTTCAGGTGAGTGAGTATGCTAGCCAGACTTAGGTAAAAATTTAATTAGAGTTTTCCAATAAGAGGTTTTATTTTGATATTTAAAAAAAAGGGTATTTTTTAAGAAAAATCTTTAAATGTATATTTCATTGTAAAGAGGAAGATATGCCATTAACATTTGAAAACGATATTAGCCAAATGGCCGCCACGGTTACGGTTGCAGTACCACATTCTTTTCATAAAATTTTCTATGACCAATTTGCACATTTGCGGCTGTATGTTCTCGATAACTTCACGAATTCCATCTTTAAGGTCTTGAATCGATTGTGAAGCATTGACATAGACCTTATCTTTTACTTGGCTCTAAAGAAAAAAGTCTAAAGGTGTTAAATCACAAGATCTCGGTGGTCAATTGTAATCACCTCTTCAAAAAATAACACGGACAGAAAACTTTTCTTGCAAAATTGCGATTGTTTCGTTGCTTGTGTGGCAAGTAACACCGTCTTGCTGAAAATAAACGTCGTCCACATCATTATCTTCCAATTTTGGCCATACAAAATTATTAACCATAGCTGGGTAGCGCCATTCATTCACCGTAACAGTTGCACCAGCCTTATTTTCAAAAAAGTAGGGTCCAACCACACCGCCAGTCCAAAAGCCGCACCAAACAGTGACACGTTGAGAATGAAAAAAAATTTCAACCATCATTCTTGGATTTTCTGAGCCCCAAATGCAACAATTCTGATTATTAAAAGTAGCCTCCGAGGTGAAAATGGGCTTCATCACTGAAGATGATTTTTCGATGAAATTCCGGATCATTTTGATGCATTTGAAGGACCCAATCAGCAAAGATACGACATTTATGGTGATCGACCGGCTTGAGTTTTTGTGTTAACTGAACTTTAAAAGTCTTAAGTCTTTTATGCAAAATACGGTGTAATGTTGTTTGTGGAATGTTTAATTTCAAAAATCGACGAGGAATTGACAAACCTGGGTTTTTTTCAACACTACGGGCTACATCAGCAATATTCTCATGTGTTCTTGAGCGATGCACACGGTTTCGATTCTTCACATCACAAATTTGTCACAACAGCTCAAATTTTTCCACCAGGTTTACTATTGCCGGCCGAGAAAGTGCTTTACAACGACCAGAAAGTGCTTTAGTCTTGCAAACTGTAACTGAAAAATTTTCACCATTTTTGTAGTGAATTTTAATAATGCGTTGTTAAAGCGTGTATTGTTCCATTTTTAATAATGACGTAGTTTTTACTTGTCAAATGTCAAAAGATAATAGCTTTAAAATTGACAGCTGCTCAAATAGCTATTCAAAATGAAATTTTTTATTGGATAACCTTATATAATAAACAACTGAGTAACATTTTAAAATATTAATTAATTTAAAAAACAAATCTTTTTCTTGATTTTGAGTAGATGCAATTTTTACTGTACTTTTCAAAGTTTTTTTACAGTAAAAAATTTACTTTGTTTCTCTTATACAAATCATATAATGTAAGCTAGCACATGATTTGGGTTGGTTGGTTGGTTTGCTTATGTCAACAATGTGTCTTTCTTTTTGTGACAATTTTTTACCAAAAACTATAGTACCGCAATTCGAAGTCGATCTTTAGATTTTGATGATTTTTTGGCAGCTGTAGAAGTGGATTGGTGATGCAACACCATCAGAACACTAGCTGAAAACTTTAATAAGTCTACGAGTGTCGAAAAACTGCATACTGTAAAAATAATTTAAATGTGCTTTTCATAAGTTTTAGACAACTACAAGGCTATCCAAGTCCAAACTTTTAACAATTTGTTTTAGAAAATGAGCATATCCCAAAAATGGCAGATAATTAAGAATCAACCTAATAGTAAGCCAAAAAAATGTCTTTTCTTTGAATTGTAATACAAATTGTATAGAGAAGTAAAATATACACCGGTTGTCAAACTCATAATGATTTTTTAACTTTAAGCCCATGTCAAAAGCTCCTAATCTGACTGACTTTGCTAGTACATAAGGTATATAATAAGTTCTTACCATAATGTTAAACAAAAAGTTTGAAGTAGAAAGGAGAGACTATTAGTTATCCCAAATAAAACGGCAATTGTCTTTTAAGATGCTCGTAGACAATCGATATTATCATCAATAATATTGATCAATATATTACACACCACCTAGACGTTGCAATATAGTTGCGCAAACTTTTTGTTAATTACTGACACTTCTGCCGTCAACATGTGGAATAAAATAAAGCAAGTTGTGTGACCATTGCTTTAGTTATAACTTTTAGAAAGAAAGAGAAAAAAGCGCAGATAGATAAAGGAATGGTTAAAAAAATAAAATAAATACTTTCAGGTTAGATTGTACAATAAAATGAATTGACTCAATATATTGTGCAATCTTTTAATATATGATCTACAGACTGTCAATATTTTTGTATAATACCAATTATTGTGCAATATCTTGACTATAATATTGAAATTAATTATGCAAGACAACAAAACACCAAAAACTTACAAAATCTATAAAAGCTCAAGCTTAATACTAAACTAACCTTTCATATTAATCAAAATAATGTAACAAAACCATCTTTGTGCTTATTGCAACCAAATTGACAGTAGGACGAACACAAAGTCTTATACTCGATATAACTAAATGGTTATATGCTGTGGTAATAAAAACCACCATTAAGAATACGGTAACGAAATTAAGTAAACAAAACAACTCTTACAGCAGTCATAGAAACACTGTTGTTGTAGTTGTGATGATGGAAGCAGCAAAGCTTCAAACCGACTATAAGATCAAAATGTTATTGCATACAAGAATCATTTGATGTGATAATACTGTCATAAAACGAGTATACCCGGACCTCAAAGAAACCATACAGATAGAGATAAAAATTACAATGGCATCGGAGCCGGAATATATATTAACAATAACCAAAGGATGTTGTAATTACGTTATCCTTGAACATTGAAATGCCTTAGGTTTTTAAGCAAAAGTAGCTGTCATTGAACGGTGTATTAAAAACATAATTAAATCCAGATAACACTTCAGCAGATCAATAAACGTCATGCTAGACACTACAAATGATAAGGTTGCCAGCAATAAAACTCAAACTAGTGATAAACTGCATAAACAGTCAAGAAACATTAAGCACAAATAACAATACGCTTGATGTAAATACCAATAAATCCAAATATAAAAAAAAACGCAATGCGGTCTAGCTTGCCAAAAAATTAAGCACAAAGACGTGCATTGACTTGAACCTGCTTTTAATATCCCATACAAGACTAAAAACAAATAATCCGAGTAAACTTGTGGAAAAAACAATTTGTTTCTTTAGTTAAAAAATAACACAGCAGACTATTTTTGTCAGAACAATCACAAATAAATCAAACTATAGTAATGCACACTGTGGCCTAAACAAACAAATAAATAAGGCTGATGACATACATGTTGATTTTCCAAATCCGGAAGAATCGCGGCACAAATTTTTTATTGGATTTTGATAATCTGAACACACTATATTTGTCCTATGCGGCAGTTGCTTATAACTATAATAAATATTTTCTTAAAACGGTCCGTTTTTCCAAAGCGTGTGGCGCATAATACAAGCCGGAATTCCAGACGCTAAATTCCGTATAGATTTTTTAAGATCTTGATAATTGAAACGTGTGTCACCAGCTTTAAATAAGAATTTAGACAGATTACATACATATATCGCAAATTTCAGAAAAGCTAAGAGTTTTCTCTACATCTGCGGAGTAAGTGCAAAATCTTACAATAATAACGTAATGCTTATTTCGGCAAACACAAGTTAACCAAAGAAGAGTTTAATGCAACCTAGCAAAAGTTTTTGGATTTTATTAAAAAACAGTCTTGCAAACATTTTTTTTAACAAACGTATTTGTTCATAACTTTGAAAGTATCTAATATAAGTTTTGTAACAAATACAAACAGGAAAACCTACATAAACCGGCAACAGAATTTGGCTATACCAAAATGTTTGAAAAAAGCACTTAAATATTCAACTTAACAATAGTATCGAGTTGAAAAAGAAAACTTAACAAAGAACTAAATAATTCTATTTAAAAAACTACGGAAACACAACAAATACTTTTTTCTAATGTGTAAAGTAATGTAATTTTTTTTTTTTAAATCATTACCGTGTATGTCCTACAGGAGCCAAAATTACACAATTTAAGCGTTGTGGCATTGAGTTAATCAAACTTGCTAAACACATTTGAAGAATTCCTTCAATTTTTTTTAAGTGCTAAGCGTAACACTTAGTAAGTATGGCTGGTCAACGACAATGTTTTATAAGATTAAAATAAAAATGCTGGTCAATTAAGTCTACAAATGCCAACCTCATCCAGATATTCAATTACCATTTATTCAATGTGTAGTTAAGTGTTGTCGTGCAATAAAACAAAGTTGTGTCTATTAAAATGCAAAAATTAGACAAAAGGGTATTGAAAAACACGTTTCACTAATCTGTGGGTGTTGAAAGCATAATTTTTCACATAAAAATCCTTTCTCAACTATCAGATGATTGCAGACAAAAACGTGACTTATTAGTATAAAAGCTTCATTCATATTTGTATGTAACCACGCAAACTCTACTTTTGCTATTCGGAGCCTATGTAGTAATTGTGATCCAAGCCTTTGCAAATTTAAGCCACTTTATATAAATTTTCTTCTAATAATCTTTCCATTTATTTAAATTTATCGGACTGTTAGAAGGCAATGTTGAAGTTGCAATGCTGATGATCTGCAATCCTTCAGTGTGTTGAACACAAAAAATCAATTATCAACGACAGTTATCATCTTTTTTCTTCCGCAGTCTGATCTTCTCACATCCAATCCTGAACATTACTACGGGATATTTCCAATGTAACTACTGCATGTTTAAAAACTTGCATAAAATGTCAAATACAATTCCAAAAACAAATTTAAATAATAAGAAATAATGCTCATCAGTCTGAGTTTCGCGAGCATATTAATGATATTAAAAAAAGAATTTCAGCTGCTAAAATTAAAATTAAATGGTAGGAGTGAAAGAAGCATTTTATAACAATAGTAATGAAAATAATTAAATTAATTCTTAATTTATATATGTATACCATGCAGATGTAAGAAGCTTGTTTTTTGCCAGTCAGTAGTGTAAATACACTTTTGTATTAAACATTGTCCCAAATATAAGAAGGAACATCTAAAAGTACACTATTTTTTTTAAATGTTATTTAGTAATTATTTGAATCATTTGCAATCCAAAGCTGACTAATGATTTGGCAACATCTCCACAAATGCTTCGATTTTTTGCATTTTCTTAAAAAATACAATATTGCTATATAAATAAATATTTACTCGTAAAAAATTTGCTAAAATTTGAAACAATTATTTACTAACAGTTTATAGATGTAAGATTAAAATCTTTAAAAAACTGTAGCCACGTGCCGGGGTTTACGGGCACGGGAAAGATATGGGCTAGCTCTTTTTTGTCTTTCGTGGTGCAGGACGTCGTTGGCGATCCAGGCATCAGGCTTAGGGCGATACTTTACTTTTTTATAGCATAGTAAGGAAACTCAGATAATTAGCACTATTATTTATTTACTTAAACTAAACACTATTACTTTTAATTGTACTTATTAACTTTAAAGATCCGCCACGCGGTTTTATCGAGCTTAGATGCGCATGTCGCTCTAGCTCTTTCTTGCTTCTCATCTTCTCACCGGACATCCCGTGATCGGATACGTATTTATTTTCTATTCTGGTTTTAAATTAACGCGCGCAATTGGGCCGTTACAAAACCTTAAGTCATTTCTTAATATGATATTTTATAAATATCACATTTAAGAATAAATCATTTAAAAAAATGTTATTATTTTATTATTATTATTATTATTATTTTGCGTTTCACAACTATCTTACGACTTGTTTAAAGTGGGTTGATGGGGACCAACGGCTTATTCAGTGACTTCCGAATCACCCCGGTGGATAAAGAGCAAGTTGTTATTTTAGTCATATTTCGGGGATCGAACCCCGGACTGTTAGCGTGCTACACTATTATTATTGATTTTTACATATTTTTATATTTTAACGAATTAATAAAAATATTTATATAGTTTATTTCAAAGTACCAGTTATGTAAACAGGACGTCATGACATAAATATGATAGTGTTTGTTAACTATCAATTATTTTTTAAATCAATTTAAATCTAAATTAAGCTTGCGGCTGGGTTCACACTACTGTAATTAATGTGAATATTATATTCGACATAAATATTTCCAACCACAAAACGATGATTGGCCTTTTAAATTATTGTTTACGTTAAATCTCGTCAGTTTCATAACGCATATTTACTTATTATAAAATATCTAAATAAGCAACCCATAAATTAAACATACGACTCATTTAAAGTAAAGATTAAGAAAACTAGAACGTTAAGAAGTGTTGTCAACATTTTTAAATTGCTAAATGTGATATTTAGGAATTACTTAATATTTCACAACAACATAAAATACTTTTAAATTCCAATAAGTAAAACTACACTCTCTATAACAATCACATTGAAAACTAGATTTAAACAGTCTGTGATCATTGAACTTAAATATTCGTAGCTTATAAGTCTCGGGTATTACTGAACTTTATTCCACGTGTCAATAATACGGCTAAAAAGTTTTGGTCCTATATCTCTGAACTGTCAATGAATATTTGTTAGAATTCCTAGCAAGCCTAAATATTTGTTTAGATTTCAATATGTGTTTATTTTTTATTAAGGATTCTTAGATTTCTATATACTTTCAAGCTATGTCAAAAACATAGTCGTTCCAAAAAGATTATATAAAATTGTAAACCCTAGAAGACAAATTGAAAAAGATTTAAATATAAATTCGTTGTTTAATTTAATATTTGGTACTGATAATACTACTAAACAGTAAGAAGTTGAGTTAATATTGCATGTTGGTAGTGCCCCATTCAGATATTGTTTTGAAGTATTTGTTTATTGATGCTACTGATTATAACTTGGAAATTTCAAAACTCTCTGTCAATATAATTTTTGGAAAATCCTAAGTGTGCTATTATCTGCAAAACTATAAATAGAACTTTTAGTTATTTGAAGAAGTTCATTAATGTAAATCAAAAACAAAGCTGGCAAAAGAGCAGAACCTTGAGGAATATCAGCATTTATAATTTGGGGGGGGGGGGGGGGGTCAGAGTTAAAACAATCAATCACAACTATAGTTTTTCTATTGTCAAGAAAATTATTGATAAGATTAACAGATTTAAGATCAAGACCAATACAATAAAGCTTGTTGATAAGATTAAAATACCATATCCTATCAAATTCTTTGAAAATGTCTAAAGTTACTGCAAGATAAATAGTCAATACACCCTTTAAAATATTTACTTTGAATTGTGGTGGTGAACGATGTTGACAAATTAAGTTACAAGTCAATTATTAAGTATAAATAAATAAAGCTATACTGATGAGAGGTAAACCTCGAAACGCGTCTATGGATGTATTTAGTTTAGGATAATTTTTTCATAAATTTGATTTTTTAATGTTATTATTGGGTTGTGCGATTGAACAAATAGTAACGAGCGCTACATATGTCGTTGTGGCATTCGTATAAATTTACCTATTTAACTAAGCTTTATTCGAAATTATTGCTTTACAACTGTCTCATTAGAGGACATTGCGTCTCTTCTTTATATATTTTATATTATTTATCTAAAATCATTTGTGATTCACATAAGTCAGAAGATCTCTTGTCGAACGTTTTAATCAAAATCCATATTGAGTATCTGAGATAAAGTTATTTTGTTTTAAGAACTTGACAATGTAAAAATTAATATATTTTTCAAATTTTTTTGACAGATTAGACAATAATGCAATTTTATATTTTCTATATTTATTTTATAAAATCGTTTTATTTTATTCATATTATTTAAATTAATGATTTTACTTAAATATTTATTTTATTTATTTAACATACATATATGTTTTAATAAATAATTATTATTTTCAATGTATTAATGTATATGGATAATTCCATTACTTTTCGACTAATTTGAAAAAGTCGACCTCTTTGATTTTGCTTAAATTTTCAGGGATCAAAATATAGATGAAAAAAATGAGATTCCTAAAGTTTTGGACCTTAGAATATTGCCTGTTCAAAATGACACACATTTGAAGGTCAAAAATTTCACAATAAAACATCTTTTTTAGCTTATTTTGTATCTCAATTTTTGAGCTTCTGGAAAAAGATAAAAAGGTCCACGATAGCTCAAATGATTCCTTATTAGTCATTTTGATATATTAAGCTTTAAACATTATTCCAAAAAAAAAACCGTAAATTAAGCAGAATCGCAAAACTTTGCTTTCTTTAAACCGTTATAACTTTGTCAAATCTTAATAAAATTTAATCTACGAGGTCTAGATTTCTTCGTGTTTAATCTTTTTTTAAAGTGATCACATAAGACTTATAGAATCAATACGTATACACCATTATTTTTATGCAGGAAGTTGCACATATTTTTGCGATCTTCAAAACTTGTAATTTTCAGGTTTCGAAAAAGCACTGTAACCTTATGTCGATTTTAGTCAAAATTTTAGTAAATACTCTTTAGAGCACAAGAAAAAAGGTTATCCATATTCCCGGCAGCGGCAATATCTAATTTGTCGAATATATTTCGATGCGGTCGTCTTTTTCGCAAGGCAATAGCAAAAAAAATTAATCTTGATTTATTTTTGTAGAAAATAGTATGAAATATATAATTGCCGAATCCATAAATCCAAACTTCATATTTCTTTTCCAGCACCTTTTCATACTTATATTACAATATACTATACTACCCGCCAAAAGTAAACAAAAAAACCAAAAACTTGTAGCTTAATTTTGATCAACACTTTAGATAATTTGTAAATTGTTTACACTAAAAATGATCAAAATTTCAACAAAAAATTATAATTAGTTTTTAATCAATTTACATTAGAGTATAAAAATAAAAGATGTTTTTTGCTATTTTTTTATATTTATTGTAAAGTGACAAAACATTTGTCAGCGTGACGTTTTTCAACAATTTGGAACGCAGTAATCGGGCTCAGAGAAAGAGGTTTGTTAATTTGTTTATTGTTTAACAAATTGCCAGAAATGTCTGTACAATAGCTCGATGTTGACTTAGATAAGAAGAAACAAGAACAAAAGCAGAGATTACAACCTGGACAACCTAGAAATACTACAGAACGTAAAGATCAAGTTCTTTGGATTGTTATTTTTTGCAATCGATTTTCAACAACTAGAACAATTAAAAATGTTTAGAAAAGCTTAACTAACCAAGAAATTTTTGTTCAATCATCAGTTTACCAAAAAAATCAATCATTTGGTCTTAAGTCCAAAAAAGTTCTGTCTAAAGTGGTGCAATAAAAGACTACAATGTCAATTCATAGAAACAAGTTATCTTTAACAACAAATTAAAAATTTGTTTGTATGCCCACAATAGTCATAAGATGGTTGATGGTTGGTAAGAATTGAATCTCCTCTAGTATTCATTTCAGGAATATTAAACGGAATTGCTAAATTGAGACGGTTCTAGAACCAATATTTTTGCACTTTTTAGACTTTTAAAAAAGCCAAAAAAATAGCTTATAAAAAGACTATTTTTCAATTTGCGTTTTCTCAGCCCTGCAAAGTTAGTACCGATACGTACCCAGCAGCAAATGATTTGTAATTTTATGTACTTTGATCTGAAAATCTTGAATGTTAAGGTATTTTGTAGATAGATTGATATATTCCGATCTGATTGTGAACACATTTTATGAAATTTGACTTGACTTCAACGTGGTGCTACATTGCAAAATCACAATATAATTAAATTCACGAGGACTCAAAATGTTTTTTATTTAATACGATTTTCAAATGTTTAAGGTTTTTTATGATCACTCAAGTACTTACAAAGATATAGTGTTTCAAAGTTGGCAGTTTTTGACAAAAAACGCAAAATTTACATTTTCAAACAAGCGTAATCCTCAGCGTAACGACCCGCAATTGTTCCCGCTCTGCTTTTCTATAAATTTAACCTGCACATAATTATTGATACCTATGTTCTGCGCACTCAACAAACATATAATTTCTCAGCAGCATATGACTAGTAGTCAATTACCTAATTAGCACATCCCCGAGGTATACTCTAATACCAGTGAGTTTATAACTGCTCTTTACTAATGTAATTTTCCCTGCATACAACCTAATGACCTGACCCAACTGGCCTGTGTAAGCTTGGCAATCTTTTGCAGTTATTGTGCAACCCAAAAGCCTCAACTGCCAGTGCACAAGCATACCCTCACCGAATGTTACGTATAAGACCTCAATGCCAAATACGATGTTAATATACAACTCAAAGCCTTGTGCCAGTGTATGAATAACCATCTTTTACAGCTTAGTACAACCCCAAACCTGGCAGCATTTTTTTTTCTATATTTGTTTCTTTTTGAATGTTTTCTGATTTTAACCAAATGTTTCTGCTCATCAAATAATGTTCTTTTGATCTCTATTGGATTTTCATCAACTGGTATGAAACAGTGATGCTTCCTAGTTCCGATAACAGTCTCAGCTTAGTCAAATCTTCATTTTAACTTTAACGATAATATTAGAACTTGTTAATATTTTAATGTTCACTGACAAAGATTGCAAATTATAAAAAAATTGATAATAAATTATTTTACCTAATACTTTCGATTTCAATAGATGCAAATTGAAACATCTCAAGAGGAGTAGTGATTTGCTTCTCTGGAGGAGATCTTAAACAATGGAGCATGACAGTTTGTTTGATTGTGCCACCAAAACCATCACAACCTGTCATCTGTCATCTGTCATCTGTCATCTGTCATCTGTCATCTGTCATCTGTCATCTGTCATCTGTCATCTGTCATCTGTCATCTGTCATCTGTCATCTGTCATCTGTCATCTGTCATCTGTCATCTGTCATCTGTCATCTGTCATCTGTCATCTGTCATCTGTCATCTGTCATCTGTCATCTGTCATCTGTCATCTGTCATCTGTCATCTGTCATCTGTCATCTGTCATCTGTCATCTGTCATCTGTCATCTGTCATCTGTCATCTGTCATCTGTCATCTGTCATCTGTCATCTGTCATCTGTCATCTGTCATCTGTCATCTGTCATCTGTCATCTGTCATCTGTCATCTGTCATCTGTCATCTGTCATCTGTCATCTGTCATCTGTCATCTGTCATCTGTCATCTGTCATCTGTCATCTGTCATCTGTCATCTGTCATCTGTCATCTGTCATCTGTCATCTGTCATCTGTCATCTGTCATCTGTCATCTGTCATCTGTCATCTGTCATCTGTCATCTGTCATCTGTCATCTGTCATCTGTCATCTGTCATCTGTCATCTGTCATCTGTCATCTGTCATCTGTCATCTGTCATCTGTCATCTGTCATCTGTCATCTGTCATCTGTCATCTGTCATCTGTCATCTGTCATCTGTCATCTGTCATCTGTCATCTGTCATCTGTCATCTGTCATCTGTCATCTGTCATCTGTCATCTGCCATCTGTCATCTGTCATCTGTCATCTGTCATCTGTCATCTGTCATCTGTCATCTGTCATCTGTCATCTGTCATCTGTCATCTGTCATCTGTCATCTGTCATCTGTCATCTGTCATCTGTCATCTGTCATCTGTCATCTGTCATCTGTCATCTGTCATCTGTCATCTGTCATCTGTCATCTGTCATCTGTCATCTGTCATCTGTCATCTGTCATCTGTCATCTGTCATCTGTCATCTGTCATCTGTCATCTGTCATCTGTCATCTGTCATCTGTCATCTGTCATCTGTCATCTGTCATCTGTCATCTGTCATCTGTCATCTGTCATCTGTCATCTGTCATCTGTCATCTGTCATCTGTCATCTGTCATCTGTCATCTGTCATCTGTCATCTGTCATCTGTCATCTGTCATCTGTCATCTGTCATCTGTCATCTGTCATCTGTCATCTGTCATCTGTCATCTGTCATCTGTCATCTGTCATCTGTCATCTGTCATCTGTCATCTGTCATCTGTCATCTGTCATCTGTCATCTGTCATCTGTCATCTGTCATCTGTCATCTGTCATCTGTCATCTGTCATCTGTCATCTGTCATCTGTCATCTGTCATCTGTCATCTGTCATCTGTCATCTGTCATCTGTCATCTGTCATCTGTCATCTGTCATCTGTCATCTGTCATCTGTCATCTGTCATCTGTCATCTGTCATCTGTCATCTGTCATCTGTCATCTGTCATCTGTCATCTGTCATCTGTCATCTGTCATCTGTCATCTGTCATCTGTCATCTGTCATCTGTCATCTGTCATCTGTCATCTGTCATCTGTCATCTGTCATCTGTCATCTGTCATCTGTCATCTGTCATCTGTCATCTGTCATCTGTCATCTGTCATCTGTCATCTGTCATCTGTCATCTGTCATCTGTCATCTGTCATCTGTCATCTGTCATCTGTCATCTGTCATCTGTCATCTGTCATCTGTCATCTGTCATCTGTCATCTGTCATCTGTCATCTGTCATCTGTCATCTGCCATCTGTCATCTGTCATCTGTCATCTGTCATCTGTCATCTGTCATCTGTCATCTGTCATCTGTCATCTGTCATCTGTCATCTGTCATCTGTCATCTGTCATCTGTCATCTGTCATCTGTCATCTGTCATCTGTCATCTGTCATCTGTCATCTGTCATCTGTCATCTGTCATCTGTCATCTGTCATCTGTCATCTGTCATCTGTCATCTGTCATCTGTCATCTGTCATCTGTCATCTGTCATCTGTCGTAATCACAGTTGTAATAATCTTTAAAATTTGTAGTTTTTTCTCTGTGTCCCTCTAGCAATAATACTACGCAGAATTTGAAAAAAAAACATCAGTTCATATCCACAGGAAGTTTTCCGTTCTATACAACTTTGTTTGGAAAAAATACATACTTCTTGATCAAAACCTCATAAAACAATGTGATTTTTAGACCTCATATTAGCTACTTCACACTCCGAGTTTCATATCCAAACTTTCAAAATTTATTTATACATGTTTATAGAATATTTTCCCAGAGTTTCAAATCATTTAATTTTGATAGAAAAATTACGGGTACGTACGGTATCTATTTCCAGGGCTGAAAAACGAAAATTAAATAATAACCTTTTTTAAGCTTTTTTTCGGCCCTTTTAAGGGTCTAAAAAGAGCAAAACTTTGGAAATCCTCTTTTTTTAGTTCATACTTTCATGTACTAAAATTTGGCGCCATTGAGTTGTATTGTACAAGTAATGAAATTAAAATTAATTAAGTTACTAGATATAGTTTTTAAACATAAAAATTGATTTACGTACTATCTACATGGTGTTTACGGTCTTGTAATTTTATTGCATTAAGTTGAATAATAACAAAGATACAATAAATATTTTTTTTCAAAACTGTTACAAAATGATGAACACTGATTTTTGTTTTCCTGTTATTGAATGTAACGTCTCACTCAATGTATTCATAAATTAGCGTAGTTTGCAATGCCTATAAAAAAGAAAGAGCAGAACATTATTATTTATGCAAAATATAGATAAAACACTTATTCATTAGTGGTAAGTATTGCTCAACAAGCAATGTTTAAAAAAACATATTTTTCAACTGTATAATCATAATGAATGTGCTTTTGTAGAATTTCTTTCAATCTTTTTGTTGTGTGAAAGTATCATCCATTAAAACTGTTTGAATTATAATAAGGAACACACTTCAACTATCCCTAACTCACTTACTTACCTAACTTATTATTATTTTGTAATGTTATCAAATAGTTTCATTTTTGCAGTTTATTGGAAATAATAGCAACTTTATTTTGATGATAGTCTTAACAGCACTTATTCTGATTAATTTGTTATAGAATTCTAATAGTATATTGTGTAACAAAAACGGTTTAATGCCCATTTTGCACGAGTATGAACGTTGCACAGCCTCGGCGAGTGGTGCAATTCATACAAGTGAAAAATGGGCACTTCGTGCACGTTGCACACTTTGCATTTTCTGCGACTTCAATACGTATACAAAAAAAAAAGATTATTTATTAAATATCATAATTTAACAGATGCGTAATATGCATTTTTCGCACCAATGTACGTGCGTAACGGAACGTATGAAATAGCGTACTTTTTTTTTAACAATACTAGTTACATAATCAATGATTTACAATAAAATGTAAAAAAAAACAGTTTTACTATTCACTTAGTTAATTTATTTTTATGTGTTGATGTTTTCGTTTTTCATCAATATTTCCTCCAGAGGTAACATACATGTCCGGATTAAAAATGTACGACACTACTTTGAAAAACTTACAAATAATATGAAACTGCATACATAGTATCACCAACTCACAAACAAAACTATCATACAATATAATCTTAATTTTTCATGTCAACTTATCTTGGAATCAAATAATTACAGAGCATATAATGTAAAACTAAAACTAAAAATAATATTCATAAGAACTTGATATGAAATGATCTATTCTCAATTATTGTATATTAATTATAATTATAATATCTCAAATAGCTCATTGCGGAACGGAAATTGTGAAAATAAACGTTGACAAAAATTAATTATTAATTTAAAGAAGCAACTTTTTTTAAACCAAGTTTATTTATAATTTAATAAAACTGCATGCTAAGTAAAATTTCAAAAAATTTACCTAATTTAATATAAAATAAAATGAATTTTAAATACGACATGTAAATATTAAAAACTGTATTGTAATTAATGACTTAATAATTTATGATTCTAACATTTTGCTTCTCTTCTTTATGGATTTAAATAATGAGTGAACATTAGCGTACAACATTATAAATAATTAATTAACTAATAATTAATTTCCATTTTGTAATGTTCTATGTTTTTTTGATTTTGTAAGTGATTTTTATAACATTTATTTGTCGACATTAAAAGAAATATTTGTTTATGTTAACAATTTAGGTAACGCAAAAATACAACATTACATATTTTTTAAACTTTCATCTCCAGAATAATGAATATTGTTAAATTTTTTACAAAAAAGTACCCTTTGCCATAAAAAAAGTATAACTCATGACATAATAAAAAGATTTTATGTTATAACAACATTAAATATTAAGGGATAAGAAGTAAAATACCCTCGAAAGAATTATCTTTATTATTATGCAACAAAACAAATTCTATAGCCAGTTTAAAAAATATTTAATTGCAATTGAATTAAATTTAAAATAAAACAATTAAATTAATTTAATCAAATGTATGTTAAGTACAGATACTCAAATGAGTTTCAAAGTTTAATTGAAAACAACCAGGTTTTATTTTTTAAATGATTTGTTAGTATTTAGTAGAGTAACGCCGTTTAATTGTAATTTATTTAACAAATTTTAGTGTTAGATTTAAAATATTCTTACAAATATATTTTTTTGTTGCTATAATACATGAAATCAAAATATCGATGTATGCATTATACAAAATACAAATAACAATTCCAAAGTAATACAAAAAATATTTTTGGCACCCATTTAATTCCATCTCATTTCTACATTCAATAGAAATGAATATCTCGTATATTATAATCGTTTTAACAAAGAGATCGAGGGGTGCAAGAGTAGGTTGACTAATCGCTTGTTATAGACGGATTTAGATATTAATTGAATTATTATTATAATTTTATTGAAATGATTGTTGAATCAATATGTTCTTTATTTATTTAATATGAGTCTTCTAAATTCACCACTGGTTTATTGACGTGCTGCAAGCAGAGGAGTGTTTGTTATCCATCACCTCGACAGGGACCACCTAACTCGTGTTTTTAAATTTGGACGTTTTAATTTCTACTACCCTTGAGACTTGGAAAGAAACGCAGGAAGCTTCTTTTAAAACCAAGAAATGCCATGTTGCAACATTTTCTTTGTAAATATCTACAGTTCGAAAATCAATCAGCAGTGGTTTAAAATTCTAGTGGAGTGAAAATAATTCAATTTTAAGTAATTTATCATTAAATGACTTTTAAAAAGCTACCAAAAATTGAATGTAATGTTGTAAATGCAAATTTCAGTAAAGACTCCCTGTAGTGAACATTCAAAATTAACAAGAGCTATTAATGGTTTTGAACGTTTATCAAATCACCATAAATGTAATGCCGGGAATTATACCCTTAACATTTAATTGTCCATGTTTATTTGTCCTAACTAATTTGATTTCATTTTTTATAAATGTCCTTGTTCCGTTACATCAGGATGTGAACGTTATTAAATATGTTATTATGTCCTTATTCTTCTTCTTGTTCTCTCTTGATATGTTAATTGAGCGTAAAAAATGTGCCCCATTAAATATCGTTATGTCGTTGCTCATATTTTTTTGCGTCGTTTCAACTTCGCGATTCGATTTGAAACTTGAGACGAGTTTCATCTCGGATCTGTTTTTTTGCTCCCGCCGGCTGAACGGGGGTCGTTAAAAGCGCGTACCGTTTTCCCATGAGTTTTTCAGGATGGATCGCGCAAAAAAATCCCCGTCACTCTCTCTCATTATTATTTTCACGGTGTACGGCACCCTTTCTTTGTGCCGCGCTCACATATATACACACACAGAAACGTATAGTCGGCCGATAAGGGTGAGGTGGAGGGTGAGGGGGTTCGGAATGGAAGGTTCAAGGGATGCAAGTGGGTATTTGCCGCGCGGCTGATTTGGCCGGGTGGTGAAGGAGCGCGCGGGGTAATTTCACACGGCCCGGCTGTTTACGTGCCGCGCGCGGGCTTTCGGGGGGTGGTGGGATGAAGAGAGGGTCTGAGGGGCTGAGGGGGAGGGTTGACGGTTCGCGAACCTCGCGTCGAACAACCCCCCCGCAAAACGACCCCCCTCCTCCCGCAGCTCGACGGTCCGTCCGCGTGCGTCCCCTCCCAAGCGAACCCCCGCGACCCTTACTCGCTTTCCTCACGAACGAGCCGAGCCACCCTCTCCGTGTTCACCCGTTTCTCGCCCGTTCCCCCGTAACGCCGGGGGCCGCGGACCGCGACCTAAAACCCTGTGTGTGTGCTGCTGCTGTAGCGCTTTGGCTTGGCTCTCAGGCTGCCTTGCCTGTATAGTATGCCTGCCTGCCCTCATGCCTGCCTCAGCCTGCCGTTGTCCACCCCAAACCGACACATCTACCCAGCCAAGTTCACATAGCACAAAATTAACACACACCTACAATATTACAAAGACATATACCTATATCAAGTACTCATACGTCAAAAAAACACAAAATAAATGTATAATATAAAAGAAATCAAAAAGCCTCCATTTGACTTCATACTTTTGCTGTAACTGTCAAGTATATTTAATTAATGTAGCCCAACAATGAGATCATGAAATAATTTAATCTACATCAAGAAATTAATTAAGCATGACTGTTCGTGTCATAAAGACTTCACCAAATGGTCTTTTGTGTTGAAGTTTCCCAGTTGAATAAAAATCATTTTTACTTTTTACTAAAGTTAGTTTTATGCTGATTAAGACTTAATGAACTATGAACTATTAAGCATCTTTAAAAGATTAAACATCTTGTGTTTGTAATTTAGTTTATTAATCAACATTTTGATTTATTTAATTCTTAGCATATCCTCTAATTTTGATTAGAGTTAAAGTTATTCTACATTAATGTTCTCTGAAAAATATTTTGAAACAAATGTACGGCTGTGTAATAATTATTATAAAAATTATAATTTCAATAACACAAAATTACGACAGAATTGTAAGAATGTAACCTAACAAGAGTAATGTTCAGATTTAAAGTAACAAATTGTGGTTGTAGTTTTGTGAAAAAAAAAATTTAAAATAATTTTAACTTATTACACAATACAATTAAAAAATACTTCTATATAGAGTGTTACCAAAGTATATATTATAGTCTGTGCCTAAAGATTATAATAACTCTGTACGAATAATTGTAACAAGAACTGTTAAAAATCACATTTTTATATACAAAATGTTTAGAGTAAAACAAAAGTTGTAATATTTGAAAAAATATTGCATAAAAGCAAAATGTATATAAGTATATCTGTATTATACGTAAACTTTGTAATACACAGAGCATTTTATACAAGATTGCATAGAGGGTGTTCTATTAATAAGAACACTACGAGAAAGTCTTATTAGATGAATATAAACTATTTAGTTTCTTGATTTGATATAAAAAGTATAAAAAAAACTTGCATTTTAACTTAGAATAAAAACATAATATTTATATGAAATACACCTATCCCTCGATTTACACCAAAGATAGGTTCTGCACAAAACCGTGTAAATCGAAATCTTTGATTTTGCTATGTAAAACCGTATAAAACAAACAAACACTAAAATATTCAGTTCAGTCATTTGTTTACGTAAAACTAAAGTAAAACGTCTTAAAAAACTTAAAATTATACTTAATTTATAAAATAGCAAATAAAGGGTGATCCATTTAGTGGTCCCTTTTTAAAAATTCAAAAAAATTAACAAAAATCAATTTTTTTTAGTATATTATTAGTTTATTCAAAAAAACAAACATTCCCATTATTTATGAAACACAATTACATTTATGTGGCTACCTCGACTGGCTTTGCAGTATCGCATCCTGTTAACCCAGTTTTCCAAAACCTTCATGACGGTTTCTGGCTCTATTTCACAAATAGTTTGTTTAATATTTGCCTTAAAGGCCTGAATCGTTAATGGATTGTTCGCATAACAAAAAAAAGTCTAACGGCGTCAAATCGCAGCTCCGAAGTGGCCAATTGACATCGCCGAGTCGGCTGATAACATAATTACCAAACTTGGCTCGCAAAAGATTGATTGTGGCATGAGCTGTGTGGCATGGCGCGCCATCCTGCTAAAACTAAAGATCGTCCAAGTCCATGTCTTCAATTTTCGGCCACAAAAAATCATTTAACATGTCTTTGTAGCGCTCACCGTTGACCAAAATTGCGTTTCCAGCTGCATTTTCAAAGAAAAAAGAGCCAATAATGCCACCGTTTTGCACCAAACTGTCGCTCTTTCAGGATGCATTGGCTTTTTTTCCAATCCCCAAATGCGACAAGTTTTTTTGTTAACATAGCCGTCAAGATGAAAATGCGTTTTGTCAAAAAATATTATTTTTTTGAGCAAAATCGTTGTCCATTTTGAACTGCTCTAAGGTCCAAACTGCCTTCCATTGATAAGTCAATTGGACCTTATAAGCAAATAATGCAAGGTCTTTGAGCAAAATTTGCATCAGGCCGGTGAGTAAAATATTGAGTTGTTGAGGTCGATGGCGAGTCAATGTTCTAAACACTGAGTCGCACATTCTCGGCTACGGCAGCCACACTTTCGTCAGTGCGCACCGTACGACGGCGGGGACCGTGTGTGTTTGCCACTAGCATGACAGTCTCAAAAACTTTTTTCACAAGCTTGCGTACAGTAAACGCACTGTTTGAGCTACACAACATTGACTTTGGAAATAAGTTTGCAATATTTTCTAAAGTTGTTTAAGCGTAAAGCAATTCATTTCGTTCCGCAGAGATAAAATACTGATTTGCTGTCTTATGGGAAAAACCTGTCACTGTCAAAATAACAAATGATTAAAAAGATACCACTAGATGGACCACCTTTTATATGTAGATAATATAAGTACATAATTACAGCCAGACACGAATAGAGTGGCCCCTATACAGGCAACTTAGTATACACCAAAACTATGTTGAATGTGGTTAAACTAATGCATTTGCCCGTTTTAGCATTTTTCATTTACGCTTACATTTTAAACATTCCACGGGCGACGTTGTTCTGTTATTGAAAGATGCTAAAACGGGCAAAAGCAAAAGTTTAACCACATTCAACATAATTTTGATGTATACTAAGTTGCCTATATAGGGGCCGCTCTATTCGTGTCTGGCTGTCATTCATTTTACATTGGGAAAACTTATATATTATACAGGGTGTTTCTTAATTGGAGGTAATAAATAAAAATTTAAATAACTTTTTTGTCTATCTCGATTCGTTTTTGATAATCAAAAAATGCACATTATTTAGAAAACTTTTTATTTAGCAAAATTCAAGTAAAAAAAAAACATTTGTAACTATAGTAACAACAGACACAATAATAAATAATTAATAAACTGCTTCAAAATCTGTTGCATTTTGAATATGTAATGCTCTTTTGTAGCTACTCCACGTTGTTTATTGGCTCTCCATAAACCAATTATTTGAGCCACTGAACTACATATGGCCCAACATGGGGCGATGCTTCATCGTGCTGGTATCACATCCTGTTACGTAAGACAAAAAAAGACATTGTTATCCACCAAATATTCTATCTGATTTTTAAAAAATTCTGCGTATAAGCCGTCGTTTAAAGGAAGTAGTAAGACTTAAATTGGCAGTAGTTGCCTATTAAAAACCCCACATCATGTGTTATCTGAAAAATCTTTGTTGGTAAGCTTGTACCCTAACTGAACACAACCTTCCTAATGACCAGATATGCTCATTATACAATGAAAGCAAAAATGATGGACCTGTGCGCTCTTGTCAAACAAAGTATGTGCCGCTTCGTTTATACGGTTAATTAAATCAATTCTTTACATTAGTACTATAGTAGTGTACACCATTGTGCATATATGGCAAAATTTTACTAAAACTCCGTTTGATAAGAGCGGACAGGTCAGTCATTTTTGATCTTACTGTATATATTGTTAATGCCATCTCTCGTAAAGATAGATTCATTGCTCCACAATATTGAACTAAAGAAGTTAGGATCTTGTTTATGTCGTTCAATAAGCTATTGAGAAAATGCAAGTCGTTGTGCTGCGTCTCCTGGATGTAGGTGTTGTAGTTTTTGATAATGATATGAGTGAAGAATTTTCCTATTTATTTTTCAGATAAAATTTTTAGATAGTTGTAAACGGGCTCAAAGTCGCTAAACGCTGACTTCTGGTTCATCTCGAACTACGACAACTATTTGTTCCTTTTCTGCCACGGTGTTCCAATTTTACGGAGCTTTCAAAAAGTACATAATAATAAGTTTATCATGTAATATACATTTTTACCAGTAATTTAATTAATCAACCGTGTAAAACCAAAATCGTGTAAACAAGTACCATGTAAATCAAAAGATAGGTGTAATTTTAACTTCTCGTCCAGTTCTGATCTCCAAAACAAACAAACAAAAAATAAAAGCGTTGAGAAGTTGTCTTGCGTGCGTTCTACCAAGTTGCTTTATCTTACTGAAACCACATGTCATTCCTGTCTATTCTATATAATTCTTGCCAAAAAAGTTTGTCAACATGTCATGGTATCAAACTACAATTATAGTGGTAGTACTTTCAACGTTTTCAAATGATGATCCGTCCTGCTCACATAGCACACCAAACGTCACTTCTTGAAAATTATGAAAAGTTCTTGAATGGTACATTTTCTAACCACAAGTTCACAATTTTTGTTTGTTGACGTAGTCATTAAAGTGTCTCTTCATTAAAAAAGATTTAATTATAAAAAGCATCGTCAATGTGTTGTTGCTCCAAGATCCAGTTAGCAAACCTTATATTCTATCATGATAAGCTTTAATGTTTAAGTCAATTGAATTTTGTTTGCGTAATAATGTGAGGTTCTTTTCAAAATGTGATGGAATACATACATATTTTCAAATATGGCATAATTAAAAAAAAAATTATGTTTTTACATGACAGCTCCCAAATATGACAAAACAATATATGATAAATACATGATGATCCAAAATATTACAAAAACATCAGTACTAAATTACATAAACGCATTAAAAATAAGAATTGAAAACACTACCCTAGTCAAATAATGGTTATCAGAAATGTAAAATAAGGTTTTACTTGTCTCAACACCTTTATTACACTTACTTATCCGTAACACCATAATTTTCTATTTATTTATTTATTCAATTTCCTTTCTACCATTCGGTGTAAGGCGTACATTTTATTAATTTAATAAATCTTATTAATAAATCTAATACTCTTTCTTATTTCAATATTTCCAGTGTATCTTTAGTTTGATAATTGCTTCTATTACTTCTACGTCTTTTTTAATTTCATCTATTTCTTCCGTTTGTCTGTCCTGTATCATTGTTTCAAAAAAACAAGAAAGATTCTTATGTTGTTTTCTTTTACTTCTTGTTTTGTTAGTTCTTTGAAGTATTTCCTTCTTCTTTCCATTATCTCGCCTTCTTCCGTTATTATTTTTCCATTTATATCTTTTATGTTTATCATAGTGAGTTCTTTCTTTTGTTTAAAATGTTTTGACGTTTTGTAGTATAGTTTATGTTCCGATTGAAGTTCTCATTCATTTCTTTTCCAAATTTTGTCCATGATTTTATTTTTTTCTTGTCTTTTATCTCCCTTACTTTTTCTCTTTTCTTTTCCTTGTATCATTTTCTCGTCATGTCTTTTTCTTTTATTTTTTATTCATTTAGTTATTTATTTATTTTTTTATTTTTTTTTATTTTTTTTTTCTAGGAGTGCACTTTTTTGTTTTCTACGTTGATATTTTTTATCTACAATGTGTCGTTCTGGTTGAGCCGCAGCTGTTCCCGAGTCACGTCTGTCTCTTTCTAGCGCGCGCCGCTTGCTATGGGTCGGTCTCCCTCCCACACTTACTGGCAATTTATTCGCTGTTATTTAATGTTATTTATTGTTTTCCCAATTTTTCAGTTTTCTTTAATTTCTCCTCGCTTCACTGACTATACAATTTACTTAATATCACTTTTATTTTTTTTATTCCCGTTTTGCTTCGACGATAAGTCTCGATTTTCGAGTTGTTTTTTGGCCGTAACAAAACACGTGCGTTTGCAAAGCGAGTTCGATTGTGACTCATAATTTTCTAAACAATGCTAAATGCAATTAGATTTAATTTATTTTGGCAAAAGTTATTCTACAAGTGCCTAAACTTTAAGTTTTGAAACTCAACTCTCTCTTATAACGTCGTTCACCTAACCTAACCTAACTAACCTTGTCTGTCTAAAATAAAATTAAGCACAGCTAGTCTTAAAACAGTGTGGATACTTGCAAAAAATGCAAATTTAATGCTTAATTATTATTATTATTATTCCGGTTTTGCACGTCATTTCTGACGGTAATTAGTAGGTACGGTTTTTTCAAACAAGTTGCCTACAATTCTATTAATCAAGGTTGAGATGTGACCGGACTATTGATGTTGTGTTTAAAATAACTGTTTTTTGAAGCTGGATGTAAGTTAGAGGATGGAGCTGTAATTTTAAAAGACTTTCATGTAGTTTCTGTGGAACAATGCCAGTTGTCGATATAACAATTGGTATTATAAATACATTCTTCTGTTTCCACATATTTTTAATTTCGTCAGCCAATGGTCGGTATTTACTTAGTTTTTCGTTCCATGAAGTCTGAAGGTTGTGTGAATTGGGAATTGTTACGTCTATTATGTACGTCGTGTCTGACATCTTGTCTATAAGTGTAATATCTGGGCGGTTACAATTGATGGTTTTGTCTGTTATGATGCTCCGGTTCCAATATAATTTGTGAGTGTTATTTTCAAGTACATTGGCGGGCGTATAGTTGTAATATGGGGACGTATCTGTTGTTAGTTTATGCAGTTTTGCTAATTTATGATGTATTATACTGCTCACTTGGTCATGTCTGTGTAGATAGCTGGTGGGGGCTAAAACTCTGCAAGCTGAAGTAACATGTAGAATGGTCTCGGTTGCTTCATTACATCTTCTGCAAATATCGTCGATATTTATTTCTTTCAATATAAATTTACGGTAGTTTCTGGTTGCAATGACTTGATCTTGAATTGCAATAAAAAAACCTTCAGTTTCAAGAAACAAATCCGCTTGAGTCAACCACTTGTTCGACGCGTCTTGATCGACAAAAGTGTGATTGAGATCATTTGGGTGTCGGCCGTGTAAGGCTTTTCCTGCCCACTTTCGTGTTTTTTCTTGTTCGTAAGCTATGTTTGAAGTGAGCTCAGTTTCATTCGTGTGTAATAAATCTAAGGGGGTATAATTGTTATCAACCAAGCAAACGGTTTTATGAATTGATGTTTGCTTGCTAAGAAAATAGCGTTGTAAATTTTGAACTTGGTTTTGATAAAGTTTATTAACATCTATTAAGCCACGGCCTCCTTTGTGTCGTGGTAGAGTTATTCTTTCAGTAGCGGCTTTTGGATGGTGGGCTCGAAATTTAGTTAATGTGGTTCGAGTTTTAATTTGATTGTTTTCCAAGTCGGTCTTTGTCCATTTAACGGTTCCAAACGTATATGTTAATACTGGTATGGCATATGCATTTATGGCTTTAAACGTGTTTTTGCCATTCAGTTTTGATTTTAAAATATCAGTTAATCGTTTGTTGTATTCAACTAAAACTGCATGTTTAATTTCTTTATGTTGAATACGCCTAGCTTGAAGGAGGCCAAGATATTTATAAGTGTCTGTAGTCATCATTGATTCAATCGCTTTTCCATCTGTCATTTCAAAGTTACAAGTAATAATTTTTCCTTGGTTAATGTTGAGAGTTTTACATTTATCTAACCCAAAAGACATTTGAATGTCTTTTGAAAAACTTTCTGTAATTTTTAAAAGTTGGTTAAGCTGGTTTTCATTGGCAGCATACAATTTAATGTCATCAACAAAGAGGAGGTGGTTAATAACATGTTTAGTTGTTGATCCATGTCTCAATTGAAATCCATATCCTGTTTCATTAAGTAGTGTAGACAAAGGATTTAAAGCTAAGCAAAACCACAATGGACTTAAACTGTCTCCCTGGAAGATGCCCCTTTTGATGTTTATTGGGTTAGAAATTATTTTTTGTTCGTTATGATTAATATGTAGTGATGTTTTCCATGTTCTACTTTATATATTTTTAACACTTTTATAAGCCATGAGTGAGAGACTGAGTCAAATGCTTTTTGATAATCAATAAAAGCGGTATAAATGTTTCTTCGCTTGTTCCACGCCTGCTCCATAGTGACAGAATCTATAATTAGTTCTTTGCAGCCTTGCGATTTTTTGGTGCAACCTTTCTGTTCCTCTGCTAAAACGTTTAAGTTTTCAATGTGTTTGTAAATGGCACTTGATAAACATGATGTGAGTATTTTATATAGTGTACATAAACAAGTAATTGGCCTGTAGTTAGATGAATCACTCAGGTTATTACTTTTTGGCAACAAATACGTCGTACCTTGAGTTAAAAAAATTGGAATGTTTGTTTGATCTTTAAGGAAGCACCTAAAATAATGCGCAATGTAGAAGTGAGTATTTGAAAGTTTTTTAAGCCAAAAGTTTTGTATTTGATCTGGACCTGCCGCTTCCCAGTTTTGAGTGTTTTTTATAGCCTCGGTTACCATTTCTGTTGTTATATTACAAGGAGTCATTATCGGTTTTTCTGTAGCACGTTCTTCTTCATTAATTATCCAATCTGCATTAGTGTTGTGTTGGACGTGTTGTGACCAGATTGATGTCCAAAACTTTTCAATATTTTCTTTGGTTGGAATTTTGTTTGTTGCTGTTGTTGCCTGATTTTGTCTCAAGCTCCGATAATATAATTTTTGGTTAGAATTAAACATACTGTTCTGCTTCTTTCTAAGGTTAGACTCACGATATCTTTTTAATCTGCTAGATTTAGCTTCTAGTTGTTGTATAAGTGTGTCTAAAATCTCTGGTAGTGAATTGTTGTTAGGATTTCGATTAGCATGTTTTTTGTGTTTTCTTGGATCTTAGATATTCTTTTTTCAATTTTTTTATTTTTATTGCCATTATTATATTGGTAGACTGTTGCAATGTTGTTGCGAAGGCAAGCTATATCTTTTTCCAGTCGACGCTCCCAAGGTTGTATGGAATTTGACTTGTACGGTTTGTTTGTAAAATGTTCAACTTTGCCTCCATTTACTCGTACAATAGCAACCGCTGCAGCATAGATATAAGCATGTAAGTTGGAAAAACTTTTAGTAGTGTCTAGATAATCGGAAGAATTTTCTCATCTATGAGTTTTAAACTCATGGCAAGTTTTTTTGAGTTGTTTTGTTTTGGGATGCAAGGCCGTAGTGTAGGATCAATGTGGGCATATTCAATGATTGCCCGTTGTAGTTCAATTCTAAGATCATTAGTCAGTTGATTTTCTTGCTGAACTGGTGTGCTTTCAGGATTACTTTCTCTGTCTTGATTTTCTGTGGCGTTTGCAGGAGTGCCATTATCTAAACTTATAGAGTTGTCTTCTGCATTGTGTATTGATTCTTCAACATCTATATTATTAGGTATAGTGTTTTGTACAACAGCTGCTACTTCAGCTTTCAGTTCTTCTAGTATTGGCTGCGGGATGTAATTCTTTTTAACTATGGCTCTTCGTTGATCAGCTATCCTCTGTTCAGTTACATCTAGATTTGGATATTGTTGACAAAAAGCAATATGAAGCTCCTGCCTATAGTTGGTTGTATTGGATTCGTTGTTGGTTAGCAGATAATAATGGCGCATAATAAAAGTATTTATTTCAGTAGACCATTTCATGCGCACTCTAGGTTTACCCATCTTAGTGGTCAACACTGAAAGTGTTGAAACATCATTGATGGATTGTTGGGTTAAATTTCCAACGTTATTGTCGGCTGTAGATAGTTCGGGTTCCCCGGTAGGTGTCCGCCTGCTCAACACGCAACCACTGATGGATTGCAAACTGTCACGCCCAGCATCAGCTCCAGACGTGCCCTGACGCAGCTCAGGTACCGACAGATTTACCGTATTTTCTAATAAATTCTCCATTTTACTGGGTTTGGTATTTTTCCGGTGCTACTACCAAGCTTATAGTTAGGCCGGCCGTTCCTAAGGAATACAGACGCCTTCGATATGTCGCCTCATCTGAAGAACAGTCACACATCTCACAAGTGGTTCGTAATTAGTATTATTATTATTATTATTATTATTACTATTATTATTATTATTATTATTATTATTATTATTATTATTAATGAACTTTATTTCTACTTGTAACTTATAAATAGAAAAAGGCAAAGTTCAGACTAGCTCTGTTATACAGGATCTCTATGTAATCACTTTATATAAGCCGCCTTTTTAAAATGTTCACCATACTATTTTCTTTGTTTTGGCAGTTCAACTTCAACTGTGTTTACACTCACCGAACTATTTCACTAGAGCGGCACAAACGTACATTAGTTGTTTACATAATCCCTAACTTTTATAATATAATATAAAAAAGCTTTATAAAGCGAGCAAGCACGCACGTACGAACGCACTGCTCTACGAATTTATTGTAATTAACCAGTGAATAAGTGTATTATAAAATAATTATTTGTTACCTGTGTCATTATTAAGTGTCAGTTACTAATTGTATAGTTTTGTTTTTGTGATATCTGAGATTTATTACTATTATTAGTTATTCAGGCCTATTCTGTAACTTTTCTTGTTAAAGATATTGTTCAGTAACAACATCTTTATGGTGAAACTCGTAACGATTTTCTTAACAATAATGTTAAGTATTCCTATTCACTAAGGACAACATCGTTAATTATTTCCGTAACAATTTATCTTTATATGAACTACATGAAGCTAGCATTCGATCACTGCTTTGCAAGCGTGCGATTGGTACGTGCATGCATCTATCGCATTTCGACGATGTTTCTCTTTTTAATGTTTACAAATTCTTAACGTGTTCCTAATTCCTAACCTTATAAAAAAATATCAGCATTCATATAGAAATTAAATGGAAAACTACATAAGCTATTGGTGTTATTAATTTTATTTAAAAACAATGATATGTATAATAAAAATATTTAGAAGTTACGCTGACGCTGATACATGAGTGAATTAAAATTGTAATAAAATTATTAAATTAGTATCAAATGTAGAAATTATTTTACATAAAATAATAAATTGCTCAAAGTCAGATACATGACATAATTAAACTTGTAATATAATTATTTAATAGTTATGTTTATATTAATTTAATAATTATATTAAGTTTAATTATATGTAAAATCATACACAAATTTTATTAATTTAACTGAAAATATTTATTTTATTGCATAATATTTTTTTACTGATTTACAATACTTGGTAGGAAATATTAATATAAGCATGTTTCCCACTTGAAATATATAAAATATATTATAATAATGCTTATTTTGAACATTTATAGAAGTAAATTGTTAGGTTAAGAATATCTTTAAGGCTTAACAATCACAGTGAGCGTGATTGTTAACTTAAAGACTATCCATAACCACAAATCTTTAATTTGACAATCAAAATATTTAGCGGACGCGTTACTGAATACGAATTCTTTTCGATGTTGTTAACTTAACAATTGTCCTTGAGTTAACAACTTCATGCATCTTTAACTCTTAAAGATTTGCTTACTGAATAGACGTGATTGTATATGGTAAGTGAATGTAAAATTTTCCATTTGCTTCATATATATCTAAGTAAAAAAAAAAATACATAAATATTTTGTAAGCAAAACATATTCTATTTATTTTGCTATTATTTTTATTCAATTTTATAGTATTGAACTATTATTTTTCGTAATTCGTAATTCATTATTAATATCTTACTACGCGGACCTGTAGTTTGTTTCGTTAATCACCGCTATCGGCCCGGTTGGTGTGTCCTTGTTGTTTCCTATTGTTTTTTATTTTTATTTTTATTATTTCATATTATTTTTATTTATTTATTATCAATATGCCTTTAATTACAAATTGTGGTATTTGCAATAACACTTGTAATATTAAAAAAGATCTGCAGTGTGATAAATGCAAATATCCTATACACACTACGTCTTCCGGTCTATCTCGCCATGAAATTACATTATGTATATCAAAAGACAAGTTTACGTTGTTTTATTGTATGCCTTGTGCAAATACAAAGTCAGAGCTACAGGAACTTAAACAGATTGTAGAAAGTCTTACTGCTCAAATTATTGAGCTGATAAATCTAATATCAATAGTGAAGAGATTATATGTGAAATTTTAGATCGACAATCACGGGATTTCAATGTAATTTTGTACAACATTGATGAATAATATTGGCATTGAACCTTCTCACATCAAAACTTTTCGTATTGGAAAATATTTACCCAATAAAAAACGACCAATTAAAGCTAAATTTAATAATCCAGCCATTGTCACCAATGTTTTGAAATTAAAATTAAAGTTACCTAATGGAATTAAAGCCGCTAGTGACCAAACAATTCGCCAAAAAGATTACTTCAAACAAATTAAAAATATGCTCCAAGAACGGATAGATAAAGGTGAGAAGGATCTCACAATTAAATATAAGAAAGGCATACCTTGTATTGTACCTAAATCTCAAAAGAACATTAGTACAAAAAACCAGTAAATAGTTTGTTTAATGACTCATTAATATGCTACTATCAAAATATTCGTGGTTTAAGAACAAAAACAGTTAATTTATATATTCGTTCACTTAATTGTACTTTAGATGTCATTACAATTTCTGAAACAGGGCTTAATGATGATATTTTTGACGCAAAACATTTCTCTGACAATTATAACCTTTACAGAACTAATAAAAAAATTGAAATAACTAGATTAAAATCGGGTAAAGGTGTTTTACTTGCCATTAAAAAACTATTTACTCTATTCCAATCAACCATTCGACATTTGAAATCCTACCCAATATAGAAATTGTCTACTGTATATTTTTGTTGTGTATGCTCCTCCTAAAACTTCCGCTCAAGATCTAGAATTACAATTGAGCTTCTAGAACCTTATTCATTTGTAAATGCAGATATAATTATAATGGGTGATTTTAATATTCCACAATTTTGTCTAAACGATTCAGATCCTAAAGCAGCCTCGTGTTTTAACTTTATAAACATTGCAAATCTTATACAAAACAATCTCATAAAAAATTGATTGAATAGATTGTTGGACTTAGTTTTTACTAATATTCCTATTCAAGTAACGTATGAAAATAATCTTCTCTTAGCGGAAGATCCGTACCACCCGGCATTAACATTTGTATTTCCCGTTCATGCTACCAAAGTAGTCAATAAGTTTCCTTCTGTAAATGTCGAAAAGAAATATAATTTAAAAAAGCTAATCTTATGTTTTATATCAGGTTATCCTTAATGCAGATTGGTTTTTACTAGATCATTTTAGTAATACTACTAATAACCTGATCAATTACATTTATAACACTTTATATGCCATATTTGATAAGTTTGTTCCTCTGTATCATAAAAAACATATTCATAATCATTCTTATCCTTTTTGGTTTACATCCGTAATCATTAAAAAAATTCAACAAAAAGATAAGCTTTACAAGAAAATTAAAAAGGTGGAGATCAGTTGATGCATGATGAGTTTAAGACCCTTAGACAAAATATCAAACCTCTTATTAAATTTGAGTACAATTCTTATATAGAGACTGTACAAAATTGTTCAGTTACCGATTCACAAAAGTTTTTTAAGTTTATTGGAACAAGGGTCTTCACGCTTACCATGTCTGATGCATGACTCAAACTTAGACAAATCCTTTGATAATCCTCAAGCTATAGTTAACGACTTTGCTAGTTTTTTTGGTTCGGTCTATACACCACATTCACATAATTCTTTGAATAACTCTTTTAATTAATTACTTGGATCAGTAGATATTTCTATAATTGATAAAGACTGTATCCTTAGAAGCCTGAAAAAGCTCAAACCATCGTTGACCGCTGGAATTGATCAGATACTATTTTTTGAAAGATTGCGCTGCTTTGCTTGTTACACCTTTGTTTTATTTATTTTAATATTGAATAATGGTTATTTTCCAACAGTCTGGAAAACGGCAAAACTTTGTCCCATTCATAAAAGTGGCAATTCGTCAAATATAAATAATTATCGTCTTATTTCTATTCTATCAAACTTATCAAAAGTCTTTGAAAGTTGTCTATACGAACTTATTCTAGCACAAGTTAGTCATATAATCAGCTCCTAACCTTGTCGAATTAACGCATAAATTGGCTGTTGAGATAGATCGCCAAGGTCAAACTGATGTTATATATACAGACTTTTCAAAGGCTTTTGATAGAATTGATCACAACGTAATATTAGACAAGTTAAAAATTCTAGGATTTAATAACAACTTAATTATAATCTTATCGTCGTATCTTGATAACAGATGCATGTTTGTCCACTATAACGGATTTTCATCTCAAAACTTTATTGCCACATAAGGTGTTCCTCAATGGTCAAATTTAGGACCTCTTTTATTTTTGTTATATATTAAAGATTTACTAAATAGCATAACTTGTCCTAATCTTGCTTACGCCGATGATTTAAAATTATACTTTAATGTCAACAACATAAAGAATGCTATTTTTTTGCAAAGTAATTTAAATATAATTCAAGATTGGTGTAATAAAAATAGTCTTGTCTTAAATATTAGTAAATGCAAAGTGGTTTTATTTACTAAAAAAATGAAGTTTTTAACGTACGATTATAACATTGCAAAAGTATTAATTGATCGTTGTTTTACTATTAAAGTCTCAGGCGTAACTTTTGATTCTAAATTAACTTTTATTCCTCATATCAATCTGATAGTGAAGTCTGCTTTTTGCTCACTTGGATTTCTTAAAAAAAATACTACTGATTTTACTAATATTAAGGCAATTAAGACGTTATACTCCACTATAGTTAGATCCAAACTAGAATACTGTAGTTTAGTATGGTTTCCCATTTACAATGTGCACCTTAAACTTTTAGAAAAACCACACAAAAAGTTTTTATAATATCTATCTTTTAAAAACACCGGCATCTATCCTCAACTTCATTGTAATTATAGTATCATTGAACGGGAGTTTAATATACATTGTATTAGTACACAGCACTCTATTCAGAGTATCAAATTTATATGGAAATTACTAAACAATGAAATAGACAGTTGTATCCTGCTTAAATTAGAAGCGTTTGAGATGTGGGCCTACCGTAGGATGTTGAGAATATCATGGACAGAACATGTGACCTACGTGGAGGTTCTGAGAAGAATGGAGAAAGACAGAGAGATCCTTCTGGAAGTGAAAAAAAGAAAACTGAAATATCTCGGCCACATCATGAGAGGTCCGAAATATGAGATTCTCTGACTCATAATCCAAGGAAAAATCGTGGGAAAAAGATCTATCGGAGCGAGAAGAATGTCTTGGCTTAGTAATGTGAGAAAATGGTTTAAGGTCACGTCAGCTGATCTGTTTAGGGCGGCAGTTTCCAAAATCAAAGTAGTAATGATGATAGCCAACTTCCGGAATGGAGACGACACATGAAGAAGAAGAAGAAGAAGAAGAACCTGCTTAAAAATGTAAATTTCTACATTCCTGGGTACTCAATTAGATCTTTCCCAACTTTTATAATTCCATTTTTCCATACAAATATTTTAAAAAATTCTCCTATTTTAAGTATGTAATCTATTTTTAACTCCCTTTCTTCCCATTTAGATATCCATCATAATCATGTTCATAATCTCATAAATTTATTACCCAATATTAGTTAGAGTATATTTGTTAAATTATTGTTAATTTTATTTTTAGTTTTATTCTTTATTGTATTTTATTTTTATATTTAAGCGTAGATGTTTATTACTTTATAACTTTGATCTGTAATTATTATTATTATTATAATGACCCTGTACCATTTAACTTTACAAAATGTACACAATTATTTTATTTTTTTTGTAAAAATAAAGCAAGCACATCTAAGGCATAACATTATTATAACGTACTCTTTAAGTTAAGGTTTTTTAAGCATCTTGCTTGTCATTTCACAGAAAAGATTTTTAGATTTATACATACAGTGATGATTAAAAAATGCTTCATCATATTTTTTAGCAATTAATTGATTCAAAAACCATATAAAATTGTTTTTCTATATAAAAATTATTTTTTTCATAATAACAAATAGAATTATTATTATATGTTCGTTACATTCGGTCTAAACATACTTGATTTTCTATTAAGATATTTTGTAAATATTTGTAATAAGGTGTCTCATGTCGGTATTCATGACAACGGGTTTACTTCATATATCGTTAGAAGTATTAATTAATAAATAACATTTTTTAAATATTTTTTATGTAATATTTATATGTACCGTAGTCTAGCTAACTATCGCCTAGTTTGTGACGCCCAATTGTCGCGCACCGTGTGAAAAGAACGAATATAATTAATTTCTATTAGAAAATAATTACGCCTGCTTTTAAGTAAGTATAGCAAACATTAGCGCGGATAATATGTAAATATTTTATATTCTTTTAAATTTTTAAATTTTATTTCTTGTTAGAATTAATAACCTTTTATATGGAAATAAAGAAACATCATAAACAAATCGTAGTAATTAATTGATCTGATCTGGAACCATTCCAGCACATATTGAGAGGAAATTGGTTCATTAAATATATAACAGTCACAAAACTATGTTTGATTACATATCAAAAGTTAGGTGTAATCTATTTTTTTAAATCAGAAAACTTTGTTTTTGTTTACTAAATCATCTTTACTGTATCAATAATATAATAGGCTATAAGCTTAAAACTCTTGAAGTTATCCCGATAACCTTTATAAATAGTATTGTAGACTATAAATTTTAGCATAACTATTAAAAGATATTGTTTGTACTAAGAAGAACTATGTGCTCAATCAAATTTAATGTTTTTGAATAATTAAACAGCTTGAGTCTTGTCTAGAGAGAACATAGAAATAATCTTCTAAACGTTATTGAAGACTTAACTATTGAAAAATGATAAAATGAAAACTTTTTATACTTTTAATATATCAGTGTTTTTATATGTTAATATATTCTAGAAAAAACATTGTAGTGCTAAAATTTTAAGCTTTTGCTTAAAAAATATTGACAAAACATTTTTTTCAAACAAAATATAAAACTAAGCATACATTTTTCATGGTTCTTCTATGTAAAAGTCTATACACAGTGGAATTGTAATAAGCTACTTAAGTAGGCAGCATTACAAAATCATCAACATTAGTAAATTGAAACACAGAAGCAATTAACATTACAAATTTAAATGCCGAACAAAATAATTTAAATATAATTGAAAGCTCGGAAAACATTTTTAAGATGCTTAAACCTAAAAAATACAATTAATATAGTGATGGAAAATTATAAAATAAATATAAGATAGAGTATAATAGAATTATTTTTAATGTGGAACATATCTTGTAAAAGTAAGTTTAAATTTACACACAATAATTGCGTTATTTAAATGTATACATAATCATGTGAAAATAAATATCTGACGTAAACAAATTGCAATTATGAACATCCATATTATATGAATATTCAGTGCCGTCACGCAAATTATGATAGTGGAAACTTATTGGAAATAATGGCATAGCATGAAAATCCAGATTTTATAAAGGCAATACGTTAGGTAAAGGAGGGACATTTCTTACTGTAATGTGTTATTTATAAAACTGTTATTGGTAATAAAACATGTTATTTCAAACGTTTCATTGCGCAAACATAATGCTTGCAAAATAGGTAATATACGCACAATTTGAATAAAGATTTAAGTTATAGTTGCACTACATAATTAAATTGTAAATAGATCAAAATAATTTTTTTATTAACTTCACATATTATACAATCTGTTAAGGAGCAATAAGTATTTAGTATGATGATAATATATCATGTTGAGAAGTTTCCCACTGGAAACTTTTTAGTATATTCACTTTTATTGTTTGTGCACATCACATCATATGTCTGCTGCTATTTGGCACTATCTAGGTAGGTAAGTCTAATTGTTTGAAGCATTTCAGACGCATTGGTTCATTTGTTGGATGCATCTATTTATTTGCAAGCTTGATGGGATATACTTCTTAATAGACGGCACGTAAGTCGTAGAGCCACGTTGTTCACGTACCATGGTGCGTTTATTATTAGAAGTAACACTTATATGACTCATGCAAGCTGATCTCCGTAGTTGGATCCCATATGCCCATATAGGCTTCAGAACAGTTTTGTAAATTAATATTTTGTTGCATAATGTTAGTTGAAATATTTTGCATAATGTTAGTTAGTTTTTTCCTAAGTTGTTTCTTTTTGGTAAAAATTTAAAGCTACTAAAACCAATTATTGCAAGAGCATATCTTCAGTATGAATTAATTTAAAAAACAAATTAAATATAAAGTGGCGCTTGTACAAAATACACTGGCGAGCAAAAAGTAGAGGTCACTTTAAAACTATGATTTAGTTTTAGAATTTTTTGTTTTAACCTTATGTTAGCAAATTGTAAACAATTGTACTGTATTTTGCACACTAAATTAAAAACTCAATATTGTATCGTAAAACATATTTATTGTTTTTATTGCGTATTTTAAAAATATCACAAATTTACAGTTTAGACAAAGTTCGAATTTTTGTTCATAAGACTAAGATGGAAAACAATATTTATAAAAACTTATCACTAATAACAAGTATTACCCCTTTTTGCAGTATTGACTGCTTGAAATTGACGAGGAACACTTTGAATTAAATTAAGGATCACATTTTGGTTTTTATTATTCCATTCCTGCAATAGCAACTGTCTTAGCTCCTAAGCAGGTGTATGATTTTGGATACGTCGCCCCAATTCAATCCAAGACATGTTCTATAGGATTCATGTCTGGTCTGAAAGCTGGCTAATGGAAGTGGCTTATTAATACAAACTGAAGCGTATCTTTCTCCGCTTTTTCTCCACACTTTCCGACATCCATCTGACCCATTGAGGCAAAACGCGGCTCATCTAAAAACAGTACCCTCCAGCCTTCATTATTCCATGTCTGGTAATTTCGGGCAAAAGCCAATCTTGCAACACAATGTCGGCGTTGTAAAGGTAGACCTGTAACCATTTTTCTACAAAACAATCCAGCAGCCAAAAGCCTTTTCGTATTGGTCTATTCACTAACATTTACATATCTAATTTCATAAAGTTGATTTCGTAGATAAACTGCAAAAACTGTTCTATTCCGTAAACTTGTGGACACCAAAAAAACGGTCATCTTTGTTTGTGGTGACTTTTTTTTGCTCGGATCTTAATCTTCTGGTTAACAGGCCATTATCCAAGTAACGCTACACCTTTTGTACTGCATAAAGGCTTTTACCAATAATCCTTGCAGTTTCACATTTTTCTCGTCTATCTTCAAACAACGCTATAATTCTTGCTACAACAATAGGACCTAAAGGCATTATGATCTGTTAAGTACAGTACACCGTGTGAATGTCAAGTTTTGCAAAGAAAAATCAACACTAAGTAAAAAAACCACAACAAAATGTAAGTGTTCAATTAGAGCAAAATGGATGCTGTTTTATAAAAGTCTGTAACACGGTGATAATAACTGACAGATTTGTCAGAAAAAGAATTATTAAACGTCTACTTTGGTTAAAAATTTAAACAAAATATTCTAAAAATAATTTTAAAGTAACCTCTATTTTTTGCTTGCCAGTGTTGAATGTAAAAATCCAAATTAAACAAAAAAAAAGTTATTGTAGGCATTTTTTCAATGCATCTTATAATAATAGTTTTAAAACTCTATAAATTGATGTAAGTTCAACATGTATTAAATTAGCCAAAAAAATAAAAAATAAAATAGATTTAAGAAAAAAGAATAAAATCAGCGTACAAATATAAATCCATAAACTAAAAGCTGTGGGTTTTTATAATTTTTTTGCCAAAAAACCAATTACTTATCAAAGTTTATCGAAAAGGTTCAAACGGAATTGCATTTGCTCTCTACCATAGAGTTCAAAACACAGATTTGAAAAACATTGTTTGGAGGTTAGTAGCTAATGGGTGTGGAAAATTTTAGAATGATGACCAAGCTATATGTACATAGTTGCTAACAAAAGTTATTAAAAAAATTTTAAAGAAAAAAATATTTAAATAGTATTTTCTTATTATAGGCTCAAAACTATATTTTGTTTTGATATGCCAATGGCATTTTCAATTTATGTCTACAAAAAGATTAGAAAAAAGAATCTATATTATTTAAAAAAGAAACAAATTATTGAGTGCAATTTAGGAGTTAGAAAAGTTAGCAAGAAAAGACAAAACATTGCAAACAATACATCCAGATCCCATTAAAAAAGACGTAAATATAAATTTTCTAAAATTAGAAGATGAGTTAATTTTCTAACCAAATATTTTGGCAATGATTGGTATATAACACAAAACTTACTAGTTTTTAAAACATTTTATAACTACCAGTAGATGTTGCAGAAAAAACTCAAAACAATAAATGTTGCTAAGAAACCGATAAAATGAAAGATGATTTGAGTAGCCATGTAAATTTAAACATTTTGTTACAAAAAAGCGTAACGCGTTCTTAATACGCTTCTTTGTGGTACCACTGCTAGTTTTTGTATACGCTTCCATGTTTTACCATGAAGTATGTGCTGGTTACGTACGTTTTTTTTGGCTTTTGTAAATTTTGTTGGATATCTACTAATTTATTCAGTTGTTCCGTTCCCGTTTCTAAATCCATATTGATGTTCAAGAATTATTTTCTTATTATCTAATGTTAGGTAAATTTTCTTGAAGAGAATTTTTTCAAAAACCTTTAATAAAGCTAGTCAGAGGCTTATTGTTTTGTATAAAATGATTTCATTTAAAAGTTAACCCGGTTTTCCACTTACTTGGAAAATGACCAATTCTCATAACTGCGTTGAAAATTTAGGTGACTTCTTTCAAGGCTTTAATAAACAGCTATTGTATTTCCAGTAATTAAAAGTTTTTTGGTTTGTTTTATTTATTACTTGCTTTACTTTTTGGTTGGTTTTAATTGTGCGTTAAGGTAATTTTGCATTTCTACTTTGAGTTCAGTTGTTTCAGATTCATGCAGTTTAATGTCTTTGTAAGGTGTTCTAAAAAAAACAGATTTTTTTGTCGTCTCTAGCTCAGTTCTTTTTTTTTGTCTTGTATAGGTGATATTGCAACTTGTGGCTTTTAAATATTTTTTTGCTTGCTATTTGTCGTTTTAGCGGGTGTTAGTTTCTGCAGAATAGTTTTGTATACATTAATTTTTCAGTTGTAGCATAAGTTCTTTCAGCCCTTTCAGGTCTTTAAAAGTTTTGTTGAGTATTTGTTTATTTTCACCTGTTCAAATATTTTTGTTGGTTGTATTTGTGTATGTAGTGTAGTTAAAATTGTTGAATGGCACGATTTTGTTATGCATCTGGTGTTTATGCTTTCTGTGACGCAGAAATCTATGAGATATGGCGTATTTCTTTGTCTGTAGGCCAGTATATTGGTTCGGTTGTGGTTTAAAATAAACTAAAATAATAAAATATCAAATGTAAATATATTTTTTTGGGATATTTTGTAAATGGAAATATGTTTATTACAGTTTAAATATCTATTTTTTAATAATTTTTCAAGTTAATTTGTTTCATTTTATTAATCACCTTTCAGTTCAGTTTCAGTAAGTATTTCATTTTAGCACTACTCCTTTGTATATAATTACTTACCGCACATGTGCTTTTTTGTAACATTACATGCTTGAATAGTTTGGATACTACTTCTGTATTTTATGTAGTCATAAAAAATTATAATATTCCGGAAAATTAACTTACTGTTTCTACCAACAATATTTATAAGTATAACGTAAAACATATAATTGTACAAAATTATATATTGTACATCTAGCACATAAATGATACCCATTTCCCACAAGTATAAACAAAACAGTAAAATTTAAAAAACATCGTTATTTTGATAATTCTCAATCTAATTTGATTTTATATAGTACATTATATCTATATTTAAATTTGATGCATATCTTAAAAATAAATAAGTTAATTTAAATTTAAGATGTATTGTACGCATAACAATAATAATAGATTACATATCAAGTTATTGTAAAAGAACAAATTAATATAATTAAAATGGGTTTATTATCGTTGAAATGCAAAGAGTGAAACTTCACAAACATAATAAAAAGTATAGTGTACTTGCGGCACTTAAAATGTTTGTCAGTTTACGGTTTAAAAACAGGTAAAAGAGGGAAAGTAACAAACAATGGTTTACTGACCATTTTTATTTTACTATTATGTTTGCATCATCTACACAGCGATAACAAACAAAACGTTTCACTTTGTAATAGTATATTTTCTTTATTTTATTATTAACATTATCTACCATCATGAACAGTTGTTAATAATCTTATTGCATGAAACAATTGATATTTTTCTTTACCAAACTTTGAACTATTTTGTGATTAATGTTACAAGATAAAAATAACTCATGTGCTAAGTGTAAAATAAAATGCAACATTTTACTAATTTTAGATAGGCAGCATTTTGAATAGATTGATTGTCTTTAAGTTCTTTTGGATGTTTTTCTCAGAAACAATATTTAATATAACAGCTTAAAGTAAGTTTGTGATCATTTTAACAATAATATAACATTCTCTAACATAAGTAATATCTGAAAACAAAGTTTTATTTCAAGTTTGATTAATTGTTTTTGGTGGTAATAGTTTTTGTGAAACCCGTTTTGTGTAATAACATGCTTAGATCTTCAACTGTTTTCTTTCAATTTGTTCAGTATTGTTTAACTTAATTGAGATTACTTAACTAGTGTTTTTGTAATTAAAATAATATAATTTTAAATGCCACCAACTATTGCTCACACAGTATTACAAAGCTTGGGTTTTTGGTTTGGTTTGTTTTCAAGATGTAGTGTGCAGAAACAGTTTTACAAAACAAAAAACAGAGTTTGCTCAGGCAGACAAAGGTCTTGAGAAATAGGTAGACAACTGCAACTATTATGCGATACGAGTTACAAGAGGTATAAGGTGTAACAATTAGTAATTAACCGTAAAAAAAGGACAATTAATCACAAACACTAAATTTAAAAAAAGAAGATTATAAATAGATCAAAATCCTATTTTTTTTTCTCTTGAAGTGGTTTGTCCAGCGTCCCTTCACTGCGGTGTTTTAGTTTTATTGTGCAGCTCTGTTTGATACTGCTCTAGTAGTTTCGTTTGATAAAGTCCATAAAGTTTTGCTAGGAAATCGTCTTGAGCTTTTTTTAGTTAGCAGATGTAGTAGAATTTTTTCATCCTTCAGACATCCGCGGTAAGCTAATTTTTTTAGACTACCATTTTATGCATTTGTTTGTTTAAACAACAGTGTCCAGTTATCAGTCATACAAGCTTTTGCAGAGTTCTGTTTGGTTTATTTGTATAAACACAGTTTGGGTAGTGTATGTTAATTTTGTTAGGAATAGCCTCGTGTGCTTCATTACTTTATAGTTTTGATACTGGTTGCTGTGTTCCGTTTCAAGTTTTCTGAAATTCCAAAAACAGTTTTCAATCCAATAAACGTGTTTAGGGTTTTTGTCATTGCTTACATCAGCAGATATGCTAACCTATGTGCTTTATATAGTTTAGTTGCCGTACTTTTAACAATGTTTTTTTTTCACTTCATAAAAGTGCTGCGTACGTGATTATAAGTCTAATCATTATAGTGTATAATCATCTGGTCATATCAGCTGTTAATTCCCATCTTTGACAGACCATCGCTTTGGTTGCAAAGAGCACCCGAATGGACTCCGTAGTCACATTTTCCAGATAAATATGCAAAGTAAACCCTCTTTGTTTGTCATGCTAAGTGTAACTCTATACATTCCTAGATTTTTAAACTCAGGTTTTTCGTGGTTTTTAAAAAAGTCGATTATTTTTACCGATAGTCTTTTGTTTTTGTACAACCTTTCAACAATGTTCAGTGCATTCTGCATAATGTTTATTTTTTTTTTTAATTTAAAACAACATAAAAAAACTTTTGAATTTTAACGAGTAAAACTACATTTGCTAAAACTATCACATTAAAAATTAGATTGAATCAGTCTGTAAACATTGACCTTGAACATTTGCGACTTAGTCTGAAAAAATACTGAATTTAAAAGAAACAATTTTTCTCAAAAGTTTTGGCCTTATATCTCTGATCTGTCAATAAATATTTGTTCAAGTTTCCACAAGAGTAAATAATTGTTTAGATGGCAATATGTTTTGTATTTTGTTTAAACAATGTTCATGGAAATATTTATAGAAAATGCAAACACCTGCAACATTACGCCGGTGTTGTAAAGTATCTAAGTTATCAGTCAATTTGGAGTTTAGAAGAGATAATGTAGTTTCCGATGCTGTTTTTTAAACTTGAAAACAATCAATACAAAGACAAATATAAGTTTTATATATATGCAGAAGTTGAACAAAAATTAAAAAAAAAATTTATCTATTAAGAAACCCTAGTTTTCTTGATACTTTCAAAACTATGTTAACAACATGATTAGAAAAGATTAAGTAAGATTAAAACCCCTACAAGACAAAATAAAAAATGTTTAAATATGAATTTGTTGTTTAGTTTAATATATGGTATTTATAATACCTTAGATTTTGATTTTGAAACAGTAAAAGTGCCCCATTCAGATATCGTTTTGAGGTCTTTCTTTATAGATGCTACAGATTCTAACATAGAAGTTTCAAAAAGCTATCATAAAAGGTTCTATCATCTCTAAAACTATAACCAGGACTTTTAATTATTTGAAAAAGTTAATTAATGTAAATTATAAATACAGTTCCTCCAACCTTTTCACTTACCAGGATAGTGAGATCATTGGCATAGCTTAATGACACCCATATTATTCAATTTCTGCAGTAGGCTGTCCATGACAAGACGCCACAGTAGAAGTGATAACACACCACCTTGTGGGTACCTGCCAGCAACTTCCGCTCCTACCATGCAATGTAAATGTTACAGTTCAATTCTTGAGCGTAGAGTTTACCCAAGATGGTATTTTCAAAAACTTCTTCAATATTTAAAAATACTTTCAAAGCAATTTTTTTACAGTGTATAGACTATTCACATATGCTAACTAGTTTATGTATAACCAGTTTGCAGAATTTTTTGCCTAATTAGTATGAATATTGAATATTGGTATTGGTGCAAAAACAAAGTTTTTAATACTCCGTCAATACCTGCCAACATTTTTTTTAATTAGTTTCAGCAGAAATTATGTCAGACTGATTAGTTTGTAGGATTTAGCTAGACCATATGTAGAGCCCTTTAGTCTCCAGCAGTTTGGTATACAAGGTCTAGCTATTAAATAACAAAAATGCTTATAAAAAAAAAATAATAATAATTTTTCTATAATCAAATGCTTCCCTTCAATGTACTCCTCTCCTCTCGCCACACACCGTTCCACTTGTTTTTTCTATTGCTTAAAGCAATGCTAGAAGTCTTCTTTTGTAAGAGCATTTAAGAGCTCCGCCAATTTTTGCTTCACCTCTTCTATCAAACAAAGTTCCTTTTAAGATAGACTTGATTTTCGGAAACAGAAAAAAGTCACAGAGTGCTAAATCAGGCGAATACGGCGCGTGTTTAAACACTGTAGTGCCTTTAGCGGCTAAATAATGCATCACGGACAGAGCGTTATAGGCAAGTGCGTTGTCCTCATGCAAAATCGACGATTTGTTTGCCACAACTCTGGCCGTTTTTTACTCGCTCTGATGATGTAAAAAAAAAACAATTAGCACGGTTTTTTTAAATTTTTATTTTTTCATCGTTGCTTTTTTTATTCTTGGCGATGCAGGAGTTTTCCGGTGCCCCATGCATGTCGTTTAGTTTCAACATCGTATTGAAATATCCAGGTTTCTTGTCATCTAGCCTATCAAGAAAATCTAAGCAGATCTGTAGACGGACGAGCTTTTGATCAGAGGTCAAATTTTTTGGGACCAACTTCTCACTGACTTTCTTTATGTTCAATTTGTCATGTACAATTTGTTTGACAGTTTCTTTATCGGCGTTTACAATCTCAGCATTTCTTCAAATGCTCATACGACAATCTCTGCGCACAATTTTATTAATTTTGGTCATTTGTTTGACAGTTTCTTTATCGGCGTTTACAATCTCAGCATTCATTCAAATGCTCATACGACAATCTCTGCGCACAATTTTATTAATTTTGGTCATTGTTTGCTGAGTTGAAACAGAGACAGGTCGACCTAGACGTTGGTCATCTTCGGTGCTTTTTCGGCCTTCAGAAAACCGTTTATACCATTAAAAAACACGCGCACGACATAGAGAACCTTTTTCAACAACTTATAGTACTCAGTCGGAATTTTTTTTAATTTAACAAAAAAATTCAGATTGGTCCGTTGCTTGTGTTTTTTGTCTCACATTGTTATCGGCTTAAAAAAAACACGTTTGTTTCTAACCTCTTTAAAAAATACTACTACAGCGACAAAAACGAGGTTTTGTACTTTAATAGTACTTCCGCTCTAGCATTTAATAGCCAGACTTCGTATATAAAAATGTTAAGTTGGCTGGATTTCAGATAGAGGCTCTCTAAAAGCAGACAGCTACTTCTGTAACATAAATGATCAAATATATTCTGTCGGCTGCTGGTAACTTAAATGGTATAAACGTACCCATTCTTCATTCTACGATGATTTTATTTACTATGGCACTTTTGTTTGCCTTTTTGTAGTGCACATCAAGGTTCTTTTCATTAAAGACAGTAGTTCCTTTGACCGTCTCTGTATAATTTTTTTTTTGTTTAAAGAAACCCAATATTTGCAGTGCAATCTTTTCCCAAAATTTTTTGAAGGCCTAAATTAATTAAACCTCCTCAAAATATTCTCCAAAAATTTCTTTTTGAGACTTAGTCACCATTTCTCTTGGCCATTGTTGAACAGTTTTCTATTGCTAACTATTGCTCTGTCAAGCTTCCTATTCTATCAAGCAATTTTCTTAGAAGTGTGTTTGACAGTATTTGAGCAGCTTCTTTCAAGAGCTGTTATTAGTTAGTTAACAACGCTAACGTGGGCAAGTTATTTTTGTTCATAATGTTAATATTAGTTTCTAAAATATATTCTAAATTTCTCACCTTTTAGGTTGATATCGGTGCTCTTCCATGCGATCTAGTATGCACTTGCATCTCATCTAAAGTTTAGCGGTGTTTTAGACCCGCTGATAGGCTTTGTATTTCTTCTGATGGCAAAAGACTGATGATTGTATGAAAGGTATCCTGATCCAAGAATAATCTTCCTTTAGATCCCCTAAAGTTATCTTCGCTGTCACAAAAATCTAGCTGATAAGAGCCATCTAATTGAAAAGCTTAGCTTTTGTATCTTTGTCTTATTAATCCAGGCTTTCTGAACAAGAGCAATGTCAATGTTTCGGCTTTATTTAGATACTTATATTATTAATAAACGTTTTAGAAAAAGTGATGTTGTATAACAATTCATTCATCATTTTAAATTCTAGCAGTTGTATTGTATAGGTTGTAATGAAGTTCAAACTGTTAGTAGCAATTAATTCTTATGATTGTATGATTGTAAAGCTTTTTTTGTTTGTCCTTGGTTGGCCAAAGTTAGGTTGTGCCAGATTGATACTGAAAATAACTAAAGCTGATAACTGTAGACAATAGAAATTTTAGTAAGTTTTGTAAATTAACATTGTGTTGTCGAATGAGACAAGTGTTCTATGTTTGAGTTTGTGTGACAAAGAGGAAAGTGTTTTTTTTAGATTGCCACTCTCAGGTTTCTCCGTTGCAGAAAGGTAAGATTTGGGATTACAAGCAAGTAAAGTATAATGTTCCACATTGTTTTAGAAAAGCTTTAAAATATATAGTTGTATAAGTAGTAAAAAAACTGTGTTGGTTTTCTTAGTTTCATCTTCAACAACGTGTCCAATATAAACTTTGCACAGATTGCACTCTTCTAGCATTGACGTAATAGTAACATAGCTACATGTCCATATTTAGCTTAATCATACTTGTTTGTATCACCGTATCATGATGACCTTGTAGAAGGTTGCAACATGTTACAGTTTTAAATATAATATATATAATATAATATAATATAATAATCATGTTTGAAAAAAGTAATTATTGCAATGCTAATTGGATGAATAAACAAACTATATATGTAGATATGAAGGGAAAATATATGCTTACAAATAGGTAATAAACAATGATAACTTAATATGATCAAGATGTATCAAATGCCAATAAAAAAGTAAATCAAACAGCGTAAGATTTAATAATAGTTTTAAATCCAATCAATAATGTGAATGTAAAAATCATGGAAATATGATATTGAAATGAGTCACGATTGTTTTTGATTTGTTTTCTGTTTTACAAACGATACATGAAAAATATAAACATTCCTACCTTGTTCCACTAATAACATGTCGATCAAAAACAATTTCCATCACAATCACACCGATAACAGCCATTAAACACTCCCTGTAAATGTTCAATTAGCGACAAACGTAGAATGTTTAGTTTACAATACAAAGCAACAGAGCACACGTATCGACAAAAAAATCGTAACATCTGATTCATCTGAATATACAGCGTGATCGCTCTTATCTCCGGTAACTTACAAAAGAAATGTTTACATTTCAATCAATTCATTCAATACACACATAAATAAGTAAAAAGAATTAAGTGGCATTATATTACATATAGTTATTTATGTTTATTATTAATTTTATATTGAATTAGTACATTCAAATTATCAACTAATTTTTTGTCGCCCGCTAAAAAAATATGATTTACCAAAAATATATTTTTTTAATTTTTAATTTTATTAATAAAATTTAGTTTTTTTTTATTTTCTTAATTAAAAAAATAATTGAAATCGTTTCGCTGCGGCCAAACATCGGCGTGCAACAAGTAATGCTTTTTAGCTCTTGATACTTAATATACTATAGACAAACCATAAATAAAAGAATAAGAAGTACATACAAAAATTAAAAAAAAAAAAAAATTAAAAAAAAAAAATGAGTAAGTATGACAAGAGAAATACCTCTCAGATACAGGTAGTACCGCCAAAATAATTGAACCGAATCGGATCAAAATAAGATTGATAACCATCAAAGACAAAATATTTCACCTACCAACTGCGCCGTTTTGGTTTCTATGCCAAATACAGTTCACTTAAGGGGCGATTATTTAAATGTCATAAAACTTTAAACACAGCTCGCGCAATTTAGCTCTTTTTTAAATCGTTTTTTGCAACGTGTAGAGAATGAAATTTATGAAATATTTAAGTCTCCAGAATCTTCAATTTGTTTAAACTTATTAGACTTTTTAATGAATTATACGTAATTTTTCTAAAATAACAATTATTATAGTTCTGCTCGAAGTTGTGAATGCATGATAAAATGTAAAACTTCACTCAAAAAACCGCCCCCTTAATATTAATTTTGTATACTATTTTACATAAAATAGATTTAAAAACATTAATAATTTGTGAAACATATTTACAGAATATTTGTACATTTTTACCCTGCCTCAAATCACTAAGCTTCTATGGGCATATTATACCTATATATTTTTAAATGCGGTCATAAATCTTTCAGCTCCATCTAAATTCTCATTAGTTTATTGGGATTTGAATTTTATTAGTTCACTATATTATGTTAAAAACAGTAATCATTGTAATCAAACATAATTGTTTTTGCATTGAAACCATTGAGCGGAAAGCTTTACTTTCAACCTGTGATGCGTATTTTTTTTTAGATATTTTAGATAGAAATTAGTATTTCTTATTATATATTACGATTATGGGTTTTATATTCTCTATTGTAAAACTGGTAATTGCATGAAAATATCGAAATTTTGCAACTACTTATAAATTATTTCTCATAACTCTTAAGTATACATTAAGTTTGCATAGCTTTTAACGACCCTATTTTCAATTTTCATCTTTGATATCTTTCACATACGCATACAAAAACTATTGCAGTGACGTAAAATTGTATATACAATTATTACTGATGAAAACATTCTTATCATTACGAAATTTGGTAATACATAATCAAGTTTTTGTTAAGCAGAAAAAAGTGTTTGTGAGAGTTCTGGTCGATCTTTCGCATGTGTTTTTTACCAACTAGCATTTTTTGTGCGTTGGATTTTTGGTGGGTGAATTTCTCTTTCTATCTCGTGAGTCCATTAGGGGGCGATGATTCTCGCGGCATCCTTGACCGGCGTCCGTTGTTGGCTACGATGGCTGCGACCAGCGCGCTATCGATTACGGCCGTTTTCTATTATTCAATCCGCCTAATCGCGCGGCGCTCTGAAATATGCAGACGGGTTCGCGTTACGACCGTCCGACCGTGCACACGCGGGGCCCGATAAGATAGTGAGTCGCCCGGGTGGTACGACAAGAGGGTGGCGGGGCGAGGTATGGTGGCAGCGGGACGCGCGAGGAGGGTGAACAACACGGCCCCCTCGTCGCGCGAGATAAATTACTCGCGAGCAGGAAAACCGCGCGGCTGTAACGGGACGTGGGCGCGAGGGAGCTCACGGCAACACCGCATTTTTTTGTTGTTTATCGGCACCTAGGGGGGTGTGGGGATCAAGGGAGACGTGCACATTTTTTTTTGAAAATGTCGTGCACGTGCGTCTGGCGATTAGCCGGGCGGCCCCCGCGGCGAGCGGATTAATATTTTACGGGTCGCGGATCGTGAGCGCAAGGGGGGAATGAAAGGGGGCTCGCAATTAAAAGTGCGGAGGTCGTTCGCACGAATAGCACGCGGGGCCCCCGCAGTCGGAGCGACCGTGCAATTAGAAATCATCAATTTAAAAACAGCCCCGCGCACAAACAACTAAAAAAACGCGAACTCGACATGCCAGACATGCAAACTGAAACACGCAGTAATGTTCACAAAACGAAAACCTTGGCAGCAATGTGAACTTACTAAAAATTGGATTTTTGGAACAAAATTTATATTATATTTTCAATATCACACGCGCCTCGTATATTTTTTAAACAGCGGGAAAGTAATATCACATTATATTGAAACATTACTTTGAATGAATGGGATCTCGAAGATACGTGAAAAAACTCAAATATAAGTTCTTAGTTTATTTTACTTATACACACCCATTTTAACAGGGTATAATTAATTATATTCCCCAGAATAAATATTACAAGTTGTAACAGCTGTTGTTACTTAAACCCTCTCAAAAATGTCTACTCTATCAATATTTATGCATATAGAATATAAATGCTCACAGGATTATACTAATATTAAAGTATATCTCTTATTCAATTTATGTTAATGTTTTTTGAACATTTCACAATTATCAAACAAACGCAAATTAGTAGTTTTGTAGTGGAGAGAATAATCAAATTATCGTTTTTCACCGGAATACCGAATAGTCTTTTGTTACTTTAAAACAATTTTTTGTATATTACCTTTTTGATGGACAACTAAATTCTACATTTCACTTACATTGAAGATTATTTTCATTATTTTAATTGTGTATAATGTTATATTTACAATAATTAAAATGTATTTTTTAAATATTATTCTACTAGATATTTTTTGCCGTCACTCAAAGAGATCTGTCCTTTTTTATTGTATGTCTTCTTTCTTTTTTGTATTTCTTTCTACCTTACCAAACATAATAAGACAAACAAATAACTATAAAATCTTGCAAAGCCTTTGGTGAAAATGTACCGCTGACCATAAAAAACAAACTTTTTTAAATTTCAAAATATTTAGAAATTACATAATGTCAGAACATAATAAAAATATATTTGAATTTTAACGAGTGAAACTACTATCATTGAAAATATTATACTGAAGAGAAGGTTTTGAGAAGAATATTTGCGGGTTATAGTTATAAGTCTCGGGAAATAATGAACTTAGATGTTTATGTATCGATGCTCCTGTGTGGGGTTTGCTAGTCACTGAACGCCTTTCCAGGTAGTGGATAGTAGGATACCCCTCTTAGATATTGGTGGTACTTGGAAATTCAAATACCAAAAGTAGATCAAAACTATCACGATGCAGGGAAGTAGCTGCACTGTTTAGTGAGATGAGCCTATAAAAAAAACCTTTTGTGAGAAAGCTTATCATCATAAATTTACAAACAAAACTTAATCGATTGGGATACTGCAATGAGGAAAGTAACAGAAAACTACCTCATAAAACTCCCAAGAATAGTCAAAATTGATAGAATGGACAATAGCAAAAAACGTACTGATCATGGACTAGGAAACCAAAATCCGGCAGTGGAAGAGAGTAAGGCTGCCTAGGTCGTCATCTAGCAGAAATCCAGCAAAACAAACAAAGCAACACAAATGAATAAAAAAAAGATCAAAATAGATACATGAAATGTGAGAACCATGGCAAAAGCAATTCAAGAAATGGATATGAATGAACATACTAGTAAACAGAAGATTCTAAAATAGCACAATTTTGGTCAAGACGTACCTAGGGGCAGATATATAATTAGACCACTGCTCTTTAGGAACATTTGGAATAAAAATTATGAAAATTAAGAGAAAAAAACTAAGAAAAGATGGAATATGGGTAAAAAAAAAAAAAAACAAAAAATAGAAACAGGAAATAAGAAAAGCAAAAGAAAACTTAATCAAAATGCAATGTGCCAAAAGAATTTTTAAAACAGACACATTTAACATACACAAAAACACAGCAAAAAAATTAAGGATGGCAAGGAAGTTATAGAAAAAATGGAACACTTGGAAAAAAATAAAAACAATCGGTCAAAACAGATAAAGTTCCACAGGAATAAAATAACTAAAATAGTTTAAATTTTCTGGACCATACAACACTTTTATTAAACTGCTTGATGCAGAAAACAACCGATGGTTAACAACTGTGTTTAAGCATGGCTGGCATCAACATTCATTACACTTCTAAAAAAACAATGACATTTGATTTTAAGTGTATGGTTTCACGTTTAATTTATTTTTGTACATAGATAAGTTTATTTTTTAACTTTTTCAATCAGTTGGTTGTTAGCTAAAAATTGAGAATGAGACCATATATCTTTGACTGACTTCTGTTATTCTATTAATTAGCTCTTCTTAATTTTTTAATTTGTTTTTGCATACTACCGTATTGTTTGCGTTAAATTGTTTATATACTCAACATTTAATTTTATACTACTTCTTATTTTTTCTTGCGCTTCCTGGAATATGCGTTTTTAAACAAACATCACAGTTTATATCTCTGCAACTTTGTACCAGAACAGAACTTAAACACCAAAGAGTGCTTTTCTCTTTCTTAGAACGTTTTTTAATCCGAATTGGGTGCGGGTAATGTGTTTTTTACATATTTTAGCTATTTTTTTTTGGATTATTTCCTAAGAAGAGTTTTAACAGGTGGCTGATTAACTTATAGTGCGATAGTCTCTGCAGTATGTAGATTTCCAAAACGTAAACAATAAATATCAAATTCATAATTACTAAAAATTGTTTTTAGAATAATGATAGGTAAGGTACGGTTTAAATTTAGTAGTAGTAAGAAATAATGTTTTGGAATAGTTGAAAAATATAGATATTAACACGCTTAGTTCACTAAGATGTCTATCAAGAAAAAAATAAGTAATTTGTTGAAGTAGCTGACTTATGTTAACAAAACGTTTTTTTTTATTTTGATATTAGGTAAAATTACTGCACTCACAATACTGATGACAATCAAAAACCTAATCTGTGAAAGCAAACTCATAGTTACTAGCAATATGTTCAACTGAGTTGTTTCTGCAATAATTAAGTATTTAATTTGCAAAGGAAACTGAATTCATATTAGCTACAATGTTTAACTTCAATATAAATCCACAAAACTACGTTGTTACCTCTATTGCCATTAGTTATACAAAGCAAGTAGAGCTGAAACTCTAATTCTAAAACAAATGCATTTAAAAGAATGTTACTATTTTAAGTTGAAGAAAAGTAAAAAAAAAACTCACTTGATTCTAACCTCTTTGCTGCAATTAGCTTCTGTACCTACTAGATACTTCCGGTTTCAGACATAATTTTAACACTCAACACTTTATTTGTGCTAACAATTTTCAACAATCTATTTTTTTTTGCACTGAGTATTAATCGTAAAACTCCAACAAGTATAACTCTTGATAAAAGCAAACACACAAATCCAACAAAATAAATATCTAGATTGTCACTCTTCTTTTAGTTTTTTTTTTTTATTTTGTTATTTATTATAATATATTTACATATTTATAGATTATTTTGTTTTCTCCTCACTTGCTGCTCTACACCGTTTTTTTTAAATTAGGCCACTAAACTGAACGCGGTATTTGATTGGCTGTGAATCATAATTTTATATGTAGACGTCATACCTTAAAATCTGACAGTAGTGACAAATTATAATAAACATTGAAAATAATGTTTTTAATATACAATACTTTTTAAGAAAATTGCAAATTAGAAACTAGTGTAAAAATTCCTTGCTTTTAATTTTTTTTCTCAGACATAGTTTTCTGTTTAATGTCATCTAACTATTTTGTTTGTGGACTTCATAAACTTTTCTTATCTTTCTTGATTTCTATGTTGATATTGTTGGTATTTATCTTCCTTTTGGTTGCCTTGCGCCATGTTCGATTCATTGTTACTTTAATTTTGTTACAGGTTTCATAACGTCTGCGACTTCTACTTTTTTTTAGATCTTTTCATTTTTTATCTTGACTTTTATTTAATTTTTAGAATTGCTCACTATCATTCTTTGCGTTATACTTAATTTTTGAATATTATTTTCTTTTTTGGCATATGTATGTTACTTAGCTCAAGTTAGACCTATCCGTCAATTGACCTTTGAAATTTGGCTTGCTTTGCTCAGTTTATTATTGTGGCCAAGAAATATATAGTTATTAACTTTCTCTAACGTTTTGTTGTCTACTTTTATTTCTTCTTTGCTGTCACTCATTTTAATCTTGTCTAGGTTCATTTGTAATCATACGTGTTTGCTTGCATCATAAAGTTCTTGTAGCATATCACTCAAGATCATAATCATATTGTCCAAAAAACGTAAATAAGATTCATCTCTATTGAGACGTTTTCTCTAGTGATAATGTAAAACATTTTGGTGAGATAGGATCCTTTTGGCAAACTCCTCAATAGATTGAAATTTTATTTGTTTTGAGGTTTTTGTTGACTTTTAAGCATAATCAATCTGTGGCCATTAAGAAAGCCCATTTTTCAATTGAATCAAAAGCTTTTAGATAATCGTCAAAATCTGAATGTATTGAATTCAGCGGTTTTTTTATTAATAGCTGTAGAGTGTAGGTGCATCTACTTAACTACAATTTTAAAGATGTATTAACAGTTTAAACATCAGCCAATAAGGCTTTTAGGTATGTAAAGGGTTTTCCAATAAGAAGTTTAATTTTGAATAGCAGGCTATTTGGGCAGCTGTCAATTTTAAAGCTATTATCTTTTGACATTTGACATGTAAAAACTACGCCATTATTAAAAAATTAAACAATACACGCTTCAACAACGCATTGAAATTATTGAATTTTAATAATTTCAATGCGTTGTTGAAGCTACAAAGAAGACTACAAAAATGCTGAAAATTTTTCAGTCACAGTTTGCAAAACTAAAACACTTTTTGGTTGTTGTAAAGCACCTTCTCGGCCGGCAATAGTAAACCTAGTAGAAAAATTTGAGCTGTCGGAAATAATTTGTGATGTGAGAAACCAAAACCGTGCGCACCGAGTTGAAGAAAACCCATGTTTGTCGATCTTTGGAATTAGACATTCCACAAACAACATTACACTGTATTTTGCATAAAGGCTTAAGTCTTAAGGCTTTTAAAGTTCAGTTAACATAAGAATTCAAGCCGGTCTATCACCATAAACGTCGTATCTTTGCTGATTGGGTCCTTCAAATGCATCAAAATAATCCGGAATTTTATCGACAAATCATCTTTAGTAATGAGGTCCATTTTCACTTCGGAGGCTACGTTAATAAGCAGAATTGTCGCATTTGAGGCTTAGAAAACCTAAGAATGATTGTTGAAAAGTCTTTGCATTCTTAACGTGTCACTGTTTAGTGCGGTTTTTGGGCTGGCAGTGTGATTGGACTCTACTTTTTTGAAAATAAGGCTGGTGCAACAGTTACGGTGATTGGATGGCGCTACCAAGCTATGATTAATAATTTTTATGGCCAAAATTGGAAGATATTGATGTGAACGACATTTATTTTTAGCAAGACGGCGCTACGTGCCACACAATCAACAAAACAATCGAAATTTTGCAAAAAAAGTTTTCTGACCGTGTTATTTTTTGAAGAGGTGTATACAATTGGCCACCGAGATCTTGTAATTTAACACCTTTAGACTTTTTTCTTTGGGACTACGTAAAAGATAAGGTCTATGCCAATGCTCCACAATTGATTCAAGACCTTAAAAATGGAATTCGTAAAGTTATCGAAGACATACAGCCGCAAATGTGCGAATTGGTCATGGAAAATTTCATGAAACAAATGTGGTACTGCAACCGTAGCCGTGGCGGCCATTTGACTGATATCGTTTTCAAATGTAATTAGCATATCTTTTACGTGCCCCCAAAAAAAAAGTCTAAAGGTGTTAAATCACAAGATCTCCTTGGCTAATTGTGAACATCTCTTCAAGAAATAACACGGTCTGGAAACTTTTCTTGCAAAATTGCGATTGATTCGTTGTTTATGTGGCACGTAGCGCCGTCTTGCTGAAAATAAACGTCGTTTGTCCACATTAATATTTTCTAATTCCGGCCATAAAAAATTATTAATCATAGCGCGGTAGCGCCATCCATTCACCGTACCAGTTGCACCAACCTCATTTAAAAAAAGTAGGGTCTAATCACACCGCCAGCCCAAAAACCGCACCAAACAGTGACACGTTGAGGATGCAAAAACTTTTCAACAATCATTCTTGGATTTTTTGAGAGCCAAATGCGACAATTCTGCTTATTAATGTAACCTCTGAGGTGAAAATGGGTCTTATCACTGAAGATGATTTTTCGATGAAATTCTGGAACATTTTGATGCATTTGAAGGACCCAATCAGCAAAGATACGACGTTTATGGTGATCGACAGGCTTGAGTTCTTGTGTTAACTAAACTTTGAAAGCCTTAAGACTTAAATTTTTATGCAAAATACAATGTAATGTTGTTTGTGGAATGTCTAATTCCAAAGATCGACGAGGAATCGACAAACCTGGGTTTTCATCAACACTACCGGCTACGTCAGCAATATTCTCATGTGTTCTTGAGCGATGCACACGGTTTCAATTCTTCACATCACAAACTTGTCCCAACAGTTTAAATTTTTTCACCAGGTTTACTATTGCCGGCCGAGAAGGTGCTTTACAACGACCAAAAAGTGCTTTAGTTTTGCTAACTGTGACTGAAATTTTTTAACCATTTTTGTAGTGAATTTTATTAATTTCAATGCGTTGTTGAAGCGTGTATCGTTCCATTTTTAATAATGACGTAGTTTTTACTTGTCAAATATCAAAGATAATAGCTTAAAAATTGACAGCTGCCCAAATAGCCTGCTATTCAAAATAAAACTTCTAATTGGAAAACTTTTTATAATATTGCAAAAACTTCTAAAAATTTATATTAAAGTACTAAGAAGTAGTAAAAAAATTAAAAAAAGGTTGTAGATCTTGAATATTTCTATTTTAATAGAACTTGAAATCATTCATCAAGATTTTATCAATTTTATAAATTTGATATTTGTTGCACATATTAAAAAATGTAAAATATTCAAAATGAGAACAAAACAAAAACGACTCTATAAAATAAACTTTAATTTAAATTAACGTTTTTGTCTGTTGTTTAATGATCGCATTTATGTTAAAATTGAAATTGCTCAATTACTTACTGAGTTTAGATTTTTATATTTACAGCTTGGTTTAGACAATAAATTTTGGGTATCATCGGCATATATAAAGGACCAAATATACTTTACTTTCAAGTTTTGAATTGGAAAGTTTGACGCCTTTAAGGCATTTATAAAATATATTTGAATATGTAAGCCTTGAGCATTACACGATGGAAATTGTGTATCAAAACGCTCACATGCAAAAATATAATGTAAATTTTTAATTATATATTAACTGGAAAATTATAATTTATACCAAATTCTTCACATACTTTCAATATACAGTAAATATAAATAAAATTTAAAACTAAATCTTTTATAAAACAAAGCTTCCAGTTTTATAAAAAAAAAATATTTTTTTTAAATATATTACTCAAAAATCTATAATTCATATTAAGATAACATACGTAATTTATTAATTATTAACATTATACTGTAGGTCTAAAACTACATAATATTTATTAAATGTGAATATTTGTTTTTCCATATTAAAGGATGGAAAATCTATTACAATTCCTATTATGTTTCATAATTATGTAAACAGTTAGTTGTACACAAGTAAACTACCCATCTATTTGTGGTCATTATTTTGCGGTGCGACCCCCAGACCCTTCTATATTTTGGTATTATATTGAGCATAGAATATCGTTTATATTTTAACACTTGGCTACACATAACTTACCTTCGAATTAAACACACGACCCATATTAAAGTTTACTCATATATTGGCAAATAATATACACAATAGAGAATGTTATAGCTAATTATTTAATTATTATTACCTGAATTGATGCAGTTGTTTATTGAAATCTGAAAATAAAGTTTATGTTAATAATCTGTATTTAGCAAAATACTAGAATAATAATAAATCACTTCATTTAGCATATACAAAATAGAATAAAATACACACATTTTAAAATTATTGTAATGTTTATAAAAACATAAAAAACCAAAATAGAGGTTAAAACTTCTTTATATAATAGCAGTTAATTAAAATTTTAGTTTTTGTTATAATCTATCGTCAAAAATATTTAATATATTTAAAGCGCTTTTTAAATTTATTGATGATTTAGCCAATTTAATGTACTTGGCATAAGAGAAATTAGTGCATATTTATTACATTTCAAAGTAGAACTGCTCTATTTTGAAACACTTTGAGTTTTTTCTTTTATGTTTCATTTACAGGTATAAAAGATGGGAGATTGTTAATGGACTCCCAAGAAGTCTACTAATGAACTAATCCGATAAGTCAAAATAATAAAGCTGGTATATTTTTGGGCACACTATAACATGTTTAAAATTGTTATGCAGTATTGTTACTATGGCCTTATAAAGGTGTTGAAAAAATATTGTAAAACATTTAAAGGGGTGGTAGTACAAACCACAACAAACAAAAAGTCTAAATAAACATAGGTTGTCATATCAATGGTTTTGGAGATATGGAACATTATTTATTATTATATATTTTAACAAAGAACAAAGTTATAGAAGATGTTCAAAGTGCCTTCCTTCCATTTTCAAACAGGCACGACATCTTTGTCTGAAGTACATTCATACTCTATCTAAAACCCCTTTATTGGCTCAAATTTTTTGACACATTATTTTATTAATTTTTAACTGCAGCTCCCCAAAGCTACAGGAGTAGCATACACTAATGATTTCAAATGTTAAAAAAAAAAACAAAAACAAAAGGGTTTAAATCAGGCAATCTTTCTGGCCATAAAACTGGTCCGCTTCTTCTTATCCAACTATGTAGAAAAGTTTGGTCTAAATGCTCTCTAACGGTAACCAAAAAATGAGCTGGAACATCATCATGATGCTAAAACCACATTTGTTGCCAGTGGGTCAAAGGAATGTCATCTAAAAAATTATATATTGTGTTTTGCAAAAAATTGAGGTAAACAGCGCTTGTTAATCGGTTTGGTAAAACAACAAGATCTAAAAACCTGTCGCTTACAATAGCCAATGTTTAATAAAAAACGTGTCTGATGACCACATTCAATTACAGCATAGGGATTTTTGTCAGCTCAACGACGTGCATTATAAAAATTAACAACTCCATTTTGTGTGAACCCGGTTTTATCCGTAAAAAGAAGTTTGGCAAAAAACTGCGGGTCTTCAGCATTCTTGCGTAGAAACGAACGACAAAAAACCAAACGTGCCTAATGATTAGTTAAATTTAAGGCCTGTACTTGTTGTACCTGGTATGGATAAAACAGCTGCTTGTGAAAGATTCTCTAAACAAGAGTAGCACCAATTGCTACCTCGGCTGATATTCTCCGCACACTTGTTCTTGGAATATGCTCTATCTGTACTATAATTTCTTGTTCTGCTCTAGGAATAGATACCGACCTTGCTCTGCCGGAAAATTAGCACTGTTTTTGAAGTAAATTGGTATTTTTCAATCTCTGGTAAATTCTTCCAAACATACAATGTGAAGGATTTTGGCAATTTGGATAAACTTCTACATAAAAATGACGCGCTTTGGTAGCAATTCTATTAGCATGACCATACATAAAATGCATGTCGGCTAGTTCTGCATTAGAGTAAACAGCCATAGCAATGAAAACTTGTGCACTAACAACAACTGCCAAATAGTGAATGATTATTTCACAAAACATCAGCCAAGTATGATAAGATAATGCACGTTTTTACAAAATAAAAAATGGAGGGAAAAGAATAATAAAAATAAATAATGCTCCATATCTCCAAAATTGTTTCTATAACAACCCATGTTTATTAAGACTTTTGTCTGTGGTTTGTACTACCACCTTTTATATATTTTACATTTTTTTTAAACACCCGTATACAAATTAAACCATTTTTTTACTAGTTCTTAAAAATGTATAACGTAATACGTATGTAATTTATTTTATTTTTTGTGTGTTTAATAATTAAAAAAAAAAAATAATAGCTCAAGTTGCAGACCTCAGGAAACAATACAGCACATCAAAATGTTTAAATAAATATATAAATAAATAAATTAATTTTAAACTTAATATTAGTTACAATATCACAGATCTTACTTAATAAACCTATCTCACTGACAACCAAATACTAAATTACTAAATTGATGCTGTGATGATATTACAGATGATACCAAAGCTGTCAAATGCTTTGATGCCAAAGCCTAAAAACTAACTAAACTTAATATCACAGATTACACCAAAGCGGTAAAGAACTACGGTGCTTGACTCAATAACTAATATTATCAATTAAAAAAAAAAAAAACTTTATTGGCTAGCTCGTTACCTTCAATAATCACATGACTCTTTGTTTAAACACGGCTAGGCAAAATATCAAAGCTTTACAAACTGGGTCAGCAAATCAACCGAGTACATAGACTATAATCAGAGTGGCACTCAGCGAGTCGAAACAAAGAAGGAACTAGCTGTGAGATGAAGTCTCACAGTTAAGCAGAACTTTATGCAATGCACCGCGCAGCCGTAGTCAATTAAGGACAAAACCAAGACCTTCAACAACCGTAACAGTACCTTTCTCTGCACACCCTATCGAGCACAAACTCTAAAAAAGAAACTGTTTTGACGTACGTAGTTCTGAAGTTCCGCAAGACAAGTGCAAAGTTTCAGTAACGTTTTTGAAGTGGTAAAAGTGTACCTACAACGTTTTCCTTGTAGAATAACAAAAACATCTTGCCTCTTCTTTGTCTATGATAATTTGGAATTGACGTGTTATGGCATGTATGGTATTTCCTGTCTTATATATCACCAAAGTAACTACTGAAGCTACAATATCTTTTACCACAATAGCAAAAAGACTGACGCTAACTGTCAATCCTTAAGAAACATTGTTCTTTAGACATTACATCTTTGTGTTAGTGATTTTTACCCTTACCTTATATTTCTAACTAAACCTCTATGCTTGCAGTTTTTGCAAAACTCCATAACGCCAAGTTATGTCATACGCTTTCTCCAGTTCAAAAAACATCACTTTAAAGTAAATTCAACTGTACTGTATTGTTTTCTGAATTCCGCCTAATATTTAGCTAAAAGACCGCGCCTTTCCAGCATCCGATTGTTGATCATTTTCTATAAAATTTTACCAAAACATTAGATAAGCAAGATATCATTGTAGCGCTGAATAAGATAATTGAATATTTTTGAAACATCCGCTGTAATTATAAGTATGATCATAACAAATAAAAGAGAAGATATTTGTCCTAGCTGCCAATTTTTATTTTATGGTGGATATTTATACTCCATAAGAAAAAAATAAAATATAATCGTTTTAAATTTTTTTTTATTGGTATTCTCCAATAACCAAAATGTTGGACTGGATACAGTTAAGGCGTTGACTTTGCAATAATTTATGCAAAAACATAGGTAAACAGTGTCTTTGATGTTTTTCTGGAGTTTTGATTATCCCCAGAAGATTGTATCTCTTTGATATTTTTTCAGATTAGGCATCATCATTAGTGTACGGTTTTTTGCAGGTCTTATGTGTCTTTTTTCTCAATTTTTTGATAATCCGTTCATTTTTCAAATCACTATACCTAGCTTATATTGCATATTTTTCTTCTATTTTTAGATTTGCATTTATCATTCTTTTGATAACGTTTTTCAACCAACAACCTTTTCTTAATGCATGCTTTATCCATTATTTTTTTCACAGTTTTACATCCGTATAATAACACACTCTATACAAAACATTTTGCAATCTATTTTTGCAGGCATCAGGAAACAAAACTATAAGTTCCGTTGTGACTAAAAAAAATTGGTGTTATTAAACAGAAGTCCTTATACACTAGAATCTTGGCGGTAAAGGTTTTGCTTCCTAATACGAACGCAATTATGGTTATTTCTATAGCTTTTAATGTCTCCTCTTGAAAAGCAGTAATCATGATTATTTGTTTTAATTGAAATCGTAAAGCTCGGTCGGCGTAAACGTAAGTTGTTTCTAATAGTTAATTGTATTAATAAGTGTGCAAAAGATCGATGGTTACGTTGGCTGTTGAAACCAAATTTTATCCATTTCATACTCGTTTAGCATGGCGTAGTAACGTTTGCTATTGACGGTAACGGCAGCTCCTTGCTCATTTTTAAAGAAAAATGGCCCAATAAAGCCGCCGGACCAAAAACCACACCAAACGGTTACTCGTTGTAGATGCATAGGTTGTTCAATAGTCATGTGTGGATACTCTGATTTCCAAATGCAACAATTTTGCTTATTGGCATAGTCTTTGAGATAAAAATGAATTTAATCAGAAAACACGATTTTTTTATTTTTATCAAAAAAAGCTTATCTTCGGCCAAACAATCTTTAGCCCATTGGGCAAACTGAAAACGCATCAAACGGTAATAAAACTTTATTTTTTGGACTAATTGAACTTTGCACGCCTTCAAATTGAGGTCTTTATGCAAATTTCTTCTCAGAAAAATGCGAGAAATGTTCAATTCCTGAGAACGATGACAAGTTGATGTTGATGCATGTCCACGCACACTTAAAGCAACAACATTTTTTTTTTTAGGCAAGAACGTGAACGTGTTGTTTTATCTATTAACGATTCAGTTTCGCAAAATCGCTTCACAAATTAGTGCACAAACTGCGTTAAAAGCACTTCTTTTCTATCAAATTTGTTTCTTAAATTTCTTACCGTTTGAGTAGAAGACTCACCACGTTGGAAGTAAGTTTTTATTTTTTTCCAACTTTATTCAAGTGTAAAGCATCCCATTTTGTAAATGTCAAACATAAAACTAAATTTTTATTTACTCAGAAATGTCATTATACCTTTGAAAAACAAAATAAACGGTAGCTCAAATTTCAAACGTTACATGGCTCACTTTTTTTTACAATCATAAGATATGTAAATAGTTGACTATTATTGCAAGTAAGAAATAATTTTTTGTAATTTTATAAAAAAATATACAGAGTTGGGTAAATATATGGAAACACCCAATTTCTGACTGCATTTTTACTTTAATTCAAAAATGACCTAAATAAAAAATGTTGTATATTATTTAATCTATATAGTGACGTATTTTGATTTTTAATGCATGCCACGTTTCGCATGATATAACGTCATCATCAGTTTTTTTTAATAGAAACACCAATTGTATTTTGTATTTTTAAAAAGAATTTTTTTTAATAATTACTTTGATATATATATTATAAGTCTACTACTTACGGTTTTTGAAATATTAATTAATAAAATAACACAAAATGTAGTACATTTTAAATGATTTATAGTAATAATAATAATCATATTTAATTATAGTTGACTTTTTGCTTCAAATATTCACTTATTTTGACGTTTTTTTGAAATTGCATTGAGAACAACAGAAAAACAATAAATTGTTTTTACTTGTTGCTATGGCAATTTGAACATAATCTACTACATTTTGTTTCATTGTTTTAATGAATATTTCAAAAACCGTACGTCGTAGACCCATAAAACCTTATATTATTGTAATTGTTGAAACTTTTTTTTTTTTAATTAAAGAAAATATTTTTTTTTTTTTTAATTGATGATAACGTCATATCTCGTAAAACAGAGATTGTATTAAAAATCAAAATACATCACTATATAGATTAAAGTTTTTACAAAAACTTTTATTAGGGTAATTTTTTACTTAAACCAAAAATACAGCCAAAAATCGGGTGTTTCCATACAACCTTGTATAAAATAAATTTATGAAACTTGCGCCTAACTATTTAAATTAGTTTTTTATATAACTGACTTGACAATCACTTGACTACTTATCCACCACACTATGCTTCTTACTATTGTAATGTACCTTGCATACAACCTGCCAGTGTAAACTTGACAATGCTAGTGCAAATAGCATACTTTTGTATAAAACTTCAATACAGTGTTACCCCAAAGCTTCAAATGCCAGTGTATAAACAACAATCTTTTACAGCTTAGTACAACCCTAACTTTGTCAGGACGCTACAACTGTCAAGTATATCAGTGATTCCAATGCCAATGTACTCACACACCTCCAAGACTCCTTCGGTCTATGTGTAAATAATCTTGTCAATAGACTTTAAAAAAACTCTTAAAACCCTTTTGGTCTATGTATAAATATACTCTTAGATAGTACCTGTACGTAAATTGCAACAACGTATACAAAACATTAATTATAATAAACAATGCTAACAAATATCGGTTTTTTTAACACCGTTTGAAATTATCAATTTATGTAATTATTGAACATTATTTGAAACAGTAAAAACATGTTTTTTTAATTTAAAAACATGTCATAGCCACACACTATAAAAACTATTATATATAATAATAGTTGTATAATTATATAATTCGGAAGAAATACAGTAAAAAACGTGCGCAAAAACATTTCTTCTTATGTAGTATATTAGATTATGTAAGTTTTAGTATTGCACTATTACTTCAAGAATATAATAAACTATCAACAATGACTAGGGCCCATTCTGATTGTTGTAACTTTTGCCATTGGGTACTTTTCTTATAGAGTTGACGTAATGTAAGTGAAATAAGACAAAATGTTACTTAGATTTTAATATAATTTCTATGACAAAAATCACCGAGATCAAATTTGGCCCGCAGGTTGATCGTATAGTAATAAGTTTGATCCTTACACTAAAATTTGAATAATACGTCAATTTATTCATTTTTGTAATAAACGTATGACATTCATGCATTTTGCTTAATAATATTATGTGTAACTTGTTCTACTATCACTAAACAAGTAGCTAATATTTAATCATTATTCTTTGCATATGCGTGCTTGTTGATAATAAAAATAATATTTAACTTACAAAAGTCAAATTGATTGGGCCTTCCTGGAATGGAAGAGCCTGGCAACACTGCCCTCAAGTTCGCTCGAATCATTTAAAAAATTCATCGGCGTTCGTCGCGCGTAAAGAGATCGCGTAATTTATTTATTGGAGTTGTGTGCGTTGCGGAGCCCTACCGTAATCATCAACCCTCCCCGTTTCTCTTCCCGTACTATATATTTTTTCTCTCTACCCTTGTTCGCATCGCCCCTCGGGTTTCTGATTGATAAACCGGTTCGAGACTCTGACAAGAACGCGGGCCAAACACGCGATTTGCATAATTTCCGCGCCCGCGAACAATGGCCGCTGTTGTCGGGAGTCGCCGTTGTCGTCGTCGCGACGCTCTTTCTATCCATTGTAGTTCATTCCCGCGCTCCCCTTAAATCATCCTCTCCTCCTTGCTTATGGGACCAGTCGTAAATAGCCCGGGGTTAAAATTTATCTGTTACTGCTGGGCATGACTAGCACCGGAGAAAGAAATTTTTCGGCGTCGATTCACGGCCGTGTGTTTTGGGTATATTTTTTTTTCTGGGAAATTCGACGAGGTGCAATAAATTCGGACCGCCCGCCGTATGTTCGACCTTCAAGTAAATGGGTACCCCATCAACCGCGCTGAAGAAAGTTGGTTAAGAAGTATACAAAATGCATCTCTTCGTGGAAATACGCGGACCAAATGGAATTCTTTAGAAATGAGATTTCGTGGCCTCCCTAGCAATTACTAGATTAGTGTATACTGGTGACAGGTGCATGTATATTCAAATTAGGGTTGCATTACACGGCTTAAACCTTTAATGACGCCTCATAAAATTATAATCAACTTCCTTTAATGGACAATTTCAATGATTGATACCCTTATTCAATGATAATTTAATCCCAATTAAGATCTTTTAACAGGGTACTTGCATGTCAGAAACTTTTTTATCAAACGATGATTGGGCAATAAAAGAGGAATTCAATGTTTAACAACACAACTTTATTAATATAACCGAGAATTAAATTATTCATATGATATTTGCAAAATTATACCGGCAATATTTAAAAACAAGTTATTATTTATATCAGTTACTAAACCTTTAAGTGACCACCCATTGAGTTCTCAAATTATGTTTATGCTTGAAACATTGTTTTGTTAAAAGTTAAAAAAAGAAAACTAAATTTAAATATTGACATAAAAGTTTTCGGATCTTCAAAAGAAAAAAATAGATACAGAATTACCGTCTATATAGGTGTCATGAGTATTTAGATATAATTTGTGAAAATTTTCGATAGTCTTTTAAATTATCAATTTCTCCAATTTTAATAATAATGTTGATCTTTATTGTTAGCAACTAACAAAAAGTTATTGGTCATTATAAAACACTATTATATAACATATTTAATAAAATTATTATATTTCAGTTTTAAATTACTCAAAATTTAATTAAAATCCAGAAATATGAATACTATGTAAAAATGTTCGCAATCTTTTCAAAATTGTGACTTATAGTAGGACTTTTTGTGTCAGTTTTCAGGTTTATGTTTTCTCTGTTTATATTATACTATGCCAATATAAATACTATTTTTTTTAATAAGATTTTTTAATTGTATGCTGTATAGAGAAATCAAAACCTGTATGCAAACCTAAAATATGATAAATGCTCTATCTTTCAAAACACTCTTGTAAGTTTAATTCATAGCCGCACACAAGATACAACAATAATTTATCAATTCATTTGCAAAATAATAACATCTAGAAAAATATTTGATTTGGTTTAAATTCTACTATAATAATAATATATGTCGATTATAATTAACAAATATTTACGTCTTAATAATTTTTGTATTTTTAACAATTTGCAAATCTAATATTGATTAATTCAAAGATTCACATTTTGTCCAAATATAAAAAACAAAATAAATTTTAAAGGGTTTTCCAATAAGAAGTTTCATTTTGAATAGCAGGCTATTTGGGCAACTGGGACAAAACTAAAGCACTATTTGGTCGTCTTAAAGTCGTCTTAAACCTTCTCGGCCGGCAATAGTAAACCTGGTAGAAAAATTTGAGCTGTTGAGACAAGTTAGTGATGTGAAAAATCGAAACCGTGTGCATCGCTCAAGAACACATGAGAATATTGTTGATGTAGCCCGTACTGTTGAAGAAACCCAGGTTTGTCGATTCCTTGTCGATTTTTGGAATTAGACATTCCACAAATAACATTATACCGTATTTTGCATAAAAACTTAAGTCTTAAGGCTTTTAAGAGCATACCGACCGCTACCTTAATTTGTAGTATTTTAACAAAAACGGCAACTTTGGCTTCATCGCTGCTTCTACAAATAATTTGATAATCGATTTATTTTTTTATCAGTACATTTAGAAAGGATTAAACTATGATATGTCAAAGTCATTTTTGTGAAATTATTTTTGCAAATAGCAACAAAATACATTCAAAAATACAGAAAAACGCATTTATTTCTATATTTGATGGGTTTTTTCGGCTATTTCCTAACTATTACTTGACTAAAAACTTCGACACAAGCAACAAAACAATCGCAGTTTAGCAAGAAAAGTTTTCTGACCGTGTTATTTCTCGAAGAGGTGATCACAATTGGCCACCGAGATCTTGTGATTTAACACCTTTAGACTTTTTTCTTTGGGGCCACGTAAAAGATAAGGCTTAGGCCAATGCTTCACAATTGTTTCAAGACTTGTTTCTTCTCTTTCTCCTAGGCAGCACTGCCTGTTTATTTCTTGATGCCTCTTGGTCTTATGGACCTAGGTTGTCGTTCCATCTCTTCCTCGGCCTACCTATGGATCTGCGGCCCCTTGGCGACTTGTCTCTGGCTATTCTGGTAATTCGGTCTTTTTCCATTCTGTCTATGTGTGCGTCCCATTCCCTTTTCCGTTGTTTTGACCACTTCGTGGCACTGGTTATTCCACATCTTTTTCTAATTTCTTCGTTCGAGATTCTGTCCCGCAGTGTTTTTCTCTCGATCTTGCGTAATATTTCATTTCTGCAGTTGTTACCATTTGCTCTGTACGTGTTGTTTCTGGGCGCGTCTCGACCATGTAAGTTAGTATCGGCCTGACTACTGCCTTTTATATTCTTACTTTTGTTTTGTTTCTTATGAGTTTATTGTTCCAAATCGTGTCGTTTAGGCTTCCTGCTATATGTGTTGCTTTTTCGGCTTGCATTTTGACTTCCTCCTTCAGTTCGCCGTAGCTAGAAAGAGGTAAGACCTAAATATTTGAATTCCATTACTTACTCGATTATGGTCCCATCGATTTTGAGTTTGTATCTTGTTAGGTTGGCTGCTATGACCATGCACTTTGTCTTCTCCGCCGAGATCTGCATGTTAAACATTTTAGATGTTGTGTGGAATGTATGCAGCATTTTTTTGAGGTTGTCCTCGTTTTGCGCTACATGCACTGCGTCGTCGGCAAAGCAAACAATCTTTACTTGTTTCGTCCCCATTGCGTATCCGTTCTTCATCCTAACTTTTTTAATTGTTTTGTCTATGATCAGGTTAAAAAGCAGCGGACTGAGCGAATTCCCTTGTTTTACTCCATTTCCGGCTTCTATTGGATCAGTCATGATGTCATTGACAGATGCTTGAATAGTATTGTTTGTGTATACGTCTTTAATTGTTTCTACCAGATCCGGGGCAATACCTCTTTAGTGTAGTATTTCCAGGACGTCTCGTAGCTTTACACGATCAAATGCCTTTGTAAGATCAATGAAGCATGTGTACGCTGGCCTGTTTTATTTTAGAGATTTTTCTTTAATTTGCTTAAGTATAAATACGGCATCTGTACATGATCTTCCTCGACGGAATCTTTGCTGTTCGTCAGTAAGCTCTATGTTCTTGTTTAGCTTGTCTGCGATGATTTTGGTTACTAACATTAGTCCTGTATTTAGCAAGGTGATTCCCCGGTAGTTTTTTGGGTTTTATTCTCCTCCTTTTTGAACATCAGTATTAGATTGCTGTTCTTCCACTCCGTCGGCACTTTTTTCTGTTTTATGATGTTGTTGATCATTACTGTAAGCTGTTGTGATAGTTGTGCTCTTCTATATTTTAGTAGTTTGTTGTATATCCCATCAGGGATAGCCGCTTTTTTGTTTCTTAGTTTTCTTAGTGTTTCTTTAATATGTTCTTCTTTAATCATTGTTGTATCTTCTGATGTGACCTCGAGTATTGGTTATTGTTGTTTTTCACCAGGGCTGTATAGCGCCTTCAAATATGCAATTCATGTTGTTGTTTCAATGTTTTGTGCATTGACCAGTTCTCTTGTCTCTTTCCTTTGCCCTCTTAGCATCCTCTATATTTCTTTCTGTGTACCGTAGAAGTCGTGTTTCATTTGCTTGGAGAACTTCTCCCTGTGTTCCGTTTTTATTTTTTTTACTAATGCGTGTGTTTCCCTTTGGATTGTATTGTATTGTAAGTCAGTTTCTTTTCAGCGCATTTTTCTTTAATCTCATGCCTGAACCAAAGTGTTTTTTGCGCAAAAGGGTTATATACGCTCACTTTACGGTGTCCAAGTGATTCTGCTCCCACTTCTTGGATGTTTTTTTTTAATTTTTTCCCACATTTTTTTACCAATGCGTCTCTCATATAGGTTCTTTGTTGATTCATGCTCCAATCCTTCAATCTTTATTGTAGTTTTTACTATTTTCTTTGTTTTTCTTACATATTTATTCAGCTTTGTCCCAAATTTTAGCTTGCATAGCACAAAGTTGTGGTCACTGCCAATGTCTGCGGCTGTTAGGCATCTTACATTTAAAATAGTCTCTGGCCGTATTTTCCTGTTGGTTAAAATGTAGTCGATTACAGACCTGTGTCCGCGAGTATTGTTGTACGTGAACTTGTGTTGTTCTTTGTGTTTATGGAAGGTATTGTTTATTCTTAGTTCATTGATGTTGCATAGATTAACTAGTAACTCTCCATTACTGTTTTCATGTGGCTTGTTGAAGCGTGATTTTATGCCGGGAGTTGTACGATTTCCAACTCTTGCATTGAAATCGCCGAGAATGATTGTGGGGATGTTCATGTTTGTTTTTTCAATAGTTGCTTGCTGGTTGTCATAGAATCCTTCTCGGAGTTCCTGTGTCCTGTTGTTTTCTGGACTATATACACTGATTATGTTAATGGCTTGGTTCCTTAGGGTCATCTTTATTGCTATGATTCTCTCTAAAATATAGTGGCATTCAGTAATGTTATCTGCATGTTTTTTGTGTATTAGTATGGCTACTCCTTCCTTTGCACGTGAATTTTTATTGACGCCACTAAAAACGAGTAGATATTCTCCAAGTATTGCTTGCCCCCTGCCCTTTTTATGCGTTTCCTGTAACGCGCAAATGTCTATTTTGTTTTCTCTGAGTTCTTTCTCCAGTTCCTGGTCTCTATTTGTCAGTGTTTTGATGTTCCATGTGGCCACTCGTATGGGTCGCTGCTTCCATTTGTTCTTGTCCGTTGTCCTAGCTGTGGTCGTCTTCGTGTTTTCCGTCCTAATCCGAGGCTGGATGTTGTTTCTGTGAGCGTCATTTTTGTTTTGACCCAGGGCAGGTTGTTGGCCTCACCCTAAAACCCTCCTTCTTTATCCGGGCTTGGGCCCGGCAACATAACCTCTCAGCTACTCAATCCACCTTGAAGTTATGCAGGCGAAGTTGATTCAAGACTTTCAAGACCTTAAAGATGGTATTCGTGAAGTTATTGAGCCGCAAATGTGCCAACCGTGGCGGTTTATTTGATTGATATCGTTTTCAAATGTTAATGGCATACCTTCCTCGTTACAATGAAATAAACATTTATTGATTTCTCTTAAAATATACCTTTTTTTTTATATCAAAATGAATCCTCTTATTAGAAAACCTTTTGAGATAAAAATAATCATTTAAAGAAACTATAAGATACAAAGTAAATCAAGCAATAAAAGTTTTATTTTAAAAATGTAGTATGCTTGGAAATAGCAAACAGTGTTGATACTTCATCATAAATTATTTGTTTGACACAAGTATATCAAAATAAAGTAGAAGTCATTTGTATTAATGTTTTTATTGAGAATTGAGAATATTCAACAAGTTGCAAGAAACGTCAGTTTTTTCTATTCATTGTTTGTGAAACCTAAAAACCGTATAATATTAAAGACGCATTGGAAAGGTCGTAAAAGAAAAAGAAACCGAATTCAGAACCGGTTTTTAGTTGTATCCTCTTTGCGTGTTTGCTCATACACTGCCAAAGATCTTAAAATTAGGCTCAGAACAACTCATAACAAAATATCCAACCAGACAGTTAAAAATAGACTGAGAGAAGCCAACCTAAAACTTTAAAAACCTGTGCAATAACCTGTTTTAATTCCGTACCATATAAGCTATAGTTTACATTTTGCTTGTGAACATCTCGTATGACAACTTCAATAGTGGTGACCAATACTCTGTTACGATAGTCGAGTACGTGTGTACCGACGTTCTGATGAACGCCATTCTAAACAAACCATACAAACAGTCAAAAAATATGGTGGTGGATCTGTGATGATTTATGGCGGAACTAGTCTTTATGAATGAACACACCTTATGCCAATTCCAGAAAGATTAAATGCTGAACGGTACTTTAATTTTGTCCTGAAAGATAATGTTATATCAGCCGCTTATGGTATAGGCCCAAATAGCACTACGGGAGTCAAACCATGAATTGACCTCTCCTAAGTCTTAATAAAAACCTCATTGAACGTCTTTGGGATTTGTTAAATAGACAGGTTTGGAGAAGCCCAGGTCCACCTCCGCCAACAGCTAACAAATGCAATAATTAAAAAATGAGAAAATATAGCACAAGACGACATCCAATAAAAAACACACACATTAGCTAAAACCAAATTTTCTTAACAACTTTACGTTATACTGGCAAGATACTTGCTTGCTCCACTTTGTTTCTTGTAGTTTCTTTGAATTGTTATTGTTATCTTAAAAGTGATTTGTAAAACTTTTTTTTTGCAAATTTATTTGGACAAATTGTAAGTTTTTAGATTTGCATACTGGTAAAAATTTAAAAAATATTACGATCTCATTATACGTTCCTCTAATTATTTTTTTAAATTAAATTAAATAAAGCATATTTTCTGCGAGTACTAGCTAAAAGTACCAATTTAACCGTGCAAAATTTGCTTACATTTAAAATACGCATCATATTTTAGAGAAATACCATAGCATGTTAACCGTGTGTGCTCTTTATATATACAGGGTGTTTTATAATTGCAATTGCAATGTGATTTTCAACACAAAATAGAAAAGTATATACAAACACGTCTTAAATTAATTAATTTCCTCTGTTTGTTGTGTATTTGCACAATTTAATGTACAACAAATGGAAGTTTAGAGACCAACCATTATTAAAAAAAGGATTGCCAAACAACGACAAAAAACCTTATGCTAAATAAAATGTTAAAGGTTATGCAAATCAATGTACATTACTACAAAGCAGCCATTGCATTTTCGACTATGTACATTTTATAACATCAATATTGGCTTTGTTCAGAAATCTTAGATTTACAAAACAAATTAGCTTAACATTTTAGACAAATGGTTTTTATTAGCAGAACCCTCATGCAATCCCGTACACGTATAGTAAAACATACACCAAACCTATGAGACCATGATTAATCTCGGATTTGAATATTTTTCTTTTCAAACAATCTAAAGACTAAAAACCTCCACAACAAAAATAATCTAGAAACTGATCAGTCACAAAAATAACATACCGCTAATATTTGAGTGCAATACCACCAACAAGTAAACCACATTGCGTAGAAAAGCACCAATATCAATTCAAGATGTGAGAAGCTTCTAGAATTTATATTAAAAACTAACACAGTTATAAAAAAAGTAACTTGCCCACGTTTACAAATACAACGCAAAGCAAAGTTATTGACCTAACACTAAAAAATTATAAACTGAGTATAATGATTAAAAAGTGTCAGATGAGCCTTTATTGTCTAACTACGGTAAGTTTTAATACTGAATCTAAAGAAACGCTTTCTATAACAAAATAAATTTATTCATAAACAGCAATAACAAGAATTAGGCTTGAAATATTGACAACATGTTTGTCAATTTCTTAAAAACAAAAACAAAATTGTCTTGGCGCTGTTAAACATATATCTAACAAAATTACTTAGAAACCATTTTAAACGTGTATACGCTCTCCCAACCCCAAACCGACTTGCCTGCTTGATGGTTTATGACAAAGATTCTTTTTTGGTTTGGAGTAGATTAATAATCTCTCTAGTGGTTCAAAATTTACTCAAAACTGTAGGTCCACTTGTACTGCAGTGGCGCGAGTATGGTTAATGCAATAAAAAACTTTACAGAAAAAACAAACAATTGGAAAGCTGTTCAACAATGCCAAGAAAAATAAAGTCATATAAAAATAGTCTTACTGCATAAAACAATGTCAGAGATAATTAAAAGACGCACAGAACAAAACTCACACGTTTCCGGCTCAAAAAAACGCTGAGCATAAACTGTTCTGCAAATAATTGCATTCTTGTTGACAAATTAAAAGATTACACAAAGCTGGTTAAAACCCTGCAGAAATTACTGCAAACTTAGTTTCCAGATTATACATTAACAAAAACTCTTAACTAAGCGTCTTTTAAGTACATAATAGCAACAAAAGTGAGTGTGATAAAACAATCGCCATTGTGAATTAAAGCAGCTTAGATTTAATCTATTCCATCATCTTAAAAGAACTTCTTTGTAAAACGTTAGCTGAAGAGTAGTTAATATAGTATTGATTCTAAAGCCATAAGCTCCACCTTTAAAAAAAACAACTTTTTCCTTAACCTAACTACTACTGGCGGTAGATATAAACCTTAAGATTATATTATGATGGCTTGTCTTAAATCTAATTATTCCGCACTTAAAACCGCCCCTCATTCGGGTCTGCAGGCAGCAACCGTAGCTTTGGAACAAATAATAAAAAGTACTACTAACACAAGATAAAGAAAAAGAAGAAGAAAAACGACAAAAAGATCGACAAAGAAATTGAACGACAAAGAAGAATAACAATACGGTTAAATTTGCAAAACAAAGCTTTGCTTGTTCTACTATGTTCATTAAAAACACTGATTAGTTTTATATTTGTGAACTAAGAAAGAATGTAAATTCGGTTCATCAACATCTTGAACATAAAAAACCCCATATTCTTATAACCTTTTTTAGACTGAAACCAAAGTAAATAATACAGATTCAAATCGCTTTAATCTAGTAGATTCCAATTATTATCTTGAACATTCATTTGCTAACCAACAGAGTGTTTGATAACAAGCTTCTTCAAAGTAAACTAAAATAATTTTGTTAAGAAATTTTAATGTACATAATACTGAATAGTTAAGTCACTTATCTTCTACAACACTATCCAGATAACAAGCTATGATTTTTGCCGTTTCTCATAATCTTACCCAACTTATTCAACAACTCACATATTTTTTGCGTGATGGATTTTTTGGTGAACCAGAATTATTAGATTTGTATCTTTCAACTATTCCAGAGATTACAACAACTACTGTTGAGGCTGCTTTAAGAAATTCTAATTATTCACTTATAACTTTGATTATTACAATTTCTCTTCTTATTACTACCGAAACTAAACCGCATTTCATCTATCATTATTCTAAGATAAACATAGTAAAAATGAAAAAAAAATTTTAATAATTTTGATATTCATTGTTTATTTTCTAAGAATCCACATATTGCAGCAGAAAATCGCACAAAAACTATTCAAAATGTTATAAAAAAATTTGTTTTGTTCTATGATATTAAACCCAAACAAAAGTAGTTGTTTTCAATTCAGGCAAAACAGGCAGTTAACAAGTCAGTAATTATTCTGAACAGACTAAACAGTATTATAAAAAAGCTTGTAAACATTGTGACAATCTAACACAGCTTTCTATAAACAACAAAAATCTTTTTAAAACCATAAATTTATTGCAAGTTAGTACAAAATCTTCAATACCTTTTTTTCAAAATGATCAAAACAATCTAGTTACTAATCCAAAAAAGCAGATCTTTTTAAAAACCAATTTAAATCTTACTCTACTATTATAAACCCTTTATTGCTGTACCTACAATGCTGGCTAGTAATAAAATTATGGGTTCAATTCATTTTTGGCAATGGATTGTCAAAATATTTTTTTAAATTAAATAGCAGAAAGGCATCAGATATAAATAAAATTCCACCTATTATTCTTAAACATTTGCAAATAAAGCTTTCATTTTGACTAAAATATTTGTCTAATTATACAAAAAAAAACATTCCCGAATTGTTGGAAAACTGCAAATGTTCAACCTATACGTAAAAAAAAGACAAGTCTGATTCTTTAAATTATAGACCAATTGCATTATTGTCCAATCTGTCAAAATAATATGAAAAATATATTAATTTTCACATTGTCAAGTTCTTAGAACAAAATAATTTCATCTCAGATAATCAATATGGATTTTGATCAAAACGTTTGACAACAGGTCTTCTGACATATGTTAGGCACATATGGAATTAATCATTAAGCTCCATTGTATAGGTCTTGATCAAAAGTCTGTTAATCTTATCAATAGTTTTCTTGACAATAGAAAAATCATAGTTAGAATTGATGGTTTCAACTCTGACTCAAAAATCATAAATGCTGGTGTTTCTCAAGGTTCTGCTCTTTTTTTAATAAACTTCTTCAAATAATTAAAAGTCTTATTTACAGTTTTGCAGATGATAGCACCCTTCATACTTTATACTTTCCAAAGACTATATTGACAAATATGGCAAAGCGTCTTGAATCTTCAACAAAGATTTTAAAACAATGTCTGAATAGGGCACTTCTAACATGGTCAATTTGAACTTAAAAAAACTCAACATCTAAGTTTTTCAAAATCAAAATCTGAGGTTTAGTTTAATATTTGGTACTAATGATGTACCAAATATTAAACTAAACAACAAATTCATATCTAAATCTTCTTTAATTTATCTTCTAAAGGTTACAATCTTGAATAATCTTCTCTGGAACGACCATGTTGTTGACATAGCTAGTAGTACACTATACAATTTACAATAAAAAAGACCAATTTGGTACAGAAAAAGATTAATAATTTATATAGAGAGCAGTTTATATATCAAACAGTTATACACTTTATCAGAGTTAGTTGATTTGTCAAATTGACATTTTATATGTCTGACAGTTATACAATATCTTAAGAATTTACAGTTGACAGTTATATATATAAGTGAAAACTTATGTCAGAAAGTTAAAAGAACATAACAAAATTTATATGTCAAAATTGCAAAACAGATGTTTTGTTAAATTAAGTTTGTACATATGACAGATTTGTCGACAATAATGTTGACAGTTCATTGTTAAGACATTTCAGTTGACAGTTTTTGTTGAATAGACATCATAATGTAAATTTGTCGTAATTTTTTTATATGCCAACATTAAAAATCATAAGAAAGTTACATTTTCATATTGACAGTAGTTTATACGACAGATTTGTCATGATTAAAGTTTGCAGTTTATATGTAAGATAGATTTATGAGACAGTTTATATAACAAATTTGTAAAACTGTTACAGTTGCTTTGTAAAATTTGTGAAAAAGTTGACAAACCAACAGTTTATATAAGAAATTTATCAAAAATAAAAAAGGACAGTCATATGTTAGACGGTTCACATAACTAAAAGAGGTAACAGCTGTTTTGTCAAATTAACAGTTGTCAGTTCGTGTAAAATATAGGTCATATAACAGACTTGTGTGACAGTTGACAATTTTATCAAATTGGCAGTTTAAAGTTTACATTGCAGACTTGTCAAGATTAAAGTTCATTACAGTTCATATGTAAAACTGCTAAAGAGTAAAAAAATATTTAGTAAGAATAAGATAAGATCATTGATTCCATTACTTCCTTCAAAATATATATTTTATCAACATAACATTTATATAAAAAATGTCACCTGACAATCTTATGAAAATAATTTTTTTTATAAAACAATTAAATAATTTAACTAGGTTTATTTCAATTTTTCTTTTGAATTGTCATTTAATACTAATAACATTTACAAATAGAAATGTTTTATCTAATATTTAAATTACAAAACACTAATTATATAAGTATATTTAGTTTATTTGATAAAACTGGTATATATTAAATGCCCAGAAATAACACCTTTTACATCAGCATTGTTATTTATGAAACAATAGTAGAAACTGGTAGTCAATTAAATATGCGATCCGTCCAGAAGGGGATTATTTAACAAATCCGGCTTATGAAAATGCAAATTTAATGGCGATATTTTGTTCTGCACACAGCAAGACACTGCATTATCCCTGACCTTACCGTTTTACGAAAACATGGGGTGGCCCGGAATGTAAAACTCTCGCAGAAATTGAATGCAAGGAAAGTGTAGTTTGAAGATAAAAAGAGAAAAAGGAGATAGAGAGACGAAATTGTGCAAATAAATTTGGGTATAATCCCGTTCCTGTGTCTCTACAATTGCGCCCAAATCGAATAGAGAATATTGACAGTGAATTTCCTTCTATAGAATGAAAAAGATAAGTTAAAATGATAAAAGTTTTACGTAATTAATTTATATAGCTCGCACATACAAAGTTTGATTGTTCTATTAAAAATAAAAGAACGTCGACATATAAAACTCTTTGGAAGTACTTAAAGTGTGCTACGAGAGAGGAATATAATGAAATACATATAAATTAATTGGCAACCTGTGGATATTAAATATATACATGCACCCGAACACCATTCTACATTCAAACACATGATTTATTTATGTTGAATTATTGCGCCGTGACTGGCGCTGAACAGACGTATCGTAATTCCAGTTAAATACAAATAGATAATAGACCATTTTGTGTAATAATAATTTGTTTCGGATTAGCGCTCCGCTTGTAATTAAGGTAATGTGTTCAGCGGCAATTGTTGATTTATCTGTTTAACGATAGATTTCGAATGTGGCAATATAAAACGAGTTTCAATTATTGAATTAGTCCTGTATCGCTAAATTGAATTGGCAATTACGCGTTGAAACTCGTATGTTTATGATTATTTTGTTTCTGTTGAAAGCTGTTTAATAGCTTATTCTTGCTCAGCTGGCGTTTAAACTGATTATTTTTATAGTACAGCAGGAAGGATTTACCGAGTCAGTAAATACCAGACGTCATCTTTATGGCGAATTAACGCAGTGCACCTTTAATGCACATTCTCGATTAATATCAGGAAAATGGATCGGGTTTAGTAATCATTATGCTATCGTATGTACGAGCTGAATATAATAATTGGAAAAAGCTTGGTCTAAGAGTACTGTGAATATCAGCTCTAAAAGCACAGGCAACGGATTTTTAATTGGTGTTATAATAATAAATAAACTTATTATCAAAAAATAATCTGGAGATTGTCACAGTAAAAATAGATTTGTGACTGAATTAAATGTTTACTGTAACTATATACCTTCCAAGTCTATAGATTTATACGACGGTTATGTTGGAGCACGGTCACTAGCAATTTAAATCTTATTAATATCTTCTGAACATCTGATAAAAACACAGCTAGCTTTATTAATGTTCAATGATAGAAACGTTTTTCAGCAATGAATCGATGCTTTTGGTTTAAACCAATGCAATTGATTTCATAATATTTTCAGTACTATTCTAAATGTACCGGATTGTAGAATCAACTTTTAATTAAAAATATCCATTAAAAAAAAACATTTGTTTATAATATCAAACCAAAAATGTATATAAGACAATAAATTATACGGCATAAAATAAACCAAAATATGTTTCTCTGTGAACAAAGTTTGAGTTTTATTTATTATTTAACAATTATTTACAATCTTACCTGTGAACAAAGAAACGACAATTAAAGTTTTCTATTACCGCTTCTCTATGCACTACTTAAATTAATTACAATATATCTTTTTATTATAATTACGTCGTGACTTCTGTCAATTAAAAGTCAGAAGCACGGCCAACTTAAATCAAAGAAAGTATACTTTCGTTACATCTCCCCCCCCCCCTCTCATGGTAAGATTTCTTGGACATATTTTCTCTATAAATCATCTATATCATCTTCTTCTGTTGGTATTAGTTTTGATATATGGAATAAACTTGTTTCTGACTTTTTCTTGTTAGTCTTGACTTTGTATAGAGTGTTTGATATTTTTTCTATTATTTCGAATGGTCCTATTCTAAGATGGTCTAGCTTTTTTCTATTTAGTCTGTTGCCATTTTCGATATATACCATGTCTCCTGCACTGTACTCATGATGTTTTCTATTTTTATCATAAAGTTTTTTATTGTAATTATGTGATTTTATTGATCTCTCTAACGCTAATTTTTTATCATTAGACCAATCATCTTTGTTTTTTTTCCTTTTTAATTCTTCTGGTATGACACTTGTGTCCGTGCCATTTAATAAATACTCTGGTGCAAAACCAGTGACTGAGTGTTCTATCTTATTATATCTATCTACACATTCTCTAGCAACCGTTGTCCAAGCTCTTTTGTTTTCTTTTTCATTTATTTTACATCTTATTTTATTGACTAGAGTCTGGTTTAGTCTCTCGTTTAAGCCATTTGAAAATGGTGCATTAACTGCTGTAAATGTCAGTTTAACGTTCTTTTTTTCTAGGAATTCTTTAAATTCTTTTGAGTTTATTCCCGGATATTGATCCGTTAGTATCATTCCAATTTTTTCCGTTTCTAACACGTTTTGAGCTAACTTTATAAAATCTGTGGCGTTTTGTGTCTTTGAGGTTGAAACAAATGCGTATCTCGTGTAGTGGTCGACGAGTAAGTGAAGGTATTTTTTTGTTGATCTTTGTCCTCCAAATCCTCCAATGGTATCTATAGACATTATTTCATATGGTTCAGTGGCTGGTCCTAAGTGAGACATTAATCCAAATTTGCTTTGGCCTCTTGTTTTATTTTTTATGCATATGTCACAATCTTTACATATTTTCTTAATGTTTTCTATTAAATTCTTTGATGTATAGTAGGGACATATTCTGTATATAGTTTGTCTAATGCCTGTATGGCACCATTCCCTATGTATGTCTTTTATTAATTTGATGCTAAATTCTTCTGATAAGATTATTTTCTCCTTATTTCTAACTTTCTTATAAAATATTCCGTTATTTCTTATTAGTTTTGATTTCATCTTTCGAATTATTTCGTTTTTTTCTTGATCCGTTCTTATTTCATCTGTTTGTGTCAGGTTTACTATTGTTAGAACCTCTTCAGTGTTTTCAGACGGTTCTAGTACTGGATTTCGGCTTAAGCAGTCCGCTTCAGCGTTATCTTTACCAGGTACATATTTTATTTGGAAGTTATATTGTGACAAATAATAGGTTAACTCACCTAATTCTTCGTCTGTTCTTGCTTTTATGTTCAAATTTTCAAGCGGTTTGTGATCTGAGTATACCTCAAACCATCTTCCAATCAACCAATGTTGCCAATATTTTACTGCTTCTTTGATTGCCAAGCACTCCAGATATATTGCTTTCTTTCTTTTTTGTACCTCATTCAATTTTTTTGAGAAATATGCTACAGGTTTTTCTCGTCCATCTATTTGTAATTGCTTTAGTATTGCCCCAATTTCTTCTAGCGATGCATCTGTGTAAATTTTTATTGGCAAATCCTTATCAAATATTTCTAATACCGGTTGAGAACATAATAATTTCTTCATTTCTGTAAAAGCCTTCTCACATTCTTCTGACCATATAAATTTTGTTTCTTTTCTTAATAATTTATGTAATGGATCCAACGTTATTGAGCTATTTGGTATGTATTCATGGTAAAAATTAATCTTTCCTAAAAATTGTCTAATATTTTTTTGAGTTTTGGGAGTTGGAAAATTTTGAATTGAAATTAGATTGTCTTTTATTGGTCTTACTGTGTTATTTTCTATGATATGGCCCAGGTATTTTACAGAGTTTGCTGCAAATGAGCATTTTTTGAATTTTAATCTAAATCCTTCTCTTATAATTGCTGCTAATACCTGTTCTATATGTCTGATATGTTCTTCAAAAGTTTGTGAATAAATTAATATATCGTCAATATAATTTTCTGTAAATTCTCTCAATTTATTTTTTCTTAATATGCTACTCAAAATCCTTTGGAATATTGCTGGTGCCGTTTTTAGACCAAATGGTAAACACGTCCATTGATATTGTCCTTCTTGCGTTACGAAACCAGTCTTTTTTTTGTCCTCGATTCGGAGTGGAATTGACCAAAAGGCAGAGTTTATATCCAGTGTTGTAAAATATTTGCAGTTTCTAGTTTTAATTATTAGGTCATCTATAAGTGGAAATGGTTGAGCTTGTGGTACAATATTCTTGTTTAGATCTCTAAAATCAATACACAGGCGATTTTTCCTTCCTTCGTCTCTTTTATACGCCAGTGTTACAGGTGCGGCAAATGGACTGTAGGATTCTTCAATCAAATTCTTTTCTAATAGCATTGCCACTTGTGTTTCTATTTCTTTTTTATCTTCTATTGTACACCTGTATGGTCTTTTACTACAATATTTGTCTACTATTAATTCGATTCTTGCCTCATAATCTTTTACCGTGCCAATATCGTATTTGTCTTTTGCAAATACACTTTTATATTTTTCAATAATTTTTTCTATTTTATTTTTTTTTGTATTATCTAGATGTTCTAGTCTTATCTGAAAGTCATCTTTCTCTATGTGTTCATTAAAATTAACTGAATATTGTTCAATTTTATTATCCAATTTTTTTTGTAATATTTGTAGATTCTCATTTTGAATTAATCTGAATTTCTTTATCATATCTAATCCTACGAGGAAATCTTCAACATCGTCTCTCTCTGTAATGAATACATCAATGTATTCCTCTATGTCAAAGATTTTTACTTTCATAGTTATTAAACCTTTTGTTTGTGTCACACCATTGACTGTTTTTAAAAATATTTTATTTACATCTTTTGCCTTCCTCTTTATTCTAACTAATTTTGGATTTATTAGGGAGACTTGGGAACCTGAATCATATGTTCCGTTTACCTCTAACTTATCTTCTAATAATATTTTTAGTTTAATCAATGGTGTGATTATTCGTTTTTTGATTCTGTATTTAGATTTACTTCTATGACTGAGTTACTCTCTATTACTCCACCTTCTTTTCTTTCTTTATTCTTGAACCAACATGAGTTTTCAGGATGATATCTAACACCTTTATTTAAGTTTTCACAATTTTTACATGGCTGTTTTCCTTCAAATCTTTTCTTGTTATCATATTTATCATCTTTCTTTTTCGTAAAACTATTTTTATTTACTAAATTTTCACATTTTCTGATGTCATGCAATAATTCAGTTGACTTTTTACAATTTTCTTTATCTATCTTATTTCTAACCAACTCAGGTAATCCTGCTGCTATAAGCAACACTAGAGTCTTTGAACTAATATCATTGTCCATATCTAGTAGTAGCTTCTCTTTTCTTATAGCATATTCAATCAATGAACCTTCTTTATACCTATAATATATAGCGTACATTCCTGTACTCCATCCATTGTCTGCAAATGACTCCAGAAATCTCTCTTTCCATTCAGACCATCGAGCTTCCATTGTCAATATTGTGAGAGTTGCTGAGTGCCAATCTGAACATGACTTATCCAAGACTAGCCTTAATATCTCAATCTTTATATTATCTTCATTGATTTCAAACCTTTTACATTCTTTTTCAAATGTTTCTAGCCATTGTTTTGCATTTGAATTTTTACATGTAAATTTTTCAATCATAAACTTTTCTGTTATGTGTTTTAAATTAAGTTGACTTTCTTTCTTCTGAGTTGATTCTACTACGTCTGTTTTTATTATTTGTTCTAAATATAAGTTATTAAACATTATATTACCATCTTCATCAAAATATTTCTGTTCCATTTCCTTTGTTAGTGTGATCCACACTGTTCTGTTTTGACCTCTTTGAGTAAGACTTTTTTTAACTCTTTTATAAACGTCTGTGTTCATCAGTTCTTCATGTTCGCTTATAAATCCCATTTCCTGTGGCAACACATATTCCTTCTTTTCCTCTGTTGTAATTGAAGTTATGGCAACAATACTTGTCTTCTTGTCCCTCGGCGATACCACATATTGGAATGCAAACTGCAATTTTCTTGTCATTATAAACAAAAATTGTCGTTTTATAAGACAATAAATTATACGGCATAAAATAAACCAAAATATGTTTCTCTGTGAACAAAGTTTGAGTTTTATTTATTATTTAACAATTATTTACAATCTTACCTGTGAACAAAGAAACGACAATTAAAGTTTTCTATTACCGCTTCTCTATGCACTACTTAAATTAATTACAATATATCTTTTTATTATAATTACGTCGTGACTTCTGTCAATTAAAAGTCAGAAGCACGGCCAACTTAAATCAAAGAAAGTATACTTTCGTTACATGTATAAACAAAAATGTCAAAACAAGTTAAGAGAAAAGTACTTCTGTTTTTGAATTTTTGTTTCAAAATAAATCCTAATGTAAAAATAAAGAAAAAATATTAAATATGCATATTTTTCAAAGCACTCAACTGCTGATTAGCTGCTAATCCAAAGTATTTTAGTTTGGTTGCAGTGCTTCGAAAATGTTAACATGTAAACTGAACAAGAGTACATGATCGTGGCGTGTCAACAATTTACAGAAGATTATTTATATTATATCAACCAAATCAAAAGCTTCTATTAACTGCAGCTGACAAATGGTCTTTGTTAGCATTAATTGTAATAGTTAATGTTGGAAAGTCTTTATCTTACAAGTTTTAAAAGATTTAATTACACCATGGGTAAGAAAACTTTAGAAGTGTAATTCAGCTATCAAAAGCTATTCACTATACAAATACATAATACAAAGTACATTGGCAGTGAGGTATTGGTAGCTGCAGCATGCTTAGAGCTTGGCTGTAAAAGATTGTTATTTGCACACTGACAGACTTGATCTTGGGATTGTGTGATAACACTGTATCTGGCAGTAAGGCTTTATACGTAACAGCCAAAAGTATGTTGTGCACTGGCAGTTAAAGCCTTCAAATTGCACAACAACTGCAAAAGATTACCAAGCTTACTTTGGCCGGCAAGGAGCATTTATAAGAACACTGGTATTAGAGTAAACCTCAGAGATGTGTTAATTATGTGATAATGTAGTATGCTATGCATTGATGTAATTATAAATATTCTGGCATGACTACCTGTTGGTTCTATGCTACAGAGAAATTATATGTTTGTTAAGTGCACAGAACATATTAATAATTATGCGCAGGTTTAATTTATAGACGGAAACAATAGCAAGTTGTTGCGATAACGCGCTGATACAAAAGGACGAGATAGACCAAACCGGCGTAAATAGAGCAAAGTGGAGCAATAGCAAATTGAAGCAAAAGTCTGGCGCAAGACAAAGAATTCAATTCTTAGTAACTATTGCGCAGTAAAGTGATTTGATGTCAACGGCCGTTCCTTGATTGTTTAATAAATTACTGTTAAGTTAATTAATATACGACGTTAAATTACGGTGTGATGATTGGAAAGTTGGCGTGCGTTGCGTTAATTATATAAAAGCGTTTGATTGTATAACTGGTAATACAAGCCTGCTAGGCTTACATAGTGTCAAGAGCGGCAAGGACAAAGTCACCAGAGAATAAAATTGTTTTTAGAAATAAATTCAGGTTTTATTTGTGGGTAAGTTTGTTGGTGTTATGGTTTGGTTTCCAGGCTCTTTAAATGCATATCGTTACTTTTATAATGTATTTGAAGCAGTTTTAGTATCTTTCATGCATACTGTAAGAAATAGCATTATCCAGCAGGATAATGCAAGGCCACACATTGCTAACAATACCAAAAGGAGCAAATACTGCCTAAGTCTGCACATTCATCGAACACGTTCGGAGACATGATGGCGGTTTATAATATTGCCCAAATCTCCGGATAATTTGGACAACCTGCAACACCATCTTCAGATTACATGGAATGAGATATAGCAAGAAAACATCAGTCATCTTATCATAAGCATGCCACAAAAAGTAATCTCTTGCATTGATGCATGTATGTTGCATCCACACATTCAGGTTTACTTAAAACTGTATATAGGTACTTAACCTCTGCAATAAATAGTTTCAACAAGCGGTAAAAGCTTTGTTTTTTTTAGTGTTTTGTTTTAATTTAATATTTATCCATTTATAGTTTGACATTGAAACCAACATATAAAGGGTGGTCTATATAGTAGTCTCCTTTTAAAAATACAAAAAAATAAACAAAAATCAAATATTTTTGGTATATTATTGGTTTATTTAAAAAAACAAACATTCCCATTATTTATGGAACACGATTTCATTCATGTGTCTACCTCGGCTGGCATCGCAGTTGCGCATCCTTTTAACCCAGTTTTCCAAAACCTTGGTGACGGTTTCTGGTTCTCACGAATGGCTTGCTCGATATTTGCCTTAAGGACCTGAATTGTTATTGGATTGTTCGCATAACAATGGTTTTTCACGGCACCTCACAAAAAAAGTCTTAACGCGTCAAATTGCAGCTCCGAGGTGGCCAATTGACATCGCCGAGATGGCTGATTGTGGCATAGGCTGTGTGGCATGGCGCGCCATCCTGCTAAAACTAAAAATTGTTCAAGTTCATGTCTTCAATTTCCATCCACAAAAAAACGTTTATCATGCCTCTGTAGCGCTCACCATTGACCAAAATGGTTCAGCAGTATTTTCAAAGAAAAATGGGCCAATGATGTCACCGCTCCAAAATCCGCACCAAACTGTTACTCTTTGAAGATGCATTGGCTTCTCGACAATCACGTGCGGGTTTTCCGATTCCCAGATGCAACAGTTTTGCTTGCCGCCAAGATGAAATTGCGCTTTGTTAGAAAAGATGATTTTTTTGAGCAAAATTGTTGTCCTTTTCGAGCTGTTCAAACTGAGAAGCAATAACAAACCAAACGGTCGTGTGTTTTCAATTGTTGAGTCTATTGGACCTTATTAGCAAATAATGCAAGGTCTTTGTGAAAAATTTGCATCAGGCTGGTGCGTGAAATGTTGAGTTGTTGAGATCGGTGGCAAGTTGATGTTCCAGGACTGAGTCGCACACTCTCGGCTACGGCAGCCACATTCTTGTCAGTGCGCACCGTACGACGGCGGGAACCGTGTGTGTTGGCCACTAGCATGCCAGTCTCGCGAACTTTTTGAACAAGCTTGCGTACAACACGCGCGGAAGAAGCCTTATTTTAGCCAAAACTTCTTTTCATTAATCGCACTGTTTGGGCTACACAACATTGATTTTGGAAATAAATTAGCAATATTTCTCAACGTTGTTCAAGGGTAAAGCGATTCATTTCGTTTTGCGGAGATATGATACTGACTTTTCTGTTTATAATCGGAAGTTGCGGTCTGAATTAGGTTTGATGTAAGTTTTATCAGAAGACTGTACCAAAATATCCAATTTTGTAAGTGGTAAATGAGCTGTCTTGTGTTTGCCGCTTTAATGCAACTGGCAAAAGCTTTTAGTTTTGCTTTTTTCCGGTTGTTTTTTCTCCTAGTTCTCAGCTTATACTTTCTTTTGTAGACGTCAATTTGCGAATATTTTACTTATGATCCAGGAAAACAATAAACTTTTCTGAATTTTTCATTTTTTTGAGAACCTAAACATTTTATTTTATTTGGACAAACAATTAGTAGCACAGTCCCTTCCTCTACGCTTAAATAAAATTATCTATTTATGTAAATTAAAAACTTTTATCACAAGTAATTCTAAAAGTTTTTCTTGTGTGTCTCTACTTTCTAAAAGTAAGAGGTGCTTTCTTGGAATGAATGCATTTGTTTTTTTTTTAAACCTTTTTTTAATATGTTTCTAGAAGTGTTCTTTTCTAGGAAGCTTAAGATTTTTTTTTCTTAAAGAAAAATACATTGCCAACGCTTTGTCGTAGAAGCGTTTGTCTGCCCAGTAGAAGCTAAATGCCCTTTTTTGTCTTTTGACTTTTGTTTCCAGTCTATAAAGTTGTTTGCCTCAAAATTAGGGTAGTTGAGAAAACACGTATGCTGTTTACTTTAATATCACCAATGTATCTAAAAACACACCCAATTAAATAATTTAAAAATAATACAAATTTTTCCTGCTTATGAGATTAATGTTCATTTTTCTAGTTCCTTACTTGCTATTTGCTCTATTGCTATAAAAATATAAATAGTTTTACACAAACAAGTATTATACATCAACTATTGCATTGTATGGCTTGCTGTGCAAACCACCACAAACAAAAATTTGCCCTGTTGGCTATTAGACTGTACAACGGAATCAATTAGTCTTGACCTCCCTCTTTTACATTTTACACACGGCACAAACACATGGACACAAAACTGGAGTAATATAAAAATTTGTGCTTTTTTGTATTACTCCAGTTTTATAATTTATTTATTTATAAATTGCACACAAAAGTTTGAAATTTTACTTGTTTGAAAACACTTTCTAATAAAAACCAATTTTTTTCTAAATCTACCACAAAACCTGAACCAAATAACGTTGATCAAGAAAATTAAATATTGGTGTTAGTTGAACTTGATCTATCCACTAGTATGCAAAGCATATCAATTCTTGCAAGTGTTACACAAATAAAGGTATTGAAGGCCTTACATAAATTAGGCTTATACTCATATCATTTCTAGCAGATGCAGGTTTTGTTACCAATCAATTTTGATTGGAGAGTGTGGTTTTTTAGCTCATTAAACATTAGTATTTTCTTCACAACATGTTACAAGGCTACCTTCAGTAGAGATAATATCTATAATAACAAAATTTAACATTTTTTTTTTTGGGAAGGCTGGGCGGGAAAATCTTTTATAAGACTGGCAAGTGTCAAATTTATTTCCTCAGGTTGAAATGCCTACTAACTAAAAAAACGCCCAATAATAAGTGCTCATGTATCTTCTTTTGTTAGATTAGAGTATATTTTTAGTATTAAGCCTATTGGCTGCGGAGAGATGGTGGGTTGACCTGATCTCTGTTAGTATTTTTAAAGTGCGGCTGCTTAATTCACCGGGCGTTTGGCAAATCGGACCAAATCAAGGTTTGGATGAAACGCGAGATTATCAAAGTACTTTACGGCTAAAGTTTTAATATGTTAGCGCAGAAGAGGCATCCTTAGGTCCGCCCAAATTTCTCTGTTACGACAATACCATAAAGCACTGAGAGGCTCCTTAAAGTAGAACTTTGGAATGTCTCGAGACGACTGAGGTGACAGCAAATTTACATTGATGGTCTAATCAAAATCATTACAAAACTAACAAAAACATTTTCAACATTGGTTTGTGGTAAACATTTGTTATAGAACTGTTAACAATCAACTGGTTGGACTTTTTGTTATGGAGCGTTTAACAAACAAGGTTTATCATTGTTTTTTACTACAAGAACCTCTTTTAATGCAAAACACTTATTTTCAAAATAGACAACAACGCACCGATTTATTTTGGTAAGCAGATAACTGAGCATTTAAACAATTTATATCACAATCAGTGAATAGTGGAAAAGTAATTCAGTGCCTTAGCATCTAAGATCACCTGACTTAATTCCATATCTACTTTTTTTGAGGCACATAAAATCCATAGTTTATGTAGAATTTGTAAATACGTTTTTCAATAAACAAGTCAAATAAATTTATTTTTACATTTCATTAAAGCTGATGCTCTGTTAGAATGTATTTTTGGATATATGATTATTGAGTAATTTTAACTCTAAATTACGTCAAAAACGCGTTTGTAAACTACAGTCAGTCACAAAAGTCTACATACACCCCTCAAAATTTCGAAAAATTCTATATAGAAAAGCATTTGTTTATTAAAATAATTTATAGTACATTCTACAACCTCAGTACATGTAATTTTCAAGAAAATTTTGATTATTTGAAATCAGAAAATTAGAAAAATAAAATAATATTCAAATTTAATAGCTCACAAAAATCTACATACACTTAAAGATGATTTAAACTAATGTAGAAAAAAAGTGAAAAGCGCTAAATTTACACAATATTAATATTTTGTTGAACTTCCTTGTAAATCTATTACAGCTTGCAACCGCCGCGGCATAGACTGAATTCAATTTTCTGTTATAACAGAAGATATTTCATACCAAGCGTGTCTTAACGCATTTTTTAAAGTTTTGCGATTTGTTATATTGACTTTTCTAATTTTTTGCTCTAGCTCATCCCAAATATGTTCATTAGGGTTGAGATCAGGCGACTGGGGAGGAGAATAAAACTGTTTTGGCGTTCTATAAAGCAAATATTTCTTAACAACAGGTGCCGTATGATTTGGATTGTTGTCCTGCTGAAAAATCCATCAATTTTTTAATCCCTAAAGATCAACGGAGGTCTACAAATTATCTTGCAAAATCTTTAAATATAATTTGTGGTCCATTATTCCTGCAATAAAAACTAGATTTCCAACTCCAGAAGCTGCCATAGCTCCCTAAACCATACCGAGCCTCCAAAGTGTTTGACAGTTGCGCGTAAATTTTTTTGGATTGTTTTGTTTTCAAATAATCAAAACTTTCTTGAAAATTACATGTACTGAGGTTGAAAAATGTACTATAAAATATTTTAATAAAAAAATGTTTTTCTATATAAAATTCAACAAATTTTTAAAGGTTTTTGAGGGGTGTATTTAGACTTTTGTGACTGACTGTATGTACTTTAAGTCATAAAACATATTGTATAACCAGTAGGGTTTCCGACGCGCAAGATATTTGCAGAATAGCCAATTACATTTGAGGTTATGAGAGCAATAGTGGCCTAACCCACAAAAATGTTAAAATAAGGAAACTAATATTTGAAGCTATGAGAACAATAGTAGCGGATATCTAATGAAGCTAAATTTTTTTAAAGTCAGTTTTTATTTTTTTTATCTACAAAATGTTTGCAATTTTAAAAATATTTATAATTTATATTAATTTAATTAGTTGTTGTCTAATTTTAGAAAACTTTAACATTTCACTGCAAAAATTTTAGTTTTCCAATTTTGAAATTTTTGTGGGTTAGGCCACTATTGCTCTTATAGCCTCATTTTTGGAGTAAAATGTTAAGGTTTTTTAAGATTAGACGACAACTAATTAAATTAATATAAATTATAAATAGTTTGAAAATTGCAAACATTTTGTAATAAAATAATAAAATAAATAATAACTTCTAAAAAATACCATTTAGCTACATTAGATATGCTGTGGATTAGGCCACTGTTGCTCTCATAGCCTCGTTTGTTTACTAGACAGACTTTACTTGACTTAGTATCATGTTTTCATGCTCAACTTCATAATAACTATAAAACTAACAAATACTGTTCCTAAGTATGAAAAGGTGCATCTAAAACTACATTATTAAATTTGATTAAAATATTTAAATTATTGCTGATTTAAAATTGATTAATAACCTAGTTTTTTGCGTAGAAATAGACAAATCTTTAAAAAACATTGGGCGTTCTAGTAGTGTTAGGTTTTTACGGACTAAAAATCCCACTTTTCCCTTTCTTTTCTTTGAGGTTTTTTTAAAATTTCAAAATGTGATGTTTAGAAATTACTTAGTATGTCATAGCAACATAAAATACTTTTGAATTTCAATGAGTAAAACCACACTTTTTGAAGCTATTACATTAAAGACTAGATTTAAACAGTCTGTGAACATTGACATTTAAATATTTGCGGTTTATAAATCTATAAGTAGTAAATCTGGAAGTTTATTTTATGTATCAATAGTATAAAGTAAAAAAAATCTTTTTCAAAAGTTTTGATTCTACATCTCTAAATTGTCAGTTACAATTCCTAGCAAGCTTTCTACTACCAGTAAATATTTGTATAGGGAATCTATTCTTTTTTTTTCTATTCTATGTACGTGCTTGTAAAGACTACATTGTCCAGTTATCAGTCCTTTAAGCTTTTGCATCCTGAGAATTTTGGTATTATGCAATGGCTCTGTTAGAAATACTCTTAAGTCTTTTACGGATTATTTCCTTTCTGGCTTTGTATGAAACTCCAAAGGTTCTAGTCTTGGTATCCAGACCAGGCAAACTCTGTAGCTACTGCATGCCATAACCAGTTTGGATTTTATTACTAGCAATTGCAATGCCTGCAATGCCGCTTGACTATTTCTCATGATGGTTAATGGTCAGTTAAAGGATAAGTTTGCCTTAATCATCCCTCTGACGCACTAATCAATGGCAGCTATATCCGTCTAAAAAATTATGGCATATTTGCCCAAGAGTAGTAAAGTTTGCTTTTATTGGTCTTTGCCCTCGTAGATTTCAGCCTCAGTGCCGATTTGGTCTTGGGCCCCATTGCTATACTCTGCATACTAGATAGTTTCTTTGGCTGTTTCCAAGTATATTTTTTTAGCTTTTTGTTTTGCAACAGTATTATCACATCAAATGTTTTTTTGGTGCAACGACCGTACATAAAATCCGATCTCATAATTAGGTTTTTTTTCTCATGCAACACATTTGTTATGCTATGTCTGTGAGTCCCGCTGTTGACAGTGTGTTCATACATCTGCTTGTCTTGCCTCCGCCATTACCATCAAGTGAAACAATACTAGTACTTTCATAACTTTTGTGGGCATCCTTCTCATTGCCGCATACATGCTAGATTCTAAATTTTGCCTAGTTTGTTGGCCGTACATTTAGAGTGCGGTTTTGTGTTCATACATGCTCCATATTTAATAATGAGTCCTACTACCATTGTATATATCTATTTGGTCATATTAAGTTTCAGTCCCTATGTGTGTACAACCATCGTTTTGGTTGTAAAAAGCACCCGCGTGGCCTTTGTTATATTATCCAGGTGTGTGTAAAAGTTAATCTTGGCGTCAAGCGTGAATCTTAGATATATTTCTTTTGTCGACGGTAGTTCCATACATTCTCACGTTTTTTAGGTCAGTGCTGTTTCGCCGCCTTATGAACGTTACAATTGCTGTTTTGGCCAAACTTCTCGTGTACAAGGATGGTAGGATGGCTATTTCAGATTCTAAATAACCTAGTTACTTTTTAAAATCGAAGTGATGCTGCAGATTTGTGCATTTTTTGATAAATATTTCAATGAACATTGTTTAAAAAAAAAACATATTGCCATCTATACAATTATTTACTCGTAGTACAAGGCTAGCTACAACTATTCACTAACAGTTCAAAGGTGTAGGACCAAAACTTTAAAATATTTTTTTATCTACACTATCGACACATGGAATAAGCTTCTAAATTATTTCCTAAAACTTATAATCCGCAAATATTCTAAAGTTCACCGGTTAAAACTCGTTTTCAAACGCTTCAAATAATATCTAAATATCACATTTTGAAATTGAAAAAAAATTGTAACAATAATATTATTGCTAACCCAATAATAAAAATATTATATAATAATTAGTATCATAGAGAGTAAATTTAAATTAAACATTAAGTAATAATATTATTCGGTTTATTTAAGGAATGAATGGTGTATTTTCATTAAATATTTCACTAATGACTGTATTTTATTTGAAAGAGAAATGTGTTAAATACAAGTCGCTAAGAAAATAAGCTTGGTCCACAATAGAATACGTTTAATTTAATGGAAATAAAATTAACCATACAACAAAAAATTTTAATTGCTCGATTGTTTTTGTAAAAGAATGGTAAAACAGTATTAAAATAGGTTTATGACAGAAATTTCCATTCTTAATATTGATACTAAACTAAAATGTTAACTTTTGGATTTGACATGTAATTCTTTTTAATAATTGTGATTAATCTGTCTATTCTGGTTAACAACAATCTTTTAAGTATTAAAAGTGTGCAATATGTTATGCAGTTTGTGAAATAAAAACAATAATTCATTTCTATTAGACTGTTTTATATATTATTTCAGATTAAAAATATTAAGCTTTAATGTAATCATCTTAATTTTCTTAACGGATTAATGCTTTTAAGAAATTTCTTTATTGTGTTCTATCATTTTGCGAAGTGGGTGGTTGGAAATAACATTCTAAGCAACAACAACATAATTTCAAAATAATAGACATGCTAATTAAGAGATTTAAGTTCGGAGCATCTTACAATGTGTGTCTTGGGTAAATACTCGTACTGGTATAATTATACATACAAGTTAAATAAACTACTAACTTTATTTTAAAATTTTAAAAGTTGTTTTGTATGTCTTTGTAAACAATACAAAGTAATGAAGCGTAACTTTCATTCATTTAAATCATAATTCGTAACTAAAATCAAGAAAAAGCAAGCTTACAACAGTTAATTTAATCTATTTAATTGGTAGACGCCATGCGCTAAAACCAAACATGGCATCACCATTTTAAATGCCATCCATCATTCATTACAACACCCTAGTTTTAAATATGTAAACATGCACAATATTTTGCACAATTCATTTATTAACGAGTGGGCAATCTAACTTTTGAAATTTGAATCGGCTATAAATAAAAAAACTAATATATATTTTTTCAAAATTATGAGTTTATTAGAAAGATTGGACATTTATATTTAAGAATGAAACACAACATCATTCAAATAACTGCCATGGCTGGCTTAACAGTAACCCATTCAATTAACCCAATTTGTTAGTACATTTTTTATTGTTGGGCTCCAATCAGCAGAATGGCAACTTCGAATTCTTGTTTCACGGCACTAATCGTCTCTAGATGGTGCGTAACACTTATCCTTAAAGTTTCTCCACGAAAAAAAATCCAACGGGTCAAATCACAGCTGCTAGGCGGCCAATTGAAATAACATCAGCATTTTGGCTGATTTTTTGATTTCCAAAAAAGTGCGCAAAATATCGATGGTTACATTGGCTGTATGGAAAGTGGCTCCGTCCTGTTGAAACCAAATGTCATCCATTTCATACTCTTTAATTTTTGGAAACAATAATTTGTTTAGCATAGCACAGTAACGTTTGCTATTGACGGTAACGGCGGCTCCTTGCTGATTTTTCAAGAAAAATTACCCAATAATGCCGTCGGATCAAAAACCAAACCAAATGGTTACTCGTTGTGAATGCATAGGCTGTTCAATAGTCATGTGTGGATTCTCTAATTCCCAAATGCGACAATTTTGCTTATTGACATAGACTATGAAATGAAAATGAGCTTTATCGGAAAACACATTTTTTTGATATAAATGCTCATCTTCGGCCAAACGATCTATAGCCCATTGGGCAAACTGAAAACGCATCGGATGATCACGAGGTTTCAAACCAAGGTTTTTATGCAAAATTCTTCTCAGAAAAGTGCAAGAAATGTTCAGTTCCTGAGAACTATGACGAGTTGATTGACTCTGAGCAAAAGCATCAATTTTTTTCGGCTAAGCGCACTGGACGAGAACGTGAACGTGTTGTTTTATCCACTAACAATCTTGTTTTGCAAACTCGCTTCACAAATTCATCAACAAACTGCGTTGAAGGCAGTTCTTTTTTATCGAATTTGTTTCGTAAATTTCATACCAATTGAGCAGAATACTCATCACTTTGGAAGTAAGTTTTCATTATTTTTCAACTTTATTCAAGTGTAAAGCGTCCCATTTTGTAAATGCAAAACATAAAACTAAATTTCTGTCAACTCATAAATGTTATTATATCTTTGAAAAACAGAATAAACGGTAATTTAAATTCCAAACTTATGACTCACCCTTTACATCTGGTTGCAAATCAGATTCTTGTTCTATTTATTAAAAGCCAATTGATTTCAATTTAGAGCCAATCTTGTTGTATTGATATTACTGCAAGGAACTGTTTTTAACTATATTTAGAAATTATACTGGCGGCAAAAAAGTGCGATGAGATTTCGTAGAAAATTGTTAATTGATTTTTTAAATTGACAGTTTATACATTAGATCTTTACACACATATACAATACAAAAGAAAAAGGAAATTAAAAAGACACAAGATAAGGTAGATGAAACGTAAAAATAGACAAAAAAAAGATAAAAAAAGGCATAGAAATATAAAAAGTGACAAAAAAACAAAAACATAAAGAAGAGATGCAAAGATAAGCAATCAACACACGGTAAATAAACCTAAACCTAAAACTGACAAAACTCACGAAACGACAAAGCAAGAAATTTAAAAAAACAATTATGAAAATCCAAAATCACAAGAATAGGATGCTGGAACATCATGTCCTGGCACAACCAAGATCAAGAAATCATCTTTAAAATAAACAACCACAACATTGACATGTGCTCCATAGCAAAAACCAAAAAGAAAAGTAATACAAAATATAAAAACTTTATCCTAATCCAAAAAGCTAAAGCAGGGGTTGGACTACGTATACACAAAAAATTGAGCCAAACAAAGACACATTTATACTGGGAGACCTCAATGCAAGGGTTGCAAAAACAAAAACTGCAATATGCTGATCACATTGTGTGCACAAAACTTGCTTAGAATTAACTACATCTACTTTCCACACAAAATGCAATATAAATATACATGGTCAAACTCACAAGACCAAAAATCAGTAATAGATTACGTCATAACCAACAGAAACTACATCAAAACCAAATTCTGAACGTACGGACACTTAGCTCTGCAAACGTGGGATTAGACCATAACCTCGTTCTATGCAAACTCCAAAACAACGTAATCCTAGACAAACGTAAACCCACAAATCCAATAACAAGGTTTAACATTGAGTCTCTAAACAACGAAAGCACCAAAATCTTATATGTCAACAAAATCTTACGAAAAAAAGCCAAGCCAAGAACACCTGCAGATAACATCAATCAGGCATAAGATACCTTAAGATCTAATATACTAGAAAGTTTAAAACAAGAACAACAAACGCAAACAACAGACCCAGTACGATGTCTTGGTACATTGAGGAAATAAAAACATTAACCGCAGAAAAAAAAGCCGCCTATCTAGTATACAGAAACAATGCTACTTCAGAACAAAAAGAGTAAATATGAAAATAACTAAAAAAACATTTTGCATTGAAGACAAAGAAGAGTATGGAATATGCTTCATAACAGAAAGAAACCGGTAAACAAATATCATCAAACGTCAATTATCCCACCAGACACACATGGGTAAACCATTTCAGAAAATTATGCAACACGACATTAGAAGAAACAGATAAGAAAATCACAGATACTCAATAAAGATGTAGCCAAAACAATAAAGAAGTTTAAAAATAGAAAATTCCCAGGAATCGACGCAATAACAAACAAAATGCCGAAATAGAAAGGCAACCGGCTAACTCAAAAATAAGCAAGTTATAGATAATCATAGATCGCAAAAACATACCAGAAGAATAGAAAAAAAGCATAATCATTCCTGTATTTAAAAAAGATCAAAAAATCTATAGAAAACAATTAGCCCCTCTACATATACTTTATTGATCTGAAGCAAGCATTTGACAGGATAAAACTGTCGGATCTGATAAGGGTCCTACAAAAGAACTAAACCAATAAAAAAATATAAACTTAATACGAAATGAACATCAAAAATATCACAAAAATAAAAAATCAACGGCGCGCTAATGAATGAGATGCCCATGACATCAGAAATCAGAAAAGGAAGTCCCACATTATTCAACATCATTAAACCAAATTATAACAACTGTCAAAGAAACAAAAGGAGGATTCGGAATGGAAAACAATCAAGCAAAAATAATGTGGATAACAACCAAAAACGAGAACATCCTACAATGCTTACTGTTCGCATTTAACACCACCACAAAACTGTACAATATGAGGATATCCACTGAGAATACTAAACCTATAGAAATACCCAAAGACTCATTGGAATGCAAACTAGTGGTTGACGACAAAATTATGATGAACCAGACTAAGACAACGTATCTAGAGAGATCATGTTGACAAAATGAACGTTGAGAGATTAACAAGATGAGCAAAACAACACCCGTCACAAAAAGACAACCTAGAAAATCCCCAAAACAATGGAAGAATAGTTGGACCTCAACATCACAAGAGCAACCATAAAAGAACTAATGGTACAAACAGAACGCATCGTCATAAAAAAAAGAAGAAGGAAAAAAGAATTGCAAAAAGATAGAAAAGAACAGAAAAAAACTAGATAAACTTAAAAAACGCAATCAGAATTAGCAGAAAAACATGCTAAAAAAGACAAAAAAATAGATGTCATGATTGAAAAATTGTTTTCCAAGAGAAAACTAGTAGAAAAACCAGAATTATAAAAAAGAAAAAACAGTTAAGGCAACAGTAGAAAAAAATTAAAAAATTATTAAAAAATCCCCAGCAACAAAGCACCAGATCCGGAAATAATAACAATATATGTATAATGTAAAAACAGCGTTAAACGGAAACAAGGTATGCTAGAAAAGCTTTACCCTAGTATTAATTAAGCAGAAGAAAAAAACAGGAAAATAATCAACACAATAGATAAAATAATGAATAAACTCATTGTGCAAAAAATAAATCAAAAAAAGATGAGAAAAAAACAATACTAGTTTACCAAAAAAAAAGTAAAAACAATAGCAAAAAAAAGCAAACAACGGAGTGCAATAGAAAAGACAACAATACGAATGGGAGCAAAAAGCAAAATTTTATATGAAGCAGGAGGGCCTACAGAGCGGTGTCAAAATAGGTAATCGCAGCATTACCTGTTGTGGATATAATGATAGAAAAAAAACTAAACATAAAAAAATCTTGTAAAAGAAAAAATTAGTAATATGGAAGTAAAGATAAAAGCATAAAAGAAGACAATAGATAATGGCAGTGACAGTGTAGTAAACAAGAAAATAAAATTAGTTAAAAAAATTAAACTCGGGGATGAAAAATATACTAACCGTGCACGGACCCTTGCAAATGTTTTAAAAAATCAAAGAAAAAAAGAGAATAGATGTCTATTCTGTCAGAAGAAAAACACAATAATGTGAAAAAATAGTACTAAACAAAACTGCAAGTATAACTTAAACTAAAATTAGAACTGCCAAAAAGAATACAATTAATAGAATTGCATAAATATTTATAAAGAAAAAAAGATACAACATACAAAAATAAGTAAAAAAAGACCTAAAAAACGCATCTGAGAACAAACCATATAATTAGAATAAATGTTAGTGCAGATAAAAAAACAAAAGACAAAAGAGACAGACAATTATAGAGGCTATAGAGAGAAAGGGGTTGGGGACAACATGCGTGCCGCAGATGCTGCGTGAAAATGCGCGAACCAATAACCTAGACTAGAAATAATAATAAAATTTACGCAGAGAAGAAAACCAGAAAGTATTTCTATGCGTGAGTCATTCTTAAGGGCCATTTGCTAAGGCCAACTCGTCATTTTTTTTTTTCAAAAATAAATTTTAGAAAACGTTTTTGAAATTTTTTATTCTATATCATTTTATTTTATTTTTAGAAATATATTTTTTAACAATTACAATGATATAGATTGTATGAGTCTGCAACCTGCAATTGTTGAGATATTCATTAAAATAATAAAACAAAAGTAGTTAAAAACATATTTAATAATTTATTAAATTTAAAAAACTTAATAATAATCACATTTTATTGTAATTTACTTTTTGCTTCGTTTGAAGCGTCCACTTAATTTTACGTTTAGTTTTTAATTATATTGAGAATAACAGAGAAACAATAATTGTTTTTACGTTGCTAGGATAACTGGAACATAACCTGCTATATTTGTTTTTATTATTTTAATAAATATTTCGTAAGACCTATAAAATGTTATACCATTGTAATTATTAAAAAAATTCTAAAAATAAAACACATTCAAAATCAAAATACTTCTCTATATAGATTAAAAAATCTACACCAAATTTTATTAAAGTTATTTTTAAAGAACAATTTATTTAATATTTTATTAAAAAAATTAAATTGATAGTTTGTGATGTCACATGTGAAGAATATTTTTTAACGTATTTATTAATATTAATAATGATTTCAAAATTCCAAAATTTTATTAGTTTTAGTTTTTCATGGTATATAAAGTACCGCTTTACAAACTAACCCTTCATAAATACCTACTATTTTCTAGTGTTGGCTTTTTATCAATATTTGGTTTTTGACATTATCTAAAAAAATTATAAAGATTTATTATTACAAATAATAATATAAACTTATAATAGCGTATTTTTATTTATAAATTCTTTAGTAATAATTATTTAAAGTATAATGTAATGTACTTAACTTATTAGTCTGCTTCCCTAGTTCTAAACTAACACATTTTTAAAATGTAATATTTAGAAAAGCTGGATTACATATTAAAAAACATGTTATAATTTAAAAAATAATTTTACTTAAAAAAAATGTTTTACAAAGTTTGATTTTTACTATAATTTAAACTTTTTATAATCTTTAAAATTATTATTAATTATTTGTATTTCTGATTAATTTACTCAAATGATACAATTAAAACTGTTTGTATATTTTTGAATATGTGTAAATACTAATTTTGTCAAATGACATATAACTAAATTAACATTTATTATAACTGATAATAATATTGTATCCGTCAGAGCAAAAGCGTCATACCGGACTGGTTTGGTAAGAAGATGTCATTATCTTTTTTAAGATGTCTTACTTAAGAACTACCGCAGCGAGTTATTGCTTATTATCACAATAAGTTACTATTTATGCTTTACCTTTTATATAATAAAATGATGTATTTTTAAGTCAAATAAATAAATTTAAAAGTTGGATTTTCAGCAATTTCAAATTACTGTTAACGATTTCAATAATAGAAATATTGTTACTAATATAATAAAAAAAATGTGAACTAATTGAATCAATATGTATCCGCCTTTACAGATAGATAGAAATAAGATTCTAATATAGTTTAGGTCATACTTATTTAAATTAACATATTCTTCAAATATAGGGGCGCTTAGTCCTAGCTGAGCACTAAGACGATTATCTTTAATAAGTGGCTCTGAAAACCTCTTGTTAAAATGAATATTTCTCACATACATAATCAGGATTAACAAATTTTTGGGTATAATATAATAATTTTAATTTTAACAAAACAATATTCTAAATTACAATTCGTATTTGATATAAATTTTGTGTTAAATTATTTGAAGCGATGTATAACAAATTTAACTCCCATTAGTTGAAAAGTTATTCAAATTACCATGCAATATAAAAAAAGTTTACAGAGGTCGAGTTAAAAAGGTGCTAACTAATTTATTACATTTAAAGAGTTTTAGATACTTTTCATGGCATGTAAACGAAGAGAATCTTCCACTTGGCACTAAATGATTTAATTACCATCAATCACTCTTGTAATTAGTTTAATTAATTGAGTATTTAATGTTAAAATGATTTAGCGGATTATTGTATTAACGGTTCTGAGTTCGAATCTGATTGAGTTTTACAATAATTGTATGTAGTAGGAGCAATTAATTAAACTGTTTGGAATTATAATTTAATCGTGCTGAAGCCGGCGAGATAGCGCACGCCGAGTGAATGAGTTGTTGAAGTAGGTTATTATCGAGTTCATAAAAGTTTTATTACTTTACACTTTCATTCAGTGTGTCTGTGCCAGTGTATACATATATATTTGTTAGCGTGATTGCGCTTATCGAGTTTTATCTGTGTCAAGTTGAAGGCCTCGCAGAAGTGGAAAACATTTCCGAATATATTTATTTGTATTGTATGTATGTGCGCTATGCTTTAGTCTCAGGTAGTCGGGGAGACCCATCACCATCAGCTGTTGTCACGGCGAAGAGAGGGGGTTTGGGGTGATCGCGGCGGGACGCGAAGGGGGCCTTCTCGCGAAAACGTCGCCAACGTTTTTTGGTAAGAGGGATAACATTATAGGGGTTGATATCGGTGGAAGTGAGACGAGATGGGTCGAGTTGCCTGCGTGAACCAGACTTGGCGCAAGTGTTGCGAGGGGGTGGGAGGGTGTCACGTCAAGCCATCACGCGCGGGGACTCGCGAACCCTCAAACACACACACACACAGCCCAGCCGCCTCTCTCAGTCCGCGCTAGTCTCACCAGTCTCACTCAGTCTCACTGGTCCGTCGCACGTAGTATTGATCGGCCGGACAAAGGAACTGACCACCAGTTTGCAAGAAACTCTCCGACCGGCAACATTTGAATCTCCCTGCCGAATTATAAAGTGCAGCGCGCGAATTATTGTGTTAGCACAGTGTGAGTGCGTTTGTATGGTGCATCGTTTTAATAACTGAAAACTTTGTGGCGCACGCGTCGCAAAAAAGCACGTTGTGTTGTGTGTTGGTTGCATTCGTCAAAAGTTGGGAGCGCGCAACGGACTAACCGACTCTCGCGGCCACGTGCTTTATTCACCGCCCGGTGTTTTTCAGTGCGTAAATACATGTGATTAAACTTTATAAAAATTAATAACATCCTGCAAATATGATGTCCGCAAAGGCAGGGAAGCGTCCTCTTCGGTCACTGACAGCTCATGAAAAACTGGAAGCCATCCGCAGGGTGCATGATGGTGAGAGTAAAGCTTCAGTAGCTCGCGATATCGGTGTACCTGAATCTACACTTCGCGGTTGGTGCAAGAATGAAGAAAAAATATCATACATTTCTCGTCAATCGAGCCCTGAAACGGACGACTCGATTCATGCACCTTATGAATTAAAAGAACCTAAAAAACAGAAATTAGATGATGCAGCATCCCCATTTAATTTAAGTCTTAAACCAAGGAACTCTTATTCACCAGGATCTCCAGTTGATTATACTAAACAAGATGACAAACCCATTAATCTCAAGGCAGATACACTAACACCGAAATCGCAAATGTCTGAACGCGAACGCAATCGTGCCGAATTAGCGCGATTGAGTATTGAATTGGGTTTAAATAGACCTGAAATGTATCCTGCAGGTGGTGCGATAACCGATATGTCATCAAATATTGGTTTATTAGCACAATGGAATAGTTTATTGATGCAACAAAATCAGCAGCAACAACAAAAAGTGCACAAAAAAGTTACAGCTCCGGCAGATACAAGCACTAATATATCGACTGCAACTCCACTATTGACTACATATAAACCACCATTAACAACTACGGATAAATCTCCAAAACTTCCCAAAGTCGATCCACCAAAATCAGTTGAAGATTCTGTATGGTACTGGCTAAAAACACAACAAGCAATGTTAAGTTTAAATTCGCAAAATACTCCCACAAGCAATAATATTCCAAGTTCTACGAGTGGAGGATTACCACCAACATCAACACCCCCAGCAGGCGATCAGAACAGTTCATGGTTCTGGAAATGGTACAAGCAATACACCCAGGCATCGCAGCAACTCCAGCAGCAGACTGATAAGCAAATATTATACCAGCAACTCACAAAAGACAAAGACAGTGAAAATCTTAAAATGGAAGAGAAACCCAAAAATGGAAATAGTAATAATAATAATAAAGCTCGCGCCGTCTTGGATAACCTGCTACTTAACAACAACAATAACGTCGCTGTCAATGGAAGGAACTCGTCTGAAAAAGAAAGCAACGAGGAAGATTTATTATCGCAAACCGAGGCCCTCGAACACGGCGAGAAGTTCCTTAAGTGGTTGGAGTGCTGCAGCGAACCTTCAGTCACCGCGATGCAGATTATGCAGTTCCGGGGACTGATAAATAACATCAGAATTGGCGCCGATCGTAGAAACAGCGACAGCCAGAAGACTAAGGTGAGGAGGAAATAGTCACCAGGCCTGGCGACCGCTTCAGGCTGTACAGCTCAACAAACCAAATCGTAAAAATCTTTATTATATATAGTTGACGCGTTTTTTATGTAGTCTATGTACAAATTTTATTGTTGCCCACGAGAGATGTATGTGTGATTCAATTTTTTTGCAATTTTTTTGGACGTTAATGGTGCGCCAGAAAAAATAATGTGGTATCGCTAGGGCGACACGGTGCAGTGTTGATCTCGAATGGTGATAGAACTCGAACGAAAAAGAAAACTCAATGTTACCTGTAATTTAATGAAATAGTTCTGTGGGCGGCGTTAAAATTTCCCAACATACACGTATTAAATAAATAATTAAAAAATAATTAATAATGTTAATTTTCCTAATAATTTTTAAAAATATTTATATATTTGTTGCCAATATACGTGATGATGTTGGTGATAATTTTACCCTGCGCCCTTATTCCTATTAATAATGTTAAACTGAAATGTGTTTAGTCAGTTATTTAATTACTTATATATTATTTATGTATATTTCGTAGTCATTGCGACGTTGTATAGTGAGTGCCAAAACCTGTGCGCTGAGGTTTCGTAGGTGATACCGATGTGCGAACTTTTATTACATCCCCACAACACTCCCCCAATTCACTTTGATTGTTTCGCCGACCTGCTCAAGAAAAATATGTGTACCTATTGATATATACATAATATATATTTAATTTATTTAATTATATATTTTAAGTAAATGTGGGATCTCAATGAAAATTGCCAAAGGTATTATTATTATAAAAACTAGTTGTGATTTATCCGCAATTTTTCAGCCGTTACGTGTCAATAATCCTAGGACAACGATTTATTTAGTCCCAGCAATATTGCTTTATCATGTGCATATTGTAATTTGCTTCGACGTAACCAAATGCACTTTGTCCATCCCCTCTTGTATATAGTAATTGTTAGTGTTTAATAATGGGGATGTTAGGTTTGACACGGCGGACGCACATTTACCTTGTCCCTCCCTCTCTTTTAATCCCATCAACTCTTTTGTACTTAGGTATTTATTTTGCGGCTGTAAATGTATGTTTAACTTTGTTTATTATTTTCTATTTGTTGTATCTTTTTGCTCTATTTGATAAAAATTGATCTGATATTTTTGTACGAAATGTTTAAAAAAAAATTGAGATTATAAACGAAACTTTTAAGAAAATTTGACTATAAAATATATCTATATTTGAAAAAGACACGGCAAATAAATATCCTTTTTTCTGTGAAAATTAGTACTGTGTTTTTTCTTTCTTCTACTTTCAGAAGCCTTACCTTTCCTTGTAGTAATGTGCATAATGGATTAAACGAACTATCGGTAAGTAGTGATGAAGTCATTCGAATTATAAATGGTTGCGTTATATTTGAATAATAAAATAATTCTAATCATTGACTAATTATTCGTGTTTATTGCAGATTTTTTCTAATAAAAAATTTATTACAATTATTTAAGAATGAAATGAATTTTAAATGAGCATTTGATAAAAAAAAATTCAAATAATTTACTATTAACTACATTTAAGAAATAAGTTTGCTAAATTTAAAATTTTGATATATTGATATAAATTTTTGAAAGAAACTGTTATTTGCATTAATTAATTAAAAATTATATTATTGAATTGAAACCTATTTTTGTACACAAACATAAGAAAGAATTAAGTAATTTCTGACGAAAAATTTGAAATAGGGTTCAATTGTAAAAATAATCTTAAAAGTTTATTATTATTTGAATATGATGTAATCTTGATTTAAGCATTAAATCATCAATGACTTTTTTTTTTAATAAAATCAATTCAGTATTTCTTGACTTTTTTCACCAACAATCGACTTATCTAATAACTGAAAAATTAGTAGATTTTTTATTTAAATTGATTTTATTATTTTTGCTTTAAAAGATAGGTATTAAGTTTCTAATAATTCCGTGCAGTATGCAAGAAATGATACTTGGTAACATTAAAATAATAATAAATTTAGACTGTTGAATAGAAAAGAATATATTTTATTATTGACCTAAAAGATATATTCTTTAACGACCTAACAAATAATATATACATCATCCACCTTAAAATGAATATAAAATAATAAGTATTGACAAAAAAATAAAATAATGCCATCGATTATCAAATAAAATAAATATTAAAAAATTCTTGATCTAAAATAAATAAAATATTATGTATTAGCATAAATAAAAGCGGTATTTATAGACAAACTCACAAAAATATGCGTACATGTAAACTTTGGTTTGAAAAAAGAAACAGGTTGCCATAGACGTGAAAAGAAAACAATTTGACGTTGAATTTCATATTGTACAGTTTATTATTCAGTACAAAAGTACATTTATTACTAAAATGAATGAAGCAAAATCAATACGATGCAGAGCTACATTGTGGGAGTTGCTTATGGTATCTAATTGAGACAGGCAGACCTATACATATTTAATAAATCAACTTTTGAAAATCTAACCATAACATTTAGATAAAATTTTAATCCAGTTTTTGGATTCTGGAGGATATGATATTGAAGCCGAATATGTATCTTTAGTACTTAGTAGTAAGTATATTTATTTCATATTATATACTGAATTATTTTATATATGTATATACTTTGAGAATATGATTGAATATAAAAAGGGTTATCGACCGAGGTCTTTCTGCCCAACTATGTATCCTTAGTTGTGTGCAAAATAGTTATTATATAAAATTTGATAAAACGATTGAAGAAATATTAATATATAAAAATAATGCCATGTGAACTATTCTATTGTAAACTGATGCTGAAACTTGAGAAAAAATACAGTTCATTCATATCTAACAAAAAAACGGTCCTTCGAATCGGATATTCCGGATAATCCTTATTATTTTAAATTAATTTAAAGAATTGATCTGTTAGAATTTTAATTAATAAAAAATAATTATTTAACAAAATTCTAAATTATAACTACATAGCAGGTGCGGTACTCGTGGTATTAAATTAGTTTAAAAAAATTATCTTACATTTTTTAGTAGTTGAAATGCCTGAACCAACCAGTTCTGACCAAATACAGTTTGCGGGTTGTAACAATAAGGAAGCATTTACTGAGCAGGTTGCAATTGTGTGTTGACATGATTGTAACTTTATCCAGGAATATCTCCGTCTTTAAGGTAAGGCCTTACTTTCAACATTTCAACAACATGAGGAAGTGTTAAACCAGATATTCATTATGAGACTTTCTTATACCGGTTTTGAATCGGATACTGCAAAATTGGCAATTGATTTTGAGCAAAAATATTGCAAAGTTAAAGCTGAATTGAATAATTTTAATTTTCCTAATGCAAGTGTTCTAAATACTGTGGTTCACTCAAAAGCAAGACCATTTGTCAGTAATCAAATTTTATGGTAATTTAAAAAAAATCTTTATTGCATTGTATGACAATTTAAATCATTGCGCTAAATTAACAAAAATTGAAAAGTTTTTCTATTTATTGGGATATTTCGAAGGTAATACTTTCCAATTAGTCAAAACAGTTACCTACACAAACAACTACAAATTATTTTACGATATCTTAACAAAACATTATGCGAGTATTTGCACATCATTATCTTTTGAATATTTTAAAATTATCTTCTGATAAATTAGATAATCAAAAATTCGTATTTCACCTTTTAATTAGTTTGCAAACAAATGAAATTCTGCATTCTTTGTTTTGGCTATAAGTTTCTTTATCTTTTACGAAAAACTTCCTACCTCTAATCATACAGTTTTTGGTGTACTGCAATTTGATTGATTTTCTAATCAATCTTTCAAATGTTTTGGAGTTGAATGCAACAACTTCATCTTCATCACTGAGATTCTATAACCAATATCCTAATGTTAAAAATTAATCAAAAAAAATTTACATGGAGGTAAAAAAAATGATTCAAAACATTGATTTATAAATTGTTCGTTTTTTTTTACTGCAAGTTTAAGATTTGAAATAGGCAAAGCATACAAACGCTGTTTTTCATGTCTTAAGATGCATCATTTTATAAAATGTATTTTGAAGTTTTCTTGCAAAACCTGTGGTAGAAATGACCACAATATTTTAATACATTTTAATAACAAAGTTACTAAGATATCCAATGCCATGCAGATGTCTGACCAACCTACAACAAAATCAAATTTAGGAAACTAATTGAATTATGTCTCACTTTATTGTGCATCTAATTCTAATTACATTGCGCTTTTAAGAACTATACTTGCTAAAATTTGTGATCAAAAAGGACGGTGGTTTCAGAAGAGTCGATTAATTATTTATTACTCATTGATTTGCTAAGCAGTTAAAATAACCAAAGATGAAGTGTCTAATTTCCTTAAATGGAGTAGGATAATTATCCGTGGAATCACCTTAAGGTGTAGTAAGTTTTTTATTGAGTGCATCCAATGATTCATAATTTACTTTAAAATTTAATGCTGCAGTATTACTAAAGATTATTTCCGGCTTACCCATTGTTGCAATTTCAAGTAAAGTTCTAGTTTTGTTTTTAAATATAGTTTTGGCCAATCCTCAATTCAATGAGGTTTTACTCATATTTTATTGGGTCTAGATGCTGATATTAAGGGCAATTCAATTTTGAATAATTTTATGGATTCCCCGGATAATAGTTATATCACAAATTCTATGTATGCTCACTTAAAATCTATATCACAGCTAAAATGGTTTTAGTCTTGACTGTCAAAAACATCCAGTCTGTCCAACATTCTTTGGGTGTAAAAGTGCACGTTCTTCCGAACTCATCTTATTTAAACAATGCGGGTAACACCAGCCAACATTCTTTGAGTGTAGAAAAGTACGTTTGTATGAAACTATTCTTGTTTTGACAAAGTTTTTGACACTAGCCAACATTCTTTAGATGTAGAAACGTACATTATTTCAAACTCATCTTGTTCTAATGAGATCCCCAACAGACAACATTCTTCAGGTGATGTTCTTCCAAACTTATCTTGCTTAAACAAAACCAGCTAACATTTGTTGAGTGTAGAGAAGTACGTTCTTTCAAACTCGTCTTGTTTTAACAAAACCTCAGCCACCAACCCTTGAGTGTAGAGTACGTTTTTCGAAACTCATTTTATTTCAATGTGGCTTCTAACACCAGTATATTCTTTGGGTGTAGAGCAATACTTTTTTCAAAACTCATCTTATTTTAACAAGGTTTCTAATATCAGCCACCTTTCTTTAAGTGTAGAGGAGTACGTTTTTCTAAACTCATTTTGTTTTAAAAAAGCTTCAAACGTCTCACTCTTTGGTTCAAGATGGTGACTTTTGTTTGAAGTTTTTGTCTATTAACGCGGCCACTAGTAACAATCAAGATCAATCACTTTCTTTAAACTTGTTTTCTTGTAATCCTTTACCGCATGAAAAACCTATATTAGCCAATAAAAAAATTGATAGTTCATCTCTTGATCAAACGCTTCGTGCATTTTGGGAAAGTGAACAAATATTTCAATCTGCAATTTTGTTACTTTAAGAAATTCTGTGTGATCAATATTTTGCACAAACTGTTTTGAAAGTTAGTGATGGACGATATATCATTACTAAGTTATCTTTTAAAGACAATGTTTGTTCAAAACTGGGTTCTAATAAAAAGCATGCATTAAGTTTTATTTAATTGGAAAATTGTTTTAAACAAAATTCTATATTGAACAAGGTCATTTAAAACCTGCAAGATATCCAGTCTCTTATAATATGACTCATCGTGGGATAAAAAAATAAAAAGCATTATTACATTGAGGGTAGTTTTCAATCCACTTAAAAAGAACAGTAATGGTATTTTGCTTAATGACACTTCTTTTATGTAAAAAAAATATAATTTGATATTGGTAAAATTTTGACCTGTTTTCGGTTTTATCAAGTTGCTTTACAATTTGGTATTTGTCAGATGTTTCAAAAGGTAGATTTTCATAAAGATGAATGCACTTTCCAATATATCTTTTGGCGTTTTTATTGTGATAAACCCATTTTAGAATTGGAACACACTAGAGTGATATTTGAAACAACATCAAGTCCATACCGAGCACATTGTAACATTGTTCAATTGAGCAAAGATTAAAAAAAACTCGTTTTCCTCTAGCAGTTGAGGCTTTGAAATTAGAACTTTATGTTAATAATATTTTACGGGGTGCATCAGACAAATCTTTAGCATTGGAATAAATAAAAATATTTGTTTGGGCTTTTGAAATGTGGAGGATTTAAATTGGCTTTATAGGTTAGTTTGCAACGTTCAATTGTATACTCAAAAAAAAAAACAAATTTTCAAATCTAATAGTGTGTCTGATACTAATAAATTGTTAAAAATGGCTTAGGCTTAGCTTTTTTTTCTTTGAAAATATCGCTGCAAAAATTGTGGTTGCTCAAAGTTGGTTGGGATGGCATATTGCTTTCTGAGATAATGAATAAATGGAATTAAATTATGGCAAAGATATCTAAATTGGAGAAAATTGTGATACTTAGGTATATTGTCCCAATTGATTTATTGGCCTCAAGCACTCGTGTTTTGTAGATTTCATTACAGTTCTGGCTTGGGTTTATACTCTTTCTTATCTTATGTGGTAAATTGTGTATCACAAATACATAAATTTAATTCAAAAGATGATTGAAAACATATTCAAAAAAATTTAGCTATTTTTTTTTATAAATTTATAATTTGTTGTTTGAATTGTTATAGATTAGCAAAGAGCGTAATGAGCCTTCCAGAACTTTTAGTCATGTGAGGTTGGATTATGTGTTTAGAAAGTTTATTAAATGCCATTTAGCGTAACTTATTTGCATGGTTACAAAAACTACTATAACTAGTATTTCTACTAAAAGTTGTTTGGGTGTTTTGAATCAGTTTTTGAATTGACGAGAATTGTCTATAAAGATTTGTTTGTATTAAAGATCTAAGTTCCAAGGTGCTGCAAAAGAACGTAAGATGTTTCAGATTCAAAAACAACTGAAAAATTGATACATTATTTAGCGGTAAAAGAGAATTGAATGGTTTTTTTAGCCTTCATGTGTTCCTAATGTTTGAAGAATTTGAGTGGTTGGAGTTAAATCTTTTAAGTATCATTTTTGCCAAGTGATAAGACAATAAACTCTAACTTTTGAGAAATTTAATACAACAAATTCAAATAAATTCAAGAACTTTCAAATAGTCCGGACGATGATTTGGTTTCTAACCCAAGGTCATTTCTGGAGGGAGGGGGGCAAAACTCTTAACAAAAATATTATTTTTAGTTCTACACTTACATTTTTTTTCCTTTTAGTAACGGAGAAAATTAATATAATATAGACAATATATTCTTTATTGCCTCGAAAGCATATATAAGACCATTCTTCAAGTCTTTTTGACATCTACATCACTTAATATTTCTTATTATTAGTTAATCTATGTCTTTAGTTTTTTTTTGCTATTAAATTAAACGACAAATTACCTACAACAATATTTTAGATATGTTCCGCCCAGTTATTTGAATTTATTTTCTGACGCAATAAACGCTTAACTACCTAATCACTATAAACGTTTATGTTGTATGTTAATTAGATGAAGTATATTTTCACTTAACTGAATTAATGCCGTTTGGTGCCAATTTCTTCTAATTGTTGTCAACTACTATATTATGCAATTGCATCATGCGGAAGAGAAATTATTTATACTTTGTTTGAATTGGTCTGGACCATTTTGTCTTCATGAAATCAGAAAGTTTAGTACTTATACATTGTAATGTTGCAAACTTTGTCTTTGCATGTGCTTATTTAGGCCACTGTTCAGTTATCAGTCCTGTAAGCTATTGTAGTTTGATTTGACCACGCTTTTGGTTGTTGTGTTATAAATAATTTGTGTGTTTTATTTTCTTTATTTTTTTCCGTCTTAAGGTATTCTTCTATATCTTGTTTTTTTTTATATTTAGACTGAGGCTACTCTCCGATTTTATGTATATCATTGCGCAATTATGTTAGCTCTTTTTTTTTTCTTGCAGACGTTTTAACAGCTCTAAAGGTATTTCATCTACCCCTAAAGTTTTTCCAACCTTTATATTTTTCATAATTGATATTATTTTGTCTATCATAATGCTTTCATCTATATTGTTTTTATTTACAATCTCTTTCATTTCCACATCTAACTTTTCTGGTTAATTATTTGCATTATAAAGATTCCAGTAAAATAAATTAATTAATTTAAAATTATGTTGTCTACTTTTTGCCAAACAAAACTCAAAATATATAATTCAATAATGCTAAAACTAAGAGTAAATATACTTATTCCTCAAAATATATATATATATATATATAAATAAATTATTTTTGATCTAATTTACATGTCTAAAGATTTCTAAAAGATATATTATTGTTATATAGTATACGATTATTGTGATATTTTGACAATAATATTTTACCCAGTATATTAAGCAATGCTAAAGAACGCACCACAGCCTGCAGTGCATGTCTCCCACTCCGGTTTCCATTTTGTTCAGTACTCAGTGGTATGAGTCGGCGCGTAGTCGTGGCAAAATGGGACTTCTTATAATGTGCTTATAATGACTGAAAACGTTTGCAAATCGGTTTGATTAAAGTGTTTTAAGTGTCCGGAAGTACCACAAATGTGATTGCAGATGTATTAATTAGGAAACACGGTAAGCACTGATTGCACAATATTATGCGCTATGACTCATTGAAATAAGCTTTGTTTTAATTATCAGTAGATTATTGTTATATCTATTAGAATAAAATTGCTAAAATATTTAAAGAAATTGACAAAATATTCCATTTTTATTGTTTCTTGAAAAATTCATGCATTGTAATTAGCTGTATACATTTAATTATATAATAAAGTTTAGTATTGCCAACTACATGATTTTGAACTACTTAAAATGTTTCTAAACTATAAAAAAAATGAACCAAAAAGATTGTAAAATGTTTCTAAATTACTATAACATGTTACTGAATCATTGCAAAATGTTCCTGAAATATCATAAATGAAGCATATGTAATGATGGGTCTAATCATCACTGTCTTTTGGTTATATTAGAAATCAGTCTCCATGTGCGACCATCTAATCGAAGAGCATCCGAATGACTTGCAAATATCTAATTTGCTTTGTTACCGAGAGCGTAGCCTTATACATTTTTTTTTCAGGTCTTTGGTGTTTTGATGTCTTACAAAAAAGACGATTGTCGTCCCTACAATGTCTGATATAGTTGCCACAAAAGCCCGTTTACAAAAATCGAAAAATCATTGGCGTAACCCAAGGCAAAAACTCACTAGCCGTTAAGTATCTGCAGTAAGCCTTTCAAATGATAGTGCTTTTGTTGATGTGCGTATATAACTGTTTATTATACAGAGTAATTTATACCAAGAAGCAAAAAATAAAAAATTGTGTTTGAGATTGGATTCTAAACAAAAAATATGAAATAACTTTTTTCCGGTAGGCTTTTGGAAATATCGAGACATAAAGTTTTCTGAACATATTTGAATTTTTGTTTATAAAATTAATAGTATGTCACGGAAATTGATTTAAAACAAAAAACTTATTTATTAGTTAATTTTTTTGACAGTTGGTACGTACTTTCAGGTATTGCTTTTAATTGTTAGTGTAAGAAATACAAATTTGATCAAGAATATAGGTTGAAATGAAGAATAAGCCAACACGATTTTTGTTTGCGGCTTTTGCTACGGCAATGCTTTAAAAAGTTATTAAAAAAAATTCCCAGCCATCTTGCCGTGTATTTTTTGATACATTTCAAAGACTGCGATAATGTGGAATTGATAATCACTCATACTGGTAGTGCAAATCTACGATACAACGCTGCAAGTGAAGAAGAAGTAATTGATGCTGTGCTTGATAAACCTGGTATTAGTACTAGAAGAATTGCAGCCCAGTTTCTTAAAACTTTGTTTGGAGGACTTTAAAAAGAAAAGTATTGTTGTATTCTTATTATTAACAACGTATCCATCACTTACAACCAAGAGATCAAAAACAACAATTAGCACTTTTGCGATGGCTTCTTGAACAAAATCTTAACTTTATTCTTTTCATTTTGTGATCCGACAAAGCTAACCTGGTATTAGTACTAGAAGAATTGCAGCCCAGTTTCTTATAACTTTGGAGGACTTTAAAAAGAAAAGTATTGTTGTATTTTTACTATTAACAACGTATCCATCACTTACAACCAAGATATCAAAAACAACAATTAGCACTTTTGCGATGGCTTCTCGAACAAAATCTTAACTTTATTCTTTCCATTTTGTGGTCCGACAAAACTACTTTTACCAGAGACGGTATCAATAACTGTCACAATGTATGTATGGTAAGTAGAAAATCCGAATGCATTTAGAAGACACTGTTTCCAACACAGATTGTCTTACTTGGAATTGTTGGATTATCACTTGCACAAGTTATTAAGAGATGTTCTACTTGCATTGCGCAACGTGATGTGGTATCAACACAATAGTGCACTACCGCGTGCTGCAAACGTTGTTGTAAAATGGCTAAACTATTTTAACTTCATTAATATATAGGCGCGGTCTAGTTCAGCGGTCTGCTAGGTTGCCAGATCAAAACTTACTAGATTTTTACTTTTGGGGCGATGTAAAACAACTAGTTTATGTAAAAAAATTACAATTAAAATTTACTACAAAAATGGTGAAATATTTTCAGTCACAGTTTGCAAAACTAAAGCACTTTTTGGTTGTCGTAAAGCACCTTCTTGGCAGGCAATAGTAAACGTGGTGGAAAAAATTGAGTTGTTGGGACAAGTTTGTAATGTGAAGAATCAAAACCGTGTGCATCGCTTAAGTACACATGAAAATATTGCTGGTGTAGCCCGTAGTGTTAAAGAAAACCCAGGTTTGTCGATTCATCATAATCTTTGGTATTAGACACTCCACAAACGACAATACACCGTATTTTGCATTAAAACTTAAGTCTTAAAGCTTTTAAAGTACAATTAACACAAGAACTCAAGCCGGTCGATAATCATAAACGTCGTATCTTCGCTGATTGGGTCTTTCAAATGCATCAAAACGATCCGTAATTTTATCGAAAAATCATCTTCAGTAATGAGGCTCATTTTCACCGCGGAGGCTACGTTAATAAGCAGAATTGTTGCATTTGGGGCTATGAAAATCCAAGAATAATTGTTGAAAAGTTTTTGCATTCTCACTATACGGTGCGGTTTTTGGGCTGGCGGGCTGGCGGCTCTACTTTTTTGAAAATGAGGCTGGTGCAACTGTTACGGTGAATGAATGGCGCTACCGAGCTATGATTAATGATTTTTTATGGCCGGAATTGGAAGATATTGATGTGGTCGACGTTCATTTTCAGCAAAACGGCGCTGCATGCCACACAATCAACGAAACAATCGCAATTTGCAAGAAAAGTTTCCTGACCGTGTTATTTCTCGAAGAGGTGATCACAATTGGCCACCGAGATCTTGTGATGTAACACCATTAGCCACGTGAAAGATAAGGTTTATATGCTAATTGCTCCACAATCGATACTTAATCTTAATTTTAAGCCGTTTTTTATCCTAATTGGATATAAGCTTCCAACTCTGCACGTAATGCTGGCAACTTACATTACGAAGGACCTAAAGTTTTAAGTGGATTCCGAACCACTGGAGAGATTTTCATCACTCCATCAGAGAGGGTTATTAACCGTAAAACCCCACGCTAGCAAGGCGGGTTGGCGAGTGGGAGAGCGTATAAACATGTAAAAAGTGTGTTACGGTATGCGGGAATCAAACCCACGATCTTTGGTGCAGCGATTGGATGCCTAGACCACTGAGCCTCAATCGATTCAAGACCTTAAAAATAGAATTTGTGAAGTTATCAAGGACATACAGCCGCAAGTATCCAAATTGGTTATAAACAAATTTATGAAAATAATGTGGTACTGCAACCGTAACCGTGGCGGCCATTTGACTGATATCGTTTTTAAAAGTTAATGGCATACCTTTCTCTTTACAATGAAATAAACCTTTATTGATTTTTCTTAAAAAATACCCGTTTTTTTTTTAATATCAAAATGAAACCTCTTATTGGAAAACCCTATAGTATGGGATACCAACTTTAAATAAAAATTACATTGCAACTCAAACTAAAAAAATATTATTCAATCAAACTGAGAAAACATTAATTAACATGACAGTTTTATTTTTCATTGAAAATTTTTTCTCAAATCTTTAGTATTAAATTTTCAACTGTTTTTCTTACTGCATTTTTATCTTCTTGAAGCTTATTGATCATCTGCTGCTAAAGTAAATTTTTCATTAGTAGTTCGAAAGGTGTGGTGTCTATGTTTTTTTGCACAACCAATTTAATTATTTTTTTGGATGTCATTAGCATACTTTTTTTCAGTTGCAAGCGCTAATATTTAAGAGCTTATGCGTGTGTAGCTACCTCACAGCTACTTTTTTAATATGTACCTGAAAATTAATTACATTATATATACTACCAAAAGCCAATAACTAATAGTATGAAGCCGCTGAAGATTCTGATGAGGCCTAGCATCTATCCACCCACACTTTTACACTTGCACTTGCACCATTATGTTAAATTGTCGACTACAATCTTGCTCAGGACTGCTATGGTGGTGCGGTTTAGCCTCTCTATTTGTCCATTTGTCCTGGAAACCTCGTTGTAATACTCTTTACACCCCTTGCTTATAATTGCCGCTGCTTTATTTAAAATAATCCGCAGAAGGTTGCCTAAATTTTTCTTTTTTAAATCTAATTTTCTTATAACCTCAGCAGTAGTCATAAATGCGTTTATTATTACCAAGACGTGATTGAAGTTTATTTTGATTGTGTTCAAGGGTTTCAAATGCTTATCCATCTTCTTTAAGCAACGCAGTCAAAAACCCTTTTGACTTTCTTTCATTTTTATTCTAATTATATTTGTTTTTATAGTCTCTGGAATTACTAGCTGCTCTATACTATAATGCCATGATCTTCTTTTGCAACAATTTGTTCAATGTCTTTGTAGTGAAGTCATTATTTTAAAGTTTTCTTTTGTTTTGCACAGTGTGTTTTCCACTATCTTTATAATAGGGTATCGGTTCAAACTGAATACATCTTTTTTTTAATGCCCGGCCGGTGCTCAATCTTGTATTTATATTCTTCTAGCAATATTACTTATTAGACTACCATTGTGCTTAGGTCCTTATTGTGAGTTCTTTGAGAATGCAACGCAGTCTGTTACTATATTGAATTTCTGTTCTTACAGATACACTTTGAATTTCTTTACTCCACCAATTACCGTCATAACTTTTAATTCTAAACTACTAAAGAATTTTTTCTTTGCTTTTTGCTCATATATTAAATAAGATGAAATTGGTTGTCAATGAGATTTCTTTGGAGTAATACTAGCTTTTTTTGCTTGCGTTTGTAGAGTTTAGTTTCCAAACCTGGTTTATATAAATAAAAGACTAAACTTTCTGTAAGAATAGTTTTTGCTGTTTTATTTTTATCCGTAAATTTAATTTTGCTACTCTGGCATAATGTGAAATAAACTTTTTAAACACCCGGTCAGTTCAAGAAATTTATGAACTTGTTTTACTGTTTTCAGTTATGGAATTTTCAATATCGCCTGGGTTTTGTTTCTATTAGGTAGGTCCTTTTGTTTTTGACCACGTGCTCTAAAAATTCTACTTGTTGTTGTAAAAATTGACACTTTAGCTCATATTTACTGGCTACTTGATCCATCATTTGTAATTGTTCTAGTGCTTTAAGCTCGTCCTTTGCTGGAGTGACAAAGTTATTTATAGAAGTACAAAAAATCTTTTGTGTTGTCAGTACTCGCCTAACTCTGAAACACTGCAAGTGAATTACAAAAACCAAATGAAATTTTTGTAAGACAAAATTGTGCGTAACAAACGCAAGTCTAGCACACTAAACAGTACGGCGTCTTGTGATGTTTTTAACACAACTTTAATCAACGCCAATGGGTGACAATTATTGACCTCCACTTTGTGTATTTTTTTATAGTCCACGCATATTTTTGAAATACCATTTATCTGACCTACATCATTAGACATATTCTTCTTTTATTTCATTTTATTTAATATTTTTTCAATATGCATATCGCAAGCTTCTAGATATGGAGCAAACTGGTTTCTCACGTTATACTATTATATTTTCACAATACGTCTACTGTCTTAGTTTTTTTTTTGGTGTATAATTTCTTACTAATTCTTTAATCTATGTCTTGGTTTCTTTGCTTAGTTCCTAGTCAATGTTCAGCTCTGTTTTGTCTGCCACGTCAATTTTTATCAACCGTGCTTCTTTACTTGCTTTTCTTTAATGTTATCATCAGTTCGTTTCCTATGTTCATGTATAACTCAAATATGTCGTCAGATACGCATAAACCACGATATTAAAAGTCTTATCATTTATCTTTAATTCTAGTTCTGTGGAACTGTTTGAAATATGTTTGAAAAATTTGTTTTCTTTGTCTATCATCAATTGAAAACCTTTAAATTTTTTTTTGGTAAATTAAAGCGGAACTTTAATGAAAATATTTTTTACGTTAGTTAAAAGTTATACCGTTAAAATTTAGAATATGATAAATATGTCATTATTGCAGAAATTTATGAAAGCCAGTTAAAGTAACGGTTTATTAAATTTGACAACCGTAAAACTATTTATAGTAATGCTACCACAAAAGCAACTTTAACACAATACATAACTATCAGAAATGAAAAGAAAATAATATTTTATACTAACGCAAAGTAAATAACAAGTATTTATATTAAATTAATAAAAATAATGTGCATATGACATTATGAATAATTAATAAAATGTTGACAATTTAATACAGAATTGCAAAAACAATATTTCAAATCATTATAGTATATTTCAGTTAGTGTTTACAAATAGCTAAAATACTTGCATCATAAATAATTTAAATATAGTTTACTTCATATCAAATTTCTGCAATATTGCGTTTCAAGTATAGCAGTGTTGACCGCCACTATTAATTCCTTCCCATCTTATCACAAGCCGGATGTTATCAGACCCAGTCCGCAATCAGTGTTTATGTTTGGGAATACTATTCGCGAAAGTGATTAATGCTTGCGGGCAAATCCAACAATAGCACCGCAATGATACAAATGCAAGTTATTTTTTGTAATAACAAACAATTCATAGAATGTTAGTAACAATAGGTTAAAAAACACGTAATAGACAAACACTTCTATTTCTAAATATTTATTGTAAAAATCACATATCATAATGCCACTATATAAAAATTACTATAAAAGCAAGTACACATTCTTTATATTATACAATAGAAAACCAGTTATTAAAAATAAATTTCTATTTAAAAATATTGTGTCAATAGTAAATCAATCATAAACTCAAGGAATGATCACAAATATACGCGTTCAGATAAACTTATGTATCATTCCTGTTAATCCGAGAGTCACGCAATATTTTTTAGTCCCACACCTTACATCTTTCGTCCCCAAGCATTACAAATTCAGTGCAATGGAACAAACGATCAGAGCAGGCCTTAGAAAAGTAACTTACCCAGTCATGTTTATAGGAACGATTTTTTTTACTGACGCTATGCAAAAAATACCGTAAAATAATTGGATCATGTTTATGAAAAAAATCTTTAGCGGACTTTTAGGCAGTTGGCAGAAGGCAGATCTCAAGTTAAGCAGAAAGAGCCGTTATTTTCTTATAGAATTTATGTAGGTTATCAACAATAAATCCGTGAAGTTTGGCAACATAGATATTTTAAAATATACTCAACATGATTTCCAAACACAATTTTGGTAATACATAAAAATTTTTGCAGCCTTTTTCACAAACATATCATATACAGGGTGTTAGGTCTTTGGCCTATTCTAAGAATATTTTGTCCTATGATGATTTCTGAAAAACTCTTTTGTTTCAAAGATAAATAATAATAAAAACTTTGCGACAACCATATTTGATATTGTTGAAATCATTAATGTAAATAAAAGTATGGCGTACGTTAGGTTAAGTTAGGTTTAAGTGGCAGCTAACGCTCACATAGGCTTCAGATGGGCCCGTTGTGTTACCACAGTACATAAAAGTACAAACCTCCTCAGGGGATTTTGTCAAACCATTTCGAGCCGTGAATGAAGCTCATGAGAGTCTGCGCATCTAGTGATGCGAGGTCAGATAGGTCTTCAAAGAAAGGTTGGCCTAAGAAGAGCAATCGTGTTGCGGACAGAGGGGGGCATTGGCATAAGTAATGCAACACTCTCCTCTTCCTCCTCGTCCAGGCAAGCAGAGGTTGTAGTCCCGCTTTGCTATACTCAGTCTCTCATCGTGCTTGCCAATGGGACAGTGTCCTGTGATGACTTCCACTGCCAGTCTGATATCGTTTCTTTTTAGTGAGACGATGTTGGTGCTTCTTTTCCTGTTTCGGTGAGGCCATACTTACTTGGTTACCTCGCAGGTGTCTTTATCCCTCCACTTTTGTTCCGCTAGGTTCGAGGTTATTTCGGCTATGGTCTTCTTGCACGAGGCAAATATCATGTAATACTTTGGTTGGAGTGCAAGCTTGTGCCATTCTTTGCAAGCTCATCCGCTTCTGTGTTACCTGGGATCCCGCTGTGGCTTGGTACCTGCATGAGTCTCAAGTTTGTGTGTGCTGCCAGCTCGTTCAGCTTTCTCCGACAGTCAGAGACTACTGTTCAGTTGGTGCACTCGTTAGTAATTGCCCTGAGAGCAGCTTGGTTATCGGTATAAATGTGGATCTGTTCACCAGGGTTCCCATTTACAATCAGCCATTCTTTTATGGTGGTTACCTCCTGCCGGTATCCCTTTTTTTCCATCCACTCATTGATTATTCCGGCGTGACCACGATAATCCGATGTCAACATTTGCACCGACTTTAGTCTGAGTGCTGTGGTAATAGCAAGTTGTTTGCCCATTAGATTGACCGAGACTATGTCCAGGATTGTCTTCAAGGATTTCGTAGGCGTCGTTCTCATGACTCCCGTTATCATGAGCGCCGCCATTCTCTGCATTTTTGTAAGCGCTATTTGATGGACTCTTTTATTAAGTGCCGGCTATCATATAAATACGCCGTAGTAGAGTATTGGTGTAACTACGGCTTTGTATAGCCAGAAGGTAATCTTGTGGTTGAAGCCCCAGGATTTTCCTATCGCTTTCTTGCAAAAGTACAGCGCCACTGGTGCTTTCCGTACTTTTTTGTCTATGTTGAGCTTCCATGATAACTTTCGGTCTAGTATGAGACCTAAGTATTTGGCGCTCTTGATTGTCAGTTCAATGCCCTTTAGCATTGGGAGTTTTAATTCTGGAATGTTGTGTTTCTATGTAAAAACGACTAGATTGGTTTTTGCCGGGTTGACATATACGCCACACCTTTTGCACCATTGCGCTAGTTTCGATAGAGCCCCTTTAACAAGTTGCAACATTATATTGAGGTGTTTTCCTGAGGCCGCTATTGTTACGTCATCCGCATAGGCAACGACCCTGCAGCCAGATTTTCTAAGTTGGAGGAGCAGCTCATTTAGGGTGATGTTTCAAAGCAATAGCGAGAGGACGCCCTCTTGTGGGGTTTCCCTACTCACCTCTCTTTTTATATGGGATTTTCCAATTGTGGATCTGATGTTCCTTTCACGGAGCATTTTTCAGATCAGGTGGCGTAGAACGTTGTCTATTGCTAGTCCATTTAAGGCTGATTCTATGGCTTCAGGCTTCACGTTGTTAAATGCCCTTTCTATATTGTGGAAGACAACCATTGTGAACTCCATATGCCTCATTGAGCTTTCAATCTGGTTTACCAAGGCGTGAAGTGCCGTTTCCACGGATTTTCCCTTTGTGTATGCGTGCTGAGACTGCATTTCAGGGTGTAGTGTCTTTTTCATGTGCAAGTCAATCAGTCTTTCAAGCGTCTTTAGCAGGAACGATGATAAGTTGATTGGTCTCAGGTCTTTGGGGGAGGTGTGTGAGGCCTTTCTTCCTTCCTTCCTGAGATGAAGACCGCCTCGACCTCTCTCCAAATTTTTGGGATGTATGAGAGGTTTATACATGCCTTAAACTAGTCTCCAATCAAGGTATAACTATATCAATGGCCTCTTGCAGCTCAACTGGACTGATCCTGTCAGGGTTTGAAGCTTTTGATGCTCCAGATTAATTTGTCTTCATTTACAATTCTGTCAGCATGATACCAAGGTAGAGCAGTTATGGTGGAGTCTATTACACTTATTCCATTGCCTAGAAAGTGTGTATTCATGAGTAGCTCCAGCGTTTCTGTACATGAAGTTGTCTAGTTTCCATATTGTTTCTGTATGAAGCTTTGGACTGCCGGATCCTTAGATAATATTTTTTGCAGTCGGCTGGTTTCTGAGGTTTCCTCTACTTGTTTGCAAAGCCGAGCAAAGGATAACCTTTTGACCATCTTGACCTCCGTTTTGAAATTTTGCAGGCTGTTTTTATAGGCAATCCACTCATGGTGGTTTTTGCCTCGTTGAACAACTTCCTGCATTCCTTTCTTAGGTTGCTTATTAACGGTGTCCACCACCGTGGTTTGCTGTTACTTTTCCTGCTCACGACTTTACCTGATGTGCCTATGGTCTTGATACAGGCAAATGTAAACTGCTTTACAGTTCTGTCTAGCTCATCCCCTGTTTTTGGTTTTGAGGCGGCTCTTCCAATGGAATATCCGATAGGGTATTTTTATACTTACCCCAGTCAGTCTTTTGTTTGTCTACAAACCTAGGCTTTGTTTGTATCTGTATGTCTACCTTAAATTCTATATGATCAGAAAAGAAGTGTGCTTTTGACACTTTCTAATTGCTTACAAGGTTAGGCGTTTTAGTGGAAACGAGTGTAATGTTAAGTACTTCCTCTCTCACGGCTGTAGTAAAGGTGGGAGTGTTACCAATATTACATATTCTAGGTCGGAGGTTAGTATAAATTCTAGTAAAGACTCACCTCTGTTATTTGTGTCCGATCTGCCCCATATGGTGTGGTAAGCATTGGCATCGCCAATAAGTATATCATGTACAAAAAATTAATGAGTTTATCAATTACAAAAAATTGTTAACGATAACTTGAAACGGCTGTTTTATTTACTAATGTACAAGTGGATTTCATTTAAATACGTCTCGTCATTGATTATCACATGTATTGCAGTTGTTTAGATTGAGGGACGTTTGGCTGTTTAACTTGTCTTTAATAGTTAGTGAATTTCTCTACCAGGAATCACTATACAAACTCCAAGATGACTGACATGCATTTTATGTATGGATTTGATCGCAATTCATTACAAGCTAGACGATTGTACATTGAACAATTTCCTGGCCGTAATTTCCCCGACTAAAAAATTTTCAAAAACATTCATTGACGTCTTCGTAAAACATGCACATTGAAACGAAATGGAGAGCCAAGAAGATCAATGACAGTAAGAACGGTACAGCTAGAACAGAATGTGCTGGACATGATAGAGGAAGATCCAAGTAGTTTTACGCAAAAAAATGCTAATGCTTTGAATGTAAGTCTTTGGACAGTTTGAAAAACTCTTAAGGGCAATTTGTTGTATCCATACCACATTTAGAGTGTTTAAGCACTACTACCTGCTAATTTTCCTTCACGTACTGCGTGATGTCAATGGCTTTTGCAAACATTAATTCTAATTTTGCAACTCCTGTCACATATTCTTTTCACCGATAAAGCCAGTTTTTCAAGAAAAGAATTTTTATAACAGATGAAAATCTGCATCAGATATGTGAAGATCGTTTTTATTATCAGTTCTCCTTAAATGTTTGGGTTGGATTTGTGGGCGATTAATTGGACCAGTATTTCTACCAAGAAGACTTACCGGCAAGATGTATCGTAACCTTTTGGAACACATGTTACTTCAGTTTCTGGATGAGGTACTATTGGCAACACAAAGATTGCTGAATCGGTCAAAGTGGGCCACACGTTTGGCCTGCTCGATCCTTAGACTTAAACTCTCTGGATTGTTTCTTATGGGGCTATCTGAAGTCATTAGTTTACGCTACTCCAGTGGAGAATTTTGACGACTTGCAAAATCGAATAACTGCTGAGTTTAATTCAACTAGAAACAACCCTAGTGTGTTTGAAAGAGTTTGGCACTCAATGACGAGACGATTGAATGCTAGAATCCAGGCTGGAAGAGATCATTTCAAATTGTAGATTTAGCAACTTTACATGTACTTTTTGATAATAAAATGTTGTAACTATTGCAAATGTTGTTCACTCTGTATCTTTAAAACAAAAGGTTTTTTCAGAAATCATTATAAGACAAAATATTTTTAGAATAAGCCATGAAACTCTTTGAATTTTGCTGCATGTTTACCTAACACTTTGCATATAACTTCATTTTACCACTTTAATCACATTTATTATTTCTATTTGTTGTTAAAATTGATGGCATGTTATAGCCGTGTGGGGTTCTGGCAACTTTAAAACTGAAGCTTTTTTCAAAAAGTTCTTATTTTTTTTACATTAAAAATGTCCAAAAAGTTTAGAAAAAAAGCGTTGCCTAAAAAATGTTTTCACTAACCTATAAAATAGTTACATGGCAGCTTAATAGGTACAGCAAGTTACAATACTAGCAAACGCCTGCTGATTGACAAATTTAAACGAAGTAAATCAAGTTATACTCTTGGAAAACTATCCGTTATGCAAAAAGCAGTGAATAATGTCTAATACACAAACAAGGTCCAAAATCATACTATTATTGATATAAATTAAAAAGAATATTTGCCAATGCAGACGCTGTTCTAGTGCAGAGTACCGCAACAAAAAACTGCCAATGAATGTTTTTTTAACTATATTAAACCGTACAATGCAAAGTGGAGTCATATTTAGAATTACTGAAGTCATTTTGATAAAAATACGTATTTTTTTCAGAAATACTTAAAAACAAAATATATCAATTTTTTAAGAAATTTATATTTTTGACTATGATTATGTCTTCTTTGTCTTAATGTACTAAAACTTGGTTATGTGTCTAATTTAAGAATTTGTCTTATTTTATTCTAATAAAAAGCAATTATTAAAAACATCTTAGTTGCGAAGCTGCCTTTTAAAACTTTTTTTATAAAACTTAGTCAGTAAAGTAGAATGATAATGAAATGACTGAAATGATAATTTATTATACTCTATTGACTTTTCAATTAGCTGTTTTGTTGCAAATATGGCATCAGTAGTTGATCTGTTGTTCTTCAGTTATTAGTATATATGCTAGCAAGATAGATACAATGATCTAGGTAAATAGTTCTACGATACTGCTTAGTAGTGTTATTCCTCTGTAGTTTTTTGTATTGTTTTTTGTCCCCTTTTTTGAAGATTGGTTATGTTTTTATTTCATCTTCCTGGAACAGTCTTTGTGTCAAGATTTTTTGGTGGAGGATTGCTAATTGTGTGTTTAGTTTTTGTTTTAACTAATCGCTTGTGACTGTGCGCATTTGTTGATTTTCTGCGCCTTAATAGGCTCAATATCTTCTTTAAGACTCATATAGGTTTTTTTCTATTTCTGCGGTAAAGTTGGATCAGTTTTTAGTTCTTGCACACACCTGGTTTCTGACTTTTATATTGACCATATTTTTGCATTGTTTTGTTGTTTAGGTACTGTAAGTATGCTTTTCTTTTTTCTGTTGCTATTTTTTAAGCTTTCGTCGAGAACCATAATGTTTTTGTAATTTTGACATTCTTGTTCACTTTTCTTTTTCTTAGGGCTTTTTCCGCCGCTTCTTTTATGTTGTGTTTTACTTTGTTTTAAGATGTTTCAATGCTATCTTCTAGTTTGATGTTGTTGCCGTTAATTTTCTGCTTTATGCACTTGGTATATAGAACCCTGATACTTTGAACGTACATTAATTGAAATGTTTTGAATCTGTTGTAAAATCTGCTTACAAATAAAACTTTATATCTTTAACCTTAAAAAGTAAGTTTTGTCTTTTTGTAGTTTACATGTGTGGGTGTGTATGTTCTTGCTATCAAAATATGTTTTGATACTGAAATGATCTGTAAGGATTTTAGTTTAGGTCATTTTGTATCTGCCTCCATTTTAATTTGTCTTTATGATAGATGGGGGGTTTTTGGTGTTGTTTTTTGTTTGTGATTTGTTTTGATCCTTCATTGTGAGAATCTAAATTAATTTTGGAGTTCCTAGTGTTTGATAGGTGCCGTTTTTAAATTTTTTTGGGTCTATCTACTCAGAAAAGTTGTCTTTTACTTCTCTTGAGATGCTTTGTATGATTTCAGTTTGAATATCTTCTGGTTGTTCAGAAAAATTGACATTTGTAGGAATTGAAAGTAAAAGAAATGCTTACTTTCTTTGTGTCCATGAACTGCGAGTGTTTGCTGCCACTTGCAGTTGGGTTAATTATTTGTCAATTTGCTTGTTTACTGCATTAGAAGCACTTTATGCCGTTAAAAACGTGAAATAACTATTTTTTGTTAAGACTAGTTTAAACAAGATTTGACTTGTCTGAAGGTCAATCTGCTATCACAGTTTAATGTTAAAGTTACATCAATTTTTTGAAAAAAAAAAACAAAAAACGCAATGCGATTTTTTGTTTGCTTTCAACAAACTTTTTTACGTCGACCTTCTGTTTTGATAAAAAATAACAACTATGCATTAAACCGTCACCACATGCTGTCGGATTAAAAAACCTACAAAAACAGCACCCAAAGTGTTGATTAAAGTTTTGATTTCTGTGCAAAAATTAGTGTTTGTGCGTGTCAGCGGTGTATGAACAAAGTCTGCCAACAAAATGTATACAGGCTGTATCGGGGTATTGATGTTCTAAATTGATTTTAATTACGAGTATGTTGTACTAAAGTCTTTTGCTCAACAGGCTTTAGTACTGTCAGCACAAAAATAACAAATAACAAAATGGCAGGAGCACGTTCAAAAAACAATAATGCGTTCTGAAGTGGTTGATTAGGTTTAATAATGCAGTTGAAATGCAGCGTCAGTAAAGGCGAGATTTTAAAACAGAATTCCTAACCATTTAATATTATTGTTATTTTTCCACGTAAGTCTGCTACGCTGAACGTAAAGTAGAAATTAGCAGTACACCCTCTAAAATTTGATAAGTGAAAAGTTTACATCTTACCATTACTGCACGCAATTAATGATGATTGATCCTAGAGTACAATTTTGCAAAGGTGTCAGCAAATGGTAACAGAAAATGAGTAATTTGTAAAAAAAATAGTGTAGTCTGATAATGAAACAGTGAATCGGTATAATGTGTCTTCTGGAAACGAAAAATCCGCATGTTAATGTGGATAAAGCGGTCAATTTACTAAGAATTTATGTGTGATGTGGACCATCAAGAGCTTCTTTAATGCTATAGTCACTAAAGAAATGTACCTGGAAATGTTAGTGTACGTGCGCTTTGTAGAGCAGATAATAAAGTTTCTACCAACACAACGGGATGCTACCAGACTACAACCTACTTGTACAAGCATTTTTGGATGACTATCTGCAGGGACATAAGAGTTGGACAAAAAATGAGTTCCCTTTACAGTTGCCAAATCTAACCTCTTTAGACTTTTCTTGTGAGGAACTATGAAAGGTCAAGCCTATCGACGTAAACCGCTAAGCGTTTGTTCTTTAAAGTGCATATACATTTTTTTGACGTATGTACTTGTATATGTAAATAACATGTATTTGTATACTGAAAATTATAATATAGACAAATTTAAAAGGATAATGTTTTTACCACTTCTAATTTAAAAAGTTGGGGTCGCAACGGTTTAGTTTTAAAACTCAAAAAGTTATTAAAAAATATTTTTTAATTACAATCATTTTTTCTGGTACACGTGCTATTATAAGCGTTAGCCCAATACGCTTGTGTTACGACCTTGCAGCTGTCTATGAATATGTACCTGTAAATTAGTTACATAATGTACAAAATCTGCCTATTAAATAACAAGACTACTTACGAAAAAAAGTTTTATTTTAAAAATTATTCTATAATCGAATGCTTTTTTGTAAGACCATTTAGAAACTCTAAAGCAAAAATCAGCGCTTTATCTCTACCTTCGACTCAAACCGGGTTCCTTTTAAGACAGACTTGATTTTTGAAAACTGAAAAAAGTCACAGGGTGCTAAATTAGACAATAACGGCGCGTGTTCGAGCAGTTGAGTGCTTCTAGAGGTTAAATAACGCTTCACAGATTTTTCCACAAATCCGGCCGTTTCTTACAAATCCGTTCTTGGAGTGTTGCCAAAACTATAAAATAGTAAGTTTGGTTTACAGTTTGACTTTTTGAAACCCATTTAGTCATCACGATTGATTTTGGCCACTGTTTGAGGAGTTGCAACAGAGACAGGTTGACTTGGACGTTGGTCATCTTCAGTGATCTCTCGGCCTTCAAAAAACCGTTTATACCATTGGAAAACACGCGCACGTGATAGAAAATTTTCATCATATGCCTTTTTTAACAACATATAGCACTCAGCCGGAGTTGTTTTTTTTATTTAACAAGAAATTTCACATTAATTCCTTGTTTGCGTTTTTGTCACACATTGAAAAAATACTACTACAGCAACAAAAACAAAAACCTGTTTTGTACTGAAATAGTAGACACTAGCTATCCAACGTTGCATTTTTTTTCTCCCTTACCTCTCTAGCACGACAAGTCCTAATATCTAGTTCACCTACACTTGCATATTAAATAATAAATAAGAGTTCTGGACTAACCAATAGTTTCAAAATACCCCGATATTATAAGATAAGCAATTGTTGATAACTTGTGTATGAGCAGAAATGATGTTTAGAGGAATTTAAAAACTATGTTAGCGTTGCACCTTTTCTCAATCTTTTCACACAAAGCTGGTAGTATTAACACATTACAAACCAACCCAAGAATTATACGAGTGGTACCATCACCTAGGTAAACTTATTAAATTAACAAGAAAAAACAAAATCAATATCATACTACAACTCTATTGCAAACATCAGCAAAGGCAGTGTAAAAAAATCGTAGAAGATTTTGAGTTGAGTAACCGGAACAACCGGAACAAACGGAAAGAACTTACTCTCAAAAAGATTATATATGTAAACCTCAACATAAAATAAAACAGTCCGCAAACAAATAGACTATATCTTGATAAATAAAAAATTCCGCAAATTAATTATAAATACTTAGCCCGAAGCAGATATTACCTCCACAACATGTAGTTGCTAGAATGCCAAAGAATCCTAAAAATATCGAGATATAATCTTCTATCCAATTGTAAAAGAAGCTATATCCAAAGAACTAAATAACAAACTGTGTCAATAAACAGAAAACACCTAAACACAAAACACGTAGCAGACTCTTGGCAAGAAATAAAAAACATAATAAGTAAAGTAACAAAAAATAGAGTCAGAAACACAACAAGAAAGCAAAACAGACAAACAATATTCTATTTAAAACTAAGCAAATGCAGAATATAAAAAAACAAGAACCAGATAGAATACAAGATAAACAAAGAAAGTTTATAATAAATTAACCAAGAAACACTGGTTAAATAAATAGTGTGAAGAAATAAAAAAAACACAATTCATTAATCTACATCAAAAAGTTATAATCAACTCAAAGAGCAAACTTATAACAAGCACCAAGGAGGAAATGGCAATATGAACAGAAAATGTGACACAACTATTACAAGGTTCAATATAAAGTCTTACAATACCCAAACAAGATCTAAACTAATTAAAATATTAAGATGCAAAGTTGAACATACAATTAAACTACTCAAATACAACAAGAGCCCCAATTCGGATGATATATAATAATAAAATAATACTGATGATATATGTATATCTAGAAATTCTAAAAATTATCAACAAAGAAAACATTGACCTTTTAGTTATCTCACAGAAATAGCTCAAATCTACCTTTAAATTTTAAAGAATAAATTCTAAGCAGTGCAGTGAATATAAAATAATAAGTTTAATGAAACAAGTCTTCAAAGTATTTCTAAAGTGATCTATAATAAAAACCATCAGATATAAAACATAGGCACAGACTAATTTACAGTATTCACATTACAAATGCTCATATAGAAACGTTGCAACCCAAACAAAAAAATCTTTATATGTTTTATTGGTTTTGAAAGAGCATTTGATAAATCTACTGTTAAGACTAGCATCAAGAACACAAACGGTGGATGAAATAATAAATCTTTTAATCACCATCAGTTGGGTGAGTAGGTTGGCCACAGCAAAAAAGCTACCCGCCAACAAATTAAACTTAGTTCCCGCCCGCCCACCCAAGCGTTAGTCACCAAAAAACAAGAACACAAACGGTGGGTGAAGTAATGAATCTTTTGATCACCAATACTTGGGTGGGTGTGTGGGCCACAGTAGAAGGAACCCCTCACCCACAAGTTAAATTCCCGCCCGCCCACCTAAGAGTTTGTCATAAAAAAAAAAACTTATTGTAACCTAATTAGAACAAAACTATTGCTAACAACTTACAATAAATCTACTGTTAAGACTAGACTAAGAACACAAACGGTGGGTAAAATAATAAATCGTTTAATCACCAACAGTTGGGTGAGATACGGTAGAAGAAGCTACCAGCCCACAAATTAAACTTATTTCCCGCCCGCCCACCCAAACGTTTGTCATCAAAAAGCAGGAACTCAAACGGTGGGTGAAGCAATATATCTTTTAACCATCAACACTTGGGTGGGTGGAAGAACACAGTAAAAGAAACTACTCGCCCATAACTTAAACTTGGTTCCCGCCCGCCCACCCAAACGGTTGTTATCAAAAAACTTATTTTAACTTAATCGTTTGTTGTATTGTTAACAACTACTGCTAACAATAATTCTTCTGTTAGGACTAGCACCAAGATCACAAACTGTGACTGAAATAATAAATCTTTTGATCACCAACAGTTGGGTAGGTAGGTGAACCACAGTAAAAAAAGCTACCTGTCTACAACTTGAACGTGGATTCTTTCCGCCCGCCCAAGCGTTAGTCATCAAAAAGCAAAAACACAAACGGTGGGTGAAGTAATAAATCTTTTGTTCACCAACACTTAGGTAGGTAGGTGGGTGGGCCGCAGTAGAAGAAGCTACTTGCCTACAACTTAAACTTAGTTCCCGCCTGCCCGCCCTAACATTAGTCATCAAAACGCAAGAACACAAACAGTAAGTAAAGTAATAAATCTTTTAATCACCAACACTTGGGTGGGTGGGTGGGCCACAGTAAAAAAAAACTATCCACCGACAATTTAAACTTGGTTCCCGCCCGCCCACTCAAGCGTTTGTTATCAAAAAGCAGGAACACAAACAGTGTGTAAAGTAATAAAAATTTTAATAATCAACAGTTGGGTGGGTAAACCACAGTAAAAAAAGCTACCCGTTCATAACTTAACTTAGTTCCCGCCGAAGCGTTAGTTATCAAAAAACATAAACGCAAACGGTAGGTGAAGTAATAAACTTTTTAATTACCAGTAGAAAAAGCTACCCGCCAACAACTTAAATTTAGTTCCCGCCTGCCCACCCAAGCATTTGTCATCAAAAAACAAGAATACAGAAGGTAGGTGAAGTAATAAATCTATTTATCACCATCATTTGGGTGGGTGGATGGGCCACAGTAAAAAAAGCTACCTGCCCACAACTTAAACTTGGTTCCCGCCCGCCCACCCAAGCGTTTGTCAATAAAAAGCAAGAACACAAACGGTGGGTGAAGTAATAATTATATTGATGACTAACACTTGAGTGGGTAGGTGGGCTACATTAGAAGCTTTCCACCCATAACTTAAATTTAGTACATATATTTTGTTATAATGAATTTTGCTTTAATAATTCTTGACTTTGTTCTTTCCCTATTTGGAAAATTTGCGGAAAGATCTTGCCCTACACACGTATAGATCCAGCTGGTGCAGGAATTGAAACCACGAGATCATATGGATCTTGAGCGGTTGACCTATATTTTTGTTGTAAGATTGTGTTTGGTACACTTTTGGCTAAATGGGATATTAATAAACAAAATTGCAGTGTATAAAATGAAGCTAATTTAGAAGAGAATCTTCAGACTTTATTACACCCAAAAATATTGTTAAAAAAAAACAAGATCTGTCCATAAACTATTAAAAAGTTTAAAATTTTATTCATAAACTGTCAAAAATTACAAAATCCGGTAATGAAATGTCAAAACACTGTAAAAAATGTACCAACATTTGTATGGTTGGATTGATGACTGTTGAAAAGTGTAAAATTTTCCTCATAAAATGTCAAAATTAGCAAAATCCGACTTAAAACATTAAAATATTTTTACAAACTACCAAAATTCGGTCATAAACTGTTAAAAAAAGTAAATTTGTATTTATAAAATGTGAAAAATAACCATCCTGTCATAAATTACTAAAATTATGTCACTAACCGAAGTCCAGCCACAAACAGTTGAAACGTGAAACATTTTATTAATAAAAAAATATCTTAATGTCAGGAAACACCAGTCATAAACTGTTGCATAACTTTATTCAAAAATGTTATAAATAGCAAAATCCGGTTTTGAAACAAGTATTGTCAAAAAGCTTGTTTTAAAAATGTAAACTTCTGTTCTTAAAAAGTCAAAAGTAACTAAATCCGGTCATAAAGCAATAACATATTTTAAGATAGAATCAAAATCCGGCCAAAAACAGTTTAAAAGTACAACATTTTATTTATAAAATTTTAAAAATAGCATAATTTGGTTTTCGAATATCAAAATATTGTTATAAAGTATTAAAATTTAATCATTAACTGTTGAAAAGTGCAAAATTCAATTTATAAAAAGTCAAAAATAGCAATATCCGGGTATAAAATATTACAATTTTGTTAGAAATAACAAAAATAACAAAATCCGATTAAAAAATATTAAAATTATGTCAGAAAAAATCAAAATATTAAAATCCTGCTTTAAAACATTAAAATAATGTCAGAAAACACCAAAATACAGTCATAGCCGGCTATTAAATATCAAAATATTGTTAGAAACAGCAAAACTAGGCCATAATCTGTCAAATTGTGTAAAATTCTAATGATAAATGTAAAAAATAACAAATTGTGCTATAAAGTATAAAAATATCGTTAAAAATCAAAATTTGGACATAAACATTCAATATACAAAGTCTTATTTATAAAAATTTAAAAATAGTAAAACCTGGTTATAAAATATTACAATATTTTGACTAAAAACGATTGAAATCTGCAAAATTCTGTTCATAAAATATTTTATGAACATAATTCGGCTTTGAGATTTTACACAGTTGTCAGAAAGCACCAAAATCCGACTATAAACTTTTAAAAGTCTAAATTTATTTATGAAATTTTAAAAATATAGCAAAATTTAGCTTTGAAACTTAAAAAATATTATTAAGAAAAAAACAAAATCTGTTATAAACTGTTGCAAAATTTGGCCATATAGCTTTACACAATTTGTCAAAAAGTATCATAAACTCTTAAAAAGCGTACTTTTTTTAATTAAATCTCTAAAATAGCAAAATCCAGTTATAAAATATGAAAATTATTATTAAAAGAAACCAAAATCCTGCCATAAATTGTCAAAAATTGCCAAATTATATTCACAGAATGTGAAAACATCTAAATACGGGCAATTAAGACTAACCTTACAATTCTATAAACTAAAAAGACAGAGTAGTTTTCATTAACCTTTAAAATAACAAATTTATTCTAGGTAATAGGCGAATTGAATCACTTTGCAATATAGAACAGGTTAGCCCGCCACCATAAGGATATAAAACATTGAATTATGGCCTATGGGGGATCTCTGGGTCGTCATTGACATGCATTCCCTTGTATTGCAAGAGTAATAGCCATTACACCCACCCACTGTAACTGCAATAACAATCATCCGCTGAACATTTCCGTCCCTATTTCAAATGACACAAAAGATTTTAAAAGTGTCTTCAGCTTTCAAGGGTTGGGTAGGGTATATGTTTCTAAGAATACATACAGTAAATAAACGTTAACTTAAAATTATTATTTTAGGTATTATCAATATGCGTGGATTTAGTAATGACATTATAATTGTTTAAATAATATCAATTCAAATGTATAACGTGAATACAGCATACACCAGCATCCGTATATAAAAAAATGAACGTGGGTATAAAATTTATCTGCACACAATACCAATCGAGACAGCGAATTTATTATCCAATTATATTAATATGGTGTTATTTATCATTGACCGCTTAATATGACGATTATAGATTTCACTTGTATACTTTCCATATTTAGGGGTAGGTAAAAAATAGACGGCAATCAAGCCCCTAATTATGACCAATTAATTAACCTTTAAAGGTTTTTTACAAGTGGGTGGTTATGGGAATGTCGGTATCGACGAACTGAGAATCTGACAGCACCTTTTTTTTCATGAATAAACCACGAAATATTTTAAGATCAAGATCACTATCGCAGGTATGTACAGGTAAATGGAATTAAAAACCCACTTTCACGAATCATTTTTCTTTATTGCATAATTTCACACGTTAATAGTGCTTGACAAGATAAATCTGGTATTGTATAAATTTGCTGGTAACATAAAAAAAAAAATTAAAATAATAATTAATTACTAGTAATTAATCATTTTTATTGTAAAATATTAATAATAGTAAACATTTTATTATAATAAAATTAATCTTTTTTTGTTGTTAATATGTTAATATACAAATTTGTAAACGTTTTCTTTGTAACTGATATTTAATAGGTATAATTAATTAATTATAATTAGACAACATTCCAATCGTTAACTTTTTCAGTTCTAAATTTTAGTAGAACATTATTTTATTTGCAATTAGTTTTCGATTTTTTCGTATTATTAAGTAACGTCTATTTTGCCGACTTCTATAAAAAACTCTTTGTATTTGTATATTGGCAATTCTATTTCAAACGGACCAGAGCAGGGGGAGGGGATGCATTGAGAATTTTGCTCTAGTATTTTTTTTCAGTTTCTATAATTTATTAGTAGTCTTTTGATCGGTTTTTTTAACTGCCAACAAAGTTGACGTATTTTGATGTAAATTAATTGGAAAATATGAATTTGTTTTGTGTATTTGGGTTTTAAGGGTCTAAAACTCGAAAAATCTGCAAAGTATTCTTCAATATAAACTCTTACAAATACACGTTTAAATTTGAATTTTGGGGAGAATTTTACATGGAAAATAGTTATCGGCCGTAAAAAAGTTCATTATCAATTAATTATGTTTTCATATTTACAAGAAATATTATACATATATAACACACTAGGGTGTGTGCCAAAAATAATAATATTTTCAAATTTTGGCGCCGATAGATCGAGTCTAAATTTGTGCCGCAAAAACTATCAAACAAAGAGTAAAATTGCCCAAAATTGGTTCAAGCGACAAAAAATGTCTTTGTTAAACTTCTGATATGAGCTTAAAAAACAATATAAGTCAAATAATCTGTAAAAAAAAATAATTTTTTTTTAAAGTAAAAAATGTACATTTTTTTTTCTAGATGGGCTTTTCAACGCCAGCACAACACAACTATTTTTCATGTAGAATTGTTTGCAAAACTCAATCTTTTAATAATATTTGGTGTATAGTTCCTCTGAAAACTGCCAGATGTGTATTTGTAGGAGTTTGTCTTGAAAAATAGGCCAATTTTTGCAGTTTTTTCGAGTTTTAAACCCTAAGTTAAAAAAAAAAACAGAAAAAAATACTAAAGCAAATTTTTCAACGCACTCCCCCCCCCCCCTGCCCACTGTTCTGGTCCGTTTGAAATGTAATTGCGCATATAGTTTGATTAAATAGGAGTGTAAAACAAAACAGCAATTATAAAAAAAAATTGGAAGTATAGATACATCTAGCTAAATAATTTACACCAATTTAATGACCACACCAAGAAAATCAAGATCTTGGCTTTCAACAAAAAATGAGATTATAGGACTTCTCAGATTATCATTTTGCAAAATTACAAAAATTTAAACAAAACCCTCATAAACACCATTCAGGTTCTGGTAGAAAATGCAAGCAACATCAAGCAATACAATATTGTTGTTACTTCATAGACATTAAAAAGGCGTTTGATAAAGTCCTACATTAGACTTTTTTCATGAAGACAAAATAAGGGCGTTCTTAGCATTGCATTTGTAATGTTTGTGAGGATTATTACTGCCTTGTGAAAACATGTTCTCAAAGCATTGTTTGAAATGCAATCCGGACCTATAACTAATATGAGTTTAAGATGTGCGATGATATCTTTTACTTTGAATGGCCAAACCAATTCAAGAATTAATTTTTGTCATAGATCGGTGTGCATTGGAGATCAAAGTTGTCAGCAAATGCTTTTGCCTTCTTTCAAAAATGTATTTTAAGTCTCTTTTCCCATAAATAAAACAAAAGTAATGTATGCCTATAATTTGAGTAACGCGATGTCAAAAACGTCTTCAAGGTACTTCTAGAAATGGTGATGGATTTGCATGTCTGGCCCTAGTACAGTTTAGACCTTTTCTTGAGCATACTTTAAAAGTACTTTGCTTTAGCATTTGTTAGCCTGCTGTGTTAAGCGGAAGCTTGTTTAGATTACTAGAAATCTGCTGTTACTAGCTGCTTAGTTAGCGACTGATATGCTGAAATTAAGTTTATCGATCCCAAGCTATCAAATTTGCTTTCAATTTAACAGTCGAGGCTTAGCAATTTACGAGTGGTCAGCTGATCGTTTGATAAGGATTGCAGTCCCTGAGCTCCAAAACTGTTTCCCAAATATAAAGATGTTGTAAGTTTTTCCAGAAGCATTAACATCACATCAATATTATTTTCAAAGAAGAACGACTTTAGTTTTTTTTTATGATTTATGCCGTTGGTATTCCAAAAGCATACACAAAGCAAATTTTTTTTATTAGGTGCGTCAGTCATTATGAAATTGCTCTATTTAATGACTCAAGATACATTTTTTTTAACCATCATCAATATTGCCAAGAAATTTTTACAGGCGTCAACAAGAAGATTGAGTGTCATAAGACATATTCCCTATCTAAAATATTAATAAAAACACCTTTACAAAAAAATTACAATAGTTTGTCAAAGATAAATCATGTATTGGAATAATCCACCGTAACGGCATAACATCAGACACGAAGCCATGTATCGGAATAATATTAAGTCCTCTTTCACATGCAGATTCAGCCGCGCAAATTTTAATTGCAAGATTCTAAACACGCCAACAGCCGTCCGGATTTTTTGAGAGTACAGTGCCGTAGAATATGGACTTTGAAGAATACATTACAAGCAAGTATTAAATTTGCGCCTATAAAAAATATCCGCGTCTAAAAGGCTACATATAATGTACCGTAATGTATAACGTAAATTCCAAATTCGGAATCGCTGAAGAATCCCGACGTAGGCATTCAGAATCGCGATTTGGAATGCGTCGCTTAAAATACGTCTAAAAAGCCCCATTTAAACGTATGTATCACTTGAATCAAAAATTCTGAATTGCGTATATCGGCACCTGCTCTACTGACGCAATAGAAAGCCTGGGCAATTATAAATGACAGATTGGATAGATTTACCACATATACTATAGGAAACTCAGCCAGTCAACAAAAACAACCGAAGGCTTAATAAGCACTTTGCCCCACACATGGAGTAATCCCTGGTAACCAACCAAAAAAGAGTAACTAAGATTAGAGAGAACGGCAACTTGCAGCAACCCGAGTCGATTGTGAGAAGAACTTGCATCGGCCAACACCAATTGCAAGAAAGCAAGTAAAAAAATGAAGAGCCAAGTTGTGTATCTAGTGTGTGTGGGGTAAAGCACTACAAAAAACTACATATAGTCATCGCCAACGAATCCCGTTCATCGGCAGATAACGCGGAAGGAGGGGACATCAACCGTAAGGAGTGAAAGTGTATTCAGGAAAAGTGCCTGTGTTTGCTACGATTTGCAACCTGTCTTCAATTTTTAGTAATAAAAACGTTGCAATTGTTTTAACTGTCAAAAGAATCAAAATAAACTTTTAGAGACATGGTTGATTACTAATGTCAGACCATCGATACGTGTTTGTCAAGGTCGAAAACTAAAACTATTACGGTTGTTTGCAAGAAACATATCAAGAAGCTTGCGTTTAATCAAAAAAAATACGCATAAAATTATGAGTACAAAACAAAATTAGAAGCATTGAAATCAATCAAGATAAACAAGAAAAAAAGGTCAGAAAAACAATATAATAACTAGTAAATTAAAAGAAGAAGATGAAATAGTAGATAAAAGAATTGAAAAAACTATGAAATAGATTCAAACAAAATTAGGACCAGAAGTAGAAATAGAAGAAGTGGTGAGGTTGGGAAGAGTAACAAAAGATAAGAAAAGGCCACTACTGGTTAAATTGAGAAATTGGGAGGAAAAAATATTGAAGAATAAAGCAAAGATTTATCAATGATGACTTGACAGTAAAAGAACGGCTAATTTAAATAAATTTGAAAATGAAAGCTAAAGAAGAAAAAATAAAGAGAAATAAAATAATAAAAATATAAAAATATATGTAAAAGAGTTTGATGTCGTGTGCTTTGTAGATACATGGATTTGAAAAAAAGACTGGGATGATTGCAAAAGTTGTCTTCCCACAGAATTTAACTAGAAAATGCAATCAGCAAGCAAAACAAGCAAAAAAGGAAAAGCCAAAGGGGACATGGTAATGGAAATTAGAGAAAATTTGGGTGAGCTTAACGGTGAAACCAAAGAGGTAGAAGGTACAATAGAACTGAAATACAAGAAAATAGGAAAACTATAGTAGGTGGAGAATGGAATGTTTGTATAAGAGAAAACAATACATTTATGTTAGACGATGGAAAATAAATGATAAGGAAATCTAAAGACAAACTTAAAAATAGCGATGGAAAGAAATGGTTAGAATGGGTAGATAAAAAAGAGGGTTATACTAAACGGCTCAATTAATGGGAATGAAGAAGAAGAGTTAACTTATATTGGAGTAAGAGGAGCATCAGTTATTAATTATGTGATAACAAACGAAGAAGCTAGAGTAGAGGTACAAACTATGGAGGTAGAACAGCGAGTGGAATCCAATCACATGCCGTTATAATTGAATGTCAAAAGTTACTTAAAAAATAGAACTGAGTAAAATATAGAGAAAAAACCAAGAAAAAAGAAACTTGGGACAAAGACGCAATAAGAGTACAGAGATAAGCTTAACAACATGGACATAGAAACCATATCAATATTCAAATTAAGTGAAAGAATGAGAGAAGCAATAAAAAAGAAAATTATCAGTTGGTTTAATAAAGATTGCAGAGATTAAAAAAATGAATTGAGAATAAACTTAAAGAGACTGAGACAAGGAAAAGGTAGCATTACAGAATTTAATCAAAATAAAAAAAAAAAAAATTGAAATAGAATGTAAGAAAAGAGAAAAGGATTGGAAAATAAAAGAGTTAAATAAAGTGAGTAAAATAAAAGAAGAAAAAGACGTGTGGGAATATAATAAGAACAACAATGACAACAAAAAGGCAACTCCAGAAAAAATAGAATTAAAAAAGTGGAAGAATCATTTTGAAAATCTACTAAGTGGAGACAACGGTAAAATAGAACCGAAAAGCATAAACAAAAAAACAAAAAAAATTAGAATAGAATATTTTAATGAAACACTAGAAAAAATCAAAAATGAAAAAGCGGGAGGGCCAGACGGCGTACCAAATGAAGTTTGGAAATACGCACCTGCTAGAATGACGAACAGATTATACAAAAAATGCAATCAAATATGGCAAGGAACAAAACATATGCCAGAAAGCTGGAAGTTAGGGGATATAACACCTTTATATAAAAAAAGAAAATCCGGCTAACTCTAGGGGCATCACGTTAATGAATGCTTCCTATAAAATATTTGCAAAGATGGTAGAAAAAATGCTCCATTTAGAAGTAGACAAAAAGCAGTTAATCCCAAAAGCTCAGGCTGGTTTTAGAAAAAGGAAGAGGAACAGCTAATCATTTGATGGTGCTAAAATATATAGTAGATAAAAAGCTAGGCCAAAAAGGAGGAAGGATTTTTGCTCTCTTTATCAATTTAAAGGCAGCGTATAACACAATTGACAGAGGTCTGCTTATAGAATGTTTGAGAATAAAAGGTGTATGAGAGCAGGTATTAGAAACAGTAAAAGAAATATATAAGGAAACTTGGTGTCGAGTAAAAGTGGGTGAATGTAGAAGTAAAAGGTTTGGAGTGACTGAGCGGTGTTTCCCAACTTGGGGCCCACGCCCCACAGGGGGGCAATTTGAATGGTAAGGAGGGCAATTTGAAAATGGACTTGACACGAGTTTAACCCTTTTGCTTCGGGCCATTTAAATGCAATGCTAGATTTCGGTGCTGAAATTGAAAGGAAAAAGCACATTCTTAAATAATTGCGGCCAATAAATATTATAAATTTGTTTGACGAGACCAAAATATCAACTGGGTCGTCAAGTTAACCTCTCTGCTGCAGACGGCAGGCTCAGCGGAGACCTTCGGTTGCTTTAAAATCTCGCTAAGAACGCAATGTTAACAATTTCATAGTGATTTCTTCCTAAAACCTATCATTTAAGTTTCTTAAGTAAAAAATTGAATTTTTTAATTTTAAAAATTATGTATATGTTACATAGGGGGCATAAGAATTTTAGAAAGGATTTGGTGGAGCATGGCACAAAAAAAGTTGGGAAACAATGGACTAGAAGGTTACGACAGGGATGTCCGTTGAGCCCTTTACTATTTAATATTTGTACGGCTAGTTTAGAAAGGGTATTAGAAATGGGCCAGGCTGGCAGAGTAGTAATTGGGCAAAACAAAATGTGGTAACTAGCATACGCTGACGATGTCGTAATCCTAGCACCAACAAGTAGTAGCATAAAAAAGATGATTAAAGAAGTAAGAAAGTTTTTTGAACGAAGGAAATTGGAAGTAAATGTCGATAAAATCAAATGGATGCTGTCTAGAAAAAAGGAAGAAAAAGCAAATCAAATAAGTTTAAGATAAATGGTCAATTGATTGAACAGGTGAAAGTGTTTAAGTATTTAAAATTTATGTTTGCCAGTGATGGGTCTAATAGAGTGCATGTACGATATAAGTAAGAAAGCATGAGTAGCAGCTAAAAGATTTATGATTATATAGAAAGAAAAATTTAAGAATTGTTTTAAAGTGAAAATAGTCGTTTTGAATGCATGTATAAGTGTTATGTTATATGGAGCAAAAGTCTGGCTTGTGAAAGAAGAGCAATTGATAGAAAAGGTACAATTGAAATTTTTAAAGCGAGCGTTAGCAGTACAGCTTTCAACACCTGGCTATATAATTTTGCAAGAAACCAACTGTAAGAAAGTTAGCTGGTGGGCTGCAGCAAAACTGCTAAAGTATGAATCAAAAGTTTTTTTTAAGGAACGATGAAATTTTAGTAAAGAAAATAAAAAAGTTAGTAAGAATGTTAGAGAATGGAAGTGTACGTGCGACAAATTTTGGTATAAAAAGAAAGAAATTGTATGAAAAAGATGGAATGTCAGTGAAAAAAGTAATTGAGAGTAGAAAAATGAGTAAAAATGTAGACGGAAAATTATTGAACAGATTAGAAGAGTTAAAACAGCAAGATAGGCAAGTAAAAATTGATGGTAGCAGATACAATGCAAAATACAAATGTATTTAAAAATACAAAAAACTATCAGCCTATATGCAAGAAAACCAATTAAAAGATGTTCAGCAATTGATTGCAAGGTTTAGGTGTGGCAGTAAAGAGAATGCTAATAAATATTGGATGAGCAAAAAATATTAAAAAATGTGAGATTTGTGAAAATAGAGTAAGGACTTTGAATCATTGGGTAAATGAGTGTAATGGACTAAAGTGGGATAATAGTAAGCAAATGCAAGCAAAAAAATGGAAAGAATGTTTAAATAAGAATGGGAAAGGAGTGAAAATATTTAAGAAAATTAAAGAGATCAAAGTGAATCCATCAGGGTAAAGTTTTAAATTTATATTTTATGTTTTTAAGAGGTTTTTTTTTTGTTTAATCTAAAGAAGGATGTTGTTTATTTATTATTTTAGTGTTATTAATACGGATGTATGGATGATTATGCCAAACAGATTATACACTATTTGTTCATTGAACAACATGTAAACGCTAAATTTTACCAAAGCCATTTTTAACAATGATGAATTTAGTTCATTTTCATCTTAATGGCTTGTAAACAAGTAAATAAGCCGCGTTTAAACAAAAAACCAAGTGTGTTTATGAAAACAACACGCATTTTATGTTACTGTTTAGTGTGGGGTTTTTTGGCTTAACTTTCTTTAAATCACTCCCAAGAATGCACAAATAGTCAATAGCAAATGTGCAGCAGTTTTGTGTGTCATAAATAGTTAGTATGTATGGTGACACTTTCACACATCATGTGAAACAAAGGCATAAAACATTTGTCCAAACACTGGAGATTACAGTGTAAGTAAGTAAATAAGTAAGTAAGTGTAATCTCTCGTTTGCTCAACAAGAATTGGATGCTTATACAAGGTGTTTCTTAACTAAAGGCAAGAAATAAAAGGTACTTTTTTTAATTTCAAAACAAAAAATCTAAATCATTTTTTCTATCTTGTTTTGTTTTCGAGATGATAAAAAAATACACATTATTTAGAAAACTATTTTATTTAGCAAAAAAAAGCAAACAAAACAACACTACTTTAACAAGTATGCGTTGATGCATTTTGATATTTTTTTGGTTCAGTTTGTAAAATTTGATAAAAATGCTGTTCAACAACGGAAAATACGCAGATATTATTTTTGTTTACGGATTCTGTAATGGTAATGTCTTAACTGCATATGTCGCAAGTATCAATTTAGATTTTTCGACAGAAAGCAACCTTCTCGTCGCGTATTTTGAACGCGTTTTGAAAGCTCTGCGAATTTCGAGTTGGTAATCGCCGTAGTATCAACAGCACATCGTAGTAGAAAAGGAAAAAATAGTTCACGTAGTTCTTGAATAACTAGGGGTTATTGTTAGGCGACTTTCTGCCCGTTTACAACTATCTAATAACTTTGTTTGGAAAACCTTAAATAGGGACATTTTTTTCTTGTATCATTATCAAAAAGTACAACACCTACAACCACGCATTATAACGACTTGCATTTTTGTAATGACTTCTTGAGTTAGTTAGTTAGTTTAGATTTTTGGCGTATCAGCCTAAGAAGACTATTAACGCCGATTTGACTTTTTGAACAAAATCAACAAAATCCTATCTTCTTTAGTTCGATATTGTGGAGCGATGAATCCATGTTCACAAGAGATGGCATTAACAATATACATAATGAGCATATCTAGTAATTAAGAAATCCGTACGAAGTTAGGGTACAAGCTTACCAACAAAGATTTTCAGTTAACACATGTTGTGGAATTTTTAATGGGCAACTACTGCTAATTCAAATCTTACCACCGCATTTAAATGCAGGTTTATACGCAAAATTTCTAGAAAACTTGATGGATAATAATGTCCCTCTTGCCGTACGTAACAGGATTTGGTACCAGCACGATGAACCACCGCCCCGCTCCATGTTGGGAAATATGTAGTTTGGTGGTTCAACAATAGTTTTAATAATAGGTGAATTGGTAGAAGAGGTCCAGTAAACTGGCCTGCAAGATCTCCTGATCTAAATCTATTAGACTTTTATGTGTGGGACACATGAAACAATTGATTTATGCGGAGCCAATAAACAACGTGGAGCAGCTAGAAGAGAGAATTGCGAATGGTGCATTGCACATTCAAAACAGAACAGATTTTGAAGCAGTTTATCATTTTTTTAGTGCGTTGTTAAGCTTACATTAATTGCTATATTAATATCTAATTAAAAAAAAAATCTTATAATATAAATTTATCCAATAATTAGTTCTGAATACTCATTGACTTGTCAATAATTGGTACAATTAACTGATTCCCAAGTTACTGCAAAACACTTTGCTCAAATGCAAATTATTTAAGAAAACCCACAAACTTACCTATGCATTCTTCCTTCTTGCAACCACAGTGCAGTTCTATCTTGCGAGTACCCGAATGCTCATCAATACTATCACTCACTGTTCTCATTTTTTTATTAGACTAGAATTGCATTACTTTTATTACTGAATTACTAAACAATTGCATCAAAACTTTTACCGAACGGTCATTTGCAGTATGATCACTACATTACCAACTTTAGTAGGTACCAATTGAACAATAAACAATAACTAAATTTGCACACTTTAGGTGTTTTTCATTTGGGAGCTTCATGCACCCAGTGCGTTAGAGAATGATTAAATTTTGCTGGCAGGAGCGTCTCACACTCGACTTTTGCACCAGCAAATAGTTGACCTTTGTAGGGCGTTCTCTACCTTGAAAACACAACAAATGTAAGACGCGTTTCGCAATTAAATTAAAAAATTACTGAATTGCTAGCAAGTACGACTATTTTGTCAAATGGAAAACCGCTTTTATGTTGTTGTAAACAATAATGTTAAATAAATAAACAATTATTATCAAATTAATTATTTACACAAATATAGAATTATTAATTCTGCAATAACCATGTATCAAAATTTATTTGATAAAAACTATGTCGTATTTCATTGCTAAAGAACTCTACTTTTTATACTCACTTATTTGTGCTAATTCCAATACAAGTGAAGATTTTTATTATATACATTTACATAGATTTATTATCAGTACATGCTTGACTTTAAAACGTTTTGTACAAGAAAACATATGAGCATTTAATTTAATTTTATAATGTTGGCAACGGCAATAATAATATTATGGTTGGTAGTAATAATTCATCTAAAACGTAGCATATATTAATCATCAGAAAAGTTTATAAATCGTCAGTGGTTATTATTGTACGAGTAAATCCTATGTGCGTAATTGATAATATAATATTGTTTTGATATAGTGATCTCAGTATAATGACGGGACGGTAATAGTAAGAAAGTAACTTAGTGATTCTGATACAAAAAATGTGTAAACAGTGAGTGATATGATTACTATATACGTGACTTTATGGAATCAGGTGATTTGACTGGAATGGTATTAACGAAAACAAAGGTCGCGCAAGTGTTACATGGAGAATTTATTGGTTTTTAATTTATTGTAATTCTTGAGAATTTATATTTAGTCAAACTTATTGATTAATGTAGATAAACTTTGATTGGTATCTATTTAATTTAAGGTTAAATTATAATTTTTTTATTCCATTAAGTTTTATAATGAAACTAGCAATAATGTATATTTAGTGTTACTAATGTGTTGGATATGACTGGATTATTGTTCTACGCAAATGATGCGCAATGAGGTTTTATCCATCCAAAGAGTTTTAAGATATTGCTAAAGAGAGAAGTTATCATTACGCACGGAGCTATCGAAAAAATAACCTATAAAGTATTACAATCGCCAAGGCTTGTAGAAAAGGTTACACAATACTATTTTAGACGTATTTTTTAACTTACATTAAACACAAAGAGGATAATGGAATGCTCAATTTTTTATGTACTTTTTATAATTTATATGAAAAACATGGATTTGTTTAAAGATAAAAACTTAATAATGTATGCAGATGTTTTTACTTGTAGACAATCATGTTTTAGTTTTGATGTTCAGCACGTTCATGGTTCTGTTTGAATTTGTTGCAACAAATTTTTACTTTGATCGATAAAAGTGTATTAACTAAAATTTGAATTGTAGTTTGCTTTAAATTTTGGCTGGGTTTGAGCAACTAAATATATTTTTTTGTTTATTGTAAAAAAATGTGTTTTTGGTTTTCTAGCACTAGGCAATTTAAGAGTTAGTAGTTAAGACATTTCAATATAGAAAAGTTTGAATGAATAACTAACTTATCTTCTAAAGAATTATTTAATTTGGACAGCACTTAAAACCAAGTTGCTAGCTCTGATTGTTTTTTTAAGTTTAAAATATTATGTTATACGGTGAGATAGCTCATTTATAGAGCGTTAGCCTAGCACGCAGACAGTCCAGGGTTTGATCCCCAAAATATGACATAATAACTTGTTCTTTATCTACCGAGGTGATTTGGAATTTACCTAATAAGCCGTTGGTCCTATCAACTCTCTTCAAACAAATCATAAGACTTTTGGGGCGATGTAAAATAGCTTTAAAACGCATAATAAAGACGATGCTGTATTTCCAACACAAGAAACCTAAATTTGCATACCATTATATCTTATGTTTTGCAAAACTTTGCTTTTTACCACTTATTAACATTAAAACTAGAACAGCAGACACTCAAAATGATTTAAAAATTAATTTCATTTGTTGACTTAAAAAGAATTTGAATTATATTTATTAATATTTTGAACAAAGGAAACTCTGGTACTTTTTTTATTTAAAATCAATAATGATGCAGATTACTTTTGTTTTTAGAGTTTCACATTGGTTATAAAAAATTATATTATTAAAACTATTTTTTTCTAAAAATGCTTTAATAGGCATCTATGTTCCCTAAATAAAGCAAAGCTAAACATGACCTTTCTTAAAAGTTTTGTTTTTTTAAAGCAAAAAAATATTTAGTTGTACATACATACATTTTAATGTATATAATAGTGATTAGTTAACTCACTTATTTACGTTTCATAATTTTACTTATTTTATTTAGTAACCAAGATAATTGTTTCTATATTGTTTGTAATTGTTTTATTAACTACATTTTTGTAATAGTTAGTTAATAGATAAAACTACTAAAGTTAAGAGAAGTTTAATGTGTGTTTTATACCAATTAACGATTGATAGCAAGAAGCATTTTTCAATCAGAATAATACCATAAAGTAAAACTATGCAAAATGGGATATTTATAGAAAATTGCCATAACATTAAATTATTGAATTTATCATTAACTTTTTGTAACTCTGTTATATTGGCATTTGAAAAAAAGTTTTATATTACTTTTAACATTGTTTTAATAAAAACTTTTTTTTTTGACACATAATTTGTAGCTTATATTAAAGATAAATACTATTTTGAATAAAGTAAACTATGTTAGCCTGCATTTGCGGTAAAATATACAAAGTAGCAATTGCAATTTGTATATTTAAAATAATAATAATTAGTAATTCTTAAATCCTCCAGTACAGTAAACCAGGAGACTTCCTACGGTATACACCCACTATTCAAGTATTGACAAGGGTGCAGATAATGATGTGCTAGATAGTTCTACGATAATTTATATAAAGGAGTTAGGCGTTTGATTTTGTGATTGGAAACGCCTACTATTAAATCATAGGTGGGTCTTTGAAGCTATTGTCCAAAGCTTGATCTACTAGGGTTGATAATTTAATTAACTAATAATGCACTATAGATCTATTAAATTAGATGCCATTTACAATTAGAAATGTTATTTTTGTTTTAAAGTTGTTGTTTATTATATTATAATATAATAGATTTGAAGGAAATGAAGCACATTTTTTTATATATTATATAGTAATTATATGAATATGTGTTTTATTTAATTTAAAATAAATATATATATATATATATATATATATTATTGAAGTTTAACGACTTTTCTTATAATTCATATAACTCTTAACTCCACCAATTTTACAAAATCTTTATTTATTATAAATATAATAAAATATATTTTACAATGTTGTTTCTTTTCTACTAAATCTATCATCTACCATCTTTTCAATTAAATCTACCATCTTTATTATATACTTATTTTATACTTTATCTTGCACTTTTATATTTATTTAATTTTAATTATATATATATATTTATTTCCCCAACAACAACCACCTTCTACTAACAGACATCATAACTTACAATTCCAAGATGGCTTATTTGACAAATTGTCAAATTAATTAATTTATTATTTATAAAAAAACATCACTCAAAAATATCAAAATTTAAAATAAAATAATTTTACTAATAATATATATATATATATATTGTCCAGATAAAGAATTGTTTGGTGAGGTTTAATTATAATGGCTAATTATGATAATTACTTTATAATATTATAATTTTATATACAAATAGTTGTAAGTATTTATTTTTAATGTCCATATACATTTTTTGTTAGTTATGTATTTTTTTAGGCCTGATGAAGTTATTAACCTAATAACGAAACGTCGCCACTTATTTAAATATATAAAATATATAATTATTTTTTGTATTTTATTATATTTAAAATTTTAAAAGACTTCAACCCGTTAACTTTTTTAACAAATATATATATATATATATATATATATATATATATATATATATATATATATATATTACATAGTACAAGCATATATTTGTTAAAACATAACATATGTATTTTGATAGTTATTAAAATTATCAATAATATTTGTAATTTTCAGAATGCTTAAGTACTGCTTAAACTTTATAAATAATTCATTATATATTTTTCAATTACATAACTCTGACATTCTAAACCAATTAAAATATTTATTCTTAAAAAAAAAGTTTTTAAACATTCTGGGCCTGAACAAGAAATCAAAACTTTTTTGGGTTGGTTTGTGTTTATTTCTCAACATAGTATTCATTTAGGTCTACACACTTGTTCCAACAATGTTCTAAGGCCGTTGATGACTTCATTGTTGTTTGCTAATCTTTTACTACTGAGCCACTTTTTAAGATTTGGAAATAGAAGTTGCACAGTACTAAATCTGGTGAATATGGTGAGTGGCAAAACAATTAGAACTTAAATTAGTAAATTTTAGCCTAGCCATTGAAATGATTGACGTGTGAGCCTGGGTATTGTCTTGTTTTTTTTTTGCTAAATGTGGCAGTTCTCTTAATCTCTTCGGATAATTTTTGCAATAATAGTTTTCCCCTTCTGAAAATAACCAATAAAAATTATTCCATGTGCATTCCAAAAAAAAGTTCCCATAACCTTGTAAGCCGATACAACTGTTTTTTTTTTTTAAATCTGGTTTCCTTTTTGCGGTCCATTGTTCAGACTGTTGTTTGGTCTCAGGAGTGTAGTGATGGACACAAATTTGTATAGATTACGTTTATACTCAGTGCCAAACAATCGATTAAAATGCTCTTTTGACATTGTTTTTGATCTTTGCTATCTCTCTCAGATTACTCTGCGATCTGTCAAAACGATTTGGCGGATTTTTTAAATATTTCTGGCGTAGTCACTTTGGTAGGTCGATTTATTACTAGTGCTTGTCCGACCCATTTTAAATTCAACAACCCTCCACTTAACAGTTGTATTCCCGAAGAAAAGTTATCGAATGTTGAATCAAGCTTATTTTTAATATCGGTTGCGCTTAGGCATTTCAGAAAACTGTATTAAAATCACTTGAGACGTTTATTTTGATAAACGGTTTTTATGCCAAAAAACAACATATTGTTTTGAAATTTTGCATGGTAACCTGATAAAGGATAAAATCATGAAGTAACTTATATTGGGCATTATGGGGCTCCGTATCTATATGAGGCCCTGAAAATTTTACTCCACCCTTGTAAATTACTTAATGATAATAATAAATGTTGAATGGATACAAGTTGTTTGTTTAAAGGAGGATCTTGGCTGACGGTTTCCTTTATATGACTATTTTAAATTACTTATTATATTTGAGTGATGTTTGGAACTCATTTGTAAATAGGTAAATTATGTTCCATAATCTTTATCAATTCTTTTGCTAGGACAACTCTGTTGCAACAAGTTTAGTGACGACAGTTCTTTATACGCTTTACGTTGAGTTCCGTTCTTCTGTGTTTTATTTGATCAAACTTTCAATCGTATTAATATATACTGAAAAACTTTTAAACCAAAAATGTCTATTAATATTATTTCAAAATAAATTTTTGGTCAAGAAAATCTGTCAATCTTGATGTTTGGTTCTTTTTTTAATAACAATTTTTCTAAGAGCCTGCAATGTAAGATAATAAAATACTAACAAATATCATTATTTTTCACCTTACACGACAAATATTTTGATTGTTAAATTTGATATCAATTATTTACTGTCCAAAGTTGATAAGATTCTTCTGGCAGCTCTTACTAAGTATTGTATTATATTAAAATAATGAATTAAATAATTAATGTTTTCTGTGCAAGCTTTTGAGCAGTTATTTTATTATTTTGCTACAGCAAAAAAAAAAATTAACAAGAATGAATTTAAGGTGTTTTAAATTTGTCAGTGCAACTAAACTCACTTTTTGTTTTCATTCTTGCTGTTGTGTAACAGCCTTTTTATCCTTAAAATTAATATCAGATAGTGGGTTAATTTTATTGAGTATAGTTATCTTCTAGGATTTTTGAGATGGTATTCCATATTGTTTTTACTGCATTTTTTTTATAGTAGCTTTTACTTAGCTTTTTCATATTGTATCCAAACAGTTAAAGGTTTTTTAAATCAAACTGTGTTCATCAATATTGACAAATTTATGGCTTTATCTGTATCCGTCAAAATTGCTTTTCTAAACCTGCTACGCATACTGTTTTGTTGTAAATGCTTTTCTTTACTTTGTGTTCAAACGTTTTATGTATTGTGTAACCATATGTTTGAGATCATTCATGGGTAGCACAAAAAAAGGTTTACATTCCTTGATACTGTTTGCCGTTAAATGTTTGTACATGCCCCTTGTTTTCGAAAAAAAATGAACTAGTAAAGTTCATATTTCTTCGAAAATTTTTGCACATTTCATTTAAAATTAAGAATTTAGTTGGAAATAGTATACAAAGGCTACTTAACACCTTTTATTTGGTATATATTTTTTTAATATACTAAAAAGTCCAATTACATTTCGGTGCCCAATTGTGATCATCTTTTCGAGAAATAACACGATCAGGCAACATTTTTAGCAAAGTTGCAATTGTTTTGTTGCTTGTGTGGCACGTAGCGCCGTTTTGTTGAAAATAAACGTTGTCAACATCAATATTTTTCACTTCCGATCATAAAAAATCATCGGTAGCGCCATCCATTCTCGTAACAGTTGCACCAGCCTCATTTTTGAAAAAGTAGGGTCCAATCACACCGCCAGCTCAAAAACCGCACCAAACAGTAACACGTTGAGGATGCAAAGACTTTTCAACAATCATTCTTGGATTTTTTGAGCCTCAAATGCGACAATTCTGCTTATTAACGTAGCCTCCGAGGTTAAAATGGGACTCATCACTGAAAATGATTTTTCGATAAAATTCCGGATCATTTTGATGCATTTGAAGGACCCAATCAGCAAAGATACGACGTTTATGGTGATCGACCGGCTAGAGTTTTTGTGTTAACTGAACTTTAAAAGCCTTAAAACTTAAGTCTTTATGCAAAATACGATGTAATGTTGTTTGTGAAATGTCTAATTCTAAAGATCGACAAAGAATCGACAATCAACACTACGGGCTACATCAGCAATATTCTCATGTGTTCTTGAGCAATGCACTTGGTTTCAATTCTTCACATCACAAACTTGTTCCAACAGCTTAAATTTTTCCACCAGGTTCATCATTATTGCTGGCCGAAAAGGTGCTATACGACGACCAAAAAGTGCTTTAGTTTTAAGAACTGTGGCTGAAAAATTTTCACCATTTTTGTAGTGAATTTTAATAACTTCAATGCGTTGTTGAAGTGTGTACTGTTTCATTTTTAATAATAGCGTAGTTTTTACTTGTCAAATGTCAAAAGATAATAGCTTTAAAATAGACAGCTGCCCAAATAGCTTGCTATTCAAAATGAAACTTCTTATTGAAAAACCTTGTAAAATTGTTTATAGTGAGAGAAATTACATTCATTAAAATTTTGACAATAAAATAACATTTGAGTTTTGTTTTTAAATTTATTGTTTGCGATTCAAACTTGCAATTACGCAAACAAATTTGGTTTTATAGGTAAAAATTGGTCATAAATTCAATAGTTTCATTCATGATTGTTTTGACTTTTATTGTGATTTATTTTTTGAATTTTTTGTGGGAAAGTTTTTGTTTAGTTAAAACTTAAACTTTGACAATTAACAGTCCCAAAAAAAATTGCGAGACACCGGGACCAGGAAGTTAAAACCGGGACACATCCGGGACGTATGGACACCCTACTTTTAAGTGACCTCAGTGACGCAGTGACCATCCCTAGATACGCACAGTTGATAGCTGTTTTAATTCGTCACTCCAAAAAATGTCTATGGTGGGTATAAATCTAATATATGAATATATAATTTTATATGCGGCCCGCGGAGTTGTGATGCATTTCCAAAGTGGCCCGCAAGATCATTTGGGTTGGCCACTCTTGGCTTAATAAAGAGTCTACCATTAAGAGCGCCCCCATTTGAAATGTAAATAAAACGAGCATTTGATGAGATATCAAAGATTTGTTTATGATGGGTTGAAGGTGACACTATACCATTAAGAATGGAACAGAACATCGTTCAGATGGCCACCTCTGGAACGCCGGCACGAATGAAAACACTGTAGCCAATTTTCCATCACTTTTTCACACAAATCTGGCGATATATCAGCAATGGTTCTTTCAATATTGCTCCTCCAATGTTGTTGGTTTGTTGCTGTAGACCACTGACTTAACATTCCCCACAGAGAAAAAAGTCTAGGGGCGTTAAATCGCACGAACGAGGCAGCCAATTTTTTGGGCGCTGTCTTGAAATAACACGGTCTCCGAACTTGGTCTTCAATAAATCGATTGTTTTGCCGGCTGAGTGGCATGTGGTCCCGTCTTGTTGGAACCACATATTGTCCACATCGAAATCATCCAATTTGCCTCAAAAATAATCGGTTAATATGCCCCGATAGCGATCGCCGTTGACCGTGACGGCATTTCCTGCGTTGTTGAAAAAGAAATAAGGGCTAATGACTCCGCTGGCATGAAAACCACACCAAACAGTGAGTTTTTAATGGATACAAAGGTGACTGGTTGATTTCCTGAGGATTTTCCCTTGCTCAAATGCGACAGTTCTGTTTATTAACAATACCGTTAGCCAAAAATGAGCCTCGTCACTCAGGATGATTTTTCGATGAAAATCATTATCCATCTCCATCTTGTCTAAGGCCCAATTGGTGAAATTTTGGCACAGCAAATGGTCATTCGGCTTCAATTCTTGGATTAGAACAATCTTATACGGGTGTAGGCCAAGTTCTTTCCGCAAAATCCACCACAATGTTGTTTGGCTGATACAGCGCCAATATTTTCTTCGCTCCTGGCAAAACCAGCTCTTTTCCGCACGGGAACATCCAATAATGAGTAGGTCGACTCGAATTTAGCCACTAAACAAACCACAGACCGGTGACCGAACTCGAATGTTTGTAATAAATTTTAATAATTTGCAAAAGTTGCGCACACGTCTACTTCACTATGATGAAATGGTATATTAGCTGCTTTCCCGTTACGTTCTGACAGACCCTGGTGCACGCTAGGGAAAGATGCACTGCGTTCCCGTTACGTATAAATAAGTAGGGTAACTTGTACAAAGTCGTCCTTCCCCTTTTCTTCTAGCCCCAATCTTTCAAGCGGGGCGAGTTGCACTTCCTCATTTGATTAGTTGATATAAAAATTACATCTGACAGAAGCCGTTAATTAATTAAAATATATATCAGGAACAGTCAACGGAAGAAATTACAAACAAAAATTAAAAATTAAAGAGGAATAAACAAATTAAATAATAATCACATAAATGTAAGTGATTACTAAATATTTAAAAAAATCTCACATTTGACATATGCACAAACGCTACACAAACATGTTCCCATAAAGGTGCAAGACGTTCGAGTGTAACTTGCACTGGCGCGCGCTGGGGTAAGATGCCTTGGGTTAGTAACCCTAATAACGGGAAAGCAGCTAATGTCTCGGACAAATTGACGTTTATAATATGGAGCTAACTTCACACATGTTCAAATAGCAGCTATTCAAAACAGGGGCGTCCCTATTAGAAAACTCTTTATATGATGATTAGTGTCTATTTAACCATAATTACATTTAATATGAGAGTGTGCGTGGACCAGATACTAGGCTTAGTCAGTAGCTACAACGCTTTCATTCACTCAATTAACGGGTGCAATAACATATGTTTGTGATTTTAGATACATATTGAAAAGCAGCTTCATTAAACATAAATATGGGTGCAATTTTATTACGTTTTGACCATACTTAAAAACTGAGTTACTTCAAATTAACTGAAAATTAAATATGTAATAGTACGTACTAAAAAAACATGTTTTCTAAAGATTTTTTTTGGGAGTTTTTTAAAGTTTAGAAAAACCATCAATAATTACACTTTTTAGGTAAATTTAACGTTTTTTTATTTTTTTTTGTTCTTAAACTTAGTTTTTTTTTATTAAATCATCTTTAATTTATGTGAGCATAAGCGTTTAGAAAATAGTTTAAAATCTTAAAAACAACCCCACACTAATAAATTTGGTCTAATTAGGTTGTTTTGAATTGCTCTTTAAAGTTTTGTCAAATCAAAGATTGGTATTTTGGTTAAAAATGTTTATTTTTGTATACATTAAAGCCGCAGTAACTTTTTTCTATAGAAATATTTTCAGAAAACATTCCTTATAAATATTTGAAACACCCCTTACGCCCGGTTTCTCCAACATGTCTCAAGCCCTAACTAGACCTCAAGCTAAGCCTTAAACTGAAAGCCGAGTTTATTCCGTTGCACCAAAGCAAAATCTCTCCTTATTCGCGTCAAGCAGAGCTCAAATAATAGATGCCGTTTTTGAGAGCTCAAACTTTGCAACTGTCATCAATATTATTTTCTAAATACATGGTGCAACACAAACTCAACATAAGCTGGGCTTGATTTTAAGCTGAGCTTGGTCAAGTAACGTCTCAAGTGACGTTAGAGAAACCGGTCGTAAAAGTTTGGTTCTTGAGAATAATATTGAGTCTAAGGTACAGCACTTCCAAAACATATTATACATTAATATACTTAGTAATGATTATAATTTTTACTACCAAAAAAAAACAGTTTTTATATCTCTAGAACTTATAATCTTAAGTTTCTAAGTTCAGAAAACGCTCAAAAGTAAGTTTTTTTTAGCGTAGAAACATTAGAAAAAGATCTTTAATTAAGTCTAATTTAAATTATCATTTTCTTATTTAAATTCTTTTTTAAAAAAATTTAAAACTTTCAAAAAACATTTTTTAAATATACCTTAAACACTCTTGAAAGATTGATTTTTAGAAACAATATTAGTATTTTGGTTAAAAATATTCATTTTTGTATTTAGTAACAGCAATTTTGTTTTATATAAATATTTTTTGCTGAAATTTTTAGAAACATTCTTCATATATATCTAAAACACACCTAAAAGATTGGTTTTTGGAAATAATATTGTGTTTGAACTGCAACATTTGCAAAATTTTATAAAAAATGTAAGCGGGTCCACTATATACAAATGTATTTTTAACCAAAATATCAATCTTTAGGAAGTGATATCACACGTTGTGGCCAAAATTTGCTCCTGAGTTCGCCACTAGCCGTCAGTTGCCGGTTTTTTAACTACACATGAAATGCATTGGAGCCAACTTGTAGTTAGTTAATTAATTAATCATTTATATAACGTTGGTACAGTTTTGCAGCAGCTTTGGCAATTACCGACGCCAGCGGTTAAGAGTACAACTTTTGAGATTTTTTTTTGTAAATTCAGGAATTTCAACATAAAATATTGGGTTCTTTAACGTGCAAGCAACAACGAGGCAGTACACGGGACTTTCTAAAGTTTCCAAAAGAAGGCGTACTTATTACAACGCATTTTTTCTTAGCCAGAAAAACTGGTTTTTAAGATAAGGGACTCAAACTCAAGATCTTTGGTGTAGCAGTTGAGTACGCTAACCACTTCACCACTTGAAAGCCAACTACTGGCGTGTTCATTCTTCTTTTACGAGTAAATTACTTTCTCGTATTTAATTCTACAATATAATTGGCTAGTTTAATTTAACAATATTTTTCCGACCGCGCATAGAATCATACTTTGGTTTCCTTCAATGTATGGACGCATACACTTGGCCACACCCTTTGTTCGAATTAATGTTGGCTTTAGCGTTTGGGTCAATGTATGGTGCCGGTTTTATACTTGTAAGATTGCATACTTTGACTTGTTAACTTTTACTATTCTATACTTGCGGACGTTGTCTGTAGAATAGAATTTTTTTATGGACTTTTTCTGTTATAAATAGTAGATCTTGAGCAATTTGTTATCTGGTGTTTTTACGTTTATCTCAGAATTCTATTTAATGACTTCAAAAAATCAGTTTTTTTTGCAGTTATTTTTCATCCAAAATTGATGTAACTTTTTAAAATTATATTGTGATTTTTTTTTTGCATACTTTATTCAGGAAGCAGCACTTTTTCAGCTTTTCTTATAGACATGCTTATATAATAACTTTTGAGACAACAAATTATTTGCTCAGAAGTTGCAAGTACCATTCCTTTAATTATTTTATTTTGAGAAGTTGAAAAATACAATTAGAATGGTTAAAATATTTACGGACAACATGAGAAAGGATAAAAAAGTGAAGTGGGAGCAAGAAAAAATACAGTAGATACAAAAAATAAAAAAAAAATGCATTATAATAACAAGCATAAAAACAAATGAGAATGAAAAACAAAAGGAAGTGGAGAGTGTCTTGGAAGAAAAACTACAGATACAAGTCAAAATAAGAAAAGCACACCTAATACATAAAGAAAAACAAATAATAAGAGTCGAAGCCAGAACATGGGACACAAAGCAATAAATAATAAAAGCCAAAAAAAAATCTGAAAGGGACTAGGATATACATTGACAATGACCTAACACAGAAAAAGAAAATATGTACAAACATAAATTAGAAATATAGTAAGAAAACTTTTTCTAGAAGGTACAAAAAACTAACAAAAAAACAACTAAAAAAAAAAGAAAACTCAACAAGACACGGAAAGGAATTGGTACAAGAAAAAAGATAAAAACTACAACAAACAACGAAAAAAAAAGAGAACATGAATAGCAAAAAAAAAGAAGAGAAAAATAAAGAAGATAGAATAGGAACATGAAAAAAGAAGCAGAACTGGTGCAAGATATGATAAACCAAAAAATAAAAATACTAGGAATAATTTAAATAATCACCGGAGAATTAGCTAGTAATTTTGCTGAAAAATAGAAACATACACCCGAATATTGTAATATTTGTGAATATTTGTGAGCTATATACCGGTGGCCATGCATTTGTACAGACGGGGTAGGGACTTACAGAGGGTATGCTAATAGCAACTAGTATCAGGCAGGAAGACAGCCTACTTTATTTTTATTCAATTTAGTGATGAATAAAATAATAGGGGAATAGGGATACCAGATGAGCAAATAATAAATAAAAAATTATTTGTTTATTACGCAGAAGATGAATCAATAATCTTTGAGGACAAAGACGACCTTTAAATAACGCTGTTTAAATTCAAAAAGACAGCAGAGAAATAAAAATCTTAGTATAAAAAACTCAGTCTTTAACAATAGCTAAGCAACCGAGCCCAGACAACAAAAGCAGCACTAGTATCGGAATATCTTCGAGACATCATATGGAGAAATAAACACCAAAAAACATGTAGTAAGGTGAGAATCTACAAAGCAGTAGTAAGATCGGTGATGACATATGCAATCGAGACAAAAGAGGAAAACACAACAATTAACCAGCTCTTCAGAACAACAGAGATGAGAACCCTTAGAGGAATTATGTTGGAAAAATGCTCAAATACCGACTACCCAGAATTGCCAAGAATGGAAAACCACATAGCAGCAGACCAAAGTGATGGTACAAGAATTAGAACTCAGCATCACAACTCCGACTTCAGTAACGCTGTCGAATAAAGACAGGACAACAACATAAAGAAGAAGAAGAAAAAGAAAAAGAAGAAGAAGAGGAATAAAAGAAACAAGGGATAGTAAGAATACATATATAAGATACTGGTTAATGTAAAAAAGAAGTAGGAATGATAATAGCTCCGGAAAGAATAAAAAACACAATAAGAAAAAAATACATAAACGAAAGAATTATAATTATGACAGTAGAAATAAAGCCAGCAGAGAATGAAACATGAACCATGATGGTAGCATACGGACTGAATGAAGACGCAAAGAAAGATGAAAAAACAACTTCTATAAAAAATTACAACAAGAAATAGACGGGGGATCAGAAAACATAATGATACTAGGATACCTAAATAGGAGAGTAGGAAAGCAATACAACAGAATGGAAGAAGTAATGAGAAAAGTAGAAGAAGAAATAAAAAACAACAACGGAGAAAGAATTGTTTAACTATGCATTGACAACAATCTAATAATATCTAACACAAACTCAAACACAGGGAAATTTACAAATACACAAGAACGCAACCAACCAGAAACGAGAAATCAATCACCTAGTTAACTGAAACAACTGGAACAAGATAAATAATGTAAGAGTATCAAGACAGCAGGAAGCGACTACTATTTACTAAGAATGGTCATAAAATAGAAAACAAAAATTATACAAGACAAAAGAAGGAAAAAAAATAAGATAAAGATGAAAACATACAACCTAAAAGAAGAACAAATACAAGCGGCGTATCATGAGATACTTTTGTATATTATTTTTGTGTATTTTTTTTTTTTTTAGTTGTATTGTTAATATCTGTACATTATTTGATTTTATTTGTTATTAGTTATAATTAATATTTGTATGAATGTATGTATGTTTTTTTGATGTTTTATTAATATTAATATATTGTAGGTATAAGTTCTATTTCTTGATATTTGTTTTTTATGCTTTTCACATTATCTAGATATATTAAATACATTTTTTAGTTATTTTTAATAATGATTTTGTTTTAGTTAATTTTTTTTATTTTAAATTTCTTAAGCAGGATTTTTATTAAAAATGTTCTCTAATATAATGCATGTATTTATTTCTACATCAAGATAAATAACATAGATTATCGGCATCTAATATTAATGAAGTAATTTTATTTAATTACAACTAAAAATGTAACAATTTAATTATTGTAAAATAAACAGCCATTAGTATATCTAATTTATATATTATAGCTACCTATATAATAAACAGTAATCAAGTATGCATGTTAATAAGGTTCTCTAATTGTGCGGTTATTAAATTAAAACAATTGCAATTTATACACAAAAATTAATTTGCTTTTTCAATGACATTTTCTGTGCAATTTTACAGTATGCACAATGCTGGCATAATTGAAAGTCAACATGTTGGGTAGAATACGTGACAATGCAAATGAGGACAAGTGTCCAATAACTGTTCTTCAAAGCCATTAAACTTCTTACTAATTATGGAAACTGGAGCGCAGTTTCTCATTTAAAACAAAATTTACCCCTGTGAAATAGTTTTGCAACTTTTTGCGGAGTTCTCTTCTTGTTTTAATTCCACCTTGTCGCAACGTAACACAACTTTGTCGCGTTACAATCGATAGAAGGCACCCGCGTGTGCCTGCCGGACCTCTACATCGTTTCGTACGTCGATGGTAGACAAACGTAAGAGAGAGCGTCAGAAGTGTCAACGTAGTTAGAATGTAGTAGGCGAGCTTTTTATTTGTTTTGTAGTTTTACTACGTTTACTACGGTCCATTCATATCTCCCATTCATGTCTGACTTTATTGTTTTTTTATATTCTTGTTCAACTCATAATTTAGTTGGCGGCGGGCGGGGAGCGGCCGGGTTTGTGTACATTATGGTATTATATTCATCCGGCGCTCGATGATAGCGGAAATTTTCGCAAGGAATTAATTTAATTTATATGCGAATAATTTTGCGTCTGATTTTGTGTGTATGTGCTGTTGTTGTTGGGTTCGTGATGGCCGGGGGCGACTGTGCATCGATGTGAGCTCGAATGTACCGCGTATATATATTTTTTTCGTTCCTTTTTATTCTTTCGTTCGGCGACTTTGCAGAATTAATCGCGCGGAGGAATTCGCGGGGTCGCCCGCGACGTGCACGGCGGGGTCTGTTGTTCGCCGGCTTTTAATCAACGGCGAAATCGAAATAAGTTGAAACGTGTTGGCCGCTGACTCTTAAAAATAACATTATTAAATTCCTAGTATTTTGTCCCTGAAATATACGATTATTACGTTCTAGGCAGCAGACGTTTGCAAAAATATATTTCATCCTTGGTTTATCTCTATTATTAAATATTTAATATTGTTCAGCACGCTATTTTGTTTTTAAATTATTAATCAAATGTTAATCTAATTAAATTATAAATTTAAAAATGTAAAATCTTATCCAGCATAATTTTATTATAATCTTAACAAGTTCACTTTTCGAATATTTAAATAAAATTGATTGTATGGTCAGATATTTTTGTTTGTCAAGACGGAAAATTCACACATTAGGGCCGTATCTAGGAAAATGGGAAGTTGAAATTTTATTTTACTTAAGATGTGAAATCTTTGGGTTTCCTCTTCGGCCTTTCACACATACTCAATTAAAAAAGTACTCAAAATAAAGATTTTTTTTAACGTATAACTTTTTTTATTTAAAATTTTACAGTACAGTACAGTTTTTTATTTTTTAAATTTAGTTTTTAAATTTGTGGGTTGTTGGTGTATACAAGCGTTGAGTGAAATAATATTAGAAGAGGCGCAAGAATAATACATTTGTGCGTACTTGGTTATCTGAAATCTTTGATTCTCGGGAGTTATGCTCGAGATTAGGATTTTTTTAATATTCTTTCACTCATCGATATAAGTTACAGAGAAAAGTAATAGCTGTATAGAGTTTGAGGTAATAGCTTCTGGGTTGATGATAAGAGAGAAAATAATAATGGCAACAAAACAACTTAAACGAAACACTTAATCTTAATTAAATACTTGGTTTGAACAAAGTTTGATGAGTAACAACTTCTATAATTTTTTAATAAAATCTATGTCAACAGTAGATACCATAGATTTTATTATATTACTGAAAAATAGCTGGTTTTGGTTTTTATACTTATTATTAAAAAAAAAAAAAAACAAATGCCAACAAACACTTTGATTATTGAACTATCAGTTTAACAACTCGCGCATTTAAAATATTAACATGCACGCAAATACAAAATTAAATACGAAAACATCAGCGACGATGTCTAGTTTAAAGAGAGCTTCCGTCAATCGAACGAGTTTTGCATGGTGTATAGACATTTAAATTTAGTATATAAAACTATTGTTAGTAAACGCAACACAATTTTGTTGAATTATTACGAGACAATTCGCACGCAAACTTGCATAATAGAATTAGTAATTGTAGATGCCCAAGTGGCCAACGTGCTTGTTATTTAATTATATTAGTCTAATTTTGTTTTAAGAATAAAACGGAAGAGAGAGTGGAGTTTACATCAGATGACAGTGATTGCAATTTGTTTCTGACAAAAATGTATATTTTAACAAGGAAAAAAAACTGTTATTTTTACCACTTTTATAAACTATTAAAGAACATACTTATAAATTTCACATAAGAGCAACATTTTATATTATAACTTTCAGTCAAGTTTTATTAAATTATTAATTTAAGTCATATTGATTTAAAATAATTAGTTTGAAAAGTGAATGGTGGTGGCCGTTACTATGTAATAGAAAATTTGTTTTATTTATTTTATAATTAATTTGATTAATTACTATGCAACTTCAGTTAAAATACAAAGATTGCTTGAATAATGTTCTGCTTATTGTAGTTATTTTTTCAAGTAATTGTTAAATTGTTGCATATAATTGCTTGTAAACACAACACAGCTTAGTTAAATTGGTACTTACAATTTGCATGAAAATTTGTATTTTTTAAATTGCACAAAACCGTTCTAATTACTTAAACTAATTAATTGAATTCAATAATATTTAATGATAAATTTAAAAGACCATCAACAGCTTCTGCAATTAGTAAGCGGAATGCTACAGTTTTTCAAATTCTTAATACTCAAATATAAAGCCTATCTCTAATTTATTTAAACTAAACTGAAAACTCTAAACTTTCAAAAAAAAAACAGTAATACAGATCCAGTTGATCAGACTCGCATCACTTCAAGAATATGTACAGTATTTCCAGTCTATGAAATATGTGAAATGTAAGCGTGAATGAAATACGCTAAAACGGGCAAAGGCATGAGAGAGAAAACATAACTTTTGTGTATGTTAAGTTGTCCGTTATACCGGTCAATCTATTATTGGCTTGCTATAACTACAAATAGAGTTATGATACATTATAAACAAAAAAGAAAAGATACGATTTATTATTACTTTACAAGCGGTTGGTTAACGAGTCATAAAAATAGTCATGAAGAAACTAATCTTAGTTAATTTTGTTATAAAAAGTGTTTTTTTTTAAGAAATAGAACTTTGAACTGAAATGAAACTCATAAAAAACATGCCCTTGGTATTGGTTTTATTGAAAACATAATTTTATGACATTACTGCTTAAATATGATTTGGGGCATATGGGCGCCGCGGTTGGTGAATGAAGTGCAATCTGGAAGTCCACTTATTGACCACTTTTTTAAGCAGCCGGGGCCCTATATCGGCAATAACGCGGCAAATATTGGCTTCTAGCTGATATAACTTTATTGGTTTATTGGCGTACACTAGCAACACATATTTTCACAGAAGGTAGTCCATAGGTGTGAGGCCAATTCACGGGTCCGTTACGTGAGATTATGCAGTCTGTGTTGCATATTGCGCCGTCTTGTTGAAGCCAAATCTCTTTCACATTAACGACATTCAACTGGGGAATGAAAAAAATTAGTAATCATGAATTTATAGCGCTTTCCATTTGCTGTCACTTGTTGGCCGGAATCATCTTTAAAGAAATATGGGCCAATAATTTCTCCAGCCCACTCAAACAATGTGATATTTTGGATGTAACTTAACTTACTCTTAATAATGGCTTCTGGATTTTCCTTGCACCAAATTCTTCGATTTTGTTTGTTTACGTAACCATTGAGCCAAAAATAAACCTCATTGCTGACAAAATTTTTTGGTAAAAATGAAGATCATGAACAATCTTGTTTTTGGCACATTCTCCAAACGTACGACGCATATAATGGTCACGCGGCTTCAGCTCTTGCACGAGCTGAATCTTGTAAGTTTGTAAACCAAGTTCTTTTTGTTTTGGCGTAAATCTATTCATGATGAAATGGCAAAACATACTGAGCAAAAATCAGCTGTAACCTATCAAATTGATTGTCACTAGAAACAGTGTTGCCAGGTCAAAAAATACTAAAAAAAACCTTGTAGTAGTTTTGTTTTGTTAATGAAGTTCATAAACTTTTGCTAAAGAACTGTTTTGAGCTATTATTTGGTTGCCGTTCTTGACAAAAAAGTTACTACTTTGCTATTATACGCTTACATTTGCTTGCAGTTAAAACGGAGTTTTTTGTCTTTCAGACACCTACGATATAAAGGATTTGTTTGGATTTTTATTTTATGCATGTGTTTGTTTAGGCCACAGTCTTCAATTATAGCTTACTTGGTTGTTAAACCAGGGGTCTTGGGTTTGAGGTTCTTATCTGAAGGGTCAGTTTTTCTAGTTAAGCAAAAATGTGTTGTGAGTACGCCTTAAACTAGGGGTCTTGGGTTTGAGTTCCTTAACTGAAGGGTCAGTTTTTTTGGTTAAGCAAAAATGTGTTGTGATGAGTACGCCTTAAACCAGGGGCCTTGGGTTTGAGTTCCTTAACTGAAGGATCCGTTTTTCTGAGTAAGAAAAAATGTGTTGCAATAAGTACTCTTTTTTTAAAAAGAAGAGAAAGTAGGTTACGTGTGCTGCCTCGATGTTGCGTGCCGTTAAAGAAACCAATAATTTAGGTTAGAATTCCTGAATTTGCGGCGAAATTCTCAGATGTGATAATAATCTTTGCCGTTGGTTATTAACTTTGGCAGTAGAAATAGACTGAAATTAAATAAATGAGTTAACTAACTAATCTGCATTTAATGTCATGTTTGCCCAAAGATAACGTAAGTAACGTCCGGCTCTTATGCTATTGCAATCTTTTGCATCTTCTATATACCAGCCAGTTTTTTAATTGTGCTCGGGATTTTTTTTAATTTGTTTTACGATGGTACTATCACATTAACTAACTTTTGTATACAATAACTTTTTAGTGTTTTTCGCATTTATTAATAATACACATTTTGTTCCACATTATATTTGGTCATATGGTGTTAGTCCCAATGTGTATCCAACTACTGATTTTGTTGTAATAAATTCCTGTATGGCTTTTATAGTCAAATTATAGAGATAAGTATGAACATTTTTTTAAGTCCTTGATGTTTTTTGTCTTGTAAAAAGGACGATTGCTGTTTTGCTTGGGTTTACTAAACATACAACACACACACACACACAAGTGTATTTTGCATTCTGTTAGATACAATTGCATCAAATTTTTTTCTAACTAGGTTGATCATTGGCATATAGGTTACGCAAAGACGTCTATCTTTTGACGAAGCACTTACAAAGTGATAACACACCGATCTGTGAGCATTCGCAGGCGTCATTAGCTCTTACAGTTACAGTAATTCTAATATATGGTTAGTTTGCACAAATGTTTTGATTTGCTAATTGTTTTAGTATAAAAGATGTCAGACTTATTGGTTCGTAGAATTTAGCCAAGACATATGAAGGTTGCTCTCCAGGCTATGATATAAATAACACTTTAACTGCTTTTGTAACATGATGGGATAGATTTTGTCAGCTTCTGGCTTGAATAAACGTGGCGACTACTTACTTTAATATGCTTCATGGCTCTTGTCTCCGCTATTTTTATTTTGTTTGCATTTTGGTCAGGGATTTTAAAGTTTTTTTGGTTTTTTCAGTGTAGAACTTGGGAAGTATGTTTGCAGTAGCTCTTGAACTGATTCTGCGTAATCTTTTTTTACTGCCAGCGAGGATCACTATTTGCAGTGCGATGTTTGCTTAGCTCTTTGTGGAGCAAGAACAATGTAGGGTTGTTCTGAACGCCCTGACAATATTTTTTTGAAGAGTTTTAATTTTTGTTTCTTTATTGTACTTTTAGCTTTTTGAGACTGCTTTAGGAAACTCAACAGTAGTTGTTGTAATCTCTGGAACAGTCGGAAACTTCAGATCTACAAATCTTGGTTCATCAAAAAGTCAAAGTATGATTTTGTGTCATAATTTTACTGCTATAACAATGCTGTGGGTCTTTATACATAAGTTTATTTAAACTTCTATTTGATAAATGATATTAGTTACTTTTTGATAAAAGTAATTGCAATATTTTGTTTTATAGTATTTTTAATAATTAAAATAGTATTACTATTACTTGCCTGTATAACGATTTAATTAAAATATACTGTATTGCCTAATATATTTTTTTGTTTGTTTCAGGTGAGTGTTATAAAATTTATGTTGGTCAGACACAGGTAAAAATCTATTACTATAAACAAATAAGGTACAATTTAAAATAATAATTACTTTGAAGCATACAATGTTATCTTTTTTCGGATTTTGAGTGGGTGCAATTTGTATTGTACTTAAACTTTTTTAAGCTTTTTTTTTAGTGGAAAATTTATTTTGTAGTTTTTACACAAATTATATAGTGAATGCTAGCACATGATTTGGGTTGGTTAGACTTGCTTATGTTAACAATGTGTGTTTTTTTTTGGTTGACATTTTTTTGCGAAAACTTATTACAGCTTTAAAAAAAATCTTGAAAAAATAAAATAAATATTGTGGTTTAGTACTGCATCCACTTACATATTGCAGCAGAAAACCATTCAGAAAGTCATTATAAAATGTGTACTATTCTCTGTTATTAAAATTGTTGAATTGTTTTAAACAAATTAATTAGAATTATAAAAAAACTCGTAAACATTGCAACAGTCTGAACACAAACCGAAAAAAAATTGACAGAAATAAAATATATTTTTTTGTTTATAACAAAAACTTAAAAACAATAAACTTATTGCAAGGTAATTCAAACGTATTTTTATGTTTTGCGCCAAATTACCACTATATTACCTACTTAGAAGAATGTACAGACATAGTAATCGCTTTCTTTATATTATCATTTTGTGAAAGTAACATTTTTGAGTGAAAGAATATCAGGAAGAAGTGCAATTTTTATGTTTTTTGTCTATAATATAGCTATATAGCTCACACACAAGTTTACGTTTAAAACAATCAACGACAGATACGTTTGAATTTCTGATTTGTTTTTTATTAAGATTGGCACATGGTTAACTAATATTTTAGAAACTATGCTTTTAAGTTAGCAAAATTGTTGTATGATTTATATTTTTTAGAGACCACAGTCATCTAAGTCATTTGTAATGGTAATTGTTTGATTCCACGTTTAACAATCACAAAGTAAAAATTAAATTAAAACAATTACTATTTTTTTAATAAATAGAATACGTTTTGAAAAAAATTGTACAGCCGTAAAAATACTGTTTTGGAATTTTGTTCAAATAAAAGAATAAAATAAGTAATATGTGCACTTTCTTCTGAGACAACAATTTTTCTAAATTTAACCGCTACATCAAAAAGGTTTTTATATTCTTTTATTAATTTATGGAGACTCAATGGTATTCCTATTTATTCTTGCCGTCTTTTTGGATATCTTCAAGGCAATTTTTAGTTTTGATATTGCTGCTCTGAACAGATCTATCAATGTTATTTTTGGAAGTTCTTTAGCCATGAGGTTTGCTTCTTTTCTATAAAGCGCTTTTTATTGTTTTTTTTTTCTGGATTATCAATAGTTAAATCTCATATTTTCTCCTCTTATGACGTGTTCAAGTTATTTTTCCCAGTTTTCTTTTGTCTTCTTTTTTTAGCGTCTACGTCTTTACTCTATATATTAGTATTAGTAGGATATGACAGCGCGTAGTGCGTATTCTTAATTCTTGATCTAATTTTTTCTGTGTTAGTAGTGGTTTGATTTTTACAAACGCAGATTTTGCAATTTCATTTTTTGTTTATCTTTGTTTTGTAATTGTTATTCTAATTTATTATTGTACCTAGGTATTGGTATCTTTAGACTTGTTCTGTTATTGTGATGTCAATTGACAATGTATGTTGGCCCTTGTGCTTTGCTAATGTACATGTATTTTATTTTGTTTTTTTTAAGATTATGATGATTCCGTGTTTGTTGCTAACATTACTTTGATACATTCCATCGTTGTTTGTAAGTTATTTATGCTGGTTTGCTCTGATTACTGTATTATCTGCTTATTTTATGTTGATGTCTCTTTTATTTATCTTTACTCTAGTTTTGACATGTTTCTGGGCACAAATAAAAATTTCTTTTGAATATAAATTAAATAACATTGGGGATAGCACACATTTCTTACACTTCTGCAGATTTAAATTTTCTTTGACGCTTTTTTTCAATCCGTACTATGGTTTTCTGGTTCCAATATATTATATTGTTATATTAATAATTTTGTTTTCTATGCCTTTTTTTTCAGTATAGAGATTAGTTTTATTTATCTCTCACTTTGTCAAAAGCCTTTTCATAGTTTATAAAGCATAAGTCTAGGTCAACATGTATGTCTTAGCATCGTTGTATTAGGATGTAAATTGGAAAAAGTCCCTCTTTAGTTTTCATTTTTTTAGCCGGTATTTACGCTCAGAGTAAAGGCTTTTCTTAAGTTTTTCTATTTGTCTCTGTTCTGGGCCACTTGGTACCAAAAAGAGTCGTGCCGTACATTTTATGTTGTTGCTCTACTTTATCTGCGGCCGTCCCGCGCTTCTACTGTTTCTCCATGGTCTTTATCTAATTATTTTTCTACACGTGCAAGAGGCAAGAGACTAAAGTCTGGTCTCATGCCACGTGTCCACCCTAGTTCTATTTCATGTTGCCAATTGTTCTATTAAGTATTTTATCTGCGTCTTCTCTCTTATGCAAGCGTTTGTTTTCTGGTATTTTAAAGATATACCCAATATCCTTCTCTCTATTGCTCTTTGGTTAACCCTTAGCTTTCCATTTATTGATTTTGTGAGCACCCACGTTTGTGATTCATGGGTGGTAACTGGTAAGATACATTGGTTGTATAGTTTTGTTTTTAGAGTTAGAAAGATATCCATAGCTAAAATATGTTTTATTTTCTTATATGCTGTTTATGTTTGTCTTATTCTTTTGTTTATTTCCATAACTTGGTTTGCTTTTCTTATTGTATGGTTTGTTCTAGATACTTGTATCTGGTTACTTTCTCGATCATATTTATTGCTAGAGTTATTTGTTGTTCGTCTTCCTTGCTTGTTGTCATATACTTAGTTTTGTCAAAATTAATTTCAAGGCGTATGCGCTTTGTTGCTTTCTAGACGTTATTGATTTGTATGACTAAATCTTTTTTGGATTTGGCTATTAATATTATGTCGTCGACAAACATTAAGTGGTTTAGTTTTTTGCCGTTTATATTAATGCCTTTATTCTGTCAATCTACTGTTTTTAAGGCATCCTTTAGTACAAGCGTGAAAAGCTTAGGTGACATTGTGTCTCCCTGACGTATTCTTCTGTTTATTTTAACTTTATCCGATGTTTTGTGCAGTTTTATTTGTAGGGTAGCGTTCCTGTAGACGTTATTGATTAGGTTTGCATATTTATGGTCAACTTTTGCGTTTTTTACAGCTTGCTAGAGCGCCCATAGTTCTACTGTCAAAAGCTTTTTGGAAGTCAACAAATGCCATCCATAAGTTTATATTATATTTTATTGCTTTTTCTATCAGCACTCTTACTGTTTGTAGATGTTTTGTGGTGCTGAATCCCTGTCTGAACCCCGCCTGTTCTTTTGGCTGGTGAAAGTCCAGTTTTGGAGTCAACCTTTTGCTTAATATTTTTGAAAATAGTTTGTAGATTTGTGATTGATTGGTCTGTATTTTCCAGATACTTGGTAGGCATTTGATGAGTAGTATTCCTAATTGCTTTATCAGTATTTCTTCTCCACCTTTTAACATTTTTGTTATCACTCCATCTTCTCCTGCTGCTTACTTTTTTTTTTGAAACGTATTCTGAGTTGACATTTAGTACTTTTTGTTTTGTGTCTTGGTCGGATATATTGCTTTGTGTCTTTTTTGCATATAAATTTTCGTAGTAGTCCTGGGCTATTTTTATTATTTCTTGTCTATTTTTTACTAGTTGTCCGTCTATATTTCTGATTTTGAGGATTTTGTTTCTTGTGTTTTTTGTTCTTTCACTGTATACTTGGCATCTCTCTGCTGTTCTAGAACTCTCTTTGTTATTTTTAATTTGTACTCTCTATTGTCTTCTTTTGTTATTCTTCTCACAGATTTGTTTATTTCTGTTGTTCTTGAGTTTGCTCGGATTTTTTTGTTTTTGGTATGCATTAGTGTCCGCTGGTGTTTTTAATGTGTTTGTTATTGCTTTATTTGTTTGATTTATGCCGTTATTATTACTCTCCTATTGTTGTTTTTTTTGAAGTTGTTGAATTGGTTGGGTTTATTTAGAGTTTTTTTCGATCTGTTTCGGTATTTTTTCTACTTTCTTGCTTCTTTCTAATTTACAATTGATGTGGGTAGTAACCTTTACCATACGGTAGTCGTTTCCTGAATATTCTTAGTTAGTATGTAGTCAATTTGTTTGTAAGTTCGTCTATCTGAGCTCGCACAGGTGCATTTGCGGTTTTGTTTCTTTGAGAAAAAAGTTGTTTAAATATTCTGTTGTGTATTATTTTAAAAAGTACTTTTAGCCTGTGGCTCATAAGACTCAATGTTACATGTTCTGAATATTTCCTTGCTTTTTCTTTTTTCGGGATTACTAGGAAAGTGGATCGGAGTCATTCTTTTGGTATGATGTTTGTGTCGTAAAGACAAGTTGTATAAGTCAACCAATAGTTGTATGGTTGTTTTTTCCAGTAGTTTTAGTAGTTCTACTGGTATTATATTTCACTTTTGTTATGGTTATCTTTTTTCCTGGTAGAGCTTCTATGCTGTTGGGCTGTTTTATTTGCCTCTTTAGTCATGGAATAGCTTTTTGATGTACTTCTTTCATTGCATTAGCTTTTGTGGAAGGTCAATAATTATATTTTTATTTTTATCATTTTGAAGTCTTTGTTCGGGGTGTTCCTTTTGTTTTTTGTGAGTATTAAACGTATTATAACTTTTTTGGAATTCTTCTATTTCTTTGCAATGTTGTTTTATGTATGTCTTCTTTGTTTCTTTAATTTTATTTCCGATCTTTTTATGAATAGTGTTATACTTTAGCATATTATATCCTTTATGCTTTTTTCTTTTTTCTATAGGACTGAAAATTTCATTAATCATCCATTTTGTCTAATTTGTTTTAATTTTTTTTTCCTATTTAGAATTCTAGTTTAGGTGTTTAGTGTTGTGTTTTGTAATTATTTGTTTTTTTTTGCACTGCGATGATTTTGCTAGATGGCGACTGGGGCTCTTTGCATTTGTATGATTGTCTTCTTCTGCTGGGCTTTGGTATCCGTATTCCATGATCAGTAGGTTTGGTATTTGTATATGTGTTTGCCATGACGATTTGTATATTAAAGATGCCCGTTTGGGCATTACTACAGTAGTTTCCCGTTTCCTTCCGCATCTTCAAATTTTTTGTTGATAGTTATCCGCTTTTAGAGTCATTTTCTTTTCCCAATTGCAAGGGGATGCTTTTTCCGTTTACTAATTTTTCACCCAAAGCTGTTGGCTAGTAAAAAGGGGACTGATTATACAGGCGGTAATTTGGTTGCCAGAGCCTTGATAGTTTACTTACAGGGTGTACCGCGTGCAGGTGAGGTTGACATTTGGGCTGAAGTTTACTTTATTGCTATAATCTCTTACACCTATTTTTTAGACTACTCCAAAATTAGAGAGCTATAGTAGATTGGTAAGTATTGTAAAAACTAGCAACAAAAATTGGTATGGTATTGAACAATATTCAAATTTTTTAAAGTTTTGCATAGCGAATCACGTTATACAATGCTCTAAAACTACAATTTAAAAAAAATTGTATTTATTGATAAATGTAATATAGCAACATACTTCAGGGTGTCTCAGACCACCTGTACCAGCCTTTTATTTCGACAACGCTTGGTCGAATATGACTGGGACAAAAAAAATTATTACCATAGTGAACCCAAGGAGTTCACTGATCTATTAATTTTTTACCGGAATAATCCGGAAGTACCTGGAACCGCCGGAAGTAACTTTAAAATTTCAAATGGCAACATAGGTCAAACTTTTATTAAAATGTTTTTTAATATTTTGAATATTTACAAAAATAAACAAAAAAAACTAAATTGAAAACTAGTTATCCATTCAACACTCAATTTCCTTAAGTTGGCTTTGTTTTTTGTTATGTTAAAATAAATGACGTTCGTGAATATTTGAAGTAAAATCAATTATTATTGTCAAAGTATTGAATGTGTCAACATGGTTTTTACAAACTTTGAACGTTTTGATATGCTGATGATATTAGGTGAATGCGGCCAAAACTATCGTGCTGCTGAGCAAATTTATGCTGAGCGATACCCTCAACGAGCCAATCAGTCAAAAAATGTTTTTTGGTGCCTTGAAGAACGAGTTATGACAACTGGTAAGCTACAGCCCAGCCACAGCAAAGGTCAAAGTATCAGAAAACGTGTACAAAATAAAAAAGCACCAGATATTCTTGCAGCAATTGCTCTGGACCCGAACATCTCGATTAGAAGAATTGAAATCGATGCTGGAATAAGTCGCTTCACTGCTTGGAGAGTTTTAAAAACAAACAAATTCTATCTATACCATATCTCTTTACAACAGAAACTTGAAGAGCGGAATTTTTAAGATAGGTAGGTTTTTTGTGAATGGCTGTCTCATAAAACTTATAATTTCTATCACAAAATTTTATGGACAGATGAGTCGACATTTAAAAGCAACGGAGTTGTTATTTTACATAATGCTTACTACTGGAGTAATGAAAACCCTCATTGGTTAAGAGAAGTTGATAATCAACACGTGTGGTCGGATCCTTAATGTTTGATGTGGTATTTTAGGAAACCAAATAATTGGTCCGCATTTTTTTTTATGGTTCATTAAACGGAGCTAAATACGCTGATTTTTTAGAAAAATAACTTTATTGACTTTCTAGATGACGTTCCATATGCGACACTTTTAACAATGTATTTGCAACAAGATGGTTGTCCAGCTCATTACGCATGAGTTTCTTGTCAAACCGTTGATGGCATTTTTCCTGGTCGATGGATTGGAAGGCTAAGACCATTTCTATGGCCACCTTATTCTCCTGACATAACACCTCTTGACTTCTTCTTGTGGGGATGTATTAAAGACCTAGTCTATAAAGAGCTTCCAACCACGAGGGATAATATGAAGGAGACGATACGGAATGTCTGCCGTTCACTTAGTGAAGATGAGATACTTTGGGCCGTCAACGACGTTTGAAATCGGCTACAAAGATGCAATGATCAAGAAGGAAGGCAACTTGAACATACCATAAATAATTGAATAGTTGTTTTAATTATCATTTTCTTTACTTTCACACTCTTATTTGAATTATTGAATAAAATACTTTCAAACAATTGGTGTTTTTTAATTATCGTAAATAAGCAAAATATTAAAAAAACCTTTTATTAAAAGTTGATTCTTTAAAAAAAAAACTATCAATTAATACCATACTCGACCTTGCCATTTGAAATTTTAAAGTTATTTCCGGTTCCGGGTACTTCCGGATTATTCCGATAAAAAATAAATTCATCAGTGGATTCCTTGAGTTCAATTTGGTAATAATTTTTTTTGTCCCAGTCACATTCAACTAAGCGTTGTCAAAATAAAAGGCTGGTACGGGTGGTCTGAGACACCCTGTATATACGTTGTTTTAATCAAATACTATTTCTATTAGTTATAATTCAAAAATAAAACATTAAATTCAGAAGAAATAAAGGATTATACTAATCAACTTTATTTTTTTATAGATTTAAGTAATTTATCTAAAACTATATTTTTATAGTGTTTAAAGCATTAAATTTTATATATTTTTTACACACTTTTAATTTTAAATTTAGACAATTGCCAATATAATAATATAATAACTTTATCATAATCAAACATCCTAATAAAGCCAACATAATAATGAAGTTATTATTGTTTATGATACTTATCAGATAAATCAATTTGCTCCCACAGATTCCGATCTCGCTTGATTGAATTGCCAAATGAATTAGGGGACATTTTTATCTTGATCGCTTAACTCACATTCACTTGTTATTCTTTGGGCGCGATACAAGAGATTATATTTTATCCTATTTAATTCACCGTTAATATATACAATAGTTAACGAGTCACTTAAAACTATCATTATGATGACGCTAATTAACTTCCGAAACATTACATGAAACAAATAAAAAATGTTAATCGAGGCTCCCCTAAATGCAAATTGGTCACAATTATACGGCTTTTAATTCACTTACCAACGGGTAAACTAAAAATAATAATGGTTTGTATTGTCATCGTCTCACATATCTAACATCAAAGCGATTTGCATAATATATATTATTCATTAACATATGCAAGGGTGAAATTTTGTTCATTTAACGTGGAAAAATAGTTGATTTATTTAATAATGTATAGTATAAAATATTTATTATATTTTTTTTAAATTGAACTAAGTAATAGATTTTATTATACGTAAATGTTGCCAGAATAAATGTGTCTATTTGGGTTTAACAAGGATTTTATAAATATGTTTTCAACAGAAACTAATAAATAATTTTTTTTTATTTATTATATGACGACTTAGCGACCTTTGAATACTAATTTCAAACAGATTGTTTTTTAATGCATAATAGAGAACACTAATTGAAATTAATTTAAAACTTGTATTTTGGTAACATATTTATGTCATCATAGCGCCATAAAACCACTTCAAATTCAATGAGTAACAAGGCATTCAATAAAAATGGAATTTGATTTAAGCAATATGAATCTGAAAATAGTTTTTAGCAAATAATTGAGTCGTACTTGAATAATTTCTAACATTTTAGCAACCTTTGTACACTAAGTATAAATACATAAGTTGTCCAGCCTTTCCTGCACTGTGCCAAAGTCCAACTACATTTACAACGTTCATTGCAACTGATTTAGTTTGTTTGCAGACATTTTCTGTTTAGCTTTTAGCCACCATGTTAGTGCCTCGTATGTAAGCATAAGTCTTAGGGCGGCTGTGTACAACCATAGTATTATTAGACATTATGTCTCTTAGTGATCTTGTGATTTGGTACGTTACAAGATGTAGAGCTGATTTGATAGATCTTTCTTCGGTGTATAAATATTAGTTTAGGTGTATCGGCTTAGGGCCGTTTCCAAATTGCTCTAATGTCTTCATAAGAAAAGTCGTAAGGCTAATTGGTCAATAGGATTTTGCAAGGCTGTAATTACTACGTTTTGATTTTGGTATGAATACAACTTTTAGTTCTCTGTATGTTATAGGTGTGTATCTAAAAGCAATGCATGCCCTATAGATTTTTGCAATATCTTTGCCCCATTGTAGAAAGGCAGGAAAGACCCAATCTGATCCTGGCGCTTTGTATGAAAAAATGTTTTTAAATTGTTCAGGATATACGCACCTTTTAAACAAAATAGCAAACAGCTTTTCAGTTTTTTTTCTGACGGGGTTGTGGTAGTGTTGGACCAAATTTGTGGTTTGGAAAGTGGATTTCCATTGCTTCAGATAGATTGGCTGTGTATGTTGAATAAGATTTTATTCAGCTTTACAGCAGTTGAAGCGTTTTAACATCTTTATAAAAGTTTTCCGTTGGTGTCGACGTATGCGTCTATTATAATTATTTCTGAGTTTTTTGTTCTGCTGAAGGATCTTTGTGAAACCTTCTTAAGCTGGTTGAGTTCTTAGCAACACCAAGGCAAGGTGTTGTTAGATTTGGTAGCCAGCCTAAGTAGGCACGAGTCTTTGTACTCTCGTGTAAATTTTTTTTCTCTTTTCATTGGTTTTGTTTTGACACACTCTGTTTTGGATTAGCCAGAAACTGGTTCAGGACATGAGTTGTTTACTTTGCCAAAAAATGGGTTTGTTTGCTTCAGCCCCTTAGAACCTGTGTTTTTTAACACCGGTCTGTAGGGTGAGCTTTATAAGCGGAATAGTTTTTTAGATGCACTTACAGAATCTGTGTGTTTTTTGTATTTAAAGATTTAGACAATTTTGAATTTCTGTTGTCTAAAAAGATTAAAGTTTATTTTTTTGGCGGTCCACCCGTCAAGGAATCAGCAAATTGGTGTATCTAAAATTGATTTCCAGGGTTAACGAAGATAAATGTATAGCCCCGAAGGTGGGGTGTATACGATACAGTTTCAACAACTTACTCTTTCTACTTATATTGGTTTGTATTTTTTTTTTAATTAATAATGTCTCTTGGTGTGTGTGAAGCTCCTTACTATTAAAATGCGTGAAATACAAATTTTTTAGCCAAATGAAACACATAACAGATTAAGAAAGAATTATTTTATTGCTATTTTAAATTACTTAATGATGGAACACAAATTGCGAACCAAAACCTTTCTTAATTTTACGACATTTTAAGTTTATTTGGACAATGCATTACGTTCATTGTGTTTAAATTAGTTACTAAGATTAATACAACCTAATTTAGCAATTTCTTGACAAATTTGCCAACGCAATACTAAATGTTTCTTCATGAAGTAACATTTTTAATGACAGTGGCATTATAACAAGTTTTTGCAAACATGGATGGAGGTTAGCTACCTAAATCTTGTTTTTTTATTAGCAATAAACAGACAATAACACAAGTTTTGCTTGAAATTTGTTTGTTTTTTGTTTGTTTTAATACAGGTGTGAAGAATATTTAAAAAGAAGTGTAAACAAATTTTAACACATTGCTTCAAGCTTGCAGAAATGTTTATTATTAGTGATAAATCCATTTGTTTGTACTTTTACTAGATAGAGAAAATGCGGAAGTGTGCTTAGTGGACATTAGTCAAATATTGTTTATAATAGGTCTGTTCCAACATGCGATTTGGACAGTTTGCAACCGTTTAAACTATGCACACAAACAAATTACTGTGTATAAAAGATTGCCTAAGTATGACAAATATTTGTTTGTGTGCACAGTTTGAACGGTTTGCAAACTGTCCAAACCGTATGTTGGAACAGACCTAATAAGTATTTGAAAACTGATCAAAACATTACTGTTGTGTTTTATTGTGAACAGTTTAAGCAAATACAAGAAGCATTAATCTAGAAACAGCCTCTTTTAATTAATCAAAACAAAGTGCTACTTTTACAAGAGCATGATAGACTTTATACTGCACTAGTGATCCTATTCTTCTTCTTCTTTACGTGCCATGTTTTTCGAGGACGTCGGCGATCATTATTGTAATTTTTATTTTATTAGCAGCGGCACGCCACAGGCTTGTTGAACTTACACCATACCACTCTTTCAGGTTTTTCAGCCAAAACGTGCGCCTTGTTCCTGGACCTCGTCTGCCTTGGATTTTGCCTTGCATCATGTTCTACAAGATACGGTAATTTTCACCTCTTATAACATGTTCAAAGTATTTCAGCTTGAGTTTCTTGATGGTAAACATGATATTTTAAACAGGCGACGGTAGCACTACGTTTCGAACGCTTCTACTTGGCTACACATTACTTTTGTTAAAGTCCACCCTTCCATCCCGTAGTACAGAATTGGAAAGACGTAGCACCGTAGTAAACGAATAGGTAGGGATATTGACAAGTCACGTGATGTAAGCACCTTCTTCATGTTTCTAAACCTTGCTCTAGCCTGCTCGATGCGGGACCTTATTTCCTGCATACTTTCCCACTTACTGCTCAATAATCATCCTAGATATCTGAAGCTGAAGACTTGCTGAATCTGTTGGTTGCCTGTACTCAAGTTTGCTGGAAGCTCACCATCTTTGCTAATTACCATAGCTTTTCTTGTTGATTAACTTGAACCCTATTTCTTTGCTTTTAGCCACAACCCTATCTAGTAACGCCTGCAAGTCATCAGCACTTCCTGCTAGTAGAACAGTATTGTCCGCATAACGCAAGTTGTTTATTACATCTCCGTTGACAACAATTACTACCTATGCTTTGTCCAATGCTTCCTCACACCTCGCTGAATGGGAACATACTCAGTAGTCATGTCTTCAACTTTGACAGCAGCGATTTGGTTGTAATACAGATTTTTTATAATGCGGACGTCTCTGCTATCTAAGTTTATATTTTGAAAGAGGTTGATAAGTTTAAATAGGGCCTCTCTCTCTCCAAGCTCGTTCCGAAATCCAAATTGAGTATCAGAGAGGAGTTCCTCTAGTGACCTGAAATAAATTAAAATTATTGGAAAACATTACCACACCTTCTTTATTCTTATGACATTTTGCAAGTGGTTACCAAACTAGTTTTTGTTTTCGCGTTTTTCTTTTTAATTTAAGAACTGTGGATTTCTAAAAAAACAAAATACATAAATTGGAATTTCGTTGGCAAAAGGTTATTCAGTGTAATGGTACACCAAGAAAGAATAAGACTTTTTAAACTTTTGTTAGAAACCATTGTCTATTAAAAATAGAATTTGATTTAAATTTTAGTTAATTAATTATTTGTTCTCTTTATAATTGTTTTTTTTTCTTTTAATTTAAACGGACGGGAGGTATAAAAGACCGGTTATCCAGTTCAACAAAGAGAAACTCAACATTCCATTACAAATCAGAAACTACAAAGAAGGTTCATGCTTTAACCATGAATGCCCAACATCATTACACACATAAATCGACGCCTGTACCTAACACTGATTTTTTGTTTTTGGCTTTATGCACCAACATCCGCATTATTGCACGGAAACCGCCACGTCTAGGTTTTGGAACTCTGGACCTGACCATGTTATTCTTATATTCAATCCACCAAACGGAAAAGATTACGCATTAATTTTTTTGCACAGAAATACTAACGTTATGGATGTTTCTCCATGTAATAGTAGAGTTGGCTTGCTGACGTGATTAATTGCTTGTGGTCTATCCATTTGGCAGCTAAATCTTTTTCTCTCTGTCTTGGACTAGGATTTGGTTGCCTGGTTGGTATATCACGGCGGTCTTTTGTCTCTGTTATCGGCGTCAGGCATTGAAGTTTTTAATGTTTTGTTGGCAGAGTTGAATCCAAGGGGTCTGTGGGGAGAGGGGAGTATTGGATCTTGATACATTGCAGCGCCATTTTTAAATCTACCAAAGTTGCTTGACGGTTGTATGCTGCACCCCCTTCCATCTTGTGAGAGCACTTCAAAATTTGTTGTTGGCAAATTACAGACCATTAGCTATTAACTAGAATTGGCTAAACACTTATAGTTCTAGAATGCGTGCTTTGCTTGTGGCGGGTTTGGTAGTAAACGTCTTGGGTGCACGTTTCTGAGATGATATCTAGAAGACCCATGTTGGCTGATAGAAGGCAGTTGTAGCGGTGCTACTTTTCCACTTTTCTACTTTTTTATGACGTCGCGTCGGACGCCAAGTCAATTATCTTTTTGGAAAATAACTTGCAGTTTTCTCCTTGCTAGAACGGCTTTCTAACTTGTTTTAAGCAGATAGATTGGCCTGGTTTCAAAGTGTTTTTTTGTTGTCAACATCCTACTTCTTCCTTGCCAGATAAGCGTGTTAAGGCATCGGGTAGTATGTTCTCTTTTTTTGGTGTGTGCTCTATGTTATGTAATCACAATAATGCTTTTCTTGTCAGTTTTAAGCAAAAACGGTTTGTTTTTTAAATACAATTTTTGCAGACGGCTCAAACTATTGCAAAGGGTTTTAGTTTGTTGCTAAGGTATTTATTACCTTGTTCAAGCTCGTAGTTAATATTTTGCCAAAGCGGACCGTTTTTCTGGTACAATTTCAGCGCCCATTCCAGTATTGAACGCGTTTGTTTGTTATACAAACGCAGGCCGGACTCGGGACAATCTAAGAACAGCAGTTGGTTGATGCCCTGAAGATTGGTTAGCGGAAAACTGCTGTACATACTCCCGTAGCCAATTACATAAGCTTAGAAACCCGCTTAATTGTTTGTTAATAACTGGTTGTGGGTAATTGCAAATCAACTTTACCTTTTGCTCAAAGTTACACTTATCTGCACCAAAACCCTTACTCCTGTATCTTTCAAGTAGCAATTGTAGATGTTTTTTGTAGTTTTGCAAGTAAACAATATACTTCACACACAGCTTGTTTTATTCCATTTCAACATCTAGCTTTTATTGAAAAACCCTTTAGGTTCTCAACAAGTTTTTGTTATATGTTAAACTGTCAATTTGACAAAGAACCGTTTTAGAAACTTATCCTAAAAAACTTTTGTTATTTGAACTGGCGACTGTTAATTTGACATAACAACTGTAAACAATTTTACAAATCTGACATATGAATCATCAAACATATGACCTGTTAACATTATTCTCAACAATAAACTGTCAATTTGACTTATGACCTGTCAACTTCATTCTCAATAAATCTGTCATAAAGTGGCAATTCCATAAAGCATTTGTTTCACAATTTTCTAATATAAATTGTCAACTTTTTTGTTGACAAATCTTTTATATTATAACCTTCAACATTCACTTTGACAAGTCAACTTTTGACTGTTTGACATAAATGAGCCATTTGACTTATGAATGTTAACTTTTATCTTAAAAAATGTGTTATATAATCTGTCTAACAGTTGTAAGTTTAGCAAATCAACTGTCATTTGTCTAAAATGAATATAAAAAAAGATATAAACTGTCAACTTTCAGTCGTCAAATATTACCGGTACTTACAAGTTGTTCTCAACATTACGAAACCAATGTTCTAATTAGACAAAAACAAAGTCGTATAAAATATTTAATAAAAATCTATATTGAGAATGAACGCTATGGCGATGTAAAATAGCCGTAAAAAGCATAATAATAATAATAATAATAATAATAATAATAAATAGCTCAGTTATAGAGCGTTAGCGTAGCACGCTAACAGTCCGGGGTTCGATCCCCGAATATGACTAAAATAATAACTTGCTCTTTATCCATCGGGGTGATTCGGAAGTCACCTAATAAGCCGTTGGTCTCATAAATCTCCTACAAACAAGTCGTAAGACTTCTGGTTCGATGTAAAATAGCTGTGAAACGCGCAATAAAGGATGTTGAAGCAGACGTGTAAAAAGTAAGATTAGTGAAAAATATAACAAATAATATAATAAAGACGTTGAAAAATTTCAACAATTCAACTACAATAAAATACTATGTATTTAAAATGTTTTTCAAAAAAACTGCAAAACTTTGGAATACGTTAGTTGTTTACTATTTTCATATTTGAAATGTAAATAGTGTATTCATTGTGCAAAATAAATATTCTTCTGGGTTGTATGCAAAAACTTATTTAATAAATTGATGTGACTTTTTATAATCAGAAATAATAGTTTTTAGCAAGCCTACATTGTAGGTTCGAAAAGAAAATAGACACATACTATAGTCGACAGAATAATAACAATCATCATCAAAATAAATAACACCGTTTATAATATTATCAAGATCCCAATCGATATAAGGAAACACATTATATTGATCTATGTAATCATCAATTATAATAAATGTGTAAACTGGAAACAGATGTTGTTTCGTACCTCAGGCAAATTTGATTACAATTTAAAACATCTGTGTTAACAGTGATAGCACATATATAAACAGTTCGCATAAATAAATCTAATAAAAATATTGTTAGTAAAAATCTTTGCAAGTTCTTTTAATTCCATTAAAATAATGTAAGTGGCATTTAACTTAAAATTAATGTTGGCCGGATTGTCTGCTGCAAATTTAATTATACATCACGTTATTTAATAAAATTTTAGGAGTAACAGGTGGCAGAATTCTGTGATGTGGTGTATTTAAGTTTCATTATAATGGAACAGTGCGCTTATGATGGTCCCAGAGCTATTTTATTGAGTAGGTTTTAATGATAATTACTGCCGTATATGATAATTCCGATGCTTGATTAAAATAAACATTTATTGAAATGTACTTTCCAAATCGCGTAATCAGATGTATTAAGTGTAAATTGCTATTTAAAGTGAATATAAAATTTAACTATACTTTACATGAATTTACATAATCTTTTTATTATTCAATAAGAAATAATAATTTATGGTAAATATAGTTATACTAATTAATTGATGATACATGTAAGTACTTCAAATTAAAATAAAATGTTTCCTACCAATCTATAATTTCTTTAGTTATCAAAGTTTAGTCAATTGCAATTCGTTTTCAATAAACAGTTATCTCTACTGCACTGCATTGTTCTAAGTTTCGAAATCAAGACGCGTTAGAACTACAACTTCAAGCTTTGGTTTAAATTGTCAATTTCACAGTTATGTTGTTGTTTTTAAGTTTAACAACATGCAACACCTTTTTATGTTTATATTGTATTATTTCAGAAAAATGCAAGACCGGTAATGGTAAAAAGTTGTAGTATAAACTTTTTACCATTACCCACCCAAGTGTTTGTTATCAGGTTGTTGGTTGTTGATATAACTCACTTGTTTTGTGACTAACTCACATATGTCAAAAAAGAATTTTTTGTAAACTTTATACTTGTCAACGAGAAGAACAACGCAAACATTGAGCAAAACGGTAACGCATGGAAGAAACATTGAAACGCTTAGACGATTTTTTTTCCGACTATAGTAATGTACTTTTGCTCATTAGCTCATGATTTGGAGTATCAAATCAGTCTATCTTTTGACGTTTGCAAAGACGGTAGACATATAATCTTGTCATTACAAACTCTTAGGCGGGTGGCTGAAGCATTTTATTTAAACTACTAGTATCTGGAGTACACATCCCACTTACGCAAGTGTTTGTCTACAAGAGATTGTATGTATGATTTTTTTGCAAACGTCAAAAGTTTCAGTGTTACCGGAGAAGGTGGTGATATTCAATCTTTTGATTAACACTTTGGTGGGTGAGTGGGGCATTCTAGTTTAAACTACTGACTGTAATTATGATATAAAGATTAGATGTTTGTTTTTCTCTTAGCAAACGTCATTAGTCACTATGCCACGTGAGAAAATGGTGATATTTAATCTCTTGCTTACAAACACTTGGGCAGGTGAGTGGGGCACTTCAGTTTAAACTACTGGTTGTAATTATGATTTGTAGAGCCCCGCCCGTGCACCGTCTCAAGTATTTTGTATCCAATCTCTTAACAACAAACAATTGGACGACTGGGCGGACATTCCAGTTTATGATTACAGACCAGTAATTTAAACTATTGTGCTCCACCCAAGTGTCTATTATTCAGTAGTAGGACAATCAAAAATGGGTTAAACATTCAATCTAATGATTACAGATCTTCGGGTGGGTAGTTGGGGCACACCAACTCAAAACTCTGGCTACTAATTATGATCTGAACTGACCCATCCAGCCTCCTAAGTGTTTGTCATTAAAATATTAAATGTTTGTTTTCTTTGCAAACGTTAATTATTATTATGTTAAGGGACTCGATAGATCACAAACACTTTGGTGGCTAGGTGATGCACTACAGTTTAAATTATTGGTTGAAATCATGTTTTGTAGTGCCCCAGCTACCCACTCAAGAGTTTGTTAACCAATTCTTTTGATTACAAATATAATAAAATTTGAAAACTTTTTTTTGGTTAGTTTGTATTTGCCAAAACAGGAACTAAATTGCGTATAGTAAACTTTACACTTGCTCAACAGCTGTAATAAATTTTTTTTCTCCAGACATTTGCGGCATAAGAAATCTGTTTAGATTCATTTTGTCTTGTATTGTAGGATTCTACTAACCATTTTGTAGTTTTCTTTAAGGCCAGTTGGTCTGCCTAACGTTTCCTTCTATACTATGATTTTTAAAACTCAAATCAGGCGTGTTTTATTTTTAGTGGTTATGCAGTCTGTAACTATTTTAGATTTTATTATTGGCGAGGGTATTGTCTGTAGTACCGCTTTGCTCTTTTTGGTATGTAACACAATTGTTAATTCTGGTCTTGATATTTACAGTGTGTTCATTTGTTTGTAGTTGGTACATTGCTAGTCTTACTTCTATCATCACTAAGTGCAGTGGTGACAGTAAGAGAAGCGTTTCTATGGATCCAGTCAATTTTGAACGCAAAGTTTAAAAAGTTTAATATATTGCATACAGTTTTGATAACTGACTTGTAAAGAGCAGGAGCTGTTTGTCTTTGATTTGTACGTGTATTAAATACTGACTAAGAGCTTTTTTTATAAAAAATAGTCTTATATTGAATACAAGCCATAGCAAACGGATGACATTGACGCACGTAATTTTTTTATAGATAATATAATAAAACTGCTACGAGTTTTATTTTCTGTAAGATTGTTGTTAATATATTTTAGGTTTTTGATATTTTTTTAGTAGCGGCAAGATAATACCTTTTTACATTAAAATAGAAACTTTGTATTTATATTATATTACATATTTTTAGCTACCTGTAAGCAAGAATCTGCAACGCAAAAAAACTCACGAGTTTAGAGACCTTTACTTTGGGGGTCTTTTCAATGTTTTTCGGAAGTGATCGAGAATCCTAGCTACGCTACTAGTTTTGCTATTTGCTCTACAAGTTTTTGTAGATTGCAGTTTGTTTAATCCTGCCTTGGATAATATTGTGGAAGAAAAGTTTGATCAAATACTAGCTAAAGCCAATGTTGCACCCTGATCTTCAAATCAGTCATTAATTTTTTTATAAGAAATTATGTTATCAGTCAAAATTGTGAAGTGGGTGAGCCATTTTCTTTGTGATGACTCACAAACTGTTTTTTGCTTTATTAAAGCTTTTTTGAGAAATTATCAGAAAATGCAACTGTATCTTGGTATTTTTAACTAAAGCTGCTTATGATCTTAAGCTGGTTGTCTAGTCGACATTTCTGAAGGATTATGAGGTCCTGTCTGTTGATAAAGATGGTGTCATTTGTATCTGTGACCAAGTTATTTCCGTTATTGTTTCTGTGGCATAGATAGCTAGCTTGATAGAAATATTGCTTATGATATTTTGGAATTGCTCTGTTGCTCTTCTTGTTGACTATATAATAGCGACATAAATAGTTTTTTAGGTTGATATTATAAAAACTTAAACTAACTAACTTGGTTGGAGTTAAACTGCGTTGCTGGTTTTTAGCTTGATGTTAAGAGTCATAGTTAAACATTAGAAGCAGATTTGGCTAAAATTTGTTAGACAATGTGGACGCGCCTCAATTCCTAATAGTAGTATGCCACTGAACATATTTTAATAACGTTGTTAACAATGTGACTTAGTATGTTTTTGTATCTGTTGTTACTGTTATTGTTGGTCACATTTTATTTGCTACATTGTTTATGTTTATCGGGATATGCGACTTTTGTCTTTTTCTGGTTATTTTAGTTTTTGATAGACATCATGTCAGCTACAGTTTGATTAGTTACCTGCATTAACTAAGAATTAAAATGCTTTAAGCCAGTGTTGCGTCCCGATACGATCAAGCTAATATTTTGTTTTTTAAAGAGAATTGTGTTTGGCATAAGAATCAAAATGGCACAGTCGGTACGTGAAATGTTTTGTTTTTAAAGAAATAACATAACTGATGTAATTTAGTGTTGGCTAAAACCAGTGTTTTTCTTGATGTATTTGCATATGCACCAAAATCACGAAGTTGGCAGACAGACAGTTTTTTTTTGCATTTGGTTTGGGTAGCAAAGAGTATTCTATAGTTAAGCCCGTAGTCGATTGTTGTTTTTTGGTTCCATAGTGAGTACGTAATACTATTCTTCACGACGGTTGTTTGCAGTGACTTTGGCGTGTTGGCTTGTTCTAGGTTTAATGACCTTTGTGATTATATACATTATTGCAATCAATATTATCGGCTATTGTAATAAGCAATCAAGCGTATTAGCTTTATGGGGAAGATTATGCAAATACACTTTTATGCATAGTAATCTCAGCATAGCGTGGCTGGTATAATAGGCAACTACACAAAAAATATGTTTGTTTTGTTAAACTTATGCTTTTTTCCATTTTTTTGTTTTTTACTTGTGCTTACAGTTCACATATTCTATGGGCCATGCTATACTCATCAAACCCATCTTATATTGAGCAGATTGTCTTTAATATCTTCTTTGATGGACTTTTTTGGAATTTCTTGACGTTCTAATGTAAAATATAGAGTGTTGTATTTTGTTTAACAATAGAAGTAGATGAGAATTTTAAAGATTGAAATGCATGTGTTTTTTATTTTCTTGGACATTGCTTTAGGTTATTTTTTTTACAAAGAGTTGCTGTCCAGTAGATAACTCCAAAGATTGTAGATTTTTTTAGTTTCGTTATTTTGTGGTTCAACAACTGTTACTATTAATTAGAAGGATAAATCAATTCATGATAAACAGCTTAGGACAAGCTATGCTATTGGAACTTTGTTGTTATTACTTTAAACACTCTTGTAGCATTGATGATTGTTTTTGGGTCATTACTGGTTAGATAATGTTGCATGGTTTTTGTTTGCTATTTGAGTCATATCGAACATTAGTTAACGGTGCTCGTCAGTTAAGGTTTTCAGCTGGTTTCGGTTTTTTTCAATATAACTTTGCCAAAAACAGTTTTTTGATAAAAGTTATAGATACGTACCATGATAGTCTACTAGATTTTGAGTAGAAAATGACAAAAAATAATTGACGTTTAAGCTAATGTCTTTTTAGAAAAAATATCTGTTAAGTTTTATAGTACACCAAATTGGTCTAGTTGGTAGACGTTACAAGAATTGATTGATCACTGCGAAATTCATTTTTGTCTAAGGGACATATCCGTTAGTAGGTCTCTTGATTACTTTTGTTCAATTTTATCTTTGATGGCTATCTTAACCGATACTAACACAACGTTGCATCCTGGTACGTTTACACATCTTCTTAGCATTTTGAATATGGTGGTTGATCATTAAGCAGTAAATTTCTGTTGTTTAAACTTGTTCAGTGGGTAGGTGTTGATTTTATTCAAAGTTAAATAAGAGTTAACGACAGTGGTATTGACCGATATAATAAATGGAAGTCTTATTCGTATCTTATAGCGCTAGTGTATCCGTATGCACAGAAAGATCATAAGTCCAAATGATGTACGGTATTTATGCTGTTGAAACTGCTTGTCTTAGGAAATTGTATGTGGATTTTCTAAATTTTGTTAATATAGATCCTATACATTGTTCCAATAATTGTAGATCAACTGCTCTTACTTGTAACATATGTCGTTAGGATTCTTGGTAAGTCGTGCAAAAGTTGAGAATAAAATGCTTTTTTTGACGTTGCTTTTTGTAGTTTAGGTCAATTTTAACATAAAAAATGTTGATTTAAGTTTCATAAATGTGTTTTACAATTTTATCTTTTTAGTTTTTGTACTCTATTTTTGGTTTTCTTTGACATTCTTGAAATTCTGTAGATACTTCTTGTTAGTTTCTTTTGATGATTTTACTAGTAAGTTCTTCTTTTTTATTCTTTATTAATCTTAGTTAGTCTTTGCTTTGTATGTAAGAACTGGTAGGATGCATTGGTCAAACACCTTGCGTTTTAGGCAGTTGGAGATGTCGGATTTAAAAATGTGTTTAAGTTTTTCTTAGGCTGCTCATGTTGGTCTCAGCCTTCTTTTAATCTTGTGTGTCTTGTTGTCTCTACCGATTTTAATATCATGTCCTAAATAATTGTATGAGGTGACCTGCCGGATCTCATTTGCTTCCATTATAAAGCTTCGGGCAGGGACTAGGTTTTTTAATTTTTTCTTAATTTTCAAGGGCCGATATTTTAAGGCTTACGTTTATGCTACTACCACAGAAATTGCCTTTGAATATGTATCTGAAAAAAAGATTAATATATACTATCGCATCCGTTAATTGAGAGAATAGTGGCGTCGTAGATACTGAAGAGGCCTAGTATTTCTTATATTAAATGTAATTATAGTACTATATATTAGACTAACGTCTTGAATTAATAAATGCCATAACTTTTTAAATTATAGGCCAAGATTCGAGTTAGGTGCTTTACCCAACTTAACCACTCTTAGTCATAAATTCCGTTTTGGAGATGTTTATTTTAAGACGATTTTATGTGATTGTTCTGCCAGCTTTTTATGCATTTTTTCTATCTTGTCTAGGTTATTCAAAATTAGCACAATGTCGTCTGCAAACCGTAAATGATTGAGGTTTTTGGCATTGATGTTTATGCCCAAATCTTTTAGTTCTATGATATAACATGTACTCTATGAGGGTGTGAATAGTTTAGGCGAGATAATGTCACCTTGTCGGACGCCGCGTTGTATTCTAAACCTTTTTGTTTTATTGTGTAGTTTCACGCATGCGGTAGCATTTTTATATATATGTTGTTGAGTGGTCTAGTATGATCTATTTGGCAATTTTCCAGTGTCTTAAACATCTCGTTGTGGTTGATGAAGTTGAATGCCTTTTTGTAGTCAACAAAAACTAGGATGAGTGGTTTATTGTACTTGACACATTTTTTAATTAGGGTTTTGATGGTTTGCAGTTAATAGTCAAGTTTGGTTGTGAAACGTCTGGTTATGACCTTTGGTGAAGTTTATGAAGTGTGACAGCAGGCTTATTGGTCTATAGTTTTTTAGGTTGGCTATGCTACCCTTTTTGTGCATAATAATTATGGTTGCATTGTGCATTATGTTGTTGGTGTTATTCCTTCCGTGAGACACTTATTGAATAGGGTCTTTATGGATTCTAATAGCTTTTTTCTGAATTCCTTTATCTCTTTGATCCCTTGTTGTTTTTCATTTATGTCATTGATTTTAAGATTTCCTCTTTGGTTATCTCCGGTAGATCTTCCAATTTAATGGTAAGTGTATATTTTGCCTATTCTTTTCCGTGAGCGCTATATAGGTTTGAATTGAAGCGTTTTACAATTTCTAAGATATTTTCTTTGTTAGGATAGTTTGGCCGTTTTTGTCTTTGAGTTTGGTGATTTCTGCTTTTCCAGGTGTTTATTTCTGTCTAAGTTTTGTTCTCCTTTATAGTCTTTGCTACCCACTTTTTGTTATAGTCTCTAATATTTTGTCTAGCAGTTTTTAATATCTTTTTATTTAATGTTTTTAGATGGTTTGTATGTAGTAGGTGCTTTAGTAGTATTCATAAGTTGTCGGATGTTTGCTGAAAATTTTCTTTCTTCACTGTTCAGTTTTGTACTATGTCTCTGTTTTGCTTCTTGTATCGATGTTATGATTGCGTTGTTCAAGGTTTGTATATTCATTTTGTCAATATTACTGTCTATTCTCCTTTTTCAATAGTATCATCAACTTTTAACATTCTGTGGTCGCTTCTCACTAAAATGCGACTTTTTGTACAATTTGTTTCTTATCCATGATGATGAAATCTACTTTGTTCCGTGTATTTTTATCAGGACTTGCCCATGTTTATATCCGGTGTTCGATTTTCTTAAAGATGGTGTTCATAGCGTTCATACGGTGCTCTAGAAAAAGTAGTAGTAAGGATCCCTTGTCATTTCTTTCTCTTATGCTATATTGTTGCAGGAGTTTGATGTTATCTTGTTTCTTATCCAGCTTGGCTTGGTTTAAATGTCAACTATTAGTGTCTAGTATGTTGGAGTTTTTGACATTGCAGAGATGATGTCTTTGTAAAAGATCTCGATTTCTACTTCTGTGAATGTTGGGACATACACTTAGATGATCTTTATGTTTTATCTTTAGTTTAGTTTCAGTATTATAAAGCATACTCTGGGGCTTATGCTCTTTAAGTGTAGGATCTGTTTTGAGTGTTTTTTGTGGAATATGAAACCTACTTCTCCGTCTGAGCTTTCTTTGTTTTCTTTGTAGTATAAGGTAATTTGTAATTTTAGGGTAATCTGCTGTTCTTCTTTTCTTTGTATCTCAACCAAATCTACTATATCCCAGTGAATTTGGTTTAGTTCTTATTTGAGTTGGAGTACTGTTTCTTCGCTGGAGTACGTTCTTGTGTTATAAGTAGAGATGTGCAGTGGTCCTCCTTTGCTTTGGTATTATGTTTTTTTTTTTAGGTAATTCTTTGCACCCTTGCTTGAACTTGTCGCTACTTTGGTTGGGAGCTAACGGTCCGCCGTTGATTAAAGGCCGTGTTCTTGTTGTATATTCCGCCGTTACTTGGTTGGTAGAGGTTATTGCTCGTGCAGATAAGCTTTACTTTTGGGGTGGTTTTTGACCTTCTTACCTTCCCCCTTCACACCCTTTGTAGGATATTAATAAGCTATATAGGTGTACGCTGGGGTAACGATTGTTAGAAACATTGCGCTGGAACTGTAAAGCAATACTTTTTGGTTCTTCATATAGAGGGTCTATGATCTTAGTCCAGCTTCTGTGGACTTTGGAGTGAAAAATCTTACAGTAAGTGGCGGCTGCTATGGGAAACTTAACAATAACATTACAGTTTTTGCGTAAAAATTGTCATAGCTAGTTTTATTGATGCGAAGAAAGAGTAAAAGCTTCTTGAAACGTTTTGCTAAAATTGTAAACTCATGCCATAGATTTCTGGTTCTTTGGAAGAATTATTTTTTATTTTTGATTTAAAAAACAGGTAGCATACGATTCTAATATCTTTTTTGTATCGGACTTTGTTAAAAACTTTGTAGTAATCCAGGAAACAAACTGCATGCATCTTTGTGTTAAATCAGATCAGAGCTTTGCCGTAGCATTTTTATACTTAAATTAATTTTTGCTAATATCGTATTTTTTTTTCTTCTTCTTTTTCCTTGAGCTCTACAATTCTAAGTGGGTTTTGGCTTCCTCTGCAACTTTGTTCTAGCTCTGCTGGTTTAGGGCGACTCTCTTCCAGTTAATGCTTATCTTTTTGAGGTTTTCTTCTACTGCAGAAATCAATTTTTTGCGAGGCCTCCCTCTGGGTCTCCCCTCCATTGGTCTTCATTCTGTTATTACTTTGGCGCTTCTTCCCTTATTCATTCTGATGACGTGTTCTAACCAACAAATTTTTGGGCTTTAATGAACCTAACTATCTGCTTCGTTGATTAGATGTGCCAACTCGTAATTTGCTTTTATGCCCCAGCTTCCATCTTTGTTCTACGTTGGCAAAAACATTTTTTGCAGAATTTTTCTTTCAAAGATCTTGAGGGAGTTTTTTTCTCTTTTTAATTTAGCGTCCAAGTTTCGCTAGCGTAAGTGACCACAGGTCTAATAAGGGTCTTGTAGATTTTAAGCTTGCACGTTCTGCTCAGGATCTTTAAGTTTAGTAGAGATCTGTTGGCGAAATAACACGCGCTTTCATGATCCTTATCTCGAATAATATCGTATTCTATATTTGCATAAATGCACACTTTAGTCTTTAAGAATACCTTAAGATCGTTTATTAACCTAACTGTTTTATAGTCACTGCATTACTAGTCTTAAGTTTAAACACAAATATTGTCACAATTTTTAAAAATAAACCATGAACAAATAATAAAACCTTATTAATAAATACACCTGAAACAATTACATACCTAACTATTCAAATGCAGTTAAAGCTAATTAACAAAAGCGTGCTACAATGCATTATTCCGTAACAGTTTCGGTTAAGGTTAGTTTAGTAAATTTTAAAATTATTCATTAGTTATTACTTACCAACTATCCCTTTAAAATTAAAGGTTTGGCAAAGTAAAAGAAAAGGCACTTTAGTATGACAAGGCACGTTGTAAATCATTATAAAGTGACACATACGATTATAACAACTCGTTTATGTAAATAACATATCTTGTTACATTTACAAGTTGTCCTTATACACACAGCGTCATTCAGATTACCAATTCAATTCAAAATGTATAAAACATAACCCCCATTACCATAATTAGGACCCACCCTAACAACCATTAAATAAAGCAATCATCACACTTCAGAAAAATTTTAATTCGTTTCCCCTGCAACAACAATTATACGGCCGGTAATTCTATGGCACCGATAACTAACGACATTAATCTAATTTAAAAAGTTGACAGGTGGTCGGATAGGTGCAACAATGTGTCCGCTAAGGTCACGTGCGACGTTACCGTTACCGTATCGTAAATAAATATAATATAAAAACCTTCGACGGAATCGGTGGGAATATAATAAAAAAAACTGAAATGTCCAATTTATTACGGGATAATTCGGAATGTCCACTTTATTAAATACAAATGGGCCGGGGCAATAAAAATGTGCACGGGAGAGCGATGACATAATAAAACCGGCTTTAAACGGCACTAAAAAGGAGCAAAAAGGAGCAACAAGAAAGTTTTTATTAGTTTAAATTTACGATTCCGAGCCACAAGGAGCGTCCCAGAGATTTACAATGAATTGTAGATGGTGTGGAACAATATGGAGCGTTAATAAGAACATATTTTTATTAAGTTTTTAATTTTTTTTAATATTTATTTAAATATTATTAATATGTTGTAATAAGTTTAAATTGATCGAATATTAGGTGATGTTTAGTGCATGCTATCAATTTAACAATTTAATTTACATAAATTGCTTGATTTTTTTAAATTATTATTGCAAATCTGCAAAAAATCTCTTTATGGTTTATTAAATTATTGTTAATATAATTGATTTGATAGTTATTTATGCATTAAATATTTCATGATGGTGATAATGACCGTTGAGTTATAATGTTCCAGAACGAAGGCTTTTGACTAGAGAAATGGAAGTCGCCCGGTGGGCAGTATTATCTTGTAACATTTGTAGTGCATACAGTATTTTATATTTATTTGACAATAAAATTATGTTATATTAAAATTAATCTTGATATTGTCAAGAATGTTGCTCATTTATCACATTTATGTTCTATAATAACATGGCGACGAGCATAATGATTCATGTTAGCTCATGATGCTGTTGTTATAGATTTGATTATATATTCTGTGTCATTGATATTGTTTATACATTATATGAAACTAAAATATTAATTTTTTATATATTTGTAACAGCGAAAACAGCATGCTCAAACAATCAAAACAATTTTAAATGCAAGCGACAGGTAGAAAAAAAAGTAACTTTAGGTAACTTTAACAGTATTTTTTGTGCCTTACCTTTTTTCACACTCTTTAGACTGTATATAACTGCCTGATAGCAAAGCTTGAAAACTTTAAAAGATAGTGGAAATGTTGCAAGTATATTTTCCCAAAAAACTTAATTGAGGGTAGTAGCGTAGCTAAAACTTTTGAACCACCACAAAATATTGATAAAGGTCTTTCCTCAGAAACTTCGGGGGCCCCTGTGTTCCGCATTGCAGACCCTTGATTCCAGGTAGCTCTGATTGAACGATAATCTTTTAAATTAAATTGATAAAATAAATGGTTTAAATGGTTTGGAAGATTAACGTTTAAAACTGTTTATCTTACAGCTGAAATTGACTAAATATTTTCTTAATATTAAAACAAATTTAATATTGTTATTTTTTTATAATAATAATAAAGTTATTAAAGTTCAAAATTTACAAAACAATAGAATTTGTTCCACTAATTAAACCATAAATCCATTTTTTTTTAATATTGTTAATTTAATTTATTCAGTATAAAGTACTCTAAAAGTAGGTCAACAATTAAATGATAAAAGCACATACCGCTGTTGCCCAATATTTGAATTTTGCTGTTAATTTTAAATGTTCCACAAAACTATTCCACAAAGAATATATTTCTTTTTATGCTACTTTAAGCATGTTCATGCAAAACCACGTCTCATATGTTTTGTGTATTCTTGTGTTATTTCTGTCATGCTTCCATTTTGTATAGTAGTAGTTACTTTCGGAAAAGTAAAGAAACTTAAGTAGGTGATATTGCGTGCACGTTAATAAAAACTCAATAAGGTTAAAATTTCTGAAGTTTATGGTTACGCGCAAGTAATTTCAATTGGAATGGGACTAACACTTGGGTGGGTGGGCAAGGACACAAGTTTATGATTTCCCCCAAGTAATTTTGATTAGAGTGCCCCACCCACCCGCCCAAGTGTTTGTTGTCAAGAAATGTCTTAATTAAACTTTGGGTGGGTGGGCGGGGACACAAGTTTATGGTTACGCGCAAGTAATTTTAATTGGAAAGCCTTGCCCAAGTATTTTTTGTAAAGGGATTCTGTAACTTACGCTTTGGTAGGTGTGCAGGAACACCAGTTTATGATTACGCGCGAGTAATGTTGATTGGAGTGCCCCACTCACTCGGCCAAATGGTTGTTGCCAAGGAATTCTATAACTAAAACTTGGGTAGGTAGACATAAGTTTATAATTAAATATAAGTACCATTTTCATGCGGATAGAAGCAATTTTTGCATGTTCTATACATTAAGGTTATTTTTGTTACCAATTTGGCTTTTTTAGCTGTATACACGCCACTGCATACATAATTAGACTTCCAGTTTCGAATAAATTCGAAACCACTACTCCGGATCAGAAAAGGTTTTAGTCATAAAACCTCATGACTAATGAGTTCCATAACGTATATACAATTGAAATGATTACAGTTGCAAGCTTTAAACATACAATCTTTGTTGCAACAATCAAATGCTACTGCGCTGTACTTGCTACGAGTGTGGCGCTCCCTTAGGATGTTTGTGATGTGCGATAATAGTTTCACACAAACAATTACAATTTAACGTAAAATCCAAACCGCACCACTAGAAGGGTTTACTAGACAGTTCAACAATTAGCAGTAGACCATTGCGCTACGGTTGCCTAGCTTACAAACATTAACTCTTTATTTTTTTGTTGGTATACTCTGTCCATTTTCCAATCAAAAACAACGTTTTAGAAGCCAAGTCACAGTAGTAACACGTTAGGTCTTAATGATTTCATATCTTCCCTTTTACTGGTCACTCAACCAAATATGTTAAACTAATTTTTAACTTTTGGTATATCTTTTTTCTACAACAATTAAAACAATCTTTTTGTGCAGTCTATTGTCACAAATTTGGTACAAACTCCTTCCAAGAAATTTTTTTGGTACAAAACGTTCTAATTTTTAAATCAAACTGGTTTTACGTCATTGTAGTACTATACTTTAGTTATTTTTTCTTGCTCATTGTTCACCTTTAAGCTTGTTTCCTAGTTTATTGCTTAGCTTAACATTGTTGTTTGAATGAGCCATTCTTCTTAAGTTTTGTGTCCAATTTTTTCCTAAGCGTTGGCAACACCTATGTTCACAATTTCATTAAATATGTCTCGATCCTAGGCGGATTATAGCAGTTCTTCAGCCGATAGAATTATCTATTGTCGGAGCATTCTTAACCATGATAGCTTTTTGTGGTTGATTCCTCTTTTGTCTTCTATCATTCTACTGAGAATAAGGCGCCTTGCATTATACGTTTAGGTATTCTAGTTTCCTTCTTTTGGTTGTAGGCATAAAAGCTTTTTCATATCTAATTCTCATTAGTACTTTATCGTTTCTCACTGTTTTGGTCCATAGTATTTTGATTATTCTTCTATATAGCCACATTTAATTGCTGTCTACTGGCTAGTGAAGCTTTGAGGTTATATGCAAAATACAGTAGAATATGAGCAGTTAAAAACACATTGGTATTAGAGTATACCTTGGAGTTGTGTTAACGTTTAATTAACATGCATTGGTGTTAAGGCTTTTTTAAGTTGGCAATTTGACCTAAAGTTGTTGCCTAGATTTTTGATAACTATGTACACAATATTAGTTCTATAATAGTGCATAGATCTAAATATTTTGGTTTTAAATGAATTAATAAACTTATGAATTTGATGAAATGTGGATATAAATGATCATATCATTAGTAGCGGTCAAAACAGTAACGCATCTCTGAAATAGTAAATTAATATGTCTAAGCATTTTTGAATTTAAATTGGTTGCTGAAATACTTAGCAGGGTGAAAATTGATACAAATGACTTTTTATTGCTACTACATTGGTAAATTAGCATTATCTTATAAAAAATTTGACAGTAGTTGAAAGTAATTTATCCACTAACGATAGCAATAAATTGAATTGAATATAAACAAATTATAACTAAGGACAGTAAAGTTGAATTACCTTGTTAGGTCAATTACCGCACATGGTTATATAACCTAACCCCACAACAGAAAGTAAATCCCGAGTACTGCTTTGATGTCGCGTGCACGTTAACAAAAACTTAATAATTTAGGTTAGAATTTGTGAATTTTTGGCAAAATATTCAGATGTGGTAGTCTTAACCTCTGGCGTCGGTGATTAGTCCAGGTAGTAGAAAAAGAACAAGGTTCAATAAAAGAATTAACTAACTAACTAATTTTGTGAAGTATTTATATATCGAAAAATTGTTGAGTGTGACTATAGAATGCTAATTGTGTTTTTATAGTGAATAACTGTGAATTTTGTACCATATGTTCTTTAAGTGATTTACAGAAAGAAATACTGCCTACAGCAACAAATAAATGAAAATGTGGAATGTGGAAGATCCAAATTTATCAATATGTTGCGTGTTGCAGTAATTGGGACTTTGTTCTTCCACAATGTGGATTTTTTGCAAAATTTTAGCTAATACGCTTCTAACTATGTAAAAATTAAAATTACGAGATTGTCTTATGCGTCGTTATTTTGCCAATTAAGCTCTAGAGCTGTTAAAAATTTGTGTTCAGCAATGAAGCACATTTTTGGCTAAACGCTAATAGACAATATTTTTATATATGGTGCTTATCCAGAAAAAATCTTTTAGGCTCGATTACATCTAGAAAATGCATTAATTAGAGCGATTAACACACTCTTAGCATTAACGGGCTATGTTGTATTAAAAATGACGCCAAAGTTTGCATTACTATTAATCGAGATCAAATTTGGACAATAATTCAAATCTTGCAAACGTTTATACGCTCTCCAACTCATCAACTCATCTTGTCAGAGTAGAGTTTTATGGTTAAAATCTTTCCTTGGTCTGGAGTAGATTAATAATTGTTCCAGTGGTTTAGACTCTACTTAAAACTGTAGGTTTGCCTGTAACGTAATTTGCTAGCATTACGGCTAGAGAAGAGGCAAAGTTATCTAGATTATCTTCTATCTCCTTACTATATTTTTTTTTAATATTCTACTCCAGTTTATTACATTTTATTTGTTGTAAAACAAATCATGTCTTATATTTGATGTTTACACTTATTATCAAACTATTGCTGGCTGACCTTATAAGGTTTTTTCAAAAATAAACTTTTCTAATACTTGTTATTTCTTCTTCATGTTTATTTTCTTAATTTTCTACTACTTCTATTTCATTTTGAGCTTGTTTTATCTCATTTTCTATTTAGTTTCAATTTTGTTTGTTTAAGCTTTTTATCTTAAGTTTTACTTTCTGACTGTGTTTTTTTGCACGTGCTAGTCACAATCACTTTTTTATCTTTACAAAACATTATCAAGTTTTTTATCAATTTTTTTTAAGTCTACCTTTTTTGCGCTATTTTTTCTTACGCTTACATTTTAGTGACCAGGCACAATATTGGAGCATTTTCGATTTTCTAATACTGCGTACACACTTGCAACAATCTGCCGTATCGCAACACCGTCGCGTATCATCGTCGCGTACCATCACTCCGCAACACAACTGCGAACTGCAACATCGACGCGTAACATACTCCCGCAACACAATGCCGATCCATTGCCGTATTGTTGCGCCCTGCCGTACTAACTTGTAAAGAGAGCTGCAACATCGTCGCGCAACGTTCCTTTGATCCGACGGCATAAAACCGACAAGCCATGGGACGCTAGAAAAGTCCCATGTTGCGAGGAAATGTTGCGCGAGGATGTTACGCGACGGTGTTGTGGTACGGCAGATTGTTGCAAGTGTGTACGCAGTATAAGATTATTCTACTTTACACATTATCTGCATAGTCAGCTACTGCATACTAGGCTAATAAGAAACTTCTTTGATGTTTTGTTTATCTTCTAATTATTATTATCCTGTCAAATCCATGTTACATTCACATTCTATTTTGTTTTTTTCTATCACTAAATTTTTAATTTCTAGTAGTATGTTAACCCATTTTTAGGTTACTTTTTCTAATTTGATTTATTTTGTAAATGTTTACTAGGACAGTGACGTGTTAACTAAAATTTGGATTTATTGCTAAAAAGAATTATGATTCAAAGTCAATAAGCTTTTGGATTGGTTTGGCTGGCTGCAAATTTTATTTGTAATAATCTAAGGAAAAACACCCAAATTTATATGATAATTCTACAACAAAAAGAATAAACTGTAAACATTTACGTTGTCTTAAATGAAACCACTTAAATTGGCGTGATTCAAAATTTGAAAACTTTACCAAATACAGATTTTTTCTTTAACTTTACAAAAAAAAATAAAAACCTTGTTTAATATGTGATATCGATGTCAAAGACCTGGCTACAAGTTTGGCACTTAGATTGTTTGTGCATAAACCTTCCTAACTCAGTGTAATTGAAAGACGTAAAATATGTATCGTATTGCGTCTATCAACGCCAACCACATAGGCGTTACTTTAGATATGGCTCGCGTTTGCCATCTTCTTTTCACATTTTACCGTAAGAGGGTTCTGCAAACAATAAAGTTGCTTGAGATGCAGTCATTTGTTTACAAAATTCTGCTATATCAGAATTTACGCGTGGACCGCTGCTTAGTTTGCTGCGCCCTTAATTTCTTACAAACTTTGCAGACTGCGATTTACAGTATGTGACCCTGTGTGGCACTGACTAATTTTTCCAGTACTATGTTTTGTTAGATCAAAAAGTTTAGAGATGGCAAAAATCTATTCGTTTTTATCAAAGTTTTTGACATTGTGGAGTTTATTCCCCAGTCGAGTTACAGAGAGAACGTTGAGTCCCAACAAAACAAGTTCTTTCTTAACATCTTTTTTAGAGTGACACTTTTTGAGAAGATTTTTAATTATTGCTTTGCGTTTGGAACGTGTAATACTTTGCAGTTGCTGCAGCTCGCTGGTTTGCAGTAGCCTTACAGAAATTTTTAATTTTTTTAAAGGTGAAGCGAGCGGATGCCGTCGCTGATGTTAACAGCGCGGACAATTTTTACACCGCTGTCTTTGAAACACCTGCTCTAGATGCTAAATTTGCTTTTATCCCGAATTATAAGTAGTGAATGCTTTTTGTCAACGGTCAAAGAGGGTGTTAATGTCGTAATATTTTTTAACGCCGGCTTCGCAGATTTTTGCATAACAACATGAGGTGCGGTTTGATGGGCTGCAAAAATAGAAAGCTTATGCAAGGATTAGGAAAGGTCATCGAAAAATTTCTTACCCTCCATTTGTCTTTTCTTTTAGTTCAATTTTGATTTGACAAGCTTATATGGCTGTTCTTACTCTAAGGGTTGCTGAATATCTATTTGCAATATCTCAACAGGCACGTCGCGGGCATTAAACTCTGAGAGGTGGTTTGTTCTAGATTTCTCTTTGTCTGTTGATGGGGCTGACCTCCTTTTTGTATGTTGCAGCGGTGGCTCCTGTTCCATCTGTAACACACAATTTGGATTAAAATTAATAGTATCAATTGTCGCCTCTATTCCGCGGGATTTTTCAAAATTCGCTTGCAAGTACTGGTCAGCCGCTGGCAGTCGAATCTCTTTTGCAGATCCGATGTAACAAAAGAAGTTTTTTTGATGACAACGCTTGCACTTCTCAGTAGCTTCAATACCCTAAATGAGAATAGTGTCGTAATCCGATGGCAAGTTATTGATAAATAGAAGGCAGATAACTCTTAAGAGTTAGTATTTGCTTGGGTGTTACTTTTGCATAAAGCATTGCATCCCGTTATTTTGGCAGATCAGGTTTATTTTTTGTAATTTAAGATTTTAAGTACAATGTGGCGTGAAAGTTGAGAAAAGGCTTTGATATTGAAGACGATTACGGACTGTAAACTCGCGGATTTATATTTTCTATACTAAATTGTGCAACTTTTGGGGCCGGTTTTGTCATCATGTTTATCTTTCGGAAAGGAAACTTTAAGTTTCAACAAAAGTTTTGACATGTTTCATAACGACCCTAAGTCAAGCTTCCAAATACCGCATCAAGTTTACTTCTAATAAAGATGATCAATATATAATCCTAGATGTAAGAGACTATAACCTAAGTGCCTATAAAGTTTTTTTATGTAAAAAACCTGATGATGAACCTCTAGAAATATATCATTTATCAGCCTCAAGTGTGTGCTATAATTTCAAGTTAACAACTGTCAGGATCATCAATCCTGATTGTAACATTGCGTTGACCTATCATTATTAGTTTTAAAGTTTGTTGCTCTACTCTCTCTGTCTCTCGCCACTGTTGTCCAATTATGAAGTTGCCGGCAGCTATAAATAAAAAATACCAACTAATGTAACACGGGAATCCTGAGAATCCTGAGACAACGCACTAAAAACTGAGAAGTACACACCTTAGTTATCGTGCAAAAATACCTAAATTAATTTCTTTTTGAAACTTATGGACACGCCTAACTGCTCAGCCTAGACACGTTCATCACTGCGCATGATTTCATACAATTAATTCTTCAGCCAAAAAATATACTTTTTATCTTTTAATATTTATACAAATAAACAAATTTTAGAACTAAATTTTAAAACATTTTATTATAAAAAAAAATAAGTTGACACTTGTGACCTCATATATAATTTTTTTTGCTACTTTTTAGAACTTTGAGTTTATAATTTTTTGATCTTTGTTATTTATCTTAATTTATGCTATGTCTGTTTTTATGTGTATAGAGAATGTTATTTATAAAACTGGACTGGTTTATATGTTATTTGCTTGATATTTCGGTTAAAGCATATTTTTTGGTTGAATGTTGCACTTAAATAAATCCCAATGATTGTAAACGCTTAAACTATGAACTTGAACTACATATTATAGTTGGCAATGAATGGGAGAAGACGACTAAAAGAAACTAAAAACACGATAAAACTCTAAATGGTCCTTTTAAGGTGGTCATGGTCAATTTTATTGTTATGAAGATAAAAGCTTCTTAACGACCATTTGACATTATTATTAGTCTTATGACAATAGAAGTTAAACGTATAGTTCTAACAATGGGGTTTGTTTTAATGGCTATTTTTATGCCACCGTCTTTTCGGTGTTTGTGTAATACTAGCCTAATTAAGAGTATGATATAAAGGTTGGTGCTGATTGCGCCCATTATCTAATTAATTTCGGGCAATTATGCGATGCGAGGAGGGTCGGACCGGAGCGGTCCGGGCCTAATTAAAGCGGGAGCGCAATGGGGTTTGTCGTCGTGCGTCCCCCGCATCCCTCGGAGGCAAAGTGCGGACCCTAGCACGGCCACGCCAACGGAGCGTTCGAACGGCCGATTTCGAAGCGGCCGCCGTCGCCGTTTCCTGTCATTTCCGTGAGGAGTGCACCGCGCCCGTAAATCAGTAAGGGCCCTCGGGGTACGAACTACTATCGTGCTAGCACAAGCGGGTAAGGGCGTACATGGAAATGGTCAATAAATAAAAGCGTTGCGGACGATTTAAAAATCCCAGAGAAACCCGAGTGGGTTCCAGGTAGTTTTTGGAGATAATCCGCGCCTTCGTGGAAAAAATATATTGATGAAGCTTCTTTTTTGCTTCTCTATTTTTCTGTTCTCACTCTGAATTTTCGGGACCTTTTTTTAGCGCCCTGTAATCGGCGCCAGTCGCGATTGCTCATCGGAGCGCGCGGACTTCAACGTCCGCTTTCTCTTGCCTTTTTTTTTTTAAATGCGACGTTGCACGTTAGCGTGACCGGAGGCTATGTGCACCCAAAAGGGAGACTGAAAGCACTTTTATCATGCAGAAAAAAACTTAAACTAGTCCATGTAGATACAGATTGTCAATTTAAAGTTGGTTTATATTGTTAGAACAAGAGATTTGATCTCAGATTTATTGAAACTAATGGCCTTAAATGGCCATTAAATATTCAGGATATGAATGGTAACAAGATATCTGTCTATCTGTCTATAGAGTTCTGTGTGTTGCATTGGTTATATTTGCATAGAGGTATCGCATTCAGATTCAGCATGTACATACATACATCAAAGTAACATACATAATGAATTGAAAAGTTCTCTTTAATTACAAATGAAATAACAGATTTAGTATTACGGACTTTAACATGTTTGCGGGCGTGATGATAATATAAAGAAAAGGGCACCCGCTTTAATTTACAACATATTTAATCACTTTTAAAGTACATACGTAGTTTTTTTTCTTCTTTTATTCTATAAAACTATATTATAGTTAGTGTAGTGTCAATTTTTAGATAACTGCATAATTTTAATCAATTATTTCACTAACAATTAAAATTATTTAACCACAAAATTAAAAAGGTAGTTGACAATTTTAAAATTAAAAGTTATAACTTATCAAAAGTTGCACAGAAACAAATTTTAATCAAGATTTACAAACAATTAGCTCAGAAAATCTATATTAGCATTAGGTTAAGTAAAATGTTAAGAGCGCGGTTTAAAGAGTGTCATAAAACTACAGAACTCACGCATTTTAACTCTATTTTAAATTTGGTTTTTTTGCAACGTGTAGAGTATGAAATTTTCAGTCTAATGAAATAAATGAAAATCCAAAATCATTAATTATTTATTAAATTTTAAAATTAGATTGAATGCGAACAAGAATTCGCGACCCAGACATTTCTGGGTCAGAATCAAATGTTAAAATCACCATCCATTGAGATCCATCAACAGTTTTAATATAATAACAACCAACCAACATGGCTTTAGAATTAATTACTCCGTTGAAACTGCCACTTTTAACTTATTTAAACTCATACATAATGAAAATAACTATGGGAAATATGTGGTAGCTTTTTTTTGACTTGTCAAAGGCGTTTGACACAGTTTTCCTGAAATTTATAATCAATAAACTACATGCTATTGGGATTAGAGGAATTGCTTCTAAATGGATTAAATCTTACTTGAAAGACCGCAAAATATCGGTTAAACTAAAAGATACTCAATCATTAGAATATACATTAAATACGGGTGTGCTTCAAGATTCCGTACTGGGGCTTCTTTTGTTCTTGCTATTTATAAACGACTTGCCTATGGCTATTCAGGATGCAATTGTAGTTATGTTTGCTGATGACGCTTCAATTGCAATATCAGCTTTAAATGAAGTTGAACTTGCAAGTAAAATTAACAAAGTTTAAAATGACCACCATTGATGGTGATTTTAACATTTGATTCTGATTGACTCCCAGATAAAGTTAAAGTGACATAAAATGCTTTTTGTATATATATTGCAGTTAAATGTCTAGGTATTGCAATAAGTGCAAAATGCAGCAAAAACAGCATAACCCTGATCCATGCACTAGTTTACTTTTATGTGTGAATTGTAATGGTAAGCACCGCGTTTATTCTCTGGAGATCACAGTAACAGATAAACTCTTTTACTTTGAAGCTCAAACAAGATATAGAGCAATTACGGTTTCTACCTCTTCTAGATTATTTTGCTGCAGTTGTTGAAATACCTGTTGTTCAAACACAAATTATGACATTTACAGCTGTTGCAAAAGCTTCTCCTAATAGGGACTCTAATGTAAAGGGTCAAACAGGTTCAACACCAAAACTGACCAACCTGGACCAAGTTCAAAACGAGTGGGACCAAAACTACTATAGCCCCATCTTGAGTAGTTTCTTAAGCAAAAGCCATCTAAGGCATCAATAGTCTTTTTAGGCTGGTATGCCAAAAATTTAAACTAAAAAAGAAACCATATAAGGTGTTGGCTCATATTGAGCTAAAACTAACCAAGGCTGCGACTTATTCCAAATCAAAGTTTCAACAGGTTAAGGCTCAATTTAAGTTAAAGTTTTAACAAGCTAAAACTCAACCTGAGGTGTAGGTTTTTAGCAATCTTCTAGTGTTGTCAGATTTGATGGATGTGGAAGTTATTCCCATCCCGCGTAACTTACTCTGACAGATGAAATAATGTCAAACAATAGGGATTCTACTCCCCTAGATATAATACTTTAGATCAAAAAAACGCTAATAAACAATGAGTTAAAATTACGTTTTCAACTTAACTTTAATAATATATATATATATAGCTACATCTATTTTTTTGACAGACCGTTTGCTTTGCCCTTATGGCTTTTATTTAACTTATCTCTGGTTATGGGTACTTTTCCTACTTGCTGGAAACAAGCTTATGTCACTCCGATTCATAAGTCCGGTGCTATAAATGATGTAACAAACTATAGACCTATATCTATTTTATCAGTTATTCCAAAAGTTTATGAAAAGGTCAATTGACTGCCATTCTGCAATCTGAAATTGCTCTCAATCAACACGGTTTTTGAACTGGCAAATCGACATCTTTTTTACACTGACTTTTCAAAAGCTTTTGATACCGCTGACCACAAGATACTAATTATGAAACTACGTGGTATTGGAGTTAATGGCACCTTGTTACTGTGGATTCAATCCTATTTATCTAACAGATCTCGATTCGTGCGCATTGGTTAATGCGTTTCTCGTAATATTGATGTTACGTCGGGTGTTCTAGAGGGGTCACATCTTGGACCTTTACTGTTCAATATCTTTATCAATGATGTGGTACATTGTTTTTCTAATGCGCGTTGTTTATTATTTGCGGACAATATAAAAATCTTTATGAAAATTCAGATGATGCTGTACTACTTAATGAAGAAGTACAGATTTTTTCTAGTTGGTGTCAGACTAATAACTTACTACTTAATTTAAATAAATGCAAAGTGATGACTTTTTCTAGACGTCAGTCTAAGGTGATGTACGGTTACTCTTTCATGAATGTAATGTTGTTAAGAGTTAACACTATTCGTGATTTAGGCATTACGTTTGATTCAAGCCTTTCATTTACACTACATATCAATACTGTTGTGGCTAAAGCTCATCAACTTTCAGGGTTTGTCAAGCGTAACTCTAAGGAGTTTTGTGACCATCGTACTCTAATTATCCTTTACAACGCTCTAGTACGTCCCCATCTCGAGTATTGTTCCAATGTGTGGTCACCATACACAGCCGTCAGTAAAGGAAAAATTGAAAAGATTTAAAAAAAGTTTGTTTGTTTTTTGGCGTATAAATGCAACATTGCAGGCAGCTACACAGAACTGCTCTCTACATTTAGTATAACCAGTCTTGAAAAAATGTGTTAATTTTGATGTGACACTAGTTTTTAAAGTGCTTCGTGGGATTATTGACTGTCCTGACTTGCTCAGCTCTATAGGTATTCATGTCCCAGCTCGAGTTTTACGCAATGACTATTTATTTCATATACCGTTCAAACGCACTGATTATGCGGTGCACTCTGCATCTACACTAATTTTGCGGCATGCCAACGAAGTTAAATTGGATTTTTTTAAAGATTCTTTTAATACCCTGCGACGTGCACTTGTCACCCATACGTGACCTTTTTTATATTTTGTAACTATTTAAGTTTTATTCTTATTTTTAATATTAGTTGTTTTATGTTTAATTTATGTTTTTTAAATTGTAAATATATACTTAATCTATATTTTGCGACATTTCATGTTAGACATTTGCTTGATTGATCAATTACTTGAACAACTTCTGTCCCTGTTTCTGCTAACGGGTGATTTTATTGCCCATAACATTATGTGAGACTTAAGTCGAATTGATGTGTGAAGTTGTAACTTGGTCAATCTGTTTTCAAAAATGAATTTAGTTATCTTAAATTAAGTTAAAAATACTTATTTTTTGTGGCCAACAGGTTTTTTGGTTAATGTCCTTACAATTTGTTCTCTAAGTTGCGGAACATCTTTATGATAGTGACCACTTTCCAATATTCATAATTGGAGAATAATAGATGCTGATTGTTTAAGTGTTTGATTACACTTCAGTGTCACGACCACTATTGACAATGATGTTGAAATTTTTACCGCTTCCATTATATAAAGAACGCATGCGAGTATTTTTTTATTTTTACAAAAACTTTACAAAGAACCCGTTTATTAGTAGAATTTTGATTGTGAACAAGCTAAACTTATTATCTTATTTAAAGTACAAAGCTGTTGCGCAAAAAACTTGCAAAAAAGTTAATAGAGAATCATGGTCAAACTTGTAATAATTAATCTATTAGTTTAAGAACCAGCGCCTAGAAAATGTGGAAAAAAGTTAAGAAAATTTTTAGTGAACTGCAACTGTACCTATTATTAAGATATTGTCAGGTGATCAAGTTATTACCGATCCCTTTGATATCTCGAATATTTTGGCCGATTTATATTTTGACGCATCCAGTGATAATAATTACGATGAAAATTTTCATGCAATCAAAATTAACATGGAAAAAAACATCTGTCATTTATCTCCGATAAAGATAAATTATGTAACGCACCGTCTAATGTTTGGAAATTTGGCATTATCTGAAGCGTACAATACTGCTTTGGTTGGGGATTTGAGACACATTGCTATGCTTAAGCATTTAAGCCAAATTTTAGCTTTTGGCAGTTTATAACCGGGCATGGTCAGCTGGGTACTGTCCTATTAAACTAACTATTGCAATTGATTCACTTTTTTTACCAACAAAACTTTGTTTATTTATTTTTGTAGAAGCCGTATTCTAAAAGGTGGCGTTTTATTATATCTTGGGGGAGAACATAATCTTGTACAGGAATATGTTCAAATTCTCAGTGTCACATTGGACCGTGCTTTCACTTAGCGTTTCCATTTATTAAATTTGATATCAAGATGTTGTTGAATAAAAAGTTATAAGGAGTTATAAGGGATTGGAAAATAATGCTACTCTTTCTTTGCGCTTTTGTGCCTGGTAGAGGGTGACGGTGGAAACAATCAAAACCGACCCAAATGTCAACTTTGCTTGCACGTGGTGCCACTTGCTAGAAAACGAAGATGCTGGTGACCGAGTCACGGCGGAACTAATGTTAAAGAAATTTAATTCAAATCACTCGCTAACACGCCTGACTAGCCTAGCGTTTTAACAGCCAAAACCTTCCAAATGATTAAAATTTTAATCTTAACACCCAGGCAAGTAGAAAGAAAGCTCAGAATCTTGCTCTGACCAGTCAGTCATGGATTTTGCGGGAGGTTTCAAAAGCTCAAAAAACATCAAAAACACAAAAAAAAGAAAATTCAAAAGAATTGCGATATATGTACCTAGCAACATAAAACTTTTACACCTTAAGAACAAGTTGCATAAGATCAAGTAAAATGTACTGGGAATCAGCGAAACTAGGAGAATTGGCAAAACACTAACTACTCTGAAATCAAGACACTTCATGTATCAGAAAAACTCAGACACAAACTCACATATTGGTGGTGTAGCCCTACTGATACACAAAAACATCAAACAACTCGGTACTAAAACACGGGCAATATCGGACAGAGTAATCTATATAGTCATCAAACTAAAAAACAGATTCAGCATGCAAGTTACACAAGCATACGCCCCACCTCTTGCTTTACAGACAAAGAAAATGAACAGTTCTGCGAAAAAATAACAGGTAAAAATGCAAAAACAACAATTTGGCCATCATAATAGGGGAACGTTCAGCTAGAAAAAGAAAGAAAGCAACAAATAGAAAAAAAATCCGGCTCAAAATGTTAGAACTCAAAAGGAAAGAAAAAAATACAACGCCCAAATCAGCAAAAGCTTACATCCAATCAATGAGCTGCAGGGATTAGAAGTAAACGCGTTAACAACAAGAATTACTACAAACATCAAAACAGCGGTGTAAAAAATCTGTGCATCACAAAAAACACAAAACCACAAAATTAGCAAGGAAACGGAAATACTGATTAAGGAACGGAAAGCAATAGACTTTCCAACATATGTAACTTTGAACAAAAATTAAGAAAGACTACAGGGAATTTAACACAAAACAAATTCATGAAGTTATTCAAAACAACATCAACATAAGAGTTTAGCACGTTAGACGATAAAAATAGCAGCGATACATAAGATGAAAAATGACAAAAGAAGAAATTGTCATAGAAAAGGACAAGATTGCAGAAACCATCAAAAACTTATATAGCCAAGTAGTTTAATCCGAAGATCAGCAAACAGGGTCGAGACAAACAGTCCTAAATGTAGGATCCGAAAACCTTCAAGAGATTGATAAAGCATTACACCATCTGAAGAACGATAAAACACCAGACAAAGATCAAATAACTAATAAAATGCTGAAGACTAGAAAAGAAGCCCTGAAAAAAGCAATTTTAATTCTTTTGAACAAATGTCTTAAACAGTGCAAAATTTTTGATTTATGGCAAAACGCTGAAACAATTCTTTTTTTAATAAAGGAGATAATACAAACTTGAAAAATTACAGATTAATTAGTCTACTGTCTACCTTTTATAAGGTACTAACCAAAATAATAACAAGTCGACTCAAAAAACTATCAACCGGCTGAACAAGCAGGTTTCAGGCTAAGCTACAGCACAACCTTAGACCATATACACATATAGACAAGTCGTGTGCTATTTCCCGGTTTTTCCATAGTGAAGCCAACATAACATTTTATGACCACAACTAACGTCACGCGCTAATTGTGGACATATGCTTCATGAGTTGTTAAGTTGGTTATACAATTTTTGGTAAACATTAACAAACACAATAAAATATATATTATATTTTAATTCTAACTTTAACTATCAATGGCTGCAAGTAAATTTCTTATATAGTTAATGCAATCACAAAAATCAATATTTGTGTGAAATAAATAGTTTTTAATTATTGCATAGTTTAGCAACGTCCTGCACCAAGTATACACGAAGTAAAAGATTTATTGGCATTTTGATATATTAAGCGCGTAAAAATATTTACATACACGTCCAAGTATTTTGCAACGTACGCGTTTTTGTCCACAACTGACGTCACACGCATCAATCATGTTGGCTTTACCGCGTTGGCAAAAGGCGTGTCTATAAGTGTGTATGGTCTAAGAGCACAACCGACTACATTCAAACATTGCGTATACTGATCGAGAAATGTCCACATGGCATTTGTGGACAATTAAAAAGCCTTTGACTCCAAAAAAACATGAGCAATATTTCAGTTAATGGACAATGCCGGAATTGACTCCAGGGACACAAACTTGATTAAATACATTTACAAACACGCAACTTTACACGTCAACATGGAAGAAGATTGGACGACAAGGAAAGTACTCAACAAAAAAGGCATGCGGCAGGGCAACACCATCTTACCAAAGTTCACCTTAGCGCTGGAAGACATTTTCAAAAAACTATCGTGGGAGAAAAAAGGAATAAGCATCTATGGTAACCGCCTAAATCATATTTGCTTTGCCGATGATATCGTTGTCCTAATTAATAAATCAATGACTCAGAAAAACTGGAAAAAATGCTACGTGAACTTGACGAAGCCTCACAATCTGTGTGCCTGCAAGTAACCATGCACATAACAAAAATCATAAGTCCGAGTAACAAAATGGTCATCATCAAGAATTACACTCTAAAAAAAGTTGAGGAGTATATATACTTGAGACATAGCATCAAATTAGGAAAAGCCAACCAAACAACAAAGATCATCAGACGCATTGGATTGACATGGGCAGCTTTTGGTAAATCCTACAAAAATCTAAAGTTCCAATAATTAAGCTTACGAGATAAAATCCCGAACGAGGAAATAAGGCAAAGTACTGGAATCATAGATGTCATAGAACGAATGGCACATTTTAAATGGTAATAGGCGGACACGTGGCAAGAGAAAGAGGCAAATGTTCCAAGAGAAAATGGCAAATGTTCCAAGACAATATTACAGTGCAAACCTCGAGTATCTAGGAGAAGCGTCCTCCCAAATAAGATGGATGGACAACATATAGAGGCACGCGGGCAGGAACTGGATACAGACTGCGCAACAAAGATTGACATGGAAGCGTATAAGCCTATGTTCAGGAGTGGATAAATTCATGTAAAAAAAAAAGAAGAAGAATATATGCCTCCGCAACTCCATTTACATTATGTATTGTTTATTCTGTCTATCATACGAAAATTTGTTTAGCAACTGGCGCATTCCGCACTAGTTTTATTGTTAATGTTTTGTGCAAGGTTGATGAACTATTACTTTGTCTACGACGTAAGATCTTGACTGTTAGGTTTCAACGTTTCCTATTGTGCACAATAATGATTTTGACGATTTATACAACATCAAGATAGGGTTGCTGTAAAAAATTGCAGTACACTTTGGTAATTGGATTATTAACTTTTTGATGTATACCAACTATCTCACTGCTGCAATTCTTTTTGAATATTTCAACCGAGGTTGAGTGCTGCAGTATTGGGAATGAGCAAAGCATTAACTTTACCAATTGAATATTGAATTAAATTTGCAAAATTGTATTTTTACCGATGGCTCAAAAAGTAGCGACGGTGGGGGCTGTGTTTTATGGTAAATGATCTGCACTTTGCATTTGGCTTGCCATGTGTTTGCTATTTAATACAACAAGCTGCAATGTACTAACAGCGTTATTACACCGTGGAATTTGTCATGCAGTTTGTCTGAATTATCGCCCAGTTTGTCGATTGTCTTGAGCGATCAGATTGCTGATGTTGATTGCTTACATTATAAATAATAGGAATAAGGTATTTTGGACCTATGACATGAGTTTGGGTACGCGAGTACACCACTCCTTGAAAGCAGACTCTTGTCTTTCATCGCCAGATTTGATATGTCTTACCAAGAATTATTTGTGTTCTGTAGTTTAGAAATACTGCATTTGTCTAAGGTTAAGTTAGGTTTTTATTTTATTTTTGCAGTTGAGGTTAAAACTCTACGCAGATTAACTTCTAGTATTGTTTTACAATTTTTCTGGTTGCTATTATGGGAGTGAATTGGCATTCTGCGTTTGTTTTAATTGTTGTAAACTTTTCATCTGGTTAAACTTGGCGACTGTTTTATTTTGATTATAAATATAAGTTTGTCGATTAGACGTTTTGGTGGCAAATTGTCTATAGATGTTTATTCTATGTTCAAACTATTCTCATCCGGAGGTAGGAAAGACTTTTTGTTTATTTATATATTCAAGTTTCTGCTCAATATATAATTATGCTTTTTACTGATAAAAACTTTAGATTTTTCATTATTTTTGTCCGTATTTCTTAAATTTATTATTTTTGTTTTTACATTTATTTGTTTGTGTGCGTTAATCTCAGCTTATTTTCTACTTTTGCAATATATACGGCTCAGTGAGGATCTCTGTCTTGCATCTTTTATAGTCCAGAACTTTTTACTTATTTTACCATTCATACAGACTCTACAAACCGTTTCTACATACATCTGTTATTCTTCCTTCGAGATGCTTCAAAGCTTTATCCATACTATGAAAGCTCAAAGTTAAAGAACGACTGGAATATAATTTATAAACATTGAATAGAAAATAATTATTTACTAATAAAATCATTACTTGAAACGTTTATAATTAAAAATATTGTTTAACAATTAGTTTAAAATTATTTATTTTTTGTACTTTGTGGCTACTTTTGCTCTCAAGCATCATAAGATGAGAGTTTATAAAAAATTCTATATATTACACCCAAATAAATGCATTCCGTTTTATTTCAATGTTCTATACTTCTATTGCAATGTTAGAAGCCTAAGCGCACATATATCTATCGGTAGGGAACTGACGTTGCATTAATTTCTAATGATGAATGAAATATTTTATGAGAATATTGTAGCATTCTACACGTATCAATATTTTTCCTCTTTCATGTATCATTCGCGGTGGGAAAACGTTACTATAAAATGTCACGGGTATGATGGAAAGATGAGTTATGGATACAAATTGATTCATCTTGAGTGTATTAGTTATTGTCGAGTAGAGACTATGTAATACATTGATAACTCGTTTTGTATTGTCATAAAGTTGAGTTGATGGTTCTCTTGTTTCGTTAATATCATGACCCACCCCGAAAATTAATTGGGGATTAATATGGGATCAATCTGCGGGGAGGACCTGTCTGCCTGGGTGATTGTCGTATGGTGCGATATATTGATTACTTGTCGTAATTATGGTGGAGGGTAGGCCGGTTGGAACAAAGGACACTCTGGATCGTCCGCAGCGTCGTAGTGACGGCAAGAGAGATGGCACATACAAGAAAGGGCTGCGGTGGCGGCAGCGAAACCCTCATCAACGGTCCCTCAGACCATAGCGGTGCGAGGGCATCAGCAGCGGCATTTCCGGCATAGAACCATCAGCCATCCGCGTGACAGCTGCGGGTACATCACACACATACATACTCATGTCACGGTGTGTGGCGAGGGGTGGTGTGCAGAGAAGAGGGAGCGGCGACCGGCCGGCCATTGTGTCGACCCCGCGCGCCCTTATCTACCTACGCGTCGCGCCTCACACAAAGAGAAATCTCCACCGCATTACACGGGATGGGACTGCGGGTCGGGTCTCTCTCCGCAACATCTGCACACCACTTGCTCGCATGCACAAAGAGCGATGGATGTATCGGCGTGATCAACCCCATCCATCGCGGCCACCTGGACCCAAAATTATCCAAGTGTGCAAATTGCATGTTGAAACACCATAAAAAATCTGCCACACACATATAGTTGACCTATATAAAGAAACTCTGATTCAAGATTTATTTAAAAAATATAGAAAGCTTCTGGTCAAGACGAATCTTTCTGTGCAGAGTGAGATAAGATATTCATGGTCACTTTTATTTATCTCTACCAGATAAAAATGTTGTTATTACAATTGCAAGGGTGTTCGCATGGATTAAAACCTCTTTGTAATGGGTTAAACGTAGGGCGGTTGGATTTTCATTTACTTGTGCCTGGTCATCAGATGAAAGATAAACAAAGCTCGACGAGCGAGTGGATGTTTGATTTACGATTAGAGACGGGAACTAATATGTTTGCAACAATTTCATTTAACATTGAATAAACATGCAGTTAAAAAATTATACATACAACAAAATAATAAAAATGATGTTAGTTGAATGATGTAAGAATAAAATATTTTGATTTACAAGAGTGATTAAAATATATATTATTACTTATATTGAAAGCGTTGATAACAATTTTAATGAACTGTCAACAATAATAATGTAATATGTAATAACATGTAATGTAAAATTATTTTATTTTAAACTCTATTGACTTTACATAAAGAAGATCCTTCCGAGTATGAAAGGTGAAATAAGAGATGATGATTTATATTTGTAAATTTGTTTGTTGCTGAAACAATTTATGCCACTGATGCCACAAGGTGGTAATTGAACAAATCCATTTTTGGATCCGTCGTATGAGACAATCGGGGCTATTCACTATGAACGTTGCTAGAAGTAAACAAGATACATATTGCTAACTAAGAATATGAACTGTCATTTTAGCTATTCTTGTATGCTAACAATATAAACTGTTATTTTAACAAATCTTGTTTGTGTGCCTCAGTTGGGTGAAGCGCCTAACTCCACACACCACAACAGCGTTTATCATAAATCAAAACATAGAAAACTACTACTATTTAAAGGTATCTCAAAATAATGAAATCCACAATTATCCTACCAGACAGATAAATACCTTAAGACCAGATCATGCTAAGAAAAGCATTACTAAAGAATCAGTATTTGTTAGTGGCATAACAGAATTTAATATACTTTCCTCAGATATAACTTCTGTACAAGATTGTAATAAATTTAAATGAGTTATATGAGCAAATATATTAAATCTAACCGAATTTGATTCAAACTTGCTTGAGATTGATTAGTCAATAATTTGATTTTATGTATTTTGTTTCCTGATTTTATTTTGTATGAGTTAATCTTTACAACAAATTTTAAATTGCTGTTTTATTTACTTTTGTATTATGGTATTATTCGTTTTATCTACATGTAGCTATATTAGCTAAAATACTTGGACGCAGTCATGGATAATTTACTTGTCCAAAAAAATTATTTTGTGAGAGTTTTTAATAAGACAAAACTCAAGGTATCACACAATTTTAATCTTAATAATAATAACAATAACAGACTTTTTCATTTCTCCCAACATTATTACTGCATCATCAATCATCCGACAAATGGATTGACACCAACGACAATTGGCCTGACTATTATTAAAAACGTAGACTGTTCACAACCACGGACTGTACAAGAACTTAACTCAAACTGTTTTCTTCATGCTGTTTTCTTAACTGAGGCTCGTCAAAAACAAAATAACAAGTACAGTACGAGATCTGGCTATTAAATAACGAGACTAAAAAAAGACTTATGAAAAAAGTTTTGTTTTAAAAATTATTTTATAATCGAATGCTTAATGTACTCCTCTCGCCACACACCGTTTGGTTTGGTTTACAGTTTGACTCTCTGAAACTAATTTTATTGATTTTGGTCAATGTTTGCGGAGTTGAAACAGAGACAGGTCGACCTGGACGTTGATCATCTTCGGTGCTCTATCGGCCTTCAGAAAACCGTTTATACCATTGGTAAACACGCGCACAAATTAGAGAATTCTCACCATAAACTTCTTTCATTAACTTATAGCACTCAGTCAAAGTTTTTTTTTTTATTTTAACGAGTAATTTCACATTGATCTGTTGTTCGTGTTTTCCGTCACATATTGTTATCGGCACGAGAAAAAAACACGTTTGTTTCTAATCTCTATAAAAAAATACTACTACATCCACAAAAACCTGATTTTGTACTGAAATAGTAGACACCTCCTGCTATCCAACGCTGCATTTGTTTCTTCCCTACTTCTCTAGCAGACCTTGTATACCACTACAAAAACGCAGACTGGACTGATTTTTGGAAAAAATTAGACACAAAACTTTTGATAAACAATGCTATTTAATTGACTAACAAACTTGGTGCTGAAACAGTTAAACTGACAGAAACCATTTAAAATGCCAAAGGCAGAGTTGTACGGAAAAAAAACATTTTTGACATGTGAAAATGACAAATTAACTCAAAACTAAGTATGATTCAATGCCCGCTCTTAAAAATGGAAGCAAGATCACTATGCTCGATTACAAAGCTGAAATTCTTGTTGAAGTGATCAGAAAGGTACTCATATTAAACGCTACTATCTACGAAAAACACAGACTGTTTAACAATATATAAATAATGTAGATATACTACTGACAGCTCATCATAAACAAGTCCTAAGGAAATCCGTTTATTCATTAAGAGACAAAATTTACGTAAAATACCCGGGCCGTAACAATCACTAATGCTGTACTAAAAAACCTCACAAAAAAGCAAACTTATGTTATGTTATGAAACTTTCGTACTTGCCAAAAGTATGAAAGTTAGTCATTATCATCTCTTTATCAAAACCGGGCAAAAACAAACCCTTGCCAATTATTTACGGATTAATAAGCCTACTCAATGTTTTGGACAACAAATGACTGATTTATACAGCACTCATCAGACCAATCATGACATTATGCAGTACCAATCTGGTATAAAATAATACTAAGAATTAGTGACTACATAATCGTACAGTCACAAACATTAACCTAAAACATAGACTGACTTATTAAAAGCTGCTTATATTCAACTAGCGTTTATAAGAAAGACATAAACATTTTCAGAAGCAAGGTTTTTGTGACTTTCTCTACAAAATAAATATAAAATTGTAAATATGTAAATATGTAATTATTTAAAATTAAATTGTAAATATCTTTTTAGCTGTTTTTTTATATACAGAGTGTCTCGAATTAACTAGTCATAAAATGAGTGCTAGAAACTACAAGCAAATTGAGTAATATTGACCTAATAAAGTAGTATATTATTTATAATAAATTAGTTTATAGAATTTTTTTTTTTTTTTTTAATTAACTGCTTTAGTTTTTAATATTTTGTAACAATTTTTTGTTTACATTAGTTAATTTCTTATTTACACAAACTGTTAAAGTTTGAATAAAAATGTCTTTAGGAAGATAGTTTTAAAGATTTTTTAGATGTTTTGTGGAAAATTTAATTTAAAAACTTTTCTGTCTCTTGATAAATTTTGATCAGATACACGGTTTTTGAATAAATCAAGTAAAACCAGAGGTTAATTTTTTTTAAGTAGTAAAAATGTAAAAATATCATTAGCCGTTAGCCGTGAACGTCAAACTAAATTTCATAAACGTCACAAATTGTTTGAGTGTAATTGTGATTTCTTTATTAACTTTTTTTTCTTGAAATGTATCGGTACAGTAAACTTTAAAAAGCTATAACTCCGATTTTATTAAAAATAATATACTACTTTATTAGGTTAATATTACTCAATTTGCTTGTAGTTTCTGGCATTCATTTTATGACTAGTTAATTTGGGACACCCTGTATAAATATTACAATTTTTAAATTTAAAAATACAAAAAAAAAAGTTTTATGGTTGGAATGGAATTGATAAATATGAAGAAAAAGATAATAAAAAGAGAAGAAACGTGGGAAGTAGAGAAAAAAGATTTACGAAGTAAAATAAGAGCAATTGAAGACAAGCTGGAACGAAAAAAAAGAGAAGAGAGAAGAAACAAGTTTGTAATAAAAAGAATATAGTTACAAACAGAAGAAGAAACCATAGAGAAAATGATACAAAAAAACTTAAAAATAGAGACTGGAATAGTTACTGCATACTTTGTGGGAAAGGAAGAAAACCAAAAGATAATAGCAAAAACAAACTTAAGGGCACAAACATGATTTGACTTTGAAAAAAAGAAGAGTGCAAAAGGAATTACGAGATATAGCAAACATATATAGAGATAAATAGTGATAAATAGGCCATCAGTAATAGATTATGTAACTGTGAATGAAGCAAGAAAAAGGGAGACAAATTTGAAGTAGGAATAAGGAGTAGAACCAAACGACCAGCCATTAGAACTAAGCATAATTTGGGAAAACAAAAAAATAAAAAAAATATATATAAAAAAAAGGTAGTTTGGATAGAAAAAAGTGTGATAACGTATAAAAAAGCACTGGAAAAACGACAAAAGCACAAAAGAATAATATCTAAAAAATCAGAAGGTATACAAGAATCAGCGTAAAAAAGCTAAAAGTGAATTTATATATAAAAAAAATAGAAATTAAAAAATACACCGAAGCATAAAAATACATAAACAAAGAAATAAGAAAAAACAAGGAAATATTGAGGTAATTCTAATGGAGGCATGGAAAGAATACTTTTCAAGTTTGTTTGGAGGAGAAAAAAAAAGAAGAAAACTAGACAGACAAGACAGACAAAACCCAATCCAGCAAGTGGAAGAAATTTCAAAGAAAGCAATAAGGGAGAAGATAAAAATAATTAAGAAAAGGAAAGCGCCAGGTATGGATAAAATACAGAATGAAGCGTGGTTGTATGGTACGGAAGAGTTGATTGAAAATTGAGAAATAAATTGAGTATAAAAGAGAGAAGGGTTTTTGAGTCAATGGAAAGAAGGTTTTGTATGCCTGATACACAAGAGTGAAACCAAAAATTTAGTAAATAACTACTGAGAAATAACACTACTAGGCACGGCATACAAGATTACGACATGATATTAGAAGAAAAGTTGAATGAGAAACTGGGTATGAATCTTACATTTCCAGACGGGCAAACCGGCTTCAGAAAAGGAAGAGGTAGAGAAAAAGTGTGGTTACTAGCATATGCCGACGATATGGTAATACTGGCAAAAGAAGTAAACGAAATGAAAGAAATGAAGAAAAGTTTAGAAAAACATTTTAGAAACAAATATTAGAAGTTAATGTAGAAAAAACAAAAATTTTGGTGTTTAGAAAAGGGAGAACTGGAAATGGAATGGGCAAGGTATTACGGAAGTAATTTTTTTCAAATATTTGGGATATGTTTTCTGCACTAACTAACAGCGGGAGTGAGGACATTAAAAAGAAAATAAAGTAGTGGGACAAGTTTGGGGAATAAGTAAAAAAAAATAGTCTATGGGTCAAAAATATGGGGATGGAAAGAACAAGAAAAATTAGAAACAATACTGGAGATGGGTGCTAGGTTTAAACAGAGAAACTCTAGATAGAATGAAATAATCTGGAAAAGGGACATGGCACAAAATTATGGAATGAGATAGAAATATACAAAAGCAAGAAAGGAGAATACAAGTAAAAGAGTCTAGGTACAACAAGATGGAGCTACAATCACTCTGCACCACTATTCATCAACTACCTTGTGTTAAGAGCGCGTAAATCAATTATTCAAATTTGTCTCTTACTATTAAACGATTCCGTACCACAAAGTTGTACTAATGAGGATTTGTGAACACCAAAATAATTGTCTTTTTTTTGTTGTTATTTACCGTTCTTCAAATCAATTATTTATTACTTTTTTAGTGCTGATGAAGGCGATTTTTTAATAAATATGTAAAAAATATTAATTAATCGATGTCCTATCCAAGCTGCTTCAAAAGAAAAAAGTTTTTTTAAATAAAAAAACAATTGTCAGTATTTGGTTGGCCGCTTTGGAGTTAGATTAGGTTTGAGAAATTGATTTAAACTTTTGTTGTTCATTAAATTATATTTGATTGTCTAACCATTTAGACGTTGCAATTTGGTTGCTAGTTGTTATTCTAAAATATATCGATGGTATTTGGTTTTGTTTTTAGTTGTACAACAAGATAGAGCTAAAATTACTTTGCACCACTATTCATTAATTTAGTATATTTTAAATTGTTTATTATTTCTTATTAACAACATTTCTAGGTATATATCGTTATTTGTAGAATATTTAAAACCACTTGTGTAAAAAATTACTAGATTTAAGTCAGTGCTACGGGAAAAACAGTTTATGTTTTTGATGTTTAAAATAAAATTGCAGGAAACTTAACAAGAAAATTTGTTGCATAAAAGATTCATTTGTGATAAAAAGCAAACAACATTTTGTGGTAATAAAAATAACTATTTTTTAAAATTATTACTGAAAAAAAAAAAATTCAATAATAAAGATATTTATTAACCAAAATTAGCTGGGTTTCATTTTATTAACACCAAGCGTTAATAAAACTAGAATCTAATCTTATTCTGTTAGGATTTTAAACATATAAAAGCAATTGTTTAATACATGTAGTACTGCACATCCAATAAGTTGATGGATGAATTTTAACAACTATTCTAAAACAATAAAATTTATTGAATGGTATACTATAATGACGTAATGAAATCTTTTTTTTAATATAATAATTTCTTATTAAACAAAGCATGATATTTTTACAGTGGTAGTAATATCATGCTTTTTAGTAACCAGTACTACTACTACCATTACTAGCAATACCATCATTACTATTTTGATATTAAGATATTATGTATTTTTTGTTTAGAATCTAATCTTGAACACAAATTTATATTTTTCGTCTCTTGCTATAAATCATCTTGTGTCTGCTATAACTGAGTATGAAACGGTTTTATCAAAATACTTTCTATAAAAACGAAAGTATCAATTATTTGTACAATAAATGTGAAATTAAATTAATAAAAAGAAACAAACTGACAGCAAATAATTTTAAAATTTTAAAATTACAACAAAAATTGATATTTATGTTATTTTTGAGATATAACATTGCTTTTGCTTTTATTAAAAATATCTTAAATATGACAAAATAGTATACTCCTGCAATGATATAAAAATAAAATTAGTATTTTTACAAACTTGTTAAACAGACTAAAATATTCCGATGTCTTTTCTTAGAACTTTGAAGACAATTTTATTTTTTTGACAAAAAGCTTCTATATCAATATCAATTTCTATCCGCCATCTCTAAATCTCAAGGACCGTAGTTGCCAAGGTGGCGGAAAGTCGCTAGCTTGAGTGTAAGCATGAGAAATATATTAATATTTTGCATACATGAGTGTGCAAAATCATACTAACGTTGGGCTTCTTTCTATTATTTCTTTACTCAATGTTAAATAATAATTATTAGCTGTATGGCAAAATATATTAATAACTTTTTTTTCTGTTTTAGGTGAGTATATTCACAACTAACACGAGTTTATTAAGGTAAAAAGTTTAAAGTTTGACAAATAAAATTAATTTAATACCAGCAACTTGTACAAAGTAAGATTAAATTCAAGAAAGAGTAAACAAAATTATTTAGGCAAGTATGTTATTTATTGACGTAGTCCCGATTACGTTATATTATGCACTACAGTTATGGAAGCTCATGTACCGCCTAAATCATTTTATCATAACTTTCAATTTTCTTTTTACCTCTTCAAGTGGATAAAAAACTTAATAACCGCTTGGGCCAAGATGAAAAGAATGTGGTATTCTTAAACTCTTAGATGGTAGCCGTTATTGCACATTATAAAAAACGTCGGTTTAACCTTTTATGTGTGTATTTTTTTGGATTTTAGTAAAGAAGTGTGACGCCAATCTTTGCTTATTTTCTTGGTTGTAAGTCACACAATACACAACATTTACTAAATAGTACTAAAAACAAACAAAAACTCAGTGTCCTACTAGAAGTAGAAGTTGAAGTATTAAAACTGTGAATATGTCAACACTTTTAATTTTGCCTACAAGACCTTATTAACAAGGTCTTCATAAAGTACGTTGATTTATGCTTGTATCTACATTTGTTTATATTGTAAACTGAACCACTCTATTGTTACAAGTTTTTTATTTGACTGTGTGGCTTTAACAGCACGAATGAGCAAAGCAAGTGAGTGCTGCTAAAAACAAAGGACTGCTAAAGCATTTTGGCATGAGTTACACTTGATATTTTTTTAATTAACCGTCATTTTGGCCCGCATTTTAGAACCAAAACAGATGTTTTTGGTATAAGCAGGCAAAAAACTAAGTAATATTGATAGATCATTCATCTGATCTTGGAATTGTTTGAACTTTTTTTGAATATTTTGTCATAAGCGAAAATAATGTGAATTTGTATTAGCGACATTACATACTAAAAATCAACCACATCTACAAGAATATTGGAGAATTGCTCCTTCTAGAATAATGTTGACACGCACATCGCCGTTTTTAATTTAAAATTGGTTTTTATGGGGCAAAACGCCAACCAACTCAATACCCAAACGATAAGTTTTCAGTCATTACTTATTTTATATGTTGAACCACGTACAATATTATAAGCCTTTATTCTTTGTGTTAAACATTTGCAGTTTTATTAAACAAGTAAAACATTAGTCAAGCACAGAATAAAAACTCCATTTTTTTAAATATAATTGCGGAGAAACTACTTATTGTATATATATATTTTTTTTTTAAGTTTGAGGCCACAAATTAGATTTTCTTCCATAATGTGTGAAAATTTTATTCAATTATATTCTGTAAACCCTTATAATAGCGCACTATTCTCCCTTATAAATCTTAAAAAAACTGACTTAGTATTTTCTCTCGACAAAATGGTTGCAGACGCCATATTATTGCTACAGATATTTATTGGCACAAAGGTCTAATAATAATTTGATAGTAATAGGTAAAGAAGTAGAAATAACAAAATGAATTGGAGAGTAATTATCTGATAATTATTACTTTTCTACTTTATTTTTAAATTTAAATGGTGGTGGCCGTTACTAGGTGATAGTTTATTATAAAATAAACAAAACAAATTTTCTATGTACTATATCATGAATATACTTAATTGTATCACCGTCCAATGAAGGCCTTGTAAAGGTTGAAACTAGTTACGTTTAATATATTTGTGATATAGTACATAGAAAATTTGTTTTTTTTTTGTTATATGTTTTATTATATTGATAAAATTATGTTGCGTTACTTACATCTCTATAGCATATAAATAGAAAATTAAAGTCAAAGAAATCTTGAACTTGTATACAAAAATACTAATTAAGGCTAACATTTAAAGAAATTTGATTATAGACTGAATTAAAGTGATCTATTATATATTTATTCTCTTCAAAACACTGTTCTCTCTGTCGTTTTCTCATAGATTGCATGAAGCGAGAATAACATTAAAAACCAGACATTTCAGTTTTGTTTTTTTTTTAACTTAGTCAATACTCAACATTACCTAAACTAGACCAGTCAGTTGAAGAACTTTGATTATAAATCGAAAGAGATGTATGTGAAGTTATTTTTGCTGACTTCATGAAAGCAGTAATACGGTTAGAGCGTGGAACCAATAATTCCACAAAGAATTTAATTCTTAGTGTTATGTAATCTTTTCATTTAAAAGTTTTTTATTGTGTATTCTTGAGAAAGAGATAAAATAACTAAATTATTCTGTACAAATACGAACATAAATTTCTAAGAAATGTAATTTTTATGAAGAATTTATTAATTATTTCTTATTAGGAGATATGGAATTGACTAAATGAAACGTAAACAATGTAAGTGTACTGAGTATTGCTGTTATATACTTCTATTGATTTTAGTAATGAGACGAATAAATGAAAGATGGTCTTTTATGAAAGAATGTATATGTCATATGTTAACATAGTTTCTTAGGGGATGAGAAAGGAAAATTACGTTGACAGTTTCATAGCATTAATTTATTCATGTCCGGAGGTTATTTGGCAACGGTGTGCAGTCCGTTTTCTCCCTTTGTGAAGAGTGAAATTCGGTTTCCGCCGCGGCTTTAATTCTTCATTCCCATTAGCCCCGCGGTGCTTTCTCCACAGCGATAGTGTGTTTGCGAAGTGCCCCCCAGATACCTGTCCATGTGCCATCAACTAACACACACACATGGATAGGGATCTCCTACATGTTCACCCACACACATATATAGTAACACACAGATGCTATCGATTCTCCCTTTTGCACAAAACCCGCTGGTGGAAGCGACTACTAATTCTGGAACGTCCTCTGCACATGCAACCGTACCTAGCAATTCGAGGCGCGCTGGAGAGATTGCCGCGACGTCCTCCGGCGTGTCGTCCCTTTTAGCTGGCAATTGGTATCTTCGCGTGGAAGTGAGAGAGCGACAGCTTTGCGTGTTGTGACCAGGCACTGGTCCGGGTGACCAAATGAGCATTACGTGCCGGCGGCCATTGACAGCGTGTAAGAGGAAACCCTGTATCCTGTAGTTTGGGGATGCATTTCAAATAAGGCGACGTCACTCCTATGGCCTAGATGTATACAGATATAGTTGAAGCGCGAGGGGGGTGAAATGTTGGTGGAGAGGATCCCAATAGTTGTTTGGACCATCGCGAAACGCTTTCTCGCTTCCTGCCCACCGCCGCCGGTCAATATTCCGACCGGACGACCATCGGCCAGATAAGAAAAGTGCGGAACTCTCGAACTCGGGGCTGTTCCACGAAATTAACCCGCACTGACACCGACCGCACCAACCCCCTCACGTTTTCTCCGCATCGACCGTATACCGGGCAACATTTTCGAAATGAAACAAAATCCACATGAACACACATTCAAAGAAATAAACAACAAAAGAACACGCAACATTTCTTAATAATTAAGTATTTTGATCTTAATTTGCAGTTGATCCGAAAAGTAATCAAATCAACTCCATTTATTCTATATAAAAATAAAATTGTATTAGTTTATTTATTAGTAATTTAAAAATTGAAAACCAATAGATTTAAAAATTTAACTTTTCTATTTACCAACATATTTTATCTACATATATATAAGCCAGAGAGGGATAGACAATTTTGTTATTCGGGTATGGATAACCTCTCAACCCTAAGCCATTTATTGTGGAAACATGCTTTTTTATGGTCCTGGCAACATATTCTATCAATATCACAAATAATCATAATATGATCTACTATAATATAACGTCTTAATTCTAGAATAAAATAAAGTTGTGTGTTCTTTTTTTTTTAATTTTCAATGCGCCAAACGCATTTGGAAGTCAACATTTTAATTAATGTAAAGTTGGTAACACATTTTTACTGAAAGTTTAAGATTTGATTTTTGTTGGTTGTAAATTATCTTTGTTCACTGTTTTCTCCGCTGTTCTACGCGGTTTTAGCTATAAACAAATTTACGTATGTATATATTTATTTCATACACGTAACACCGCATAACGTTTATTAGTTGTTTAAAATTGATTTGATTTTGAGATGTGCTATTAAAGAGAAAAACTTTTTAAATAAAATTAACTATTTATTTAGGGCAGTAATATCCAACTCTCAATAAAGCACCTAATAATCTATTAGTAGAATAACTTAACTTTTAATTTAATTCAAATTAGTTCAAAGTAGTTTATTAAGCAAACAAGTTTTAATAAAATAAATTAAATTAAAAGTTGTTATTCTGCTAATAGTTATTAGGTGCCTTATTAGGAGTTGAATAAGATTTTTTTAAGAGAAAGATTATTTTAGTTAAACTATTGTTTAAATAAACTTTCAAATTCATTTTTGAAATTTATAATACGCAACTATTTAAGGTTAATGTTCACAGACTTTTTAAATTTTGTTTTCAATCTGATAGTTACAGCAAGTATATAATTTTGTGCTTTTTGCTGAAGGTGGAATCGCATTGCGGACGTAGTGTGGGACTTCTCTTATTCAAAAGATGCATTATCCTCAAAAATTAAACTTTATTAAAGCTTGAAGCTTGTTGCAATAATAGTGTGCTATTTATCAGGTCTCCTTATGGCAATGAATTAAATTTTAATTTTGACTATTGTAATTACTTCCGGTATTTTATTGAAAATGTTTTTTACCGTTACTCAGGTTTTTTTGAGATTATCCTAGAAAACGACGAGTGCAAGTTATACTGGGACATTGTATGGTGCTCATAATTGTCCATCAGAGCGATTATTTTGAGAAACTGTACATCGTTTTTGCAATACAGTGCTCACATAAGAAGCAATTGATAGTGTGCAGCGTAGTGTTAATGATGATCCAAATGCATCAATTCGTCATTGAGTTGAACAATTAAACTTGTATTCATTCACTTTATAGAAAATTTTGCAAAATGATCTTGGATTACGAGCTTACAAGATTCAATTTGTACAGGAGTTGAAGCCACACAATCATTGTTTGCGCCGTACATTTGATCAATTGGCCGAGGGAAACATTGCTATTGATCCACAATTTTATTAGAATATTGTTTACTAATGAAGCACACTTTTGGTTAAATGGCAGTGTCAAAAATCATTGGTTCATATGTCTTCAAAAATGGTGATGGTCGGAATGTTACAGTCAACGATGAACGGTACAGAAACATGATTGCCTCAATTGATCAGCATTGATGTTGTAGACATGTGGTTTTAGTAGGACGGCGCCACATGCTACAATGCGCGCGATACTATTAATTTACTGAAAGCAACATTTCACAAACGATTAATTTCACAAAATAGACTTGTTAACTGGTCACCTCGTTTGTGCAATTTGACGCCATTAGATTATTTTCTCTGGGGATATGTAAAGTCTCATGTCTACACCGATAAACTTAAAATAATTGAGCACTTGGAAGCCAACATTTGACGCATTATTTCCAAAATACAGCTTGAATTACTGCAAACAGTGTATGAAAATAAAACCTCTAGATTACGCCATGTACGCTCCAGCCGTGGAGGTCACATGGATATTAATAACATTTTTTTGTATAGTATCAGTACTTTTAAAAGTTGTTGAAAAAATTATTGAATACAGATACGAAAACATCTGAACGATTCAAATGTTATTCCATTAACTCAATCTGGTTTTAGGTCCTGTCATAGCTGTGCTACAGCAATGGCGCATATTACAGACGCCACTTTAAAATCAATAGATAAAAAACAAATTACCATTTTAGCATTAATAGACTATTCTAAGGTTTTTGATTTTATTGATCATAAATTACTGTTTGCTATTTTAAACTCTGCTGGGGTTTGAGCTAAATACAATAAAGTTTTTAAAATACTTATGTCATAGAACACAAAAAATGACAATTGGAAAATAAATATCTAATGCAATAAGCATAACTAAAAGGGTACATCAAGGGTCCATACTTGGTCTACTATTGTATATAATCTACACTTCATCATACTCAACAAAAACTATACTTAACTCAAAATACTATCTATACGCATATGACACACAAATATACATATCTTTTGATTTCACTGAGGCAATCTATAAACGCCATGCAAAACAATCTAGATTATCTAATAGCTACATTATCAGATTATTCTTTTGAAATTATCGCTTCTAAATTATGTTTAATGATATTTGAGACAAAGAAATTAAGAAAGAAAGCATTACAGAACAACATATTGCTCAACATAACTAACGTTATGCTACCAGTAGTGGATTCAACAAATAATCTTGGGTTAAATATTGATTTTGGTTTTTGATTCAAACAACATTTAAACAAAATTATCCAAAGATTGTTTGCAAATCTACTTTATTTATTATGTCAATTCTTGGTACTCTCACATTTAAATTTTTGTGATACAGTCTATGGCCCGTGTATTACCAAACAAGACATGAATAGATTGCAACGCGTTTAAAATTGCTGCATTAGATTTATATTTAGCATACGTCGTTCAAACATTGTGAGCCATAAATTAGCGGATTTAAAGTAGCTAAATCTAAAGATATTTAAACACTGTATCATAAATTTTTAACTACAGGTATCCCAACATATTTAATTGAAAAAATTAAATTTGTAGGTGATTTTCATAATATCAATACCAAAGCACAACTTACAAATTTTCAAAAAAATATTTCATTATAATTTTGCATCTGTTTATAATTTCTTACCTGCTAATTTTAAATAATATAGAATTTTTAATTTTAAATAGTAGTATAATTAATTTAAAAAAATATTTGTTGATAAATGGCCGAAACATGGCTTAAAATCGGATATTTTTTAATTTTTGTTTTCTTAGCCTTGGAAATAGGTACCGATACGTACCCGGCGGCATATTATTTGTTATTTTATGTACTTTGATCTGAATATACCGCTCCGATTGTGAACACTTTTTATAAAATTTGACCTGACTTTAAATAAAGTGGTGCCACATTGCGAAATCATAATATAATTAGATTCACAAAGGCTCAAAATGTTTTTTATTTAATACCGTTTTCAAATGTTGTTACGTCCCAGAGTCGGTTAGTGATAAAGTCAATAAGTCCTTCCTTCGCAGCATAGGTATGTGGAGATAGGGTTGCCGATATAGCATGGTTGGTTTAGTTTGATTGGCACTGAAAAGGACGAATAGAGATTAATTTGGTAAATTTACTTTTATTTTTAATTACAGGAAATGGTGGTTATAATGGGAGAATATTGATACTTAGCTTGTTAATATCCTAGATTTTATTTGTCAGTTTGTTTAAAAGTGTGTTCTCCATTTATGAATACCATCCTTGTATGTCGATGATGTTGGGTGTCGGGATGCCTCGGTTTTCTTTCTTTCAAAGAATATATATATAATATTGTTGGGAATCTAAAAGAAAGATTGTTATCATTACTTTTGTTTATTAATTAAATATATATTTCTAATATTTCATGTCAATATTAATTGAGTAAATTACGAAGCTCTGCAGCCATCCACATGGAAACGGTGTAGAGCAGCAAGTGGGGAGAAAAAAACAAATAATATAAACTGTAAATATGTAAACATTTTATAATAAAAAACTAAATATTAAAAAAAAAAAAAAATTACTTGGTGTGTGAGTGACCTTACCAGTAATATGTCTCTGCAACTGTAATCCAGTAAGTACACAGACACTGCACTCAAACTATCTAAAACTAGTTAAACTTTTGGGTTTGATTGTATGTTGACATTTATAAAGTTGTTTATAATTGTCAAAAATATTATTTTGACAGATAGTGGTCTGTGAAAGCAGTGTTGCTAATCTTTTGGAATCAAATTCCGTATAGGTTACCAGCCTGGAATGGAATTGTTATGCGGAGTTGCCGCGTCTATTAAAGCAATTAAAATTAATTGATTTTTAATGGGAATAATAGTTTTGGTGGTTGACAAGATGTGTATTGGTTTAGGAATACATGTTTTAGAGGTGTCTGTGCTACATTTCATATTACTGGAGAGGGAATTACCTACTTGAGTATTTTTACTAGAGGTTTGGAAGTCTGGCAACGTCTGTTAAGAGGGTCATGCGCAAATTTGAAATAATTTTTTGTTAATCTCAAAGCATTAAAAGTACTTTTTCGGAAATAAACGGCCTCTTTTGTGCAAACCTTTGTTTGGGGAATTTATATACATTTTTAATCGGCGAGTACGCCATTTTGTAACGCAGCTATAATGCGTCTCTAATATTAAATAAGGTTGTGTTAGTGTCTGGGAGGATGTCGACTTAAGGTAAAATTGATTTATCTCTTTATGGTAATTAAAATCGCGTTTTTTTTTATTAGTTTTTTTTATTTTTAATTTATAAAGTCGGACGAAGATACTTGGGCGCCATGTGTTTTTTTTAATGAGTATGCAATTTTTGATAAATTGTAATTGGAGCCCAGGACCCAATATCATCAGACAGGTTGGTAAGTTGCCTTGTTGTTTCTGTTTTTTTCCTTTTTTTTTTCGTGTGTTGTGCCTTAATTGAATCCCCCCTATCTCCATTGAGCGAAGCTGGCTTGTTGGCAAACATATAGGCCAACAAAATCTGTCATCTGTCATCTGTCATCTGTCATCTGTCATCTGTCATCTGTCATCTGTCATCTGTCATCTGTCATCTGTCATCTGTCATCTGTCATCTGTCATCTGTCATCTGTCATCTGTCATCTGTCATCTGTCATCTGTCATCTGTCATCTGTCATCTGTCATCTGTCATCTGTCATCTGTCATCTGTCATCTGTCATCTGTCATCTGTCATCTGTCATCTGTCATCTGTCATCTGTCATCTGTCATCTGTCATCTGTCATCTGTCATCTGTCATCTGTCATCTGTCATCTGTCATCTGTCATCTGTCATCTGTCATCTGTCATCTGTCATCTGTCATCTGTCATCTGTCATCTGTCATCTGTCATCTGTCATCTGTCATCTGTCATCTGTCATCTGTCATCTGTCATCTGTCATCTGTCATCTGTCATCTGTCATCTGTCATCTGTCATCTGTCATCTGTCATCTGTCATCTGTCATCTGTCATCTGTCATCTGTCATCTGTCATCTGTCATCTGTCATCTGTCATCTGTCATCTGTCATCTGTCATCTGTCATCTGTCATCTGTCATCTGTCATCTGTCATCTGTCATCTGTCATCTGTCATCTGTCATCTGTCATCTGTCATCTGTCATCTGTCATCTGTCTTTTGAATTTTCAAAAGTAATATACTTAAAAAGTATCTTAGCTTCCAGATTTGAGTTAGGTGCATTCCTTGGGTCCTCAAGGAAGCAATTGAGTACTTGCTAATTAGATTCTACGTGAAACTTTACATCAATATACTCAGTTTATTTTATTTTTTTAATTTAACATGCTTTTATTATATTTTAAATTTTGAACATAAAATCAAAAATTATTAAATTTTGATGCTTAGTTCTATATATATTTTTTTTTAATTTAGAAAACGTTTAAAATGACGTATTGTACGTATTTTTTTTTATTTTTTTTATTTTGTCAAAAGGGGCTTACTTTTAAAACTTCAAAAGCAGTGCGACAAGACTTCTTTTGATTTTTAAATTCTGAAATTTGACATGGGTTACTTTTTTGCATAAAAATTACTTTTTGAGGGTGCACATACAAAAAATCCAAAACAAAAAAAAATTAAAAAACCAGCAAAATTAACGCACCACTACTATATTTAAATAATATTTTTTATTTCATGAAATTGATAAAATATTTTTTTGTTTTAATTAAGTATATTATTATTCTAACTTAATAAACGTATCAACAAAAGATAAAATTCTAAAAGAAGGTAAGAAAAAAAAATAAATTGAAAAAATAAACAAATTATTAACTTTAGTTAAAAATAATTAATAACCGGTATTTTTTCCTCTATTTTGAATAACAGCACGGCAGCGATTACTTATGCTTAAAAGTACGGGCCTTATCTCGTTTTTATCTAAATTATTCCATAGTTGGACAATATCTCCAGTAAGCCCATTCAAAGTGTTAGGAGAGTTAAGAAGTTTTTGAAAACGGCGGAACATCATGTCCCAAACATTTTCAATTGGGTTAAGAGCAGGATTGTATGCTTGCCAATCTATAGTTTCAATTCCAACTTTATTAAAATAATTTTGCACAATCTGAGCAACATGCGGTCTAGCATTATCTTGCTGAAACAAAAAAATTTCAACAATGAAAGGGCCAATTGGTATTACATGTTCTTGCAGGATCTTCCTTATCTACCTATCTGCTATTAAACTGCCATTATTAATAACCACCAAGTCAGTACTGCCATTATTAAAAACTACGAGTAGTACGAGCAGTTACAGAGATTTCTCTCTAAAACATAACTGACCCTCCACCAAATAACCTGGTGTTTTGGAAGTTACATTGGGCATATCTTTCATTTGGTCTTCGATAAACTTTTATACGTCTATCTGAGTTGTAAAGACAAAATCTGCTTTTATCTGACCAAAAAACTCTTTCCCAATCTTCATCGGCCCAATAGATGTGTACTCTAGCAAAATTAATCTTGTTCTACGATGCTCTCGCTGAGATTCTTGGTCTCAGACCAGATTCAGCTAGGCGTCAACAAACAGTATCAGTTGAAATTCTAAGTCCATCTGCTTCCTGTAGCTTGTCTGCAGCAATTTTCCTTTACAAACCGTTGTCTTAAAGCAGATTCTCTTAAAAAACAGTCTTGAACTTGCGTAGTTTTGCGATGTCTGCTTTGACCAGATCTTTTTAAGTGCTGACCTGTCTCCCTATAACATTCGATCAAACGGAAAACGGATGTATGCGATACACCAAATCTCTGTCCAATTCTTCGAAAACTCCATATTTCTTTCAGTAAAATGACTGCTTGAGCACACTCTTTGGCGGTTAAATTTTTAGATTTGCGTTCCATAATAAACACTTTACTTTACTGTATCTTACAAATGTAAATTTTTAGTGCAAATGATAAATCTTAGCAATAAAACCTAAAAAAAAAGTTAATTCAAATTTTATCTGAATTCCAACAAAATAAAGATAAGATAAACAGACTTTGATAAAAAAAACCAACTGTTTAGAATGTGTGTACTATGGCAGTTTAAAATAAAAATTAATATTTTTATTTTTATATGAATTTCCAAAAATAATTCAAAATAATTTAGTGGTGCGTTAATTTTGCTAGCCAGTGTATATATTTACTTCTCATGGGAAAGACCAGAGGATAGTTATTTTAACTGTTCAATTTGATTATGTACCTTATTGTCGATACTTTTTTTGTAATTTTTTTGACAATAAATTTTTTTTATTAGTATTATTATTATTATTATATTGTTGAAAGTATCTTAGCCATTAGTCAATTTTAAACCCGCAATTATTGGTTTTAGAATAGTAGAAGAGATAGTGTAGTTTTGGATGCTTCCCCTTATAATTGGGAGCAATATTTAATACAAAGACGAATAGTATTAGTATTAGTTTGTCTTTATTTCATCAATAACAATAAGTGCAAAAGGCTAAGTTTAGCACAACTACTGCTCTTAACTTTAATTTTACATATTAATTTATTCATTTACATTCAAAAATCTTGCAGAATATATTTTCTGAATCGAAATCTTGCTTTTTTTATTTTGTTTGCTTATACATTTTTTATAACTTGTAATTTTTAAAAAGTAATCTGTTTGTAAATCTGACAGCAAAATGTTAAACAAAAATAAAAAACTGTTTACTTTACTCAGAAATCCTAGTTTTCTAGATACTTTTGAAGCTATGTCGACAACATGGTCGTTTCAGAGAAGATTATGTGAGATTGTAACACTTAAAAAACTTATTATAGAAGATTTAGATATGGATTTGTAGTTTAATTTTAATATTTGGTACTGATAATATTTCGGATTTTGATTTTGAAAGTAAGTTGAGTTTATTTAAAGTTA